>CM062804.1:724210196-725583530 GCA_031772625.1 Pinus tabuliformis | reverse complement strand
CTTATAAATTCCTCAAGTACTGAGCATGTATGAGAAAGTGATTTTGACACTTAGAATATGAGAAGAATAACTGAGCACTTAGAAAAATATCAACTTTAAACCATGAAGTGACCGTGGAACAAAATATCACAAGATCCTTAGTAGCCTCCAAAATTCAAGTGTAGGAAACATTTTGGAGGGTGTTGTCGCAACGTCAACACTAGGCGACACACTATTAGAACTCCAACTTCTCTATTTAGGTTTTCACTTAATTGAATGGTCGCATTATTTTAGGAAGTATTGATTCACCATGTATATTAACATGGCTTTTCCAAACTAGGAGATTGAAAGGAATGGAATTGATGCTCGATGTTTTCATTTCCTTCTTCTTCATCATTGATAACCTCATTGCCTTGTGTCCTTTTAAAATTCTATTGATCAAGTGGGAGATTCAAAGAGCATGGAATATTTTTACTACAAGCAATATGACACAACGATTAGTGAGTTGAAGAGGAATTTTCCATAATAAAATCTACTTTGACCAATCCAGATTCTAGATCTAAATATTTCAAATAAAAATCTTCTTGAGAAATCGAAAGACCAGTTGGTACACTTGGGAATTCATCATCATCAAAATAATGGTTTCCCAAGATTTTAGATTTATTAAGAAAACTAATTTCATTTGATTGAATATCGAGATTACTAGAAATTTCTAAATCAACTAAGAATGGAGGAACATCATCTTGACATAGAGGATTTTGAAAAAGAGAATAGAGATCGAAAGAATGTTCACCTTTATGCTCATATACATGTGAAATGTGACTACTTGGTCCCTAATCATTATTTGGATTGGAAAACTAAAAATCGAGACACTTTGTGATGACACTTTGAGGTGCCATAAGTTGGCCACTATGACATAAGACTTCATCTTGATGTATCCATGTGAAGTGCCTCTCCTTGCTACTATATCTTGCATTCTTGATGATAGATTTGATATTTTCCTCCTCTTCACCCTCCAAAGGGTTTTGGATTAATGTTGGAACCTTATGATTCATCATGAAATTTCAACGTTATGTCATTATCTAGGATATCTTCAGGTCTTCATGATGTTTCTTCTTTGTGCTTCTTCTCCATAAGTTCTTCTTTATTTCATCTCCTTGACATTTTTCTTGAACATCACCTTACCCTATTGAGGTGGCACACCTGACAATGAATTTTACTAATGAAAAGAAAATATCAGTCCGTAAATCAAATATTTTAGCCCTAATTTTCTCATGGAATAAATTGATTGTGATGGGCCTGTGTAGGAGATGAGAGAGAGAGGTTCATCTGGAATTATGTAGTTGATCTCAACAGTAGCTAATGAGTGATGCTACTATGCACTGGAACTGCATAATGTGCAATAACGAGGAGCTCTTCAATTGGTCCAACACAGTGGAAAAGTGTAAGAGATAAGGTCAATGAGCCTGATGAATGGAACTACACAGTGCACAATGCTCAAGGTAGAGGAAGGAAATGACTGTGCATGTGAGATTAATAGTGGCTGAGGGATGCCCTCACTGTGCACAAGAACTATGCAATGTGTAAAATGATGCAAGGAAAGATAAGGTATGGGACAATGAGGGGTTCTATTTTAAAAGGAGGCAATAATAGACACTGGAACTGTACAATGCATAATGCTTCATGGGAAAAATCCTATGCTTGTGGATTTGATGGATGTAGTGTGTTAGACATGGACTAAGTTTCCACTAGAACTATGAAATACATAGAGGGATTCTCACTGGAAGAGAGGATTTTGCAGTTGGTTGAGGCAAGCAACAGAAAGTTAATAGACTTTCCCAATAAGGTTCTCACTATACTATGAAGGAAGGCGAACCTTTGCATTGTGCAGTTTGATTTTGCAAGGGGATGGAAGAGGCCCTAGGAGTGCTCCATTTTCTATGCAAGGCCAAAAATAATAAAGGCTCAATTCAACAAGTTAGTACATGAAACAAGGGTCAGTGATCACACTTTTAAGGTTATCAATGTGCAATGATAGGAGTTGACCGGAGAAAATATCAGTGCACAAGTCTGGGAAGGTGAGATTTCATCAACAAGTCTAATATATAGGAAATTATTATCACCTGGGGATGGTTTAAAGCCTTCATAACTTTCACTAGTCAGGAGGACAAAGAAGATCTCTAGGATGGCTAAGTGTGGGACCAGTAGAGTAAGAGAGAGAAAAGCATCTAAATAAGGCACAAACATGGATCACACATATAAATGTCATCAATACGAGTGTCAGGTCAGGAGGTAAATCCTCAAATGAATTGTTTTTTTTAATTAAGGATGATTATAGATACATACATGGAGGGAGGGACTCTTGGGCTTCATCTCCCAGTGTCTCTTCATATTCCAACTCTCCTTATTTTCTATTTACACTATTTTACATATTCACCCAATCCCAAGGATTAGGTGTTAACAAGGAACCATCAGAATTCATAGGACTCACAATCAACAATCACACTTTGAAATGACAATGAAGTGACACTTATTTTTAAGTGTGACATTATAAATGTAGCATTGTGACATTTAGAACACATGTTGCGACATAAGTGTCGACTATGAAGAGAAAGTGTACTAAATTATAGGAATGTGTCTAGTGCATATTCTTATGATATATAGGACCATATAACACAAACGAGTGTGCTAGAGATGCCTATAGTGATGCACGAAGGTGTGACACATATAGGAGTTGAAACAGTTAAAGGCAACACTTGCGACAATAAGAAAAAGTAAAAATGACACTTGTAAAAGCTAAATAATGTGAAAGTGACACATGCCAAAGAAAATATGAAGTTGAAAAAACACTTGTTAAACTGAAAGATAGAAAAAATGATATTCACAAAAGTAAAAGCGACACTTGGGAAAGCCAAGGTGTGCAAAAGCTACAATTTAGGAAAATCACTTGTGTAGTAGTACAATTGCAACTAAAGTGAGAGGGATACTATCAAATTATATTACGCACTGAATGTAAACATAGGATGCATAGTTTAATGTACTGAACATTTTGTTAGCATTGCTCCTAGACATTGTGCAAGCCTTACTTTCGAGTGTTGTACAATGCCTATCTAAGCTTGATTAGAAAGAAGTGCACTTATAAATTCCTCAAGGACTAAGCATGTGTGAGAAAGTGACTTTGACATTTAGAATATGAGAACAAGACTTGAATTCTTAGAAAAAAAATCAACTAACAATGAAGTGACTATGGAAATATAGATCGCAAGATCCTCAGTAGGCTCCAAAATTCAAGTGTAGGCCAAAGTTTGGAAGGTGTTGTCATAGCATCAACACTTGGTGACGAACTAGTATAAATCTAACTTATTTGTTTAGCTTTTTGCTTAAGTAAAAGGTATCATTGTTTTAGTAAGTATTAATTTTAAATGTAGATTACCCCAACTTTTCCACTTATCCCTACTAAATATATAATCTCTTCTTTCATTTCTTAGCTTCAAACATATTTACAAAACTACTCATACCTCAACTATTTCAATAGGAGAGAAGGATAGTAAGTATACCAAGCTCTTGATAATTAGATTCAAGGACATTCCCAAGTGTTGCTCCACTGCTAGCGAGCCTATTCAGTACCCTGATGGAGTCACCTCAAGGAATCACAAGCATTGGTTCACTGCCAGCAAGCCTATTTAGTACCCCGACAAAGTTGCTTACTTCACCTCTTTGTGCAGAAATCCTTTCTTTTCTTTACCCTTTATTTGTAATTCAAATATATGCTTAAAGAATTTCCTGAATTAGTACGTGTGGAAAAGGGATCTCGACTTATTTAATTTGCAAGAGAGGTTGTTCCTTACTTAAGGGGTTTGGAAGATAACTGGAGTTAATATTCTCATTGTAAGTTTCCTCCTTTCCCTTCTCTACTCGGTTGAGTTGACAAATTGAAACACCATTTGAAGCAAGGCTAAGTTAGGAATGAATGTTCCATTAAAGATGCAAGCTTCATGGTTTGTTGAAGGCTTTTTGTCTAGAACAAATCATATTTTTCATTCAAACATCATTGAATTTTAAATATATATGAACCCAAATAGAGAATAAGGTAATATATTAGCCATCATTGTTCATCATCACAAATTCCCTTTTAAATTTTTTCCACATTGTCTTTTGAGCCAAAAAAGAATAACTTTCATGTAGAGTCTTATTAAATAGCACATGAAATAAAAGAGATGAAAAAACAAGGAAACAATATCAAAAGAGCAAAGAAAATGGAGAAATAACTAAAAAGCAGCATGCGAGAAAAAAGTAAGAAAACAAAGGAAAGACTAGAGGAGAGCAAGTAAATGATGAGGGTAAAAGGAAACTAGAATGTATCTGGACCTATTCCTAACCTAACCAACTATACAGTCAGGGCTAAGTGTAATGAATTTTCTAGTGCAACCACCATAGTTGTTCCCGACTTGCAAACACAAAGATATGAGAAAAAAATTCTGATATAAAACATTGTGAAAATGAGAAGACAATAACTAGAATAGCTTGCATAAAATATTGAAGAGATTTCTTGTCGACAGAAATATGTGCCATAACAACCAGTTTTAACGAATTTTAAACTTTACCTTGTTGATTGAAATGATGATCATAAACCTTGAAGGTTTATCGTGAATGTTCACTCATCCATGTTTTTAGTTTTAAAAATCATTAAGAAATATCAAATCTTTTTACTAGAAAAGGAGCTTTCCTAGTAAGATGCTTCCAAAAAATCATAGATTCAATCATGAAATCCAAAGAAATCCTCATGAAAACCCTAAAATATTTGAGAAAATGAATTTTCAGTTAATGTCATGGAACAAGGGGAGAATATTGTAAGGGAAATTGAATTTGATCATATTAAAAAGGCTTTTCAAGATCATGAAGCCCTGACATAACCATCAACAATAGGTGAAGTGCTTCAACTACTTGACAACTGTCAGAAAAGTGAAATGTTGAATCATAGGAATTTATGGCCTTGATGGAATCAAAAAATGTAAAACAATCATCATCATATACACTCGTGGGAAAATGATGAATTGAAAGACAAGTGTTAAGGTCAATTTTATGGAGATGGATCTATTAAGACATCATATTCTCTATTATTCAGAAATGGATATGGATCGATTGAGCAGCTTCACAAATTCTTTGAATATAATAATAATTCTCCTCATAGGTTTAATACAAAAAATCGATACCTTGTATCTGATTAGAATAATTAAATATGAATGCTAGTATAACAAATACGGGAAACCAATAAGGATACAATGGATCAACATGTGTTGAATTAGTTTCAACCTTTATATCACCTTGGGACATTAATCTGTCAAGAAGAGGAGTTTAATTCACCAAATAACTCAAGCATTCACTAAAAGTCAAGATGATATCTCATTCTAGAATGAAAATGATTATCATTACAATATTCAAAAGAAATATCAAGAGATGATTATTCTCAGAAGTGTTTGACATATTTGAATCCTTCAGTTGGTGAGAATATTTGTCATGATAATTAAAAGGATAAGTTTCTGAACTTTTTGCATCCATGGAAGATGTTCATTCCAATCTTGAGTTCAATGCAAGAGATTTACATGAAGGTAAATTAATAAAATCCTTTATAAGATAAAAAATCCAATCTTGAAAATTAGAAAAAAAAAATCTTAGAAAAACCTAGAATTTATGAGGAATGAGTTTACATCTAGTGAAACAATACAAAGAAAATAATTTTGTGAGAAAATCCATATATAACATAGTTCGGGAATCTCAACAGGATTGTGAGAGCATGACATAACCATCAACAAGAGTTGAAGTGTCTCGTCTCCTTGACAAGTCCCAACACTTTGGAAAGTTGGATAATTACATTATAATATTTGAGTTAGATTATACATTGCATGTGGACAATTACTATTAATTATTTCAACAAGACAACTATTATCCAAATGGTACCCATCGACATCACTGATTTGATCAGATTTTTTAACAACAACAAACAAATTACTCAAGTCATAACATTTGAATAGTTTTCCTCATGAAAAATAGGAGATTGTCAGGAAATGAATGGAGGCTTCATGATTTCATTGCCTTCTTCTTCATCATGGATAACCTCACTACCTTGTTTCATTTGAAAATTTTGTTGATTGAGTGGGAGATTCGAAAAGCATGGCATATTTTCACTACAAGTAATAGGACACAAGGAATAATGAGTTGAAGAGGAAGTTTCCATAATAAAATATTCTTTGACCGAATCAGATTCCAGATGTAAATATTTCAAATCAAAATCTTCTTGAGAAATGGAAATATTAGTTGGTACACTTGTGAATTCATCATCAATGGAATCATCATCATCAAAATGATGGTTTCCCAATATTTTATATTAATTAACTAAATTGATTTCATTTGATTGACTATGGAGATTAATAGATTCTAAATTAGTCAAGGATCAAGGAAAATCATCTTGACATACAGGACTTTGAAAAGGATAAGAGATATAGAAAAAAATATTCACCTTTCTTCTTCTCTACATGTGAATTGTGACTACCTTGCACTTGATCATTGTTTGGATTAGAAAACTGAAAATAAAGAGTGTTTGGAAGAGATTGATAAAGTGGATCAAGGGACAAGGGATCATGAGAAACAAGTGATAGAGGATAATAGATATCACTTGAAGAGATAATACTTTCATTCAAATTAGATTCAAGATTGAATTTATCAATGTTAATATCATCTTCAAAGATTAATGGATCAATTTCCACCTGATGTTTCTTCAATTCATCAAAATGTTGACCAGAGAAAAAAAGAACAAGGATGGGATGAATGGGTCATCAATCTGATTTTCAAATTTCTCAACTTTAGCAATAACACCAAAGACTTCAATGTTTGGCAATGAAAAGGGAGGAGGACAAGGGACAAAAAGGATAGTAGTTTCCTCCTCGAAAATTATAGGTGTCTCATGGTTTGAAAAAGTTAGGAGAGCACAATCACCAAAGGATTCAAATTCATAGTGTTTCAAAGAGATTTAAACTAAATATCGAAACTTTCCTTTGAGGAAAACCCAATTCAGGTCTTGGTTAGGAAACTCATAACATAGGTGAAGGAATCTATTAGAAAAATTTTCAATTGACTCATCAGGCTTCACTCTTAGTTAATTAATCATTTTTATGAACATCTTCATGAAGCTCCTTGAATATTTGTTCAAACGAATGAATGGAAACAAATGGTAAGGTATGACACTGTTATTTAACTCGACCTTCAAGTGTGAAAACATAGTTATTGATCAAACGATAACTTTATTGATTACCTATTTTTTTGAGGTAGAAAAAAATCACCTGATTTTAAAAAGTGTTGATTCATAATAAACCTTTTTTTGGAGCATATTTTTGGCACTTTAAATTTTCTTATGTATCAAGTATGAACATTTGTTTTAAAATGTTAGCGATTTTCATTTTGATTTTGAAAAGTGTTGATGCAACATCAACCCCTTTTTTTAGAGGGCATATTTTTGACACTTTAAATTTTCTAATGTCTTCTTCTTCTTCCCTAAGATATTTATTTTCAAGTTTTTTTAAGGTTTGTGTTTTTTTATTTTTATTTTCAAATTTTTTTATAATGAACTCTTCGTTTTTTCACATAGTTGAAATTTTTTGAAAAAATGGTTAGTATTTAAAGTTACGATTTTCTATATGTTTATGTACCGTTAGTTAATATTTCAATGCACATCAAATAATTATCATGAAAAAAACAATAATTTTAAACATTTGACAAAAAAAGACACATTTTCAATATAGATATAATGAAAAAATACACATTTTGAGACTTTTTTTTGTTGAAAATGACATGTCAAATAAACAATTTTTATGGGAAAATGTTAACAAAAAAACTTAAAAAATATATATTTTTTTACGAATTTTATGTCAAAAATTAATAGTAATCACATTTTTTCTACAAAAAACAATGATTCACATAAAAACTAAAGTCAAAATCAGATAATACAAACATTAAACATATAACAACAATAATTGAATACTTATTCTTCTCATAAAATCTCAAAGCCAAAACATTACAGCTATAACTAATGAATAGTTCTCAAATTAAGATTGATTTGCAAGCATAACTTAAAGTTAATCAATAATATCATATAATCCTTGTTCATCATCTTCTAGAGCTTCATTATTGTCTTCTTCCTTCAATATTGTCTTCTTCCACAATATGTTCTACTTTAGTTTGGCCATTTTCCTCTTCTAATGGATTTTTGATGTCTGCAAATATCCCAAAGTATCCTTTTCTAATAATTCCATCTAATGGTGGTTGAGGTCCCCTTGCCTTTTTTTCCACACGTGATGCATTGAAATCCCCTTTCCTCAAACCAACTTATTGCATTGCATTTGGAAGAATTTGAAGAGCATTAATTCTTTGTTGAATAAAATTGAAATATAGTGAATCTTTTTCAATGGCAATGCAATTTCTTCCTTTTTGTAGGCGGCATGCTAGTGTTGTGCCTAATCATCAAGCACAAAATAAATAATTAAAAAAAATTGATATAGACACATAAAAATTGAAAAATAAAATACTAAAATTCAATTTTAAATAATAAAACTTAAATGAACCTGAGAATAAATCCAAAACCCAATCTCCTCCATTTGAACATAAATCTATACGATAGTTAATTAATGCTTGTGGTTTTTGATAAATGTTAACTATCTCTCATTTTGCATATTTATCCTCATATACTAGTTTTCTTACGACAACATCATGAAAAATCAAATGGACATTGTTGGAAACCCCCTGCAAGCCTATAAATACAACTGACCTATAAGCTCATTTGGACATCATCACATCAAGCATATCCTCCTCTTCTATCTAGTTTGGTTTGACACATTGGTGAAGGAAAGGTCATAGAAGGGTCTGAAGTCACAAATCTGAACTTTTCACAAAGTTAGGGTTTATGTTCTGGACGCACGCACAACACTAGGAAATTTTGTCCACATGCGCATGCATGCTAAGGCCAAGGTAGCATCTAGGGAGCTATAGATGTACGCATGATAACTTGAAGGGAGCACCCATGGGTTTGACTACAATTAACCATTATCCGAAGTTTTCTCAAGTTGTTTAAAGTTTGAATCAAGTTGTCTCTGATATATTTTTCCATAGTAAACTGGTTTATGAAGTTGTTGGATTGTATTTTTGATCATATTTTATTGGGCTCATTATACTCTCTACTGAAGATTTTATGAAAATCTAATAACAAAATTATTTCAAAGGGTTTTCCCCCTAGTGGGGTTTTTCCATGGTCCTTGACCAAATCAAGGATCTCTTGTTGATGTGTTGATTGTCTTCTTTGTCATTTCATATATTGTTCTATCTTCAATTACTATTGATAAATGGAAAGACTAATTTTAATTGGAAACATTACTAATTTAAGTTTGGAATCGGGATAAGGTAAGTGATACATCATAGAACAATCTAAAAAATTAACACTTGTTGTAACCTCAAATTCTTTTGACATTCAACGATTAAGGAATTATCTGGCTTTAGTTTCTCTTGTTCAAATTTCTATAAATATCTCTTCAAATTATTAATTTCTTGATTCTTTATGCTCAAATATGACAACACCTTCATTAATTCCTCTATTGAAACATTTCCTTCCAAATTTGTTTGAGATGAGGAACCAACTGCATATTTTACCCACTCTCTTTCCTTCAACAACAATTCCACTTGTAATTCCAGGTTATGCATCTACTTATTCTTCTCAATCATTATCGATGAGATAAATTATTTCTCTTTCTCCATCTCTTCGATTTCAGAGAGGACATTTTCTCCATCTTTAACTCATAAATTGTGTTATTCAATGTATTTTGCAATTTTGACAAATTAATTTTGAACTAGTTAAAGGGGATTAAATTATCTCCCATGTTTGTCTATGGGTACCAATCTGGTCAATTTGATGGATTTTCTTTGTATTAAAAGGAAATATGGAAGTTTTATAATCTTCTGCTACTCTAGCCCCTTAGATTTTAGGTTCTAAGAAGGCCAATTGAAACTGCCCCTTCTTAGAATCCAAGGCTGAGAGCAATATATTTGTGTAGAAGATTCTTATTCTAAAATTGACCATAGGCGATTAATTTCAAAGCTTCATTATTCCTTTTATTTTCCATAAATTGAGAAAAAATACTCTGATTGGAAGAAGAATAAGTTGAAGAAGAATGTCTTGTTGTGGTTTCCACTTTTTGTAGATTGTATATAGACTTGCTTGACAAAACCACTATAGAAGGTGAATATACATCAAGTGACATAGTTTATGATATTACTTCTTATGTTTCCCTTACTTTTTTCCTTCTTTTTTTTTTTATACTGTGAATTATGTTTCTTCTAAATTTGAAGTGGAATGTGGAACATCTTCAATAACCTTTTTGAGTTCTTTTTCTTTATGCTGAGGAGTAAATAAAACATTAAGTTTTAGAGGTTTCTTTATTTCTTGCTCTCCTGCTAATTCTTCTAGGGTACCCTCTTCCCATATTTCTCTATTTTCATCTCTTTCAATGGTTGGCCTTGGTGAATGAATATATGGGGTAGAAGCTTGTAGAACTCTAATACGTGAAATCTTAGCAATTGGATCATAAGGCTAAGTTGTCCCTTTGTAAACTTCATTTGTAGCTATGGAAACTAAAATTCTTTATCAGAAACCCTGGTGTTCACAACAAAAGGTCCTTCCTCTACCTTGAACTTGAAAAGATCCTCTTTCTCTCTTGGTAAAAATTGCATTTGATCTATGTTCAAACTCTATCTAATGAATTCAAGTGCAAAAAATTTGATTGGGAGAAAGACTCGTAAACGATATTGAGGAAGTTCACATTCATACATCCTTATCTCAGTAAATCTTTTACAGATACTAATCTCTTGATTTTTTCTATTCACTAAGTTGTAAAGTTCACTTAAAATCACATAAAATCCTTGGGACTTGACTATTGTTCAATATACTGTAACATACTAATAGAAATTGATAAACAAAGTTTGAAAAATAAAACTCCTCGGAATATTTCCTAACAAAATATGTCCAATGGAAGATTGACCATAAATTCCCCTATTTATCTTGCTTTTGAAGTTGTAATTGAGAGAACTTACTTGAACAGGAAAAAATACACAAAAACTTATTGATGCATAAAGGATCTCTCAATTCCAAAGTTCATAAATTGTTCATTATGGTGTCTGAGAGAAATCAATTGAAATTGAAGTACACAGAAGACTTTTTTCCTGGAGATTAAGTGGATAAGAAACCTATTCCACTTCATCTACAACCTCATCATTTTCATATCCTAATAAATAACACAACATTGATATGATTTTCCTAGAAATATATGGTAATATATTTGAAGGGTAAAGAGGGTTGTGTTGGGCAATGTTGGCTCCCTCTAGTAAAAAGGATTCAAAGATGGGAGTTCTTTGCTGAGGGGTTGATTTTTGATAAGTTTCCAACAATATTTCACTATAAAATGGATGAAGTGAATCAGGAAAAAAAAAATTAGTGCTTGTAAAATTGACTTAGAAGTGATATAAAAAAGGGATTTTTATTTTTGGAAACAATGACTCTCTTACTAGGTAAATATCTATTTGAACACCACACAAAAAATTTAGGAAAGTGATGAATTTGTGGAAACAAAAATTGGGGAAGGATTTCCAAAGGGAAAAACCATAAATATGGTATTGAAACCTTTGGAATGCCAAAATTTTCAATTCATAAAGGTTGAATTCACATTGTGTTTCCAAAATCTTAACATCTTAGTCAATTAAAGGCATATCATGAATTTTTACTAAAGTAGAGGGTGGTGGGGCTTTGGATTGGGTTTTTCCCATTTGACTCTTTCTCGCTCTCATAATTACATATGAATAGGAATAAGAGAGTGATTAGTAAAATTACTCGGTGATTGGTGTTGTAACATTATTTATCATTTTACATTTATATGTCAAAAAATAAAAAAAAAAAAGAAAGAAACAAAACAAACAAACAAATATATATTTATATATATATATATATATATATATATATTTTATATATATATATATATATATATATATATATATATATATATATATATATATAAAGAAAAAGAAAAGAAAAAATGAAAAGGGTATTTAAAAAATGAATATGAAAAAAATTATGATGAAAACCCTTAGAAAAATAAAAAATATATGAGCCAGCTTAAATGCTGCATTAGATGCTAAATTAATGAAGTCAATTAGTTTGAATCGAAATTATAATTGTGATTAGTTAGCTTCTAATAAGGTTTTTAATTGACACGACTTGCTTGTCACATATGGTATTGACTGTGCTATAATAAAGTTCCACAATCTCTTCTGCCCAAATCGATGACTCTCATCAACTTTGGACCCCCCTTGCCCCTCTAATAGTTAATCAAAGGGGGGGGGGTGGGGGGGGGGGAGGGGTTCCAAAAAGTGGATTCCCTCCATCCCGCCTTGTATACGTGTCGCTCCTTCATTTATTTTGGACCCCCACTGCCCCCCCCCCCGCCTAAACCACTTACTGCTCACCCCCCCTTCGCCTAAACCTCTTACTGCTCAACCCGCCTCCAAAATCCACTTTCCCTCATTCTCGCCTAAATAAAAATTTCCATTCCCACTCCTACAAAAATCAAACAACCAATCCTCCTTTGACATTTATCCCATTCCTATTTCAACCATGATTTACCGATTACTTATTTGTTTGATGGATATAATCATTGTAGAATTTAATGAACCCTTGGGATAAGCTATTGAGAAAAATTGTAATCATCTGAAGTTTTCTTGATATTAATGAAAGGATTTTGGATTTGCGTCAAAGTAGCTTGTGTTCTCATGAGTTCTTCATTGTTATTTCATTTCATATTTTAAATTTCTATGTATATTTAATTTTGAATGAAGAAATATGGGTAAGATAAGGTTCAATGTCAACCTATCTGAAATCCCCTGTGAAGTTATAATATATTAAAGAGAATAGTTTATTGGACTGTTTGTATGAGATAACTCCACTAGATCTTTAAATTTTCACTTCTTCATCAATTTAAATATATTTTTGTTGGGCTCTAAACATAGGATACATGCATATTTTCCATATGGTTAAAAAATACTCTGTCTGAATATTTGATAGACCATAGATTCTTTGATTTCTTCCTTACACATCTATTTTAAACCAAATTTCTTTCAAGTGGTAAAGAACCAACCCTTTTATTATATCATGATTAATTAAGATTCAACACCTGTTTGAATTGGTTTAGAACATTAGTAATCCAAACATTAAAAAGAGACAAACAAAAAATTTTAGATGCTCTGGAATGATTCCTTAACCTAGAATTATCTACAGAAGTACAACATCAAACTGGCGTCATTACTAGGGAAAGAAATTCTTGAATTATTTTCCTTGGGGTAACAATTAAATCTTACCTTTTAACGATGAATAAAAGTTTAGTATGTTAAAATCATTCACCTGGTGATTCCACAAAAATAAACCAGCTTCACGTAGACACACTAGGTCTCTCTCAAATGCACAACTTTATTCTCCACTATCAGATCCTCAAAAACTGGTAAGAATTTCTTCTACAAGACAAAGACTAGAAGCCTCTACTTCTGCTTCTGTAATTCATCCATCTAAAATTGTTTCTAAACCTGATCCTTTTAGACATGTTCCAGTTCCTCTTGAACTATTAGATCTACCACCAAAATTGTTAGAAATTCTATTTAAAGGAGTTGATTTGTAGTCAAATATCCTTGTTTATCAATTATAATCTTACCAGATTCCTGAACCTCTTTCAGAATCTCCTAAAAAAAATAAAAAATTAGGTTTATAATTGCCATAATTAAAACCTAATGACTTTATTTCTTCATTAATTCACACCTATATATCTACTTATGTTAGCTTTGAGGACGACCTTTTTTTTTTTACACAAACCCTTTGTTTGATGATGAAGGAAATTTTGGCGCTGAAGAACAGAAATTAGTCATACAAACACCAAGAAAAATAAAACTTCCATAAATTCTTCTAGCATATCTTCACTACCTACAACTCCCAAAATATCCAATTCAACCTCTTCATCATCTATCTTCTCAAAGCTCATCATAATCTTCCTCATCTTCATCTAATCAAATGGTTGGTATTCGACCCATCATTCAGGCTCGTTATGCAGCCTTATTTCTTCCCAATCAACTAAATAATTTCCCATATGGATATCTAAAGCACTTTCCTAGATTCAATGGTGAAACTAGTTTGTCTATTGAAGACCATCTCGTAGCTTTCTTAGACTTTTCTAATAACATGAATATAGAACATGAAGACGTCTACATGAGATTGTTTGTTCAATCTCTTGGAGGAAATGTTAGGATTTGGTTCAGACAACTACGAGCTAATTTTATCCCTTCTTGGAATGAATTAGTTATTGTTTTTAAAAACCAATGGTGTGTTAAAAAGGATCCAGATCACTATCTAACTGAGTTTGATGACCTAAAAGGAAACCCGGGTGAACCTGTCGTTGATTTTATAAAATGATTTAATAAAATTTACAATAAAATGCCACTAGGTTGTTAACCACTAGTAGTTGATGCCAAAGTCAGGTTCTCTAATGGATTTGCAGGTATGTTTAGAGAAAGAACTTCTATTACCCTATCATACATGTAGAACAATGCTATTGATGTTGAGGAAAATAGATCAACCTCAACAAAACTCAAAGCAAAGGTTGAAAAAACTGAAAGGAAAATGAAAGCTAGGGAAGAAGGAGGTTCTTCTTCTAAAATAAAAATTGAGGATGACAAAATTGATGAAATCACTTCCTTACTTAGAAATATTTCAAATAGGATTTCAAAGATTGAAACAAATCCTAGAGTAGTTCAACTAACATCAAATAAATCTCAGGCTGAGTATAAAAGACCTTTTCAACCGAAGATTTTACAAAGACCCAACCCTAATCAACAAGTTCAACCATCGTTTATGATTAATGATCAAGAACCGAAAGAAGCTAGACCATTAGTTACTAATGACATAAATTATTTTTATGATTAATCAAAATAAAATGTTATAATTCTAGTTTCCCGTGATCACGATTTCATCCAAAATTAAGAAACTTCATAGGTTTCTAAATATCAAGCCCTTTCAAAGTTTCTAATAGTTGAATTAAACATAAGGTATGACTAAATCCTAGACTTGGCCCTAGTAGGCCACCCAGGAATGTTAAAATCAATGAGCCTCCAGTAAAAAATGTTAAAACCCAAACAACTGTAATTCAACCATTAACTCAAGCCAATGAACATAATACTGTTGAAAAGTTGTTCCAACAGTTCTCAATGTAGAAAATGAATTAGAGCGAGTCAAAATCCCTGTTCCACTGTCTGAACTCTCTAAAAACCTAGGATATAAAAACAAAGAATCAAAGTGGATCCAATCCTCAAGCATAGATGCTGAGGGGGACATAATCCGCTTACAAGATGAAAACGCATCAGTGGTTTTTGGCCCTAGTTTTGACATGATTGATGAGAATGTTCCTCCCTTTTATGTCACTCAAAAAGTTCATGATTTTATTCTATAGAGTTGTATGTTAGACTCAAGGGCCTCTCACAATTTGATGCCCAAAGTAATCATGGATCCATTGCAATTACAAATTACCATACCTTACCGTGATTTATACACTTTTGACTCCAAGAAAGTTCCTTATCTCAAACTGATAATAGACCTAGTTGTAACTTTAGAACAAATCCCTATAAAATTTTTAGTACTAGACATTGTAGTCACATATATCCCTCCCGAATTTGGAATGTTGTTATCAAGATCATGTTGGGCAAAATTAGGAGGAAATATGTAGACTCATATGTCCTATGTTATTATTCTTGTATATGGTGGTGAACACCTTAGGTTATATAGAGAGGTAAGATTCATTAACACTGTTTGTAGGGATGATAAAGAAATAAACCATCCTATTTATGTTGCTGATTGGGATTTGGGATGTTTAACATTGTCATCAAATGATCTCCAAAATTCTCAACTCAACATTAAACATAATGTGAACAAACCTAAATGTATAAAAAATTATGTGTTGGAGTTATACTTTGATCGGGCTTTTTCTAAACATGGGGCTAGAGTAGGAATTGTATTAATTTCTCCAAATAGAGAAAAAATAACCCAATCCTTTAAGTTGGACTTCAATCTTATTAATAATGTAGCAAAATATGAAGCGCTACTTTTCGGCCTTGAGTTGTCTAAAAGTCTGAAAGTTCTAAATTTGAGTGTTTTGAGTGACTTGGAATTAATTGTCAAACAAGTAAGAAATCTATACCAAGAAAAACATTGTAGGCTTAGATCTTATCAAAATGAGGTATGGGATTACATAGAATATATTTCCAAGATTTTAACATCATAGCAATCCAAAGAGATGAGAAGGTTTATGCAGACCCTTTAGCAGTTTTTGCAAGCTCCTTTAAAACTCATGATCCAATGCAACTCCAATATCTAATTCAGGTAAAATATAGGCCTTCAATCCATGAAAATCTTAAACAATGGAAAGTGTTTGAAGATGATGAACATTTGAAGAGTTTCTTATAGGAAATTGATGATTTCGCAGCCTTGCAAATTAAGGAAGAACAAATTATTGATCATAAATCAACTCATGAAAATGAATCCTCACAATTGAATAATAAAATAGTTTATCATAATATTCTCCAATTGCCAAACAATTTCATTCCCAAGTGTTTAATTCGTCTTGAAAGGATTTTTTTATCATAATTATGTTTTAAAAACTTTTTTATTAAACACACCACAACAGGATTTTGAAGACTGTAACATTGGAATTGATGAAGAAATTAAAAATGTGAAAATTTCAACATCCTTACCCAAGGATATAAAATACAAGTATATCAATCTCTTGAAACATTATAAAGATGTCTTTGTTTGGTTCTATGATGAGCTCAAAACTTATGATACAAATCTTATAGAGCATAAAATCCCTTTAAAACCATAAGCCAAACCATTCCAACAAAAATTAAGAAGAATTAATTCAATTTTACTTCCAACCATAGAAAAAGAACTAAAGAAGTTGTTGGATGCCAAGATTATTGTTCCTCCTAGATATTCTGAGTGTATTGAAAATTTAGTTCCTGTAAGAAAAAATAATGGTGAAATTATACTGTGTGTGGATTTTAGGAATTTGAACAAATCATCTTTAAAGGACAAATATCCATTGCCTAAAATGGATCAAACACTGCAAAGAGTTTCATATTCTAATAGAATTTTCATGTTATATGGTTTCTCTGGATACAACCAGATTTTGGTAGCTCTAGAAGACAAATAGAAACAACATTCACAACTCCTGGGGTACATTCATGTATGTCGGGATGCCATTTGGTTTAACCAATGCATGAGCAACATTTCATAGAGATATGGATTTAGCTTTTGTTGAAAAAAAAATAACTTTATTCTTATTTATTTGGATGATCTAACTGTGTTTTCAAACTCTCACGAAAAGAACTTAAAGAACTTGAGAAGGGTTTTAGATAGTTACAGAAAATTTGGAATTTCGCTCAACCCAAAGAAATCTATGTTTTCCATAAAAGAAGGAAAGTTACTAGGCCACACCATCTTGAAAGGAGTGGTAATTCATCCAAAATGAGTCTTAGCTATTGAGGTAATCAGTCTCCCCAGAAATAAAAAGGAAATTCAAGATTTTTTAGGGAAGATTAACTATCTAAGGAGATTTATACCAAACTATGTTGAAATTGTTAAAGATATTACTGATATGTTGAATAAATATCATGAGTTTAAATGGACAGTTCAGGCTATATATTCATTTACACAAATCAAAAAGGCTATTTCTAAAGCCCCAGTACTAGCCAACCTTAATTATACAGAACCTTTTAGAATTTTCTCTTTTCGTCTGATACCACTTTAGCTGTTGTTTTAGTACAAAAGAATGATAACCAAGATGAACAACCAATTCCCTTTTTTAGTAAAGTTATGTGAGATGCAAAGCTAAAATATGATATTATTGAAAAACAAGCCTATGCCATTGTACAAGCTCTAAAAGAGTTCAAAACTTATGTCCTTCATTCCCCTATTACTGCCTATGTCCCAAACAATGTTGTCAAAATTGTTTTGACCCAACCTGATACAGACGGTAGCTGAGGGAGATGGATAGCTAAAATTCTTGAATTTGACCTAGACATCAAATCCACTAACATGGTAAAAGGATAGAGTTTAGCCAAGATGTTGGTTGAATCTAACTGAAAAATTCTGGGAATAAACATTATCATGCAAGTATCAGGAGAGAAGAATCCACAAGAACCTTCTTCTTCTACAGATTCAACTCCTCTTCCACTTTACATTGAGGAAAATTTCTTGTTATATGAATGGTATGATAGTATTGTAAATTTTATTCATCATTTTGAATATCCTCCTGCTTTAGAAAAAATCAATGCATAACTCTTAGATTAAAAGCTATGAAGTATTGTATTATCAATGCATAACTCTTAGATTAAAAGCTATGAAGTATTGTATTATCAATGCTAACCTTTATTGGAAAGATCCATTAAAAATATTACTTCTATGCCTGACTGAGAGTGAAACAAAAGGAGTTATAGATCAGTTTCATGAAGGAATATGTGGGGGTCATTGTGCTTGGAGAGCAACAACATACAACATTTTGAGAGCAGGTTTCTGTTGGCCAAAGTTATTTTCATAGGTTTGAGCAAAGGTCAAAAGTTGCATTCCATGTCAGATTTTTGCTGGTAAACAAAGATTAGCAACACTTCCCCTTGTTCCAGTTTTGATTCAGGCACCCTTCTTACAATGGAGATTATATTTCACTGGAGAGATACATCCAACATCCAACAATCAACACAGATGGATCTTAACTGCCACAAATTACTTTACAAACTGGGTAGAAGCTATCCCAGTAAAAAATGCTATAGATATTGTTGTCATTAAATTTATTTATGAAAACATATTATCTTGATTTGGTTGTCCGCAGTAGATAGTTATAGATAATGCACAGGCATTTAGTAGTTTTAAAATGATAGAATTTTTCTAGAAATATCAGATCCTATTGCAACATTCTACTCCATACTACCCTTAATGGAATGGGCTGGCAGAGTCATCTAATAAAATTTTGGTAAAGGTGATAAAAAATTTACTTGCAGATCATAATAGAAATTAGGATAATCATCTTAAGTATGCAGTTTGGGCCAACATAATTTCACCCAAGAGATCAACAGGTAAATTCCCTTTTCAGCTTATCTATGGCGCTGAGGCTATTATTCCTACATAGTTAGCTTTCCATGTCATGAAATTTTTACAAGAGACAAATGAAGAACCTGATGATTTTTCTAGAAGAATTAATCAAATTATAGAATTGAATGAAGATGTAGATGAAGTTCAGTACAAACTTTGTCAATATCAAAACAAGATGAAAACTTTGTTTGATGGGAAGCTAGAGAAAGAGATTTTAGAGAAGGATATGTATTTTTGAAACGGGATGCCCAAAGAGAAGAAAAGGGAAAACATGATGAATTTGATAATCTTTGGTTGGGTCCATTCAACATTGAAAAGGTTAAAGGAAACAATACTTTCATTCTGCAGAACCTGGAAGGAGCATACTCTACATTATTAATGGACAATATCTAAAGCACTATATTCAGTACTGAAGTTGATTGCAACCATAATACATTGCACATTTCCGGTTGTATCTCCCTATTCATGGCAAGTGTGATTTTCACAGAAAAGATTCCATAGCCCGAGTAGAAGGCACATGGATCTGCATGTTCTTTGCATCTCATAGGGAAACCTAGTGCCTAGATGGAGTCGATGTTGTAACATTAGTCTGAATTTTACTTTTCTATGTCAAAAAATGAAAAATAAAGAAATATATATATATATATACATATATACATACATACATATATATCATATATATATTATATATATATATATATTATATATATATATATATATATATATATATATATATATATATATATATAAAGAAAAAGAAAAAAAAATGAAAAGGGTATTTAAAAAATGAATATGAAAAATGATGAAAACCCTTAGAAAAATAAAAAACATGTGAGCTATCTTAAATCCTGCATTAGATACTAAATTAATGAAGTCAATTAGTTTAAATTGCAATTATAATTGTTATTAGTTAATTTCTAATGAATTTTTTAATTGATACAACTTATTTATTGCATATGGTATCGATTGTGCTATGATAAAGCACCATGATCTCTTTCACCCATATCGATGACTCTCATCAACTTCGAACCCCCCTTGCCCCTCTGGAATTTAACCAAAGGGGTGGGGGGGGGGGGGGTCCAAAAAGAGGGTTCCCTCCATCCTACCTTTTATACGTGTTGCTCCCTCATTGATTTCAGACCCCCTTCCAAAAGCCACCTTCCCTCATTCTCGCCTAAATAAAAACTGTCATTTCCGCTCCCACCAATATAAAACAACCAATCCTCCTTCGCCAAGTGTCCCATTCCTATTTCAGCCATGATTTAGTAATTAATTATCGTTTGGAGGATATAATCATTGTTTAATTTAATGAACCCTAGGGATAAGCTATTGAGCAGAATTGTATTCATCTGAATTTTTTCTGATATTAATGAAAGGATTCTATATTTTCCTCAAAGCAACTTGTGCTCTTGTGAGTTCTTCATCTGTATTTCATTTCATATTGTAAATCCCTATGAAGTTATAATATATTAAAGAGATTAGTTTATTGGATTGTTTGTCTAGGATAACTCCTCTACATCTTTAAATTTTCACTTCTTCATTATTTTAAATATATTTTAGTTGGGTTGTAAACATAGGTTACATGCATATTTTCCACATGGTTAATTAAATACCCTGTCTGAACATTTGATAGGCCATAGATTATTTGATTTATGCCTTACACATCTATTTTAAACCAAATTTCTGTCAAGAGGTAAAGAACCAGCCCTTTATATCATGATTAATTAAGATTCAACACCGTTTTGAATTGGTTTAGAACATTGGTCATACAAACATTAAAAAAAAACAAACACAATATTTTCGATGCTCTAGCATAATTCCTTAACCTAGAATTATCCACAGAGGTACAACAATTGTAAAGCTATTGAATTTGTGCTTTCATTGTTAGGCCTTCGTTACTATGGTTTGTTTCTCTTGAAAAATCAAATGACCCAATGAACAAAGGAAACAAATCCTTGTATTGTCCAACACCACCCTTTTATTTAAAATTTTGTAATAAAGTACATTTGACGAAAAAATCCTTTTACATGACCCCAAACCGTGGTGGTAATGTAGGCTGTGGGTACGGATGTAAGTAGGTGTTTATGAGGGGAGGTCTACTTTCTATATGGAGCTCCCACATAAACCAAACTTCTTTTATGAATACCATTAATATCAGACCCACCCCGCACAATAAAAATCAAACATGCATGGGGATCCTCTTTTGATCCTCTTTTGTTTATTTATGCGCACATATCTACATCATGCCAAGAAGCACATGTATTATGCTAACACTTTATTTACAAAGCTATCAAAAAATTTTGGAAAAATAATTATTGAAGTTTTTATTTAATATATAACACTTTATAGAATATAGGCTATACATTATTTATACAAAGTGCAAAGAAAAATAAAATTTAGTTGGAATATTTTTGGAAAATTTTGTGACAAGCAAATGCTACAAGAATCTCCCTGATGGTATTAGTCCTATCAAGAATACCTATTTCTTCTAACTCCCACTTTGATTTTTTGTTCAATAATTCCTATTTCTTCTAGCACGCTTTACAAACAAAGCACTTATTTAATTTAAAATAATAAACTTTAGAATTTCATATTAATACATAGCATTCTATTAATGTAAAGTTACTAATCACACTTACAACACAACGCAGTGTGAATATCGAGCCCCAACACATCACAAGAATCAATCATTAGAAGCACAAATAGAACACAAAAATTCTTCAAATTTCTCTTCAATTATTTCCACAAAGGAAAGCTTCTACTTGCTATTACAAAGCTCTTGGGATGCAATAGAAGGAAGGTACTACTCCCTAATTTATCATCTAAAACTAAAAGGAGCTACAACCCCTAGTTTATCAGCTACCACTGAAAGGAGCTCCAAGCCCTAAAGTTTGCTAGCCACTACTGGAAGGAGATACAAATCCTAATCTGCAAGCTACCACTTGCTTGACCTCAATGATTCATCTTGAGATTTTAGTTAACTTCATCTCCTCTACTTGCATGAATCTTTATTTTTTCATATCATACACTTTTGTAAAGTCTTTTGAATTTTGTCTTTAAGTCTTCCAACTATGCTTACCTGTATCTATAAGAAAATATGGGTTTTCCTGTTGTTTTCCTCCATTATGGTAAGTTACAAGATTTAGTATATGTTTCTCTAAAGTTGGCGCATCACCAAATATAGTTAATCTGCTAAATTTTCTTCCAACATATCCATTCTACCATTCTAGTTTCCAACTTATTTCATGTTAAACCATCAATATAGTCCCAAAGTGCTCTAACCAAAAATTGTGACATTTAACTTTCCATGGGCCCTATCTATGCTATAGCCCTGAGGGCTTATTTACACTGTAAAATCCTTTGTGCCCTAGGTCACAATGTCGTACGGAATCACATTCTAGTGCTTAATATTTAGCCCTGACCCTCTCTCTCTGTGTGCCTTTGAAAACACCTCTGGGTTCTGTACTTAAGGGTTACGTGTCATGTGGGACCACTGCTCTCCACATATTATTATACCATTGGTCTCCAACTCCAACTGTATATATTGTCATGTTTCATAGCCTCGTCAGCCCAGAGAGTCTCCATTTGTGCTTACTTTGAAACCTCTAAGTTCCCTGGTCCGGGATGATGTGTTCCATTGGGACCTATACCACACTCGTTGACCAATCATGTACTAGTCAGGGTAAGTTATCATTTCCACTTGCAATGCACCATGTCCTAGTTCTAAGTCCTAGACCTTTCTATGTGTGTTCCACCATAATATATTGAGGTGTAACCACTGAGGTTACGTGTCTACATGATGTCATGCTTACATCATCATTGCCATGGTGCCTCCTAGGGCTCACTTGGCCAATGGGCCATTGAAAATGTCGAAAACACATGCCATGTGTCACATGCCTAGATTTCCACATTCCACAACACTTTTAAACTATATAAAAGTGGGTTTTTTCCACCAAATATTAAAGACTTTAAAGGGCACACATGTTAGTGGTGTAATCATCGAACATGTGCATATCTACAATTGGTGAATGAGAGGCGAGAGCCCACACCTTTTCAAAGTTTAACTGGAGAGGAGGCCCTACACTACATTGTTTTCAGATACCACCAATCTCGAAGATATACACCCATGGTTAAAAGAGACACCATCCATCTATTTATTCAAAATATTTGAGGAGGGCCTCGTGTAAGTGGTATGTGGTTTCAACAAAACCACACACCAAAATGACTCACATCGAGCCAATTGACACGTCGTAATCACCTACATGTCAGCGCGCTCTACGTCAAGTGAGCATGTCAAGTTAATTTAACCACGTAATTGTACACCTACCAAAGTGACATGATTTGAAGACCCTTAAAACTCTACGCTTCTACCAAATTTTTAAACATAAAAAGCAGGGTTTGAGCCAACTGATCATTTATTCTAGTACATGTTGCCAAGGAATTTAATTGGATAAATCTTCGATCTGTTGATATTTGTTGACGCTACCTTAGTCTCCTAGCCTATGCACAATATTTTATTTTGTTGGATATTTGTAAATTCCCTTCCTTAGTCTTGAGTTTTCTCGTATTCAAAATTATTAAAATGAAAAATTTAAAGTTTGTCAATCAAAAACCCAGTACCTCTCCATTATTTTATAGAGAATCAGGCATTTACGAAACTTTTTATCCATTTAACTTCTTGGCCATTCAATAACAAGATTTACATTTCCATAGTGAGTCAAATGACCTATTTCATCTGGTTAATTAAGGGTTGCATCATGCAATTATTCCCTATGTTCATGAATTCCCTGAATACATTAGCTAGTTGGGAAATTATTTTGTTCCTCAAAAGGGTTTGGTAATTTTTGCAAAGGGTGAGAATATTTTTCAAGTTACTCCCTATTTCATTTATAATGCCTTCCAATTTTCCACTACTGATAATTTACAATCATTCTTTGATGAAACCCTAGTTCAGGTTTATAGAATTCTACCTCAATCTAATAAAGAAATTTTGTTTAAGCTAGTATTACCCTTAAGATCTCAAGTTCCTCAGCCAAACCGTCATTATCATTTAACATAATTATTTGATATTTCTCAACATGTCCCGACGGTCATTCTCTCTATTATATGAGAGGAAAATATTCAAGTGGTGGATGAAAAACTTTACATTTTCTTAGTTTGATGTTCCAACTAGGTTTTACCCTAGATGTAAACACCTACTTGGTTCAATCAATAAATTTATAGTTTCAAAATTTTATAAATGTTAGATGTTTTAGATATCCTTCAATTCTAGTTCATTTATTTTTATATATCCACATTGACAAGTTTAGCCATCTAGATTTAAGTATGATAAATGCACAAAGTCAGCTGAAACCAATGGATTATTAGACAAGTTTAATCATAAAGGATAAAATTGAAGGCTTTTCTAATTATTTGTACACTTTTATGTCTCTGTCTTTTACCATTATAAACGATCAAGTTCCTCCTATAATTTTTCCTAATGCAAAGGAACAGTTACAGCTGAGTAAGGACACCAGAGTGGGAAATTGGTTCCTTTTTGAAGATCACACAGAGATATGACTATATGGAGTAGAGGTACAACCTTGTCACCTTCTAGTCTTCTTACCAATGAGGATTTTCTCTCTAGAATTTGTAATACAAAGTTTAAATGTTGATCAAATACATTTTGTCTCTAGGTGTAAGGAGTAAATGTTTAAACTTAAGAAGTCTGTGGAACCCTTCACTTTTAATACTAGATAGACTATTAAATAGATAGAATATATGATGAAAGAGTTGAATTTTGGAAAAGGTGAACCTTGGAAATACAATCCTCATCATATATTCTATGATTGAAGAGTGAATTATAGCTTAGGGCTTTATATTCATAATAGTAAGCTAAAGCTAGAGAAGTTAGAAAATCGAGAAGCTTGGGTTAATAATCCCTTAAGTGAACATTCAACTGAAATCTCAAGGGAGCAAGAAACTGTTATTGAAATTATTGCAATGAAAGAAAAGAGCTTAAAAAGGCGTATCGCAGAGTAATCATATGTTGATATGGAAGATAAAAAATCCAAAAATAGGGCTAATATTCAAGAGGAATATGATATTCAAAATCTAAATATCAAATTGAGGGAAAAACCTTCACAACAACCCTGTTTTGAAATGCAGCTAGAGAATATTGAATGGATAACTTCTTCCTCTACCTCTTCCAACATGATAGAACATATTGTTAGGAAGATTCCATCTCAAATAAAAATTCTACAAAATAGTTATCAACAAATTACAAAGAAGAGCCTAAACACAACAAAAGATATGACCTCACATTTTTCGACATAGTCCACTACATATTATCAAACAAGGCTTCTTTGAACAATGGACTTGGAAATATTAGCTAAAGTTGTCATTGGTCCATCCAAATGTTCAATCAATACCAACAAGGCCAGATTATAAACCATAAACTTGTATATTGATATAAATGAAATTCTTATGCGGATTAAAATTAATCTACACAAACAAGCTGGAGAGGTAATTTAAAGTGATCTTACCAAAAGTGCCTTTGCAGTAACTAAAGCATAAAAGGTTCTTTAGAAAGCTACTAATAAATTGAAGCAAGAAAAGGAAATTTCCAAGGCCAAACAAGTCGAGCTAGATGAATCAAATTGGGGATTGATATAGCTGATAGATACACAATTAAAGTTATATTAGAAAACACTAAAGTGGAAGTGCAACCTTTGAGAAAAAAGATGAATATGTCAAGTTCAGAACATGTCTAGACAATAGAGTTTTTCCAAGTATAAATGGAGAAGGAACAATTGATCGAACACCTTATACAAAGGAATACTGAAGTCAATGGCTTGTAAAATAAGATTCAATATTTGGAGCACTCTCTTCAAAGCCATATTTGTGTTCCTCCCATTTCACTTCACCTGGATTCCCAAGATCCTTCAAAGCAACTATCCAAAGTATTAGTTGTTCTCAAGCTCTCGGAAGTTGAATTGAGAAAAACATAGGGTAATTTAGCAAAAGCATTAGTGCAGTTAAATATTAAAGAAAGTCAACTTATCATGGAAAATTGTAGAAATTTTGAATAATTTAACACATATTCAATGGAGATTATCCTGATCATGTACTAATGCGGAAAACATACACAATACATAAGCTCCTCTACGTTGATCAAGAATATAGCAGCATCAATAACAATAAAACATCAAGAGCATTCACACATTAACACAGTATGTATCACGGGGAAAGCATCTCGCTAAAAACCCCACACTATCTGTATATTAATGATTGAGTCATGTAACATTACACAGCATAATACTTCTCACAAGTATCTCCACCTCTGTTACACACAATACAGCTCAGATCTGATCTCCAAATCTCTTCCACTGCTTGCCTGCCTCTACTGCTCAATACCTGCTCAAGAACTGATGAGAATTGCTTCCCAAACTCGATTTTCACCTGCAAAATAGTCACTCACTCTTTGTGGACGTGAGCAAAGGCTAAAATGCGGGCCAAATACGTGAGCAAACTCATTGGCATACTCAATCCCTTGATTGTGCAAGATCTGGTGCACAACTATAGTCACAACTGATAGCAATCTGATTCTCTACCACCTGTCCCTGTTGAACTGAACATGCACTGACATGCAACTGAGTTAACTGATGTATTCTTTAGTTGTATTATGAGTTAATAATTAGTTTAACAACTCATCATTAGTCTATCTACAGTTAGACTAACTACAACCAGTTTAACTAAGTTAAACTGAACACAACTCCATCAACTGTACCTCCAGTCCACTAAACTCAACTCACTTGAGTTCTAACTGAAGTCATGCATGCAACAACTCAACTGACTCATAAGAAAAACGAATTTCCTTCTGACAGCTGCATGTGCCACTTCCGTAGCTCAAACTGAAGTGCTCCAAGAGAATAATATTAAGTTTATAGTCCAAATATTATTGTGAGATAATAATATTTGACTTTTCTATTTTTGACAGCCAGTCTAAAAATAGACTTGATCACTCACACTGTGATCACTCACACTTTCATCAAAAATAGAAGTCCATCTATTTTTCCCAACTTGATCAATCATCCATAAACATAGACATGATCCATATGTCTAAAAATAGACATAGTCTAAAAATAGACTTGCGCCAAAAATAGCCTGCGGGCCCACTTAGTGAAGGCGACTCTTTTCACTAAGCTCCATCATCTTGTTGCAATCTCAACACTCCCTCTCGACAAGATATGGATTATCAGCAACCCCTATCCTGCCTCGGTGGTACTCGAATTTGCTCCTGGTGAGAGCCTTCGTCAGAATATCAGCATCCTGATCCTCCGTTGGAATGTACGAAAGTAACATGATCCTCCGCTGCACACAATCTCTGATATGATGGTACCTGATGTCAATATGTTTAGATCTATCATGAAATACAGGATTAGCCGAGAGTTTAATGCAACTCTGGTTATCACAGTAAATCACAGTAGGATCCAAATGAGAACCGAACAAACCAACCAGGATCTTCCTCATCCATATAGCCTCGCATGCAGCCAAACTTGCTGCCATATACTCGGCCTCCGCTGAACTGAGTGCCACAGATCTCTGCGTCCTGCTGTACCAAGAAACTGTTGTCGATCCGATACTGAAGATCCCTCCTGATGTGCTCTTTCTGTCTGTTGGGCTCCCTGCCCAATCTGCATCCGTGAAGCCACATAGCTTCACCTCATCCTCCTGTCTGTACCACAAACCATATCCCGATGTGCCTCTCAAGTAGCGCAATACATGCTTGCCCGCCTTCCAGAAGAGCTTGGTAGGCTTAACCATAGCTTGTGAAAGCTGGTTAACTGCATAGCATATATCAGGTCGTGTATTGACCAAATACATCAGCGACCCCACCAACTGTCGATAAACAGTGGCATCCACTTCTTCTCCCGAAGTGGCATCCTCCTTCCTCCAACCTCCAGGAAGAGGAGTATCAACAGGCTTGCAGCCATGCATGTTGAACTTCTCCAGTATCTCCCGAGCATACTTGCCCTGAGAAACAAACAGTCCACCACTGCGCTGCCATATTTCCAATCCTAGGAAATAGTGAAGGAGGCCCAAATCCTTCATCTCAAACTCTGTAGCAAGATCCTTCTTGCATGACAGTATCAACAGCTCATCACCCATTAGAATCAAATCATCAACATACAGTACAATGATAAGCAACTTACCCTCCACCACAATCTGGTATAGGTTCGGATCCGCCTCGCTCTTGGAGAATCCAAGTCCTGTGAAATAGCTGTCTATCCGTGTGTACCAAGCACGTGGTGCTTGCTTCAACCCATACAACGCTCTCTTGAGCCTGCACACATGCGACTCGCTGCTGAAGACTTCAAAGCCTTCGGGTTGCTCAATGTACACCTCCTCCTCAATGACTCCGTTGAGGAACGCAGTCTTCACATCCATCTGATGAATGTGCCATCCCATCTGCGCTGAGAGAGCAAGAATCGTCCGTATGGAAGAATACCTTGCGACAGGTGCAAAGGTCTCCTCATAATCGATCCCCTCAATCTGTGAAAAGCCTCGGGCAACAAATCTTGCCTTGTACTTCTCCACACTCCCGTCAGCTGCCTGCTTAACTTTGTAGATCCATCTCGAACCTACCACTGATTTCCCTTCCGGTCTAGGAACAATCTCCCATGCACTGTTTCTGACAATAGAATCATACTCTTCCACCATGGCGTCTACCCATGCGGGATCCTCCACAGCTTCCTCAAAAGAGGATGGCTCAGTCACAACACACTTGCTCATAAGAGCCATGTATCCAATGTACCGATCAGGTGACTGTCTCTGCCTGCGTTGGGCTGTAGGTGGTCCTACAACTTTCTCTGCATCTTGAGCCAGTCGCTCAGCTTCTGTCAAGCGCTTTCGCCCTCTGATGGTTGGCGCTGCATGAGTGGTCTCTTCCACTCCATGAACCTCGTCCTGTGGCTGATCCACGTCCTGAAGCTCATCCTTAGGAACTAATAGCTCCTCATCTACATGCAAGTGTAGCTCCCTCTCAAGCGAACACTTCATGGCTTTCTCCTCCTGAAATTTTATATCCTGTCGCACAACAGTTTTACCACTATCTGGCAAATACACACGATAGTTGTGGGGCGTATCAGTGTACCCCACAAATATCCCAACCTCTGCAGTCGGTTCCAACTTCTTTCTGGCATCCTTCGTCACATGCATGTAAATGTTAGCACCAAAAATCCTCAAATGAGAAAGATCAGGCTTCTTACCAGAATAAGCCTCCTCGGGTGTACTCATGCCAAGTATCCTATGAGGACAACGGTTCTGCACATAAACTGATGTATTGCATGCTTCCGCCCACAAGTGAAGGGGTAGGCCCTGATCATGCAACATTGCCCGTGCAGCACCCACAATCGTTCTGTTCTTCCGCTCAGCTACCCCGTTCTGCTGTGGGTTATGGAGAGCTATGAGCTCTCTACGAATCCCTTCTGCCTTGCATAAATCCTTGAACTCGTCCGAGATGTATTCACCACCATTATCGCTCCTAAGAGCCTTCACCTTCTTCCCCGACTCCTTCTCGACCAGTGCTTTGAATTCACAGAACTTTGAATATGTCTCGCTCTTCTTCTGCATGAAGAAGATCCAGCACTTACGAGAGAAATCATCAACAAAAATCACATAATACCTGTGTTTTGCTGTCGAAGAAACTTAGAAAGGTCCACACACGTCTGTGTGAATTCTCTCAAGGATCGTCGTGGCGCGACTATCCTTCTCGTGAAAGGTGGCTTTCACAAACTTCCCCAAAGTACACCCCTTGCATTGATCTGACTGCGCAAGTGTGCCTTTAGGAAGCCCTGTAGTGATCTGCTGCAGTATCTTCAAGGCTCCATGGTGAAGGTGACCCAATCTCCTGTGCCACAACTCGCCATCATCCCGGCTCACCAATCCTTCTGCCTTGCCTGCCATTGCTGCGCATCCATCTACATGCAACTGATAAAGGTTCCTCACTCGAACCCCTATCTTCCGGGTCTCACCAGTTGTCTTGCTGCGTAGGAAGGCCTTTCCCTCGCTGAAAACAACATCATACCCCTTGTCTTCTAACATCGCCACTGAGATGAGATTCTTCTTCAATCCTGGAACATGCATGACTTCCTTCAATACAAAGGGTTTACCAGACTCCCTCTCAAAGGAAATGGTACCGATACCGGTCGCACTGTATCTACCATCATCGCCCATCTCGATGTGCACTCCAAGATCTTTGTCCTCCAGATCAGAGAACAAATCTCTATCTCTCGTCATGTGAAAAGACGCACCACTGTCCAATAACCACACTGATCCCATCACACTTGAAACCAAGCATGCGATCAATGAAAAATCAAGCTCAAACTGAGAAGCTAAGGCCTCTCCCCCTGCAGATCCAGTAGCTTGCTTGTTCTTCTTCTTCTGTGGACAATTTGTGGCATAGTGTCCATGCTGGTGACAGTGAAAACACTTCACCTTGGACATATCCTGCTTCTTGCCTTTCGCACCAGACTGAGAAGCTTTCTTGCTCTTCCCTTTCTTTGCTTTGGTAGCCAAAGCATAATTCTCTTCATCAGCTCCCTTTGACGAAGATCCGTCCCTGGTACTCCGCCTGATCTCCTCCTACACAAGATCTGACCATAGTCTTTCCCATCCTGGCAACTTCTCCCGACCATTGACAGAGTCCTGATAGGAATGCCAACTCTTCGGAAGACCAAGGAGAGCCAAGCTCACCAAGTCCTCATCATCGACAGTAACCCCCACACTTCCCAGCTCATCTCGACACTGAGTGAACTTCGTGAGATACTTGGGAATACTGTCTCCCTTCTCGCATTTGATGTTTCTGAGTTTATCTTTGAGCGCCAGCTTCCTCTGATCGCTCTTGCTTTGGAATAATTCTGTTAATGATTTCCACATCAAATATGGAGTAGCCTTTCCATGGAGGCTGGACACAATGTGATCCTTCACGCCCTCCAACAGAATTCTTCGACATTTTGCGATCTTCTTTTGCCAAGCATCAGCTTGAGTAGCATCAGTAGGCTTTGGGATATCCGTATCTATGAATTCCTTCAGCCCGTTATCATCCAATACTGCCTCCATCCTGTCCTTCCATGCAATATAGTTTGAGCTGCCCTCAAGAGCATACTCCAGTCGCAATCCATTGAAAGACATTGTTGCGTTGTCACCAAGAAAACACTGCTGCAAATTCGAATTCCACCAGCAACTAACTCAACTGCTTCCGATCAACCCTCGCTTGATATCCTGTAAAAATCTCTTCTACAAATCAAGCTGCTCCGATACCATGTAGAAACGTTTTCTACAATTATCTAGCTCTGATACCATGTAGAAATTTTGAATAATTTAACACATATTCAATGGAGATTATCCTGATCATGTACTAATGCGGAAAAAATACACAATACATAAGCTCCTCTACGTTTATCAAGAATATAGCAGCATCAATAACAATAAAACATCAAGAGCATTCACACATTAACACAGTATGTATCACGGGGAAAGCATCTCGCTAAAAACCCCACACTATCTGTATATTAATGATTGAGTCATGTAACATTACACAGCATAATACTTCTCACAAGTATCTCCACCTCTGTTACACACAATACAGCTCAGATCTGATCTCCAAATCTCTTCCACTGCTTGCCTGCCTCTACTGCTCAATACCTGCTCAAGAACTGATGAGAATTGCTTCCCAAACTTGATTTTCACCTGCAAAATAGTCACTCACTCTTTGTGGACGTGAGCAAAGGCTAAAATGCGGGCCAAATACGTGAGCAAACTCATTGGCATACTCAATCCCTTGATTGTGCAAGATCTGGTGCACAACTATAGTCACAACTGATAGCAATCTGATTCTCTACCACCTGTCCCTGTTGAACTGAACATGCACTGACATGCAATTGAGTTAACTGATGTATTCTTTAGTTGTATTATGAGTTAATAATTAGTTTAACAACTCATCATTAGTCTATCTGTAGTTAGACTAACTACAACCAGTTTAACTAAGTTAAACTGAACACAACTCCATCAACTGTACCTCCAGTCCACTAAACTCAACTCACTTGAGTTCTAACTGAAGTCATGCATGCAACAACTCAACTGACTCATAAGAAAAACGAATTTCCTTCTGACAGCTGCATGTGCCACTTCCGTAGCTCAAACTGAAGTGCTCCAAGAGAATAAGATTAAGTTTATAGTCCAAATATTATTGTGAGATAATAATATTTGACTTTTCTATTTTTGACAGCCAGTCTAAAAATAGACTTGATCACTCACACTGTGATCACTCACACTTTCATCAAAAATAGAAGTCCATCTATTTTTCCCAACTTGATCAATCATCCATAAACATAGACATGATCCATATGTCTAAAAATAGACATAGTCTAAAAATAGACTTGCGCCAAAAATAGCCTGCGGGCCCACTTAGTGAAGGCGACTCTTTTCACTAAGCTCCATCATCTTGTTGCAATCTCAACAAAAATAATGACAAGTCCATATAGGAAAAGAAGGTTGCTCAGGAAGAGATTAATAAACTCAAATAAAAATTGAAGGGAAATGTTTTCGTATTGGAAGAAAAATGTTCAGTCTAGGTTGAAATTACACAGGAATCATACTTAGTTTGGGACTATATTCATATTTTTGAAAAAAAAACCTACTAGAAAAGGCAAATCTAGTTATAAATATAATTAAAGATGAATCAAAAGATAACATCCCAAAAGCTAAGAAAATAATAAAATATTTGAATGAAAAGTCTCCAAATGAGCTCAAGGAACTAGATGTGTTCAAAAACCCTCTTTAAATAGAGAAGCTAGAAATGTTATCAAGAAAAACCTTCTTTCCATCCAAGCTTCTAATATACTTAAAGAAGTTCAAAAGGAAGTCTTAGTGTTAACAATAAATATGATCAGAGAAAAAGATTTTGATTTCCTAATTGCTTGGACAGAATGAGCTGTAACTTTCTTGGGAGTCTTATGAGAAGGCACAAACAAATGTTAAAACTCAAACTAGAAATACTCATGAATCTTCAGAATCTCCAAAGGGCTTAACCATTGTCAGCTATCTGCATATTAACTTTGAGCTCATGTGGCTGGAAAAAACCATGTTCATGGCCAAATCATATTATACCAAGCATTCTGATTTGTGAATAGATTGTCAATAAATGGTCAAGTATCCAATACCAAACAGAGAAATGTGGGAAATATGCGAGAGGATGATCACACCTCAAGTTGTAGAAGTAGTGGAAACAGGGACTAGATAATGACATGTCATATTCAAAATTTTCCTTATTTCAATTAGTATTTCAGAACATGTCGAATTTCTCTTTATTAGAATTTTTTTTTCATGTAAATATTTCTTCAAAATAAGTTAATATATGATGCAACAGGTCTCCCTTAAGATAAGTGTAAATTTATTAAAGTTGCATCTTGTGGCAAAAAATACATGTTTCTTCTTTTAAGGGGCCTTAATAGGCACTCCACTAATTTCAACACTGTTGTTTTCTCTATTACACTCACTATTTTTCATCCATTTTTTAAGCATTGAATTCCTCTTGGCCCGAGTAAAAACATTGTTTATCTTCCTTATTCTTCATTCCTTTTTTAATCATTTAAAGTTTGTAACCATCAAGAAAAAGGCCAATCTATTGGGTCTTGAATTATCTTCAATATTAAGTTAGTATTAGATACAAAGATGAATTGTCTCCAAGCATTTATTTCAGAAAAACTTTCCTTTAAAATCTTTATTAGTTTTTTCAAGGTCTTGGGCACTCGTTCTTTCAGCTAAGAATTGTCTGCATGGAACAACATCTACATCATGTTTTATTTTAAGGCTCAATATTATGATAATATTTATAATTATAAATTTGGTTATATATCTATATATCTATCTATCTATCTATATATATATATATATATATATATATATATATATCAAGAAAAATTCATATAGTTATGGACTTATAAAATGATAATTATGGATTTTTTTATTTTTATAGTTCATGGATTTATCTTATAGTCAAGACTTGATGGTTAAGGATCCACATTACATCAGAACTTGAATCTCAAAAGAATTGAAATGGGACGCTTAGAAAAATCTTTGAGAAGAAGCTCCCAATATGATGTGATAAGCATACAAACTAAACAAATTTTTATATCCCCTTTGTTCTCTTCAAACACATAGAGTAATAAATGTGAATATATGATAAGTATACATGGGTGCTCACCCCCATATATTCTCATCCAATCCATAAACTTAAACATTATTAGTTTTATACGATGAGATCAAGGCCCCATTTCAGTGGAAAATTGGACAGTCATATTTGAATAGCATGGTTGTGGGCCTCATGACGTCGGACGGGGGGGTAATATCAAGGTTTCTCCTCTAGGATCTTCCCTTACCATTGAATGGCTACTATCCACTCTGCCAAGCCAAATCGATGGTATGCAGGGGGGTTGGTCCCATTTGGCATACGATGATGGGGGTGTCTCACTATCATGTTTTTTATAGCACACAAACATAAGCATTAGAGGCTAAAAAAAAATAGTGCCAACTTGATTTATTTCTAGCATAAACACAACCATTGTTGTTTTTTGTTTTAGTTTTGTTTGTAAATGCATGGTATGCACCTACTGAAATTTGTGCCTATTGGGCACTATACAAGAAGATATTATTGTTGTATTTTGTTTTAGATTTGTTTGTAAATGCATGGTATGTAGTCACCTTGGAAATAAATGGTCTCCTTTTGATTGGGACTTTCCCCCCATATTATTTGGATAACTACATGCATGATGTATATGTTAGGTTTATTAGATGTTTCATCCCTACTTTTGCAATCAATATCTGGAATGTTTTTCCTTGGGATGTATTTTATATGTGGAATGATCTTGAATTTGTAGTCCTTTTTCTAATAATAGAAAATGATGTTTCCCCCCTTGGAAAAAAAATAAAATCAATCTCACTAATTTCTAGACGCATAGGGTCACACTTTTCTTCATCAACACAACTATCTAACAAAAATCAAATGTACATTTTTCGAGGACCTAGAGTTTAACATCTCTATGTGTCTATCCTAAATAGTATGTCCTTGGATATGTAAGGTAGTGAGTCCTAACATTCTAACTAAAGTTTTGAAATTAATTTTACAATAAAAATGAGAATTATCTAGTATTTATAGTACTATAACTTTTATTTGGAAGAAAAACTTCTAGAATGACTTCCAAATATCAAGTTTAAACAAAAAACTGTGGGGAAAAATGCTGAGAGGGGTGGGGGGGGGGGGGGGGGGGGGGGGGGGGGGGGCAGTGAATCAGTATTTTAACTTTCACAATAATGATTTTCATTTTCAAACAATATATGCTACTTTACTAAAACCAACCAGCGTATATCCACGACTATAAAGTATGAAACCAGCATATATGTAGTAAATAGCTAATTCATTGTCTTAAATCAGAGTGTGATGCGTTAACGAGTAAACAGATGTAGTAAGAACAAAATAAATCAACACACATGAACACCAGGAATTTTTAGGTGGAAACCCAATGAGGGAAAAAACAACCATTGCTCTCATCTCAGTATTCAATCTTCTTATAATAAAAATTGTTTACAAATTTTTGTACTGGTCTATACTTTTCCATTATGCAGGCATCTACCTATTGAAGGCTACAACCTTCTCTCATTTTCTAGCTTCTACTGGAAGGGATCTCCAACCCCCTAGCTCTTGTACTGGATGATATGTTTACCAGTATGTAGGTGCCAGCCTACAAAAGGCTACTACCTTCACTCTTTCTCCCTGGGACCACGTTTCATAAATTTTCAAACTGGATACTCCTGGTACATAACAATACAATATGAAGGCCACGTTTCATCAAATTTTCATACCTGACCCATCAATAACATTGAAGCTAAAAATCAATCACCACTGCATCTACTAACAATTAGTCAATCTGAACATTCATATCACTATCACCATAGCCCCGTGTTGAACCCAAAAACTTGCATCATCAACCAGAACCAACTGCAACCTCAAAAATCATATATCAGAATGTATATGCTACTTTAGTGAAACCAACCTGCATGTATATGCTACTTCCTTTAACCAAACCTACATATACCTCCAAAAATATTGAATCATAAAAACCTCTGATTCAAAGTTGTACCAACCAGTAACATTCTAAAGATCTACTATCAAATTATAGAGTTCTAAACAGACAACAGCAAATATCAACCTTCTCACTTAATCAATCAATCAACCAGACTCAATCTCCTTATACATTTAGTTCTACTTTCAGATCTAATAAAGACATCATTGACAGACAATAGTAAAACAACAACACTGATTAGATATATCAGTCATCTCTAAACAACAGGATTTTCTTTTGCATACGCTACTTGGAAGAGTCGAACCAACGTGTATACGTGCCTTCACCAAGGTGAATCAACATATAGATCTGCAAATACTAACTGAAAACTTCACAGTTATTCCAGACTTTAGTCATACCTATACCATAACATTTACATGATAAAACATGTGTTAACATTCAGATCTAGCCCAATAATTATCAAATCATACAATGATAAGTCATTTCAGGTCTCATGATCCTGATCCAACATTGTATCAAAAGGTGCATACGATATTTCAGATCATATCATAACCATAGCCCCTTACAACATAATATATACTTCAAATATAAGTATTCATGAAAGACCCCTTCACTTGCACCCTTAGCCCTTTGATCTTCTCCTCCTTATATAGTTTTATCCTTTTTTAATACCATGGACCAAAACAACACTTAGAACTTGTGGTATTCTTGGACGGGATCAAGTAACCAGTATTCCACTCAATATTGTGGGCTAATACCATGGTATGGACCCTTGGTATTCTTTCACCTTAATTTTCCTTAATTTTCCATCCCATACACATTTTTCCTCTTGTGAACATGCATAAAGACATATACACTCTTTTTGTTCTGTGAACCCGCTTGTATACACTACTTCGACTAGGTGAACCCACGTATACAACTTAAAATAACTTAAAACATTATTTTTCGTCAATTGCTTGATTATGATCTATAGTACTTTGTCCCATCATCCTGTTCTTCTGTACCATTACCCTGTTACCTCTTAATTGACCTGTTACAATGTGAGTTTCCCTTTATCAAATCTGAATTTCCATTTGAGTGGGTTGCCATCAAGGACAACACATGTACCATAATTCCAACACAAACATACTCTCTCAATGAGATATAAATATAATTTATGCTTCACTTAGGGCTTATAAAAATCTTATGTAACATCAATTCATAACATTATTTTATATTCCAAAGTACCATTTTGTTGTTCTCCAAATTCTACAAATTTCTTATGATCATTATTTGTACACATACATTAATAATACAAGTATCATTTCCAAATTTTAATATGAACTTGGTGGTTTTATATGAGCTAATATTTATTATTCTATAAAGCTACCTTGGGGAATAATGTTTCATAAATACAAAATTCCTACCATAATATTCTAAACTTTTTTATCCATATTACTTTTTTGAAAGTTGGTTTTTGGCTAAAATAAAAAAATTGCACTTTACATGGGTTAACCCTGATTACAAATTATAATTGAATCGTTACAAAATTGGTACGAGTTCCAATGGAAAAGATGCTTTTGACAGAGGGGGATTATGTTGACCTCATAATTAATGGTCAAGTTATTGGGCTCGGAAGGGTTGAATCTATAGAGACACATACATATTAGGCTCAAGAAAATGTTACTGTTACAGTTTTGGTAATTCATGTCACTCAACCACATTTGATTCTAGAGGATTTTGATGAAGGGGACATTCATCAATGGAGGGTCATGGACTTGAGACTCAACATATGTAAATAAAAATATTGAAGCATGTGTTAATTTTTCATGTTTTCGTAGGTTTGCATCGAAGAAATTTTGGAGTTCTACATGAAAAATTTTAATCGATGTTTCGGGCTAAGTATCACAACCCATCTTCAGGAGATTCACAGAAGAACCTTAGATTAATTTAGCTGATCAAATATCTAAATAAATAGTAATTAATTCATAATTTTAAGGGTGTTATAAGCACCCTTACTATTAGAGGTAAGAGAATATGTGATAATGATCACTTGAAAAGGAAATTGAACATATTACACAGGTACTCAAGAATCATGGACACAATGAAAATCTTATTAAAAAATAATAAAAAAATTCTCTTGATAAAAATAAGATAATAACAAATAAGAAGGATTTCCTTAAAATTATCAAGCTTCCATATATCAAAGGGACTATCGATAAGCATCCTTAACAAAAATTAGATTAGGGTTTCCTTCTCTCCTCCTAACACTTTACAAAAAAATGTTGGACCACACTAAAGACCAAGTTGATCCTAGAAGAAACAAAGGTGTTTATATGATTCCTTGTGCATGTGGAAAAGTTGACATTGTATAACCTGGTCTCTCGATCCATACTAGGCTTAAATAATATTGTTATCACCAAAAAATGATCACTTAGTCATTTCTAACTAGGTGGATCAAATACACCATGTAGGATTTATTTTACCATAGTAAAATCACTCACCATGGGAAATAATTTAGTAAACCATACTAAATTATTTGTGATTAACATTAAAAAACCCATGAGAATAATTGAATAAATCATTATTTATTTAATGTTCTCTAGCAATAATTATTAAATCATCATTTGAAAATTATTCCTTGTCACATTTGTCTAAATCACCTAGGAATAATTAAATAAATCATTATTTATTTATTATTCCTTAATTTCGTTATTGGAATAATTGTTAAATCACTATTCAATAATTATTTCAATTTCACACCATTCTTTATCCTCGCGAAATAATTAATAAATCATTTTATTTGTTAATTATTTCTAAATAAAGATATTTGACCATTTTGAAAATCTTTTCCCTCTCCAAAAAATATAATAAAGTATTCCTAACAGTTAGATCTTGATTTGGTCAATATTATTTTATCATTTTCCATTTTCGAGATCAACCCAATATTTTGCTATAAATAAGAGGTTTTTCCATTCATTCTTCACCATGATCATTATCATTGTCACCACTATTGTCTTCTTGCATTTGAGCTCCCACTTTAGTTCTCCATATTGTTTTGGGTTTTTTACATATTGAGAGAGAGAATCCATCACTGAAGCATTAAGAACATCAAAGGACTCATCCCATGGAGGGGATTTGTAGACCCTTTTGTAGATATCCTTCACCAAGTGTTATCAATAAAGTTATTATTCATTTAAAATTATTTCCATATTGGGTTATTACTATGAATTTCTATTATTGTTTTCTATTTTGGATCGCATATATCATTTTATTGTAGGTTTTTCTCATTTTATTATTGCATATCTAAAGTGTAAGCAACCACTAATTTTTGTTAGGGTCACTTGTCACGAGTGACTTAATTGAAATGTTTTTGGTACACCTTTCAAGAAATTTCATACTAACAAATGGAGGCTCCAATGGGTCTTTAGCTATGTAGTCGTCAACAAATGATGACTCTATTGGCGTAGTAATTTAATTCTTGGGTGACTGAAGTTTCAAAAAAATTGGGTTTTCTGCAACTATTCATAGCCTCTCAATTTATATTTATAGTTTCCTTTCCTTTTTTTGTCAAATTTTCAGATTCTGGTGGTTTTTTGTTTCTTTCTGTAGGTCACAAGTACCAGTCGAGCAAGAGACGGAAAAATATGTGTAACATCTTTCGACCAAGAGTCCCAGGGAGAAAATTTCACTTTTCTACCCCAAATCTATGTTCCAAAATGCATGTTTTGGCCAGATATTTGTGTTTTCTACTGTTTCCAACTCAATACCTGCATTTTGGATTTTTTCCGAGAATTTTTCATAATTTTTCCAGGTTTTCCAAGAGTGTTGTGTGTGGAATAGGAAGGGTTCCTTTTCTCTATTTCAGTCTCCCCTAGGCCTATATTCTCTTAATTGTTATGTTCTATTTGAGGAAGGAAAAATCCCCTTAGGGTTTACAATACACCTCCACTTTTTTAGGAAGAGATTGGCAGGGTGAGGAGTCTAGGGTTTCAGTATTTTTAGCCACTCGTTTTTAGGGTCTAATCCATTACTTTACAACACTTTTAGATAGGTTTATTTTACCTTTTATCCCTTTAGAGTTTTTACTTTGACTTTCCCCCTTAGGATCCCCTTGAGCATCCTAGGTTTTAGAGCTTCATACCTATCCTTTACAACTTTTTTCACCTCTTATTTTTGTTGTGTGTCTACACCATTTACATCAGATTCGTGCCTCTAGATCTCAGTCCCTTTGACACTAGATATCTTATGCCTTTTTATGTGTCTTTTAGTAGCTTGTTTTCCTTATCTTGCTTAGTTGCTTGATAACCTTTTTGGGTGGGGTTTTGTGTGATTTATTTGTTGTTTATTTTTTCTTTCCTTTTTAGCATTATTTATAGTATTTCAACACTTTATTTTCAGTAGCACATGGCATCATAAAACATGCTCAATTAACTCATCTACTTGACACACCATTTTCACACACTCACACCCTAAGTGAACATGATCTTGGTTAAGACCGCCAAGCCTAGACTTCAAACACTACACCTTAATAATTCAACACACATAGATTAAGTGCACTTGGGCATTAGGGCCAAACAATATTAGAAGTTTAGGTGTAGGATTAGCGGGATAGGCTTCCAATAACACCCATCGATCACTTACATTGAGAAATAGAGGTTGACATATTAGGGAGCTTAAAATCCTTCGCCATCCCACAGTCCAAATGCAGAGTTGATCCAGGTGGATATTGGTGGCCACTTGGCAAGTCCACCTAGACCCACACCATTGTTTCTCTCAGCATTTTCAGTTTCCTTAATTGTAGAACAACTTACTATTTTTAGCAGTTTTTTGCGTCCTAAAATTCTAGAGCCGTTTTGAGGCCCTAAACGATGCTTTTTGGGAAATCTGGGGCAACATGGGTCCATGTTGGCTCCCAAAGTGGTAGTGCTCGGATAGATATTTCTAATGAGCTATTGTACGCGTCAAACGGAGATTGTATGCCAAAGTTACGACCTCGGGAAGTTGGTGTACCAATTTACCCAAACGGGGCCCACAGTTTGGCGTTTCATCTTCTAGGGTTAGGTTTTGGAATGTTAAGGGTTTTCCATTGTTTCTCAACAATAAATAGGCCTTCGAGCCTCATTGTAAGACAGTTCAGAGGCATGTAGCCACCACATCTCTTCTCAGAGATAAGCTACCATCGCCCTAACTGGTTTATTTCCATCACTGTTTGTAAGCATATTTCAGTATTTTACATTAATGATGTGAGGTATTATTTCTACTGCGTATCTGTGTTTATGGTTATATATGTAATTTGTTGCATTCCTGTTTAAGTCTGGATCAGTGGTATCAGAACGGTTTGCTTTTTCTCTGTTTTTCTTTGCATGTCCCCAACAAGGTCGGGATATAAGGAGTTAGGGCTTGAACTGGTCGAACCTTTGCAAGACCAGCCTCACAAATCCCGACGGCATCCCATGGTGGATGAGAAGAAAGACGAGGGGGCAAGAGATCCTATCAAAATCTTGCTCGAAGAAGCCCTTGAGCGACAACGGAACACGATGATGGACAGCTTTGCCCAGATCCTTCAGCGGTTACCCAGAAGCAACGCATCAGCTTCCTGCAGCTACTTTGGAAACACCACGCCCTTTAAGGTACAAGTTAATTTTGAAATCCCCATATTCGAGGGTCAGATAGACGCGGATGCCATAGATAAATGGTTAAATCTGCTAGAGGGTTATTTTTCTGTTCATGAATTTTCGAGTCGGGAAAAGATTGGTTTCGCTCTTCTCAAAGCAGCCCCCCACGTCAAGGACTGGTGGGAAACCTACTGTGAGCAGAAGGATGAAAGTACTGGCTCACTATTTTCAGCTGCATCCACCTGGAATTCATTCTAAGAGGCCATCAAGGAGTAGTATTACCCTATCAGAAGTTATGAGGATGAATACATAAAGTGGACCACGCTAAGGCAGGGAAGGGACCAAGATGTGCCGGAGTTCACCAATCTTTTCCATACCCTTCGCACAAAGTTGGGTATCAAGGATTCGGAGTAGCATTTGATACTCAAATACCATGGCTACCTGCACAAGTACATCCAGGAAGAAATACAATTCCTGAACATTTTCTTGCTCGGCACAGCATACCGATATGCCGTCAAGGTCGAGCAGAAGTTTAAACAAAAGAAGCGAGACTTTGGATCTGTGAATCCAAAGCAGGGGAAAGGTGCCCCTGTTAGGGTCCCACCCTAACCCCCTTATTTATGTCATGGGATCACGTCATATTCTAGAGTCAATAAAACCCATATTAATATTTGTAAGTGGTTAACCCGCAATTAATGACGGGACCACAGTTAGTTGCAAATGGGCAGTAGTATTAGATAGATGGTATTAATAAAACCCACGGTATTGGCCCGTGGTATTGCATGTAGGAGTCATATATAAAGGATAGAGACTCCCTGCGAGGAGTATCGTGTCTTGTTTTTGTAATCGAGCTCTGCTCTATTGGAGGTTGCCCCCTCGAAGAGGCCTGTGAACATTTCTCTCTGAATAATAAAATCATTGCTATTCTGTGTTCTGGGTATCTTTTCTTCGCATATTCTGTGTTTGGGTATTACTTTGCAGGTTAAGAGCATAAAAAGTGGTATCAGAGCACTTTCCAGGGCTCGGTGGGATCTCCAATTTTTAGCAATTTTTTTTTTGGCTAGAGACGTGTTCCGGCGTCTTTAAACCACGGGATCTGTCATTAAGCGCATAAACCTGCAGATTTGGGGAGGCATGCACGCAGGAAATACAAGAGGTGGTCACGTCTGTTGGACTCCCTTGTAACCCCTGTGGGTACCCCTTCGAGTAGTAGCGCATTAGACAAAACCGCGCACGGACTGTCTTCCACGTACCCTCAGGGTATATAGGAAGCCCCCTAGGCTCCCTTGAAACCTCGCCATAGATAAACCTTCGGCCGTCTTGTGGCTACAGTACACCGAGAACAGCACTCGGAGAGATTACTCGCCCGTACGATAGGGTAGTCAGGTTGTACGGCTAAGGGTACGATCGATCCTCCTTAGTTAGCGCCCTGAAACATTGGGCCGAGTACTACTGTCAGACCCTTATGTATATTGCGATCTGTAGCACTTGACACTCCTCAAGACCATAGTTCCCTTTCTATCGGGGGATCACACATCATCTATTCCAGATCAGCGGGTGCAAAGAAGTGCAGCAGCATCAGACATCAGTCCGGCAGCCCCATCAGATCAGCTGCAGCAGTTGTTCCACCATTCAGATCTCTCTGATCCACCAGATTGGAGTAGTTGTGAAGGGTTCCTGTACCTGGATAGACTTTTCGCAGGACTTTTGGCGGCATTGACATTTTGAGGATTTGGCGACTGCAGTATTGATCAGGAAGGAGTAAAACTCCGTTAGGAGTTTTCCAAAAAAAAAAAAAAAAGAGTCTGAGATCTTCCGGGGCGCTTATTGGTGATCTAGCCCATCAGAATCAGGATGACGAGCTGAGCAAGGTGGTACCATTCAATTTCTTAGTAAAAATTTTTAGGCGGTCCCAATTTTTCATCAGGTTGGTGTATGGTAGAAACTCACGCTCAAGTGATGGCCAATGAAAGGATAGACAAAATTGAAGACCATGTGAACTCCATCCAATTTGCGGTGACCGAAATCCAACATGAGATTAAAGGAATAAGTATCCAGATACAGAATGCACTCGCGAAGGGCAGGGAGCCAGCCCACGAGGAGGCAAATAATGGCCATGAATACCATGAGGGTGAGTCTAGCCACTCTCCTCATGTCTGGCACACCCATCCACCACCCAGTCAGCGACCTCCCAAGTTGGATATGCATAAATTTGACGGTTCTCACATGTCTGCATGGCTAGCACAAATGGAGCAGTATTTCAAATTGAATCATATCATAGATGAGGGGACTAAGCTTATGGTGGGCACCATGTACTTGGACAATGAACGATGGCAATGGGGGGAATGGCATCATCATTGCAATGGACATTTTCAGAATTGGGCCCAATTTGCCAAAGCTCTTCGAAATCACTTTGAACAGGAAGACTCTTTTTTGGGGCGTCTCACTAAGCTCCGACAGATGGGTACAGTGGAGGAATATATTACTGCATTTGAAGCCTTAGCCTTCCACACTAAGGGTCTCACAGATGAGTTCTACATGGAACGCTTTATCAGCGGTCTTAAAGAAGCCATCAAAGCTCAGGTTCTACTCCACCACCCTCCCACGTGGACAGAGGCTTGCCAGGTAGCTCGTAAGGTGGAACGTGCATTAACAGCCCAATCCATCCGCCCCAACTTCCCCGCTAAAGGTCGTCCCCCACAGGCTCCCAACACGACTCAGACACTTAAGATTCAAAAGGTGTCACCTACGGAAATGGCTAAAAGAAGGAAGCAAGGAGTATGTTACTACTGTGATGAAAAATATTCCCCGGGTCATAAATGCAAGGAGCCCAAGTTTTTTCAAATAGATGCCACTGACTACAGCTCCACCGAGGAAGATCCACCACTTCAGGAACCGGAGGCGATCGAAGAAGATAACCAAAAGGAGATTGTATCTAATGAACTAATTATTTCGTTAAATGCATTGGCAGGAATTTCTTCCCCTCAAACTCTCAAAATCAGGCGTTTTCTTAAACATTGCCCAGTATTAGTCTTGATTGATAGTGGAAGTACCCATAATTTCATCCATCAAAAGATCGCTGAAGCAGCACATTGTTTTGTCCGGGCAGTTTCTAACTTCCAAGTCCAAATTGCAGATGGGGGCACAATGAAATGTGAAGGTCGCTGTGAAAATGTCAAACTTCAAATGGGGGATTATCAGTTGAAAACCCACATGTTTGCAATACACATGGGGGGTTGCGACATTGTCCTAGGCGCGGAATGGCTCCGCACACTTGGGCCAATCATAATGGATTTCCAGGAGTTATATATGAGTTTTAAGCAGAACAACTCCACACATACCCTCTGTGGACTACAGGCGGGAGCCCCCTCTATCATCAGCTCGCATAGGATGGAAAAATTGTTAAAAAAGGGCCATCATGGAGTGGTAGCTCAATTTAATGCCATCCAGGTAGTCGAAACCATGTCTCTGCCAATTCATCCTGAGATGCAACAGATTTTAAATAAACATCGGACGGTCTTTGACAAGCCTCATGAGCTTCCACCCTCGCGAGGGGAACATGATCATAGCATCACATTGGTTCCAGGGGCCCAACCCCCAAATGTGCGGCCATACAGATATCCGTTCACCCAAAAGAATGAAATAGAAAAAATCATCAAGGAATTGTTGGAAGCAGGTGTCATTCGTCCCAGCATTAGTCCTTATTCATCCCCAGTGGTCATGGTCCTCAAGAAAGATGGGGAGTGGCGGATGTGTCCTCACTTCAGGGCCCTCAATAAGTTGACAGTCAAAGATAAATTTCCCATCCCAGTGGTTGACGATTTGCTGGAAGAACTCAATGGGGATCAATTCTTCACTAAGTTGGATCTTCACTCAGGCTACCACCAAATTCGCATGAAGGAAGTCGACATTCCCAAGACGGCTTTCAGAACTCATGAAGGCCATTATGAGTTCCTGGTCATGCCATTTGGTCTCTGTAATTCCCCCTCTACTTTTCAGAGCCTTATGAATCACCTCCTCAAACCATATCTCAGAAAATTTGTCCTTGTCTTCTTCGATGACATCCTCATCTATAGTGGCACTTGGGCGGCACATCTTCAGCATGTAGATCTACTCTTGCAACTGCTCCGCACGCATAAATTATTTGTCAAGATGTCTAAGTGTTCGTTTGGCATGGAAGAAGTTGAGTATTTGGGCCACATTGTGGGGCGTGAAGGTGTCAAGGTGGACCCCAAAAAGATCCAGGCAATGCAAGAATGGCCTCAACCTAAGACCTTGAAAAGCTTGAGAGGATTTTTGGGTCTCACAGGCTATTATCGTAAATTTGTCCGCAACTATGGCCGCATAGCGAAGCCCCTCACTCAACTCCTAAAGAAAAATTCCTTCTTCTGGAACGAGGAAGCACAACAGGCATTTACCCTCTCAAAACGCCATGTGTTCCACTCCCGTCTTAGCACTACCTGACTTCACCAAATCCTTTGTCATTGAATGTCATGCTTCGGGTACAGGTATTGGAGCGGTCTTAATGTAGGAAGGGCGACCATTGGCCTTCACCAGCCAACAACTCAGTGGGAGGAATCTGGGCCAATCTACCTACGAGAAGGAAATGATGGCCATCTTACATGCAGTCGAGACCTGGCGACCTTACTTGTTGGGGCGACGTTTCCAAATCCGCACAGATCATCACAGTCTTAAATATTTTTTGGAGCAACGCCTATCTTCCCCACAACAAAATAAATGGTTAGCCAAAATGTTGGGATATGATTATGAGATCATTTACAAGAAAGGGAAAGACAACAGTGTAGCAGATGCATTGTCGCGCCAATTTGAGGAGGAAAGTACTCTGCTCGCAATTTCCCTCCCCATTCCAGACTGGATTGAAGAGGCTCGCAGGGAATGGTTTTCACATCCCGGGTTCTCCCAACGCATTTCTCAATTGTAGGTAGATCCTAATTCCAACAAGGGCTACTCGTGGCAGAATGATATTCTTCGCTACAAGGATAGAGTCGTAATATCACCAACATCCACCCTCAAAAGTCGCATTTTGGCAGAATTGCACTCATCTCCCATTGCAGGACATTCGGGCTTTCAGAAGACGTATGCTCGCACCAGAAGATCATTTTTTTGGACCAGCATGAAACAGGACGTCCTTGCTTTCGTAGCAGAATGTGACGTCTGTCAACGCCACAAAGGGGAAACCGTCAACACACCAGGCACATTACAACCATTGCCCATTCCGGCATCAATTTCGACGGAGGTCTCCATGGATTTCATTACAGGTCTTCCAAAGTCTGGGAACAAGTCAGTCATCATGGTGGTTGTGGACCGACTGTCGAAGTATGCTCATTTCCGCACCCTACCCTAACCGTTTACACCAACTTTGGTTGCTCAAACTTTCATGGATCAGATGTTCAAATTGCATGGCATGCCCACTTCTATTGTGTCCGACCGCGACCCGATCTTCACCAGTAATTTTTGGCAGGAACTCTTCAGAATACAAGGCACTCAACTCAAACTCAGTACTTCATATCATCCGCAAACAGATGGTCAAACCGAAGCCGTCAACAAATGTCTAGAAACCTAGCTTAGGTGTTTCACTTCAGAAAAGCAAAACCTTTGGGTATAGTGGTTACCTCTGGCTGAATGGTGGTATAACACCAACTATCATGCCACCACCAAAATGACTCCCTATGAAGCAGTCTATGGTCAACTTCCGCCTGCCCCTACTTCTTATCTCACGGGGTGCTCCAAAGTACAAGCCGTGGATCAACTCCTACAACACCACGCAACCATGCTCGCCCATCTGCGCGAGAATCTTCATCAAGCTCAGAACCGCATGAAGCAACAGGCCGACCAACATCACTCAGAGCGCCAATTTCAAGAAGGGGATCAGGTCTTTTTGAGGCTGCAACCATATAAGCAAACATCACTCAAAGACAAGGGTTGTCAAAAGCTCTCTCCAAAATTCTACGAACCATACCAAGTACTTCAGCGCATTGGAGAAGTGGCTTACAAGTTGGATTTGCCACCTACAGCAAAAATCCACCCATTTTTCCATGTATCGTGCCTCAAGAAAGTGATTGGGAACAATTGCCGAGTTCAAACCAGTCTACCTGAATTGGAAGAAGAAGGGTCAATCTGGATTCAACCTGAACAGATTCTAGACACAAGGGACAAGCACCTGCGCGGCCGCATGATTAAGGAAGTCCTCGTCAAATGGAAAGACACCTCTCCGGAAGATGCAACTTGGGAACCAGCCACTATTCTTCAGAAGTTTCCACAGCTTCAGCCTTGAGGACAAGGCTAGTTTTAAGGGGGAGGGCATGTTAGGGTCCCACCCTAATCCCCTTATTTATGTCATGGGATCACGTCATATTCTAGAGTCAATAAAACCCATATTAATATTTGTAAGTGGTTAACCCGCAATTAATGACGGGACCACAGTTAGTTGCAAATGGGCAGTAGTATTAGATAGATGGTATTAACAAAACCCACGGTATTGGCCCGTGGTATTGCATGTAGGAGTCATATATAAAGGATAGAGACTCCCTGCGAGGAGTATCATGTCTTGTTTTTGTAATCGAGCTCTGCTCTATTGGAGGTTGCCCCCTCGAAGAGGCCTGTGAACATTTCTCTCTGAATAATAAAATCATTGCTATTCTGTGTTCTGGGTATCTTTTCTTCGCATATTCTGTGTTTGGGTATTACTTTGCAGGTTAAGAGCATAACAGCCCCTAAACCACAAAACAAAGGACAAAGCCAAGGCGGGGCAGCCCAAGACAACCCGTCGAAGCTGCAAGCAAAGAACAGCGCCACGAAGCCGAAAAAGGACACGGGAAAATGGTGTGAGTTCCATAAGAGCTCCACTCACAACACAAGTGAGTGTCGGGGCAAGCAGTCACTGGTGGCTGAGCTAAAGGTTTCAGAATCAGATGCATATTCTGACTCTGAGTTAGAACCCGACAAGGGGAATGACAAAGGGAAGCAGATCATTGATGCAGATCCCAATGCCACTGTTGCTACCGCCAAGATCCAGAAAAATAAACCCGAAGATCCAGAGGAGGAGGAGCGTCTCTTCCACTGCCAGATGTGGGTAAAGGGCTCCCCGCTACAGTTCATTGTTGATAGCGGGAGCCAAAAGAACCTCATTTCGGCAGAGGTCGTGAAGCGGTTGGGCTTACTGACCACAGCACATCCACAACCGTACACCATCGGGTGGCTTCACCAAGGACGAGATCTTCGCGTGAGCCAGCAGTGTCACCTTCCATACAACATCAAGCCCTTCACAGATGAGGTATTGTGTGACATTTCCCCCCTTGAAGTTTGTGAGTTATTATTAGGACAACCATACTTGTGGAAGTGACATGCTGTGTATGAATCAAGGCCCCGTGCTGTTATTGTTGCATTGGGAAATAAGTTGTACAGGATACCAGAGGTAGCACCACCTACCACCATCTCTTTGATTACTGCAAAACAATGTTGTAAGCTCATTTCCAAAACCAGGAAATTGTTTTCCTGATGATACGCCCTCAAGGAAAGAAGAAGACGGTGGCCGCAGCCGCCAGACAGGGCCCCTCTGCACGACAACTACAAATGGACAAGGTCATGGAGGAGTACGACGACATCTTCACCTCCCCCGCGGGGGTTCCTCTGCACTGTCAGGTCAAGCACTCCATCGATCTGATCCCAGGTGCGCCGCTACCCAATGGACTAATCTATCAGCGCTCCATTCTGGAGAATGATGAAATCAAGAGGCAGATTCAGGAGCTCCTGCAGAAAGGTCACATCCATCCAAGTTCATCGCCTTGTGGGAGCCCAATCATGTTGGTACAGAAGAAGGATGGGACGTGGAGACTCTGTATTGACTATCGGGCGCTGAACAAGATCATTGTCCGTAATAGGTACCCGATCCCGCGGATTGATGACCTCCTGGATCAACTAAAGGGGGCGAAATATTTCAGCAAGATCGATCTAAAGTCAGGATATCACCAGGTACCAATCAAACCCTCTGATGTGTGGAAGATTGCCTTCAAGTCCAAGGAGGGCCTTTTTGAATGATTGGTTATGCCTTTCGGATTGACGAATGCTCCTGCAACCTTGATGAGGCTAATGGATGACATCTTGCGGCCATTCACCAACTCATTTGTAGTAGTATACGTGGATGACATTCTGATATTCAGCCAGAGTTGGAAAGAGCACCTTCACCACATCCGACAGGTTCTCCAAACACTGCGGCAACACAAGCTATGTGCCAATTTGGAGAAATGCACTTTTGGCATGACCCAAGTTCAGTATCTAGGATACATCATTGATGAACAAGGGGTGCATGTGGATCCAGCCAAGATCCAAGTCATTCGGGATTGGCCATCTCCATCCACTCTAACATAGCTCCGCAGCTTTCTAGGTCTTGCCAACTTCTACCGCAGGTTCGTGTTGGGGTTTTCTCATATTACTTGGCCCTTGAGACAAGTCACCGAGGGAGGAGCGAAAGAAAAATTCTTTTGGTATGAATCTCAACAGAAGGCATTCATAGAGTTGAAGGATCACCTCTGCACGGCACCAGTGCTCGCGTTACCAGATTTACAACAACCATTTGAGGTCGATACAGATGCCTCTGACTATGCTATTGGGGCAGTCCTTACTCAACATGGACATCCAGTGGCATATCACAGTGAAACACTTTCATACACAGTCCGGAAGTACCCCACTTATGATAAAGAGATGTATTCCATTGTGCAGGCCTACCGACAATGGAAGCATTACATTTTGGGGAAGGAAACGGTCATCCACACAGACCACCGGCCCCTGCAGTTCATACAAACCCAAGGGAAATTGTAGAATGATCGCCATCAGAAGTGGTCTACATACCTGCAACAGTTCCACTTGAATATCAAGTATAAGAAGGGCAACACCAATAATGTTGCAGATTACCTCAGTCGACCACCGATCATGGTGTTAACCACCGTGCTCAACTCTTGTGGGCACGAGACTTCTGATTGGCTACTTCTCTACAAAAGTGACCCAGAATTCAGCCACACATACCAGACACTCTTGGAGGGTCGGCATGTTCCAAATTTTCACCTCCAGGATGCCCTGTTATGCCACCTGGTCCACCTTTGTGTTCCTTCAAGCGAGCGTGCCAAGATGATTTGGGAAGCACACTATAGTTGGGCTGCTGGGCATTTCGGGGTCGAGAAAATAATAGCAATACTGCAAAATTATTTCTATTGGCCGAATCTTTGACAGGATGTTGGGAAGTACATCAGATCATGTACTGCCTATGCCATTGCCAACCAACCATCAAGAAGCACAACCTCTATACCTTGTTTCCTACCCCTAGTCGACCTTGGGAATCCATCTCCATGGATTACATGTCAGACCTTCCTTCCACTAAGCATGGAAATGACTGTGTTTTTGTGTTCGTCGACAGGTTCTCGAAGATGGCCATTATGGCGGCCTGTAAGAAGAATATCATAGCAGAAGCCACTGCTAAACTCTTCTTTGAACGAGTGTGGGTGCACTTTGGGATCCCACAGTCTATCATCTCATATCGGGATAGTTGGTTCCTCAGCACATTTTGGTCCAGTCTCTGGTCAATGGTGGACACCAAACTCACGAAGTCCACAGCCTTCCATCCTCAACTGATGGCTAGACAAAGGTTGTCAATAGGATGATTGTGCACATTCTGCGCATGTATAACTCAAAGCATCCACGCACATGGGACGAGAGCCTCCCCTATGTTCAGCACATCTACAACCGAGCTCTCCACAACTCCACTGGCCATAGCCCTTTTCAGGTGGGTTTGGGATTCCAACCACTATGCCCCATTGATGTGGCCATACCACTTGCAGCTACTCACATAAATTCAGCTCATGTCAAGTCTGAAATAGATAAGGCCACGAGCTTCATTGAGCGCATCCAACATATTCCCCAGTAGGTCCATGACATTCTAGATAAATAAAATTCCAAGTACAAGTAGCGACATGATCAACATCGGGTGCCACACAAGTTTCAGGTGGGAGACAAAGTTTGGTTGCATTTGCAAAAGGAATGCCTTACTGGAGCCTATCAGAAACTGAGACCACTCCGATATGGTCCTTACACCATTACTAAGGCTATGGGAGACAATTCATTTGAGCTCAGCATTCCCCCATTCCTTGGCCTGCACCCAGTGTTCAATGTGGACCGCCTTCGGCCATACTTTCCACCATTGCTAGACACATTCGACATTGCAGAACATCTCACACCCACAGAATTAAATCCAGGTTGCATGGAACAAGCTGCAACTGATCAGATCATGGACACACAGATCAAGAACACTCGCCAACGGAATATCCAACTATATCGAGTTGTCAATGCAGGCCAACTCCTTAACCAGGGCAAGTGGCTCACCAGGGAACAAGTTCAACAGAAGTTTCCTCATCTCATGGAGGAACTCAACGTAATGGGGACCATTTCTTCCTAAGGGGGGAGGAATGATCCAGGTGGATATTGGTGGCCAATTGGCAAGTCCACCTGGACCCCCACCATTATTTCTCTCAGCATTTTTAGTTTCCTTAATTGTAGCACAACTTACTATTTTTAGCAGTTTTTCGGGTCCTGAACTTCCCGATCCGTTTTGAGGCCCTAAACGATGCTTTTTTGGGAAACCTGGGGCAACATGGGTCCATGGATTGATATTGCCTCCCAACGTGGTAGTGCTTATATAGATCTTTCTAACGAGCTATTGTACGTGTCAAACGGAGATCGTATGCCAAAGTTACGACCTCGGGAAGTTGGTGTACCAATTTACCAAAACGGGGTCCACAGTTTTTCGTTTCATCTTCTAGGGTTAGGTTTTGGAATGTTAAGGGTTTTCCATTGTTTCTCAACAATAAATAGGCCTTCGAGCCTCATTGTAAGACAGTTCAGAGGCATGTAGCCACCACATCTCTTCTCAGAGATAAGCTACCATCGCCCTAGCTGGTTTATTTCCATTACTGTTTGTAAGAATATTTCAGTATTTTACATTAATGAAGTGAAGTATTATTTCTGTTGCATATCTGTGTTTATGGTTATATCTGTAATTTTTTGTGTTCCTGTTTAAGTCTAGATCAAGAGTGCATCTGATACCTGATTCAGAGGGGGTTAGGCTAGGTCATCATGCGAGTGGTTCTCCTCGAGGCTATCCAACCCGTGACATGGAATCCTGTGTGGTGGTTCATCACCAAGAATCTCAAGACTTGACCACCCCCATGGGATGAAGGTAACCATAGTGACCAATCTTAGGAAAACACCCTCTAGGACTGGTTGTGGGAAGTAGTTGGTTCTTTACCCTACCTTTCTTTGGAGATATCTTCTTATAGGGATGCAATTTTTTCAAGTAAGAAGTTCTTTGGAAGGCCATCTAAAACAATATATTTAGGATTGTTTGATGATTTAGACCACCTATAGGCTAGAAGTATTTTTATTTTGTAGGACATGCTTGCTTGTATTAGAGTAGCATCATTAATACAGTTAGTTTACACTTGGAACCACTGCACTAGGTGTTTTCTTGCTATTTGTTGCTCCTTTTCTCCTATCATAACCATTTAGTCCTTAGAGTCATCATTTTCTTAACATCATTGTGCCCATTAGGCATTTGTTGTAGATAATTCAAGGCCTTTGTCCTCAGTTTATGTTATGACATATTACTCCTCCCCATCTAGTTAGAGTTCATCCTCCCAGTCCTCCATCGAGTCCTCATTCTGACTCCGGTTCTACCAATTCTTCCAGTTCTTCCTTTGATTCTGCGTCTTCTCAACCCCATACCATCACCATGTCAAGCACCAACATAGGTGCGGGAAACCAAGGTGGCAACCCTAGTAACCCCACAAGCAGAACCTCCACTGGTATGGTCACTCCTACTCCATTGCTTCATTTTATGGCTTGCTTGAGTCTCCCTGATTTCAGCCAACCCATCAATGACCCTCTTCTCCATGACCCCAATTGGTCATTTATGTCTACCAAGCTTCCTTCCAACATCCCTAAGTTTGAAGGTAATCCTGGAGAAGATCCCACACACCATGTTCACTCATTCCAAATGTGGTGATCATCTAATTCTATCACTGAAGACTCCATCTGTCTTCTCCTTTTCCAACACACTCTTACTGGAGATGCGGCTATGTGGTGTGTCGATAAACCTAGAGCCACTCATTCCACTTTTCCAAATCTGGCCAAATCATTTCTATCCTATTTCCAGTTACCTCTCCATTATGACATGGTACCTAACTATTGACTTATTTCCGTCAAGTGTTTGCCACTTCCCTATCTAACCATATTCAAGAATGGCGTAGAAGGAGGATTATATGTAAAGATCAAGAATTCGAAGACCACATCTATTTGGATTGGTTCCTTAGATTTCTTTTGGCACCCATTTCTAAGGATTTCGCTTCTCACTTCCCCCAATATAAGGACGATGTGCTCTAAGTAGCCTTAAAATTTGAGCTGAACTATGCCTAATCAAGATATTTTTATACTGTCATTTCCGATTTGCCTCGGCCTGGAACTGCTAATGCACTAGGGCAATCTCATGTTGCTAATTGTAACGTTGGATCTATTCACACCCTCAACTTCAACCATATGCTCCACCTCCAATTATTTTTGTCAACCCCAATGGGGGGACCATCTCCTCTTACACCTACCCCCCTCCAAATATTTCACATGGTAACTCTTATCTACGTCCCAACATGTCATATGCATATCCCCATCAACATCAAAAGATGTCAGGGCCAACTATTTCTCGACCTATTTATCCCAATGTTTCCCCCTATCCTTACTATTTGTATGCATTTCCTAGTGCTCTAGCCCCACTGGCACTAGTGCCATAGCCCCCATGCATCCTCCACCTCTGCCACAACAACAACCTCCTCCACAAGTTCAAGTGTATGCTCAGCAGAGTGCAACCAATCACCCAAACCTTAAGAAACGGAACAAGGGGAAAGGTAATCGGAACTAGAAATCTCAAGGTAATCAAGGTAACTGAGGTCCACCACCTAATGCATCTCAGGGAAACAAGCCTAATCCCGCAACCCAGTAATAGGGAGCACAACCCAAGTAAAACAAGGCTCTTCATATGAACAAACTTTGTGCCTGTTATGACATATATGGCTATTATACTCATGAGTGTCCCCTTTTAGCTCAGATGCATCAAGTATGGGAAGCTCAAGCAGTTTCTTATATAACACAACAACCCATATCTACTCCTCCTCCTCTTACTTTATCTTCACTAGCTGTGCTTACCAATCCTTTTCCTCTTCAAGGATATCTAGTTTCTCAACCTACCCAAGGTCATGCAGATCCTCAACCCCCACTATCTAGTCATAACGGTTATCAAATCCTTATGAAGAATTATGACGAAGTAAACACCAAACAAGTCAACCTTAAGAATAGATCATGCCAATATGACAAGCCACTTGCTAAGTCAATGACTAAGTCCTATCCTCAAGTTTCCACCTAGCCTCTGTCGTCATCATATGTTACCTTAAATATCCCTCTGGCTAAGGTATAAGTTATCTCCAAGATGCCCAAAGTTCCATTACATTGAAACTATTCTTCTACTAAAACTGCCCATACATATATTGTAACAGACAACTTGGCGTAATCTCCTACTACCATGTTAATGCTAGAAGTCCTCCAGGCGTGCCCATCCCAATAGAAATATCTACTCTCTGCTTTGGGTGTTGTGGACCCTTATGATGATCATATGATTATCTTTGATGTTGACAAATCAAAACATCCCCCCCTCCTTCATCCTTTTCATTTCAAATACAAGTCTCCATAAGAAACACCACTATTGAGCGGTGTATCATAGACGAAGTTGCCTCCACCTGTGAGATGGCACTAGTGTTTGGAAGAAACTGGGCTCACCTGACCTGTCCCTTTCCACCATCACTCTTCGTGCTTAGGAAGGTCATCCCTCTTAGCCTCTTGGATCATATCACAACTTTCCTATCATTGTTTACGGTAAGACTGTCTCTACTGACATTGAGGTCATTTATGCCCCATTAGATTATAACATCCTTTTGGTTCATAGTTACACTTATGCCATGTTCATTGTCGCATCTATAGTTTTTCACAATATGTACTTCCCTCATAATGTAAGATCATCACTATCGATCAATTGACTTAATATGAAGTCTCATACTTCCCCTCTATCCACTATCTCATCGATGACTAGCAATAAGACTGTCTCATCCCTCACCGATGTCTCACTTGGAGTCTACAAAGATTCCACTTTGCTTGGAATTTATTATCGTCCACCACCTACCCCCTCAGAGCTTAGCTCTTCCAGTGTTTGCATGCTCCAAGCATCATGGGCTGCCCACAAGTGGTCTAATACACCTTCACAACATCCAACACCTCTGCAACCTATTGTTCCCAACTCAACCCAACCTTCAGGTATTACTCTTCAAGGTACACTTCCTTCTACTGGTATCTCTCCTAGTCCTTTTCAACCCAAAACCATTTCCCCAGGTCTTAACCATCTCAGAACAGTTCCCTTAGGTCATTACCCTTCTAGTTAGATACCGTTCTTATTCCCCCCCCTCGAGTTTGGTCTACCCCTTTCATGGCCACATTTATTTTACCTAACATTACCTTGGGGATCCCAGTCTAGTACATCGGTCCTCCCGCAAACACTCCCCCTGATCAACTCAAACCTTATATTTATTTGACCCTAGTTCAACGTATTGTTCCTACCCCTTCCTTTGCTTCAATTCCACAACAACCTTAGCAGGAAGCCACTCCTATAAAGAAATCGTCTGGTGATTGGGGAAAAGCCTAGAAAAAGGGAACCAAAGACAAGGCATCCCAACCAACTCCATCTCCTCCTAAGCCACAAAAGCCTATTATTCCATGTGCTTTGTGTGATGTTATTGGTCATGCCACCAATAATTTTCTTGAACTCCCTCATATCAAGAATGTGGTCTCTGACACCTTTCCTAATTATAATATTCCTGAGTTCCATGTCACCTCACTTGAGTCAGCTAAGAAGAACATATCCTTATGCACAAATAACCCTTGTTCTTTGTGTGATAACAATGGCCATTATTCTCATCATTGTCCGCGTCTCGAAGAATTTCATGATACACTTCAAGTGCTTCATGAATTAGAGGCTGCTAGTAGTGATTACACCTCTCCTCTACCTTTGGGTTCTGGTCCCACTCCTATGCTAGAATAGAAGGTCTCTCAACCAACAATCGTGATCCCTTTTCCTAATGTCAATATGATGGATAATAATTCTCCTATTCTCTACCTATCATCATCCATGGGATCGATATATTGGGACTATGTTGACGTCTCTTATTGTGATTTTGTTCAACTTTCTTCAACGAACACTTCAGTTTCACCATTGGTAGGTGTCATATCTAGTAGTCATTTGCCTCACACATTTGATGATGCATATGTGAACCTTGTCTCTCATGAAGATGCCTCTGATAGCTCCCCTTCATCATATGGTCTCTGTTCCTCTAGTCCTCCAATGTTTCATTCTAATGAAGGCATCATGGAATCCATGACCACCCCTGATTATCCTTGGGATGATATGCACCATCGTTCATACTTCCTTCCACAACAAACCCATGACCAATATTTTGTGGAGTCTAAAGACCATCCATGCTGAGGTCGATTAGTTCAATCACCCATTACTTCGAACCTATGAATTCAAACCACATCCACCATGTGGCCATTACATTTCCACCCAATGTTTGGGTAAGGGGACATCCATTTTTTAGAGTCTAGGAGAAGAAATTCTCCCCAACCCTCCTAGTGCATCTAGTACTGTCAACTTGAGGACCAATATTCTTTCCCATCTATAAGAACCTCTAGAGTCTCATACCACTTCATATCACTCTATGGATGATCCACTTGATCATTCCTCCATATTAAATCAACAACCTAGTCCCTTAGACATTGTTGTTGTTCAACCATCGTGTTGTCAATGTGACCATCGATTCATTATATTTAAATCCACTCTTTGGTATAGTGACACGATGTATGCAAACCCAGAAATTTAGTCAATTTGACTCCTATATGGAGTTCCAAATGGGATTGGTAATCCACCATTTCCTTTCTCTAACTATATCTATCCATTCTTCACACAAGAAGAAATCCATTACATAAACAAATGGAAAACCACATCATCAAAATGTGTTTATATTACACTACTCTAAATACATATGACATGCCCATAGCATGCTATAACCTTCCATACAAAATTGGTGGGTACATATGCCCCTATATCTCCTCATGATCCTTTGCAGGATCTTGTGCTCATCCAGTCGAATGCTCAAATACCTTATTTTAGCACTTGGACAACAATGATGATCCATAGACTCTCCTCTATGCCTCCCAAGAAGTAGCACTAGATGTATATCCCCTACCACCCCCAGGGAGGAAATTCTGTCAAAAAGTATATGTCCTGGATAGTGATCTCGAGCCGATGCCCCTATACCATAAAGGCCTCCTAATCTAGGTCCCAATACCTGACAATCCTTCATAATAGGGGCTCACCAACCCTCACCAATGGGTTCTCCAAGAACTTCAACACCCCATACCGAGCCAGAACCCCTTTGACTGTTTGGTTCCCCTGAATCTTAGCACAAATAGTTTCCAAATTCCATTCTCGCCATGACACCTTTAACTCTACCATATCTAAATCATACCACTATGTTTTGTCATTTCAGAGTCAAAGGCATACATGTTTGTTTCAAAGCTTTAGCTCAATAAAGACTCCCCATCTTGATTTTACCCTCAACCCAGAACACATTATTTTCCCTCAAAATTGCACTCGATGCATTTATTGGCCTATTTTATGTGTTTTAGAATGGAGAATAGGGTCGAAAAACTCAACTCTTACTGTGAGAAAGAATAGGGTTTTCCCCTAGTCAGCTGAAGCCCTACTCTGAAAATCTAATCCACCAAAATTAATGAGTAAGGTTAGGCCACCTACCTCCAACTTGCAAATCTTAATTCTGACAGTTGGTTTTTCCACTACAATCTCCATAATATTTAAGGCCTTCTCCTCCTCTCCAAATTTTCCAACAACTCACTATGCACATGAATTATATTTTGGGGCAAGAAGCCCTTTTATAGGAAAAACCCTAGTTTTTTCGTTGCCCATTTCAACCAAACTATAGCTTGGTTTGAAAAACCATCAGTACCATTGGAAATTTATCATCGAGTTTTATAATGGGTCTCTCTTTTTTTTGATAATTTGACACTTCACCCGGAAGCCGTTTTTTCCATGAGGTTTCACTTTGCCACTAATTAAAACTGGCCTTCTTCATTTGAGCTACCTATACTTTGGCACCACTTTTCCTTGGCCCTTTTCGATTCATATTTCAATTTTTGTAATGCGTAACCATAATCTACTCATGATTTTATGGTCCCCTCCAGGCCTCCCCCATGTGGTAGCATCATTGAGTCACCCTTGTTCAAAGCATCTGAGATGAGTCACCCTTACATCTATGGAATCTTTTTTGAGTCCCCTTGAGTCTAGTTACAGTGTTCCATACATCTTTATGTTTCATTGATACCATCATGCTCATAATTTTCCTCTTGCTATAATGCTTCATCTTTGAAAATCCCCCATCTGAGTAATTGACCATCCCCTCTATAATCAAGTCAGTCATTTCTAGGTCAACCATGCATATAATTCTCTGAAAAAGGAATTCCTCACTCTGCCATTCATCTTGTTTCCTTCCATCATCATCCCTGGTGTCATTCCACCAGTCACTTTACTATGATCCCTCGTGCCTTTGTTAAGGATTCCTCATTGCCTTAACTCTGGTTGGCCCTCTTCTGTCGACTTCAACAAATTTACTCCAAAAGTGTGGTCTAGAGGGCAATGTACCTTGGGTTCCAACCTTAATCTTTGTTCAATGCCTTGGCTCAAGCAAAGGGAATAATCATTTCCCTTTGACTTGGTTGTTTCTCATGTGCTCAATGCCAGCTCATTATCACACGATTGAGAACTGTACACTTGATGGTCCAATGATCTAGACAATTGTACAAGTGATTCCTGGGTATGTGTGATATGATTCAGTCCTCATGAGGGGGTGGCCCTTCAGGTATTCCCCCCACATGCTTGGATGTCCACAGATGTTGATCTAGCCTCAGATGTAGTTTCATAGATGTGATGGGTTCGGTTTCAGCCGCATGCAATGCCCACAACATGCATGTCTCCTTGAGATGATCCATTCATATCTTCAAAGCCCTTTCCTGTTCATCAAGGCTTCTTTTTTTGTGATCCCCCCTCACTATGTCAGCTTAAGGCGCATTATGTCTCTTGTATTTAATTGTTATTGTATTTAGTCCTGGCCTATGTATTTCCAAACACATTATATATATGGGATTCATTGTATTATTTTCCATCCCATTAATGTCAGCATATCATGTATCATGTACTTTGTAGCTCAGTCCCACATTGTTGGGCTCACCATTATTCTTTGTACTCACTTATCTTGGTGGGTATGGGTATGTTTCCCCCGCCTCATTTAAGATCATGTACTCCAAAATAAAATTAGACTTATATCAATTTAGTAGGTATTGCCCCCTCCATTCTGCTATCCTTCCTTGCATTGCTTCAGTTCTATCTATCTCTCTCTTTGAATCCCCTTTGCTGTCTCATGGAAGTGTAACCTACAACGTATTTCAGTCATATGATTTCCTCCTAACACTCATACGTTGGGGGGCAATCTGTTACCACTAAAAAATGATCACCTAGCCATTTCTAACTAGGTGGATCGAAATACACCATGTCAGATTAATTTTACCATTGTAAAATCACTTTCACCATGGGAAATAATTTAGTAAACCATTTTTATTAAATTATTTCTTATTAAAATTTTAAAAACCCATGAGAATAATTGAATAAATCGTTATTTATTTAATTTTCTCTAGGAATAATTATTAATTCATTATTTGATAATTATTCTTCGTCACATTTGACTAAATCACCTAGGAATAATTAAATAAATCACTATGTATTTATTATTCCTTAATTCTATTATTGAAATAATTGTTAAATCACTATTAATAATTATTTCAATTTCACACCATTCTTAATCCTCACGAAATAATTAATAAATCATTTTATTTTTAATTATTTCTAAATAAAGATATTTGACCATTTTGAATATATTTTCTCTCTCCAAAAAAATATAATAAAGTATTCCTAATGGTTAGATCTTGATTTGGTCAATATTATTTTATTATTTTCCATTTTCGAGATCAACCCAATACTTTGCTATAAATAAGAGGTTTTTCCATTCATGCTTCACCGTGATCATTATCATCATCACCATTATCGTCTTCTTGCATTTCAGATCCCACTAGAGTTCTACATATTGTTTTGGGTTTTTGACATATTGAGAGATAGAATCGATCACTGAAGCATCAAGGATATCAAAGGACCCATCCTGTAAGGTCCTTGGATATGGGCGTGTTCGGGCGCCGGGCGAAGTCACCGTGCACGGGCGCACAGGCGAGCGCGGGCGCACGGGCGGGCGCGGGCGCACGGGCGGACGCAGGTTGCATGACCGACGGACGGGTCTGCACGACAGGCGGGCGAGGTTGCACGGCGGGTGGGTCTGCACGACGGGTGGGTGAACGCACACGGGCGAGTGAGCGCACACGGAAATGCGACAAAACCATGAACAGAAATGCGACGATAATAAACACATGAAAATGGCTAAGTGTCACTTGAGCGTATATATTATGGGGGTTTATATGCGATGGTGGATGGAAATTAAAATATACCAAGCCGACATGTATGTGAGGAGGGCATACGTTAATGGATGGTGGGGTCGGCCATGGGGCTGACACCCCCATATAATCTCATGTGAGAAGCGTATAAATAGAACATGTATGGAGCTCATTTGTAACAAGGATCTTCGCTCATAACTCTCGCATAAGGGAAGGGGAAAAGGTGCGTAGTCTTGGAAGGATATGCGCATATCTCATGCGCATAAGACTTAAGGACTTTGCAAGCTGTCGTATGTGAAGGGGTGGCAAGTGTGCCACGGTTTGAGGAGGTTCGGGTGTGTAGTTTTATGCAGGATTTGGTAGGAAGGTTGAGTGGCTCGGGTGAGCACTCCTTCTTATGCAAGGGTGCATAAAATGATGTAAAAGGCTGTTCTATGCCTTGTTGTAAAATTATTCTAAGTGTTGGCTTGAAGATTGTCAAGCATCCCTTGTATTTGTACTATTGAAGAAAAGTTGTTATAATACATTGTTGGGCAGACTTTCTGGGAGTTGCCCCTCCCTTTGTACTTGATTATTGTTGATGTTCTCGGTTTATTGTACATGGTTAATAATTGAGAATAGTCTTCACTAAAGTATAAAGGATAATGCTTTATTCGGTCGTAAAAACATAAACTAAGTATGTTAATGTTGGAGTAGCCGTAGTTCACGAATGTTAGTATTGTTAAAAAGAAAGCGTTCGGTGGTGCCGCACCTCGCTACAAGCGGTTGGAAGATCACCGCAGGTGTAGGGGCATGACAGTTGGTATCAGAGCTCGGTTGGAGCTGGTGAGCAAAGGTTGCTCGTGACAGTGACAAGGGTACTTGCAGGTGAAGGAGACTGTTTCACACGAAGTGAGACAAGGGCTGGTTCAGGTTGCAGGTGAAGATGTCTATCTTGCAGAAATTGGGTTATGCATCCTTCGAAGAATTCGAAGGGAGTCTACTTGAAGAGTCAGAAGGAGTAAAACAAGGATTTGTAGAATGTGGCAAAAGGTTGTTTGAAACAAAGGATGCTCTTCGTGCCTTGGTTAAGGAAGGGATTTCTGATGAGAATAGAGAGGAAGCTCTTCGACTTGCAAGGGAAGCAGACTTGATTGAAGCAAAACTCAAGGAGCTCAAGATAAGACGGAAATTGAACCAAAAGAAGTGGGATTGCCTAGCTCTTGAGAGGCATCTCCTAGCCTTGAAGAGGAAGGCTGAAGCTGAGAAAGAGCTTCTTCAACCCGGTTGGGCAATGGAGCAAGGTGAAGTTGCAAATTGTGCCAACAAGGAAGAGGAAGTCGTGATAGAGGAAGATGTTGCAGGCATGACAACGATGGAGGATGAACTTGAAGATGATCAAGTTGAACCAGGATCGTTCAGTTTGTCAACATGTATGAATGAGGTCACTCACATGGAGGAGCCTCATGATGATAAAGTAAGTGATGATACTTGTGTTTCATTTGGGCATTTGGGAGATGGACCATGTGCAGGGAAGGGCAAAGCCAGTTTGCCAAGGCAAGAGGACATCTTACCATGGATGACTATGATGGAACCTTGTATGGAAGAGCAAGGATTGTCAGTTGTTGGAAAGCTTGTTGGGGTTACTTGTGACCTTGTGACGAAAGGTGCAAGGACCCAAAAAAAGGATGGAACTTGATGATTGTTGTGGATGATTGAGTCATGCTTTAGCCACATGGAGAATTGGCTAAGTGCCCGACATGACTCATGGACAGGTTGAGGAGGGCACACACTTGTGATGTTTTGGGTGGAATTGTCATGGCCGAGACCAAGAGCAAGTCTTGATGGACACTTTGGTGGAGGAGCTATGATGAAGGGACTCATGACATGATGATGAGATGGTTGGGTGACCGAGTTCACTAAACCGAAAGTTGAAGACTTGGGTGGGATGGCCAGATGTTGTGATGTGTCTACTTGGTTGGACTACATGGGCAACTTAGTCATGGACATCAGGTTGGAGATTTGAAGACATGGAGCATGGCAGACCTATGCAAGGACATTGTGTGGAAGCACTTGTAGAGATGTCAAGGGACATCCAAAGAGGAGTGCTAGGGAAGGAATGTTATGCAGGAGGACTTGCTAGTGTGACATGGGGACTTGAGGATGGCACATTGCAGATGATGAAGAGGACTTCATGGACCTGAATGGGGCACATCAAGAGTTGATAAGATTGGAGACTTGAGGATGGCACATTGCAGATGATGAAGAGGACTTCATGGACCTGAATGGGGCACATCGAGAGTTGATAAGATTGGAGACTTGAGGATGGCACATTGTAGATGATGAAGGGGGCTTCATGGACCTGAATGGGGCACATCAAGAGTCGGTTTGAGGAGATGGTCTCTTCACATGGGGGAGACACACATATGGACAACATGTTGCAGATGAGATGGATGGAGTTTCCATGGACCTGAGCATGGATTATGGAGATACATACTTTGGTATGGGGAGCTTGGTGGCAGTGGTCACTAGGCCGAGACATAGTGGAGAAAGAGTCTCTACATATGTTGCAAGGATGTTTGCCTTGTGTAGAAAGGTCGACATCCTGGATGAATGATGATCTTGGTGGAGAGCTACCGAGATCGTATGTTGTCAAGGACGACAACGATTTCAGGTAGAGGAGGATGTAAGGTCCTTGGATACGGGCGCGTTCGGGCGCCGGGCGAAGTCACCGTGCATGGGCGCATAGGCGGGCGTGGGCGCACGGCGGGCGCGGGCGCACGGGCGGGCGTGGGCGCACCGGCGGGCGCGGGCGCACGGGCGGGCGCGGGGCACGGGCGGGCGCGGGCGCGGGTGCACGGGCGGGCGCGGGCGCGGGCGCACGGGCAGGCGCGGGCGCACGGGCGAACGCAGGCTGCACTACCGGCGGGCGGGTCTGCACGACAGGTGGGCGAGGCTACACGGCGGGCTGGCGAGACTGCATGGCGGGCGGGTTTGCACGACGGGAGGGTGAACGCACACGGGCGGGTGAGCGCACACAAAAATGCGACGAAACCGTGAACAGAAATGCGACGATAATAAACACATGAAAATGGCTAAGTGTCACTTGAGCGTATATATTATGGGGGTTTATATGCGATGGTGGATGGAAATTAAAATATACCAAGCCGACATGTATGTGAGGGCATACGTTAATGGATGGTGGGGTCGGCCATGGGGCTGACACCCCCATATAATCTCATGTGAGAAGCGTATAAATAAAACATGTATGGAGCTCATTTGTAACAAGGATCTTCGCTCATAACTCTCGCATAAGGGAAGGGGAAAAGGTGCGTAGTCTTGGAAGGATATGTGCATATCTCATGCGCATAAGACTTAAGGACTTTGCAAGCTGTCTTATGTGAAGGGGTGGCAAGTGTGCCACGGTTTGAGGAGGTTTGGGTGTGCAGTTTTATGCAGGATTTGGTAGGAAGGTTGAGTGGCTCGGGTGAGCACTCCTTCTTATGCAAGGGTGCATAAAATGATGTAAAATGCTGTTCTATGCCTTGTTGTAAAATTATTCTAAGTGTTGGCTTGAAGATTGTCAAGCATCACTTGTATTTGTACTATTGAAGAAAAGTTGTTATAATACATTGTTGGGTAGACTTTCTGGGAGTTTCCCCTCCCTTTGTACTTGATTATTGTTGATGTTCTCGGTTTATTGTACATGGTTAATAATTGAGAATGGTCTTCACTAAAGTATAAAGGATAATGCTTTATTCGGTTGTAAAAACATAAACTAAGTATGTTAATGTTGGAGTAGGCGTAGTCCAAGAATGTTAGTATTGTTAAAAAGAAAGCGTTCGGTGGTGCCGCACCTCGCTACAAGCGGTTGGAAGATCACCGCAGGTGTAGGGGCGTGACACATCCCGTGGAGGGGGATTTGCAGACCCTTTTGTAAATATCCTTCACCAGGTGTTATCAATAAACATTATTATTCATTTAAAAGTCTTTCCATATTGGGTTATTAAGTTGGATTTCTATTGTTGTTTTCTATTTTGGATCGCATATATCATTTTGTTGCACGCTTTTCTCATTTTATTATTGCAGATCGGAAATGTAAGAAACCGCTAATTGTTGTTAGAGTCACTTGTCACAAGTGACTTAAGTGAGATGTTTTTGATACATCTTCCAAGAAATTTCATAATAATAAACATGGTGTTGATATCATTCATGATAGATATAAGAAATATGCATTTGCTTAACACTCAAAAATAACCAAGCACCACATTTGTCTAGAAAATGCCAAAGTTATCATCTCTATTGATCATTATTCCAAAAGAAAAATTAGGGAAGCCTTGGAGATAGAGAAAAATCCTAACAACTGTAATCGTGGAGATGGGTGGAAACTTAGTAAGACTTGGTCCCCCATTATTAACTTCATTATCACTAATAAAATTTAATTTACTTCAATTAACTATATTATTTCTAATTTAATTTCATTACTTTAATTAAATGAATATCACATACATTATTAAACTATTCTAATTATATCATTCTATTTTCATTAAACTATTTCACATTAATTAAATTATTATTTTTTCAATTACACTCTTTTACTTAAATTAATTTACATTATAAGAATTATTATTTTATTACAATATTTTAATCATTATATAATCTTATTCTTCATAATGATTAGAATTGATCATTATAATGATTATTGTTATGATTATTATAATAATTAACTATTATAGTCATTATAATGATTAATTATTAGAATCATCATAATAATTAGCTATTATAATCATTATAATATTAATATTATAATCACTTGTATAATTAATATTATGATAATCAACCATTATTATATATTTGTAATATTATTTTATATTTTAATGATTAATTGTTATGATAATTATGTCCACGGGGCTTTGGATTGACGGTGAATGGGTGCACTGTTAAGGCACTCCTTGCGATAGGTCACTGGTTCAATTCCCCGTGGGTACTTAGTTTAGTCTTAACCTAGAAAAAAAATAAAAATTGTTATGATAATTATAATTAGCTATTATAATCATCATGATAATTAGCTATTCTAATCATTATAATAATTAATATTATAATCATTTGTATAATTAATATTAAAATATTCAACTGTTATTATTCTATTTATAGTACTATTTCATTCTTTTAATTATTATCTAATTTGTTTCACATCTTTGATTATCTTTTTTCTAATTATTATCACATAAATTATTATTACATTTTCTAATTTCCAAAATAATTATTTTTTTATTTACCTCTCATTTAAACCGACATAACACCTTTAACATTATGAATTAATTATTGTTTATTTACATATTTGATCAACTAAATTAATCTAAGATTCTTTCGTGAATCTCCTGAATACGGGTTGTGATACTTAGCTTGAAATGTCGATTAAAACATTTTCACACAATTTACTCCGAAATTTGTTCATGTGTTAAGTGTTATTGATAATACACTAATGGTTTTGTTTCATTAAATTCTAAGCATATTTACTTTGGTTTACAGGTGCAAATGGTTCTTCTACACTTTCTATGGGACACAAGGTAAATCTTATGCAAGATGGAGTGAAAGTGGGTAAGGGCTCAATATTCAATATAGAGCTTGGGCACAAGGTGCATGGAAAGATGATAAAGAAAGGATGCATAGTGGTTAGGATTGAGAAGGTGTTAAAACATGATGCTCCTCTACCACATCCATTAGGCTTTGAGCATACACTAGAGGGTGCGTTGGAATCTTTTGAGTTTTGGCTAGAATTAGATTTGGAACCTCAATATCGTGATCATGCCATAAATATTCCCTAGGATAGGGTTACCTTCATGTGTGCAAAGTTTTCTCTTACACATGAATGCAAAGGAAAAAGAATGTCCATTGCCAAAGGAATGATAGTTGGTGTCCATAAGGATGATATGGTTCAAGGTGAAATACTAGGTGAAATGGAATTTGGTTTTTGTGGAAGAGATAGACAACAATTACCAAATGTGTAGGAGCGGGGATAACTACATGCATTCCTTGTTTAGATAGAAAATAAATAAGTTACTCGAAAACAAAGGTGAGACTTCAATGTTCAAGAAAAATTTCAAGGAGTCACCCACAAAAATGGAAATATGGGATGTTATAGACGACATAAGACTTCCTTTAAATAGATGGGATGGGTATACTTATAATGAAGAAGATCTAAACTCAATTGATTTGCATGTAACAAATCCATATAAAAGGATTAAATGAGTTGTGGATACCAAAATAATTGTGGAATGCCAATCAAAAATAGATGAAGAGAATGAAATTCAACTTTTGGTAGCAACTAAGTGTTGCAAGAAAAATTGTCTTTAGCATGCAGATATGAATGCCACTCTAGCAGCTAGAAGGGGCTTGAAAGAGATAAATGCAAATGGTATCAAAGGATTTGTATTGATATCACTCTCTCAAATAAATTCATGCCATAGATCCATGGTCATGGTCTACCACGTATTGTTAGAAAAGTAAAGGAAATGACATTTAACGGAAATATTATTTGTAAGAAAGCATGGTACAAGATGCTTAATATTCCTCAAAGAACCGTCTATAACCACCATTGTTTTGAACGTTGAAATATTAAATCCATTCATTAGAAAAATTTTGAGGTCTAAAATGGGCCTACTAAGGAATATTATAAAATAATAGTGGAAAAAATAAAATAATATTAGATTACATAAATTTTAGAAGGAAAAAAGAAAAAGCTCATTTTTCAACTCGTATTTTCAACTTATCTCCCGATAATTTTATTGATATTTCAAGAAGGATCACTTCTTGGATGTATAATTTAATTACTCATCTAAGGAGTACCATGTTCCATACTTTCAATGGACCATGTTACATGAAAAAATGAGAAATGCATAAAAAAACATGATAGCAATCACGTTTTTCAAGTATTTCTATTTTTTCGTGTAACGAAGTCCATTGAAAGTATGAAACATGGGTACTCCTTGGATGCAGAATTAAATTATGCATCCAATGAGTATTCCCACTCAAAATTTGAGCAAAACTGTAGAGAGAGAAGTTGAAAATATGAGTTCAAAAACTAGTTTTGTTTTTAGTCTTTTTACATTTTTACTCCAAAAATGATGAATCACCCCCCATGGTTGACATCATCATCTTGAATCCTATTGATTCTTATAAAGTTAAATTTTGTTGTAAATTTTTATTTTGAGGCCATTTTCCAACCTCAAAATTTCTCCAATGTAGATAACACCAACACATTCAAAGAACATGCACACACCGTGGCAGCTAGAGAAATATTGGAGAGCACTGTAATGGATAATTCTGATTTTTCACCAAATGAAACACGTCAAGTTGAAGAAGATGGAACGTATGCTTCTTTAATATTTTTCCTTTGACTTACACACAAAATTCTTTGTTGAAAGAGATAAATGATGCTCTTCAAAAGCTTAAGTACCCATAATTAATATCACAACCATCAATGAACAAGATGTGGAATACTCATTTTCATGATGTGGCATTTTCAAAGAACACCAAATTTAGTAAATGTAGTGAATTTATTGTGTTAAAAGCATAAATGAAGTCAACGACAATAAAAGAGTTTGAGGGAAAGGCACGAGGTAGATTGAAGAAGCATAACAAGATAGCTATGTGTGGAAAATATTGCTACTATGCACAAAGACTAATGTCAAAGAAATCTCCAAAGGAGTATTTAAGCATTATTAATGATAAAATGGAAAAAAAAAAACAAAAAATTCAATCCCAAGGTTGTGTGTGAAACCAGAATCTATTGCAGGAATAAACTTAGGTTTATCATTGATAGGTATGTTAACACATGAGCATAAGACATGATGTTTTGGTAATTTATCCCTACCATTTACATATGAGATCACAATTTTCTATTACGTCCCTTGCAAAGTGTTTGAGGTACCCAGAAGACCCACACATTGATATGTATGGTGATCTACTTTACGATATTGGAAGTTTGAGAAACCTCCTTTCAAATACATTACTTGACACTTGTATTTACTCAAAATGTACAGTTTATAAGGGCGATTTTATGTCTCATAGAAGATCCAAAAATAAAAATGTTGATTTTAAACCTCTCCCTCCACATTTGTTGTTATAGTTGGACATGCAAAAAGTGATAATAAGAATCGCTACCTTTTCACGTTCCTATTACTTTTAACTTCTCTCGATGTCTTCAACACTATTGAGGTTTGGTTATTTCTCATGGAACACAACCATGAAGACATAGATGGAACGTATGGAAGAATGTATTCTAAGCTGAAGAGTATAGATGTATATTCTTTACCTGAAATGATGGATAAATATCACAAGATTGAAGAAAAGCTAGTGTTTCCACCGAAAATTATTAACAAAGTGTCTGACTTCAAAAATTTCTTTAAAGGATACATTAAGGAGGGGAAATTGCACTAGTTAAACATCTTAATATCATAATACTTCCAATTTCTTACACCCAATTATGTTCCAACAATAAGATACAAAAAATTCATCAGAGATATTGAGTGGTTAGAATCAGTTGAGTTGTCGAATATAGATGCCAAAAGTCGACCCAAATTTCAAAGGGATTTTGTCTTTCTTACATCCCAAAGAGAATGATGTATACTTAAAAAAAATAAAGGAATGAATAACATCATATATAAAAATATGGATGGACACTATCGGCAATGAGGATTCTCCAATTGTTACAGAGGAATGGATAAATAAAGTAGATTATTGGGAAAGGGTTCTTGATCCATTAGATGGAATCTACAACGATCATGTAATATTATACAAAAGTGATTCATCTTATGAATATTTTTGGTCCAAGACAAGAAAAATTATGTATGATTACCATAATCGAGTACATGATCTCTCAAGTATTGTGGATGCAGATTTTGATAATGTGACAGATGAACTAGTATATGTTGGACCAAATGCAACAATCCAAAGCCAACATTAAATCCTATGATTGACGTTGAGAAATGAAAGATGTTGCTACTTACATCAGGAAATGAGGATGAAGGAGAGATGATTTGGATGGAAAAATCCACCCCTCAGATATCTTCAAGGATAATGACAATAGAACTCTTCATGTAAACATTGATTAGTGGAATCCTATTTCAAGGAAATACAATGGAAAAAGTTTAGAACAATATTGTGTACAAAATCTGGATGACATATAACTTAGCTCTATTCCAATGAGTAACATAGGTTCGACATGGATGCCAAAGAAATAACATTACCAAAAGAGAAAGATAAAAAAATGTGGTGTGGAAGCTCTTCTTAATATACTTGAGAGAATATATTGATATTGGGTGGAGATGATTCATGAATGTAATTTTTTCTTTTAAAGGATCTATTAATATACTTAAAAACAATTTTCAATGTTTGTTGTATATCAAATATTCTATCCATAATATTTTTTTAGGAGTTTTATATTATTTAGAACATATATGCACAACTTGGTTCATCTTCAATGTAATCATGTGATGATCCTTTATGTGAAATACATGATACTTTCATTCAATCTTTAAGTTTAAATACGTTTTTAACCAACATAACTTATTGATCCAGGTGGATATTGGTTCCCACCAGCCTATTCCACTTGGAACCCCACCATTGTTTCTTTCAGTTTTTCAGTTTGCTTATTTGTAGCACAATTTACTATTTTTGGCAGTTTTTCAGGTCCTGGACTTTCGGAGCTGTTTTGAGGCCCCAAACAATGTTTTTTGGGAAAACTGGGAGCATCCTCACTCAAACGTTGTAGTACTCAAATAGATATTTTTAACTAGGTATTGTGTGCATCAAACAAAGATTGTATGCCAAAGTTACGACCCTGGGAAGTTGATGTACCAAATTACCCAAACGGGGCCCATAGTTTGGCGCTTCATCTCCTAGGGTTAGGTTTTTGGATGTTTAGGGTTTTCCATTGTTTCTCAATAATAAATAGGCCTTGTAGCCTCTTTGTAACACATTTTAGAGGCATGTAGCCACCACATCTCTCCTCAGAGATAAGCTACCATCACTCGAGCTAGTCTTATTTCCATTCTTTTTGTAAGCATATTTCAATATTTGATATTAATGAAATGGAGTTTTATTTCTACTACATATTTGTATTAATGGTTATATCTGTAATTTGTTGCATTCCTGTTTAAATCTTGATCAGTGGTATCATAGCGGTCTGCTCTTTCTCTGTTTTTCTTTGCATGTCCCCAACGAGGTCGGGATATAAGGAGATAGGGCTTGAACTGGTCGAAACTTTGCAAGACCAGCCTCACAAATCCTAATGGACTCCCATGTCGGATGAAAAGAAAGAAGAGGGGGCAGGAGATCCTATCAAAATCTTGCTTAAAGAAGCTCTTGAGTGACAAAGGAGCACGATGATGCACACCTTTTTCGAGATCCTTCAACAGCTACCTAAGGGTGACGCATCTACTTCTGGAAGCTACTCTGGAAGCGACACACCCTTTAAGGTACAAGTTAACTTTGACATTCGCATATTTGAGGGTTAGATAGATGCAAAGTTTGTAGATAAATGGTTAAATCTACTAGAAGGATATTTTCCGTTCATAATTTTTCCAGCTAGGAAAAGATCACTTTTGCACTTCTCAAAGCAGCCCCCCACGTCAAGGACTAGTGGGAAACCTATTGTAAATAGAAGGATGAAAGTACTAACTCACTGTCTTCAGCTACACCCACTTGGAACTCATTATGGGATTCCATTAAGGAAAACAACCCTATCGGGAGTTATGAGGATAAATACATAAAGTGGACAACGCTGCGACAAGGAAGGGACAAAGATGTGCCAGAGTTTACCAATGTTTTTCATACCCTTCGCACAAAGTTGGGTATCAAGGATTCTGAGAATTATTTGGTTCTCAAGTACTACGGCTGCCTACACAAGTACATCCAAGATGAGATGGAGTTCCTAGACATCTCCTTGCTCAGCATGGCATACCGATATGCTGTCAAGATCGCGAAAAAGTTTAAACAGAAGAAGCGAGACTTTGGATCTGCAAATCCAAAGGAAGGGAAAAGTTCCCCCAAACCACAGAACAAAGAAAAAATCCAAGGCGGGGCAGCCCAGGAAAACCTACCAAAGCCACAAGCAAAGAACAACACCGCGAAGCCGAAGAAGGACATAGGAAAGTGGTGTGAGTTCCATAAGAGCTCCACTCAGAACACAAGTGAGTGTCAGGACAAGTAGTCACTGGTGGCCAAGCTAAAGGCTTTAGAATCAAATGCATGTTCCGACTCTGAGTCATAACCCGACAAGGGGAATGACAAAGGGAAGCAAATTATTGATGCAGATCCCAATGCCACCGTTGCCACCTTGAAGATCCAGAAGGAGGAACCTGAAGATCTAGAGGAGGAGGAGCGCCTATTCCACTCCCAGATGTGGGTAAAGAGTTCCCTGCTATAGCTCATTTTCAATAGTGGGAGCCAAAAGAACCTCATTTTGGCAGAGGTCTTGAAGCGGTTGGACTTACCTACAACAGCACATCCACAACTGTACACCATCAAGTGGTTTCACCAAGGACGAGATCTTCGCGTGAGCTAGCAGTTCCACCTTCCATACAGCATCAAGCCCTTCACAGATGAGGTACTATGTGATGCTGCTCCCCTTGATGTTTGTGATATATTATTAGGCCAACCATACTTATGGAAGCGACATGTTGTGTATGAGTCAAGGCCTTGTGTTGTTATTGTTACTTTGGGAAATAAGTTGTACAGGATACCGGAGGTAGCACTGCCTACCACCATCTCTTTGGTTACTACAAAACAATGCAGTAAGCTCGTTTCCAAAATCAGAAAATTTGTTTTCCTGATGACAGGCCCTTAGGGAAATAAGAAGACAGTGGCCACGACCTCCAGACAGGGCCCCTCCACATGTCAACAACATATGGACAAGGTCATGGAGGAGTATGAGGACATCATCACCTCCCCCGCAAGGGTGCCTCTACATTGTCAGGTTAAGCACTCCATCGATTTGACCCCAGGTGCGTCGCTGCCCAATGGACCAATCTATCGGCGCTCTATTCTGAAGAATGACGAAATCAAGAGGTAGATTCAAGAGCTTCTATGGAAAGGACACATCCGATCGAGTTCATTTCCTTGTGGGAGCGCAATCATGTTGGTACAGAAGAAGGATGGGACTTGGAGACTCTGTATTAACTATTAGGTATTGAACAAGATCACTGTCCAGAATAGGTACCCGATCCCATGGATTGATGACCTTTTGGACCAACTGAAGGGGAAAAATATTTCAACAAGATTAACTTGAAATCAAGATATCAACAGGTACCAATCAAACCCTCCGATGTGTGGAAGACTGCCTTCAAAGCCAAGAAGGGCCTTTTCAAATGGTTGGTTATGCCTGTCGAGTTGAAGAATGCTCCTGCAACCTTCATGAGGCTAATGGATGACATCTTGCAGCCATTCACCAACTCATTTGTAGTGGTATACTTGGATGAAATCCTGATCTTCAGCTAGAGTTGGGAATACCACCTCCACCACATCCAACAGGTTCTCCACACATTATGACAACACAAGCTATGTGTCAATTTGTAGAAATGCACTTTTGGCATGACCCAGGCTTAGTATTTGGGATACATTATTGATTAATGACGGGTGTATGTGGATCCATCCAAGGTCCAAGTCATTCGGGATTGGTCAGCTCCACCCACTTTGACAGAGCTCTACAAATTTATGGGTCTTTCCAATTTCTACCGCAGGTTTGTGTTGGGATTCTCTCATATCACTTGGCCCTTGAGTCAAGTCACCAAGGGAGGAGTGAAAGAAAAATTATTTTGGTCTAAATCTCAACAGAAGGCATTCACAGAGTTGAAACATCGCCTCTGCTCTACACCAGTGCTCACATTACCGGACTCGCAACAACCCTTTCAAATCAAGACATATGCCTTTAACTATGCTATTAGGGTAGTCATTACTCAACAAGGGCATCCAGTGGCATATCATAGTGAGACACTTTCAGACACAGTTTGGAAGTATCCCACTTATGACAAAGAGATGTATTCCATTGTGCAGGCCTATCGAGAATGGAAGCATTACATTTTGGGGAAGGAAACGGTCATCCACACTAACCACCGACCCCTATAGTTCATACAGATGCAAGGGAAGTTGCAGAATGATCACCATTAGAAGTGGTCCACATAGCTACAACAGTTCCATTTGAATATCAAGTATAAGAAGGGGAACACCAATAATGTTGCAGATTTCCCTAGCCGACCACCGATCATGGCATTAACCACCGTGCTCAACTCTTATGGGCACGAGACTTCTGATTACCTACTTCTCTACAAAAGTGACCCAGAATTCGGCCACACATACTAGACACTCTTGGAGGGTCAGCAAGTTCCATATTTTCACCTCTAGGATGCCCTATTATGCCACCTGGGACACCTTTTTGTTCCTTCAAGCGAGTGTGCCAAGATGATTTTGGAAGCACACTACAGTCGAGTCGCTGGGCATTTCGAGGTAGAGAAAACAGTGGCAGTACTATAGAAGTATTTCTATTAGCCAAATCTTCGACAGGATGTTGGGAAGTACATTAGATCCTACACTTCCTACGTCATTGCCAAACCAATCATCAAGAAGCAAGGCCTCTATACTCTGCCGCCTATCCCTAGTTGACCTTAGGAATCCATCTCCATGGATTACATGTTGGTCCTCTTAGCTTTGCTACAAACTTCAGCATTTGGAGGACCAAATACTAGCTCACCCGTGTGTTTATACCGAAAGGGAGCTCGCAGTAGTCATTTACCTTCTTCTCCTTCAGCTTCCTCATACTCTCTTAGCTCCTTTATCTCTGCTTTTCCTCCTAAAATCTCTCCATTCCCCGTTATAACCCTTTGAAATCCAACAAAGCCCCTTCTAGCCCTAGTCCTTAAGCGCAAGTTCAAGCTTTCCATAAGACCCCACCATATAACCTCGGTGCTTTCATTCCTCATTGCAATCGGCAAATCGCATGTGTATAAGGCCCAAAGAATTTTCAAAGGAAATTGTCGATCCGATGATCCAATGGCCCACGCCCCTACAAACCAATCTCCGTTGTCCGATCATCCACCAAATCGATCTAATGGTCTCCGCCTTTCCCCTCTCGCATGTTAAACCACGTTCAATTCCCTGCCATCCGATCGTCCGTCACATGATCCAACGGCATTCGTACCTCCCAACTGTGTGAATTGCCCGCTCGTTAACCAGTGGGGAAAGCGCTTTGCCACTAATCCCATCGGCCACGTGTCGATTGATGAACGTGATCACACGACCATGTACGAATACCACTGCAGCTCCAAAGGTGGTGCAATAATACCGCTTACCGCCATTCGCCCATTTCCCTGGTCGTTAAATCCCCCACTTCTTCTGCGTTCAATGACCGTTGGATCTCCCCACCCAAGATCCAACGGCTTGCGATCTCGCCGCTCTCATACCGCCCGATACCCTCTGCAAAGTGATCTCCGTCGTTCATCTACTAGATCCAACGACTCACATTTCATTTCTCCCGCTTCTTCCCCATGTCTCCTGCTAGGAGTTCTCTGCCACTAATCTTAGTAAACCGACAGTCAGTCTCGTTCTTCCATTCAGATCGTCTGCCCACCAAGAAGTCCAAGCTCCTTAGTTTCTCTGTGCATCTGAAGGACGAGCATAACCAATCCCGGTATTGTTTGTATTAAATATTCAACTACCTCATTCAAGATATAGCATGGCCGAGGAAGGAAAGTACAAACCTCGAGCAGTTAAAGGCATTTATCAGTTATGGAGTTTCTTGCAGTCAACACTCTACCTGCTCGAGAAGGACAGCAAAGTATCTCAAAAGGCCAATTTTGTTCATTAAAGCCAACAGATCATAGCAGAGACTCCGTCAGAGAGTTAAGGTGGTTGGTGGTCCATTATGACCCCTCCACGCATAGAACAACAGAATATTTTTGTAATGAAACTCTATATATACCCAGAACACAGATGTAATGGGGGTTGATGGTTGTTGTTTTGATGTAAGGTTCAACTTCTGGAGACTGTAACTACTATGATACTTGCAGCGTCTGGTCTTCATTTTCAGCTAATACAAGCTTCTTTTGCTGTTAATTGCTCATTTTCCACTTCTATTCTATTCTAGGCTGTGCCTATTATGTATTTTTCATATGCTCTTGATGTTTAGCATTAGAGGGGATTTCATCCCACCTCTGTGTTAGAATTTAGTATGTATCATTGAATGTGCTATGCAGGTTTCTGTTTTCGTAGTGCTAGAGAGTTGTCATCCTGTCTATGCATTAGGAAATAGATTTGCAGACTTCTTTGCTAGTTGCAGCTAGCCATCACATGGTCTTGTGCATCTTCTAGTGTGGTCAGTATTCTCCATGTTCACTTAATCCTCAAACTTTGAGTAATTGGTGGTCTAAAGCCTTGTAGTCTGGGGGTGTTCACCCATGATTGGGGTTATCCAAAGTAGAAGTGGTTATCTGGCTTGAATATGCATTATTCCTTCCATTCATTCATTTCGAACATTTTTTTGAGTTTGTAATGTTCCCGAGCATCTCTGAGATACAACCTAGGAGAGTTTCTTGGGGTGATAACATTAATTGGCACCATTGTCGAGGAGAGGAGATTGAAGCTCAGCTTCCCTGGGAGAACGGCACAGTTCCAAGCTTTGATGATAGACAAGGTTTGGACACATATTCTGGTTGTAATCATCTATCTGGCAACTCCATTGGAGGAAGACCAACCTTTTACGACTCGACATTGTAGTTCTAGTTCAGTTCGTGAGGCATGCTCGAAGCAACCCTCAGAAATCCCCAGCTGAAACAGTGCCTAACCCTGAGAAGATCGTTAAGTAGAGGAAAATTTTGCAGAAAGGAGCATCAGGATCAGGTAAGCCTTAAAAGTCCCATGTATCTCTGCTAGTGAAATTCACCTTCAGAGATTCATTAAGCTCCTTGTTCATTCATTTCCCTTTCGGATCTCAGTCCAAAGAAGCATCCATGTTGTCCATCATATTCCTCTGTCTCTGTCATCCTTTTCATTGATCCATACCATTCAATCTACCAATATCCTTTCATATACCCCAGTCATGGCAGGTCAGCAAGCTCTTACAAAGATGTAAATAATCGTTGTTGCTAGGTATGGACCCTTGTTCTTGCATGTCCCTTTAAATACCATGCCTCTAGGAGATTATCGAGAATATATGCCTAAGTTTACTGGTACAGAAGGAGTAACAACTAAAGATCACCTAGAGTCTTTTTATTATTATGCTGATAACCTGGATATCTATGAAGAGGATGTGTGGATGAGGGTTTTTGTCCAAAGCCTAGATGGGGAAGCTATAAAATGGTTCAGATAATTACCCGCTAGGTCTATTGCAGACATTGAGGCTTTAGATGATGTGTTCCTAAAGCATTGGGGGATAAGAGAAATCAAGATGCAAACAAAGATCAAAGGGTGAAAACCCTTTTTCAGAGCATAGTCACAGAGAAAGAGTAACCTAAAGAAGAGGAGGAGGTCCATGGTTTGGAAGATAACGGAAGTGCCCCTTTCCTAACCAGAGCTGCTTATGAAAAGTTGTTATCTGAAGGCACTGCTCGTGAGTTTGTTGTAGCTGCAGAACAATAAGCCTATCAGCAAGAGCAACCAGCAGCAGATCCTACCATCCTCCAAGAGTCTGAGCCCAAAGCCAGTCCGTCTTCTAATGACTATGCAGACCTGCAAGTTACCCAACCTACTTTTGTCCCCTGCCCAATGACCAATAAGGGAGAAGAAAGCTCCCCATCATCATATGTTTCTCTATCTGCTCAAAAGGAAATCCCTCATAGTTGCCCACTAGGCACTGAGGCAGGACAAAATTCAATGCTCAAGGCTGATATGGATAATATCTGTCTTGATATTCCGAAGCCTACCTAGTTGGCCTCCACACAGATTGAAAGGGCAGCTTGTCATATGATAGAGGAAGAGGATGCACAGTTTTGGGACCCCTCCTTGGATGAGGACTATTCTAAGCAAGATGCAGGAGTATATGATGTCTCTGTGTCCCTCGCATAAGAATACATTGGTTCACCATTCATACTAATTGTGCAGGCTGTAGATGACACAGAGAAGTACACATCAACCATGGTTATTCAACAGGTGTACAAAGGCTCCCATAAAGAACATCTGAGGATGAGAGTATACAGAAAGGGGATGAAATTTGATCCATATCTATGAGATAAGGTCAAATGCCCTAAAATCTTTGAGGTAGAGGATCAAATCAACCCAATTTTGCTGATCTATTATGAACCGATCGCGCGGGGAGAAACAGTTCTAATGGCCCTTTTGAAAAGTTATGTTGTTTAAAGTTCTCAAGCCTTAATGATTGTAAGAATTTTCTTTCACAGGTTTTAGTGTAGACTTAATTTGGCTCAATGCCCAATGGATACTAGGCAATGTTTTAAAGTTTGTTTTGTATGAAGGCATTGTTCTGTAGTTCTTGAGACCTCACATGGAGGATCTCATCTGTTGTGGGGAAAAATGCCTATGCAGGACGATCCTATCCACCTAAGGTGTGACAGCGCCTTAGCAACAAACGAATACAGCTATTATGATTTCTTCCTTTATGAAATGTGAAAGAGGGGAGATCGGCAGATTTACCGTTGTCTTCCGGTTGTCCCTCGAACTAGATCCTCTTCTCTTTGTGTGTCCACAGCTACTTGCCTCCTCGCTTGATCAAGAGAACAGCTACTTGAATCCCACGAGATCACAAGAGAACAGCTACCTGTGACAAGAGAACAGCTACTTGCGACAAGAGAAGAACACAATACAAAGGCGAATGTACATATTCATAAATGATTCAGGATTAGAAGTAAATCAAATATACTAATGCAATCATACAAAATACACCAGCATATAGGAAAGAATCAAGATAGCTTTATTGAAAGTAACAGGGTTCAGGAAGAGATACAACCCATGGGGCTCCAATCCAGCATCTCCTTCCCAGTAGAATGGAATTCCTTCTTCAGCTCCCTTCAAAGCATTACACACCCAAAGTTTCTAGCCACAAACCAACAACAATTCTTCGCAATTACCAAATTCCCCCTCCCTGATCTCATGTAGGAGAGATCTATATATAGGGATATTGGAGAGAGGATGAGTCAGCTTGAGGCTGGTGTGAAACTGACTAGTGTCCTCTCCCTCTGTTAGTTCTTGAGTCCACTTGGAGGTTCTTGCTTCCACTTGGAGATTTGGAACCTCTTACTCATCACCAGTCGAATTCCTTGATGCAAGTGTCATTTTGGAAGCTTCCTGGGCATTGACACCTTGAGGAATGAGCCTGCCACTTGTCCAGTTACGCTCAGTGTAGGTAGCCTTTGTTGCAGTTGGCATTCAACGCAGGTAGACAGTGGAGCAGTTGACATTCAGCGCAGATGCTCAGTGGAGCAGTTGACATGATCTAGAATTGCCTTGTTTTTGAGTGTTTTCAGGTGGAGAACTTCTGTGAATTGCTGTGGTTTGCTGGCCTTGTTCCTCTAGGGGTAGGAACAACATGTTTAGGGACTTTGGATCCCTTGATTATTGACATTTCATGCTCAGTGATGCAAGGCACAAAAATGTCTATAACAGTTGCCCCCGTAAAGTATGAGGCCGTTTATCGGGTGAAATGCTTTATCCAGGAGGGTCCGAAGTTCATCCATCTGCTGGGAGGAGACCTGTAATAAAATACAACACAATACATTATGATTCATATTGTTTTCATGATCTAGCTGAGGCGGGCATTCCCATGCTCAACTTTATAAATTCATTTTTGTACATAGAACAGACGATCGTCTGATGGTAGACTGATAATTTTCGTGAAATTATCATCCTTTGAGTAGGATGATCATCTGCTGCAATGATGTACATGTCAAATGTCTTTATCTTTCCTGAATATATATCGCAGCCCGGATGGATGAAACTAGATCCGGGGTCTTCAAACTCATTCGATCTTCACTCTAAGTACAAGTCGATCCATGTGAGAATTGCGCTGAAGTCGAACATGGAAAGACATCGCTTGATTACCGGTCAATGATGTAAACCGTTAACAAGTGCGAGAGGAATCACCGATAATGATAATGACCCTCAAGGTACTGCAGTACAATTCACGTGGTGTGAATAAAGGACTTGGCGTCGAACACCACGCAAAATCTTCTGGTCGAAGGTCATTGATGTATACCTGTTGCCGGAAGTGAGAAACTTGCCATTGAGGCATGCAAGCTTCAAAGTACTGAAAGGGGTTGTTCCTAGATCAACTCCTTGGATAATGAGCTGATGTCGACAAGGAGCGATCCGTCAAAGGTGGGCCTTAATGAATCCCACATCAGTGACACGGAACGGAGCTAATGATTTTAATGGAGGTGAAAACAATCTGTGACATATGATTCAGGGTGGCGGTCATGAATGGATGAAGGATAATGTATGGCAGTGGATGGGACCCGGTTGACTCTTTCTGAACGAATTCTCTTGAACACATGGCAACACTGATGCGATGGATCGGTAGCATTACCCCAAATATGGATGGTATGGCAAGACCATGGTGATGTGACCGGTGAATGAAACAACCCAACCCGAATGTGATACGGAGGAAAAGTGTCATGTTCAAGAGCGACCTGCTACCATCAAAGTTTTCTTGATTTTTCCCAATTTTTCCCCAGTCATTGCTGACCAGTACCTCTTTATTTTTGTCAAGCTTGAGGAGGATAACATATGCTTGTTCTATAACCTGCCCTTCGGGCAAGCCCATCGCTATGTTTTAACGAGCCTAGCGATAGTGAAACTCGTTCTCGTCTAAAGACAAGTTTGTCGCTATTTAATAATTTTAACAAGTCTAACGACAAGGATAACTCGGTCCTTTTCATCTTTAGAGAGTTTGAAAAGGTACATAAAGTTAACTCCAAAATTCCTTTTTCGTCATCTAATCCCTTAAGTCCGAAAAGGTATAAAACAATACAAAAGGGATGAGTTTTCGATATCTTTAACGAGCCGAACAAAACAAGCGCTCGATCTTTTTGTGCAATAATCCCTCAGGTCCAAAAAGATTAAAATCTAGAGGAGGGATAGCTCTTCCTATCCTTTAATGAGCTGGAAGGCCAAAACTCGGCAATATTTTCATATTTTACGAGTAAGTTGAAAAGAGCTTAAAGAAGACTCGTCTTTTGAGGAACGAGTGATAAACAGGGATAGCAACTGATTCCAGGTACAGGTTGGAATTTTCCAATCACGACAGTGTCACAAGGATGGCTAGGTGAAATCACTCTTCGCAGCTGTTCCTCAAAATGGGTAAACAATCATATGGAGGTGAACGATCGGCCAAATGAAAAGTGGAGGTGGCAGGTGCAAACATGACCAAGGCTTTAACGGCTGATAAATTACATTCACAGTGGTCATTTACCGGGATAGGTTCATTTTTTAGTTAAAAATGAGCTTAAACTCTGGAGGAAACATTGCTCACTGCTTATATTTATTTTTTAACGAGCATGAAGACCGCGTTAAAACTGCTCGGATCTTGCGTTTATTTTTTAACGAGCATGAACTTTATGCTAAAACTGCTCGAATACCCAGTCTTTTGATAAGAGTGTCTCATCAAGATTCTAATTTTTATGGAGCTTCATCTCACTAAGCTTTGCTCCCCATCCTTTCTTTATGCAAGTTAGGAAACGACTAACCCAAAAAACAGATAAAATAACCGCTCTTTGCTTGCACTCTAAAAGGTTTGCATGCCCCAGGTATAGAACAGAGTTTCAAGGTTACCTCTACTTACCCTCCGCCAAAACATTTGTTTTAATCGAGAGAGGCTTACCTCTTTCAGGTTACCCAAAGATTGTCTCGTTAATCTTTCAAACAAAACACTTCCTCGGCAATGTCTACCGAAATAGAAAAGGGTGAATGACTGGTGCCAAACACGTAACTTTGACAAAAGAATCCTATTCTAGAACAACCCCTCTTCCAAATAACGGACGGGGTACGGACTAGTCATATTCTCCCGCGGAAACCTACCATATACCCAAAGTTTTCCTGCCGAAGCAGGCCAGGACGCATGCCCCCTGGGTTCCAGTCATATCCTCCCGGATTACTCGCGCTCATCAGGAGGATGGACCGTGGGTTGAGGCACTTCTTGCATGAATAGACCATTTAGGGATGGCACATGACTATTTGCGATGTGTGATCCGGGAAACGAAAGTTGGTCTACGAGCTTGACCATTCTTCCTTCATGCGGAAAACACATTACTCTAAAGAGTGAGGAGACTACAGCTCCCATGCAATATATATAGTCTCGTCCAAGGAGTAGGTTATAATCCAAGGGTCCTTGAATGACCATCACGTTCATATGAACGGTCTTCCCTTTCAATGTTATAGGCACATTGGGTAGGATCCCTAAAGGTCGACTGGTTCCTTTATCAAAACCTGAGAGACTTCTCATCTCAAGCAAAAGCATTGGCGAACCAAGCGATTTCCAAGCAATAGAGGAAAGGACACTCACAGATGCCCCCTCATCAATGATAGTGCCAGCCATTACCATTCTGTATATTTGACAAATAATTCTGAATGGCACACTGGCTGACAACCGGGGTCTGCCTAGTTGGTTCCAATCAAAGGACACAACCAGGTTTCTTGGTGGTGGGACCGAATATACGGCCGGATAGCGCTCTGATGAACTTCCTTCCTGCGGAAAAGGAATGGTGGCATTGCCCCCTTGATCATCAGAGTCAGTGCTGATGAAGAGAACCTGGACGGTGTCGTCTTTATTCTCCTCTGTGATGGTGTCATTCGAAGATGGAGCCTCTGAAGGCAAAACTGGGTCAACTGCCGTATCAACCTTTTGACTTTCGTCAGGCATGGATCCAGACGGTTCTTCTTCAATGACAGGTGCTTCGGCTGACCATCTAAGTGGCTCAGCTGGATTCTCAACTAGTGAGGGACTTGGCAGGAGTCTTTGATATCCAGGAGGAAGATTCGCTCGTAAAATCGGGCGATCTTCCAGAACTCTTTTTGCCTCGTCTAAGAAGGGACAACGGTGGATGGCGTGATCGCCTTCACACAGTCTGCAGGGAAATTTAACTCTCCCATTCTGTCCTGGAGCTTCACTCCCACTAGTTGACGGTGAGCAGTCGACATGGCTATCAGAGGTCGATGCTCCCGAATTGTGCAAACGGGGGGACCAGTCTCTTAGTATCCGTGGGATACAAGGACAATCTCTATGGAAGTGGTCTCCCCTGCAGATGACGCATGGTGATTTAGGCCTTACGAGTGCGGTGTGTGGATTTTTGTTAGATGGCATTTGTTTGCCCCCAGTCGCCTTAGGCTCCTTCTTCTTCTTTTCTTTCTTCTTCTTCTCCTTCTTCTCCTTAGGAACCCGATTTTTTGATCGACCAGTTCCGTCAAGCGAAGAGGAAGGAGGGGAGGAAGATGAAGTGGAAGGCTGGGAGGCAACTCTTGTCTGATCTAACTGTTGACTCGACTGTTCAGGAGTGGTGGAATTCTGAACGACATTGGTTGAAAAGAGCCAAACTGGTAGACCAATTGTCAGTCCTGGAAGTGACAATGTGGCCATGTGGGGCGCACCAACATCTCCCCAAGAGGAGAAGGGACTAGGATTTCCACCCAAGGGAACTCCTTGGTTGGTGTGCTCCATCTTTTCAACCTAAAGATCAACGCAGGATTAAAGGGTGATTGTTCCGTTTAAAATAAATTGTTAACGACGCTTTAGACACAACTTGCTTTTTCACTTTTAAAGAGTCGAGAAAAAGCTAAAGATGACTCTAGTCTCCTTCGATGTTTTAACGAGCCCGAAGTGACAAATGCTCGGATGGACTTTTTCTGTTATAGAGTCTGAAAAAGGCCAAAAGAAACTGCTCTGGAGATCTAGTCAGAGGGTGTGCCAAACTTTTCGCAAAACCACAGAATACTTTTTACGGTACGGGTGGTCGATCTTCGTGAATGCTGTGTTCACTACATTGCGATCAGTAGGGCGGCCGACACGGCTTCCTATGGATAAAAGATATATGCCTATAGGGGTCTCCCAATATATACGCGACGGTACGTGGGAACACAAATCCGTACTAGCGCTACCGTCTCTCAGGAGGAATCACCCACCTTCTTAGAGATCGACAGTCACTAGGCTTAATGACGCTGGAACACGTCTCTAGCCTAGACCTCTATGTTGTGCGTTATGTTACAAAGTGTTGTTAGGTTCATTCAGTTTATTTTAGGTTGATCTTTTTAAAGTTTGCCTTTCAAGGTTCACCACGAGATGTATGATACAAATTCCTAAATGCAGTCTAAGATGATAAGCAAGCTTTACAATCTTTCAACTTTGAAAATCCTAACTACTAAGGGAAAAGAGAGCAACTATCTTTTCTCAAAGAGCAAACAACACACTCTAATGCACTTTCCCTAAATCCAACATGCAAACTATCAAATGCAAAATGCACAATGCAGGTGTTTGTTTTCACTTTCTTAGTATAAATGCCTACAAAGAAAGCTTTTTGCACAACTTTGAATTTGCTTTCAAGATGATCAATACAAACAAGTTCACTTTCTTCGAAATCAACAAGGGTAGAAGAGATTACAATCACTTTGCGATTTTCGAAATAAAGACTCGTTTTGATACTTTGAAAAGAACAAATTCAAACCAATAAGCAAAAGTAAAACTATAATCAATCTGAACACACAGCCAATGAACTCTCTTCTAATATCACTATCAATCAGATCTGAATCAAAGGCTACAGGATGATCACTTTACTCATGCAAAGGAAGACTGTAAATGATGCCACAAACACATAAAAACATTCACAATCTTTTTGTACAAAAATGAGGCGGAATTCAAGAAAAGAAAAGGTTTATCAGACTGGCACCTATGTTTGGTTAAAGGCTGCAAAAACAGAGATCAAAACAGGGCAAAAAAGGACAAAGAACCCCAGCTGCACAAGGCCACACTGGTTCAGCACAGGTCTAACACTGTAAGTTTGACATTCAGCGCAGGTAGCCCCTTCGGGACCTGCGTTGAAATGCAGACTGCCTTCACAGTGCCTGCGCTGAAGAGAGAAACTCTCGTTTCCCTTGGTTTCTGGGTCACAAAATGCTCAAAAATCAACTGTTTTAGGCCAAATCAGAAACACAAGCAAGGTATAAACAGAGGGATACTTTGATAGGGTACTAAAGACTATCACAAGGATCATCAAATCATTTTTGGATCTAGTTTAGATCATAGACAAGTCCAACAAACTGGATCAAAGCAGCAACTTTTACTTTGCATACGGGAAAGATGCAGTTCAAGAGTTGTTGTCAAGTCTATGAAGTAAACAAATGACGGAAACACAAATGAAATGAATAAACAAGTTCTTCCCCAGTGGAGTCGCCAATTTGTTGTGGGGAAAAATGCCTATGCAGGACGATCCTATCCACCTAAGGTGTGACAGCGCCTTAGCAACAAACGAATACAGCTATTATGATTTCTTCCTTTATGAAATGTGAAAGAGGGGAGATCGGTAGACTTACCGTTGTCTTCCGGTTGTCCCTCGAACTAGATCCTCTTCTCTTTGTGTGTCCACAACTACTTGCCTCCTCGCTTGATCAAGAGAACAGCTACTTGAATCCCACGAGATCACAAGAGAACAGTTACCTGTGACAAGAGAACAGCTACTTGCGACAAGAGAAGAACACAATACAAAGGCGAATGTACATATTCATAAATGATTCAGGATTAGAAGTAAATCAAATATACTAATGCAATCATACAAAATACACCAGCATATAGGAAAGAATCAAGATAGCTTTATTGAAAGTAACAGGGTTCAGGAAGAGATACAACCCATGGGGCTCCAATCCAGCATCTCCTTCCCAGCAGAATGGAATTCCTTCTTTAGCTCCCTTCAAAGCATTACACACCCAAAGTTTCTAGCCACAAACCAATAGCAATTCTTCGCAATTACCAAATTCCCCCTCCCTGATCTCATGTAGGAGAGATCTATATATAGGGATATTGGAGAGAGGATGAGTCAGCTTGAGGCTGGTGTGAAACTGACTAGTGTCCTCTCCCTCTGTTAGTTCTTGAGTCCAATTGGAGGTTCTTGCTTCCACTTGGAGATTTGGAACCTCTTACTCATCACCAGTCGAATTCCTTGATGCAAGTGTCATTTTGGAAGCTTCCTGGGCATTGACACCTTGAGGAATGAGCCTGCCACTTGTCCAGTTACGCTCAGCGCAGGTAGCCTTTGTTGCAGTTGAGATTCAATGCAGGTAGACAGTGGAGCAGTTGACATTCAGCGCAGATGCTCAGTGGAGCAGTTGACATGATCCAGAATTTCCTTGTTTTTGAGTGTTTTCAGGTGGAGAACTTATGTGAATTGCTGTGGTTTGCTGGCCTTGTTCCTCTAGGGGTAGGAACAACATGTTTAGGGACTTTGGATCCCTTGATTATTGACATTTCATACTCAGTGATGCAAGGCACAAAAATGTCTATAACATCATCCCCAGAAGGAGCCAGTGTTAGCTCTGCTACAAACTTCAGCATTTGGAGGACCAAATACTAGCTCGGCCGTGTGTTTATGCCGAAAGGGAGCTCGCAGCAGTCATTTACCTTCTTCTCCTTCAGCTTCCTCATACTCTCTTAGCTCCTCTATCTCTGTTTTTCCTCCTAAAATCTCTCCATTCCCCATTATAACCCTCCGAAATCCAACAAAGCCCCTTCTAGCCCTAGTCCTTAAGCGCAAGTTCAAGCTTTCCATAAGACCCCACCATATAACCTTGGCGCTTTCATTCCTCATCACAATTGGAAAATCGCATGTGTATAAGGCCCAAAGAATTATCAAAGGAATTTGCCGATCCGATGATCCAACGGCCTGTGCCCCTGCAAACCAATCTCTGTCATCCAATCATCCACCAAATCGATCGAACAGTCTCCACCTTCCCCCCCCCCCCTTGCATGTTAAACCACGTTCAGTTCCCCGCCATCTGATCATCTGTTGCATGATCCGACAGCGTTCGTACCTCCCAATTGCGTGAACTGCCTGCTCGTTAACCAATGGGGAAAGTGTGTTGCCGCTAGTCCCATCGGCCACGTGTTGATCGATGAATGGGATCGCGCAGCCATGTACGAATACCATCACAGCTCCAAACGCGATGTGATAATACCACTTACTGCCATTCGCCCATTTCCTTGGCCGTCAAATCCCTCGCTTCTTCCACGTTCGACGACCATTGGATATCCCCACCCGAGATCCAACGGCCTGCGATCTCCCCGCTCTCATACCACCCGATACCCTTTGTAAAGTGATCTTCGCCATTCATCTGCTAGATCCAATGGCTCACATTTCTCTACTCCTGCTTCTTCCCGATGTCTCTTGCTAGGAGATCTCTTCCGCTGATCTGCAAAAACTGACAGTCCGTCTCGTTTTTCCATTTAGATTGTCTACCCACCAAGAAGTCCAAGCTCCTTAGTTTCTCTGTGCATCCGAAGGACAAGCATAACCAATCTTGGTATTTTCTATATTAAATCTTCAACTACCTCATTCAAGAGACAACATGGCTGAGGAAGGAAAGTACAAACCTTGAGTAGTTAAAGGCATTTATCAGTTATGGAGTTTCTTGTAGTCAACACTCTACCTGCTTGAGAAGGACAACAGAGTATCTCAAAAGGCCAATTTTGTTCATTAATCCAGTAGATCGTAGCAGAGACTCCATCAGAGAGTTAAGGTGGTTGGTGGTCCATTATGACCCCTCCACACATAAAACAACAGAATATTTTTGTAATGACACTCTATATATACCCAGAACACAGATGTAATGGGGGTTGATGGTTGTTGTTTTGATGTAAGGTTCAACTTCTGGAGACTGTAACTACTATGATACCTGCAGCATCTGGTCTTCATTTTCAGCTAATACATGCTTCTTTTGTTGTTAATTGCTCACTTTCCACTTCTATTCTGTTCTAGGATGTGCCTGTTATGTATTTTTCATATGCTCTTAATGTTTAGCATTAGAGGGGTTGTCATCCCACCTCTGTGTTAGAATTTAGTATGTATCATTGAATGTGTTATGCAGGTTTTTGTTTTCTTAGTGCCAGAGAGTTGTCCTCTTGTCTGTGCATTAGGAAATAGATTTGCAGACCTCTTTACTGGTGCAGTGGGCCATCACATGGTCTTGTGCATCTGCTAGTGTGGTCAATATTCTCCATGTTCACTTAATCCTCAAACTTTGAGTAATTGGTGGTCTAAAGCCTTGTAGTTTGGGGTTGTTCACCCATGTCTAGGGTTAAGCACAGTAGAAGTGGTTATCTAGCTTGAATATGCATCATTCCTTCCATTCATCCATTTCCAACATTTTGTTGAGTTTGTAATGTTCCCGAGCATCTCTGAGATACAACCTAGGAGAGTTTCTTGGGGTGATAACAGGGCCTTCTTTCTACTAAGCATGACAATGATTGTGTTTTTTTGGTCATCAACAGGTTCTCGAAGATGGCCATTATGGCGGCCTGCAAAAAGAATATCATGGCGGAAGCCACTGCTGAATTATTCTTTCCACGAGTGTAGGTACACTTTCGGATCCCACAGTCTATCATCTCAGATTCGGACAGCAGGTTCCTCAGTACATTTTGGTCCAGTCTTTAGTCGATGCTAGACACCAAGCTCACTAAGTCCACAACTTTCCATCTGCAAACTGATGTCCAAACATAGGTCGTTAACAGGATGATCGTACACATTCTTCGCATGTACAACTCAAAGCATCCATGCACATCGGATGTGAACCTCCCCTATGTCCAGCACAGCTATAACCGGGCTCTCCATAGCTTGACTAGATACAACCCTTTTAAGGTGGGCTTGGGATTCTAGCCACTATGTCCCATTGATGTGGCCATGCCATTTGTAGCTACTTCGGCAGATTCGACTCATGTCCAGTCTGAAACCGATAAGGAAAACAACTTCATTGAGCACATACAACATATCCACCAGCAAGTCCATGACATTCTGGAGAAATCAAATGCCAAGTACAAGCAGTGACATGATCAACATCGGGTGTCACACTAGTTTTAGGTGGGCGACAAAGTCTAGTTGAATTTGCAAAAGGAACTCCTTACCAGAGCCTATCGGAAAATTAGACCACTCCAATATGGTCCTTAAACCATTACCAAGGTTATGGGAGACAATTCATTTGAGCTCATCATTCCCCCATTCCTTGGCCTGCACTCAATGTTCAATGTGGACCACCTTCGACCATACTTCCCACCATTTCTAGACACATCAGACACTGTAGAACAACTCACACCTATATTGTTAAATCTAGATTACATGGAACAAGCCACAACTGATCAGATCTTTGACACATAGATCAAGAACACCCAACAACAAAGGATCGAACTATATCGAGTTGTCAAAGCAGGCCAACTCCTTCACCAAAGCAAGTGGCTTACCAAGGACCAAGTTCAGCAAAAGTTTCCTCATCTCATGGGAACTCAACGCAATGGGGACCATTGCTTCCTAAGGGCGGAGGAATGATCCAGGTGGATATTGGTGGCCACCCGCCTATTCCACTTGGACCCCCACCATTGTTTCTTTTAGTTTTTCAGTTTCCTTATTGTAGCACAATTTACTATTTTTGGCAGTTTTTCAAGTCCTGAACTTTCAGAGCCATTTTGAGGCCCTAAACGATGTTTTTTGGAAAACTTGGAGAAACATGGGTCATAGACCCATGTTTCTCACTGAAAATTTGTGTTCCTCAGATAGATATTTCTAACGAGGTATTGTGCATGCCAAACGGAGATCATATGCCAAAGTTACGACCCCGGGAAGTTGATGTACCAATTTACCTAAATGGGGACCATAGTTTGGCGCTTCATATCCTAGAGTTTTTGGATGTTTAGGGTTTTCCATTGTTTCTCAATAATAAATAGGCCTTGGAGCCTCATTGTAACAAAGTTCATAGGCATGTAGCCACCACATCTCTTCTCAGAGATAAGCTACCATCGCCCAAGCTAGTCTTATTTCCATTCTATTTGTAAGCATATTTAAATATTTGATATTAATGAAATGAAGTGTTATTTCTACTACATATTTGTATTTATGGTTATATCTATAATTTTTTGCATTCTTGTTTAAATCCGGATCACTTATCCCTATATCAAATTTGCATAGTCAAATTCAATAATGCACTTAAAAAAAAAAAATAGCCTTTATATATACACTGAAGGTGTTCCTCTGTGGGGTTAGGCTAGGAAGATTTGGCCAATTATATCTTTACAATTTCGTCCTTCTCAGTGCAATCCATTTTTACCATGTGGGTCATCAAGTCTTCATGCCAAGCTCGGTTCATCTTCGCCTATGTTGATGCTTTTCCCACCCACAATCTGCACAACATTGAAAGAACCCATGGAAAACGTTGCCCTATCATCGAGCTCAACTAGGACCCAGTCTCTGTTGAATATATTGGGCATCATTTGACCTCAATGCCATTAAAAAAGGCAATCATCTCAGGCCCCTCTTATCTTCCAACACCCAGTGAACATCACCAACTATCCTTTATACCTTCATCAGGGTCTTGTGTTGGACACAACTAGGAAATTTGAACCTCTTAGGAACATTTTGTGGACCATAAGGGCCATGAGCTATAACAATCTTAATGTCTTCCACTCTCACATAACCAATTCACAATCCTTCCCCTCAAATTGAATTACCAATATCCAGATTTTAAATGCAGTTAGGCATTGATGATGTCTATAGGCTAGAAATATATTTCATATTAATAAACCTTGAACAAATTTGCATAAGTATATCATACTAGCTTACAATGATTTTCAAGCTATATTGTTTTAAGAAATTAATTACCCTAATTATCCTAAGAAATAGACATTGCAATATTAATTATATTTCGAGAATATAAGAATCATTTCCTGAACAATTTTGCTGCATGAGTGAAAGGAGCCTAAGGAGCTCATTTACTTTCTACTTTTTCCTTGGTGGACAACCCATCTACAATAGAAAATGAAATCTCTCAAGGATGCCCATCTGGAGAAATTTTGTCAGCAACTCTTGTTTTAAGTTGAAGGAGACTCTTAATAGAATCCCAAGTGCATAATTCATTCCAACATCAGACACTACCAACGCGCTTCTAAAAATAGTCAGTACCACTAGGGAATGGCCCAGTATGATAGACCGAACTTCTCAAATGGTAGAGAGTGTGTCTAGAATCATCAATGATTACTATGTTGTGTTTTGTGTATACACTAGGAAGAAGCTCAATCAAGAAAGGAATGAAACCTGCTTTGGAAATATTCTCTATATTTTTACTCATGGTACATAAAGGCAATAATGCCTAGAGGGTCTCATGAAATCTCTCTGCTACATATAACATCCACAAAGAGCAGTGAAATTGCATTGATTCCTTCTTCCACTGCCTCACAGTCCGCTCCCATTTCATATTTCAACGAGGCCTATGAATCCAAAAAATGGATAATACCAAGCAAAGCTCCCTTACATTGAAGAAATTGCCTTTTCCTCTCGCTGACCCTTGCTAAAATTCTCAGGTTCTTCATAGATTCTCAAGTTTATCTGCTCTTTCATCTTGAATATAGTGAATTATTTGGTGCAACTTTCTCAGGTACTCAACAGATTCATGAAATGAATTTTGATGAGACCATTGAAATTGTTTGTAGCACATCATTCATGTATCTGTCTGCAAAGAGTGTGATTTCTGATAAGCTCTTTGTTGCGCAGAATCTCAAGAGTCTAGAAATTGTTAATTATTGAAAAAATAATTTCCTTGACACGTTTAATAATTTGAAAGTTGAAAAAACAACATACACGAATCAACTTTTTTTAGATGTATTGAATGAAGCTTATAAAGGATTGAAAAAAGATTATTAAATAAACAAAATGAAACTAAGAAAACTTAATAGTTATAAAAGAAAGCCCCAGTAAACTTTTAACGATTTGGGAAAGAGTTGAGGGGTTAATAGTTGTAAATGGGGAACTTTAATATTTGTGGAGAGTTATTTATGGTGCGTCATATAAAATTCTAATAATTGTGTGACATTTCTAAAAATATACATCTCCTATCAAGGCATTGTTTTCATATGAGAGCATTGTCCTATGGAGGGTGCATTTTATGCCAATTCCCCATTAGTGTGATTGCATTGTGGAGTACAAATACACTTTTTATGAATCCCAGTGGTGTACATATAGCAATTCAATAACATTGAACACTTCATGAAAACATTATAAATAAATCCTCCAAAAATGTGAAACTTTAAGAATCTAAGATGTTATCTAGGTAGTTCCATCCAGGAAAGAAAGGAAAATTGGGGAGGATAAATAAGAAGCATAAGAGACCCAACTTTCAAGGAATTTAAGTGTGCATATATTATACTAATAGTGTTGGATGATACATGAGGGAACAAGATGGGAAACAAGTTCAAAGCAAGTTTTTTGGTGTTATCAAACAATCTTATACAATAGATAATGCACAATAGTTGTATTGATTATGGTGCAAAGTGTTATGGATAGGATTAAACATTTCAAGAAATTTAGGACAATGTACTTAGCTATTAGGGTGTAAGTTAGAATGCAAGAGGTTAAGAATCTATAATGGAAATGATTTCGAATAATGGTTAGAGTGGAAATAGAAAAAAAATATTTCTTGTGTCTTTTGTGTAACAAGATGATTGAATTGTTGCTAAAATTGTTATAAATTTTTCTCAATTCTAGAAGGAAGCTTAGGAGCTCCCTTGATAGTATGAAAAAAACCATTGTATTTCCATGCAAGCAGTTGTAAAGCTTCATGACATTTGTTTTAGGGATATCAACACCACTCTTTTTAAATTATCCTCTTAGCATGGGATCAAAATTTGTGAGATACTCATTGGGTTTTCAATCTTTGTGCATGAGTTCATGATGTTGGTTGGATAATCTCACTCCATTCTTACAAAATTGTATCCTTATGGTCTTGAAAGGTGGCTGGTGTCGATCGTAGATATTCTCATCATTGAAGAGAACACGTTCTAAGGGTGTTCCTTAAATAAGAAATATGAAATATATCAATATCCATACTTTGCAGGAGGAGGTCCTAGTAATTATTCTTCCATGCTCATGTGCTTGCAATGATAGAACTATTCATCATATGGGGAAATATATGCAAGAATTTCAATAGTTAGAGTAGCCATCACAAAAATAATGAAATGTACATATGTGATGCATGTATTTGTAGAGGTGCTAGACTATTATACTTCAACAAGAAGCATGGATACATTTGCATAGAGAGGGGATAAATGATTCTTTGAATATAAGCAACACCATTTTCAAAGGTTTGATCAATGAGAATACCAAATGCACACTCTATAACAACTTATAGGTCCTTAACAAATGCTACATCACCTAGATTTGAGAAGACAACGTCAAAATCATGAGTAGACTAACAATTGTGAAACTATTCTCATTGAGGTAAGGTAGGGTCAAGGTTAGGTTTCAATAAACATGAGATGCGTGGTTTACATTATTCTCATTGCTCTTCTCATTGAGGTAAGGTAGGGTCAAGGTTAGGTTTCAATAAGCATGAGATGCATGGTTTACATTCTTCTCATTGTTAATGGTTTGTAAATATGGATTATGGATAATTATTATCACTATTTGTCATACTTTTTAATAAAAAGATTATATAGTGTGAAAAAATGATGTGTTTGTATATTGAATGAAAATAAAATTAAACTATAAATAATGCATTCAAAAAAATAATAATAATCAAAGTGGAATTAATAGATCAATATTTGATTGTTTGATATTGTAATTACATCGAAGGTGTCTCTCTGTGGGGTTGGGTTGCACAAACATTGTTCATCCTAGTCAATTAGATGCATCCATTTTCATCTTCCTCCATCAAACCATTATTTTACATGTGGCACTATGAACATTTCCTGCCATGGTTTTCTTTATGATTCCTGATGGCTCATCTTTTTGTTACTAGACCCAAATCCCCATATGAGGATCACCACCTACCTACTGATGGGAGTCCCCTGGTTTTGTGATGCTTCAAACACCCACAAGCCAAGATTGATATTGATATTGGGATTCTCGATGTAGTACTCTAATCAGTGGAAATATTGTGACTCAAATATTTTTCTACTACTCATGTTCCTTAACCGTATTGAAATAAACAACTTAATATGAGGAGTTATGCTTTGGATGAAAATTATTTTTGAAAATATATTTAGCTACTAAGCACTTGGAAATCTTGAAGCCTTGAAAATCAAACCTAAATTTACTAGCTTTGGATTACAGAAAGAATGATTATGGGCTTTACTTATGACATCAATTTTTTTCTTCAAAAACACTTCCTAAGTCAAGCTTAAGAAAATATTAGGGCCTTTAACTATAACCTTCGTCTACTCCTCCTTTCACTTAACCAACCTAAATTATAAAAATTCGTACTAGAAGCTTTTCTCAAGAAGTAAGTTCTTAATCTTACCCAACTCTTCCACTGTCGAGCCCATGAAAATCTTACAGCCTCATACCGTGAACCTTTTTTGTAACACCCTCCTCCAATGGGTACCCAAGCTAACCGGTCCACTAGGGTAAAAATGTGACAATAGGCTACTATGGTGTGATTCAACTCCCCATGTATAGTTAAGGAAGTGGAATCGACAAAACACAATCAATCTGACCTACCACACATGCTACAAAACCTCTAGGAGCTAACTAACCCTTCCAGGTGACCAACCCCTGAGACAACTTGCCTCTTCCCTGCCCTAGAGACTCATTCTCTCCCATGATAAGCCATGGATGAGACTGTGGCATTTCTTAGGTAGTTTTGTGCCAGTGACCCTAGTTTTTGTGCCACTTTTTCACAGCTAGAACTCAAGCCACTACCCAGAACTTCATGGAAATTCTAGAAATGATAAATAATGTTGAAACAAGATTACTAATGCAAACATTTGATCAATTAATTGACTAGACCCCTACTAGCCATGACAAGAATTTCTTCAAACACATCACAAATATGTAATCTATAGGTAATAACAACAGATATTAGCACAAGGGTATCATACTTATTTGAGATTTGTAAAGAAGCATTGTTCCTCTATCATAATAGTTGAATTATCATTTATTAGGCCATATATTCATTGTTCATTCATTTTCAAATCAAAACATGATGAGATCCATAGATCAAGAATGTCATAAAACATCCTCATACCTAGCATAGAACCAATAGAAATAACATGGATGTAACAACCATATGAATCTCATATGAACAAGTATATTTACCAATGAAATATAAGAGGAAAGAATATCTTATTAACATATGAAAAATGAAACTAGGTCTAGGACTTCCACATACCACCGGACCATAGATTGGCTGAACCAAATCTTTCTTTCAACCAATCACCCTCGTGCCATATTCCAAGCATGAATCTAGTATCTCATAAAAAGAATCAAACAAAACCAAACCAGGGCTTCCAAAGGCCAAACCACCTCAACCCTCAACCAGTGATTCCACCTCACGGTCAGACATCACTAACAATCACCAGATTGGTCTCTACCCAAGTTGTCCAAGGCTCGAGAGCATTTATTCCAACCAAGACTTCTAGGACTAGTAACTCAACCCATAGTTGTTTTCGATCTTCTAGAAAAATTTTCCAACCAAGGGTTCTAGGATTAGTAACTCAACCCACCAAGGGCTTCCCAAGTGTTTTTCCAACCAAGGCTTCCAGGCCTAGTAACTCAACCCAAGTTGTTATAGGGATTCCAGAGAGTTTGTCCAACCAAGGCTTCCATAAACTAGTAACTCAACCCACAGCCAAAGGAACATGAGTACCAACAAGGAAACAAATATATAACCCACAACACCATGGTTATCCAGGAAATGGAAAGGCTAAGAAAATCCACCATCAATCCAAACAATCCTTCATGCCAATGACAAATCATAACCAAGAAACCACATGCATGTATCAATCATGATAAAACTAGCAAGGAATCACGCATGCAACTCAGCACCTATAAGTAAAAATCGTTGTTGTTGATCCCTATGTCCTCTTGCACTTCCTTACTCTTCCTTTGCCTTCTTACTCAAAATATCAAGTATGCCACACTCCTCCAAGAGTGCTCCAAGAAAACTCTAAGTGCACAAGAGTATGAGAGAGAGTAGAAAATGAGAGGTACAAAATTGAACTGAAAATAGCTAACTAGCCAAAAAATGTGAACTGATCCTCATAAGCCTTTGTATTAATGAGGCCTCTATTTTCTTCAATTTTCCATTATTTTCCATTATTGGAAGATTTGGTATATCTTATGCACCTGCATTCAACAACGGGCTTTGTTTGTGGCAAGATGATCTTCCCAAGTCTTTTATTCCTTTGGCGTACCTTTTCACCTTTAGGGGCAATTGCTAGTAAAATAATATTGGAGTAGCTAATTTCAATATAAACCATTTAAACACTTAATGAATTAATGCTTGACAATCCAAATAATGTTTGAAGTGATCTTTTATTAATATTTCTTTTTATATTTGATATAAATCAAATAGTTCTACTATGTTTCATTCTAATTCATTAAAAAAGGAAATTAATCATCCAATGACATAAGTAAGCTTATAAAATATTTTGTCTTACAGACTTTGAAGGTGTGCCAACATTGTAGTAGTACAATAACTTATATTAAACATATACAAAATAGTTACTTAGTATCAACATTAAAATAATTAATAATAGTAACAAAAACAATATTCATATGTCATTAAATAGCTTTATAAGTAAGAAAATTCTTTCACAATCTATTACTCATGAGTTAAGTCCTGATGAACTTGGTTTTAATATAGAAAAATAAATATTAATTATAATAGAAATAATGTAAGAAATCTAAGCTTTAGAGGAATATCAATTCTATGTTCTTTTCAATATAATATATTCAAACAAATTCAAAAATAAATATTGAAAACATGAAATAACTAGTTTAGTCAGTTTAGCCTCTTTCCTCTTGTATTTCAAAAGAATCAATCTATACTACTCGATTGTTATTCTTATTCATATTGGATTATGGTTGTTAAAATAATTTATAATAGATATTCGATAATACCAATATTATTGTCATTAAATAATTTTATAAGTAAGATCATTCTAGCACATTAATGTATTATTCATGAAGCAAGACTCAATCAACTTATCTTCTAACGCAAAAATATAAATAGTAAAAATGAATTATATTACTATTTGAATTGATAATTTAGTTTTGTCTTGTCAACTATAAAGTGGTGCAAATTTCCTATAATAATATATAATGATGATGGCGATGATGATGATGATTAACATCCACTGATGTAGGAGCATCAACCCTAGGCATACCATTTTTCTTAGAACTCAAAATGGATTATGTAAATTCTAAGGAAAAAATTGTTTCCCCTCACTTCTAGTGTCAATAAATAAGGTATTTGGAGTATTTTGATGTAGAAGCATGTGTCCTAATTCTAGAAAGAATTTGGATCATTAGTTTTTAGTACATTTATATGAGTCAGTATTTTGGCCATTTGATCCTTTTTAAATAATGACAAGTGTATTACTAACTTGTGAGTTAGTTTTATGTTGTTGAGGCAGATGTCCCATATGATGTTTCTGTTAGGATATTTTCCCAACCTATGGTAACATTAAAATAATAGTGTATAGTCTGAGTTAAGTATCTCTTGAGGGAACTAGATGATATAAATTTGACACCACTTAACACAAGCCAAGCAGGGGCCCACTGAATTTGCCTAGGATTCCCCAAATCTGAGAAGGTGGACCATTCTTTTATTCTTTCATTGCAGGCTAGTACGATGGCACAATGGCCTTCTCCCTTGCTTATGAGGATGGATCTCTTCATTTTCTCCTTTCTATGTGCATTGGCCATTCCAATCTATGCAAAATTAATCCCCTGTGCTGGCCAAAATCACTATGTAATCCCAAATGTTATAATGGAGAAGGCACTTCCTTCAAGCTTTGCAGATGTCTATAAGATGAGGCCCTGTGCCCAATGGTTATCAATTTTATTTGGTATGATTAACTACTATTCATGGGTCGGTGCCATCCTACCAATTTTCACACTAAGAAGTCCAAGAAGTCGACCAACCGAATGGGTCCCACTTACATTGGGGGATCAGGTGGTTGACCCCCTTTTTTATTTTTTCTACGAATACAATTTAGCCCAATCCCCAACCTCATCTAAATTCCTAAGCCTGGCCTCGAGCAGGGCCTAGAGGCTACCAAGTTTCTTTGGCTTGACTAACTGCTAGTCGAGGGTCTCGGTCATCCTACCAATTTTCAGGGCAAGTAAACAAAAAACCTGACTAGTCGATTGGGCCCCATTTCTATTTGGGGGTTAGGTGGTCAACCCCATTTTTTCGTTTTTCTATGAATATGATTAATACCGACCCCCGACCTCGTCTGAAGTCTCAATATCAACCTTAAGCATACCCATATAGTCTAGCTCATATTGTGGATCAAATGATGGATAATAATAGTGGAGTCCCCAAGAATAAGTAGATCTTGAATATTCTCTAACTTTTAGTGATAGACCTTATAGAAGGCCATATTAGGCATTTTATTGATTATTAGTTGTTTTTTCCAAATCCTCTAAAAATTTGGATTTCTAGTTGATTAACGAGGTGAAAAATCAACCCCCTTGGTTATTTTAATAATTAAATAATTTAATTTAATTTAATTAATTAATTGTTTAGTTATTTAATAATAGTTTATTAATTTAATTTTTTCTTAATAATAATTAGTAAATTATTACTAATAGCTAAGAATTAGTATTATTAACGATAATACTTATTAGGAATTACAAATATTACTAATTGGTTAAAAAAGGAATAATAAACCCATGAAGGGTAGCTCAATTGGAAATGGTTATGTTATGACGTATTTCAATGTTCCAATCCCCTATGGGTCAAACCAACAAGAAAAGGAAAACAAAAAATAATAATAATTAACAATAACCTATTATTATTTATTAAGATTGAATACTTGAAATATTTTCTTCTACAAATTTATATAAGTTTTTGTTACATAGTTTATTGTGATAATTTTATCACAAAAGTAGTGAATATTATATAAATTTGTGTTACACAATTATGATGATTTTATCACAAAAATAGTGAATATACCCATTCAAAGTAGTGAATTAAAGTGAAAAAATTCTAGATCCATGGTATAATTCCAATTTTAATGATGTGTTTTCCTTTTAAATTCCAAATTTTCTTATGGTGAAATTTCCTTTTAAATGTTTATTTTGTGCTCTACTCTGATCCTATGCGATCCTAACAACTTACAGAAATCCTAAATCATATGGTGCCCATGGAGTGGGGCTCCTCCATACCCCCCACCCCTCCCCCCCCCCCCCCCCCCCCCCCACCCCCCCACCATCATGCTAGAATAGGAAGTCATGGAATTCCAAGCATTAGTGGAATTCCAAGCATTAGTGGCCTCCTTACCCAAGCGATAACGATCCTATGAGAATCAGACAAAAATTTTCAAAAGGAATGACGAGGTTTGGGATATAGCTCTACCGCTGACAGCTAGACGCACCACCGTAGCCTATTAAGAGACAGATATGATCAATAAGTTCACTGATATGTGGCCCTCACTGATATCTATGGAGGTATATATTGAAAACACTTGGAGATTGAAAATGAAAGGTAATGTCACTTTATTTGCAGTAGGAAATGGAATTTTTTCCTTTCTTTTTGAACTTAAAGAATATAGAGATGTGATCTTCCGAAATGGCCATTATTTTCTTGGATATCAGGGAATGTATCTCAATAAATTAACCTTGACTTCAATATTGATGAGGACGTCCCAACAACTATTTTATTTTGGCTAAAAATTTCATATCTTCCATTATCTTTCTAGAGCAATAAATACCTTCGAGCAATTGGAAACTAGGTTGGGAAATACATAGATAAATCAGAATTAAGAGGTTCCTTGTTTGCATGTACCAACATTTGTGTCGAGGTAGATCTCGAAAAGTGTCTCCCAGTGGAAGTAAACCTAACCCTAGGGGATTGGATGCATCGAAAAATCATAGATTATGAGTAGATCCCCTTTAAATGTTGGCACTACCATGAAAATGGTCACTTTTCTTGGGGTTGTTCGAAGATTCCTCCTAATAAAGGTCCTGAACAACCTCATTTTGAAAAACAATGCAAACACAATGCAAGAAAGTAATCAGAGCCGATCCTGGAAGGGGAAAATGAAAACCAATAGCATGAGGAAGAACTAGAAGAATCAAAAGATGGAGAAATTAAAGAGGACGAACCCCAGTTGGTAAATTCTAAAAATCGTCAAAAGGGTTAGCCTCAAAATCCAAAAACGCACATTTAGCAACGAAAATCTCCTTCCTCTATTGTGGAGGAAATAGCGGGAGTGCTCACCTAACATATTATGCAAAGCTTAGTTTAGGCCAATGATGGGATTAGTTAAGAGACGGAGAGCTCCAAGAAAAGGGGAAGGTTGAAGAAAAAGATAATAAGGGAAAAAAACAAAAAAATTGGAAATCAGCCTGTAATTTCAGAGATATTAAAAATTAGAGGGGGGAAAGGCAAGGAAGGAATAGATGGAGGGACTTCTCAAATCCCCATCTCTAAATGATAATTTTTTCTTGGAACATAAGGAGTTTGGAGAGCCTCACAGAATCCCTGGCTGTAAAATATATGATTAACAGGAAGCACCATGGAACCTATTTCTTCAAGAGACCAAACTAGAGGAACAAGAAGCTTGTAAAATGACATAATTTTTTTGGAAAAAAAGTTTGGTAATTGCTCAGCAATCAAGAGGGGCCTCAAAAGGCATTTGCACCTTCAGTTCAGAAAACAACTTCACATTAGTCAACTAAATAAAAAGTCAATTCTAGATAATGGAAGTGTTGGGGCATAAAGAGTTTGATGAAAGGATACTAGCCCTTAATGTTTACGCTCCTATTCTATATGTCCTTAAGGAAAAATTATAGGATTTGTTGGAGGAACTTAAAAGAAAGGACTGACATCAAAATTGTATCATCAGAGGAAACTTTAAAATATTCTTAAGTACCTCAGGAAGAAGAGGGTGTTCCACCGTTAAAGACGCTTTCAAGGACTGAATGGAGGACCTGATTGCGGATTTGGACTTGTTCAATGTGATCCTAAAATCTGGCAAGTATACATGGTCAAATAGAATGGCGAGAGATGATGTATCTTCTCATATATATCACTTCATCATTCATAATATTTGGCTAAATAAAGTATTATATTGTTCCTCTACCATCAAATCAAATGGCACCTCGGATCACCGACCAATAGTATTGCAAATAAACAAAATGGAAAAAATTTGGCCAATTACATTTCGATTCAATAGAAAATGGCTTCAAGAGGAGGGGGTGGTCAAGTTAATATCTCAAGCATGGAAAATCCATGTTCAAGGTTCCCCTGAATATGTGTGGGAATATAAACTTTGAAACATCCAACAGGCCCTCAGGAAATGGTTGAAGGAATCCTACCAACCATTGGGACAAATGAAGAAACAATTAATAAAGAAACTTAATGATCACTACAAACTAGTAGATTACGTATCAGTAGAGGAATCACATCTAAGCAAGGAATGGGAGTTGACCAAGGAAATATTCAATGCAATTCACTAGGAAGAGGATTTTTGGAGCCTCAAATCTAGGAGCTAAAGGAAGCAGACTTGAACACTTCCTTCTTCCAAAAACAGGAAATGGATAGGAAGATGAGTAACAAAGTTAAATAAATCACTCTGGAATGCAAGTCAAATCTCTGATTTTGAGGATATCAATAAATAAGTGTTCCTCCATTTTTTAGCCTTATACACTGTAGAATCAATCCTTCTTGATCAAGTTGTTGAATTTCTCAACCACATGCCTCAGGTAATTTCCCCCCTTCAAAATTTAATCTGGTTAAGCCCATAGTCGATGAAGAAGTCTTCAAGGAAATCAAGTCTCTTAACTTAAATAAGGCCCTAGGATTGGACAATTTCACTATTATCTTTTACCATTCCTTTTGGACTCTAATTAAATTCAACCTCCTCAGAATGTTGAACCACTCCTGAGGGAAGAAGAAATTAGGACATATTCAACTCCTCCTTCCTGTCATTAATCCTGAAATAAATAAATCATGTTAGCTTCTCTTGTTTCCACCTAATCTCATATTTAATGTATCCTACAAAATTCTAACTAAAATCATATCCAACAAGTTCCTCATTCATCTTAGAGAGCCAAGGAGGGTTCATGCAGCATAAGAATATTTTGGATAACATTATTTTGGTGCAGGAAGCAATCCACCTGAGAAAAGAAGCAAGAAATATAGTAATGTTCATCAAATTGGATATGGACAAATATTTTCATCGAGTAAATCATTCCTTTCTCCTTCTTGAAAATCTGGGGTTTTGTCACGATTTCATACAATGGATAAGAGCATGCATAGACGCATCTTAGATAGCACCTATGATTAATGGGTGCCTAGCCCCTTTCTTCTTGACCTCAAGAGGTGTTCTACAAGGTTTCCCCTTGTCTCCTCTGTTATATATTATAATGGTAGAAACTTTAAGTTGAAACTTAGAGGCAGAAAGGTAGGACAGGAGACTCCTAGGACTTAACATAGAAATAAATGTGAAAGAGATCAACCACTCTCAATTTGTTGATGATACACTCTTGATAGGAGGGGCCTTGTTATAGACATTTTTGTGCCCTACAACCCCAAGCATGAAATGTCCATAAACCAAGGTTTCCTAAGTCCCTGAAAGTGTTGTTCTAACCCCTAAAGGAACAAGGTCAACAGATTACAGCTTCTCCCAGAAGTTCTCCATGAGAAACTGCTCAGAATTGGTCAAAACAGGATCATTGCAGTTGCTCCACTGGCTAGGTGCGTTGCATCTCACCCAAATACACTATGAGGGTGCGTTGCATTTCAAAAGTCCCTTCTGTGGGGTGCGATGGGCGAGAAATGACAAATGGCAGTGTCATTCCACGAGGTGGAGAGGCAATGGAAGCTTCTAGAATCTTCTCCTGTGACACTTGCCTCACTGAATTTGACCAAGGATGAGTAAGAGGCCCTCAGTCTCCAAGTGGAAGCAAGAAATGTCAGACAGAAGACACTAATCAAATCACAAGCTGACTCATCCCCCTTACAGATATCTATATATGGATCCCTCATCCCAGAGATCCAGAGGCTGGAATTTTGCATATTGTAAGCAATTGCTGTTGGTTTCTAGAGACAAACATCAGATTGTTGGGTGATCTAAGCTTTGTTTGAGGTGAAGAGGGGCTTCTTTGCTGGGAGGTTGATGCTGGGTCAGAACAACTGGTTGTAACTCCTCCTGGATCTTTTCTTGTTTTATCAATAAAATCTATTTGAGTTTTCCTCCATGCCTTTGTATCATTGATGCTTGTTACATTTGTATGGTCAATTTACATCTGATCCTAAATTGTTTATGATTATAGATCCATGTCTTTTTATAGTGCTATGCTTCTGTGATCTTACAGGTACTTTGTGAAACTGGGCGTGCAAGGGAGCAGGTAGCTCGAGACTATCAAAGAAGAGAGGAATTGAATCGAAGGATTAGTGCAAGGCAGAGGTTGGTCTTTCTGTTCCTCTCTATCTATAATTCATAAAGGAAATACAAAAGTAGTTTTTCTCTGTTTGTTTCTAAGGCAGCTGTCACACCTTAGTGGGATAGAGCAGTTCTAAATAGACACTTTTCCCTGTAACAAAATGGCGACTCCACTGGGGAGATAATTAGTTTGTTTGTTTATCATTCTTTGTTGTCTATTTCATAAACTTACAAGTAGCATTCGAACTGCATTTGCCATAACAAATGCAAAGTAGACAACTGCTACTTCAATCCATCTACTGGATCTGTTTATGATTTAAACAACTGATTCACAAACTATCTGATTGCCCTTGTGATAGCTCTTAGATCCTCCTTAGATCTACCCCTGATTGTTGCATTACTGATTGCTTTTTACTCGGCCAAAACCCAAGAACTAAACTGCAAACTATGACCCGGAACCCGGACAGAGTCTCGTTTCTGGCCCAGCATAGGTATTGTTTAGAGATTCTAAATTTCAGCGCACTTCCCGAGTGGACAACCTGCGCTGCATTTCAGATTCTCTGTGTTACAGGTGCGCTGATCAAACTAGCTCTGTGTAGCTGTGGCTTCTGTGATTCATTCTTTCCAGTTCTATTCCTGAATTTTGCTGCCTGTGATTAGTATATGTCTGTTTGAAACCCCTTTTCCTTACTGTTATTCCACCTCCTTTGTACAAAAGAACTGTAGATGTTTTTGTATGTTTGTTGAGTCATTTACAGTTCTCCTTTGCAAAAGTAGCATAGTCGTACTGTCATCCTTTGATTTGAATCTGTCACAAGTGTCGATTTCGATCGTAGGAAAACGTTCGATTGTTGTTGACGGTCGATTATTCTATTACTATTGCTTTTGGTCTGAATTTGTAATTTTCTAGTGTCAAGAAAAAGTGTTCAGTTCAAAATCGTAAGGTGTTGTAATCGTCTCCATTTTTTATTTCGAAAAGAAACTTGTTGATATTTGTCGCTTGAAAAGAAATTCAGATTTGTGCATCAACTTTCTTTTTAGCATCCATATACTAAGAAAGTCGAAAACAAATACATGCATGTGCATTTGCATATAGACAGTCTGTTTGGCTTGATTTAGGAAAGTGCATTTACAATGTGCTCTTTGCTCTTTGTGAAAATATTTTGTCTTTCTTTTCCCTAGTAGCTAGGATTTTCATTGCATAAAGAAGATAATAAGTTTTTTTATCATCTTAGATTGCATTTTAGGAATTACATCTACATCTCGTGGTGAACCCGAAAGGCAAACTTCATAAACAAGATCAACTTAAAATAAATTCAATGAATCTAACAACGCTTTGGAACTTAACGCACAACATTTAGAGGTCTAGGCTAGAGACGTATTCCAGCGTCGTAAAGCCTGGTAACTGTTGTTCTCACTGATGGTTGGGTGATTCCTCCACTTTGAGACGATAAGTGCCAGTACGGACTTGTGCTCCCACGTACCGTCGAGTATATTTTGGGAGACCCCAATAGGCTTAATCCTTTATCCATAGGAAGCCGTGTCTGCTGCCCTGTCGATCGCAATGCACTGAACACAGCATTCAGGAAGATTGACTGTCGTACCGTAAAAAGTATTATGCAGTTTTGTGATTGGTTTGGTACTCCCTCTACCTAGACTTCCAGAGTAGTCCCTTTCGTTCCTTTTTCAGACTCCTTGACGGAAAAGGTCCATCTAAGCACTTGTCACTTCAGGCTCATTAAAAATCGAAGGAGACTAGAGTCATCTTTTGTTTTTTCTCGACTCTTAAAAACTGAAAAAACAAGTTGTGTCAAAGCGTCTAAAATTTATTTTAAATGGAATATTCATTACCGTTTCCTATGTTGATCTTGGGTTGAGAAAATGGAATCCACCAACCAAGGGATTCCCCTTGGAGGAAATCCTAGTCCCTTCTCCTCTTGGGGAGATGTTGGTGCACCCCATATGGCCACATTGTCGCTTCCAGGACTGACAATTGGTTTACCTGTATGGCTCTTCTCAACCTCTGTCGTTCAGAACACCGCAATTCCTGAACAATCAAATCAGCAATTAGATGAGTCCAGAGTTACCCACCAACCTTCTACTTCCTCTAATTATTCCTCTCCTCCTTCCTCTTCGCTTAATGGGGCTGGTAAAGCCAAAAGTCAAGTACCTAAGGAGAAGAAGGAAAAGAAGAAGAAAGAGAAGAAGAAGAAGGAGCCAAAAGAGAATGGGGGCAAACGAGTGTCGTCTAACGAAAATCCACACACTGCACTGACCAGGCCTAAATCGCCATGTGTCATTTGCAGAGGAGACCACTATCACAGAGATTGTCCTTGCATCCCTCAGATCTTAAGGGACTGGTCTCCTCGTTTGCACAACCCGGTGTCGTCAACCTCAGATGATCATGTTGAAAACACACCATCAACTAGTGAAAGTGAAGCCCCAGGACAAAAAGGAAAATATAGATTTCCTTGTAAACTGTGTGAAGGAAATCATGCCGTCCACCGTTGTCCCTTCTTAGACGAAGCTAAAAGAGTTTTGGACGATCGTCCGGTTTCACCGTTACGACTTCCTCCTGGATATAAAAAACTCTTGCCGAGTCCGTCACTAGTTGAAAATCCAGCTGGCCCGCTCAGGTGGTCGGCCGAAGCATCTATCATTGAAGATAAACCATCTGAACCCATACCAGATGAAAGTCAAAAGGTCGAGGCGGTAGTTGACCCGGTCTTGCCTTCAAAGGTTCCATCTTCAGATGATACAGTCACTGAAGAGAACAAGGATGACACCGTCCAAATTCTTTTCATAAGCACAGACTCCAACGAACATGGGGGAAATTTACTTGTTCCTTTACCGCAAGAAGGAAGTTCGTCAGAGTCATACCCGACCGTCTATTCGGTCTCACCTCCAAGCAACCTAGTTGTCTCCTTCGACTGGAATCAACTATGCAGACCCCGTTTACCAGCTAGTGTACCATTCCAAATCATTGTTCAAATATACAAAATGGTTATGGCTGGTACCATCATAGATGAGGGGGCTTCTGTGAGTATCCTTTCCTCGACTGCTTGGAAAGCGCTTGGTTCGCCATCGCTTTTGCCTGAGATGAGAAATCTAACAGGTTTTGATAAAGGAACCAGTCGACCGTTAGAGATCCTTCCCAATGTGCCCATAACATTGAGAGGGAAAACCGTTCACATGAACGTTATGGTAGTTCAAGGATCCCTGGATTACAATCTACTCCTTGGACGAGACCATATTTATTGCATGAGAGCCATTGTCTCATCACTCTTTAGAGTGATGTGTTTTCCGCACGAAGGAAGATTGGTCAAGCTCGTAGTCCAGCTTTCATTTCCCGGATCATGCATAGCAAATAGTCATATACCATCCCTGAATGGTCTTTTCACACAAGAAATGTCTCAATCTCCAGTCCGTCCACCCGATGAGCGCGAGTGATTCGGGGGGACATGACTGAAACCCAGGGGGCATGCATCCTAGTCTGCTTCGGCAGGAAAACTTCGGGTATAGGGTAGGTTTCCACGAGAGAATATGACCTCCGTACTCTCGTTCGTGATTGGAAGGGGGAGTTGGACTAGAACAAGATTCTCTTGTCAAAGTTATGTGAGGTGGTGAGCACCGCCGCTCACCTTTTTTTTATCTCGGTAGACATCGCCAGAGAAGTGTTTTGTTTGCGTTGTGAATAGAACAATCTTTGGGTAACATGTAAGAGGTAGGCCTCTCTCGCTAAAAAAAATGTTTTATCGGAAAGAAGTAGGGGTAACCTTGAAACTCTGTTTTATACCTGGGGGCATGCAAACCTTTTGGAGTGCAAGCGAAGAGCGACTATTTATTTTTTTTAAATTTTTAGGACCTCTAACCCTTCAAACTCGTAGGATTGGTCGTCTCCTAACTTGCATAAAGAAAGGATGTGGGGCAAAACTCTAAAATTTGTCGTTTTATATGAGACATTCTTATCACATGACTGGATTAATCGAGCAGTGTTACCGCAAGGTTCAAGCTCGTTAAAATATAAACCCGCATTGAGCAGTTTTAGCACATAGTTCAAGCTCGTTAAAAAATAAACATAAGACATGAGCAAATGTTTCTCCCCGCATTTAAGCTCGTTAAAAAATGAACTATTCCCTGGTAAATAACCATCGTGAATGTAGTACTTCAGCCGTTAAAGCCTTGGTCGTGTTTGCACCATCACCTCCACTTTTTCATTGGCCGATCATTCACCTCCATTTGATTGTTTACCCATTTTGAGGAACAGCTGCGACAAGTGATTTCACTAGCCATCCTTATGACACTGTCGTGATTGGAAAATTCCAAACCTTACCTGGAATCAGCTGCTACCTGTTTTATCACTCGTTCCTCAAAAGACGAGTCTCCTTTAAGCTCTTTTCAACTGACTCGTAAAATATGAAAAGATTGCCGAGCCATTGGCCTCTCCAGCTCATTAAAGGGACAGGAAGTGCTATCCCTCCTCTAGATTTTAATCTTTTTGGACCTGAGGGATTATTACACAAAAAGATCGAGCGCTTGTTTTGCTCGGATCGTTAAAAGTATCGAAAATTCATCCCTTCTGTATTGTTTTATACTTTTTCGGACTTAAGGGATTAGATGACGAAAAAGGAATTTTGGAGTTATCTTTACGTTCCTTTTCAGACTCTCTAAAATTGAAAAGGACCGAGTTGTCTTTGTCGTTACGCTCGTTAAAAAAATTAATAGCGACAAACTTGTCTATAGATGAGAACGAGTTTCACTATCGCTAGGCTCGTTAAAACATAGCGATGGGTTTGCTCGAAGGGAAAATTATAGAACAAGCATATGTTATCCTCCTCAAGCTTGAAAAAAATAAAGAGGTACTGGTCAGCAATGACTGGGGAAAAATTGGGAAGAAAACTCAAAGAAACTTTGTTGGTAGCAAGTCACTCTTGAACATGACACTTCCACTCCGTGTCCGAATCGAGTTGGGTTGTTTCATTCACCGGTCACATCACCATGGTCACGCCATACCATCCACATTTGGGGTTAATGCTACCGATCCATCACATCAGTTTCGCCGATATGTTCAAGAGAAGTCATTCAGAGGATTCACCTATGTCTCACCCACTACCATACATTATACTCCATTCTTTCATGACCGCCACCCTGAACCTTATATCACCAGATCGTTTTCACCTCCATTAAAATCATTTTCTCCGTTCCGTGTCATTGATGTGGGATTCATTAAGGCCCTCCTGTGACAGATCACTTCTTGTCGACATCAGCTCATTATCCAACAAGTTGATCTAGGAACACCCCATTCAGTACTTTGAAGCTTGCATGCCCCAATGGCAAGTTTCTCACTTCCGGCGACAAGTTTACATCAATTGCCTTCGACCGAAAGATTTTGCGTGGTGTTCGACGCCAAGTCCTTTATTCACACCATGTGAATTGTACTACAATATCTTGAGGGTCATTATCATTATCGGTAATTCCTATCGCGCTTGTTAACAGTTTACATCATTGACTAGTAATCAAGCGATGTCTTTCCATGTTCGACTTCAGAACATTTCTCACATGGATCGACTTGTACTTCGAGTAAAGATCGAACGAGATTGAAGACCCTGGATCTAGTTTCATCCATCCGGGTTGCGATATATATTTAGGTACATAAAGACATTAAATGTACATCATTGCAGCACAGATAATCATCCAATCAAAAGGATGATGGCTCTATCAGAATCATCAGTCTACACTCAGACGGTTGTCTGTCCTATGTACATGAAAATGAATTTATAAAGCTGAGCATGGGAATGCCCGCCTCAGTTAGATCATGAAAATATTATGAAGATAATGTATTGTATTATATCTTATTACAGGTCTCCTCCCAGCATTGAAAGAACTTCGGATCCTCATAATAAAGCATTTCACCCGACACCAAAAGGTTAACGGCCTCATACTTTAGGGGGCAACTGTTATAGACATTTTTGTGCCCTACAACCCCAAGCATGAAATTTCCATAAACCAAGGGCTCCTAAGTCCCTAAAAGTGTTGTTCTAACCCCTAAAGGAACAAGGTCAATAGATTACAGCTTCTCCCAGAAGTTCTCCATGAGAAACTGCTTAGAATTGGTCAAAACAGGATCATTGCAGCTGCTCCACTGGCTAGGTGCATTGAATCTCACCCAAATACACTATGAGGGTGCGTTGCATTTCAAAAGTCCCTTCTGTGGGGTGCGATGGGCGAGAAATGACAAATGGTAATGTCATTCCGCGAGGTGGAGAGGCAATGGAAGCTTCCAGAATCTTCTCCTCTGACACTTGCCTCACTGAATTCGACCAAGGATGAGTAAGAGGCCCTCAGTCTCCAAGTGTAAGCGAGAACTGTCAGAGAGAAGACACTAATCAAATCACAAACTGACTCATCTCCCTTACAGATATCTATATATGGATCCCTCATCCCAGAGATCCAGAGGCTGGAATTTTGCATATTGTAAGGAATTGTTGTTTGTTTCTAGAGACAAACATCAGATTGTTGGGTGATCTAAGCTTTGTTTGAGGTGAAGAGGGGCTTCTTTGTTGGGAGGTTGATGCTGGGTCAGAACAACTGGTTGTAAATCCTTCTAGATCTTTTCTTTTTTTATCAATAAAAGCTATTTGAGTTTTCCTCCATGCCTTTGTATCATTGATGCTTGTTACATTTGTATGGTCAATTTACATCTGATCCTAGATTGTTTATGATTATAGATCCATGTCTTTGTATAGTGCTATGCTTCTGTGATCTTACAGGTACTTTGTGAAACTGGGCGTGCAAGGGAGCAGCTAGCTGGGGACTATCAAAGAAGAGAGGAATCAAATCGAAGGATTAGCACAAGACAGAGGTTGGTCTTTCTGTTTCTCTCTATCTATAATTCATAAAGGAAATGCAAAAGTAGTTTTTCTCTGTTTGTTTCTAAGGCAGTTGTCACCTTAGTGGGATAGAGCAGTTCTAAATAGACACTTTTCCCTGTAACAGGCCTCCCAAATTATAGCAACTCGATTTAAGAAGGTATTGGACACCTATTTGTTCATCTTATGAGGATTGGTAATTAAAAGGAAAAGTCAGTTGATAGGATGAAATTGCTCAAAAAATTGTTTTAATGAAATATCTCATATCTTGGGATTCCCTATTGTCAATAAATGGTATCCTTCTCTTATCGTGGAATACCAATTTCTCTGTACCCATCATATAGTGAATATTGGGATGTGGTCCATCAAAACATTAAAAAGAGAATATAGTCATGGGGAGAAAGGTGGCTGAATGTGGTAGGAAAAGTAGTTCTTATAAAATTAGATCTCTTTCCACTTCCAGTATATATCAGTTTGAGCCTCCTATCACCCAAGATAATTATTCACAACATTAGTAGTGTGATCTAGAAATTTCTATGGTAGGGTGGAAAAAAACATGAGAAGTGTTTCCATTTGGTAAGTTGGAACGTAGTCAGGCTCCCAAAAAATTTAAGGAGTTTCGCTATAAAGGACCCAGAGTATATGAACATTGCTTTGGGAGCCAATTGTTATGGAGGTTGATATTAAACTCAAAAAAAGGTGGAATCATGCCTTTTTGGGGAAGTATTTCCATAAAATTCGATTGCTTAGGGTGAAGAATGAAGTGTGGGAAGGATAGGGGACCAAAATTTGGAATTATGTAAAGCACCTGCCTTAGTGGTGTTAGCGAATATGGGGTGGAAAATAAGGAATGGAAGATGAATCAACATTTGGAAGGATCGAATCCCTCCCTCCAAATTATTTTAGGGAAATCTCGAATCACAGAAGCTAGAAATATGGATGGAGGAACAAGGAATTAGAAGCTTGGTTGACATCTTAGTCTAGGACGATAATTGAATGTGGTATGACTGGCCTTGCCCCAACTACCCACCCCATATACAAAAATCATAGATCTCCTTGTTAAATGATCTCAAAGGATATGCGTTGATAGCTTCACATCAATTGGATCGGTGAATATGGATCGGGGTAAACATATCCATTACATGATGAAAGAAGGGTACAAATAATTAATCAGGTAGCTTCCACAACCCTAGGCTTGCAAAATATGGAGTAAAAGTTAGAATAAGTACGACTTGTCGAATATCAATACATTTTGTTGGGAGATGATTCATGGAAAGATATTGAAGACATGTAACCTAAAGAGATGGCAGGTACACGAACCATCAAGATGTTTTTTTGTGAAAATGAATAAGAGAATATTCCTCATGTCTTCTTTCAGTGCCCCTTCTCCTTAGAAATATGGAGAATTATTTTTCATCTTATTAATCAAATTCAAAGTATCCCTACAAATTGGATAGAAATGTTTGAGAATTAGAGATACCACCCCCCATGGCATCACAACCCCTCCACGACCATTTCCAGATGTTGGGAAGACATTATGAAATACCTTTGCTGGGAAAATTGGCTCTTTAGTAATATTTCCATCTTCAAGGATACTAAGTTGGTCCCATCCGTAGTGGTCTCAAAAGCATCCCATATCCTATTCAAAGTAATGTCTTCAAGAGGATATGATCAGGATAAACCAGAAATATTATCTAAAAATAAAACATAGTGGCTCAATCTCAAAAGGCCCTCCACTTATGCTAGCAACTTCAATTCTCATCATGGTAATATTTTCTTTCTAATTTGCATGAAAAGCAATCAATGTCAATCTTGGAGGTGATCCTTAGGTAGGCATCAACTCTTCTTCGATGGTGCCTTAAAAGGAAATCTAGGGGAGGCAGGAATGGGAGAGGTTATTCTACGCCCTGATGGAGAAATTTAGGAAAATTATACTTGGGGGTTAGGCGTCACTTCAGAAAACCAAGCAGAAGTATTAGGACTATGGAAAGTGATGAAAGTCTCTCTAGCCAATGGAATTTTCAACCTAAGTGAATTTAGAGACTCACTCATTACTATACAAAAATGTTATAAGATGAATAACTGTATACAAAATGAACTACCTCTAATGTATCATAGGATACAACTCCTAATGGATAAATTTGAAAATATTGATCTATGCCATATCAAATGTGAAAATAACAAATTAGCAGATAAGCAAGCCAATTTAGGGGTCAATTTGGCACAAGGAACTTTAATGGAGGATCAAGGAAATCTATAATTTTGTCATATTCCATGACTTTGTACAAACAAAGGATGGTGGTCCCAATGATGCCAATTAAGGAGGAATTAATTCCAAACAATCCACATAAAATCAATCAAAATCTGAAGAAGCTAAGGAGCCTCAAAGATCACCAATGTTGGACGTCAAAGACCACTATATAAGCTACTAGGAGGGATCACGTGAGGACTAAGGACAGGTGGATAAGAGATGGAAAAGCATCAAATTCTATTTCAGGAAAGGATCTGGTAGTATTGTCTCAATGATGGAATGAACACTTGTGTTCGTGTGTGATATCAAATTAGCGGAAAAAAATTAAATTAATTAATTAATTAAAAAAAAATGGAGTTTTAGTTGCACACAGAGCAAGGGAAGGTGGTTAGCATTAAATGCGAGAAGAACTCTAATAGTTCTACTATAGGCCCAATCAAGGATATAAAGAGCTAGATATAAAAGTTAAAAATGCATTGGGCCAGTCTCAGAAAACAAAGAGCTGATGGTATGGCCTTCGCGTCTAGGAATAGTGTCGATAAATATTTGAATGAGTAGTTGTTCAAGCTAAAAAAGGATGTCACATAGCTGATAACCAAATCTGGTGAGAAGATAATCTTCAAGCCTCACTCCCACTTCGCACTGGTCTCAAGTTAGCTTGGAGGCTTGAAAAAAGATATGGAAAGTATTCATGCTACAGTGGACTTAATTTTAACCAAAATGGAAAATCTGGAATTCAAGGTGGAAAATTCGGAAGACAAAGTGGAGATTGTTGTCGTTAATGTCCTGAAGGAGGTATCTGGTCTTAGTGATTAGACAAATGAATCAATTAGGTAGCAGCATCGGGTGTGGATCTTACAAACCCATTTTTGCACTTTGATCATAATTTGTCGCAGCTGGTTTTGGGGAATAACTGTTAAAAAATTTACTGCATAACATAAATAATCATTGAGAATTACTTAGTGGAACAACTCTAGCAAATGGATCTAGACAATGCGGGCATGGAGGGGCTCAACTGGAATCAGGAATGGGGCACTGGGTAGTTTCTTCTTAAAGCTTAAGTTTTATAATGTTTTGCAATTTTGTTAAGATCAATGGGGTTCTTTAAAGATGCTTAATAAAAATGATGTAACAAATATAATAAAGATATCTCATTGTATAAGAAGACAATGGTCAAAGAAGTTTTGGAGGACTTTGGATGAAATGATTCTTTTGAATGTAAAGGTAATGCCTACTTCCAATTTGATTAATAGAATGTTAACCATTTCTTTAAAAAATGAAAATCCTTTTAAATTCTAATTTTTTGTTTTCACACAGTGGGAAAACTTATCATAATTATGTTGTCAAACTAGCAGTGAGGATGGCCCTCACTGGTTTCTATGCACAAATGCAAGCTAACTCATCACCATTATTCAAGGAAAACCACACTACCTAGAATTAGCCACTAGTGGTTTGTAAGGAGGCAAACTTTCACTCCTGCCAAATACATTTGGGTCTAGGGTTGATAACCTATTTCCTTACATTCAAAGAAGACGAGCTCTTACCTAAGCCTAAGTAGTTTTAGGGCATACTCCCCAAAGATTCCAAATTTGTTATATTGTAATATGTCTGAATATTCTTTATTATTATTATTTAAACATTGAATTAACATATTTATAAACTGTGAAAATAATGATTTTGTAATAGTTCATTGGGCACATATTGTTATTATAAAACACTACGATGAAATTAATAAAGGCATAGTCTAACTTATAGACAAAATGGTCTATTTCAAGACATTTCTTTTTGTCAATTTTAAACAAAATTCGGCATAGATTTTATAAAAACTTGAGTTTAATTTGATTAATCTGTAGCATTAGAGTGCACCGAGGGTTTTTCAGGGTTTTGAATCCATTTATACATTCAAAAATTTATTTTAAACAACAAAAAATCACATTTTCTCTTGAAATTGTATCGTCAGATTCCGGTGAAAAAGGTTATTTTGTCTATATGTTATATTATGCCATTAATAAATGTTGGATTATATAGTATTCAATGTCATTGTATAATATTTTTATATTGATTTAATGTTCTCTAAATTTATTTTTACATATGGGTGAATGCATGAATATGGGTTATACTTTTGGGCCAAATGTGGCGATGAAATTTCAAAATTTTACTCTTTTATCAAATTGAAGCCCTCAAAATTCATATAGGAATTGTGAATTTTGATTTGGAGTAAAAAGAAAATTTGTGGAGAATTATGTTGTTGTCATAATGATACATTTTTCAAAAAAAATTAGTGTCATATAATTTGTCAAAATTCCATTAAATGAAATGTTTGTCCTTGCAAATGTTCACACATCTAATTAAGAGGTATGTGTGCATTCACATAGCATAACCTTTTTATAAAATGTGTAACTTAAAAATATACATATAAGGGCATGATATACATGGAAAGAACTAAATTATACATATTAAAAAATTATATTTTTATGCAAAAATATATTTTTTATTATTTTTCGACATTGGAAAAGTAATATTTAAATTGCATTTTTCAGACACATGTGTTCACATAATAATTTTTTCAACTATTTAAATAAATTGAAAAAACAAGACTACACTTTTGAAGAGGACCATAAATGAAGATAGTGGTATTTTTTGAAAAAAAATCTTTGTGTATATTCTATGTTATTTAATTTTTATTTGGCCCCTTTGAAACTAGCCAAACAGGTTTCAAGCATTATGTTTAAAAGAAATTAGATGAAAAATATCATATGAATTCAAAAATGTCAAACCCATATGCCATTAGATAGAGGATTCCTTCACAAATCCAAAATGATAAACTCCTCTACTTAAGGACAAATTCTACTTTAACTCTAGATCAAGGTACAAAATCGTGTTGCGAAGAAATCTGCAAAAGGGGAGCTAAAACTGTGATTTTTAGGACCTCAACAACTCTTTCGGGTGTTTAAAAAGCTTGATCAAACACTTGAGTTAAAAAATTCAAATAGCTCAATTGAGGGTTTAATAAACCTTCGATCGAACCATTTACATGCTTAAATAGCTACTCGATTGAACTATATAGCTCGATCGAGCCTTTAGAAAAAAACAAAAAAATCAAATTTCAAGGAGGTTTTATTTTTAGGGATAGGATCCTTATGTGAACCCCATAGATTTAGAATCGAGAAATATCTGAAATTTAATCCATTAATAATTTAACCAAGTTGATATAGTACTATTTTACTTAAAATGAAAATTCAGCTAGATCTAGGTTATGAACAACGTTGAAATATTTTTATGTTATTAATAAAAGGCATATCTCAGTTTGATATAAAGCATGGAAAGAGTTACACACATGCTTCATATTGGATTATTATATCTATATATATATATATATATATATATATATATATATATATATATATATATATATATATATATATATATATATGACTAAACTCTTGTAGATAAAACAATGTAAGCTTTGAAAGGAGAACTGTGTTGATTACTCATTTTTCTGAGGTAGCAAAAAAGACAACCGATTTTGAAAAGTGTTGATTCAATATATATATATATATATATATATATATATATATATATATATATATTTGGAGCAAGTTTTTGACACTTCAAATTTTCTTATGTATCAAGTATGAACATTTGTTATTAAATGTCAATGATTTTCATGCTAATTTTCAAAAGTGTTGATGTGGCATCAACTCCTTTATTTAGAAGACTTATTTTTGACACTTTAAATCTTCTAATGTATTAAGTGTGAACAATTTATTTTAAATGTTGGTGATTTTCAATCAGATTTAGAAAAACATCAATAATTTTTTTAAGGCATATTTTTGACACTTTAAATTTTCTTATGTCCTAAGTATACATATTTTTTTTAAATGTTGATTATTTAACCAATTTTCAAGTTCTCTTATTCCTCTTCATGTTTTCCATCCTTACATATTTTGTTTTTAAGGGTTTTCCAATTTTTTTGTTTTTTGTTTTCCTTTACACTATTTTTTATAATGAAATTTTTAATTTGTTTGCAAAGTTTGAAAAAAAATATATATATATAATATTCTGAGAGTAGGATTTATTTTTTATTTACATATTGTTAATTAATATTTCAATACAAATAAAATAATACTAAAAAATAATAATTTAAAAAACTCGACAGAAAATACACATTTTGCATATAGATATAATTAAAAAAATATGTATTTTAGGACATTTTTGCTAAAAAGACACAAAAAAAAATAAAACAACTTATGGAAAAATTGAATGAAAAATAGGAAAAATAACAAATTTTATGAATTTTATATAAAAAATGATGACATTGAAAAATAAAAATTCAAAAAAATGAATCAGATATATTTGAAGTGAAAAAAAAACATAGAATTTAAAAAAACAATACAAATCCTACACATAAAAAATTTAAAAATAAAAAACACAATTAAGTTATAAAAAAAAACATGAAAAAAAAAAACAAGAAAAAATAAATTATATAAAATAAAAACATTTGAAAAAATAAAAACAATTCAAAAAAATAAAATAAAACATACATAATTAAAAAGAAAAAGTAAAATAAAAACCATATATAACAATAATCAAATTAAATTAAATATACAAATTTAAAAAAATATAAACATTATATATATATATATATATATATATATATATATATATATATATATATATATATATATATATATATATATATATATATATATATATATATATATATATATTAAAAATTAAAAAATTAAAAAATGGATCCCTCAAGCTTCGTAGCGAGCTCAACCCAATTCCAAGAATCAAGTGAGGGGCTTACCTGATTCTCAGATTGATCCCACTCAGGGTTGCAGCCCCTTAGGCCCCTAGGTGGCTTCAATCAGATTCTGAGAATCAAAATGTGCCCGCCCAGGGGCCCAAGAGGCCGTGCCCCTAGGCAGGCAGAGCTGCGGCCATGACCCCTTGGGTCCCTATTGTTGAAGAAAGCGTAATTAGGTTTAGTATTTACAAATGTAATTTTGATCTTTGTACTTTTCAAGAAAAAGAAATATTATTTTTGTAAATTATAAGAATGAGTTTCTTACTCATTCCATAGGTCTAGGAAAGTCAAAGAGTCATAGACATGTGTAAAGAGCTCTTCTTGAGCATACATGAAATGTATACAAGTCTATAATAGCCCTCCAAGACACACACAATCCTCTAAGATAAACACAAAGAAATCTTCCTGCAAAATGAATATTAATGACAAGTCGGCTTAGAAATATGGACACATCAGTTCACAGTAACATGTCAACTAAATAAAGAGACATAATGCCTATAAATATGCTGCTAGAATCATAGAGAGACAAGACTTCTCATAACTTCGGATATCTCTGAAATCTCACTAACAATTATAGTGATATCTCAGACAAGTAATGGAACAAAAATCTCGTATATAGTATTTCGGTTAGAGAAGGTGTCTATATGTTTTTAGATGCATATTACAGGGGCACACACTCTCACAGTCTCTACATAATAAGAAGGAGCAGTGATGGCAATGACAAGGATGATCTCGGTGAAAAGAAAACACAGTTATATTCTTGATAAAGATCTCAATAGTCTTAGTAACAAGAATGATCACAGTCTCAACACAATGATGATGCAAGGATCTCAAAGTGACACTCTTTGTCATTATAGTCTCGGCATAATTACTAGTGATCTCAGTAATACATTTCATCATTCTAAACACAGTCAAGATCTTGGTGAAGTAGCAATGATGGTCTCAGTCATGATCACTATCTTGGTGTAGATCACATGAAAGTATAAAAGACCTCGTAGATATGGTGATGAAACAATGATCTAGGTGGAAGTACAGGAAATGGTGCAACTACAAGAACCTTTGTGGTACTATGATGATGATCTCAGCGAAGCGCAAATAATGATGATGATGATCTCTATTGTAAGAAGAGGATTGATGACTTGGCCTTGGAGTGGCCTAGTAGGTCAAGGGTCAAGGTCTTGGTATTCGTCAATTAGAGTCTCTATAAGAAGAATTGCGTGTGGGGTTTCCTCTCCAAGAGGGAGAGGTTTTGGCCTTGGTAGAAAGCCAAGATGTTATGTTTTTGTCTCTTTTCTATGATATCTTTTTGATGAATTAATAGAAGACAAACTAACATTAAATAATATTCTAATAATCTAAATGTTCAATACCTCACAAATAGTTATCATGCTACGAAGAATCTCATTAACTCCATGCCCTAGATTCTTCAACAAGGAATTGAAGCTAAGGTGTTGAAGTCAAAGGAAGGGCAGCAAAAGAGACATACAAGGACCAGTCTTCAAGAAGGGCATTAGAGCAAGTTGAAGGAATTGAAAGATCAATCTACAATAATAGTCTACGATAGCAAAGAATTTTTGTCTATGCAATCTAGAAGATAGTCTACAACAGCAAGAGATTTTATGCTCACAAGTCATCATCAAAAGGCCACCAAGACCCTCATAAAAGTTGTCTACAAAGAAAGACCTCATCTTGGAATAGGTTGACACTATGGAAGCAATCCTAATCTACTCTAGAAAATAAGGCACTGTCATCTCCAACGTTATGAAATCAAGAAAACATCATCTCCTTGCCCTAGAAGAAGACCATCTGAGGAAGCATCAAATCATCCTCATCAAAAGGGAGCACCCTTTTCTATTGAAAGGATTTCTCACTTAAAAGAAGACATCCAAGAAGAATCCCTCATACATCTTCTTCATCAACATGATCTAGGTGAAGATTTCATCTTCACATGACAAGTAAGTATCTTTTCATTCTATAATCAAGTCTCGTTAAATGACCTCATGAATTTCAAGGACATCTATAAGTTGATGGGTCATCAATATTCCCTGCATGAAGAAGGAGGATAGTCATAGTCCTCTTAGAAACTGAAGTCATTAAACATATCAATAGGTCTCCTATGAATTTATGGAAAGGGATTCTTATGAAATATCCCCTCACATAGAAATATTGAGACATAAATGTGACGTAGATGATCAAATCATTCTCTAAAGATGCAATGAACAAGGTCACATGAAATCTGATCTACATGAAAATAAAGGGTATCAAAGGATGTAATATATCTTCTTTCTACAAGACCTAGATAGGAAGATAACCATAATGCACTAACAAATAATCAAGGTAACAAATATCCATGGGATAATAAGGTTACCTCATTTGACAACTTATGGTCTCTATTCTAAATAGAGAAAGACAAGTTGATGGCAAAATTATTGAAGGTTAAAGGACTAAATCATGTGCAAAAAGGAAAGAGAAGTTTGGTCCTCAAACAAGGAAGAATAGGTATAGCTAAAATTATGGAAGCTGAAGAAAAGGGCCAAGGAAAGAGGGAGTAACATATATCTATGATTTGGATAGTATCCCACACAAGAGGGTCCTATCATAAGCTTCTATTAGAAGATATGAAAACGATGATAAGATGCATCGTAGCATCATGGAAGCATCAGAAACAAGAGACCATGACATCACCATGGGAATCGTGAAGGAAAAAAATCCATGACAAACAAAACATGAAGGATATATCTCTTGGGAACCTCAATATACATTGAAGGAAAGGAAGAAGGCATCTAAGACAAGGCTCATCATACATCAAGTCTGAAAGGAAACATATTCTAGTTGGGGATATACAATATCCTCAAAATTATTTGATGAAATCCTCATCATAGGGTCCACTAATCTAGAGAGGAAGCAAGTGTTTCAACAGGAACTCCAACTTATGGAATCCATGAGACGATGATGTGATGACATAAAGTAGATCAAGGGATTGAAGATATATTCAATATAGGAAGTTGTTCAAAGAAGCCTTGATGATCTGAAGGTAAAAAGAAGGTATGTATGCTTGTTTTTAATATTATAATGACATGTCATATGGTTGCAGGTAACATAGATCATTACTTCTATATTGAGAAGCATGATCAAGAGAAAAAGGATCACCTCCTCTAAAGGATGCAAAAAGACATAAGACGCACTAGATGAAATCAACATAATATGTCCTCATATGAAGTATGAGGTGGCTGATGACAACTTTGAAACCTTGATTAAAAAGGCACTTGGGAATGGAATATGTAAAGAAGGAATATATCATGTGATATGCAACCCTGATGAAGGCAATCAACATCCAAAAGATCAAGAATACTTCACTAGAAAATCTCCCAGAAAGATATGAAGACTATGATGGAAAATATGTAGACCCTTGACAATGGATATCTTTGGGAGATGTGTCAAAATTAATGCATGAAATTGATACCTACATAAAGATGCCATGATGAAGAGCCACCTAGTAAGGTAAGATTTGATTTAATGATATATTTGATTTCTTGAAATAATATCTGGATAAATTCATGCATGGCTACTTACAAGTACAACTAGAATTCATGTGATGAATGGAAGAAGCATGATGAGAAAGAAGTAGTCATATGACAAAGGTTCCAAATATGAAGAATGCCGCTTTCCATGAAGAAAGGAATGACATGACGAACTAAGGAGGAAAGTGATCAATGATTGTTGCCCTACAAGAAAGAAGCTCAACTATTTTTCACGACATTAAGGAGAGAAGTTGGACAAGCAGTTGAATGACCCACGAAGAAGAAGTTGCTAATGTCTAGAAGAGTCCCTAATTAAGAGGAAGCTTTAGCAAGTCCCTGATCAAGAGGGAGCTTGAATTAGATCACCCCTGATTAAAAATGAGTGACAATTGTGTTTTTTTTATTTCATGCGTCATGCACTAGACTAGGATTAACAACAATAAGTCTAGGTGAAGTCCATGAATGGAAATGTATACACATGATATACACAACATTCTTGTCTTTTCCTGGGAAGAAAGAATGGAGGATTGGGTAATCATCTGGCATCTGATGCTCATTGAGGATGTGTAGGGAATCCAAGATAAGAGGAGGCAAGAGGACTAATACTCTTTAAGGGTTGGGAACCTAAGATAAGAATAGTCCTAGAAGGTCATACTTAGTGAACACCCGGGTGGGTATGTACCTTGAGAGACAATGATGAAGGTGTATATAAATCATTGGTCTCACCAACATTGTGCTCTGATCTTATGAGAGATAGAGTTGTTAGTCAAGGCCTTGCTATAAACAATGTTGGTTACTATGATGCTATAACAGATGGGTTACCAATCTGATTCTTCTTATGATAAATTCTTAAGATTGAGAATGACCAAATACCATTATAAATACCTCCCTACTCAAGAGGAAGTGTTGAAGAAAGTGTAACTAGGTTCGATATTTACAGATGTAATTTTGATCTTTACACTTGTCAAGAAAAAGAAATATTATTTTTGTAAATTGTAAGAATGAGTTTCTTGTTCATTCCATAGGTCTAGGAAAGTCAAAGAGTCAAAGACATGTGTAAAGAGCTCTTCTTGAGCATATATGAAATGTATACAAGTCTAGAACAACCCTCCAAGACAAGCACAATCCTCTAAGACAAGCACAAAGAAGTCTGCCTGCAAAATGATGAAGAAAATAGTTAAGTTGGCCTCAAAATGAATACTAATGATGATTCGGCTCAGAAATAGGGACACATTGGTTCACTAGAACATGTCAACTAAATACAGAGACATAACACCTATAAATATGTGGCTAGAATCACAAAGAGACATAACTTCATATAACTTCAGATATCTCTCAAATCTCGCTAATAATTACAGTGATATCTCGGAAAAGTAATGGAACAAAAATATCGGATACAGTATTTCGTTCAATGATGGTGTCTATATGTTTTCGAATGCATATTACAAGGGTACACACTGTGACAGTCTCGACATAATAAGGAGCAATGATGGCAGTGACAAGGGTGATCTCAGTGAAAATAAGACATAGTTATATTCTCGATAAATATCTCAATGGCCTTGGTAACAAGAATGATCATAGTCTCAACATAATGATGATGGAAGGATCCCAAAGTGACACTCTTTGTCATTATAGTCTCGACATAATTACCAGTGATCTCAGTAATACATTCCATCATTCTAGACACATTCAAGATCTTAGTGAAGTAGCAATGATGGTCTCAGTGATTATCACTATCTCGATGCAGCTCACATGAAATTATAAAATACCTTGTTGATATGGTGATGAAACAATGATCTAGGTGGAAGTACAGGAAATGGTGCAACTACAATAACCTCTGTGGTACTATGATGATGGTCTCAGTGAAGAAGCAATAATGATGAAGATTATCTCTACAGTAAGAAGAGGATTGATTTCTTGGCCTTGGAGTGGCCTAGTAGGTCAAGGGTCAAGGTCTTGGTATTCATCAATTGGAATCTCTATAAGAAGAATTGTGTGTGGGTTTTCCTCTCCAAGAGGGAGAGGTTTTGGCCCTGGTAGAAAGCCAACATTTTGTGTTCTTTGCTCTTTGTTATGATAGCTATTTGATGAATTAAAAGAAGACACACTAACATAAAAGAATATGATATTAAGCTAAATGTTCAATACCTGACAAATAGTTATCATGCTAAGAAGAATCTCATTAACTTCATGCCCTAGATTCTTCAACACTTGTGCAGGCTCAATCTGATTCCAAGAATACGGTTGAGTTCACCTAGGGGACCGAGGAGCACAATTTTTTTTATTAATAATTATTTACGTTTTTATATTTTTTTTGGTTTTATGGTTTTTCTTTTTTAGTTTTTTAATGTTTTTTTTGTTATTTTAATTTTTTTTATATTAAAATTTTTAAATTATTTTTTTCGTAATGTTTTTTAATGTATTATTTTTTTTTTTTATTTTAATTTTTTTATTAAGTTTATTTTTTTCTTTAATTGTCCAATAAATTCTCTCTCTCTCTCTCTCTCTCTTCTCTCTCTCTCTCTCTCTATATATATATATATATATATATATATATATATATATATATATAAAATCTTTTATAGGTTAATTTTGCTTTTTTCTAACACTTTTATGTTTGATATTTTTTTGTCTTTTTTATATATCTGATTTTTTTGTCATTTATTTATTTATTTATTTTGATTAAATTTTTATTTACTTTTTATTAATTTTTTTAACTTTTATTTTTTTGTTTTTTCTTGTTTTTTCTCATTGTTTTTTTTTTGTTTTTATTTTTAAATTTATGTTTTCATTATTATTTTAAAATTTTAATTTTTTTCAAAGTCATGATAAAATATTTTACGCCATTATTTCAAAATGTTGAAAATTTATCCTTAAAAAAAAAAAACAATATTTCAACATCAACACTTTTCGTATTTAGGGTGTTTTTTGCACACAAAAAAATTGGTTTTCACTGCCATTTTTAAAACATGTTGAAAATTTACCCTAGGAAAAAAAATGTTATTCCAACATTAACATTTTTCATTTTCGAGTCTTTTTTCATGTTTTTTTGGGTTTTTTTGCTAGAGTTCTCGTTTTGAATTGTTCTTGTTTCAAAGTTTACATTGTTATAACCTCAAATGAAATGAAATAGAATAATATTTATTTTTAGTTTACATCTTGACATCTTTTAAAATTGAATAAAACTTATTTCAATCATATGAGTTTTTTAATTGAACCTTAAGATAAGGAATTTATTGAAATAGTTAAAAGAGTTGACCATGAAATGATATATGGTTGGGTTGCAAAAATTTCCATACATAGTTTTTTTACTATAATATGGATGACTTTAGAACTCAAATAATTTATTTTTTAAACCATTGTAATAACATACATATTGACTGCACTAAAATACAGTTTCTACAAGCGAATATGAAGCATATTTGTAATTTTTTACATGCTCAATGTTAAATTGATACATGATATATTTTAGTTCATTTTAAGTATTAAAGTGACTTGCATCCGAGTAATATTGTACTTATATCATGTTATGACTAAGCTTTTGTAGATGACCTCAAAAGAATAAAATTTATTTGTTGTTTACAAGACATCTTTTAAAATTGAATAAAACTTATTTCAATCCTATTTGTGTTTTTTAATTGAACCTTGAGATAAGGAATTGTTTGAAATACTTAAAAGAGTTGGCCATGCAATGGGATATGGGTGGGTCACAAAATTTTCCATACATAGATTTTAAAATTATAATATGGATGACTTTATAATTCAACTAATTTATTTTTTAAAAACAATGTAATAACATACATGTCAATTGCACTAAAAAACACTTTGTAGAAGCCAATATGAAACATATTTGTAATTCTTTCCATGCTAAATATTAAATTGATACTTGATATATTTTAACTCATTAAGTATCAAAATGGCTTGCATCATAGTAAGATTGTACTTATATCATGTTATGATTAAGCTTGTGTAGATGATCTCAAAAGAAATAAAATTGAATAAAACTTATTTCAATTTCATTTTTGTTTTTTAATTGAACATTGAGATAGCCGAGTAAATTTAGGAAAGTTTATAAAATTATATATAAATTATAGAAACATATATCATTAATTATTTTTTGGTATATTAAATTTCAATACATATATGACTTAAATATCATGTTATGACTAAGCTCTTGTAGATGACCTCAAAAGAAATAAAATTGAATAAAACTTATTTGTTGTTTACCAACATCTTTAAAATTGAATTTAAAACTTATTTCAATCCTATAATTTTTGTTTTTTAATTCAACCATGATATATTTTAGTTCATTTTAAGTATCAAAGTGACTTGCATCATAGTAAGATTGTACTTATTTTCTTAGTATGTGAAACTAGAAATCAAAATTGTTATATTTTTTAATAAAAGTTATACTATAGAGAAAAAATTTAAACTAGTAAAATAATTAACAAATCCATAAATTGAAATTTAATGAACATCCATAAACAAGATTAATAAACATCCATAAACTGAAATAATGAATGTATCAATAAATTTTCCATATGAAAATATATACAAATCACATTACATCAACATCCATAAATTGAAATAATAAGCATCCATTGTTGAATTTCCATGATCTTGGGTCTAGGTTAGAATCTTAAAACCCCTGATGCTACCAAACCAAGAATCTCAACAAGAACTACTTTGTACAACATAAAATATAAAGCACAAAATCACATATGCACAAATATACACAACTTTTAACAAATATTATACAATAATGCACAACCCAATCTTCGTTATATTAAACTAATCTGAATAATACAAAATTCTATAGTATACAATTTACAATGACAAACTTCGTTGCATCCTTTATGTCGTATCTTGTCATGTCAGTCCTTCGCACCCGTATTGATCACTAGTTGCCCCTTAGTCCTTCAAAGGACAACGCATCGAAACTATAGGAGGGCTACCACCTAACACTATTGCAAGTCACTTCTGCTACATGTACATGGGTTGATTCAATCTATTGTCTAGGCTGGCCAATTCTCGAGCTCTAATCTTCCAGGCTAGCAGTTACTTTTTTCCATTAAAGTGCTCCACTTTTGACACCAATCTTCACCAAATCTTGAGCTATTCTTCATCACTTCAATATAGCTTGTCTAGTGCTACTTTGGGTAGCCAACATGTTTCCCTCCACCAGACCAATGGCACCCAATTCTTCACTATAAGATATGCTCCTATGAAGGCCCTCGATCACCAAATCAATCCTCCAAATTGACTCCCATAGGCTACTACATTAATCGATGCAAAACAACTCATAAACTATGACCCAACACAAGGCACAAACTACTGTTCTAAGTCTGCTTTACTGTTGTTACAACAGTGACTGGTAAGGGCATCATAAGCACACTGCAACAACCCTAAACAAGCACCTAAACAACCATTAATCTATGCGGCCCTACTAAGGAAGAGTCCTCCACATACGTACTGTTATTCTGGGCACAAATCTTCCCCAAAACATCTCCACACTACCCTTATTTTGAAGTGGTTAGGCCTGTGGCCTACCACAGTCCTTGTTGTCACCTACATCCCACCAAAACAAAGTTGCTTTACCTTGTTTGTTGCCCAATAGGATTTCATTTGACCTGCATTTAGCCCTTGACACACTCAGCCTTCCTGCAATATCAACCAACCCTTAAAACATACCCTAGAAGGCTCCATGTTTCCTTCTTTTCCCCGTTGAAGTTGCCTCCTTCCTGCGGCCTCAACAGAAATTTATTTGCACCCTTGGCTGAGTTCCTTAGCTCATCAACGTTGCCTTTATGTTGCACTTGGTGGATGCCTAAATTGTCCTCCAACACCTTCTATTTATATAGCAATAAAAGAGCTCCTCCAACGTCATTCTTGGGTTTCCCAACTTGTTAAGAGATTTATTTGACACATGCTGACCTTGACACTTAAGGTTCAACCCCAGTCATGACCTTCAAAAATTCATATCTCCATTTCTACAACTCATAATCTAATGATTCTCGTTACATTAGATTTTTCTCACCGAGAGCTATCATCCTCATCCATCATATGTCAAAATGTTCTCATGGTTTTTGGCCAAATATCGATAGGTGAAAAACCCCTACCTTGGGTTCCAAGTCCATAAGTGATTCTTGTGGCACTTTGTCCTCCAATCCCCAAACCCTAGGGCTTGGAGTACCTCCCAAGCTACTCAAAAATCAACACTCCCTCTTAGTGAGGGAGGTACTTCTAAGACTAGGAAGTAACTCATCATCATCATCACTACTTGCAACACTAGCCCAACTCTTAGCACTCACAATTGCTGCAATCCCTATTTTATGAACTATGCCTCTCTCGGAAGTGTCACTGTCACTACTGGAAGTGTTGGGGCTTGGTTTTTCCAAGTTTTGACACCCTTTTCAGACTTTACCTCTTCCATTTTGAACTATCCTTGACCCCTATTATGCCTTTTTCAGTTATAATATCTAGGTTTTGGCCAAAAGGATGCCATATGCTGAAGGTATGCAAATTAACATCAAAAAGTGTATTTTACCTTAATCTTAAGCATTCATTAAAGATAGTTGTTCTTTATTGAATTATCATGCCAACTAATATAGAGTTCTTGTGAAGATTTGTTTTGATTCAAAACAAGCCTGCATTTCTTGCAGAGAGCTTGTGCAATCTGATTTCCTGAAGACGCTCCAGAATTCCTGCAGACACGGATTTCCTGTAAGCACCTAGATTTCCTGTAACAAAATCGGCGGTTAGCTATGTTCCACTAACTTCTAAATCAAACAAGAACATCGGTTTTGTGGGGAATCTATAATATATGGATGCTGTCCTATTGGCCGTTTTAGATCCACCAACTAAACCACCCAGATTTGCAGACCTCCTCTCGTTGGTCATATGAAGGAAAGCTATATCTATGTAATGAATTTTGTCTAATCCGTGCTTTCAGTCATGGATTAGACTCAGTATAGCTAAATTTGATACTTTGTAACAGGAATGTTAGCCAATGGCTCTGATTAGTAGTTTTCCTTACTTCGAGCCACATATGGGCTTTTGTATTCTTATAAATTCAGCTCTAGTTTATATTATAGGGGGTTGTTGGGTTGGCTTTAGCTGATACGGTATATCAGATTGTACTCGAATGTGACATTTGTTGGGTGCAGGAATCACACTTAAGCAAACTCCTCAACACTCAATTTGTCAACCCGAGGCATCCGTAAACTTAGAGACGAAGCACAAGCAATGCCAGAGATGGTATGAATCTTTCTAATATAAATCCCTACTTTCTTTAAAGGAAATATTGCATAATCAAACTAAAAAGAGAAAAAAAAGCAACTTGAGCCATCAAAATAATCTAAGACTGGAACAAGGAATAATGCATTTACGAAAGGGAATTAAAGATAAAGGGGCAATCACTCTAGCTAATTATTGTTTAACTACTGAGTGTGTGTTTTCCTTTAGCAAAGACACTTAGTAGTCTCATCAGATGGGCCCTTAAAACTTGCTCCTTTAGAGATTTCCTTAGACTTGCACTAATCTGTCCTACACTATCATAGTCTGCTTGCACTAATGCAGGAACAAAGATTTATGCAGAAGGTATAAATGGTGTCTTTACTAAAGGCGTTTTACTTCCTGCAAGGGCTTGAAATTTTCCAGGTTTAAAGCACTCAGATACGGTGGCAAGAAACTAGTTCTTGCACCGGATCAGATCTTCTTGTACACAACTTTTAATTATTAAAATGAGTGCTTAGTTACTGCAAGTGCTATTATACTGTTAAATCAAATTGCACACATAAAAAATGAATGTTTCTGATGTTGAAAGAGTGCAGAAATAAAGAAACAATCCATATACATTTATCCTGTCATAAAGTGTTTAATGAAAGAAAGAAAATTGTGGGAAGTAGACTAGAAAGGCTTGTTGCATCACACCAACGTGCACTGGTGCAAGTTCGTTTCTCCTGCTTGGACCAGGCAGGGAAAACCAACCAAACAGAACTGCAAAAAAGGAAATATCACACCAACGTGCACTAGTGCAGGTTTATTTCTCCTGCTTGGACTAGGCGAGGAAAACCAATCTGAAATCAGGTGCAAGAAAAGGAAATTTAGCTACTTCACACAACAAATCCGCTTTCACTCAATCAGGAATGAATGTGCTTGAAATTAAATCACACTTGACAATATAAACACAAATTACAAGAAACAGGAAATAGAGTAAATGTGTTGAGTTGGCTAGGCCCTAGCCAACCAATGCATTTCCCTTTCAAACAAAAATGCTTCTCAGTACTTTAATCAATTCATCAGCTTCAAATATAGAAATGTGATTTATAAAACATGAGGCAGAGCTCCCTCTTTATTAATTCACTGAGGCAAGTACATGCGTTAATACATCATCTAGCCTAGATTCGAGTGATAACAAAATACAACAACTTGTTATCGCCTCTCTGGTTGTGTCTCTATTCTATACAAAAACTCCTATCCAAAAACTTTCCTCATCCTATTTACATTCTTCATTATATAGATCTTTGGCCAAACGCCAAAATAGATCATTCAACCGATTAGATAACCAAACGCATAATTTCTCTTTTAGGCTTTCAAAATTAGATGGTTTAACAAAACTGGTCGTAGCCAATCTCCAGTTGTTCGTTCTTCATAAATTCAATCTCGGCTTCCTTTGGATCCATCTTGCTGTCATGGTTGAAGCTCGGCTGCCTTTAGATCGATCTTGCTGTTGTGACTGAAGCTGCCCAAAATGAGGCAGTGGTCAAGGAAGTTCAGATCTGCTACAAGGGTTTGTTGTGCTGACTACAGTGCAAGATCTGATCCTGCACAAGGATCAGCGGTCACAGTAAGTACTTTGACTACCAAATAAACATTGGAGACATCAATAAGTTACAAAGAGTGATTATAAGCAAGAATTCATGTAATAAATGATTAATTAATGCTAAGTTGAATTTAAAATATGAAAAATAAAGTTTATATGAAATATGTCATCGTTCTTGGACTGGTGCAAGATGAGGGTGTATAAGAGAGTTAAAACATAGGTAAATGGTTATGATTTAGGAAGAGGAAAATGGGAAAAAAAAGAGCAAATTAGGGGGCTAACATCCTCCCATCCCTAAACTGTTGTGTGTCCTCACACAACTCTTTACCTTTGCAAAAAAAACTTCAAAACTTTGAACGTTCTAGCTCAATCCTGCTCTGGAATACTGACATCAGCCTACAATGTTTCAAACTTCTCCTTTTTGATGTTCTTTAGTTTCTTTGTCACATTTTTTAGTCGCTTGAAACATTGCGCAACTTGGTACTTCCATACTTTAACTTCTCTTTTCTTTGTCTGGATCTCCACAGTTAATTCTCCTTTAATTTGTTCTTTATCCCCCTGTGCTTTAGCTATAAGCTATTCTAAGTTTTGCACTTGAAGCTCTATTTCAACTACCCTAGCAGCAGGAGTTACCAAATATTTTTATTTTTCTATCTCGACAGGGGCTGTGTCTTCCTCAGGGACCTCAATATCCCTCATGGTTACATCAGGAAATTCTTCTTCCTCTGGTCCTTCTTCTGGTTCTTCTTCTTCTGGTTCTTCTTCTCTTGCTTCTTCTTCTTCTTCTTTTTCTTCTTGTACTAGTACAGGAGGGGATCCAACGCCCTGTGGGGACTGTGGTTCTTTGCCTACATCAGATCTTTTATTATTTTTCTAGGGATTTTTAATGAAATCGGCCAACAAAGTATCATCTTCAACCTCTACAAATTTTGCTTCGTCCGGAAGGACTAAAAGGTTGTCTCTTCAAGAGGTGTGCTAGTTGTCTTCTTATTTGAAGATGGGGCCTTTTCTGCTTGTTTAGATCGTTTCCTTTTTGCACTGGTGCAATAAGGACTCGCCTTTTCATTCTTACTTGGGCCCTTGCCTGTGCTGGCGGGGTCCTCTGTCTCCTTTCTAACAGCTATCTTTTTATGTATCTATTTCAACAGTGCCTCTGAGGTCATGCCTTTAACTTCTAGTTGTTTTAGGACGAGAATCTTTATCAGGCCATGGTGATATAGCTTCGTGTCGGCCTAGTCTGCCCATCCATCCTACACACCTTTGGCCATTTTTTCCAAGCTCTTAAGAAAAAATAGGGGAAATTCATCCTCCACCGGATGTGTCGGGCGGCTTCGAAATGCGACAACATTCTAAAATGATAGAAAAAGTGCGGGAGTACCTTCCCTCATAGGTTACAAACTTCTGTAGGATGAAAAGAAGGTCCTGCCACTGTCCTAGAAGGGCACTGCATGAAACTCCTTCCTTCCAATCTACATTCATCTTCTTGTCAACGAAAAACTGTTGCCATCCCTTCCTTTCTAGTTTCTGATTTTTGAACCACTACTCACCATAATTTTCCAAACCTGTCTCTGCTGCTACAAACTCTTCTGTAACTTCAAATTTTAGAGGCCCAATTTTTACTCGGCCATTTTTGAAACTTCTGGAAAACTGTAAGGCCACTTCTTTTTCGTGCCCATCAAACTTTTGCAAGAATGGAAGAAAACCCGAGTCTCGCAATAGTGCAAGACTATTGCGATACTTTAGCAGTCTGTTCGACCCTACTAAGAGACAAGGGTTCACTTCGAACAGCCAGCATTACTGCTTAACGACTATGAACAATCGAGAATTTTACATGCAACACCGGGAAAATTGGTTCTTATAAATAGGGATCCAACTGTCCACCATCCTTTCCATCTTATCACCCATTCATTCACCGTAGATGCATGGCATCTTTGAGATCAAGCCAGATTGGTACTTGCGACAGTGTTTTAACGGCTAGGTGAGGTAATAATTATGAGTGAAGGACATCTAGGATTATGGCAGAAAGGGGCAATTATGTCCAAGCAACAGTTAAACACTTCCGCATTCCTTCATAATTCAAAAAAGAACTTAGCATTCATTAAAAAATGATCATGATTCCTAACTTAAAAACACCTTGTACTTTAAATAATTTTCTCCTAGTTAGTATGATAGCACAAGTACTTGTCGGCTAAGCGAAAGGACTTCTTATAAATTTTCATGATGGCCACTTTCCTGTGATGTATGATATGAAAATAACAAATTGTACTATGTTTCTGATAGGGTACATGCTTGCACTGCTTAAATTATGCTATTCTCTTGGTACCATTATGCTTGCTTTATCATATAGGACAACATTCTTGCACTATTTCAAGCATAATATCTAAAAAAAAGAACAGAGAATTTAAATAAAATATAGGTTGGACTTCCACATGGCTTCCTCAACTTATACTGGAAATTTGCCTCACCCTTTCTTGATGCTTCAGAGCATATCCTTTTTCTCTTTGTGCGTGAGATCTTGCAATGAATTCATGAGGGAAAAAAGAAGTGGGAAAAGGGAAATTTCAAAATGGGAAGGAATTTTGTTACAGGGATTCCAGGAATAGTACCAAAAGAGGGAATAAACAAAAGTGGGATAGGGAAACAAATTCAAGGGTAAAGTGGGATTTTTTTCGAAGTGGATAACGTAAATTTAGAAGAATGTGGGAAGGCTAATCATTCTGGGATTGAAGAAGAAAACTGAGGGAATATTATGGAAGTGGAATATGAAGAAAGGCAGAAAATTTTCTGGAAGGTCTGCCTGCACTGGTGCAAGAAAAAATAACTGCAGTGAAAATTAAGTGTTACTTGAATAAAAATATCCATGATAATTACTCCAATTGTATAAAGGTTGGCTCTACTAAACCTGCTTTTAATTGGTGGTCACTAGCATATCTAAAGATCAAACAACATTTTCTTTTTATTAGAAATTTTTTATCTTCCTGCCAGCAAGCTGGTTTTTAGGTTGATCCTTCTGCAATCATGTCAGTGAACTGATTTTCATAATTACAGGAAAATGTGTTTTTTTTTTTTTTTTTACTTTTTTTTTTTTAAAAGAAGAAGAAGAATTCATGTTTTCAAAAGGTTGGTATTATAATTCACCACTACCATCCTGAATTTTTGTTGGACTTGTTGTGTAAAATATTTCTTGGTAAGTTGTTGAAAATACTTCTTTAACCTGTGTCCATTTACCAAGAATACTGAATTTTGTCCATCAATAGTTTTAACTTCTACTGGTCCATTCTCGAATACTTGGATCACTTCATAAGGTCCCATCCAATGTGTATGGAATTTCCCTTTAAATATTTTAAATCTAGAATCATAAAGGAGCACCCAATCACCTGGTTGGAATTTCTTTTTCTGAATAGACTTGTCATGCCACCTTTTGCGTTGTTGCTGAATTAGTATGTTCTGCTGAACAGCTTCCCTACAAAATTCATCTAACTCATTTAACTGGAGAAGACCCTGTTTTCATGCCTCGAAGAGATCTAGTCCTAACTGAACTGCAATTCTGAAATTTTTGATCTAGAATTCAATTGGTAATAGAACCTGTTTGCAATATACCAGCTCATATGGTGTATGTCTCGTGCTATTTCTCCAAGTGGTTTTGTATGCCCACAAAGCCTCTGGTAATCTTTTAGCCTAGTCTTTTCGATGCATATTTAATGTCTTTGTAAGAATGGACTCGATCACTTTGTTTGTGGATTCCACCTGGCCATTTTCTTGCGGGTGATATGGTGTGGATTTCCTGTGCCGGATCTTATATTGCTCCACCGCACCCTGTACCAGATTAGAAATAAACTGCAGACCATTGTCAAAAACAATTTCTCTAGGCACACCAAATCTAGTAGAGACTTCAGTAAAAAGAAAATCAACAACAACGGTATCAAGCACCTTGTCAATGAAAGGGAGAGGGAAATAATCTTTGAGAGTGGCTTTGTTTAATTCTCGATAATCAATACAAATATTCCATCTTCCATCTTTCTTAGGTACTAGCACTAAAAGAGAGACCCACTGACTGTCGGAGATAGGTTCGATAAAACCGGCATCCAAGAGTTTTTGTACTTCTTCCTTCACAATATCTCTTAGAGCTAGATTCATTCGCCTTTGGGGTTGTCGGATAGGTTGGGTTCCTTCCTGAATATAGATATGATGTGTACAAGTTCCAGGAGGAATACCCTTTGTATCTTCATAGCCCCATGCAAAGGCACTAAGATGGTTTTGCAACAAATTCACAAGCTTCTCTTGCTGAGATGAGTCCAAAGCTAAACTAATATACAAGGACTTACCGGGGCTAATCTCAACAAGATTAGTATCAGGCTCAAGAGTACTCAAGGGGGTGGTCAAATATAGTGGTACAAAAGAATGAGGACCATGATTATCTTGAAAATATAGGCTGAAAATATGGCTTAATAGCTCAAAATTAGGCATAGTGTCTATGTTATTCAGGAAATCTTGAATCTCATCTTCTTATGAAGACCTAGTATAATGATGGATAGGAAATGGATTGACTCTCCTCATCACTGCTTTGATCCAACCATAAAGTATCTCAAAGGTCCTGAATGGATCTGGAAGGGGGGTATAAGGTCACTCTCTTCCTAGAATCTCCATGCGAAATATACATATCACTAGAGCGACATCCAATAAATGCATCAGTTGTAGCAAGCCATGGTCGAACCAAGATCAAGGGATGTACTCCTACTGGGTTCTTTGGCTGAAGCACAATGAAATCAATAGGATATTCCCAAGAATCTAATGAGATGATCACATCGTCCAATACTCCTTCTGGCTTAATTTTAGATCTATCCGCTAATTCAAGAAAAGTGGGAGTAGGGCGAGGATGAGATAACCGAAGTTGATCCATGGTTTGCTTAGTCATGACATTAATGGCTACCCCTAGGTCTATAAGAACATTAGAGACAAGGACATTACCAATCTGAACTGAGACAACGGGGTTTCTAGGATCAGTATATTTTTCCATAGACACACATCCCATCATCAACTCTGCTGCCCTACCAAAAAATTGACTGGTTTAGGGTTCCAATCTCTTCCTCCTAGGTTTCTTGAGACAGAGTTCCTTAATAATCTTGGTACAAATAGGGATCTATTTTATGGTTTGGAGTAGAAGTATCTTAATAAAAATATTTTGAAGCTCTGATGCCAAGCTAGTCTCAGAAATAGGCTCACTTCTTTCCATTACTAGTCTCTCTGGGAAGGGAGGCTGGTTGGAAGAAGATGGAAAGGATTCAGAGGGTAACGGCTACTTAGAGACAACTTTCAGAGAATGGTTAAGAGTTTCCTCTTCTTCTTTCTCTTCAACAATCACTCTAGGTTACTTCTAATTTTCTGATGTTATAGTCCTTCCCAATCTTAATTGAATATCATGAACCCCAACTAGGATAGACTAGTACTCGAATGGTAAAGGTGGGTTTGTTACAGAGATAATTTGCACTGATTTATTATTGTTAGGATTGGTGTTATAGACATTTTTGTGCCTTACAGCATTGAGCATGAAATGTCCATAATCTAAGGGATCCAAAGTCCCTAAACATGTTGTTCCTACCCCTAGAGGAACAAGGTTAACAAACCACAGCAATTCACAGAAGTTCTCCACCAGAAACTGCTCAAAAACAAGTCAATTCAGGATCAATTCAGTGGCTTCACTAGCTGTCTACGCTGAATGTCAAAGCCAACACTGGCTACCTACGCTGAATGTCAAAGCCAACACTGGCTACCTGCGTTGAGCGAGAGTTGACATGTGGCAAGTTCATTCCAAGAGGTGTCAAGACCCAGGAAGCTTCCAGAATCTTCCTCAATGACACTTGCCTCAATGAATTTGACTGGTGATGAGTAAGAGGTTCCTAATATCCAAGTGGAAGCAAGAACCTCCAAGTGGAATCAAGAACTGACAGAGGGAGAGGACACTAGTCAGATCTCAAGCTGACTCATCCTCTCTCCAAACATCTATATATGGATCTCTCCTCAATGAGATCTGGAGGTTGGAGGCTGGAATTTTGTTATTGCAAAGAATTGTTGTTGGTTTGAGATTGGAATCATTGGGTGCTTAATTCTTTGAAGGGCGTGAAGATAGGAATTCCATTTGCTGGGAAGGAGATGCTGGATTGGAGCCCTCTGGGTTGTATCTCTTCCTGAACCTTATTATTCATCAATAAAGCTATCTTGGTTTCTCCTATATGCTGATGTATTTTTGATGTATGAATGCATTAGTATGTTTAGTTTATTTCTAATCCTAAACTAGTTATGAATGTGAATATCTATCTTTGTGTAGTGTTCTTCTCTTGTCGCAAGTAGCTGTTCTCTTGTGATCTTACAGGAACCCGTTGAAGCTGGACAAGCAAGAAGGCAAGTAGTTGTTCTCTTGTGATCTTGCATGAACCTGTTGAAGCTGGCCGAGTGAGAAGGCAAGTAGCTGTGAACTCCCAAAGAGAAGAGAGACCGGATCGAGGGACAAACGGAAGACACCGGTAAGTCTATTGATCTCTCTTCTTTCACATTTCATAAAGGAAGAAACCAGAATAGCTGTCTCTGTTTGTTGCTAAGGCATTGTCACACCTTAGGTGGATAGGATCGTCCTGCATAGGCATTTTTCCCCACAACAAATTGGCGACTCCGCTGGGGAGATCTGTTTAGTCATTTTATTTGTGTTTCTATCATTGTTTGTTTCATAGACTCGACAGCAACAATCGAACTGCATCTGCTTTTCTCAGATGCAAAGTAGACAGTTGCTGCTTTGATCCAATCACTGGACTTGTCTATGATCTAAACAATGGACTCACAAATGATTTGATGATCCTTTTTGATAGATCTTAGTACCCCTTCAAAGAATCCCTTTGATTACACCTTGCTTTTTGCTTTTATTTGGCCTAAAACAGTGAATTAAATAGCAATCTGTGACCCAGAACCTGTGGGAAACGAGAGTTTCTCCTTCAACGCAGACCCAGTGAAGGGATTCTGCATTTCAACGCAGGTCCCGTGAAGGCTACCTGTGCTGAATGTCAAAACCCCTGTGTTGAGGTTGCGCTGAACCAGTTTGTCTTTGTGCAGCTGGGGTTCTCTGCTCTGTTTTGCCTTGTTTTGATCTCTGATTTTTGCAGCCTGTAACCAGCATAGTACCAGTCTGATAACTCCTTTTCTCTGCTTAGATTCCGCCTCCTTTTGTACAAAAAGACTGTGAGTGTTTTTATGTGTTTGTGGCGTCATTTACAGTTTTCCTTTGCATGAGTGAAATAGTCATCCTGTAGCCCTTGATTCAAATCTGTTGATTGTGATCTTAGAAGAGAGTTCATTGGCTGTTTGCAGATTGATTATACATTTACTCTTGATTATTGGTTTGAGTTTGTCTCTTTTAAGTGTCGAAACAAGTATTCATTTCGAAAATCGTTAAGTGTTGTAATCTCTTCTACCCTCTCTGATTTCGAAAAAGTAAACTTGTTTGTATTTGTCATTTAAAAGCAAATTCAAAGTTGTACAAAAAACTTTCTTTGTAGGCATCAATACTAAGAAAGCGGAAAACAAACACCTGCATTGTGCATTTGCATCTTGATAGTTTGCATGATTGATTTAGGAAAAGTGCATTAGAGTGTGCTGATTGCTCTTTGAGAAAAGATGGTGTCTTTCTTTTCCCTTAGTAGCTAGGATTTTCAAAGTTGAAAAGATATAAAGCTTGCTTATCATCTTTAGACTGCATTTAAGAATTGTATCATACATCTCGTGGTGAACCTTGAAAGGCAAACTTCTAAAAAGATCAACCTAAAATAAATTGAATGAAATTAACAACGCTTTGCAACATAACGCACAACATAGAGGTCTAGGCTAGAGACGTGTTCCGGCGTCGTTAAGCCTGGTGACTGTCGATCTCGTGGATGGTGGGTGATTCCTCCTGAGGGACGATAGCGCCAGTACGGATTGTGCTCCCACGTACCGTCGAGTATATATTGGGAGACCCCTATAGGCATAAAACCTTTATCCTTAGGAAGCCATGTCGGCCGCCCTACTGATCGCAATGCACTGAACACAGCATTCAGGAAGATCGATCGCCCGTACCCTAAAAAGTATTCTGCGGTTTTGCGAAAATTTTGGCACACCCTCTGCCTAGAACTCCAGAGCAGTTCCTTTTGGCCTTTTTCAGACTCTATAACAGAAAAAGTCCATCCGAGCATTTGTCACTTCGGGCTCGTTAAAACATCGAAGGAGACTAGAGTCATCTTTAGCTTTTTCTCGACTCTTTAAAATTGAAAAAGCAAGTTGTGTCTAAAACATCGTTAAAATTTATTTTAAAACGGAACAATCACCCTTATTCCTGCATTGATCTTTAGGTTGAAAAAATGGAGCACACCAACCAAGGAATTCCCCTTGATGGAAATCCTAGTCCCTTCTCCTCTTGGGGAGATGTTGGTGCGCCCCACATGGCCACATTGTCACTTCCAGGACTGACAATTGGCCTGCCAGTCTGGCTCTTTTCAACCAATGTCGTTCAGAACACCACCATTCCTAAACAGTCGAGTCAACAGTTAGACCAGACTAGAGTTGCCAACCAGCCTTCTACTTCATCTAACTCTTCCTCTCCTCCTTCCTCTTCACTTGACGGAACTGGTAAAACAAAAAACCAAGTTCCTAAGGAGAAGAAGGAAAAGAAGAAGAAAGAGAAGAAGAAGAAGGAGCCAAAAGCAACTGGGGGCAAACAAGTGTCGTCTGAAAAAAATCCACACACAGCACTGACTAGGCCTAAATCGCCATGTGTCATATGCAAGGGAGACCACTTCCACAGAGATTGTCCCTGTATCCCTCGGATACTAAGGGACTAGTCTCCCCGTTTGCACAATTCGGTAGCATCAACCTCTGATAGCCATGTTGACTGCTCACCGTCGACTAGTGAAAGTGAAGTCCCAGGACAGAGAGGGAAAGCTAGATTTCCCTGCAAACTGTGTGAAGGCGACCATGCAATCCACCGTTGTCCTTTCTTAGACGAGGCTAAAAGAGTTCTGGAAGATCGCCCGATTTTACGAGCGCAACTTCCTCCTGGATATCAAAAACTCCTGCCAAGTCCTTCACCAGTTGAGAACCCGGCTGGCCCACCCAGGTGGTCAGCCGAAGCACCTATCATTGAAGATGAACCGTCTGGATCCATGCCTGACGAAAGTCAAAAGGTTGAGACAGCAGTTGACCCGGTTTTGCCTTCAGAGGCTCTATCTTTGAATGATACCATCACAGAGGAGGATAAAGACGACACCGTCCAAATTCTCTTCATCAACACAGACTCCGACGGACAAGGGGGCAATTTGCCCATTCCTTTATCGCAGGAAGGAACTTCGTCAGAGTCATACCCGGCTGTCTATTCGGTCCCACCACCAAGCAACCTGGTTGTGTCCTTCGACTGGAACCAACTAGGCAGACCCCGGTTGCCAGCAAGTATACCATTCAGAATTATCGTTCAAATATACAGAATGGTAATGGCTGGCACTATCATTGATGAGGGGGCATCTGTGAGTATCCTTTCCTCTATTGCTTGGAAAGCACTTGGTTCGCTAGCGCTTTTGCCTGAAATGAGAAATCTATCAGGCTTTGATAAAGGAGCCAGTCGACCTTTAGGGATCCTCCCCAATGTGCCCATAACATTGAAAGGGAAGACCGTTCAAATGAACGTGATGGTCATCCAAGGACCCTTGGATTATAACCTACTCCTTGGACGAGACTATATATATTGCATGGGAGCTATTGTCTCCTCACTCTTTAGAGTAATGTGTTTTCCGCATGAAGGAAGAGTGGTCAAGCTCGTGGACCAACTTTCATTTCCTGGATCATGCATCGCAAATAGTCATTTACCATCCCTGAATGGTCTATTCACGCAATAAGTGTCTCAACCCACGGTCCGTCCTCCTGATGAGCGCGAGTAATCTGGGAGGATATGACTTGAACCCAGGGGGCATGCGTCCCGGTCTGCTTCGGCAGGAAAACTTTGGGTATAGGGTAGGTTTCCGCGGGAGAATATGACTAGTCTGTACCCGGTCCATAGAGGAAAAGGGGTTATTCTAGAATAAGATTCTTTTGTCAAAGTTATGTGAGTTGGCGGGCATCGTCGCTCACCTTTGTTTATTGCGGTAGACATCGCCGAAGAAGTGTTTTATTCGTGGCCGCGAACGAGACAATCTTTGGGTAACCTGAAAGAGGTAAGCCTCTCTCTTTAAAACAATTGTTTTGAAGGAAAAGAAGTAGAGGTAACCTTGAAATCATACTTTATGCCTGGGGGCATGCAAACCTTTTGGAGTGCAAGCAAAGAGCGGTTATTTATCTGTTTTTTGGGTTAGCCGTTTCCTAACTTGCATAAAGAAAGGATGCGGGGCATAGCTTTGTGAGATGAAGCTCCATAAAAAATAGAATCTCAATGAGACACTCTTATCATATGACTGGGTATTCGAGCAGTTTTAGCACAAAGTTCATGCTCGTTAAAAAATAAACGCAAGATCCGAGCAGTTTTAGCACATAGTTCATGCTCGTTAAAAAATAAACATAAGACCGAGCAAATGTTTCCACCCACGTTTAAGCTCGTTAAAAAATGAACTATCCCGGTAAATAACCACAGTAAATGTAATATCATCAGCCATTAAAGCCTTGGTCGTGTTTGCACCGTCACCTCCACATTTCATTTGGCCGATCGTTCACCTCCATATGATTGTTTACCCATTTTGAGGAACAACTGCGAAGAGTGATTTCACCTAGCCATCCTTGTGACACTGTCGTGATTGGAAAATTCCAACCTGTACCTGGAATCAGCTGCTAACCCTGTTTATCACTCGTTCCTCAAAAGACGAGTCTTCTTTAAGCTCTTTTCAGCTGACTCGTAAAATATGAAAAGATTGCCGAGTCCTTGGCCTTCCAGCTCGTTAAAGGGACAGGAAGAGCTATCCCTCCTCTAGATTTTAATCTTTTTGGACCTGAGGGATTATTGCACAAAAAGATCGAGCGCTTGTTTTATTCGGCTCATTAAAACTATCGAAAACTCATCCCTTCTGTATTGTTTTATACTTTTTCGGACTTAAGGGATTAGATGACGAAAAAGGACTTTTGGAGTTAACTTTATGTACCTTTTCAGACTCTCTAAAAAAGAAAAGAACCGAGTTATCTTTGTCGTTAGACTCGTTAAAATCATTAAATAGCGACAAACTTGTCTTTAGACGAGAACGCGTTTCACTATCGCTAGGCTCGTTAAAACATAGCGATGGGCTTGCCCGAAGGGCAGGTTATAGAACAAGCATATGTTATCCTCCTCAAGCTTGACAAAAATAAAGAGGTACTGGTCAGCAATGATTGGGGAAAAATTGGGAGAAACTCAAGAAAACTTTGATGGTAGCAAGTCGCTCTTGAACATGACACTTTTCCTCCGTACCACAATCGGGTTGGGTTGTTTCATTCACCGGTCACATCACCATGGTCTCGCCATACCATCCATGTTTGGGGTAATGCTACCGATCCATCGCATCAGTGTCGCCATATGTTCAAGAGAAGTCGTTCAGAAAAGTCAACCGTGTCCCATCCACTGCAGTACATTATCCTTCATCCTTTCATGACCGCCACCCTGAATCATATGTCACAGATCGTTTTCACCTCCATCAAAATCATTAGCTTCGTTCCGTGTCATTGATGTGGGATTCATTAAGGCCCTCCTTTGACGGATCGCTTCTTGTCGACATCAGCTCATTATCCAAGAAGTTGATCTAGGAACAACCCCTTCAGTACTTTGAAGCTTGCATGCCTCAATGGCAAGTTTCTCACTTCTGGCGACAGATATACATCAATGACCTTCGACCGAAAGATTTTACGTGGTGTTCGACACCAAGTCCTTTATTCACACCACGTGAATTGTACTGCAGTACCTTGAGGGTCATTATCATTATCGGTGATTCCTCTCGCGCTTGTTAACGGTTTACCTCATTGACCGGTAATCAAGCGATGTCTTTCCATGTTCGACTTCAGAACATTTCTCACATGGATCGACCTGTACTTAGAGTGAAGATCGGACGAGTTTGAAGACCCCGGATCTAGTTTCATCCATCTGGGCTGCGATATATATTAAGGAAAGCTAAAGACATTGACATGTACATCATTGCAGCAGATAATCATCCTATCCAAAGGATGATAATTTCATCAAAATTATCAGTCTACCATCAGACGATTGTCTGTTCTATGTATAGAAAAATGAGTTTATAAAGTTGAGCATGGGAATGCCCGCCTCAGCTAGATCATGAAAGCAGTATGAAAAATAATGTATTGTATTGTATCTTATTACAAGTCTCTTCCCAGCATTGGATGAACTTCGGATCCTCCTGATAAAGCATTTCACCCGATAAACGACCTCATACTTTAGGGGGCAACTGTTATAGACATTTTTGTTCCTTACAGCATTGAGCATGAAATGTCCATAATCTAAGGGATCCAAAGTCCCTAAACATGTTGTTCCTACCCCTAGAGGAACAAGGTTAACAAACCACAGCAATTCACAGAAGTTCTCCACCAGAAACTGCTCAAAAACAAGTCAATTCAGGATCAATTCAGTGGCTCCACTAGCTATCTGCGCTGAATGTCAAAGCCAACACTGGCTACCTGCACTAAATGTCAAAGCCAACACTGGCTACCTGCGCTGAGCGAGATTTGACATGTGGCAAGTTCATTCCAAGAGGTGTCAAGACCCAGGAAGCTTCCAGAATCTTCCTCAATGACACTTGCCTCAGTGAATTCGACTGGTGATGAGTAAGAGGTTCCTAATCTCCAAGTGGAAGCAAGAACCTCCAAGTGGAATCAAGAACTGACAGAGGGAGAGGACACTAGTCAGATCTCAAGCTGACTCATCCTCTCTCCAAACATCTACATATGGATCTCTCCTCCATGAGATCTGGAGGTTGGAGGCTGGAATTTTGTTATTGCAAATAATTGTTGTTGGTTTGAGATTGGAATCATTGGGTGCTTAATGCTTTGAAGGGGGTGAAGATAGGAATTTCATTTGCTGGGAAGGAGATGCTGGATTGGAGCCCTCTGGGTTGTATCTCTTCCTGAACCTTGTTATTCATCAATAAAGCTATCTTGGTTTCTCCTATATGCTGATGTATTTTTGATGTATGAATGCATTAGTATGTTTAGTTTATTTCTAATCCTAAACTAGTTATGAATGTGAATATCTGTCTTTGTGTAGTGTTCTTCTCTTGTCGCAAGTAGCTGTTCTCTTGTGATCTTACAGGAACCCGTTGAAGCTGGACAAGCAAGAAGGCAAGTAGTTGTTCTCTTGTGATCTTGCATGAACCTGTTGAAGCTGGGCGAGTGAGAAGGCAAGTAGCTGTGAACTCCCAAAGAGAAGAGAGACCGGATCGAGGGACAAACGGAATACACCGGTAAGTCTATTGATCTCTCTTCTTTCACATTTCATAAAGGAAGAAACCAGAATAGTTATCTCTGTTTGTTGCTAAGGCACTGTCACACCTTAGGTGGATAGGATCGTCCTGCATAGGAATTTTCCCCCACAACAATTGGGCATAGGTTAAGCAGGAAAGTGAGGAGGTCGAAAAGGTGGAGGTAAAGGCAATGGTGGAGTAGACTAACTCAGAATTTTAGGCATTGAATAAGGTGTATGCGTAGATGGATATGACTGCATGGGTGGCTAGTAGGAATATGTAGAATGAGTTGGCCCTCTCCAACCTTGTTTCCATGGTTGAGAAGGTTTCCCATGCTGATATTGATTCCCATACTACCATTGTTGATTAGTGTTAGGATAAGAATATGCATGTGAATTATAGCCAAAATAGTGTGGAGAAAATTCAGGTGCCATACCTGCACCTACTTGAGGCCAATTTCTTTTTTCTCCCATAGCATACAAGTATTCAGCTTCAGGCTATCCTCCTGTAAATACAACTTTAAGTCCTGGTGTAGAGGGACATTTTTCTATGACATGGTCTTCTGCACAAATATCACACTTATTATCTTCTTTCAAATTAAGAGGACACTCTTTAGGAGGATTCTTCTCTCTACATTGAGGATAGAAAATGCATAATGACTCTTGTTCCTTCATGAGTTTTTGCTAAAATTTTAAAGAGTCCAACTATTTGGTAATAGTATTCATTATATCAATTTTCATGTTTTGTGTTTTATTTTCTAGTCCAATAATCATATCATCAGTAGATTCGGTTTTTCTATTTCTGTTTCGAGTTCCTCTACCAGATCTATACTGATTTCTTGAAAAGTTCCTGCATAATTCACAAATTTGTTCAAAAGTTTGCTGAGTAATATCACCTTGTCCTAACATATTTAAATTATTTGTAGCATTATTAGTAAGTCCTCTTAAAAACAAGGTTCTAATAGTACTGGAATCAAGCTTAAGTTTCGACCTTTGTAAAATATACAGAAATCTTTCTAGGTAATCTTCAAGAGTTTCATCATCATCCAGTATGATTGTAAAAATCTCATCCTACATGTCCTGAGTTTTGAAATATTCTTGATATTTAGACAAAAACACTCTCTTCATCTGATCCCAAGAGGCTATAATGTTTCCTCCTAACCCCATAAACCAGCGCAGAGCTAAGTCCTTGAGAGTAATAGGAAATAATCTTAGCTTCTAAGCGTCAATTGAATAATCATCACTTCTACACAAAATATCAAACTCGAATAAAAAAGAGTCATGATCCTCATGAACTTTACCATGGAAATGAGGGAGATCTGATGGTGGAATATTCTTCATTTGCACCACAGTATCAGTGTCTACAACTGGAAATAGAAAATTGGATTGTTCCCTACTTACCTGGTTTTCACCACTCCCTTCCACATGATCTTCATGGTCTGGCGTTGTTTCCTTTTTGCTCCCAATAGACTGAACCACACCTACGCTTTTATCACCAGAATCCAGGTGGATTGTTCCTGCATGATGGGTTTGAATTGGATTGGGCTTCCCGCTCATAGAAGGAGACCCAATATGAGAATTGTTTTCAGAATTCTTTCAGTCCTTAGTGGGCTTTGAACCCTTACCTTTTCTAGGCATTCATTTCAAAAAAGAAAGAAAAATAACAAACAAATTCTAATAAAAATGTTGTCAGATATCAATCAACACCAATAAAATTCCTTCAAAGAAGATTTTCCAAACAATACTTCAAAAATAAAGAAAAAATTACCTCTATTGTATAATCAGAAAATTCTTACCAAATCAAATCGCCTCCCTGGCAATGGCGCCAAAATGTTGGGTGCAGGAATTACACTTAAGCAAACTCCTCAACACTTAATTTGTCAACCTAGGGGATCCGTAAACTTAGAGATGAAGCACAGGCAATGCCAGAGATGGTATGAATCTTTCTAATATAAATCCCTACTTTCTTTAAAGGAAAGATTGCATAATCAAACTAAAAAGAGAAAAAAAACAACTTGAACGATCAAAATAATCTAAGACTGGAACAAGGGAGAATGCATTTGCAAAAGGGAATTAAAGATAAAGGGGCAATCACTCTAGCTAATTATTGTTTAACTATTGACTGTGTGTTTTTCTTTAGTAGAGACACTTAGTAGTCTCATAAGATGGGCCCTTAAAACTTGCTCCTTTAGATATTTCCTTCTTGCACTAATCTATCCTGCACTGTCACAGTCTGCTTGCACTAGTGCAGGAACAAAGATTTATGCAAAAGGTATAAATGGTGTCTTTACTAAAGGCATTTTACCTCCTGCAAGGGCTTGAACTTTTCTAGGTTCAAAGCACTCAAATCCCATGGCAAGAAACTAGTTCTTACACCAGATCAAAGCTTCTTGCACTTAGCATTTAATTCTTAAAATGAGTGCTTAGTTACTGCAAGTGCTATTATACTGTTAAATCAAATTGCACACATAAAAAATGAATGTTTCTAATCTTGACATAGTGCAGAAATAAAGAAGCACTCCATATACATTTATCCTATCATAAAGTGTTAAATGAAAGAAAGAAAATTGTGGGAAGTAGACTAGAAAGGCTTGCTGCATCACACCAACATGCACTGGTGCAGGTTCATTTCTCCTGCTTGGACCAAGCAGGGAAAACTAATCAAACAAAACTGCAGAAAAGGAAATATCACATCAACATGCACTGGTGCAAGTTTATTTATCCTGCTTGGACTACTCGGGGAAAACCAATCTGAAATCAGGTGTAGGAAAAGGAAATTTAGCTACTTCACACAACGAATCTGCTTTCACACAATCAGGAATGCATGTGCTTGAAATTAAATCACACTTGAAAATATAAACACAAATTACAATAAATAGGAAATAGGGTAAACGTGCTGGGTTGGCTAGGCCCTAACCAACCAGCGCGTTTCCCTTTCAAACAAAAACGTTTCTCAGTACTTTAATCAATTCATCAGCTTCAAATACAGAAATGTGATTTATAAAACATGAGGCAAAGCTCCCTTTTTATTAATTCACTGATGCAAGTACATGTGTTAATACATTGTCCAGCCCAGATTCGGGTGATAACAAAATACAACAACCGGTTACCGCCTCTCTAGTTGTGTCTCTATTCTATACAAAAACTCCTATCCAAATACTATCCTCGTCCTATTTACATTCTTCATTATATAGATCTTTGGAAAAAGGCCAAAATATATCATTCAACCAATTACATAACCAAATGCAAAATTTAGCTTTGAGGCCTTCAAAATTAGACAGTTTAACAAAACTGGCCATAGCCAATCTCTCGTTGTTTGTTCTTCATAAATTTGATCTCGACTACCTTTGGATCGATCTTGCTGTTGTGGATGAAGCTCGGCTGCCTTTAGATCGATCTTGCTATCATGGCTGAAGCTATTCAAAATGAGGCAATGATCAAGGAGGTTCGGATCTGCTACAAGGGTTTGTTGTGCTGGCAACAGTGCAAGATCTGATCCTACACTAGGATCAACGGTCACGATAAGTAATCTGACTACCAAATAAGCATTGGAGATATCGCTAAGTTACAAAGAGTGATTATAAGCAAGAAATCATGTAATAAATGATTAATTAATTCTAAGTTGAATTAAAAATATGAAAAATGAAATTTATACGAAATATGTCATCGTTCTTGGACTGGTGCAAGATGAGGGTCTGTAAGAGAGGTAAAACAATGGTAAATGGTTATGATTTAGGAAGGGGAAAATGGAAAAAAAAAAAGAGAAAATTAGTGGGCTAACAACGTTTTTAGATTAATACAATATTATATGTTCTGTCTATTTCACTCAGCAAGCTCTTCTAATTTTGAAGGGATTGTGAGTGAGGGAGGGCCCCCTTTGCTCACAACTCCCTTAGTTTAGTGTGTGTATATTTTATTTTTGTTATGCAGTAGTAATCTGTTCCGATAGCAAATGTACTCTTTCCGATATATCAGCAACAAATGATTGAATGAATAAGTTTCATGTTAATGTGTGGATTTCATTTAATCAAGACTTGATTTACATTATTGAGTGAATTTCTTAAATTGTTGTAAGTTTGATTTTTTATCTTTTCTAATCAACATCAAGAATACTAAGAGTTTTAGAGGGATGTTTCAATCCACTCCATAGCCTTTGCTACTAAATGTTGATGCAGAAAAGAGGCATTAGTTTTGTATGGATGACTGGTTAGATTAATAAGCACTCACAGTATTAAGCTTGCATATATTTTGCGCAGCATCTCATAAGCTTACCTGCCCTAGGTTGATGATTTATGTTAATCAAATTATAAGTCTATAATTTGACTCAACATTTTGGCAGTGTTGTCGAGGAGTTGCTAAGGGATAATACTGAAGTGTTTTAGTATTACATGTATTGTTTGAAATTTTCAAGACTAGGGGAGTCGAAGTGGTAAGACGAAGGGCAAAGCCTATGCACCTGCAGAGGTCAGAAATTCACCAAAGTTGTGTCCTAATTGTTTGGTAAGTAATTTTCTTTGAATTTGTTTGCATAGTAGATGATAGGGTCCAACATATACAAATATCTTTTGTGGTGGTGTGAGCACCACTTCACTTACTAATACACTGGCAAGGAAAAAGAAGTCTACAAGATATAAGGCAACAAGGGAAGAAGAGTCTGGATAGGAGGTCTATGGTCCTGAAAAGAGCCTAGAACATATTCCTACTTCTATAGTAGCAACTTATGTAGGAAAATATTATGTTGTTGCTATTTCGAATCTCCCATCACAAGAAAGAAAACATCTTTTCTCATTAGTCAGCCTGAAAAGGAATTCCTCGTTAATCCTATTCAAGAAATATAATTTCAAACCATTGATTACGTAGAATCAATATTTTACAAAGGTCCCAATTCAATTTGGTCTAGAATGGCTCATGAAGAGGGGCATGATCACACAAATGGATATGATGAGAAGGAAGAAGAAATGGTCACATTTGAATTCCTTATCAAGGAGGCTGGTGGAGCAACTCAGATGAAGAATATTCCTCCCTTAGCCTTGCCTAACTTTCATGGAGTCCCCAGTGAAGATCCTGGTGCCTTTTTGTTTGAGTTCGATGTGTTATGCAAGAGCTATGGCTATTCTTCCAATTCTTAGAAGCTGAAGCTATTTCCTGCAACATTGAAGGATGCAACTCTTAGGTGGTTTATGGGGTTGGCTTCAAACTCCATTACAACTTGGGATGAAATGAAAAAGGTATTCTTGAAGAAATATCAAGATTATTGCAAGACTAGGGACCTTAGAGAAGAAATTTTTGGCATGACTCAGAAGGAGGGGGAGAGTCTTGAGGATTTGGTGGAGAGATTTCAATATAATCTACAGAGATCCAAGATGAATCAACTGAGCAAGGATACTAAAAGAACAATTTTTCTCAGAGAAATCAGACTAGAATCTCTAGAGATTTTGAACTTAATGGGAGGAGGTGACATATCAAAGTTGGGCTATGATGAGGTATGTGAGATATGTCAGCGATATTCAAGAGGAAATTCTAAAGTTGGAGGAGGAACAAGAGATACTTCTTTCAGGCTTTTCAAGTCATTTTTTGGAGCTGAAGTAACAAGAGCTGAAATGGGTAATCTCATTGAAAATTTTAAAACTGATATTCCTAGCACATCATCTTCATAATTAGATTTTTTTGTAGACTAAGAAGAAATAGGAAAAATAGGAGGAAATGGAGAAATCCCTGACCATGTTCTGTTCGAATACAGGAAGAAGTATGCCTTGAGGGAATTTCCTTCAGATAGTATAGAGGTATGCCGAATATGTGAAGTTGAGCATTCCATTGATCAATGTCCTTCACTTCCTGAAATTAAAGCAACATATCTAGTAGATTAAGGGGTTGTCAATGCACTTTATGCAATGGAACCTCAAACACCATGGAAACCATGTGCTACAGGTATGTCTCAATCGCATTATCAAGTTCCTTATACTCAAAATCAGATGTGGAATATTCCAATGCCCTGGCAACCTTGGCCTCCACAACAGCCTTGGCAAGGGAACTTCTCTTACCCTACTGCACAGAATTTTCCCTCTCAAAACTTTTATCCACCGCATCCCACACAACAGAAAATGGTTCAACCTCAATAGCAGCAACTTCAGTTGCCTGCCCCACCAAATCAACCTTGTCCTATGCAACTTCCTGCCCAACCAGTGTCTAACCCCAATAATAAAACCATCCAATCTGCTCACAACATTAGATTCATCATTTATTCCACTTTTCCTACCTATTGTATTCCACCACAGTCACTGCCAGAAATTTATGTTCCTGCGTTACAAGAATTTCCTGTGTCGTTGTAGGAAATTTATGTCCCTATGTTACAGGAATTTCTTGTGTCATTGCAGGAAATCCAACTTAGATCTGGAAAAGTGGTGACTTAGCCTGGAAGAATTGAAGAGATTGTGGAGGAAGATACTCTAGAAATTCCTAAAGTTGAAACCGCATCTAAACCAATAGAACAACTTGCTTCAAGGCCACAAGAACCTTCCTTGTCCCATACGATCCATCCTCCTTTTCCAAAGAGGTTGGAGATGAAACTAAAACAGCCTGAGTTTGATCTTGTGTCTGAACTGAGAAATGTGTGCATTAATATCTCGTTGCTACAAGAAATTAAGGATATCCCAATTTATGCCATAAGAGTAAGGGAACTATGTACCAAGAGGCTAGGAGGGCAAAATAAAGAACTGTCTACAAGTCAAGTAGGTGGAAAGCTTGCAAGTTTAATGTCTACCGTATTTGTTACTAAAAATATACAAACCCTGGAATCCCTGTGGTTACCACCTTTATCAATGGAAATCATATAAAGAACACTTTAATTAATTTGGGTGTAGCCATTAATGGGATGACTATGGAGACTTTATCTTGAATAGGAACCTTTGACTTATTTCCTACTCCTACCATGTTATAGTTACCAGACAGGTCTAAGGTAAAGCCAGAGGAGGTATTAGAAGACATTTTCATTTCATTAGATTCTTGGAAGTACCCTGCATACTTTTATGTTCTTCAACCCAAAACCAACTTAGGAGGGCATCCTTTGATCTTGGGGAGACCGTGGTTAGCCACGACAGATGCTTATATAGGGTGTAGGTCTGGAAACATGACCATCACTCATGGAGCTGAAACAAAGCACATTAATTTGTATCCCCCTGCTCAACCTCTCTTAAGATTAGAAAATACACATTTGGTTGAAGAAGAAGAGCATGATTCATAATGTTCCCGACTAGTTTTTACAATAGCCCAAGCTATCAACCTTAAAGAAAATTCGGAAGAGAATTTAATAAATTGTTGTATTTCTATTCCTATTTTTTCATAGCAAGAAGAAGGGAAGTCTAGTCATAATTTAGATATCATTACTAATTTGCAGGATTTTCATGAACATAGTACAATAGTCAAACTACATTCATCCCTATTATCTGCATTTCCTGCATATTCTATGACTGAATGGGGGAGTAAGGTAGTTTAGATCTTTCCTGAAAAACCTTTGAATATTAATTTTGCCTTGACCCTTGAACAGGAAAAACAGTTAATTCAAGCATTGAAAAACTTTTCAGACACCTTTTCTTGGGAATACATAGAGATGAGAGGCATTCACCTAGACACATGCATTCATCATATTTATATAAAAGAGAAAGCTAGGCCTGTGAGACAGCAACAAAGGAGGATGAACCCTGCTTTAAGGGAGATTTGAAAGATGAATTACAAAAAAAAATTAAATGTAGGGTTAATCTATCCCATCTCGGATAGCCAGTGAGTATCTCCATTGGTTACTATCCCCAAAAATAATGGTAAATGGCAAGTGTGTGTAGATTATAGGGAACTAAATAAGGCTACTTTAAAAGATCACTTTCCCTTGCCTTTTATAGACCAAGTGCTGGACACTTTAGCAGGAAAAAAATATTTTTCCTTCCTAGATGGGTTCAGCGGGTACAATCAGATTAGGATAGCTCCAGAAGACCAGGAGAAGACTACATTCACATGTCCCTGGGGTACCTATGCATATAGGGTCTTACCATTTTGTCTATGCAATGCACCAGCCACATTCCAACGGGCGGTCCTTGGTATTTTCTCTAATGTTTTGCATGATTGCATAGAGGTTTATATGGATGAATTTACAGTTATGGATGATACTTTTGAAGAGTCTTTACATAATCTTGAGAAATATTTTGAGAGATGTAGAGAAACTAATCTTTCATTGAGTAACAAAAAATGTTTTATGATTATGAATGAAGGCATTGTTTTGGGTCATCATGTTTCTGCTGCAGGGATTAAAGTTGATTCGGCAAATATTTAAGTTATTGCAAAGCTACCCCCACCAACCAATCAAAAGGGAGTCAGTAGTTTCAGGCATGCACGCTACTACAGAAGGTTTGTTGAAAATTTTACAAATGTAGCCTCTCCATTATTTAAATTATTGACTAAAGAATTTGAAGTTAATTGGAATGATGAATGTCAAGTTGCATTTGATACACTCAAGGAAAATATTTCTTCAGCACCAGTCTTGAGAGGCCCAGATTAGAAATTTCCCTTTCATATTTCTATTGATGCCTTTGATTCAGCCATAGGAGAAGTACTGGGTGAAAAGGAAGATCCGGTAAACCATGCTATTTATTATGTTAGTAAAATTTTAACTCTTGTAGAACTAAATTACATGATAACTGAAAAAGAATTCCTTGTTGTAATTTACACTATTAATAAGTTTAGACATTACATCACGGACTATGAAGTTTTTGTACACACCGATCACTCTACCATTTGATATCTCATGAACAAACCAGTTACTAATGGCAGTATTACAAGGTGGCTTTTGTTGCTGCAGGAATTTGACATCACGGTATTGGATAGACCAAGAAAGGAAAATCAAGTAGTTTATTTCTTATCTAGACTCAACCATGAAGGTTAGGATGTTCCTGTTAATGATAGATTTCCTGATGAAAATTTGTTTTCTATTTTTGTTAAAACACCTTGGTTTGCAAAAATGGCCAATTACCTTGCTACAAGAAAGTTTCCTCCTTATTTTTCATCTAATCAAAAAAAGAGAATTATTAGGAAACATGTTGATTATTGTTGGATTAGGGGAGATCTTTTTTTCACTCGACCTAATTTGATTATCCGCATGTGTGTCAGGTAAGATTAGATCTATGACATTTTTAGAGCCTGTCATGATGAACCGTGTGGAGGACACTTTGCAAACAAGTAGAAATCTTATAACATCCTTTGCTCAGGTTACTATTGGCCAAGTCTTTTTAAGGATGTAAGAGAGTATGTCTGGAAGTGTGACAACTGCCAGAGAATGGGGTGGCATGTACAATCAGACGAGATGCCTTTGTAGCCACAGGTTCTCATAGAACCTTTTGAGAGGTGGGCTCTTGATTTTGTAGGTCCCATCAGCCCTATGTCCAAAGGGAAGAAGTATATTTTAGTTTGTATTGATTATGTTACAAACTGAGTGGAGGCAAAAGCACTACCTAGAGAAACAGAGAAAGCAGTGGTAGATTTTCTTTTCTCTGATATTTTTGTAAGATTTGGGGTACCTAGGGAGATAGTCACTGATCAAGGTACTTAGTTTTTGTCAAAGCTTATGCAGGGAATTATGCAAAAATATCAGATTACTCATTGAAAGTCCAGCCCTTATCATCCACAGGCCAATGGGTAGGTGGAATCAATGAATAAGGTGTTGGAGACAATCCTTACCAAGACAGTGCAATTACATAAGAAGGATTGGTCTGATCGAACTCCTAAGGCATTGTGGGCTTACAGGATCACATGGAGGAATACCACTAGCTTTTCTCTGTATGAATTGGTGTATGGAAAGAAATTTTTATTACCCATTGAATTTCAGATCATGACTTTCAATATGGTAGCAGATTTGGGTATAGACCTTGATGAAGCTTAGCAGCAGAGAATCTTGCAGCTCAATGAGTTGGATGAGATTAGGCAAGATTCTTTTCAGCATACTGACTTGATTCAACAACAACAGGCTAAATGGCATGACAGATACATTAAAAAGAAGCAGTTCAAAGAGGGAGATTGGGCATTGTTGTATGATTCAAAATTTAAGAACTTTAAAGGGAAATTTAACACACATTGGCTAGGCCCCTATGAAATTGAGAAAGTTTTTGATAATGGATCTATTTGGGTTAAAACCATTAATGATGGGAATGTTACCTTCTTGGTGAATGGGGACAAACTTAGGTTATATCAAAAACCTCAATCCAATGAGGAATTTGTGGAAGAAATTGTGAATAAAAGAGAGTTGGAGATGGTGAGAGAAGGAGTCATTCCTTCCACTATCTCTTCCTGATTTCTTGCTAACACAATGAGTTCACTCTGTTCCTCCTCGTGCATGGTAAAACAATAGAGGAATGTCTATTGGGTACATGTTTATTCCTTTTTCCGGGCCCAATGGATTAGTTATGGAAAAGGAGCCCCTTGGAGTCTTATTTTCCAAGTATTTCAGACTCTCTAAAATTGAAATATGGTGAGCATGGACTACCCTACTCATTAAAATTACAGGTTGGTAGGTCCTCCGGGATCCTCTCAATAAATTTTGTTTTCAGTTAATCTTGGATTTCTCATGTTGGACTGATGTGGGATTTCTTAAGGCCCTCCTTCCAACAATCTTGGCCCATCGACATCAACAAGTTATCTGGCTGCAAGATCAAAGTCTTATGATTCCTTGACGCTTGTATGCCCTAATAAAAATGTTAGAAAATTATATATTACAAAGTAATGGAACACATAAAATATATTGCAAAAATATAAACACAGAAAACACATAAAACAAGAGAGACACAGATATACATGGTTCACCCAATTTGGGCTACGTCCATAGAGAAACAGCCAGTCCTTCCTTTTATATTATCCAGGAAACTGAAGAGATACAACCTACAACAGATCCGTTGTAATTCCCTCTTTGATCTCACACAATCTCCTCTCTCTCTCTCACTCAGAATATAGATCTACATAGATGCAATATAATTTCGTCATATATAGCAAGGGGTTGCCTTCTAGGGAAAAAAACCCTAAATTAAACATAACTTCTACCATCAGATCTTCGCCTAATGAACGACCTAGATTGACTACAAAATTACAACATTTTACAAGGAAATTTTACATCTATTTTTAGCTTCCGGGGTGTTGCCCCCGATCCCCCACCAAGAGGGGGCTCCCAAAGATCACAGTCGCCCACCCCCCAGACCCCCCTTGCAGTGCAAATATTACGGGCGACGTTGCTGCCACATTTTGAACTAGAGTCTAATGTGATGATACCTTTGAATAAAGAAGATAATCAGGCTCCACACCCAACAATCTCCCACTTGTAGGTTTTAACCATGTAAAGAAATTACCTGCATACAAATTCTAAAACATAGAAAATAAACAATGCGAGAGAATAACACATAAAACACATATACACAGAGATTTTCCCCTAGATCCCAAAACCGGGACTACCAACTTGATTTTTCATTATGTTCCTTTCAATTCTATAATACATATTTATACATGTCGAAGCATTCAATACCATGGACTGAAAACCATCGCATCCAATACCATGGATCGGAAACCATTGTGTCCAAAAACATGTGCGAAAATCATGCACAAAACCATAGGTGGGCCGCCATCCTAACATAGGGTCCAAAACCAAAATTTTCTGGGGTGATACCCCAGACCCCATAAAGTGGGGTTATGAGTACGCCTCAAACCCCCTGTGACCCGCCCCACTACACAATCGGCACAATGAAGGAGGGCTCCGCCCCCCCTCTAACCCCCTAGTTAACTACGTGGGCTAGTCATGGAAATAATATAACACAACCCAACATTCTCCCACTTGTTGTTTTCTTTCCACAGGGGGCCATAAGAGAGCTTAGTCATTTTTCCAACCCTGAAATGCCCATTGTCTCTCTACACCAAGAGAACTTATCAAAGCTCACAAATTTTGTCAATGCATCTACAATATTCGTCAAAGTGTCCACCTTTACCAGCAACACCTTTTTGTCTTCTATCATATCCCTCACAAAGTGATACTGAACATCAATGTGCTTTGTCTTTGAATGATATGCGAGGTTCTTTGCCAAGAAAATTGCACTTTGGCTGTCACAGTCTATCCTTATAGCTCCCTGTACTAAGCCCATACTTGAACATAATCTCTGCAACCAAACTGCTTCCTTGCTTGCATGAGTGGCTGCCATGTATTCTGCCTTTATAGTTGATAGTGCCACTACTGATTGTTTCTTACTCATCCAACTAACTGCACCTCCAAATAGGTTAAACACATACCCACTTGTAGATCTTCTCTGATCTAGATCTCTAGCCCAGTCTGCATCAACAAAGCCACGAATATCCAACATTCTTTCCAATCCTGATCTTCCTTGGTAGCACAAACCATAATCACTAGTGCCACGCAAATACCTGAAAACTCGCTTCACTGTTGTCTAGTGCTCCTTCCCTGGTTTTGACATAAACCTGCTCAATACTCCCACTACATGTGTAATGTCAGGTCTAGTACATACCATTGCATACATCAAGCTACCGACTGCACTTGTATATGGAATACAGGACATGTCCTCTTCCTCTTCTTCTGTCTTGGGACACTGTTCAGCAGATAACCTCACACCTACAGGAATAGGAACCTTCACCAGTTTACTATTCTGCATATTAAACCTCTGCAGTATTGTCTCAGCAAACCTCCTCTATTTTAACCAAAGCTTCCTCTTTGCCCGATCTCTTTTAATTTCCATGCCCAAAATATAGTTTGCAGCACCAAGATCTTTCATGTCAAATTTGGAGGACAATTGGGTCTTCAAATCCTGGATAATTTCTTTGTCATTTCCAACCAGCAACATATCATCCACATACAAGACGAGATAAATAACATGGTCACCAATTAATTTAAAATACACACAGTGATCTGCTTTGCTTCTGGTGAAGCCAAGTCCCTGTATATATGTATCAAATTTCTGATACCACATCCTTGGTGACTATTTTAACCCATACAGATACTTCTTTAACTTGCATACCAATTCTTTCTTACCCTTCACCGCAAAGTCTTCAGGTTGCTTCATGTAGATTTCCTCCTCTAGATCCCCATGAAGAAATGTTGTCTTCACATCCATCTGTTCTACCTTAAAATCAAAAGAAACAGCAATAGATAAAAGTAATCTAATAGAAGTTACCTTGGCAACAGGGGAAAATATATCACCAAAGTCAATTTCCGATACCTGAGAATAACCTTTTGCTACCAACCGAGCTTTGTATTTATCCACTTTTCCTTCTACATTTGTCTTATTTTTGAATACCCATTCGTTTCCAATGGGTTTCCTTCCAACCGGCAACTCCACCAAATCCCAAGCCTCATATTTGTGCAAAGATGCCATTTCATCAACCATGGCCTCTTTCTAGAGTTTTCCATCCTTTGAATCCACTGCTTCCTTCACAGTTCTGGGATCATCATCAATAACAGACAAAGCAAAATTTGAACAGAAAGCAGATGGACTATACCTTTCCAACTGCCTTTTTTCTCGAACTGATCTTCTACACCCGGAGTTTGCGGCTCTTCATCTTCTGATTCCTCCTCTACTATAGAGTCTGATTCTTCCTCCTTAAGCTCAAACTCTATCTTCTCAGGTTCCTTTGGTTGGACTTCATGTTTAATAACATCTTTTACCTCTCTGAACACCACATCTCGGCTGTAAACAACCTTCCGTGTGACTGGGTTCCAAATCTTATAACTCTTTAAACCATCCTTATACCCAATAAAGCTGCACTTCTCAGATTTACTATCCAACTTGGTTCGTTTCTCCTTTGGAACATGTACATATGAATCACATCCAAATACCCTCAGATGTGAAAGAGAGGCTTTCTTACCAATCCATACCTCTTGTGGAATCTTATCCTCTAACGCTGATGAAGGTGACCTATTGACCAGGTAACATGCAGTATCCACTGCCTCCGCCCAGAATTCCTGTCCTAACATAGCACCACTGAGCATGCTTCTTGCCCTTTCCATCAACGTCTTATTCATTCTTTCTACAACTCCATTTTGCTGAGGTGTATATGGAGTAGTCTTCTATCATGCTATACCACACTTCTTACAGAATTCTTCAAATTCCTTGCTACAAAACTCTCCACCAATATTTGTCCTTAGCACCTTTATCTTCTTCTCTGTCTAATTTTCCACGGGAGCCTTAAATTCTTTAAACCTGTCAAAGGCTTCAGATTTCTTCTTAAGGAAATATATCCATGTATTTCTTGAGAAGTCATCTATAAATGATACATCGTACACAGACTTACCTAGTGATGGAACCTTCATAGGTCCAAACACATCACTGTGCACAAGTTCTAATATTTGTTTCGCCCTCTTACTACCAGAGGGGAAACTCACCCGATTCTGCTTACCATATACACAATTTTCACAAAAATCAAAATCTAGAGAGTTATTACTCATACCTTCTACCATACCTTTACCATGAAGTATTCAAAGGCCCTTCTCTCCGATATGTCCAAGCCTTTGATGCCACAACATGGTCTTCTCTCCAAAGACCACTATATTTTCTGCTCCACTTTCAGAAACCACAGAACTGTTGCACCCATCAATAACAATGCTACCTTACATCTTGTACAAAGTTCCAATTTTAACTCCCCACATCAATACTAGTGCTCCCCGAACCATTTTGCATGTATCCTTCTCAGACACTATTTTTACACCTGCATCATCCAACTTGCTTACGGAAATCAGATTTCTAGCCAATGCAGGAATATGCAAAACACCTGGAAGTGTTCTAACCATTCCACCTTGCAACTTCAACTTTACTTTTCCGCGACCAATGATTCTAGCCTTCCTATCATCCCCTAAGAATACATCACCACCATCGTATTTCTCATACTCGTAGAACCACTCTTTATGGGGAGTGATGTGAAAGGATGCACCTGAGTCAATCAACCATGCCTCATGATCTACATGTGTACTTGAAGAAGCCAAGTACATATCCCCACCTTCATCTGAGGTGGTTTTCGCCTTTACAGAAGGAGCATCATCAGATCCCTTTCCTTTATCGGGAGCTTTAGATTTACACTCCCTTTTGTAGTGCCCTTACTTTCCGCATTTCTAGCACACCACCTTTATAGGTTTTCTTGGAGATTTAGATCTCCCTATAGATTTAGATCTCCCACTCAATGACTTGTTTTTTTTTTTCTGTTCTGGGACCGTCCTCGTACAAACAAGGCATCACCATTATGGCTCTCCATATTTTTTCGTCTCATCTCCTCCGTCAGAAAGGATGAGACTATTTCATCAAACTATATGGTAGTTGCATTGCTACCTATTGCAATAACCATACTATCCCACGAATCTGGTAGAGAACACAACAAACTGATGCACTTACCTTCATCTGAAATTTTAATATCAACAGATGCTAACTAACTTACCATAGTGTTAAATGCGTTCAAATGTTCTGTCATCGAGTCTCCATCTTTCATCCTCAGGTTATATAGATTTTTCCGCAGGAAAAGTTTATTCAATAGAGACTTATATTGGTACAAAGTCCCTAAATTGTCCCACAAAGCCTTCGTCGTAGCTTCCCCTGATACATTCAGCAATATTGAATCTGAGACACACAATCATATTGTGCTCTTTGCCTTCCGATCCAACTTCTTCCATTCTTCATTAGACATTCCCGTTGGTTTAGTACCCGGATCTACTACAATCCTCTGATCTTTATCCACCAACAAATCCTTCATCTTGAGTTTCCACAACTCAAAACTCTGACCATTAAATTTCTTGATCTCTATCTTTCCACTGCTTGCCATCTTCTTTCACCACCAGAATCGATCTCGCAGATCTCCCACTGAACAAGGTCTACCATAAGTTTGAGCGAAACCCCTCAGCAACAAAGTCGTCCCCTTGAAGCCAAAACATCTTTGATACGAAATGTAGGTTTTAACCCCATACATAAATTACCTACATACGAATTCTAAAACATAGAAAATAAACAATGTGAGAGAATAACACATAAAACACATATACACAGAGATTTTCCCCTGGATCCAAAACTGAGACTACCAACTTGATTTTTCATTATGTTCCTTTCAATGTTATAATACATATTTATACATGCCGAAGCATCGAATACCATGGACTGAAAACCATCACGTCCAATACCAAGTACCGAAAACCATCACATCCAAAAGCATGTGTGAAAATCATGCACAAAACCATAGGTGGGTCCACCCATCCTAACATAGGGTCCAAAACCAAAATTTTCCAGGGTGCTACCCCGAACCCCATAAAGTGGGGTTACAGGTATGTCTCAAACCCCCTGTGACCCCCCCCGCTACACAATCGATGCAAAAAAGGGGGTCTCCCTGCCGCCCCCCCACTAACCCCATGGTTAACTACGTGGGCTAGTCGTGGAAATAATATAACACAACCCAACACCACTTGGAGACTGATTTTAGCAACTCCATTGCTGCTTCATTTGCTAGAAAATGACTCCACTTTGGACATGGCTATTTCTCATCTTCTTCATCATACTTGAAGACCATTTGAAATTGAGCAAAATCTCAGTTTCTCCTTGGTTACAACTTTTGTTAACATATCTACATGATTCTAGCTAGTATGTATCTTTTCCAGCTTCAACTGTCCATCTTCCATCACTGGGTAAGTCTGTGTACTATGTATCATTTATAGATGACTTCTCAAGGAATACATGGATATATTTCCTTAAGAAGAAATCTAAAGCCTTTGACGGGTTTAAATAATTTAAGGCTCTCATGGAAAATCAGACAGATAAGAAGATAAAGGTGCTGAGGACAGATAATGGTGGAGAGTTCTGTAGCAAGGAATTTGAAGAATTCTATAAGAAGTGTGGTATAGCACGATAGAAGACTACTCCATATACACCTCAGCAAAATGGATTTGTAGAAAGAATGAATAAAACGTTGATGGAAAGGGCAAGAAGCATGCTCAATGGTGCCAGGTTAGGACAGGAATTCTGGGCAGAGGTGGTGGATACTACATGTTACTTGGTCAACAAGTCACCTTCATCAACATTGGAGGATAAGACTCCACAAGAGGTATGGACTGGTAAGAAACCCTCTCTTTCACATTTGAGGGTATTTGGATGTGATGCATATGTACATGTTCCAAAGGAGAAATGAACCAAGTTGGATAGTAAATCTGAGAAGTGCATCTTTATTGGGTATAAGGATGGTTTAAAGGGTTATAAGCTTTGGAACCCAACAACAAGGAAGGTTGTGTACAGTCAAAATATGGTATTCAGAGAGGTGAAAGATGTTATTAAACATGAAATCCAACCAAAGGAACCTGAGAAGACAAAGTTTGAGCTAAAGGAGGAAGAATCAGACTCTACAACAGAGGAGGAATCAGAAGATGAAGAGCCACAAACTCCGGGTGTAAGAAGATCAGTTCGAGAAAGAAGGCATCCAGAAAGGTATAGTCCATCTACTTTCTGTCCAAATTTTGCTTTATCTATTACTGATGATGATCCTAGAACTATGAAGGAAGCAGTAGATTCAGAGGATGGAAAACTCTGGAAAGAGGCCATGGTTGATGAAATGGCATCTTTGCACAAAAATGAGGCTTGGGATTTGGTGGAGTTGCAAGCTAGAAGGAAACCCATTGGCAGAAATGGGTGTTCAAGAAGAAGACAAATGCAGAAGGAAAGGTGGAGAAATACAAAGCTCGGTTGTTAGTAAAAGGTTATTCCCAGGTGCCAGGAATTGATTTTGGTGATATTTTTTCTCCTGTTGCCAAGGTAACTTCTATTAGGTTACTCTTATCTGTTGCTGCTGCTTTTGATTTTGAGGTAGAACAGATGGATATGAAGACAACATTTCTTCATGGGGATCTGGAAGAGGAGATCTACATGAAGCAACCAAAATTCTTTGCGGTGAAGGGTAAGAAAGAACTGGTATGCAAGTTAAAGAAGTCTTTGTATGGGTTAAAATAGTCACCAAGGATGCGGTATCAGAAATTTGATACATTTATACGGGGACTTGGCTTCACGAGAAGCAAAGCAGATCACTTTGTGTATTTTAAATTAATTGGTGACCGTGTTATTTATCTGGTCTTGTATGTGGAGGATATGTTGCTGGTTGGAAATGATAAAGAAATTATCGAGGATTTGAAGACCCAATTGTCCTCCAAATTCGATATGAAAGATCTTGGTGCTGCAAACTATATTTTGGGCATGGAAATTAAAAGAGACCGGGCAAAGAGAAAGCTTTGGTTAAACCAGAGGAAGTATGTCGAGACAATACTGCAGAGGTTTAATATGCGGGATAGTAAACCGGTGAAGGTTCCTATTCCTGTAGGTGTGAGGTTATCTGTTGAAAAATGTCCCAAGACACAAGAAGAGGAAGAGGACATGTCCTGTGTTCCATATGCAAGTGTAGTCGGTAGCCTGATGTATGCAATAGTCTATACTAGACCAGACATTGCACATGGAATGGGAGTATTGAGCAGGTTTATGTCAAAACCAGGGAAGGAGCATTGGACAACAGTGAAGCAGGTTTTTAGGTATTTGCGTGGCACTAGTGATTATGATTTGTGCTACCAAGGAAGATCAGGATTGGATAGAATGTTGGATATTCATGGCTTTGTTGATGCAGACTGGGCTGGATATATGGATCATAGAAGATCTACAGGTGGGTATGTGTTTAACCTATTTGGAGGTGCAGTAAGTTGGATGAATAAGAAACAATATGTAGTGGCACTGTCAACTACAGAGGTAGAATACATGGCAGCCATTCATGCAAGCAAGGAAGCAGTTTGGTTGCAAAGATTGTGTTCAAGTATGGGGTTAGTACAGGGAGTTATAAGGATAGACTGTGATAGCCAAAGTGCGATTTTCTTGGCAAAGAACCTTGCATATCATTCAAAGACAAAGCACATTGATGTTAAGTATCACTTTGTGAGGGATATGATAGAAGACAAAAAGGTGTTGCTGGTAAAGGTGGACACTTTGAAGAATACTGCAGATGCATTGACAAAATCTGTGAGCTCTGAGAAGTTCTCTTGGTGTAGAGAGACAATGGACATTTCAGGGCTGGAAAAATGACTAAGATCTCTTGTGGCTCCTCATGGAAAGAAAACAACAAGTGGGAGAATGTTGGGTTGTGTTATATTCTTTCCACAACTAGCCCACGTAGTTAACTGGGGGGTTAGAGGGGGGGTGGATCCCCCCTTCATTGCACTGATTGTGTAGCAGGGGGGGTCACAGGGGGCTTGAGGCATACCTATAACCCCACTTTATGGGGTCTGGGGCAGTGCCCCAGAAAATTTTGGTTTTGGACCCTATGTTAGGTTGAGCAAACCCACCTATGGTTTCGTGCATGATTTTAGCACATGTTTTTGGACCCAATGGTTTTTGGTCCATGGCATTGGACGCGATGGTTTTCGGTCCATGGTATTGGATTCTTCGACATGTATAAATATGTATTATAACATTGAAAGGAACATAATGAAAAATCAAGCTGGTAGTCCCGGTTTTGGGATCTAAGGGAAAATCTTTGTGTATATGTATTTTATGTGTTATGCTCTTGCATCGTTTATTTTCTATGTTTTAGAATTCATATGCAAGTAATTTCTGTATGCGGTTAAAACCTACAACCATTGCAAACATTAAGCTTCCAACTGTTGATGCATATGGAAATTTAGACATATAATCCATTTCTTCCTGAGTCTTAGGACACACCTCCTCACTTAGTTTGAAATGGCTAGCTAATTGTATACTAACTAGTTTTGCATTCTGCATATTAAATATTTTCAAAACTTTTCTATGTACTCACTCTAAGACAATGCTAATTTTCGATTCTTCATGTCTCTAGTTATTCTCATACCAAGGATTTGTTTTGCAACACCCAAATCCTTCATTGCAAATGGGTTTTCCATTTTTCGTTTGAGCACATTTATTTCCTGCATGTTAGAACCTGCAACAAGCATGTCATTTACATACAATAACAATATAATATAGCTACCATCATTTTTCCTTTTGAGATAAACATAATGATTAGAGTGACATCTAGTATAACCTTATTCAGACATAAACCTGTTAAATTTTAGATTCCACTGCCTTGGAGCCTGTTTTAAGCCATACAAGCTCTTCTTCAACCTACACACTACTTTCTCCTTCCCTTTTACCTCATATCCTTGTGGTTGTTGCATATATATCTTTTCCTCAAAATCCCCATGGAGAAAGGATGTCTTTACATCTAGCTTATTAGGATGCATATCTTCAGCTGCTACTAGACTTAAAATAGTTCTAATTGAAGTCATTTTAACAACAAGAGAAAATATCTCATCAATGTCTATACCCTTTTTCTATGCAAACCCCTTCACCACAAGTCTAGCTTTATACCTTTTTCTACCTCCATCTTCTTCCTTCAACATGTAAACCCATTTATTCTACAATGTTGTTTTACCTACAGGAAACCTGACTAATTCCAAGGTCTGGTTATGTGCTGAGTCCATCTCTTCTTTCATGGCTTGCTCCCACCTCTTCCTAGTTTCTACCTGCACTGCTTCTTCATAACATTCTGGTTCACCAGAATTAGTCAACAATACATAATATAATGAAGGAGAGTATCGTTTAGGGGGTCTACTTATCCTGGTAGATCTTCTAACACCACTTTCAGGTGTTTGATGTGACTTTTGTTGTTGTGGTTGTTGCTGTTGTTTTGGATATTGATCATTATGATTTTCAGACACCATCACTTTTTTCTGTGATCTCATCACGCAGTGTGTTCTTTGTTTTCGTTTTCCTGTTTTGTTTCCTGCAACTGATCCTTATACAAAACCTTTTCATTGAATATGACAATTTTGCTTCTAATGATTTTGTGTTTTTCATAATCATAAAAGCGATAAAAAAAAAGCATTAAAACCATATCCAATAAAGGTACATTTCTTTGATTTTGCCTCAAGCTTTGTTCTATTTTCTTTATTAATGTGGACAAAAGCTTCACAACCAAAAGTCTTTAAAAATTAGTAGTTTACCTTTTTGCCTGTCCATGCCTCCTCTGGAATACCATCATCCAAGGAACTTGAAGGCCCTCTGTTTATTAGATAAACAACAGTATATAAAACATCTACCCAAAATTGTAAAGGAAATCCTGCATGCAATCTCATGCACCTTGCACACTGCATGATTGTCCTATTCATCCTTTCTAACACACCATTTTCTTGTGGTGTTCCTAGAACTGTCTTCTCTCTGCAAATTCCATTCTCTGAACAATACATATCAAACTCTTTGCTGCAATATTCACCTCCATTTTCTAATCTGAGACACTTCAACCTTTCTCTTGTCTCATTTTCAACCAAAGCTTTCTATTTCTTAAAAGTATCAAATACATCAGATTTATTTTGAATACAATAAATACAGGTTTTTCTGCTTGCATCAACAATAAAAGTAACATAATAATGAGAGCCACCGAGAGATGATACCCGATCAAGTCCCCATACATCTGTATGCACAAGTTCTAATTTTTCACTCTTCTTTTATTTCCCAACTCTGAGGAATTTGACTCTCTTCTGTTTTCCATAAACACAATTCTCACAAAATTTTAAATCAACATGCTTCAAACCTGGCAATAAATTTCTTGAGTGCAGAATTTGAATCCCCTTATCACTCATGTGACCAAGCATATGATGCCACAATGTCGTATCTTCTCTTGTAGAGGTTAAAGCATTAACAAAATTAGAAATACCATTGCATAAATACAATGTACCAACCTTTTCTCCTTTTTCTATTACCAGGGCTCCTTTAGTGACCTTCTAGGTTTTATCTATAAAAGTAGTCACACAACCTTCACCTCCCAGCTTCCCTGTTGAAATCAGATTTTTCTTTAGATCTAGAACATGCCTTACCTCCTTCAATAGCCATTGATTTCCATTATTTTGTTTTATGAAAACTATACCCATTCCAATGATTTTACAGGGTTTATCATCACCCAATCGAACCTGTCAAAAATATCCTTAAACATAATCATGAAAATGCTTCCTATCAGGTGTGGCATGGAAAGAGGCCCCTGAATATACCACCTAGGCATCAATAATATTTTCTACTAAAAGAATCAACACATCACCTGTCACATTCACTTCATGATTGTTTTCTTGTTGTGCGTCTCCTTCTTTTCCCTTCCGAGACTTGCAGTCTTTCTTCAGGTGTCCTTTATTCCCACATTTCTAGCACACTATCCTTGATCTGGACTTGGATCTGCCTTTCCTTGACTTACTGTGATATCCTGAGCTCTTTCCTCTTTCCATTTTTCTTCCCCTAGTTTCTGCAGCATTACCTGATGTCTCACCAGAGCTTTTCCATCGCATTTCATCACTAAGGATTGCACCGACAACGTCATCAAACTTTAAAGTACTAGATCCAGAGATAGAGTTAATAATGGCCATAACTAAACCATTCCAACTTTCTGGCAGTGAGCACAAAAATAAAGGAGCGCTAACTTCATCATCAAAAGTTACCCCTACAGAACTTAACTGACTGGTAATTGTATTAAATTCATTTAAATCATTAGCAACAGATCCACCTTCTAACATCTTCATATTAAATAAACGCTTCATAAGAATTACCTTGTTTGAGGCCAAGGGTTTTTCATATAGTTTGGCCAATGCCCACATTAAACCCTCTTTTGTCCTTTCCTTTGAAATATTAAAGGTTACCGATGTTGCTAGGCATAGCCATATTGTTCCAAGTGCCTTTCTGTTGAGAATATCCTATTTTGTGTCTGTCATACTCGTTGGATTTTTTGTCTTTCCACTGAATGGTAGGTATAGATATTTTTGATACAGACAATCTTCCATCTACATCTTCCATAGCTAGTAGTTTTGGCCGTTAAATTTTTTGACCCTAAACCTACCATCTTTCGCCATTTCTCCCACTCGAACCAGGAACCCTTCTCTCCTATGAGTTTATCAGCCAAAGAGACCTTCGGCTCTGATACCAGTTGTTATAAAATTATATATTACAGAGCAATGGAATACATAAAATATATTGCAGAAATATAAACATAGAAAACACATAAAACAAGACAGACACAGATATACGTGGTTCACCCAATTTGAGCTACGTCCACTGAGAAACAGCCAATCCTTCCTTTTATATTATCCATCAAATTGAAGAGATACGGCCTACAATAGATCTGTTGTAATTCCCTCTTCGCTCTCACACAATCTCTTCTCTCTTTCTCACTCAGAATACAGATCTACATAGATGCAATACAATTCCCTCATATATAGCGAGGGGTTGCCTTCTAGGGAAAAAAACCCTAAATTAAACATAAATTCTACCGTCATATCTTTGCCTAATGAACGGCCCAGATTTACTACAAATTACAAAATTTTAAAAGGAAAATTTACATCTATTATTAGCTTCAAGGGCACTACCCCTGATCTCCCGCTAGGGGGGGCTCCCAAATATCACATCCGCTCCCCTTGGACCCCCCTTACAACGTAAATATTACGGCAGCGTTGCTGCCACATTTCGAATTGGGGTCCAATTTGGTGATACCTCTGAATGAAGAATATAATCATGGTCCACACCCAACACACAGGCTATCTCGCTAGCAGCAATGGGGAATCACTATGGCCCCTTAACTACTGGATCTTGTAGGGGGGTTTGACAACAACTCATTAATTCACACCCAATAGGATGCATCAAGGTACCTTGGTCCTCGCTCTCATTAAAGGTGATGGGCCTCGCATTGGTTAACAGCTGACCTCAATGGATGGTAATCCAATGAGGTCATTGCACATTCAACATTAGCACCTTTATTCATGTGCAATGAATTTTACACAAACGAGGGAGAAGCATTGTTTGGTGGTTCAATTTCCTATAGAATTTCTACAAGTCATGGTTTGATTTCTTGCAGAAGCTCCACATGTCATGGTCTGATTTCATGTAGAATGTTCAGTAGTCATGATTCCATTTCCTGCAGAAGGCTCGAAAGTCACGATTCCATTTCTTGCAGCGACACCCTAGTTTTCAAAAAAAAAAAACCATGGACAGAATAACATTAGTTTAAATTATTTAAATTACTAACAAATTTTAATTACAGGTCAAGGTCATAATTTAACTATTAAGTGGGTTATCATTTCAAGGACAAGCACACATCATCCAAGGACTAGACCATTGGAAGGTAAGCTCGATAAGGTACAACTAGTGACGAGACACTTGAGTTAAGAGGTAATTGACGCTTTTATTTTTAAACATTTGTATGATTTCCAGCTATGGTTACCCTTGCGGAAAAACATGGTCGTAAAACGTTGCATCATAACTCTAGCTCCACGCCCGATTTCTGTGATTCTAACATGACTAGTGGATGTACTCTCCATATCTTCTGTAGTTCGGACCATGATGATAATCATGATCATGACCTGTCTCTCTAAATCTCCATTCTTTTTTATATTTTCCATATTAATCCCTCCCTTGTCCCATGATACTTTGCAAAAGCTTAGCACGATATTTTCGAAGAGTGCATGCATCCTGTCTTCCCATTTTTCACCATGTCAAATTTGCATGCCCCCATCCACTTTGAGTCGCAAGGCCCTGAACTGCTAGAAGCCAACCCTCACAGTAAGGTGAGATTGGGAAAAGCGGGGTGGCTGCCATTTTCCAAAAATTTAGCAGCCACAATTCAGAGGTAATGAACTCTTTTGCCCTAAATCTGAATGGCGACAAAGCTTAAGTTTGGCATGTCCAATTCAAGTTAACCAAGGGTTTGGTGGCGCATCCATACAGAATTCCACAGCAGGGAGAGCACTGGTTTAAAAATCAACGTTTCAACAAGGGTGTGTGCACATCCTTTCTCTGGAAAGAGCATTCGGACCCTGACTGGAGCAAATGGATTTCACAAGACTTCTTGAAAAGTAATTACCAGCACCTGTTATTTTTCCTACAGAAATATATAACGTGTGAAGGTCATTTTGGTCTTGCATTCTTGTTTCAAATTCGGCTCCTCACCCATTTTCATGATAAGCCATTAATTTTGTTGTATTATTTGAGAAGGTCTCTAATGAATATGTCGATAGCCACCAAGGAGAGGGGGGCCAATTTAGAGGAAAACCTCTATCACCATGGGCTAGTGAAAATCATGCTAGTAGAGGTTTTGAAGGACAAGAATTGGACATGGGAGGAGTTTCTGGCCGAACATTACTTTGCAGAGAATTAAGACTCTGATTCTTCGGATTCCATGGAGGAAACACTAGTAGAAAAACCCAAGAAAAATTTGCGAACCTATGGGCTACAGATAAAGGAAAAAGAGGAAGATAAAGACTCTAACCCTTCAGAGTCTACAAAGGAAAAACCAATAGAAAAATCGAAGAAGAAGGCATGGACTTGTGGGCCACTAGTAAAGAAGGAAGGAAAGATGAACCTGACTCTCCAGAGTCCATAGAGAAGAAGCCTATAGAAAAACCAAAGAAGAAGAAGCCTCAAACCCTTGGGCTACAAATGAAGGGAGAAGAAAAGGATGAAGAAGTGGAGGTGACTGGGGAGACTATGGGCAAAAAGCCTAAGTCGAGCACTTCCACTTCTGCTAAGAGAATTACTAGGAGCCAGGTTGTTCAGCTCGCTATAAAGGATACTGAGGTAGCAGAGGTATTTCCTGACACACTTAACAAAAAGAAGGAGAAACATCAGGGACCACATAAAGGAAAGGAGAAGAAGGATTCAGTTGAATTCATTGGTGAAGAAGCAATTTCCTTCGAGGATTCCCTACTGCATAGAAGCGGGAATGATGAAGGAGGATAATAGCAAGAAAAGGAGGACCTTGGTTCGCCTCAATCCCTCCAAGGACATCATGAAGTGGAAGTAACTCCCCAGAAAAGGCGATCTCTACAAGAATTAGAGGAAATCATCACTGATCTCACCGTTTTAGAATGAGGTTTGAGAAATGAAAATGAGACCTTGAAAGAGAACAACCTGCATATACAGAAAGAACATGAGGAGTGGGTTTAGAAAGCGACCCGAATCATGAAGAAGAGCCAGGCTTAGATTGATCATCTGAAAAATAAGATTGATTTATATAAGGGTCAAATTCCTGTAGAATCCAGTGGTAACCAGTTGGAATAGCTGGCATAAGTAGCAGATCAGTTGGCTGCAAAAGTTGCAACGTAGGATAAGGAATGATTTCCTTTTTATTTTTCTTTTTGCGAAAGGTGCAACATTTTTTCTTGCATAAGGGGCATGCAAGAAGCTAAGCGTGGGGCAGATGTTGGGGCTTGGTTTTTCCCAATTTCGACACCATTTCCAGACTTTACCTTTCCCATTTTGAACTATTCTAACCCCTATTATGCCTATTTCGGTTATAATACCTAGCTTTTGGCCAAAAGGGTGCCATATGCTGAAGGTATGCAAATTAACATGAAAAAACTTCCTTTACCTTAATCTTGAGCATTCCTTAAAGCTAGTTGTTCTTTATTGAATTATCATGCTAACTAATCTAGAGTTCTTATGCAGATTTGTTTTGATTCAAAACAGGCCCGCATTTCCTGCAGACAGCTTGTGCAATCCTATTTCTTGCAGACGCTCCGGAATTCCTACAGAAGTGGATTTCCTACAACTGCCCAGATTGCTTGCAGCAAAATCAGCGGTTGCCTATGTTCCACTAATTTCTAAATCAAATGATAACATGGGTTTTGTGGGGGATCTTTCATATATGGATGTTATCCTATTGGTCGTTTCAGATCCGCCAACGAAACCGCCTAGATTTGCAGACCTCCTCTTATTGGTCGTATGAAGGAAAGCTACAACTATGGAATGAATTTCTTCTAATCCATGCTTTCATTCATGGATTATACTCAGTGTAGCTAAATTTGATACTTTGTAACAGGAATGTTAGCCAATGGCTCAGATTAGTAGTTTTCCTTACTTCGAGCCACATATGGGCTTTTGTATTTATATAAATTCAACTCTAGTTTATATTATAGGGGATTGTTGGGTTGGCTTTAGCTGATACGGTATATCAGATTGTACTTGAATGTGACATTTTCATATTAATACAATATTATATATTCTATCTATTTTCTGAGCAAGCTCTTCTAATCTTGAAGGGGTTGTGAGTGAGGGAGGGCCCCCTTTGCCCACAACTCCCTTAGCTTAGTGTGTGCATATTTTATTTCTGTTATGCATTAGTAATCTGTTCTTATATCTAATGTACTCTTTCTGATATATAAACAGAAAATGATTGAATGAATAAGTTTCATGTTAATGTGTGGATTTCATTTAATCAAGGCTTGATTTACATTGTTGAGTGAATTTCTTAAATTGTTGTAAGTTTGATTTGTTTATCTTTTCTAATAAACATCAGAGATACTAAGAGTTGTATAGGGCTGTTTCAATCCACTCCATAGCCTTTGTTGTTAAATTTTGATGAAAAAATGAGGCATCTGTTTTGTATGGATGACTGGTTAGATTAATAAGCACTCACAGTATTAATCCTGCATATATTTTGCACAACATCTCATAAGCTTACCTGCAATGGGTTGATGATTTATGTTAATCAAATTATAAGTCTATAATTTGACTCAATAGGAAGCACCCTGCTTCTTCTTCGTTTCCTGTATCGCTTTCCAATCCTTCTATGATTTGTTGTTGGAATTTTTAGGAGCACTCTTGTTCCCCACTGACCACATGCTCTTCTTGGGCTGCAAAGTCTCCCTATGAACCTATAAGCTCCCTCTTGAACTCGAATCCCTCTGAGTCTCTAGAACCTGTACCTTCTTCTCAGGAACCTGTACTTGCTCCTCTGAAGCTTTCACTTACACCTGCTTCTATGGAACCTGCACCTGCTCCACCTACCTCTCATGATCCATAGGCTTTCCCGTCATCATATATAGACCATTCTCTCTCACTCCAAGCATGATACCAATGGAGCTAGAGCCTTTAGGCCTAAGTCTTGCCTCCCCATCCTAGAACAAGACCTCAAACCCCTTCTTCTCAATGATCGAGAAAGATATCACACTATATTTGAGTCATGCTATAAATAGTACATCCTAGAACCGGATCACTCATCTTTTCTCCATCCTGAATGGCACAACTCCCGATCCTCGGATCTCCTTCTAACTCTTGTCACCCAACACCATGTCAAAATTCGAGTCCCATTCAGCTAGAGTCTCAAAAACCTCCTATGACCATGTCATATGTTTTTTCGTACCACTTTCCACGTACCATCCATCCTCATTGATAGTACCCTGCAAGAAATGAGAAATCATGCCAAAGTCCTCCTCCTCCAATCTCCTGGTGATATCATCTATCTCATCAGAGGTGGAAACACTTGCAACCTCCTTTCGTTTCTTCTTCTTGTCATATCCCTTCTTCTTCATCGAACATCTCGATAAAAATTACCCATCTCACCACAATTGAAACACTTGACTTTACTCAAGCCCTTCTTCTGCTTACCCTTCATTCGTGCTTCAAGTGCCACGTCATCATCAAAAGTATTCTTCTTTGGATGAAGATCCTCGTCTCACAACTCTTCCTAAATGAATTCATCCCACAGCCTATTCCAGTCTAGCAACTTATATTTGGAAAAGATTCCTTTGATGAAGGGCTTCCATTTCTCAGTGAACCCTTTCAAGGCAATCCTCACCATATCTCCATTTGAAATAGTCATACCGATAACAAAAAACTCATCTTTGACCTAAGACAATCTCATCAGATAGGAAGTCACATCTTCACCCTTTATCATCTTGGTGGACTTCAACTTATCCTCCAATACCAATACCAGGTTCTCATTCTTATTCTAGAACAAATTATGAAGATCCATCCACATCTCATGTGTGTGTTCTTCCCCGAAAAATGAGGTATTAGGACATCCTTTACACCATCTAGGATGATCAATCTCACCCTCATATCCAAATCTTCATACACTTCCATCTTCTTTGGGTCAGTTGGATTCTTGATGGCTTTCTCGGCAAATTCCCAGATCATGTTGACCTGCAATACCAACTTGATCATTTCCTTCCATGGGCTATAGTTGGACAACCCCTCCAACCTATCCTAATACATACTAGATACCAGCTTGCAACTTTGACATTATCACCTATAATGTGACCAACCACCTCTTAAGTTGTACTTCATTGTGCACAACTCTAATTCACTGACTTCTAAAGTAGCTTAGACATGCTCTGATACCATCTTGAATTTCCACAATCTTGGGTCTAGGTTAGAATTGTAAAATCTCTTATGCTACCAAACCAAGAATCTCAACGAGAACTACTTTGCACAGTGGAAATTATAAAGTAGTAAATCACATATGTACAAGTATACACAATTTTTAACAAATATTGTACAATAATGTACAACCTAATCTTCATTATATTAAACCAATCTGAATAATACAATAGTCTATGGTATACAAGATATAATGACAAACTTCACTACAACTTCTATGTCGTATCTTGTCCTATCGGTCCTTTTCATTTGTATTTCTCACTAGTTTCCCCTCAGTCCTTAAAAGGACAACACATTGAGACTCTAGGAGGGATACCACCTAACATTTTTGCGAGTCACTTATGCTGCATGTACACAGGTTGATCCAATCTTCTCTCTAGGTTGGCCAATTCTTGAGCTCTAATCTTCCAAGCTAGCAGTCATGTTTTTCCATCAAAGTGTTGCACTTTCAACACCAGTCTTTACAAAATATTCAACTCTTCTTCATCACTTCAACATAGTTTGTCTAGGGCTACTTTTGGTAGCCAACATGCTACCATCCACCAAACCAAGGGCAACCAATTATTCACTGCAAGATCTACTCCTATGAAGGCTTCCGATCACCAAATAAAACTTCCAAATTGGCTCCCATAGGATGCCACATTAATCGATCCAAAACATATCATAAACTATGACCCAACACAAGGCACAAATTGTTGCTCCAATTCTACTTTGTTGTTGTTATGACAGCGATTTGTTAGGGAATCATAGGCACACTACAACAACCCTAGAAAATCACCCAAACAACCCTTAATATATGTGACCCTACTAAGGAATTTTCCTCCACATACGTACTGTTGTTCAAGGCACAAATCTACCCCAAAACCTCTCCACATTGCCCTTATTTTGAATTGGTTAGGCATGCGACCTACCAAAGTCCTTGTTGTCACATACATCCCACCCAAAACAGAGTTCCCTTACCTAGTTTGTTGCCCAACAGTCTTGCCTTTGACCTGCATTTATTCCTTGACACACTCGACCTTCCTGAAATAACAACCAGCCCTTAAATAGAACCTAGAAGGCTCCACATTGCCTTCTTTTCCTTGTTGAGGTTTCCTCCTTCTTGCGGCCTCAATAGAAATTTATTTTCACCCTTGGTCGAGTTCCTTAACTCCTCAACATTGCCTTTATGTTGCACTCGTTGGATGCTTAAAGTGTCTTCCAACACTTTCTATTTATACACCAATAGAAGGGCTCCTCCAATGCCATTATTGGGTTCTACAACTTGTTAAGAGGCTTATTTGACTTAAGTCAAACTTGACACTTAAGGTGCAACCCCACTCATGACCTTCAGAAATTCATATCTCCATTTCTACAACTCATAATGGGATGGTTCTCATTGTGTTAGATTCATAAAGCCAAGATCTATCATCCTCATCCATCATATGTCAAAATTTTCTCATGGTTTTGGCCCAAATCCCTATGGGTTAAAAGCCCCTACCTTGGGTTCCAATCCCACAAGTGACTCTTGTGGTGCTTTGTCCTCCAATCCCCGGACCCTAGGGCTTGGGGTACCTCCCAAGCTACTCAAAAATTAACATCCATAAATTGAAATAATTTTCATGTACATCCATAAACTATCCATGTATGAAGATATACAAAATTTGTATCACATTTGAATGTGCCCTATGAAATGGGCCTAAACATATACAAACTATACACTCTAAGTACCACAAGAACTCCTATGTGAGTTTCGTTGCACAAAGTAATAGTCCATAATTTGGTACTGCAATATAACAAAATCAAATTTAAATTAAGTAATCATTATTGGTATAAAATAAATAATATGGGAATAAATTATTTTCAACCACATTTAATTACATATATGAATTTACTAACCTCACTCAAGCCCAAATCCAAGTTAGGTAGGATGGGTTTTGATCATTCTAGGTTTGGTACGCCCCTTCTCGTGGCTCAAATATTGGATTTTGTGTCAATGGACCTGCATTGTTAATGCCTCTATACCAAGCATCCCACTCATGTGTCTACATAACTGTGACATCAATAATGCCCTACGTATGGGCCTATGTACACAATGGAAAAGACAAATTATAATTAGTCTACAAATTAATTAGCATGCATGTAACTTAAAAAATAAAATGCTGAAATCTTAGGAAAAAAAAATTACCTCAATTGTTGGTCCATGTGGCTATACATAGTGACTCTCATCCACATGAGTGTTATGAGGTAGATGTGGAGGAGAAACCATGGAAACATGCATTAGTGGAGGTTGCTCTAGCTTATCAAATACCCATTCAGATGACCACATAATCTCATCCATGTAGTTGGGTTGTGTCTACATGTTATCACGAACTTATTCATATAAATGCAATCTAATACGAACTAAATTAATATAAATAATGTATAATTTTATGATAAGAGTCAAAAGTTTCTTATATATGTTCCTGGTATGTGTCACGTGGGTCGTGAACCCTCCAAGTTTCACAGATGGCATGACGACACATACATGCGTATGACAAAAGCTAGTCAATGGGTAGACTCGTGAGATATGACTCATCATTTAATGGAACAGGTGGATCACAAACCACGGTGGTTGTTTAATTATCCCTCCACGCAATACGAAATGCGCACTAGCCAGTTTTGTCTACATTTTATTTTCAATGGTATGCTTGGTCTCAGCATCGTGTTGTGATGGCTCCTCTAAATTCTTTTGAAATACCACGCTTTGAGTTGGTAGTGGCAACAATATCAAAGGTGGTGGTACATGCCCAAGGTCCCTATGAGCCCCGACATGATCATAGCTACGTCCCAAGCCAGGTCCGTAAAACTTAGATCTCGTGTTGGTGTAATCCAACCTCATATGTAGCACAAACTCTGCATATATATTATTTTCAAAGTAAATGGGGACATGGTCATGGTGGGGGAACTAGCCCCAAGCTATGAATCGATCATAAACAAAAGCTACCACATCAAAATTCTTAAAATATTTGAGTGGAATCGAACCTCAATCTCTAGCATGATGCTTCAGAGGGATGTCAAACAACTCCTTAGGAACATCAATATCCTTGGTGGTGTATTTCATTGCCTCCAAGTATGTGGGACTCTAACCTCTAGCCTCCTAATCCTATGTATGGAATGTAGCATGTGGATATGTGGGTCCGCCCTCTAGTATGTATCGATCAACATATTGATGATATCTAGCATCAAAGACAAAATATGCCTAGTAGGCGAACTAGTAAAGATTTTACCTAGCTCTCGTGTGATCCATGTATATTGGGCCCTATAATCCTCCACTGTGAAAATGGTTATAACATCTTCCCACGGAGGGATCGACACTTCACTGTGATCCTTAGCTTCACCATATTAAGGGTCTACAAATCATAAGCATAATTTAACATATATATAATGTCAACAAAGAATAATACCATATACATTAAATTCAAACACATCAATTGAAGATGATTTAAAAATGAAAGACGATTTCAAGACATAAACATGCATAAAGTTTAAAGGATTTAAAAATGCACCTATAGTAGGTGAAAATGGTCCACTATCTATAACATGATCATCAACAAAGGCAGAAACATTACCTCTGAAACTTTGACTGGTGTCGAAGCCGGGATCTAAGAGTGGAACACACACTCTAGTTGGGTTACGTGATCTATCATGAGCCCGACCATGTAATGCAGATCCCCCCACACTCTGTCAGCCTATGGTTGGGGGGAATATAGGAGATGGCTCTACATATTACATATATAGTATTGAGATCCATGTAAACACAATCGAAAGAAGTGATCAAATCTAAATTCACACTTTTTCCCATATCTAAATAATGCATTTTATTCTTAGAGAATAAATCTATAAATATATGTAAAAAATTCAAATAGACCTATTTGAAAAACTAATAAAATTTCATGCCTACCAAATAATCCATAAGAGTGTAAGTTTTTATAATGTTTTACTTTGACACATGACATGTACTAGGTGCAAGGACATGAAGACAATGTTTCTCGTACAACATGTACTACATAATGAAGCAATATGGTATTGTTGGAAATAATACTAAGAGGGGGGGTGAATTAGTATTATCATATCAATAATTTTTCATTTCCCAAAAAGATTTATATATGCTACTTTTGCGAAGTGAACTAGCATGTACATGCTACTATGATTAGTGAAACCAGCGTATACCCAGAGAACTTGTGATGTAGTTAATTTATCATGTGTTGATCTATAACCAGTGCATCAATAACTTATTAAACAGTGCAGTAAAAACAAAATAAGCCAATAAAAATAAGCAACACACATGAACAACAAGATTTAAGGTGGAAACCCAATGTGGGTGAAAACCACCTACTATTATCGTTTCTGTCTTCTTTTAATAATAAGAAAATATGTTTACTATCTTGTATGGGTGCAGACTCATACCAGTACATAGGCACCCACCTGCAGAAGGCTACAACCTTCTCTCATTTTCCAACTTCTACTGGAAGCGAGCTACAACCCCTTAGCTCTTGTACTAGCCAATGTGTTTACTAGTACACAGGCACTGGCCTACAGAAGGCTACAACCTTCTCTCTTCCTCCAGGGACCACGTTTCATAAATTTTCAGACTGGATGCTCCTAGTACACAACAATACACATGAAGGCCTTATTTCATCAAATTTTCATACTGGACCCAACAGAAACTTTGAAACGCAAACTACATCAACCAATAATCAGATCATTATCACCAGAACACTATGTTGTACCCAGAAACATGAATCATCATTCAGAACCAATTACAACCTCAAAAATCATGCATTATAATGTATACGCTACTCTATTGAACCCAACCTGTGTGTATACGCTACTTCCTTTAATCAAACCTACGTATACCTTCAAAACTACTAAAACATAAATCTTCTGAATCAAGTCTGTACCAACCAGCAATATACTGAACATCTACTGTAAATTTACAGAGCCTTACACAGGCAGTAGCAGAGATCACCCTTCTCACTTATACAATCAATCAATCAGATATCAATATCCTTATGCATTCAGTTTTACATTCAGATCTAAGACGACTTCATTGATAGACAGTAGTAAAACAATAGAACTGATAAGATAGATTAGTCAGACCTGAAGAAAAGGATTTTCCTTTGTATACACTACTTGGAAGAGTAGAATCTATGTGTACACGCACTTTTACCAAGACGAACCAGCGTACAGATCTGCAAATACTAACTCAAAACTTCGTTTCTACTCCAAACTTCAAAAAAACCCAGATCATGACATTTAAAGAATAAAATAGGTGTACACAATTAGATCTAGCCCAACCAATATCATATCATTCAATGATAGGTCATTTCAGGTTTCATGATCCTGAGCCAACATTGAATTTAAGGTGCACACAATATTTCAGATCAAATCACCAACATAGCCCCTGCAACATAAAATATACTTCAGATGGAATTATTCCTTAGAAACCCTTTTCACTTTTGCTCCTTGGCCTTATGATCTTCTCCTCCTTATATAGTTGTAGGCCTTTCTCAATACCTCAGACCAAAACCACTTAGGACCCATTGTATTCTTGGACGGGATCAAATAGTCATTACTCCCCTCAATATTGTGGGATAATACCATGGTATTGACCCCTGGTATTCTCTACTCTTGAAATTCCTTGATTTTCCAACATGTACGCGCTTTTCCTCTTACGGGAGTGCATGTATACATATACATGCTTTTTTTTCTTTCGACGTGCATGTATACACTTTTTTGACTAAGTGGACCTGCGTATACATCTTAAACTTCTTTTCACCATCCTTTACCTTCAACTTCTTCATTCTGATTAGTAGACTTGCATTACATCTTCCTGTTCTTCTGTACCAATTCCCTGTTACATCTGAATGGATCTGTTACACTATGGGTTGCATTTCACCAAAACTGAACTAACCTGTGAGTGAGTTGCCATCAATTGAAACACTTGTATCATAATGAAAACAATCCCCCCCTTTGGACTTGATGGAAACCACGCTGGTGTTGATTACTGCAAGCTGTAGAAACTGTTAGAGATAAGAAACAACACCAAAATACTCTCCCCCTTTGACATCAAGGGAAAAGGGCAGACCAAGTTATTCTCCCCCTTTGATATACATTATGTTGTCCATTCTCCCCCTAAGTACATGCCAAGTCTGCAGAGATATGATTCAAAAGCATAACATGACTCTATAACTCAACTAAGTAAGTATGACTTCCCTATGACCAATGACTCATACATACATCAGTCACCCAACCAAGTGGGGATACACCATATTTGACTCATCAACCCAACCAAGTGGGGATATACCAATTGCTTATACATGACAAAAATACAACAATTATTTCATCATCCATCCCATGCAAAGTGGGGATACAAATTACATCATATGTCCAATAGGACTCATTGAAATATAGACCATGACAGGAGAAGTCATATCACACCCTAGATCTTTACATGAATTATGCAACAAATGATATAAGTGTTGGAAATAACACTAAGAGGGGGGGTGAATCAGTATTAGCAAATCAACAACTTTTTCATTTCCATAATCAAATTTGTATATGCTACTTCAGTGAAGGTATCCCACGTGTGCACACAACTGTTCTTAAAGCAATCAACATATATCCAGTGAACTTATGATTCAGTTAATTCATCATATTTTTATCTTTAATCAGTCCATCAATACTTTATTAAATATTAAATAGTAACCATGTGCAACAATAAAAAAATAAATCATCACACATAAGCAACACACATGAACACCAAGATTTAAGGTCAAAACCCAATGTGGGTGAAAACCATCTACTGTTTCATCTCTATCTTCTTTTAATAATAAGAAAATTTGTTTACAAGATTGTACTGGTGCAGAATCATACTAGTACGTAGGCTTCTACCTGCAGAAGGTTACAACCTTCTCTCATTCTCCATCTTCTTTTGGAAGGGAGCTACAACCCCCTATCTCTTGTACTAACTGATATGTTTACTAGTACGTAGGCGCCAACCTATAGAAGGCTACGACCTTCTTTCTTCCTCTAGGGACCACGTTTCATAAATTTTTAGACTGGATGCTCCTGGTACACAACAATGTACATGAAGACCTTGTTTCATCCAATTTTCATACTGGCCCCATCAACAACATTGAAGCTTAGAATCAATCACCATTGAAATAAAACAATCAAATACATATGCATCAACCAATCACTGAAACTCAATCATCACTCCCTGAATCAACCAAACTCAATCAATCACTAACAGAACCTCTGACACAAATGAATTAACCATTCATTCATACTTAATAAACTTCAACCAATCAACTGGAACAGATAGATCACTGTAACCAACACACAGATCTGAACTCAAAACACTGCATATTCATTCAGAACTAGTTGTAACCTCAAAACCATGCATCAGAGTGTATACACTACTTGGAAGAGCCAAACCAGTGTGTATACGCAACTTCACCAAAGCGAACTAGTGTATAGATCTACAGATACTTACTTATAATTTCGCTGCACTTCCCGACTTCAAACATTCCCAGATCATCACATAACATGTGTTAGCAATCAGATCTAGCCCATCCATTAGCAGATCACATAATGATAAGTCATTATGATCCTAATCCATCATTATATCTCAGCGATCATTACTGAAGTAAATCACAATCAATGAATAGGAACATTCAGAACACTGTCACCAGAATGCAGTCACCAGAACATAAAGCATAACTCTGAACTCTGCATCAACAACCAGAACCAACTACTACTTCAAACATCATAGTTCATAAGGTATACGCTACTTTGATGTGTCGAACCAGTGTGTATACGTGCTTTTACCAAAGTGAAACAGTGTACATGTCTGCAAATACTAACCTAAAACTTCACAGACATTCCAGACTTCAGTTATACCTAGATCATAACATATATAGAATTCAGATTTAGACTGTCCATGATCAAACCACATAATGATAATTCATTTAAGGCTTTGTGATCCCGATCCATCAACCATTATCAACCACATAGGTGCATCCTTAGATCAGATCAAGAAAAGCATTAGAAGATCATAACCTGTATATATGATCTAACACTTCAGAAGATATTCAATACTTGCACCCTTGGCCTAATGATCCTCTCCTCCTTATATAGTTTTAGGCCTTTCTCAATACCTTGGACCAAATACCTAGGGTCAGTACTTCGGACCAAATACCTTGGATCAATACCTTCGACCAAAATACCTCGAACCAAAACCTTGGTTTTCCAACGTGTACGCACCTTTCCTCCTGTGAAAGTGTGTGTATATGTATACGCTCCTTTCTTTCTATTAATCCACGTGTATACGCTCTTTTTCTACAGTGAACCTGTGTATACAACTTAACATACCTTAAAAATGTCATTTTTATTCAACTTCTTGATTTTGATCTGTAGTCCTTTGTTCCTTCATCATATTCCTTTGTATCATTACTTTGTTCCCTCTGAATAGACCTGTTATAATGTGATTTTCCTTCTGAACTGATTCCTTTGAACTGCCCTGCATTTTGTCATATCTGTAAACACAACTATCATTCATTCTGTCACATCTGATATCTCTCTAGTAGATTGATCTAGATACATAGATTCATCTAGTTACCATATACAAGTGATTTGTTTTGCTATAAGTGGGTTGCCATCAAGTACAACACATACATCATAATGCCAACAATAAGTATCTGGAGCCATAGTTGAACTTAGCAACTATGATGCCAACAATGTTGAATGTGAGTGAAGGCTAATGCTCCCCTTGAACCTGTGCTACTGTTTTCTATTAGAAAAACATATATGCTCCTTTAGCCATAGAAACCCACATGTATACGGAACTAGACTTCATGAAACCTGCGTTTAATAACCTTCCTCTGAAAATTGGATTTAACAGTAGGATGATGCATCAACTACTCCTAGCTTTTGTTTGAGATATTCAAATGTTTATCTGGGAAGCGGTTTAATGAATATATCAGCAATCTATTCTTTGGAGGGAACATACTCCAATTTAACCTTTTGTTCAAGCACTTGTTCTCGTAGAAAATGGTATTTAATGGGTATGTTCTTGGTCTTGGAGTGCATGACAGAATTTTTCGAAATACTGATGGAACTTGTATTATCACATAGAATGGAGATGGGTGGAGTGCATGTGATCTAAATGTCTTGCAATGTTTGCATCATCCAAAGTAGTTGTTTGCTACAAGATGCGGTAGCCACATATTCTGCTTATGTTGTAGATAAGGCAATCGAACTTTGTTTCTTGCTGAACCATGACACTAACTGAGAACCCATATAGAATGCATCTCCACTAGTCCTCTTTCAATCATCAACATTTCCTGTCCAATCTGCACCTGTATATGCATGAAGAGTAAAGTTTGTATCTTTATGATACCATACTCCAAAGTCCTGAGTTCCTTGAAGATATTTGAAAATTTTGACTACCTGGAGATGTGATTCCTTTGGATTTGCTTGGAACCTTACAACAATTCTACTGCATGCATGATATCAGATTTGGTACCTATTAGATAAAGAAAACTTCCAATCATAGATCTGTAAGTCGGTTGGTTTACTATTGGTGATTCATTGTTAAAATTGAGACTACATCTTGTTACCATTTGAGTACATACTGGTTTATAATCCTCCATTCCGTACTTTTTCAAGATCTGCTTGAGATATTTGGTTTGTGAAAGAAAGATACCATCTTTTGTTTGCTATACTTGTAGACCAAGAAAATAAGTAAGTTCACCAAATAAGGACATTTCAAATTCTTGTGGCATTACTAAAGCAAAATTATGACTCATGGATTCTTCATTGCTACCAAAGATGATATCATCAACATAAACAACAATAATTAGTAGTTTATCATTTTCAAACTTTGTGTATAAATTTCTATCTGCATAACCTTTTGTGAAACCTTGTTGTTGTATATATTTGTCAAGGGGGTAATACCAAGCCCTTGGAGCTTGTTTCAGGCCATACAAAGCCTTTTTAAGCTTGCATATGAGTTTTGCATCATTTCTAAGAATGAATCCTTCTTGCTGTTCAATATAAACTTCTTCTTCTAAATCTCCATTAAGGAAAGCTGATTTTACATCCATTTGATATACTTTGAATTTTCAAAAACTAGAAAGAGCAAGAAACATCCTTATGTCTTCAAGTATGGCAACAGGTGCAAAAATTTCTTGAAAACATATACCTCCTTGTTGAGCATACCCTTTACAAACAAGTATGGCCTTGTTTCTAATAACTTCTCCATTTTCATTCATCTTGTTCTTAAATATCCATTTTGTTCCTATAACATTTTTATCATGAGGTCTGGGAACTAACTCGCAAGTATCATTCTTTTCAATTTGGTCAAGTTCATCATCCATGGCCTTGACCCAACATTCATCTTTGCGGGCTTCACTTACATTCTAAGGTTTGGTGGAGGATAGTAATGCTAGATAGCTTGAGGTCCCTATAAGAGTTCTTCTTGTCTGTACACCAACCCCTTTTCTCCTAGAATTTGAGATTCTAGATGATTCTTCTAAACATACCTAGATGGAGTCTTTTTCCTATCTGCTGCATCTTCTTTTGGTGCTTCATTGGTTTCTTCTTCTATATCTTTTTGATTTGATGCAGGAAAGCATTCCCCAACTTCCACACTTTCATATTCCTCTGTTGATTTCATTTGTTCCAGACTTCTGCATGGTTTATCAGTTACAACATCAATGCTTTCAACAATTTTCTGAAACCTTTTATTATAACATTTATATCCTTTACTTCTGGATGAATAACCAAGAAGAATTCCTTTGTTTGCTCTGGGTTCGAACTTACCAAGTTTTTCATCACTCCTTTTGATGAAACAATTGCTTCCAAACACTCTAAAGTGTTTTAAAATAGGAGGCTTACCATACCAAAGTTCATATGGAGTTTGATTGCTATTTACCCTAACATTCGCTTTGTTGAGAATAGTCACAGCAGTAAATGCAGCTTCAACCCAGAAGGTTGCAGGAGTTCCAGATTCATCAAGCATTGCTTGAGCCATTTGTTGAACTGTTCTGTTCATTCTTTCCACCACGCCATTTTGCTAAGGAGATCTTATGATGGAGAATTTCCTCTTTATTCCATGTTGTTCACAAAAGTCAAAGAATTCATCTGATATGAATTCTCCCCCTCGATCAGATCTGAGACATTTGATTTTTTGATTTGATTTATTTTCAACTAAAGCTTTGAAGGCTTTAAACTTTTCGAATGCTTCATCTTTATGCTTTAGTAGACCTATTCAACACATCCTAGAAAAATCATCAATAAATAAAATAAAGTATTCTTCTCCATGAGGTGGAATTTTCCTTGTTGGTCCACATAAATTAGTATGGATGAGTTTAAGAGGCTTACTTGATGATCCTTCTTTTTCATTGAAGTGAACTCTAGTTTGCTTATTGACTTGACATGGTTTTCATATGGTATTTTTTAGGATGCTGATATCTGGAAGATCACCAACTGCCTTGAGCCTGCATGCTTTTCTTATTTGAGAAAAGTTATATGTCCCAATATTCTATGCCATAGCCAGTTTTCATCTGTTTTTCTTAGATAACATTGTTTTTGTCCTCCTTTGAGTATGTATAAGTTGTTTGGAGTTCTTTTTCCTTTGATCACGGTCTTTCTTGTATCAAGCTCATGAACCACGCATCTATTTGATCAAAACACAACTTCATTTCCTTGATCACACATTTCACTGACACTCAAAATGTTATGCTTTAAACCATATACATACATGACATTTTCAGCTTTAACCTTTTCTTCCAAGAAGACAAAACCTTTACCTTTAATGATAGGCGGAGTGTCATTTCCAAATGAGACATTATTTTCGTTTTCTAAAGAATTATATGAATGAAGTTTCTCTTTATCACATTTCATGCGTTTGGAGCATCCGCTATGGATGTACCACTAATTTTCTTATCCTTTTGCATACATATCTATGCCACATCTTTCTGATTGAGATTCCTTCTTTCTCCATATCTTGCAATTTAATGATGTTTGCTCCTTTTGAAGTGATGGCTGAAATTTGCTCCTACACTCAGATTTTTCATGACCAAAGTTGTTACAAATCGAACATTCTACTTCATTTTCGAGAGCATAAAGGTTATTATAGGAAATTTTCTTAATTCCTGGTACACTCCTTTGATTTTGTGCTTTTCTAGTCATGATGGTTTTGTAAGCAACACATTGAGTAGCCTTATGCCCAAAGTTATGACATGAAAAACATTGCCCATTAAAGAAGTTTCTGTGATCATAGAATCTTTTGGCATTGTTTACCTGTTGGTTGAAGCTTCTACTAATATTCATCCTTGGAGTAAATTAGGTGTGATTTACCTGATGAGTTATTGTAGGCCTTTTCTGATGATTGACATATTGTTCACTATTCTTTTCTGCATCAAGATAGCTTGGTGGAGGCTAACGACTTTTGTGATTGAGATGATTCTTCAGTATATCCAAGGCCTGTCTTTATCATAGGAGAACATTGAACTTTGTTGATTTCATTTAAAGTTTCATATACTTTAGCAAATCTAAGATTAAGAAATTTGTCTTCTCAAGTTCTTTTCTTAGACCCACAATTTCACATTCTAGATTTTCATTGTGTTTTTCTCTTTCAGTGAGTTGGTGTGTCAACGTATCGATGATCATATTCTTTTCTTCTAAACAGATTTTGAGTTTAGTGACTTCTTCAAGAAATTCTTCCTCTTCTAAGTCATCCAAAAGATCATCATTGTCATAAGCCATGAGTAGTCTATAATCTTGGTCACTTTCATCTTCATCACTATTACATAAGCCATCATTGTCTTCATGTGTATAGTAACTCCCTCTATTCGCAACCTGTTTTCTATTTCCTTTTGCATATTCCTTTCCTTTTTCATATTTATCTTTATGAGGACATTTGGCAGCATAATGGCCGACTCTACCACAAGAAAAGCATTTGAAAGGTAGCTTACCTCTGAAACTTTTGGAACCCCGTTGAAACTTCTTGACAAAATTTACCTCATCTTCTTCTTTTGAAATGTGTTCTGATTCATTGTGCTCTTCCTTTTCTTTTCCCTTTTCTAACACTTTAAACGCGGCTTCTCTCATATTTGATGGACCTCCTTTTCTCATTTCAAAGGAATTTAGGATTCCATAAAGTTGAGTCACAATAATAGTTTGAAGATCCTATTTTTCTTCTATGGCAAACACTTTTGACTCAAATTTAGAAGACAAAGATCTCAAAATTTTCTCACGTAAAGTAGCTTCCTTTATCTCTTCACCTGGGTTCTTCATACAATTAACAATCCCATCTATACGTAAATGCATCTTAAGATTTTCATACTAAATTCTGAGAGTTTGAAGCTTAGCATGTTTTACCTTAGAGTCTCCTTCGTGGCCCTGAATGATTTTGTCCCATATCTCTTTGGTTGCCTTGAGCTGCATGACTTTGACAAATTCTGATTCTGAAAGACTTCCCAATAACGTGTTGACAGCTTTGGCATTGGTTTCGTATAACTTCTTACCTACAGATTCTGTAGGAATTGTTGCTGGAAATTGATATCCTCCTTCCACAATTTCCCAAACATCGGCTCCAAGCGATTTTAGATAAGCTCTGGTTCTTATTTTCCAATATACTAAGTTGCTCCCATTGAAGATTGGTGGTCTAAAAGATCTTCCTTCAAGTGATCAAACTTCTTCTGAAGGACCTCCTCTGATACCAATTGTTGGAAATAATACTAAGAGTGGGGGTGAATCAGTATTATCAGATCAATAATTTTTCATTTCCCAAACAGATTTATATACGCTACTTTTGTGAAGTGAACTAGCGTGTACACGCTACTGTGATTAGTGAAACCAGCGTATACCGAGAGAACTTGTGATTTAGTTAATTTATCATGTGTTGATCTATAACCAGTGCATCAGTAACTTATTAAACAGTGCACTAAAAACAAAATAAACCATCACACATAAGCAACACACATGAACACAAAAATTTAATTTCGAAACCCAATGTGGGTGAAAACCACCTAATTTTTTCATATTTGTCTTCTTTTGATAATAGGAAAATATATTTACAATCTTGTACTAGTGCAAACTCATACCAGTACACAGGCACCCACCTGCAGAAGGCTACAATCGTCTCTCGTTTTCTAGTTTCTATTGGAATGGAGCTATAACCCCCTAGCTCTTGTATTAGCCAATGTGTTTATTAGTACATAGGCATCAGCCTACAAAAGGTTATGACCTTCTCTCTTCCTGCAGGGACCACGTTTCATAAATGTTCAAACTAGATGCTCCTGGTACACAACAATACACATGAAGGCCTCATTTCATAAAATTTTCATACTGGACCCATCAGAAACTTTGAAACTCAAACTACATCAACCAACAATCAGTTAATATGAACAATTAGATCACTATCACCAGAACACTATGCTGAACCCAGAAACCTGCATCATCATTCAGAACGAGCTGCAACCTCAAAAAGCATGCATCATAATGTATACACTACTTTACTAAACCCAACCTGTGTGTATACGCTACTTCCTTTAATCAAACCTGCATATACCTTCAAAACTACTGAAACATAAATCTTCTAAATCAAGTTTGTACCAACCAGCAATATACTGAACATCTACTATCAGTTTACAGAGCCTTACATAGGTAGTAGCAGAGATCACCCTTCTCACTTATACAATCAATCAATCAGATATCAAACTCCTTATGCATGCAGTTTTACATTTAGATATAAGAAGACTTCATTGACAGACAGCAGTAAAACAACAAAACTGATCAGATAGATCAATCAGACCCAAAGAAAACGATTTTCCTTTGTATACGCTACTTGGAAGAGTAGAACCTGCGTGTACACGCGCTTTTACCAAGATGAACTAGCATAAAAATCTGAAAATATTAACTCATAACGTCATTGTTAATATAGACTTCAGGCAAACCTAGATCATGACATTTAAAGAATAAAACAGGTGTACACAATTAGATCTCGCCCAACCAATATCAGATCATTCAATGATAAGTCATTTCAAGTCTCATGATCCTGATCCAATATTGAATTCAAGGTGCACAAAATATTTCAGATTAAATCACCAACATAGCCCCTGCAACATAAAATATACTTCAGATAAAAATAAACACACTACAACCTTCACAAATAAAAAAGAAGAGAATTGAGCGGGGAGAGGATGGCGATGATTAGGGTATGGTCGAGCGAAGCGTGTTTTGCAGCCATACTGGCTCCCAAGCCAGTCTCAGGGATCGAAGGCGTCCCAGGTCTTGGGATAACAGTGAATGTTGCGGGATGGATGGTTATACGGCAAGCTTTTTCAGAGAAAAGCCCTTTCTCCAGCAGACAATCGAATCAAGCATACCTAGATCAGTGCGGCGGCGCAACTGTAGGGTTTTCTGTCATATGGGACCAAATGACCCTGCTTTGGAAGTGAAACACAAGCTTTCAACGAGTTTGTGAGGTGTGGGAAACAACGGAAGATCACCTTCCTGTGTGGATCCGCGAGGAGGGTTTTCTCTGGCTGAAGATCGAAGCACAAAAATGCGCGTATGAACAAAAAAGCCGTTGGGCCGTATGGAGTTTAGGGGCCAGGGGCCGCCAAAACCAGATTGCATGGAGAAACGGTAGGGGGGGTCTGCATGTTGCAGATCTGCCCCCCCTTTCAACGAATGGGCTCAAACTTGGTAGCTACGGCATGGATCTACACGATCTAGGCCTTACCCGAGTACTCATCCGAGAACAGCTGGAGTCCAGGCGGCAGAACGGAGAAAACAACCCTAGATCGGGCAGGTTTTATGCAGATCCAGACAAGCAAACGGACCCAGATCTGGAACTTCGCCATCAGTCAAAGCAGGTAACAAATTTTTGTTTTCAGATCCTGATTAAACCCCCTCAGGGGAAATCTCGATTAGTATGGGTGCATGCAGGAGATACCCCCATGCAGTTAAAACAAAAAATATGGGCAGAAATGGGGTACCCAGTTCAGACCCAGCATCTGGTCAGCGGAAGGTGGTCCCTCCAGGACTGTAGATCTCTGGAAAGTTATGAGATTGGACCAAGATCAATCATTATTTTAAATCTCAGATTGAGAGGAGGGGCTCTGCCTCAGGGACAACCAAGCTCCTCAGGGGGAGACAAGGGGAAAAAAGCTGCAGCCCAGCACCAACCAAAATCCTATAAAAATATTTTACAGGGCAGCAGAAATTCAGGGCCATTCCCAGATCAAGGAGGACACCTGCCCAGGCCATACATAGTAGATCAGTCAGAGCAAACCCCAGCTTTAAACTTAGATTCCTCAGGGCTCGATGATTTCGTCAAGTCCTATGAAACGCAAGCTTTAATTTGCCGTTTCAACAGCTTTTGGCCTAAACCAATGGATCTTTTCCACTGGATCTTCACCAGCTGGACCATGGAGTGTGATATTCATTTATGTGCAAAGGGTTTTTTCATTGTGAGATTCACATCCAAGGAAGTCAGAGATACAGTCATCAATACCGGGCCATGGTTTTGGGGAACAGCAGGGCTGTTTGTGACTCCATGGTTCCCAGATTTCGATCCAAATAAAATGACGGTAACCAGAATGCCAGTTTGGGTTAGACTACACAATCTTCCATTGCACTTTTGGGATGAACGGGTGCTGGAAGGTATTGGGAACAGCATAGGGAAATATATCAAAACAGACCGGGACAGGATCGATGAAAGGATCTACACTTACGCACGTATCTGTGTGGAAGTAGACTTAAGTAAAGGGCTGCCGGAAAATATAAGGTTGATCTACAAACAACAGAACTGGGTGCAGGTACTAGATTACGAAAACACCGCTTTCAGATGTAGGATCTGTAGGCAGACAGGTCACTTACAAAGCACATGTCCAGAAGCCAAGAATAGAAAGAAGCAGAAAGGGAAGCAGAGGAAAGGTTGGAATTTTTCTCCCCCAGATTCAGAGGATGAAGAATCAGAAGCAGCGGAGGAAGAATCTCCAGCAGAGCAAACTGAGGTAAACCAAGAAATGGAGAAACAGAAAGGAACCCCATCAGACAAAAAGGCAGTGGAGACAAGCATGGATCCTAGTACGGGAGGCACCAAACGGCACCACCACTCAGATACTTCAAATTCAGACAACGAACCTGGCCCACAGAACACAGAGACACAGTTAGTCATTGCTTCGATCGAGCCCACACAAGGAGTATGGCGCAAGGTCGAAAAGAAAAAGGGGAGGAAAACTTGAAGCGTGAGTTTTTACTCACTGCCGGATTCCAGTTTTTGCCCCTTTCATACTCTCTTCTCTCTTCTCTATTCTTATTCTTTTTGCACGTTAGTCCCCTAACGTTGCGTGGGGTGCGAAAGCACTCGGGCCCTTGAGGCAGCCTATGGAATGCTTAAATGCATCTGCTTTGTGTAACTTTTCTTTATCTTTTTAATAAAAAGTTACCTGTTTTTTTTCCTCAGAAAAAAAACATAAAATATACTTCAGATAGAAGTATTCCTTAGAAACACTTTTCACTTGCACTCCTTGGCCTTATGATCTTCTCCTCCTTATATAGTTTTAGGCCTTTCTCAATACCTCAAACCAAAACCACTTAGGACCCATGGTATTCTTGAACGGGATCAAATAGTTGTTACTCTGCTCAATATTGTGGGTTAATACCATGGTATTAACCTCTGGTATTCTCTACTCTTGAAATTCCTTGGTTGTCCAACATGTACACGTTTTTCCTCTTGCGGGAGTGTGTGTATACATATATGCGCTTTTTGTTCTATGGATCAGTGTGTATACATTGTTCTGACTAAGTGGACCTGCGTATACATCTTAAACTACTTTTCACCATCCTTTACCTTCAACTTCTTCATTCTGATTAGTAGACTTTTGTTCCATCTTCCTGTTCTTCTGTACCAATTCCCTGTTACATCTAAATGGATCTGTTACACTGTGGGTTTCCTTTCATCAAAACTGAACTGACTTGTGAGTGATTTGCCATCAAGGACAACACTTGTATCATAATGCCAATAGGTACAAATTAGAAAGGATTCAAAATGCTTTTATTCAATTTAAATGCTCTTTTCATCATGGATTTAATGTATGTATCAACGATGCATTGTTGAAACTTTAACTTATATATATTTATATAATTATATAGTTGAATGTGTGATGTTCAAATCCCCTGACTTACTCATGCTTGCAGAAGGGGTGTACGTACACACCTAGAGTTTGTAGTGTTAGCGGTTGGAATCGACCCTATGTCATGTGATTACGAGATTGGCCATTTTTTAATTCCTATTGCAACAAAATAAAAATAAAAATTAATAAGCTACATTTGTTTTTGAATGCATAAATAGATTGAATTATATGAAAAAAAAATATTATTATTTTTTATGTAAATATCACAATTCAAACTTGTGATTTTAATAAATTATTACCAAATCTTAAGTAAAATTAACTTAGAATTGAAATCATACTCAGAAAATAGCAAACATGGTAGAAGAATTAGAATACAACATTTAAATAGAATATCTATATAAATTAAATGGTTGTAAACACTAATAGGCATCAAAAGAATTACTTTAGTACACATCTCACATTGCCAAGAATTAAAGAAAAAACATACAAATGACTAAATTAGAACATTATTTCAAATTTTTATTATTAAATATAAAAGGAATTAATATATGTGTATATATACACTTAAAAAACATGTAAAAAAATTCTTAATCATGGATATTTTTAACTTGTAAATAGACTTTGTCATATTACCATGGGTCAATACCATGGCTTATTAATATCATATACCCAAGAAGATATAACTAATTTTATTGTCAAATATTTTACATATTTGAATTAATTTGACTACAAAGTCTGACATCAACATGAATTAGAACATCAAAAAAAGGAATAACTATTTTTTTTTATTTACAAGCATATTTTCCAGAAAGAATAAAAATTATAATGGTGTTAATCTAATCATTTATCGTCTAAACAAGAGGCACTGAAAAGTTAATAATAAAAAGAAAAGACCCTATTATCAAAATTCACCTTCAGCTTTCAAAACATGGGCTAAGGCTAGGCATGGGAATGATCAAGGAGGCATTGAGATAGAACTCTCTTGATTTTGGGCAAAGCAACTCATTGAAGAGCCTGAAAATCCATCTACGCTCCCTTTACCAATGCGGAAATCATACTACAAACCCCTTAATTGTGGCTTGTGATTCAAGTTTCATGAAAATGGTGGAACCCAACTTAGACTGCATACAAAAATTGATAGCCCACATCCATATCAATTTTAAGTTCCAAAGAGTAGGAACTTGTTAACACACAAATATGTCAAGAGCTCTACAATTTTTTTGTATCTAGAAGAATTGGCAATTGGGACAGTCTCATACTCGCATGACACGGGGTTGATTTATCAGAAATAATTAACAAAGCAACAAAACACATAAAATATTGTGGAAACACATAAAATAAGAGAAATACAGATATACATGGTTCACCCAATTTGGGCTACATCCACAGAGAAACAACCATACCTTCCTTTTTATTATCCATCAAAATGAAGAGATACAACCTACAAATCCATTGTAATTTCATTTCCTCTCTCACACAACCTCCTCTCTCTTTCTCGCACAGAATCATAATAACACATAGGCGCAATACAATTCCCTCATATAAACCAAGGGTTGCCTTCTAAGGAAAAATCCATAAATTAACATAACTTGTACCATCAGATATTTCTTCTTATGAACAACTCAAATTGACTATGAAAATACAATCTTTTACAATGAATTTTCTTTTACCAAAAATTTTCTTCGGGGGGCGTTGTCCCTTGACCCCCCCGAACCCCCCTGACGGCGATCCTATGGTCGGTTTTTTCACCTTGTTAGGAACTGGGGTCCAACACGATTGAGACATCTGAAACAAGAAGATAATCAAGCTCCACAACCAATATGATTCGCATTGCTACCACTATAATATTTGGGGCCTATGATCTATCCTCCTATCTGTACAGTAGGTTACATCCAGGGGAATTGTACCTTCAATCTCTCGTTGACAACACTTCATTTTCATGGAAATCACCAATTGAGCTACACCTCAGGGACATCAAGAGCTCTACATCAATAAAAAAATGTCACAGATATAAACGCCAAGAGGTTATCTCTCAATATAGACACATTATCTTGGAGACTTAATCAATCAATTGAGATAATATATTAACCACATACCGAATTAAGAGAATCTCTCACACCATACTAGGCCCCAAAATTATCCTCAAAACAAGGAATAAACTCAACATAGAGACTATTACTCTACCTAATAGTGACCAATAATCATAATGTTCAAATATGATCACACACACAAAACAAGTGGGAGATACATATTCCAACACTTCCCATTAACAAATACTTGTCTTAATCTTCATTTGTTGAGGTCTTCAACTACGTCTTCTTTGTAGCACACACCCCTCTACAAATAGAAAAACCTATTGATCAACAAAGTCTACCTTTGGTCTAACTTTGAAATTTTACCTTGTACCTCAAGCATGTACACATCACCTACCCAACTGTTGCAACTGTTGATTCACTAGGATGTCCTTCATGTACATGGTTCATTCAACCTATTGATGAAATTCTCTCAAATATAAAACTTCACCTCTCATATTCTACAACCAACAATATAGCCCACTTGTATAGCATCCATCCAACACATGGCCCACTCCTTCGAGTGTTAAATAATTCCCCTTAACAAAGGTTATTAAGCTCAACTAGAAAAGTTATCCGAGTTAGTATCAGAGTCACATGATAAAGGGGTACGCATGCCTCTCTAGGTATTACAATGATATGCCATTTTCATGTTACATAGATATGGGTACAACACACTCCATCTTATGGAGATATCAGGTACAAGCTCAAACCTTTTAAGGATCATTACACCAAATCATGACATATGGACTTGCTTACAAATACAATGTGTGACTCACATTATGACATGGTCATGATTTTATTTTATTCTCACACAATTTTCCCTTAGTTCATCCACCACAATCCAATCATTAAAGGAAATTTCAGACTAAGTGGCCTCATAAGGGATAATAATAAAATAAGAGTTATGAATTTTGGAGGGAAAATAATAAATCTATTTTTTTATTTTATTTTTAACTTATCTCCTTATAGGTTTACTCAAATTTGAAGTGTAGACACTCATTGGATGCAGAATTAAATTCCACAGCCAACGCATATCCATTATACATACTTCTTAGAAGACTCACATTGATAAAAATTTAAGATACATTTACAAAACATGTTGAATGCACTTTTTTAATGTATATTCTTTTTTTATCAATGTGGCTCTTCTCATAAGTATGCATAATGGGTACTCATTGGATGTGGAATTTAATTTTGCATCCAATGAGTGTCTACAATTGAAATTTGAGTAAAACTATAAAGAGATAAGCCAAAAATATAATTAAAATAGTTTTTTTTTCCCCTCCAAAATATTCAATTGTAACTCTATTAAATTTAAAGCATTTTGATTGGTTTATATATTATGACATGGAAATTATATGAAAAAATCATGGGCATTTTTAGGCTAAAATTTCCTCTAATGCTCTATTCTCGCTACCATCACCAATATCCTCTCTTGTAGTGATTCCAAAAGCACTATCCTTGTAGTCTTTGCTACAATTACTATCGCTTTTGTTTCTTGGACAAATATCTAATGAACTCTTATGTTTTCCAGGAAATCTTAGTCCTCCTTTCTACAATCTCTCCATTCCGTTTCAAAAGTCGGTCTATAATCATTACTGGTTTATCAAGTAAGAAAAATGCAACTTGATTTCATCTCAAAACCAAGAAGCTATACATGCTTCACCCTTTCCATGAAGAATTATCATCACGTACTAGTTGTAAATCACTTGAACCACTAATAGCTTAAATCAAATGGAAACATATTGTATCCAAGGCCTAACATCAATCTAACCATGAAAATCGAATAACTGGCCATCCTATGGGCATACTTCCATCTACTTAGATACATGGGTACATGAGTGCCATCTGTTGTACTCGTTAATTATCTAGGAAAGTAGTATGGATACAGGATGTATCTAACTCAGTATTACATTCGATGTACACATGTCAATCGGGTCTTATAGTGTACCATTCAACAAACAATTCAAGGGGAAAAGCTAGTAACTATAACTCATTTTCATCTACCACACTTCTTACTATGCATACTAAGGAATGATGTTTACATCACAAAAGTATTACAACATTACTACATACATAACAAGATTTACACAATACCAACTTATAAAATAGGAATATCATCTTCCTTTGCTCATGTATTAGGAATTTTTATTTTCATATTTGGCATTTATGCTCAATCTTTGTCTTGGACTTTGGTACTTTATTTTTCATTTGCTAGAATGGTGAATTGTTACAAAACAACTATATCTATAATGAGTTAGCTAGGCTCAACAAAGATTCAATATATTCATTCATAATTCCAAAATATAAAATAAATTCTCTAATTACCAAAACATCGATTTTCGTCATCTTACCTTTATATCATTATCACTATCAATAGACTGGCAATCTAGTTGTTTGTATGTTCCTATGATCCCATGGATAACACATCCTAGATGGATCCCCTTATAATGTATTTACCAATGCCATTAAAGCCACTTATCAAAGCCATAAACCTATGTGTTGACTTATCTCTTAGAATTCCCCTTGAACCATGGACCCCTTTAATTGGAATTGAAATGATATTAGCGCTTTCTTGTAGTTCTTGAATGCAGGTCAATGTCATGAGATTTCCCATTCCCTTGATGCAATGCAATTAAAGCTTAGAATATATTTCAATCTGTCAAATGTGAGTTTGATTATGGTATAGTTGGCTCTTTGAATCCAATTTCTTAGTAGTCAAGAATGATTGACTAAAAATATCGTCTCTCCTATTTTAAAAGAAGGAAGACCTTTGTAAGGGCATTTTGAACAATGGAATGCATCACCAAACCGACACAGTTTGTCTAACAAATTAGATGTCAAACCCAATTTCTTTTGTTTCTCTTCGATTTCAACCCTACCACATGTTAATTAATGCATGCTTTTCTTCCTACCTTGCCTACTTCACTATCATCAACTTCTGGTAGGTTGGGCTTCTTTAAGTCCTCCTCATAAGAAAATTTTCCTCGTCAATGAGATATTATAGGTAATCCCCTAATTGAACCTTAAAGGCTAGTATATGTAGGCTATCGACCCTTCACAACCAATAGCCCAAGCTTGCCAGTACTGCTATATGTCATCTAAAACTACAAATCATGTTATCAAAAGATCACATTCTAGGGTAAAAAGGGCATCTTTAATATCATAGAATTAGGTTTTTGAAGGATAATAACCCCCCCCGGTTTGAGAATTCTTGCAAGATCCAGTAGACATTGTTGCATGTGAAATCCAAAGATTGGAATGAACACATCTAGATATGATCATTTCAAAGCTAATTTCCCCTCTAAACAATTTTCTTATGTAATGACATGCAAATCTTCAAATTTAACTTGAAAATTTTGAAGGCTCCAACAAATAATGGTTGTTTCATGGAGGGTTAAGGAGTTCGTGATCTTCTTGTCTTCTGTCGACCTTACGAATAATTTTTTTTTTCCTTTAGCTTCGAAATCCTTTTTCCATTAACAAGATTTCTAGCTTTGACTTACATGCTCTTTCCCTTGATGTGGGTTCCTTCTAGGGTGACAGTATGATAGGTAGATTCGCTCTTCTCACATAGTGAAGCTCCTCCTCTACGTAATTTGGTGGACAAACAAAATACAAAATCATAAAATTTTAATCTCCATTACTTCTTTGGGCTCTCCTATGAGAGAGTCAAGTTTAAATCTTCTTTGATAAGTTTTAGAGAGTACACACTTATTAATACACAAATATATCTTGAGTTATACATTAATCAAATAATGTTACAACTAGCATGTGTGGGGAAAATTAGTAGACCATGGTTGACTATGGTTAACATTGCCCAACTATGGCTACAAATTGGTGATGAGGGTTGGCAATGGTTGACAACGATTAACTATCGTTGGTGAGAGTTATTGATGGTTGATGATGGTTCCCTATGGTTGAAGAGGGTGACCTTCATTGACAAAGTTGACCATTGTTGAGGAGGGTTGACCTTGGTTGACAATTAATGTAACAATGCATTTATGTTACATTAATGTTGAGAATTGTTGCATTAATGCTCGTCAACCTTGGTTGATGATGGTTGATGTTACATTGGTGTTAATGTTAATTTTACATTATTGTTTACATTAACATTACATAAATAGTTATTGATAAGGTTGACCATGGGAAACCATTAATGTAACAATGTATTTAAGTTTCATTATTGAACAGCGTTGACCATGGCTAAACTTTGTGGCCATGTTTGACCATAGTTAAGCTTCGTTGACCATGTTTGAACATGGTCAACTATGGTTAAATATGGTCAAGTAATAATTGACCATGAAGATGGTAGTCCATGTTGACCACGAATGTTACTAGTTTGACCATAGTTGACTATGTTTGTGCATGGATAAACATGGTTGACCAAGGTTGACCAAAATTGGCTATGGTTGAACTTCCTAACCATGTTTGACCCATGGCGCCTGATGCAATGGCATAGATAGAGCACAAAGTTCAATGAATACTGGAGTGGAGCTTGTTAATGTGATGGGATGGTCACAAGGTGATGTTGGGAGATATTTTAAATGGTTTCCAAGAAATTGTAAATATTTGCATTAGGAAGTGAGTTTTGTTTTAGAATAAATTGGAGGAATTATTTCCTAATGTAAATATAGATTCGCTTTCCCTTATTTTGTGGAGAATGGGAAACAATTCATCTTGTGACTCTTGGTTGTCCCATGTTAACTTTATTTTTAAAGAAAATAGTGTTTGAGAAGAAGAGTGTGGAGCAGTGTGTAGAGGAAGAGAGGAGAAGCTCCAGAATGAGGAAGTCGAAAGAGGCCTGGGATGCATTGTATCTCTGACCAATTTAATGTATATTTGAATTTAGTTAATGAGAAACATATTTATATGCCTCTCTGTTTGTTTCTCTACATGTATATTGTTAATGAAGTTTCAATTTATTGATTTTTTCACTTGTTAAGTTGATTTGTATTAAGAATCTGAATGCATCAAGAACTGTGGTGGTTGTATGCTTTAGGAGGAAGTTGATTTTCTACTTCAAGTACAATTTAGAGTTGAACATACCCCTATGCGTATGAACTTGTAACTTCATATTGTTGTCGTAGTTGTTGTTGATGTGTTTGGAATATATGTTGTTGGTCTATCGATGTTTGTTATTACAGTTGGTACATGTTAGTGTCGTATATGTCTTGTAGATGAAATGTGTTGCTGGTATATAGTTTTGAGACCCTGTAATCCATTGAATAGATTGATATTAAGAGTTGATACCTTATGACTTTAATTGTTGTGTGTGTGCGCCATCCATTGGTATTTTGTTGCAGTTGTTTTCAAACCTATGGAGGAATGTATTCTGTGTCCTAGAGTAGTGACTATGTGGTTGTGTGAGATTTACGGTGACTAAGTGTTGTTATAGCAGAACATAATGTTCTATTTTGGAAATTTTGTCAAAAAATGCCTCTTTGATTGTTTTCAATTGGCAAAGTTGTATGGTGATATTTCCCATTTGTCTTTTCTGGATTCCTATTGTAAATTTTATAGAAGAATGTGTGGTTGCACCTGGAATAATGGTTGCACGATTCCTGTTAGTGATTAATACCATGGTATTAACCACTGGTATTCTCTACTCTTGAAATTCCTTGGTTTTCCAACATGTACACGTTTTTCCTCTTGCGCGAGTGTGTGTATACGTATATGCACTTTTTGTTCTATGGACCAGTGTGTATACATTGTTTTGACTAAGTGGACCTGCGTATACATCTTAAACTACTTTTCACCATCATTTACCTTCAACTTCTTCATTCTGATTAGTAGTCTTTTGTTCCATCTTCCTATTCTTCTGTACCAATGCCTTGTTACATCTAAATGGATCATTTACACTGTGGGTTTCCTTTCATCAAAACTGAACTGACTTGTGAGTGAGTTGCCATCAAGGACAACACTTGTATCATAATGCCAATAGGTACAAATTAGAAAGGAGTCAAAATGCTTTTATTCACTTTAAATGCTCTTTTCATCATGGATTTAATGTATGTACCAACGATGCATTGTTGAAACTTTAACTTATATATATTTATATAATTATATAGTTGAATGTTTGATGTTCAAATCCCCTTACTTACTCATGCTTGCAGAAGGGGTGTACGTACACACCTAGAGTTTATAGTGTTAGCGGTTGGAATCGACCCTATGTCATGTGATTACGAGATTGGTCATTTTTTTATTTCTATTGCAACCAAAAAAAAAAAATTAATAAGCTACATTTGTTTTTGAATGCATAAATAGATTGAATTATATGAAAAAAATATTATTATTTTTTATGTAAATATCACAATTAAACTTGTGATTTTAATAAATTATTACCAAATCTTAAGTAAAATTAACTTAGAATTGAAATCATACTCAGAAAATAGCAAACATGATAGAAGAATTAGAATACAACATTTAAATAGAATATCTATATAAATTAAATGGTTGTAAACATTAATAGGCATCAAAAGAATTACTTTAGTACACATCTCACATTGCCAAGAATTAAAAAAAACATACAAATGAGTAAATTAGAACATTATTTTAAATTTTTATTATTAAATATAAAAGGAAATAATATATGTGTATATATACACTTAAAAAACATGTAAAAAAATTCTTAATCATGGATATTTTTAACTTGTAAATAGACTTTATCATATTACCATGGGTCAATACCATGGCTTCTTAATATCATATACCCAAGAAGATATAACTAATTTTATTGTCAAATATTTTACATATTTGAATTAGTTTGACTACAAAGTCTGACATCAACATGAATTAGAACATCAAAAAAAGGAATAACTATTTTTTTTATTTACAAGCATATTTTCCAGAAAGAAAAAAAATTATAATGGTGTTAATCTACTCATTTATCGTCTAAACCAGAGGCACTGAAAAGTTAATAATAAAAAGAAAAGACCATGTTATCAAAATTCACCTTCAGCTTTCAAAACATGGGTTAAGGCTAGGCATGGGAATGATCAAGAAGGCATCGAGATATAACTCTCTTGATTTTGGGCAAAGCAACTCATTGAAGAGCCTGAAAATCCATCTACGCTCCCTTTACCAATGCGGAAATCATACTACAAACCCCTTAATTGTGGCTTGTGATTCAAGTTTCATGAAAATGGTGGAACCCAACTTAGACTACATACAAAAATTGATAGCCCACATTCATATCAATTTTAAGTTCCAAAGAGTAGGAACTTGTTAACGCACAAATATGTCAAGAGCTCTACATTTTTTTTGTATCTAGAAGAATTGGCAATTGGGAGAGTCTCATACTCGCACGACACGGGGTTGAGTTATCAGAAATAATTAACAAAGCAACAGAACACATAAAATATTGTGGAAACACAAACACAGAAACACATAAAATAAGAGAAATAGAGATATACATGGTTCACCCAATTTGGGCTACATCCACGGAGAAACAACCATACCCTCCTTTTTATTATCCATCAAAATGAAGAGATACAACCTACAAATCCATTGTAATTTCATTTCCTCTCTCACACAGCCTCCTCTCTCTTTCTCGCACAGAATCATAATAACACATAGGCGCAATACAATTCCCTCATATAAACCAAGGGTTGCCTTCTAAGGAAAAATCCGTAAATTAACATAACTTGTACCATCAGATATTTCTTCTTATGAACAACTCAAATTGACTATGAAAATACAATCTTTTACAAGGAATTTTCTTTTACCAAAAATTTTCTTCGGGGGGAATTGTCCCTTGACCCCCCCCCCGAACCCCCCTGACGGTGATCCTATGGGCGGTTTTTTCACCTTGTTAGGAACTGGGGTCCAACACAATTGAGACATCTGAATCAAGAAGATAATCAAGCTCCACAACCAATATGATTCGCATTGCTACCACTATAATCTTTGGGGCCTATGATCTATCCTCCTATATGTAGAGTAGGTTACATCCAGGGGAATTGTACCTTCGATCTCTTGTTGACAACACTTCATTTTCATGGAAATCACCAATTGAGCTACACCTCAGGGACATCAAGAGCTCTACATTAATAAAAAAATGTCACAAATATAAACGCCAAGACGTTATCTCTCAATATAGACACATTATCTTGGAGACTTAATCAATCAATTGAGATAATATATTAACCACATACCGAATTAAGAGAATCTCTCACACCATACTAGGCCCCAAAATTATCCTCAAAACTAGGAATAAACTCAACATAGAGACTATTACTCTACCTAATAGTGACCAATAATCATAATGTTCAAATATGATCACACACACAAAACAAGTGGGAGATAAATATTCCAACACTTCCCATTAACAAATACTTGTCTTAATCTTCATTTGTTGAGGTCTTCAACTACGTCTTCTTTGTAGCACACGCCCCACTACAAATAGAAAAACCTATTGATCAACAAATTCTACCTTTGGTCTAACTTTGAAATTTTACCTTGTACCTCAAGCATGTACACATCACCTACCCAACTATTGCAACTGTTGGTTCACTAGGATGTCCTTCATGTACATGGTTCATTCAACCTATTGATGAAATTCCCTCAAATATAAAACTTCACCTCTCATATTCTACAACCAACAATATATCCCACTTGTATAGCATCCATCCAACACATGGCCCACTCCTTCGAGTGTTAAATAATTCCCCTTAACAAAGGTTATTAAGCTCAACTAGACAAGTTATCCAAGTTAGTATCAGAGTCACATGATAAAGGGGTACGCGTGCCTCTCTAGGTATTACAATGATATGCCATTTTCATGTTACATAGATATGGGTACAACACACTCCATCTTATGGAGATATCAGGTACAAGCTCAAACCTTTTAAGGATCATTACACCAAATCATGACATATGGACTTGCTTACAAATACAATGTGTGACTCACATTATGACATGGTCATGATTTTATTTTATTCTCACACAATTTTACCTTAGTTCATCCACCACAATCCCATCATTAAACGAAATTTCAACCTAAGTGGCCTCATAAGGGATAATAATAAAATAAGAGTTATGAATTTTGGAGGGAAAATAATAAATCTACTTTTTTATTGTATTTTTGGCTTATCTCCTTATAGGTTTACTCAAATTTGAAGTGTAGACACTCATTGGATGCAGAATTAAATTCCACAGCCAACACATATCCATTATACATACTTCTTAAAAGACTCACATTGATAAAAAATTAAGATACATTTACAAAACATGTTGAATGCACTTTTTTAATGTAGATTCTTTTTTTATCAATGTGGCTCTTCTCATAAGTATCCATAATGGGTACTCGTTGGATGTGGAATTTAATTTTGCATCCAATGAGTGTCTACAATTGAAATTTGAGTAAAAATATAAAGAGATAAGACAAAAATCTAATTTAAAAAAAAAAATAGTTTTTTTTTCCCCTCCAAAATATTCAAATGTAACTCTTTTTAAATTTAAATCAATTTTATTGGTTTATATATTATGACATGGAAACTATATGAAAAAATCAGCGGCATTTTTAGGCTAAAATTTCCTCTAATGCTCTATTCTCGCTACCATCACCAATATCTCTCTTGTAGTGATTCCAAAAGCATTATCCTTGTAGTCTTTGCTACAATTACTATCACTTTTGTTTCTTGGACAAATATCTAATGAACTCTTATGTTTTCCAGGAAATCTTAGTCCTCCTTTCTACAATCTCTCCATTCCGTTTCAAAAGTCAGTCTATAATCATTACTGGTTTATCAAATAAGAAAAATGCAACTTGATTTCAGCTCAAAACCAAGAAACTATACATTCTTCACCCTTTCCATGAAGAATTATCATCACGTACTAGTTGTACATCACTTGAACCACTAATAGCTTAAATCAAATGGAAACATATTGTATCCAAGGCCTAACATCAATCTAACCATGAAAATCGAATAACTGGCCATCCTATGGGCATACTTCCATCTACTTAGATACATGGGTACATGAGCGCCATCTGTTGTACTCGTTAATTATCTAGGAAAGTAGTATGGATACAGGATGTATCTAACTGAGTATTACATTGGATGTACACATGTCAATCGGGTCTTATAGTGTACCATTCAACAAACAATTCAAGGGGAAAAACTAGTAACTATAACTCATTTTCATCTACCACACTTCTTACTATGCATACTAAGGAATGATGTTTACATCACAAAAGTATTACAACATTACTACATACATCAACAAGATTTACACAGTACCAACTTATAAAATAGGAATATCATCTTCCTTTGCTCATGTATTAGGAATTTTTATTTTCATCTTTGGCATTTATGCTCAATCTTTGTCTTGGACTTTGGTACTTTATTTTTCATTTGCTAGAATGGTGAATTGTTACAAAACAACTATATCTATAATGAGTTAGCTAGGCTCAATAAAGATTCAATATATTCATTCATAATTCCAAAATATAAAATAAATTCTCTAATTACCAAAACATCGATTTTTGTCATCTTACCTTTATATCATTATCACTATCAATAGACTGGCAATCCAGCTATTTTTATGTTCCTATGATCCCATGGATAACACATCCTAGATGGATCCCCTTTTAATGTATTTACCAATGCCATTAAAGCCACTTATCAAAGCCATAAACCTATGTGCTGACTTATCTCTTAGAATTCCCCTTGAACGATGGACCCCTTTAATTGGAATTGAAATGATATTAGCGCTTTCTTGTAGTTCTTAAATGCAAGTCAATGTCATGAGATTTCCCATTCCCTCGATGCAATGCAATTAAAGCTTAGAATATATTTCAATCTGTCAAACGTGAGTTTGATTATGGTATAGTTGGCTCTTTGAATCCAATTTCTTAGTAGTCAAGAATGATTGACTAAAAATATCGTCTCTCCTAGTTTAAAAGAAGGAAGACCTTTGTAAGGGCATTTTGAACAATGGAATCATCACCAAACCGACACAGTTTGTCTAACAAATTAGATGTCAAACCCAATTTCTTTTGCTTCCCTTCGATTTCAACCCTACCACATGTTAATTAATGCATGTTTTTCTTCCTACCTTGCCTACTTCACTATCATCAACTTTTGGTAGGTTGGGCTTCTTTAAGTCCTCCTCATAAGAAAATTGTCCTCGTCAATGAGATATTATAGGTAATCCCCTAATTGAACCTTAAAGGCTAGTATATGTAGGTTCTCGACCCTTCACAACCAATAGCCCAAGCTTGCCAATACTGCTATATGTCATCTAAAACTACAAATCCTGTTATCAAAAGATCACATTCTAGGGTAGAAAGGGCATCTTTAATATCATAGAATTAGGTTTTTGAAGGATAATAACCCCCCCCCCCCCCAGTTTGAGAATTCTTGCAAGATCTAGTAGACATTGTTGCATGTGAAATCCAAAGATTGGAATGAACACATCTAGATATGATCATTTCAAAGCTAATTTCCCCTCTAAACAATTTTCTTATGTAATGACATGCAAATCTTAGAATTTAACTTGAAAATTTTGAAGGCTCCAACAAATAATGGTTGTTTCATGGAGGGTTAAGGATTTCGTGATCTTCTTGTCTTTTGTTGACCTTACAAATAATATTTTTTTTTCCTATAGCTTCGAAATCCTTTTTCCATTAACAAGATTTCTAGCTTTGACTTACATGCTCTTTCCCTTGATGTGGGTTCCTTCTAGGGTGACAGTATGATAGGTAGATTCGCTCTTCTCACATAGTGAAGTTCCTCCTCTACGTAATTTGGTGGACAAACAAAATACAAAATCATAAAATTTTAATCTCCATTACTTCTTTGGGCTCTCCTATGAGAGAGTCAAGTTTAAATCTTCTTTGATAAGTTTTAGAGAGTACACACTTATTAATACACAAATATATCTTGAGTTATACATTAATCAAATAATGTTACAACTAGCCTGTGTGGGGAAAATTAGTAGACCATGGTTGACTGGTTAACATTGCCCAACTATGGCTACAAATTGGTGATGAGGGTTGACAATGGTTGACAACGATTAACTGTGGTTGGTGAGAGTTATTGATGGTTGATGATGGTTCCCTATGGTTGAAGAGGGTGACCTTCATTGAAAAAGTTGACCATTGTTGAGGAGGGTTGACCTTGGTTGACAAATAATGTAACAATGCATTTATGTTACATTAATGTTGAGAATTGTTGCATTAATGCTCGTCAACCTTGGTTGATGATGGTTGATGTTACATTGGTGTTAATGTTAATTTTACATTATTGTTTACATGAACATTACATAAATAGATATTGATAAGGTTGACCATGGGAAACCATTAATGTAACAATGTATTTAAGTTTCATTATTGAACAGCGTTGACCATGGCTAAACTTTGTGGCCATGTTTGACCATAGTTAAGCTTCATTGACCATGTTTGAACATGGTCAACTATGGTTAAATATGGTCAAGTAATAATTGACCATGAAGATGGTAGTCCATGTTGACCACGAATGTTACTAGTTTGACCATAGTTGACTATGTTTGTGCAAGGATAAACATGGTTGACCAAGGTTGACCAAAATTGGCTATGGTTGAACTTCCTAACCATGTTTGACCCATGGCGCCTTATTCAATGGCATATATAGAGCACAAAGTTCAATGAATACTGGAGTGGAGCTTGTTAATGTGATGGGATGGTCACAAGGTGTTGTTGGGAGATATTTTAAATGGTTTCCAAGAAATTGTAAATATTTGCATTAGGAAGTGAGTTTTGTTTTAGAATAAATTGGAGGAATTATTTCCTAATGTAAATATAGATTCGCTTTCCCTTATTTTGTGGAGAATGGGAAACAATTCATCTTGTGACTCTTGGTTGTCCCATGTTAACTTTATTTTTAAAGGAAATAGTGTTTGAGAAGAAGAGTGTGGAGCAGTGTGTAGAGGAAGAGAGGAGAAGCTCCAGAATGAGGAAGTCGAAAGAGGCCTGGGATGCATTGTATCTCTGACTAGTTTAATGTATATTTGAATTTGGTTAATGAGAAACATATTTATATGCCTCTGTGTTTGTTTCTCTACATGTATATTGTTAATGAAGTTTCAATTTATTGATTTTTTCACTTTTTAAGTTGATTTGTATTAAGAATCTGAATGCATCAAGAACTGTGGTGGTTGTATGCTTTAGGAGGAAGTTGATTTTCCACTTCAAGTACAATTTAGAGTTGAACATACCCCTATGCGTATGAACTTGTAACTTCATATTGTTGTCGTAGTTGTTGTTGATGTGTTTGGAATATATGTTGTTGGTCTATCGATGTGTGTTATTACAGTTGGTACATGTTAGTGTCGTATATGTCTTGTAGATGAAATGTGTTGCTGGTATATAGTTTTGAGACCCTGTAATCCATTGAATAGATTGATATTAAGAGTTGATACCTTATGACTTTAATTGTTGTGTGTGTGCGCCATCCATTGGTATTTTGTTGCAGTTGTTTTCAAACCTATGGAGGAATGTATTTTGTGTCCTAGAGTAATGACTATGTGGTTGTGTGAGATTTACGGTGACTAAGTGTTGTTACAGCAGAACATAATGTTCTATTTTGGAAATGTTGTCAAAAAATGCCTCTTTGATTGTTTTCAATTGGCAAAGTTGTATGGTGATATTTCCCATTTGTCTTTTCTGGATTCCTATTGTAAACTCTATAGAAGAATGTGTGGTTGCACCTGGAATAATGGTTGCATGATTCCTGTTAGTGATTAATGTGTTGTTACAACATAAAACAGAGAACCATTTTTGTTGAATGTTTCGAAATCCCCTTATAGATTTGAGTTAGCCTTGGAAAAAGGGTGAAGGAGGGTGTTATAGGCCATTTTGTCACATCTAGTCAATATTCCTTCAAACAGGATCATTCACATCCTTTGAACACTTTATCATCCTCTCTACACAAAGCCCTAAGTTTGCCTCTCTCATATCCCTGAGTTTCTGCCTGAAACTGCTTTATTTCAGTCATTTTTAGGATCAACGCACCCTGGCCCCTCATTGGCTAGCGTTGACTACCAGGCTTCCCTACTTTGCACCTGTGTTGATCACCAACATGTTGCTCAGTGTTAGGGGTGCACTAATTCTAGATATTCGAGAAAACAAAAAAGAATCTTGAAGTTTCCTTTTCGAGAAGCTTCCAGGAATTGTTATAACTATTTACCTCAAATAAAAGTCTCGAATCCTATCAAATCATACCTTGGAGTTTTCATCCCTTATCCCTTGAGCTCATCCTCCCATCAAGAGTGGATGTCAGACCCAGATTGGTAAAAGGATAAGAATTCATGAACTACCTCCTTTACCTATATATTTACTGCCATCCATAGGCACAGCCTTGGCTTTTGGAGAATGATTCTACCCTTATGTTGTTGGTGTGAGACATATCTTTTTATGCATTAGGGTGATTAAAGTTGCACTTTGTGGCAAGGAAATGACAAGTCAACTTGGAGGAGTTCTTCTACAAGATCAACACCTATTTTTGGCTGTAACTCACTCCATTTCTACTAATGCAAGAGTTCCTTATTTTCCTATATATGATGTTATGATTTCATGTATTTCAATACCATGTTGATATATTGAATAAAGTGATTAGATGATGCTATATAGATCTCGTAGATCGTTGGCTTGTGTTGGTTGATTGTGCAGGTTCTAATTATAGTGACGACATCTAGGATTGGAGCATACAAGCCAAGGAAGAAGTGAAGCATACCATAGATGTCAAGTAGGCTTCATTCCATTATCTATTAAGTTTAAGGAAAACATTAGTCCCTTTGTCTTTCTATTGTTCTAGGCCAGTCTACCAGGCCTAGGGACGATAATTTTGTCTGCAGTCGTAGATCCTGTCTAATAGAGGGTAAGTGAAATAATTCCTTGTGTCAAGGAGAAAGTGAAGGTCATGGGAAGTCGATTAGAAGAATACCAAGTTATTTCACCTTCCCAAAATTCAAAAGACAGTTTTTTGGGGGCGCTACAAAATCATTTCGCAGTGCTTATAGGATTTTAACTGTGCTACGAAATTATTTTGTAGTGCCTACAACAAAAATTTCAAGGTTTCATGTTTACGTCTTTAAAAGCCTGTTTGGCCTGCCCGTTACATCATTTGCTAAATGGACACATATTAAATTGGATGAGGTGAGGAAACTTGAGGGTTAGATGAATAATCTCTCATGGAACTTATGAAGGCAAATCCATATTCTCTTTTTGGCTGCGTATGTAAAATGTTTTATGAAATATAGTTGAAGTTTACAGGGAGAACATAGTTGTCAGTGTTTTAGTTCTAGGTTATTAGCAGTCGAAGAAACCTGGTCTATCATCACTTGTCAACCTTAGTTGATGATGGTTGATGCTAAATTGGTGTTAATGTTAATCTTACATTATTTTCATTAATGTTACATTAATGGTCATTGACAAGGTTGACCATGGGGCAACCATTAATGTAACAATGTATTTATGTTATGTTGTTGAACAAGGTTGACCATGGCTAAACTTTGTGACAATGTTTAACCACAATTAAGCTTCCTTGTCCATGTTTGAACATGGTTGACTATGGTTAAATATGGTCAAGTTATGGTTGACCATGGGTGTTATTGGTTTGACCATGATTGAATATGGTTGTGCATGGATAAACATAGTTGACCAAGGTTAACAAACATTAACTATGGTTGATCTTCCGCAACACGTTTAAACCACAACATATCCACCTAGTCAACCTATGTCATAGTGCCTACATTCATGGAATATTAAAGAATACCTGAACCTCACCAAATATTGATAAAAACCTCCCAAATTCCTCTTTTTGAATGCTCTCCCAATACAAATTTCTAATAAAAGTAACTCATATTTTTAATAGATATCCCCTATTTTTACTAAATACCCCTTTGTATACCCATGAATGCCTATAATTCCCCCCTACTCCACATCCCTCCCCTAATATATATTGACTCTATTTTTCACAACTAAAAAACCCCTTTATGAGAGAACATGGTAAGATATTGGTCAATAAGGTGAATCCCCTATGGTATGACCATGGTCAAGCTTACTTGACCATGTTTGACCAAAGTTGAGTTGATTCGACTATGATTCACTATGACTGACGTGTGATTAACTATGGTTAAATATTATAGACTAGGGTTGTCATCATTTACCTATAGATGATTATGGTCGACCATGGTTGACCAAGATATCCATGTTTGGCCATGATTTACTATGATGAACCATTGTTAACCATGTAAACCATTGTTCTGGCCACATTTAACCTAATGTTACACTTATAAATATAAGAAAACAAATTATGTTAAAGACACAATCACTCAATTGCGATAATATCTTAACCACATATAAAAATAGAAAGTTAATTGTTCGTAAAGCATTTTCGCTAATCTTACGATTGAGTCTCGGAGTGACAGCGTGACGGAGTTGGAGTGCACTGTTCGTGATTGGTATCTTACATGCGTTGATATTTGATGAGTTGGAGTCCACAATTAGTGCTTGGTATCTTACATGCGTTGATATTTGATGAGTTGGAGTCCACAGTTAGTGCTTGGTATCTTACACACGTTGAATATATGATGTAATTGTACCCTATTTTTATACTTCTCATGGAGTTGAGAAGCTGCAGCAGCAGACTTTTACGACCTAGAATGGTTTAAGTATATTCTAAGTAATAAATGAAATGGTATTTATTCAGGATATTTTTTAATATTAAAAATTTAATAATTATTTTTGAGAATTATAAACTTAAGCTGTTTAATAAGTAAAATTAGAATGTATTTAAATCAAAAAATCAAATAAAAACTAACTATTTTAATATTTTTGAATTCATAAGTATTGCTGGGAAGTGATGTAACTTGTGAAATTTCTATGTAAACACTGGTCAGTGAAAATTCAAAAGTTGTTTTTGATCCAAGGACCGAGTACCGCATTTGTTGTTGCCACTTCTTCGACCAGATTGACTAGATTTACAATGTGATTTTGGATATATTTAGTTAAAGGATTGTTTAAAAGTTGAAAGTTCATCATACCAATGTATATATATCTTAAACACAATTTTAACATAAGCGAAGAGATCAAATTTCTTCACGCCAAAACTTCTTTAGAGTACAAATATAATATGTAATTTTTCATTATTTAAATTGCATTTTTGAATACTATAAAGAAAAAGTATTTACGAAAAATACACGATGTGTTCTACTAGTTATTTAGAGGATATCAAGTATGTTCCACAATTTGTAAGAGTTTTTCAGGAGAAAGTTCTATGTTTCTTGTATTCTCCTTTTCTTAATGAAAAGAAAGTCTTCTTTTCTTTTGAAAAAAAAATGATCAAATAAACATTTTAACCATAAAATTTAATTTTTCATAATATATACATAATTATTAAACATTTTAACCATAAAAAATTATTTTTTTTATGATATATACATATTTTTTTTATTATATGAGACAGCTTTTTTCTATTTAGAGCATAATTTATTTTTATTTTAAAGAGGCATGTATCAACTCTATGGACTAACAGACAAACTTATACATCCCCTCACACTAGGTTGTAGAATGAGCCTCACATCCCCCTCACACTTTATTGTAAAATGAGCCTATCAACTCAATAAGAAAAACGTTGAATGTATAAATCAGATTGTAAAACGATCTGTCCCATAAGCTATCTATAAATGGAACCAATATTTGGGAAGTTATAGCTCCATTAATATATGGAGGCAGTATATGCCACAGGTTGGATTTTGTACTTGGTTAAGTCCAACGACTAACATACACTACCCCTTACATTAATGGAGTTGTAACTCCAAAAATATTGATAACCTCTATAAATAAATAACTACTAGTAAACAAAAATATCGGGATGAAAAGTAAGGCGAGGAGAACAACAAGGAGGAGCAGATCCATGTGCCTGTGGATCCGCGGCTATCAGGTTCACTGGTTGTTTGTGAATATTGCAAGCGAACGATCAACTTTATCAGCGCACGCCAAGCCACAACGGCTCAATAGGTTAATACGTGGGGGCTATATAGATAGGAAGGGTCAGTTGTTCGTTTACCGAAAGAGCCAAGCAATTGCCTAGGATGCCCCACCAAAACCAAAGGGCATACACAATCAGGGTGGGGTACTCCTGAGTCCTTACGTTCCGGCCCCTCTACGTTATACGACACTTTACTGTAAGTCCTACACCTTAATGTACACCTTAATGTCTGAAATGACACGACCTTTCCTCTAATCTTCAAATGGGTCAACCTAGTTGCAAATATTGGCCCTAATATAAGCAGTACATAACCCCATTCATTCCGTGAATTTGACGCATCATCTCCATGGAATGGACACTCACACATTCTTATTTGAGTAGTTCGAAAGTCCAGCCATGTTCCAGCATGAACTAAAGCTCCCGAGACATTGTTCAATCTGATTCAAGAACTGAAGCACGGGTTAGAGTTTTTGTGAATGGAAAATTCACGATTCTGATAAAGTCGGCGTCAAGTTGTTGCAATTAGATGGGGAAGGTGTGTTGCATTGCTGACACACTTCAACAAGTTTCTTTGAAGAAAAATAGATACAACAACTCCTCGTGTCTTGATTCATAGATTCGGGTTGTGATTGTTTTAACTATTCTCACTTGGAGAACCTATTCTCACAAAAGCATTGTAGATTCAACCATTAAATTTTGATACGAAGAACCTTAAAATCTCACAAAAGCATTGAATTCAATGGTTAAGTTTAGATGTGAGAGAACCTTAAAATATTACAAAAGCATCGCAGATTCAGTGGTTATGAGGACATCCACACAGAAGAACGAGGCCTATTTTGCGGGATTCAAACCCATCCCCTATTCGACCTACGTGATATGTGAGCGCAAAACCCATTTCATAGAAAAAATTTGCGAGGTACCCATCTATCTATTTTCTACTTTGCTTGTTAATATTTCAATTCATGTTCAATGAGTACCAACGCTCATAACTCCTCGATCCAGTGATCAGGCAGATAGACAAGGTCTCTTTCATTTGGTATTTTGGTATTTTGTGCGTTACTATCATTTTCTATCGTGTTACGCATATACAAAGACTTGTGTTAAGCTTTGCACGACACACAAAGACAAGTTATAGTGGGTGTACTAAACATATACAGAGGCCTCATTCCAAAATGGAAAACAATGGCAAGGAAATCTCAAATTTTGTGGAAACAAATCACTTAGGGCAAGTCAAAATTTCTTCAACAAACAAAATAGGGAAGTGGATTTGGGTAAATGAAAAACAATATCAGGGCATTTTAAAGCACAAACTTGCTCGCTTTAAATGGAAATAAAGAAGAAGAAAATAATCCGAGAAAAAGAAAGCAAATAAAAGCAACAAAAATAATAGCAGCAAAAATAAGAGCAATAAAAATAAAGAAGAGTCAACCATTTACAGTCCCACATCTACACCTCTTACTTGGTCATCAACTCTCTATGTCCAGGAACTGATGAAGGGCAGGGCAAGGCTGGAAATTTTGGAAGCCAAAAAACAAGAAAGGGACCAAAAAATCTCAGAGATTACACTTGCAAATCGATTTTTAATGGAAGGTAATAGGATCCTAAAAGAGCAAGTAGCAATGCTACACGAGGCTTTAGAGACAGGAAAACAAGAATGGAAAAACATGAAGGCAACATGACAAACCATGAAAGAATCAATGGAAACAAACAAGGAAGTGATAATTTCTAAAGAAACTCAGGAGGACACACAAATATCTCAGTAGGTAGTCATTTCCGAAAAAAAGGCAAAAGAGATCAAGAGGACAAGCATTCCAAAAGAAATCAAAGTCAGAGCTAAGGGCACTAAAAGTTACATAAGGATGGAGGAAAAATAAGATGTAAGTGCTCGTAGAGCATAGGAAAGAGAGGAAAAAGACATAAAAGATAGGGAAATGAACTTTATTATAAGAGGAATAAGTGAATATGGAAAGAATGAAAGCACTCTCAATTTGACAAGAGACTTTTTGAAAGAGAAATTACATTGGAAATGGAAAACTTGTGATGTTGAAAATGCAACAAGATGATGGAGCTTAGTGAAAAGGAGTCGCCTTCACTAAGTGGGCCCACAGGCTATTTTTGGCACAAAGTCTATTTTTAGACTATGTCTATTTTTAGACATATGGATCATGGTCTATGAGTTGCAGGATGCTATTTGTGGATGATTGGTCATGTTGGTAAAAATAGATGGACTTCTATTTTTAGACATATGGGCGGAGTCTATTTTTATACTGCCAGGCTAAAAATAGAACAGTCGAATATTATTAGCTCATAATAATATTTGGACTATAAACATTATCTTATCCTCTTGGAGCACTTCAGTTCGAACTACAGATGTGGCACCTGCAGCTGTCAGAAGGAAATATGCTTTTCTTATGAGTCAGTTGATCTATTGCATGATGGACTTCAGTTAGAACTCAAGTGATTGAGTTTGGTGGAGTTGATTGAGGAGTTGATGGAGTTGTGTTCAATTTGACTTGGTTGAAATAGTTGTATTTAGTTTAATTGCAAATACACTAGTGATGAGTGATGTGAATTAATTATTAATTAATTCACTAATTATTAACTCATAAAGCAACTAAAGAATACATCAGTTAACTCAGTGCATGGAAAGTTCAGTGGAGACAAGTGTTAGAGGTGAGTGAAAGGGCAAGATAGCTATCAATTGTGACTATAGTTGTGCATGAGATTTGCACAATCAATGGATTGAGTATTGCCAATGAGGATTGCGTCGTTCAGGCAAGGGAAATACGAGTTTGGATCAGCTATTCTCATGCAGGATTGCGCAGTAGAGGCAGGAAAACAGCAAAGGAGATTTGAACCAGTGATTGATTCAGATCTAACCTAGTTTGTGTGTAACAGGTGGAGATAGTACTGAGTACTTGCGAGGAGTATTGTACTATGTATTGTTACATGTTCTCAATCAATATAATATACAGATAGTTGGGGGTTTTCAGTTGTATGCTTTCCCCGTGATATATTGTGTTGATATGTGTGATTGATGCTTCAATGTGCGCATGCGATTGTTTCTGAATACTTCAAATTGATGATCAATAGTAGAGGAGGTTATGTATTATGCATGCATTCCGCAATAGTGTATGATCAAGATAATCTATGTGAATAAGTGTCATATTATTCAAAATTTCTACATGGCATCAGAGCAGAGTTGATCATCAGATCTATTATTCAGAAAGTGATTACATTTTATTTCTTCAGGCAGAGTCTATAATCGGGCCAGGTAGCCTCTGGATTCATCCTTCTTTTGGAAGGTGAGATATCCAGTAAAAGCCCATACAGTAAATCTCTATACGAGAAATACTTTGTTCTCACGAATTTTAGATCAGAAGGAGTTGAGTTTTGAGCTGGTGGAATTCGAATTTGCAGTAGTGTTTTCTTGGTGTCAAAGTTGAAATGTCTTTCAACGGATTGCGATTGGAGTATGCTCTTGAAGGCAGCTCGACTTATATTGCATGGAAATACAGGATGGAGGCGGTGTTAGATGAAAATGGGCTGAAGGAGTTGATATAGGCTAAGGTCCCAAAGCCTACTGATGCTACTCACATTGAGGTTTGGCAAAAGAAGACAACAAAGTGTCGAAGGATTCTATTGGAGGGTGTGAAGGATCACATTGTGTCCAGCCTACATGGAAAGGCTTCTCCATACTTTATGTGGAAAGCGTTGACAGATTTATTCCAAATCAAGAGCGACCAGAGGAAGTTGGCGCTCAAGGATAAACTCAGAAACATTAAGTGTGAGAATGGAGACAGTATGCCCAGGTATCTCACACAGTTCACCCAATGCCGAGATGAGCTGGGAAGTGTGGGGGTGACTATCGATGATGAGGACTTGGTGAGCTTGGCTCTCCTTGGTCTTTCGAAGAGTTGGCATTCCTATCAGGACTCTATCAATGGTCGGGAGAAATTTCCAGGATGGGAGAGACTTTGGTCAGATCTTGTGCAAGAGGAGATCAGGAGGAATACCAGGGACAGATCTTCATCAAAGGCATCTGATGAAGAAAATTGCGCTTTGGCTGCCAAAGCAAAGAAGAGGAAGGAGAAGGGTTCTCTTTCTGAATCCAGTTTTTCCAATGATGGGAAGAAGGTTAAAAAATCGAAAGTGAGATGCTTTCGTTGTCATGAGGTGGGCCATTATGCTACAAATTGTCCACGGAGGAAATCCAAGAAGGGATCCAGGGAAGGATCTGAAGGTGAGGCACTTGCTTCACAGTTTGAGTTGTATTTCACACTCTTTGCATGCATGGTTTCATCCATGGTGGGAAGTGTTTGGTTTCTTGACAGTGGAGCTTCTTTCCACATGACCGGTGACAAGATTTTGTTCAGTACTTTTGAGGAGAAAGATCTCCAGATACTCATAGCGATGGGTAGTGATGAGAAGTATAGTGTCTTAGGTGTAGGCACAGTTATTTTTCAGAGGGAGCATGGAGCTTGTCTTACCTTGACCGATGTCAAGTATGTACTAGGACTGAAGAGAAACTTGGTGTCGATCGCAATGCTTGAAGACAGAGGCTGTGATGTAGTCTTCAGTAAGGGAAAGGTTTTCCTTAGACACATCATCACTAGACAGGTGAAGCAGATTGGTTCACGGGTCAAGAACCTGTATGCTTTTGAGGTTCAAGATGCATGCAAAGCCGTGAGCAGTGAGGCAACTGATGGAGACTTGGTGGTTGAGAGGGAGCGTATATTACTTCTCAACATGCAGAGCCAGAAGAAGTCTCAAACGATTGTGGAGGAGCAACGATTGGTGCAGCAGCTTCAGGAGGTTGTGGAGCAGCCACAACAAGGGAAGCTGAGAGGACATCGAGTAGAGACATCTACTCATGCAGAGACCTCTAGTAGGGGGAAACTTCGAGCCAGGTGGGCTGAGGGATCACATGCAGCCATACCTCTAGGTAGGAGGTGGGGGTGATCATCCCAAGGAGGAGGGGCAGGATCCTTGACGTACCCAACCTCTTATATGAGACCTTGCTACGGGAGCCCTGATGTGTAGTAGAAGGAACTAACTGATTAGGTAGAGACAGATGTGGATGGAGTGGCAGAGAGAGCGATAGTGTAGGGAATCCTAGGACATCGCATAGCTAGCAGGCTGCAGCAATGCGAGATGCACAAGTGGTTTGCACAGTGCTAGGTGGCACATAGAAGTGTGCAATGGTGCGAGATGCATGGAGATGTTGCAGTAGTGCAAATTTCAGAGAGGGAGCACTTGTCAGCAGCAGGAAGAGCTTTAGCATAAGAGTATGTTCCTAGCCCAACAGAGTGGTCAGTTGGGAGTGTTTTTGTTCCAAGTGTTGTTGGAGCAAGTGGACCGGGCAAATGTGTTGCATGCAAAACATTCCAAAGTTGCAGGATAAGGGTTGCAGATAATCCATATCTTGTTGAGAGGGAGTGTTGAAAATTCAACAAGATGATGGAGCTCAGTGAAAAGGAGTCGCCTTCACTAAGTGGGTCCGCAGGCTATTTTTGGCGCAAAGTCTATTTTTAGACTATGTCTATTTTTAGACATATGGATCATGGTCTATGAGTTGCAAGATGCTATTTGTGGATGATTGGTCATGTTGGTAAAAATAGATGGACTTCTATTTTTATACATCTGGGCGGAGTCTATTTTTAGACTACCAAGCTAAAAATAGAACAGTCGAATATTATTAGCTCATAATAATATTTGGACTATAAACATTATCTTATCCTCTTGGAGCACTTCAGTTTTAGCTATAGATGTGGCACATGCAGCTGTCAGAAGGAAATACGCTTTTCTTATGAGTCAGTTGAGCTATTGCATGATGGACTTCAGTTAGAACTCAAGTGATTGAGTTTGGTGGAGTTGATTGAGGAGTTGATGGAGTTGTGTTCAATTCGACTTGGTTGAACTAGTTGTATTTAGTTTAACTGCAAATACACTAGTGATGAGTGATGTGAATTAATTATTAATTAATTCACTAATTATTAACTCATAAAGCAACTAAAGAATACATCAGTTAACTCAGTGCATGGACAGTTCAGTGGAGACAAGTGTTAGAGGTGAGTGAAAGGGCAAGACAGCTGTCAGTTGTGACTATAGTTGTGCATGAGATTTGCACAATCAATGGATTGAGTATTTCTACATGTGAAGCAATAAAGGTGGGAAAAATATGTGAAGAGAGGCCTCAACCCATAAAAGTCATCATGGTGAGTGTGCATGACAAACACTATCTCTTAAGCAAAAAGAAACTCTTGAAAGGCTCACACTTCTTCTTAGATGAAGATCTAACTAGAAAACAACAAGAGGTGAGAAGAGAAGAAGTGGAGAAAATTAGAGAAGCAAGAAATGAAGGGAAAAGAGCATAGCCATACAATGGTAAAGCGGTTATTGCAATATTTCGGCCTCATGGAAAATCAAGGCAGCAATTTGGCAGTAAAGAAAAACCAATTAATTCTATAATAGGGATGAAAACAACGAGATCAACATGGATGAGAAGGGGCAAAGACTCAAATTTGATTCTTGTGTGTCAAGCCGCGTAGCAATCAAATCCTACCCAGGTCTACCTAAGTCTAGTCTGTTGGAACTTTAAAGGTTACCCTTGGATGAGGGGACCTGGTGTTATAGACAATTTTGTGCCTTGCAGCATCAGGCATGAATTGTCGATAATCCAAGGGATCCAAAGCCCCTAAACATGATGTTCCTACCCCTAGAGGAACAAGGTCAGCAAACCAACAGCTCTCAGATCAGTTCTCCACCTGAAAACACTCAAAAACAAGCAATCCTGAAATCAAAGCAGGTGCTCCACTAGGCTTCTGCGCTGAAACTCAACTCCTCCATGGTGTACCTGCGTTGCAAAGCAGGTAGAACAAAGGCCACCTGCGCTGAGCGAGATGGGACAAGTGGCACACTGAGTCATTGCTCTGGAATCTTCCAAAAATGACACTTGGATCAGGGATTTCGCCTTGTGATGAGTCAGAGGCTCTGTTTCTCCAAGTGGAAGCAAGGTTCTCCAAGTGGACTCAAGAACTGAAGATCAACTGAAGAGAGAGAGGACACAAGGCAGCTACACATCAGTTGCAAGCTGACTCATCCTTTCTCAATTCATCTATATATTGAGCTCTCTCCTATGAGCTCAGGAGGCTGGAATTTTGTGCAAAGTAATGATATGCTGTTGGTTTCACTTTAGAACTATTGGGTGATTGCTTGAAGGAGGTGAAGAGGAGAAATTCTTTCTGCTGGGAGGTGTTGTTGGATTGGAGCCTTCAATGGTTGTAACCTTCTCAGAACTTTACTTCTTCCATTAATAAAAGCTATTGAGGTTCTTCTATATGCATTTGTTTCAATGATGTATTGTGATGATTGTATATTTGATTTATGCTAATCCTTGAATCAGTTATGAATGCATGCTTCTTGTAGTTTCCTTCTTTGTTATTTTGCAGGATCTCATTGTAGCTGGGCCAGCAAAAGAGCAAAGAGCTAGGAGCAAGCAGCAAAGAGAAGAGATTGGAGCAAATATTAAGCGCAAGGCAACGGTTAGTGCATTTCTTCATTCTCTCTTGCTTTCATAAAGAAGTAAACCTTAAGTAGTTTTGTTTACAGTTGTTGCTGAGGTACTATCACCCTTAGAGTGGGATAGGGTCATCCGAATCGGATACTTTTCCCTACAACAAACTGGCGACTCCACTGGGGATCGTATCTGTTTGATTGTTTGTAGTATTTTGCTATTCATTTCCTGAACAAAAGAGTACCAAATCGAAAAGCTTTTGACTATATCAAAAGCGAAGTAGAGGGCAGCTACTCTAGCTCATTTCTGAGTATGTTCATGATTTGAAGAGCTGATCTACAAGGATCCTTGTAAGTTCTTAGTGATAGCTTTTCATCCTCCTTGTCATCCCTTAGTGTGTACTTGACTGATAGCTTCTGATTTGAGCAAAAACTGTGAATTTTTGAGAAAATTGTGACCCGGAAACTGTGAAAACGCAACTTTCGTTTTCCAAAGCAGGCAGTACACAGGCTACCTGCTTTGCAACGCAGGTCCCGAAGGGGCTACCTGCGCTGAGAGCCAGACTGGCTGTGCAGCACCTGCGTTGGCCCAATTTTGCCTTGTGCAGCTGGGGTTTCCTCCCTTTTTCTTGCCTTTTTCACTATAGATTTTGCAGCCAGTTACCAGTCTTGTACCTATTCTGAGACCAACCTTACTTGCCATCATTCCGCCTCTGTTATATAACGAAATTGTACTTGTTCTTTTGTATTTCTTACCTCATTTACAATTTCCCATAACGAAAGTGAACTAGTCTTGCTTTGGCCTCTTAGATCTAAACCTGTGTTAGGCATTTTGCTGGTCTAAAGAGTTAGCTTGTTGCTGTCCATAGCTGATTAGTCTTTTTACTTTCGTCATTATGGTTTGATTTCATGTATTTCCAGTGATTAAACAAGTAAATCTTAAGGTGTCTTTTGATTTTGGACAAGCTTGTTTACTTTCGCTTGAAATCGAAATCAAAGTTATATAACAACTTTCTTTTTGTAATACATCAACATTAAGAAAGGGAAAAGAAAATACATGCATTGTGCATTTTGCATTTGACTGTTTGCATGCTGATTTAGGGAATTTTGCATTAGTGTGTGCTCTATGATCTGTGTGAAAAGATTTGCCTTTCTTCTCCTCAGTAGTTAAGATTTTCAAAGTTGAAAGATTGAAAAGTTTGCTTCTCATCTTAGACTGCATTCAGGAATTTGTTACATACATCTCGTGGTGATCCTTAAAGGCAAACTGCTAAACAAGATCAACATTAAAATAAATTCAATTTACATAACAACGCTTTGTAACATAACGCAAACACATAGAGGTCTAGGTAGAGACGTGTTCTGGCGTCGTTAAACGTAGTGACTGTCGATCTCTACGAAGGTGGGTGATTCCTCCTGAGGGACGATAGCACTAATACGGACTTGTGCCCCCGCGTACCATCGCGTATATTGGGGGACCCCTATAGGAACAAAGCCTTTATCCATAGGAAGCTGTGTCGGCCACCCTACTGATCGCGATGCAGTGAACACAGCATTCACGAAGATCGACCACTCGTACCGTAAAACGTATTCTGTGGTTTCGCGAAAGGTTTGGCACACCCTCTGCCTAGAACTCCAGAGTAGTTTCTTTTGGCCTTTTTCAAACTCTATAACTGAAAAAGTCCATCCGAGCATTTGTCACTTCGGGCTCATTAATACATCGAAGGAGACTAGAGTCATCTTTAGCTTTTTCTCGACTCTTAAAAAGTGAAAAAGCAAGTTGTGTCTAAAAGCGTCGTCATAATAAAATTCATTTTAAACGGAACATAATCACCTCCTATTCCTGCGTTGATCTTCGAAGTTAGTCTTTTGTCATCGTAAGTTGTTGTAGAATCGCTAAGGAATCTTTTGGATAGACTAGATATGTCTGAACAACCGTCGACATCTAGGACTGTGTCGTCTGACACAGCAGCAGCAGAACCTCCTGCTGCTACTCCAACGATGTTCGCTGGTATACCATCTGTCCCGGCAAACTGTCAACAACAAGCCGGAGTCCCATCAGGGACGACAATATGGTTAGTTCCTATTTCTTCATCCGGATTATCATCTGGTACTTCTTATGTTGAAACTCAACAAATTGATCCAATGTGTCTTCAAAGGCCAATTTACCCTTTAAGTACTGGATTTCCACCATGTGGAGGGCAGTATGCTCTTTCATTGTTCCCTCCCGGAGAACAACCATGTGGGAGTTTACAACAAAGTTCAGGTCAAACTGGAATCACATCTAGCGGTTGGGTACCAATACTGCCTCAACAATCAGGAGTTGCATATTCAATACAACCAGTACACCCTGTGTCGAATATTCCCACCACACCTGCTACGGCGAATGCGTCGCAAGTACAAGCGCTACCTGTTGTAATACAACAACCTCTTGTCTCGGCGGCTCAATCACAATCTCAGGGTAGTGCCTCCTTATCTGGAGCGACTCAGGCTCGAACAAGTACTGTGACTCCTCATCTTGGTCAATCATCCAGTATTGGTCAACAGCAAATGGTCCAACAACCAGAGCTGGTTCAATCTCAACAACCGCCATTCCAGCAATCATATCAAGGACCTGAGCAACAAGTCTTTGTAAGTAATGGGCAACCATGCTATAATGGTTATGCCCATCAACTTTGTCAAAGTTGTCAGCACTATGCTGGTCTGCAAAGACCCATTGCTCAGGCGATACCATCTTATCCTGGATATGCTTCGCCTAACCTGAACCAACAGTTGCCCTTTGTAGCAACTCTAGAATTGCCAGATCTAAACCGGTTGACGAATGATCCAATTGCTTATGCCCCTTGGTGGCCAGCGATTCCGCATAAACTTCCATCGGACATTCCTAAATTCAATGGAAATCCAGGTGAAGACCCGTCGAATCACGTCATGACTTTTCATCTGTGGTGTTCATCGAACACTCTAAACGATGATTCGATAAGACTTCGCCTCTTCCAGAGGACATTGACAGGTCCAGTGGCTAAATGGTACATTGAATTGCCAAGAGCCTCTTTCGACAATTTCAGCTCCTTAGCCACGACTTTCTTAACCCATTTTCAATTACCGATAAGGTATGAAACGGGAACAGAACTCCTTACCAACTTCAAACAGACAACGGCCACTCACATATCTGATCATATACATGAGTGGCGACGTCGTCGTAGGATGGTGAAAACTTACGTTCCCGATCAGCTGTTAGCTGAATGGTTTATAAAGTCGTTACTTCCGGCTATAACGGAAGATGTGGCCAAGGGGGGAGTCGTAACAGAGGAGCAGGTCATTGCTCGTGCTCAATATCTGGACTTAGTATATACTCAGTCTGGCACGCTCTACGACAAAATACCTGACGCCCCCAGACCTGAATTTTCAATTCCTCCCCCTCCTAAATCGAATACTGACTCTCACGCCAGCAATGGCGTGACTGGCAAACGCAAAATTTCTAGTCAAAATGCAAATGAAGAATTTCTTGCCTCAGAAGTAAATGCCATGTCGACCGACAAGGGCAAACAACTGAAGCAACCAGGGGGCAAGAAGAAAAAGAAAAGGAAAAGGAAACCCCCGACAGGGTGTCATATATGCGATGAGGATCATTGGACGAAAGATTGTCCACATATAGCTGAAGTTAAGAAACTCTTCAAGAGTTCAAAAACCCCAGCAGTATTGACTGATCCGTTTCCTAGTCCAAGACAAAATCTGGTTGCTAATCAGAATGCTTCCCGATCCCAAGTGCTTATGTTGTCTACCTCAAAATAGCAGAATAATGCTTTGACAAGGAATAAAGATTACAGGAATCCAAAGAAATTGAACAAAAAGGCAAATAAACAACCTAGTAGTTCAACAACAACTTTGACCAAAGTCATGCCACCCATCATTCCTGAACCAATGATAAAGTCGCCAAAGGGAGTAGTACACAAATCGACATTTAATCCTCGTGCAAAAATAGCACAGAATTATAATATAGTAGAGGACCTGGCCCAATCGCCGTCCACTATGTCGACACTTGAGGTACCGCAAAATTTCCCCTCCCAAGAGCAAGCTTTACTATCAGCGATAAGTGGGATTGGCCCAATGGATTCCAATCTTGTGGCCTTTGATCATAAAGGATATGACCCTCAGATACCAGCACAACTAGCTTTCCTTATTCAAGTGAAAGCCCTCAACAAAACTGTTCATCGAACAATTATTGATGAGGGGGCATCTACATGTCTTATGTCGATGAGTTGCTGGAAAAATTTAGGCTCACCACCCTTGTTGAAATCGTCAACGACGTTAAAAGCATTTGATGGACGATCATACACTCCATACGGGATTTTAAATAACTTGCAAGTTGAACTGGGGGGCAAAACAGTAGAAGTTGATGTGGAAGTAATCGACGGAAACCTCGATTACAACATACTACTGGGAAGGCCTTGGATATATGCCATGGCTGCAGTTGTGTCGACCTACTTCAGGAGGATTGTATTCCCTTTTCAAGGAAAAATTACAATCGTCGACCAACAAACATTTCTCCCCAACAGTTCTCAAGTTACGGGAAGCAGCACAATGATCCATGAAAGTAATCAATCGCTCCAAAATATTGGAGTAGGTCTCCTAAAAGACCCTGCCTTAATGGGTACTTTTGCCCTACCGCCGGCGAGTAATCTGGCGGAAGTAGCCACAGTGGAAACCTACAATATGAAATCTTCTATATCCAACGGATTCGGAAGATTCCTAAATATTTTGTCAGCATGGATCATCGCCCTAATGAAATACTGTAAATACAGTGGGCTCCGAGGACGATTCTTATCTCATGTCAACCTCGTTAAAAAACGAAACAAGGAGTCATGAGGATAGTTCTTGTACTATGTCAACCTCATTAAAAAATGAAACAAATCCCCTTTTCAAAATTCAAAGGTAAACCTTCATTCCAACCACCAAGTTGAATGCAATGAAGCTTGGGGGGCACCCTCCTTTGACATGCGTTATTATGATGCTGGGGGCATTCAAAATAATCGAGCAGTTTTAGCACACAGTTCATGCTCGTTAAAAAATAAACACAAGATTCGAGCAGTTTTAGCACACAGTTCATGCTCGTTAAAAAATAAACGCGAGATCCGAGCAGTTTTAGCGTCATAGTTCATGCTCGTTAAAAAATAAACATAAGCTTTTGAGCAAGTTTAAGCTCGTTAAAAAATGAACTGCCCGGTAAATAACCATTTAAAGAATGTAACCTTTGACAGCCATATAAAAGCCTTGGTCGTGTTTTGCTGCAGCCATCACCTCCACCGTTCATTTGGCCAATCGTTCATCTCCATATGATTGTTTACCCATTTTGAGGAACAGCTGCGAAGAGTGATTTCACTTAGCCATCCTTGTGACACTGCCGTGATTGGAAAATTCCAACCTGTACCTGGAATCTGCTACTATCCCTGTTTATCACTCGTTCCTCAAAAGACGAGTCTTCTTTGAGCTCTTTTCTCCTGACTCGTAAAATATGAAAAGTTTGCCGAGTTTTGGCCTTCCAGCTCGTTAAACGACCGGAAGAGCTATCCCTCCTCTAGATTTTAATCTTTTTGGACCTGAGGGATTATTGCACAAAAAGATCGAGCGCTTGTTTTGTTCGGCTCGTTAAAGCAATCGAAAATTCATCCCTTCTGTATTGTTTTATACTTTTTCGGACTGAAGGGATTAGATGACGAAAAAGGAATTCTGGAGTTGACTTTATGTACCTTTTCAGACTCTCTAAAAATGAAAAGGACCGAGTTTTCCTTGTCGTTAGACTCGTTAAAATGATTAAATAGCGACAAACTTGTCTTTAGACGAGAGCGAGTTTCCCTATCGCTAGGCTCGTTAAAACATAGCGATGGGCTTGCCCGAAGGGCAGGTTATAGAACAAGCATATGTTATCCTCCTCAAGCTTGACAAAAATAAAGAGGTACTGGTCAGCAATGACTGGGGAAAAATTGGGAGAACCTCACAGCTTTAATGGTAGCAAGTCACTCTTGAACATGACACTTTGTCCTCCGTATCACATCGGGTTGGGTTGTTTCATTCACCGGTCTCATCACCATGGTCCTCGCCACACCATCCACATTTGGGGTAATGCTACCGATCCATCACATCAGTGTCATTATATGTTCAAGAGATGTTGTTCTGCAAAGAGTCAACCGTGTCCCATCCACTGCCATACATTGTCCTTCATCCATTTCATGACCGCCACCCTGAATCATACATCACAGTTTGTTTTCACCTCATCACAATCACTAGCTCCGTTCCGTGTCGGATTCATTAAGGCCCTCCTTTGACGGATCGCTCCTTGTCGACATCAGCTCATTATCCAAGGAGTTGATCTAGGAACAACCCCTTCAGTACTTTGAAGCTTGCATGCCTCAATGGCAAGTTTCTCACTTCCGGCGATAGGTATACATCAATGACCTTCGACCAGAGGATTTTGCATGGTGGTCGACGCCAAGTCCTTTATTCCCACCATGTGAATTGTACTGCTGTACCTTGAGGGTCATCATCCTTATCGGTGATTCCTCTCGCGCTTGTTAACGGTTTACATCATTGACCGGTAATCAAGCGATGTCTTTCCATGTTCGACTTCAAGAAATTCTCACATGGATCGACTTGTACATCGAGTGAAGATCGAAAGAGATTGAAGACCCCGAATCTAGTTTCATCCATCCGGGCTACGATATATATTCAGGATATAAAGACATTTGATGTGTACATAATTGCGGCAGATGATCATCCTTCTCAAAGGATGATAATTTCAGCAGAGAATTATCAGTCTACCATCAGACGATCGTCTGTTCTATGTACCAAAATGAATTTATAAAGCTGAGCATGGGAATGCCCGCCTCAGCTAGATCATGAAAAAGTATGAAAAATAATGTATTATATTGTATCTTATTACAGGACACTTCTCAGCAGATTGAATGAACTTCAGATCCTCCTAATAAAGCATTTCACCCGATAAACGACCTCATACTTTAGGGGGCATCTGTTATAGACAATTTTGTGCCTTGCAGCATCAGGCATGAATTTTCGATAATCCAAGGGATCCAAAGTCCCTAAACATGATGTTCCTACCCCTAGAGGAACAAGGTCAGCAAACCAACAGCTCTCAGATCAGTTCTCCACCTGAAAACACTCAAAAACAAGCAATCCTGAAATCAAAGCAGGTGCTCCACTAGGCTTCTGCGCTGAAACTCAACTCCTCCATGGTGTACCTGCGTTGCAAAGCAGGTAGAACAAAGGCCACCTGCACTGAGCGAGATGGGACAAGTGGCACACTGAGTCATTGCTCTGGAATCTTCCAAAAATGACACTTGGATCAGGGATTTCGCCTTGTGATGAGTCAGAGGCTCTGTTTCTCCAAGTGGAAGCAAGGTTCTCCAAGTGGACTCAAGAACTGAAGATCAACTGAAGAGAGAGAGGACACAAGGCAGCTACACATCAGTTGCAAGCTGACTCATCCTTTCTCAATTCATCTATATATTGATCTCTCTCCTATGAGCTCAGGAGGCTGGAATTTTGTGCAAAGTAATGATATGCTGTTGGTTTCACTTTAGAACTATTGGGTGATTGCTTGAAGGAGGTGAAGAGGAGAAATTCTTTCTGCTGGGAGGTGTTGCTGGATTGGAGCCTTCAATGGTTGTAACCTTCTCAGAACTTTACTTCTTCCATTAATAAAAGCTATTGAGGTTCTTCTATATGCATTTGTTTCAATGATGTATTGTGATGATTGTATATTTGATTTATGCTAATCCTTGAATCAGTTATGAATGCATGCTTCTTGTAGTTTCCTTCTTTGTTATTTTACAGGATCACATTGTAGCTGGGCCAGCAAAAGAGCAAAGAGCTAGGAGCAAGCAGCAAAGAGAAGAGATTGGAGCAAATATTAAGCGCAAGGCAACGGTTAGTGCATTTCTTCATTCTCTCTTGCTTTCATAAAGAAGTAAACCTTAAGTAGTTTTGTTTACAGTTGTTGCTGAGGTACTATCACCCTTAGAGTGGGATAGGGTCATCCGAATCGGATACTTTTCCCTACAACACCTGGGATAGGGCTTATTGCAAAGGGTAGAGACATAATCTGTCTCAAGGAAACTCATGAACATGATGGTTGTAAAACTCCTGTGTTTGATGGTTATTTGAAATTCGCAGTTTGGTATGAGGCAGCAGAAAATGACAAATGGTATGGAGGAATATTGGTTTTAGTGAAAGAAAAAGAAGGTCATCACATATAGTTTGTGAAAGAAGATACAAATAAGCAATATTTATTGTTCAAAATAACATTGAATGAGAGCCACATAAGAATTGCACCATGCTATTTTGCACCTCCAGCCTCAAAAACTTACAAAAGTAAGGGGATAGATAGGAAAGACCCATATGCAACTTTAAAGGAAGATATTGTTGTATATTCTCAGTAGGGAGAAGTTATTTTAGTGGGAGATTTCAATGCTAGAACAACAAATCAACAAGCTAGTTTTTTTTGTTGCAAAGCAGATCACAATCTTATCTGGCTCATTGAAGAGGGGAATCCCCAATGGCTTAAACATTCAGAAGATGACAAAGTTAGCAATCATTTTGGAAAGGAGTTGCTCACATTGTGTGGTGCTTTCAACTTAATCATCTGCAATGGTCTTGATAAATGGAAAATATCTCAGAAGTTCACTTGCAACACATACAATGGGGCAAGTGTTGTTGACTACGTTATTTGTTCACAAAGCTTGATAGAAGGGATAGATGAAGTTAATATTGGAGAGCATATGTTGGACTTAAAATCAAACCATAACCCAATTTATATAAATCTATCTTGGTTAGAAGAAAAACATCATAGGAAGAAAACCCAATGTTCTCGAAAATCGATATCAAGGGGCAAAATTCTTCTAACACGGGAAAATTGAACTATCTTCAAAAAAATGTTGGAGAGATCAATTCAGAAGGGAAAAAGTGGTTCCCAAAGCCTCAATAGCCATGAGTTAACAAATATAATTCAGAGTGCACTTGAGAAGTGCAAAAGAGCAAAAACAGGAAATCTTAATCAAATTGTTTTCCTGTAAATGTTTGGTTTGATGAGGAATGCAAAATGACAAGAAAAACCTTGAAAAAGGAAGGCGAGGAGAAGATGAATGCAAAGTTATATAAGCATATTTTAAAAAATAAAAAAGATGACTTCATGCAAACAAGGCGAGAAGAGTTAATATATCTAGGAAAGAATCACCCAAAGCGTTTTTGGCAGGAACTTCAACCAAGGAAGAAGCAAATTGAAAATAATATTACAACCAATCAATGGTTTGACTATGCAAGACAACACTACGAGAAAGAATCAAAGGAGGACCCTCCTCCCAAGATTAACACAACTACAAAGCTTCTCACATTACAAGAAGTAGAGACAGGAATTAAGAAGTTGAAAATAGGAAAGGCAAAGGACTTGGTTGAACTTCAAGCAGAATATCTAAAGTGGGGAATGAGCATTCTTGCACCGCACATCATGGAAATATTCAACAACACCATTCGGAAAGGATTCCCAAGAGATTGGAAAACTAGTCTAACAATACCCCTTTTTAAAAGTGGAGACATTAATAAACCTTCAAACTATAGAACCATTATGATCAATTATTTGTTTGCAAAGCTCTTCAGTAACATGGTGGAAAATAGAATCAGTAAGTGGGCAGAAGTCAAAGAAAAGAGGGAAAAAGGGCAAGTAGGGTTTGGCCCGAATATTCTATAGTAGATCATGGTATCATGTTGAGATACATTATTGAAAAGGACTAGGAGGGAAAATAAGAAGTATTTTGCTGCTTTGTTGACTTCAAAAAGGCATTTCACACAGTCCCTAGAGATACGTTGTGGAGTAGAATAGAAGAACTTGAAATTCCTTTGCATTATAGAGTTGTTGTTCATAGACTTTATGAAGAGGTGAAAGTCAAAATTAGAACTTCAGTAGGCATTTCAAAAAACTTTAGAAGTGACATCGGAGTCAAGCAAAGTTTCCCTTTATGCCCTACTCTTTTTTGTTTATATATTGATAAATTGGAAGAATGGCTAAATCTGCAAGGTGGATACAATGTTTGGTTGGGGAATTTTGTGATAAAGATTCTTTTATATGCTGATGACCTTGTATTGATTACTAAATCGGCCCAGGGATTGCAGATGCACCTTTATGCCCTTGAATATTTTTGTAAAGAATTAGGGATGCAAGTCAATATCAACAAGACCAAAATAATGATTTTCTCAAATAAAAAGAAGCAGAGCCAATATATGTTCTTTTTTGAAGGAAACATTCTTGAAGAAGTAAATGAATACAAGTACCTCGAGATTGATTTCAACAACAAGCTTAATTGGGAGCACTATAGAAAGAAGAGAATTTTAGGAGGGTGGAAAGCATTATATTCTCTTCAAAACAGATGTAGAGAGACAAAGTTATGGGATTGGAATACAATTAAAGTGCTTTTTGGGCTCCTAGTTTGTCCAGTGATATTATATGGGTGTGAATTGTGGGCTAGCATCATCCCTATCTCAAAATGGAAGAAAATTGAGAAAATCCAAAAATGTTTGATCATGAGCAAGTTTAAAATAAAAAGTTCGGTGTCTTATGAGATAATTTTGATTGAAATAGGAGAAACTTCCATCGAAACAATTGCTATGGTGCATCTCATAAGTTATCTTCAGAGAATTGAGCAAATGGGAGAAGGTAGATGGCCTAAAGTTATCTTCAATGAATGAATGAATGAATGAAAGAAATCATGGATGAGACAAAACAACAAATGGATGCCAAAATGGAATATTTACCTCAATGCATGTCCCAAAAATTGCAAGGATTTAAAGAGTTATGTTATGGAGAAGTTTTGTAAGCATTTATGGGGAAAAGAGTTGGGTAGAAAGAAGAAGTACCATGTTCAAGAATTCAACCCCACGTGTGATCTCCAATAGAAAGAATACATTGGAGCTAGCATTCCATAGAGAGCAAAGATTCTTATTTCTCAATTAAGAACTAACTCTCATCAACTAAGGTGTGAAATAGGTCGGTGGAAAAGGCCTAAAGAAGCTTGGGAAGAGAGGGTGTGTACTTTTTGCACTTCTATGGAAGTGGAATCAGAAAAACATTTCATTTTGGAATGTGATGCTTTCAAAGACATCGTAGACAATTACAACAGTATGTTAACAATGTTTCCTTGGCATTGTCTTTTCAGTGAGGGGACTCTTAGAAGGTTGGGTCAACTCATCATTAAATTGAATAATAAGAGAATTGAATTGCAAAAGGCAAAAAATCAGGAAAGCTAGTGGTCCCATAGACTATATCTAGTCTCATAAACATTAAAATTTCATTCATTTATTCATCAAGCAAATTGAAAAATTAGCGTGCAAATCCCTGTGCCTTGATCCGATTGCGACCACACCCTAAGATAGGCCATTGATCCATATATTCTTATAAGGTGTGGTTTCCTTTAGTAAGTCATCTTTAATTGTAAACTCTGGAATATTAGACATGAACTAAAGTAAATTGTTTTAATTCACATATATCCATCGAATTAAATATTTATAATTCCACACTAATTGAAGTCTCAACTCTCCTTTTAATAAGGATTCAATTGCTAATGTGCAACACTCACCTTTACCCTCTATTTGGAGGATATAAAAAAGGGTCCATGAAGGCCAATTTTCAAGATGTCAAAACCTCCATCAGCTTGCTCATCCTAAATGTGTGGTGTAGGTAAACCTATTTATTTGGATTTTAGAGTTGAGTAGGGTTAGGTTCTCAATATTGAAATTCTACATCTAATTAACTAATATTTTAAATTTAATTTTATTGAAGATTTTGGTTTTATTTATACATACATTTAAGATTTAATTATGTATTAAGCTACTTATTAGAGTGTTTTTGTTATTAGAGTTTTCATTATAATAAGCATATTTTTGTTATGATGATTTATAAACTATCGGAAATTATCTATTGGAAAATTTTAATTCGTTTAAAATTAAGGCATATGCTCTACTCTTTATTCCACTGGAAAAACTTACTTGGGCGGAAGGTAAAGGATATGCTCTATTTATTTTATTTTTTTGTTTCTGTTATGTAAATATAAAGAAAAAGGCATCTAGGCATTCACTATGGAGATGCCATGGAAATTATCATTGAGTATGGTTATTATAAGATCTATTGTTTTTTTGGTTCGATTTCAATGTCATTCTTCATGCTTAATTTTCATGTTATCATTAAATTAAAATATTTCATAAAATTGTTGTAACATTTTTATATAACTGATCTTTTAATTATATTTTTTTTCTAAAATATTATTTATAAAAATTTAAGACTTAATATAATTTTTTACATTTTTTCTTATGTGATTAAATAACAACATAAATACCACAATCAATATTTGGTCAAACTTTTATCCCTAAATCATATATAGAAAACATAACGTTATATATATAAATGATTTTTTGACATACAAATTTGTAAAAATGGTCATATAATTTTATATATTTTAATGGGTTGGAAAAAAATTAAGAAAACACATTTTAAGTAAATGAAAATAAACCAACATAGATTTATCTTAAGCACTAATGTAACATGAGTCTAGAGGGATCAAATTTCTTTATGTGTAAACTTTTTTAGAGTGCATAATATAATGTGTTATGTTTCATTGTTTAAATTGTATTTTTGAATGCTAAATAAAGTATATTTAGGACCAAATAAAAATTTAACCATAAAAACTTAACTTTTTCTATATATAGATATATATATGAAGTTGATATAGACATAAATTAGTTAAAATGGATGTTCAAATAGTTTATTTAAATCTCTTGTTAAATTTTTTTTGAAAAATATAAGATTTAAATATCTAATCCAAACATTTTTTTTACTTCTAACTACTTTACATCATATTTATTTATTTTAATTATAACCGACCTTATTTTTCTATTTAGAACATAATTTTTATTTTTTATTTTTATTTTAAAGGTGCACGCATGAACGTACACCTCTCTGACGGACAGCGCTCTGCTCAAAGACCAATAAAAATAAAACTAATTATGCTTTAAATAGAAAAATAATGTGGGCTATAATAAAAGAAAATGAATATATTGTAAAGTAATTAGAAAAATAACATAGGCTATAATAAAAAAAAAAAATGTGAGTAAAATGTTTAAACCTTATACTTTACAAAAATATTTCAATGGTAGATTTCAATAAACTATTTGAAGATCTATGTTAGTTAATTTATGTTGATAGCAAATATATATATATATATATATATATATATATATATATATATATATATATATATATATATATATATATATATATATATATATATATATATCAGTGTTGTATATAAAAAGATATTCAATATGGGTATTAATATTGATATATACTTAAAAATATATTAATAATGAAAAACTATTTTAATTTGTCTTAATATACATGTTATGTAGAATATTTAATGTCAATTATGTATATATCACTTTAAAAAATTATGTATATATTAAATAAAAAAAAGTTTTCATGGTTGAAACATATATTTCCTATATATAATATTCAAAAAGACAATTTAATGAAAAATTACACATTATATTTTATAGTCTAACAAAATTTGCACATAAAAAAATTTCATCTTTCTCTATTCATGTGAGATCTCCTCATCTTAAATCCATATTTAAAATATATCTATATTATTATAAAATTCATTTATTTATTAATGAAGATACTATCATGTTTTTAACTGTTGTGATTATGATAAGCAATAAAACAAAAATATATTTAAAGTTAAAAATATATATATATATATATATATATATTAAAAATAATTGATCGATTAAACGTAATGTTAAATTGTGAAAATAAATTAACTAATAAAGTTTCGTAGATTTACCACAACTTATGCAATTTGGTACAATTACTTGAGCCTTAATGTGAATGTAATGGCTTTGTTGGTTTAGTTTAAGAAATAAATGTGATTTGTGATTTCCTTCATGATTATTCTCATATTGATGTCCCCCAAGATGACGATTCATGCCAATGTTGATGACCATGATATAACCTCTGTTGATATTGTCGGTGAGTTTACAATGGATCTCTATGACACTTTACTATGGATTTCTTTAGATGATGATGTTTAAGATTACGTCCTTTTATGCATGGTCATTTACTCGCGAAATATTGTCTCCAAGTCTAAGAAGCATACAAAAAGGTCGGGTATTAGAATGATTTATTAAATTGGATATACAAGTGGGGGAGTTGGTAAATATGGGCACACCTTTGTTACTCTTATTTACTCTAAGATGAGACCATAGAGTGGGGTTTAGATATTTTGAGAATTTATTGTAAAGTGGAATTTTTTTTTATTACTAAATTAGTTATATATATATATTTTTTCTAAGAAAAAATCATAATTTTATTTACTTTGAGAACATGGACCAAAATATATTTTAAATATGTTTGAAGACATTCAAACATATCAGCCTTGCAGCTGATGCGTACTATAAATAAAAACTAAATACATAAAAACATTTGATAGGCTGTGTGATAGACATCACTTAGCTTTCTTTTTTTTCTTTTTTTCCTTTTTTCCACCTTTCGCTAAACACCTTGCTTTGGAGCAAATGAGACTATTGATAGTTGATTTTCACCCATTTGAGAAGGGACTTCCTTGTCCAAATCCAAACTCTCAAATACATGGGGTCTCTTTATGCCTCCTAAGTCCTTTTATATGGGTAATTAGAGAAATTTTGAGGTAAAAAATGGGCCTCATAACAAAAATGTACAACAAAAATCAACCCTATAAGAACGAATAAAATTCAATTTGATGATGCCAACCATGGGGATGATTCACAATTTTTAGAGTAAGAATGTTACAAAAAAAAAACTACTTCTTCAACTCGTATTTTCAACTTATATCCCTATGATATTACTCAAATTTTGAGTGAAAGCACTCATTAGATGAGGAATTTAATTTTCATCCAAGAAGTACCCATGTTTCATACTTTTGATGAACCCTACTACACGAAAAATGTGAAATACATGAAAAAATGTGAATGCAATCACATTTTTTCATGTATTTCACATTTTTCGTGTGGTAGGGTCCATCGAAAGTATGCAACATGGGTACTCCTTAAGTGAAAAATTAAATTTTGCATTCAACGAGTGCTCTCACTTGAAATTTGAGTAAAAATCGTATGAAGATAAGTTGAAAATATGAGTCGAAAAAAAGTAGTTTTTTTTTTCTCTCCAAAACTTTATGAGGTAATCTAATCTTATTTTATTATCCCAATATTATTTTATTATATTGATTAGGAGGCATGATAAGCCTCTAAATTAGACATAAATTAAAGCCCATGCCTATAAATTAAACATAAATTAAGGCCTGTGACCATCCTTCAGAACATTAAACCTCTCCTTTTGCATTAGATAATTTATTTTTAACTTTAATATATTCATTAAGAAGGTTTATGACTAATTGTATATTTGTGCCTAATATTATTTATTTTTGTGGAATATTATGAGAATATTGGGCAGATTATGGAGATTTGGAGGAGGAGATAATTTAGGGACTTGTTCCCTATTACAGGAGGATCAATAATAAATAATAAATCAACAAGATATTATAGAATTATGGAACAGATTGTGGAACTCCAATGATTGAGAAAAACTAAGAATGTGTTCTCTGCCATTTAATGTAGATTCTTAGTATTGGGGACCAGATCCACTAATCAAGGGATCTTGGTGGGGAAAGCTTCCTCCATTCATGGGGAATTATTCCTAATCATTTTTTATAAGTACCAAGTCGAATTTACATGGCATAGATTGTGGAACTCCAATGATTGAGAAAATCTAGGAATGTGTTCCCTGCCATTTAATGCAGATTCCTAGTATTGTGGACCAGATCCACTAATCAAGAGATTTTGGTGGGAAAAGCTTCCTCCATTCATGGGAAATGATTCTTAATCATTTTTTACAAGTACCAAGTCGAATTTGCCTCTAGAGACAGATTTTCATTAGTGTTCTTGTAGAGAGAACTCGTATTTTTGCAGCTCCATTGTATTTTCTTGTAGGGATGTAATTGTATTGATGAAAATAATGAAGATTAGTGTCATGTTCAGCTTCTAAATCTTGTTCTCCTCCATAAGTCTCTGAGTTTCCTTGGGCTTTGCCATCCTAGGAGCCTCAGAGCCCTTCTGTATCATTTTCTTTCCTTCTTTTCACTGCTTATTCACATGCATCTCTAGTTTTTACTTCCTTTTATTTCTTTTTATTTATGGATTTATAGTTAATGATTTCTTGTTGTAGGATTGAGTTAAATGGTTAATGAAAGTTCTTTTGCAGGATCATAATCATTATTTCATCCTTGGAAAAGCTTTGTAAGTTCATAGAATCATTTAGTTGCTTGGATTAGTCTTCTTATTCTCAAATCTAGATTGTTGGACTTCCTTTTTAACAAAGAATAGTAAATTTTTGCTATTTTTTAGAGCATGCTAATGAGCTTCAATTGAGTTGATTCCACTTTCATTAGATCATAAAAAAATTCTAGTTCATAACAAAAATTATCGCATTTCATTTTCACTTGATTTGGTTAGGCATTTTTAGATTTACTAGCTCACTAGTTCTCGGATTTCTAGATTTTCGACTAGTAATGTTTTTCTATTTTTTAGCATAGGTTAACAAAGGTATTTTTGAGCGATTCCACTTGGAATGGGAACCTAAAACATCCTAGTTAATAAAAAAAATTGTCCCGTCCAATTTAGATTTGATTTGCTTGGTCATTCAATGAATTATAGTAAATTTGTACATCTTGTAGGAAATCATTGTAGCATCGAGTAGGAAATCCTATTTTGAGCCTGAATTGAGAAAAATCATCATTGAAGCTGGGATTAGGCCTTTACTTGACCTCCATTCCATCAAGACCATTTTAACCCTCTTGCTCCACACTTAGGCCAGAATTTTGCTAGTTTTCAAGAGTAGGATTTGATTTCCATTTCTTCTATCTTCAATCTTACATTAGATCTCATCAATGTTTTATATCATTATGAAAAGTTTTCCTCATGCATGAAGTAGACAGCTAGCCCATGAAATTCCTCTTGTTCGCATGATTTTTGGGTAAATGTCAATGTTTGATGTAGTGAAGGTGTTTCAAGAGTACAGAGAGCTTTCATAGTCATCAACCTCATCCCAACTTCATCCACCCATGGTCCTCACTTTCTTTCACTAAACCCTCACCAATTTCATCATTTCACAAGGAAACTTCTCCAAGCTTTTTAAGCAAATCCATCCTTCTCCCAACTTTGGTTTTGAGTTTTGAAGTGGTCCTATGCACTCCCTTGCCTCATTCCATCCACCAACCACCTTCCCTAAGCTTTCCATCACCTTCAACATCCATCATTTTTCTCTTGGCTGTATCTTGTAGGTTTTCAGGGGATCTTGTAGGTTTTCAAGGGATCTTGTAGATTTTCTTGTAGTGGCCTGTTTTGAGGCCGAAATGAGGAAAAAGCCTCTAGGAAGTTAGCAAAGGGTCCCTACTAGTCCTGCAAACCTTCTGATCATTCACCATTATCTCCAAGCCACCTGCCACATCACCAAAAGAGATTAGATTTCACACTCTCACATGAAAAGAGACGAAAAGAAAAACATATTTATTTTATTCATTTACATGCACAGCAATAGAATGTTTGATGGATTAAATTTGCATGCTTAGGGCAGTAGGATTGCATACATGTTAATTTAGCATTCTTTTGAAGCAAAACCTCTTAGCAGTTAGTTAGAAAATTGTGTGTTTTAGCATTTGATTTCAGTCTCTTTCATTGTACTTTCTTTCTTGCAATAGGTTAAGGTTCCATTTCGAACATTTCATTTTCTGAAATTAGTTTAGGATTTGACTTCAGTACATGCAATCCATTACATCATGACATCAAAAGGAAGGACACATTGTATGCTACACATATAGTTCTGATACCTCTTAAGTTTTTACAAACTCCGGGTTGATAATTAAAGTCGATATCCTTGGGAGTTGCAACATTCTTGTTGCAATACCAAGGCTCTTCACTTTTTGGTGCCATTGTTGAGGAGGTGTCAAAGTATGCATTGTTTTCTTCCCTAGTTGATTCATTTATTTTTACTTTTTGCAAAAAACAAAACATGATTGCATTAGGCATATTTCATTTCAAAAATAGAGAAGTGCATTGCATTAGTTTTTTCATTCAATCATAAAAACAAAAGAATCTCCAACACCAACCCACCCCCCCATTTGATCACGTGGTGCAGTAAGAGCCACATCACCATTCACTTTTTCAGGTAGAAGAAGAATATGGAAAATAATGTAGAAGAAATGGATGGAGATGATGAGGAAGATCCTCTCAGATTTCTCATTCAAGAAACTGATGGTAGTGTGCACATGAAGAACATCCTTCCATCTTTTCTTCCAAAATTTCATGGTCTAAGGTCAAAGGATCTGGAAACCTTTCTCTTTGAATTTGAAATTGTTTGTAGATCTTATGGTTACTTATTAAAAACTCAAAAACTGAGATTGTTTCAGGCAACATTGAAGGATAAAGCTCTTAAATGGTTCATGAGTTTAGGGACTAATTCAGTAAGATCATGGAATGATATGCAAAAGATATTTATAAAAAAATATAAAGATCATGATCTTAAAGAATAAATCTTTAGAGTGAATCAAAGAGAAGATGAGAGTCTAGAGGATCTCATAGAGAGGTTCATGTATAATGTCAAGAGGAAAAAACTACATCATTTAAGATCCAACACACTAAAAACCCTCTTGCTAAGAACAATTAGAGATGAGTGGATTGATCTCCTTAATCTCATGAGTAGAGGTGATGTATATCAATTATCATTTGAGGAAATTTGTGAAACATGCAAACACATATCAAGAGGAAAATCAAGAGTAGGAAAATCAACGTCAAGATCGGTAAAACAAGCTAAACTTGGAAATTTATTTGATGATTTTAAAACATAAATTCTTAGCAATCTAACAAAAAAAGTAGAAATGTTAAGAATGCAAGATGAAGAAAAATAAAATGCTGATATTTTTTTTGCAAAATCACATGATGTTAAATGTTGCTCCTCATTACCAAGGTTGAAGGAAGTTCACCAAGAGGACAATGGATCAAGTCAATTTCCAATGAAACAATGTTATGTAGCTCTAAGAGGACCATGACAGCCTATTCAGCCTGATATGATACAAGAGCCTAATTCAAAATTTCAACCTTATGCATATCCACCTCAAAGTAATTAGAACACACATTTTCCTTGGCAACATTGGCCATCTCAACGCCAAAACCAATCTTGGCAACAAGGTTGGCAAGGAACTTATGGGAGCCATCCAAAATATCCTCAGTATTTTCCTCAATATTCTCCATTCCCAACTCCATATTATCCCTACCATTCACCTCCACCACAACCACAACCCCATCCACATCCATCTCAAATATCCACTCCCACTCAACTACCCGTACCACCATTTCCAAACCCACACATTGAAGTAGCTCAGCCCACTTATAATGCTAAGGTACAACACTTCGAAACATCTCCTCTTGAGATCAACGGTATTCACCATAGCTTAGGAAGAGTATTGCAAAAAAGAGATTATCTTGATGTCAATGAAGGACCACATAGAGAAGAAGAAGATTCAAATGAGAAGACCACATAATCATGGGTTTCACTTGATGGAGAGCATACATCAAAATTGTAGATCAAGAGAGCTCCCTCATGGTTACCATCAAATCCTCCATGTATTCAAGAGAACAATCAACAAAAAGAGGAATATTTGAAGGTCATGGTAGAACGAGACATGAAGAATGATCCAGATAAGCAAGAAAACGAAGGAAATCAAAGTTATATTGAGGTTTGGTTCCAGAAAATCAACAAGGTTGAGCATCACTCTCTTCTTCAACTATGCTTGATCCTTTCAAAGTCAAATCATTTGGTCTTTGAAATCCAGGTACATGTCAAAGCATACATTTCAAGCTTCCACATAATTTTGTCTGTCTTCTTGATGTGCACATGGCTCCATTGGAAGTATTCTTATACTTGAAAGTGATTTTGTTTTTCAAGTAGGGTATGGTAGAAGAAAAAAAATGAAAAATGAAAAATAAGAGAAAAAATAAAAATCTCAGGTGAAAACATCTTTTGAGGCACCTCAGATTGACTCATTGATTGCAAATCTCCATGATATGGTCAATGGGTTGGGAAAAAAGAAAAAAGAGAAAGAAAAAAAAAAGATCCTAGGTGAAAACCTCCTTTAAGGCGCCTAGGAAGACCTACTAGTTGAAAACCTCATTGAGGCAGCTAATAGACCTAAAAGAAAAAAATAAAAGAAATCCTTGCTCCATGCATCTCTTTGATGAATTCATGTACTCTCCAACATTTGCAAGCAACAAAAACAAGTTGGTACCAAAAGAAAAATTAGTTAAGCCTAGTCAAAAGAAGTCAAATTTTGACTTTCTCCTCCTTTGCTCAAATGCTCCAACAAGTCCAAGGCCATGCCAATCCATCACCCTCATCTATTTTCACCATCCACCCATCATTCTCAAGCTTCTACCATTCAGTTTGCTTGTTGTCCAAAAAACTACAAGATGCTCTGTTTTACTACAAGATACAAAAATACATAGAGCATAATTTTTTTTTTCCATAACTTGAAAACCATGTATCCATTTTCCAAGTTATTTCAGTGGGAGATGCATATGGATGATGATAACATGCTCAAGCAATTTCAGCAAATTCAAGTGCACGGTTTCCAAGAAATCGACCTCCATCACCTTCAGCCATTTTTAGTTTTTCACGAATCCGTGCATCCATCGACCAATTTTTGTTATGGGGAGGTGCATAAGGATGATGGAAACATGCTCAGAAAGTTTCAGGTCAATCCATTCTACCGTTGGGAGATATGGACAAAACAAGTTGTTGTCTTGAAAACCTACAGGATTCTTTGAGATCCTACAGGATACAGAACAACACCTATAGGATTGGCAGTGAGTAGTTTTAAAAGGGAAAAATAGAGATTGGATTCATCAAGCATTGTTAAGGAGGTAGGCTCTACATTTCCCCACATTTTTCCAAATGAAAGGAACATAAAAAAACCCTTCTAGTTTGTTGAAAGTGATTGCAACATAGGGGAATTGTATACATGGAATTTTTAAATCTGGTATCAGACATATACAAACCTCCATCCATCATAGAAAAATGACAGGGTGAACCCATCAACACAGTGAGGATTCACCAGCACTCTCCTGTACTAGAGATATTCACAAGGCACAATTGGATGGGTTTCTTTGAAAAATTGAGGGGATATGATGATGAAGTGGCCACAGATTTGCAGTCAGCTTCAACATGGAGATCTAGAGGTCAAAGAAGCTCCTCCAGAGCTTAGTAGTAGTATCAGGATCATTAGCATCACCATCCAACACCTGCACATCAATATCAACTCAACAACAGCATGTATGTCTCTTCAACAACCATCAGGTAGGTACAGGTATGCAATATTCTTGGCCTCTTCTCTTGAGCATATTATAGTTAGAAATTTGTTATCCATGCATGAGAGATGAGGTTTTATAAGCTAAGGATGGGTCAGCAGTCTCAGCTGCTTTCAACTAGTTAATTGCAGCTCACTCCTTCACTCATGCAATGAAGTCAAATTATGAAGGGTGGTGATTTCAAGGAATGAGGACAACATTTAAAAGAAGAATTTTTTGCAAAGGCCAAGTCACCACAACACTATAAGCCCTCCATCCACTTTATATTCACTATCTATTCATCATTCATCCATCCCATTTCATTCTTGAAAAAAAAAACAAAAAAACAGAGCATCCTCTCCATTTTCACAAACCTACACTTCCCTTTGAGCCCTAACATCATCATCCGATCCCTCTTCATCATTTCTCATCACTCTCATACAGTTAAAAGACCCTGAAAGAGGAAGAATGACTAGTACATGAAGGCAACATGTTGCGATAAGGAAGAAATGAACAAATTATGCTAAACCCCAAGATGGCAGAGCTTAAGAGAGACCTAATCAAAACAGAGAACTCCACGGCCATTAGGCAGTCATCTAGGCCACAAGAGAGAAGAAGGAAAAAAAGGAAATGAGACATTCACCATCAAAACAAAACTCAAACTGCAATGATGAAAGGATGTTTTCCAAGAGGTCTCCAATCTCTTTCTAGCTTTCGTCCAAGGCCTAAAAATGGGAAAAAGGCATGAGAGTCAAGTTGAGGGCCTGTCCTAGGCTCAAACTATCATTTATGCTCAAAAAGGTATCCTGTAGTTTTAACAGGGTTTCCTCTAGGTTTCCTGTAGTTTTGACAGGAATTACTACAGGATGTCCTAGGTCTCATCTAAATGCATTTTGAAGGTGTAAGAGTTATCTAAATGGTGGAAAAAGGTAGCATAAGGTTAATAAGGATATAGAAGACGTTGCTAAACTTAAAAATATTCAAGAGTTCATCTTGAATAAAGGCAAGAAAGCAAGCTAATGGTCTCAAGAAACAATTATTTTTCTTTACACAAATATGTTTTTGGGCTTGTCCTTGCAGAACTTACAACCAAGATTCTTAATGCATAAGAGAGAGGCCACCAGGGCCATGGATGAGGTACAATTAGGTCATTAAATTGTTTAGAGGATGAGCAACACTTTCAACAAGGGTATGATGGGCCTCTAAATTAGACATAAATTAGGGCCCATGCCTCTAAATTAAATATAAATTAAGGCCTATGACCATCCTTCAGAACATTAAACCTCTCTTTTTGCATTAGATAATTTATTTTTAACTTTAATATATTCATTAGGAAGGTTTATGAATAAATGCATATTTATGCCTAATATTATTTATTTTTGTGGAATATTATGAGAATATTGGCCAGATTATGGAGATTTGGAGAAGGAGATAATTTAGGGACTTGTTCCCTACTACAGGAGGATCAATAATAAATAATAAATCAACAAGATATTATGGAATTATGGCATAGACTGTGGAACTCCAATGATTGAGAAAATCTAGGAATGTGTTCCCTGCCATTTAATGCAGATTCCTAGTATTAGGGATCAGATCCACTAATTAAGGGATTTTGGTGGGGAAAGCCTCCTCCATTCATGGGGAACAATTCCTAATCATTTTGTATAAGTACCAAGTCAAATTTGCATGGCACAGATTGTGGAAGTCCAATGATTGAGAAAATCTAGGTATGTGTTCCCTGTGATTTAATGCAGATTCCTAGTATTGGGGACCAGATCCACTAATCAAGATATTTTGGTGGGGAAAGCTTCCTCCATTCATGGGGAATTATTCCTAATCATATTTTACAAGTGCCAAGTCAATTTTCCTCTAGAGACAAATTTTCATTAGCGTTCTTGTAGAGAGAACTCGTATTTTTGCAGCTCCATTGTATTTTCTTGCAGGGATGTAATTGTATTGATGAAAATAATGAAGATTGGTGTCATGTTCAGCTTCTAAATCTTGTTCTCCTCCATAGGGCTCTGAGTTTCCTTGGGCTTGGCCATCCGAGGAGCCTCAGAGCCCTTTTGTACCATTTTCTTTCCTTTTTTTCACTGGTTATTCATATGCATCTCTAGTTTTTATTCCTTTTTATTTCTGGATTTAGAATTAATGATTTCTTGTTGTAGGATTTTGTTAAATTGTTAATGAAAGTTATTTTCCAGGATAAAAACCTTATTTAATCTTTGGAAAATCTTTGGAAGTTCATAGTAATCATTGAGATGCATGGATTAGTCTTCTTATTCCCAAATCTAGATTGTTGGACCTCATTTTTAGCAAAGAACTATAAATTTATGCTATTTTTTATAGAATTATAACAATATTAAATCAAGTTTATTCCACTTTCATTAGATAAAAAAAACATTCTAGTTCATAACAAAAATCACCCCATTGCATTTGCACTTGGTTTGGTTAGGCATTTTTTAGATTTACTAGCTCATTAGTTCTCGGATTTCTAGATTTTCGACTGGTAATGTTTTTCTATTTTTTAGAATAGGTTAACAGAGGTATTTTCGAGTGATTCCACTTGGAATGGGGGCCTAAGACATCCTAGTTAATAAAAAAATTTATCCCATCCAATTTGGGTTTGATTTCCTTGGTCATTTGATGAATTATAGTAAATGTGTACATCCTTTAGGAAATCACTGTAGCATCCTGTAGGAAATATTATTTTGAGCCCGAATTGAGAAAAATCATCGTTGAAGCTGGGATTAGGCCTCTACTTGATCTCCATGCCATCAAGACCATTTTAACCCTCTTGCTCCACACTTAGGTCAACATTTTGCTAGTTTTCAAGAGTAGGATTTGATTTCCATTTCTTCTATCTTTAATCTTACATTAGATCTCATCAATGTTTTATATCATTCTACAAAATTTTCCTCATGCATGAAGTAGACAACTAGCTCATGAAATTATATTTCCTTTAGATAATTGAAATTCTTCTTGTTCACATGATTTTTGGGTAAATGTCAATGTTTGATGTAGTGTAGGTGTTTGAGGAGTATAGAGAAATTTCATAGTCAGTAACCTCATCCCAACTTCATCCACCTATGGTCCTCACTTTCTTTCACTAAACCCTCACCAATTTCATCATTTCACAAGGAAACTTCTCCAAGATTTTTCAGCAAATCCATCATTCTCCCAACTTTGGTTTTGAGTTCTGAAGTGGTCCTAGGTACTCCCTTGCCTCATTCCATCTACCAACCACCTTCCCTAAGCTTTCCATCACCTTCAACATCCATCATTTTTCACTCAACTATATCTTGTAGGTTTTCAGGGGATCTTGTAGGTTTTCCTGCAGTGGCCTATTTTGAAGCCGAATTGAGGGAAAAGCCTCTAGGAAGCTAGCAAAGGGTCCCTACTAGTCTCCCAAGCCTTCTGACCATTCACCATCAACTCCAAGCCACCTGACACATCACCAAAAAGGATTATCTTTCACACTCTCACATGAAAAAGAAAAAAAGAAAAACATATTTATTTTATTAATTTATGTGCACAACAGTGGAATGTTTGATGGTTTAAATCTGCATGCTTAGGATAGTATGATTGCATAAATGTTAATTTAGCATTCTTTTGAAGCAAAGCCTCTTAGCAGTTAGTTAGAAAATTATGTGTTTTAGCATTTGATTTCAGTGTCTTTCCTTGTACTTTATTTCTTGCAATAGGTTAAGGTTCCATTTCAAACATTTCATTTTCTGCAATTAGTTTAGGATTTGACTTCAGTACATGCATTCCATTACATTATGACATCAAAAGGAAGGACACATTGTATGTTGCACATATAGTGTTGATACCTCTTAAGTTTTTATGAAACCTGGGTTGATAATTAAAGTCGGTAGCCTTGGGAGTTGCAGCATTCTTGGTGGAATACCAAGGCTCATCAAGGCCCTTCTTAGACCTCAAAATTCCTCTAATGAATCCCCCATTTTGCTGCTCTAGAATTGTGATCTCTATTGTATTATGCCCCTTTTGGGTGACTTCCATTGGTCTGAATTTGTCCCCTTAACCACCATTTGATTGGATTCCAAGTTGATTTTGTACGTCTGGATTTTGGAGATTTTCCTCGGGGTATTGTTCTTCATCTTCTATATTGGGTGGAAAATGCCATCCCTTCTATTTTTGGACTTGGCTCTTTTTCTTTTTTGTGCCTTTTTTGGTTGAGGGTAGGAATTCTGCAAATGTCTTGTTTGAAAACAATTTTTAAATTTGAAAGCCATATTCTAAGAGTCTAGCACATGTGTCTACTAAACGCCTTCATGTTTTATTAGAAGACAGTTTGGGAGACCTTTGCTAAGGTCAAAATTGACACATATCCTAGCATAAGTAAAAATACCTTTTGATGTTCTATCCATGTCTATTTTTTTTAATTTGCCTAAGATATTCCCTATATCCTCGAAGACCTGGTGATGCCAAAAAGTAAGGGGGAGGTTTGTTAGCCTTACCCATACTGGCATCAATAATACCACCATATTTGTTGCATCAAAACCTAGAAACCATGGGGTCACAAAAAGTGCAACTCTTATGCTAGATATTAATTCTATCACTATAGATGATTCTTATATTATTTGTTTGCAAGTAAAAAAATATGATGCCTATAATTGAGAAGGAACTATGTTGTGCACCTTCTATTCAACAAGAACCACATCCTAAACTATTTAGTAGAAACCACATATCATGATTTCTATTTAATGGGAATAAATTGTTTTCCATTAACATATTAGTTGTTTAGACATGGTAATAATTATAATTAACGGAGGAATTCATCGAGATATTGAAATCCCTCTCAATAGAACAACACCTCTTCTTACAACTATTTAGATAAAAAGCATAGGAAAAATATTGTATCAATCCTAAATACTAAGGATTATTGTGGCTAGTTTCTTTTTTTTTCATGGTGAAATTTGGGAGTTCGCTTGAGCATTTCATATTGATGTATACCATTGACTTCACAACTAGTTAATCCTCATTGTTCCAATTGGTTAGCAATTATAGTATCCCGTACAATTTATTATGGGAAAAATTAGCATGTTTGATGGGAAAACCATCTCAACATGCATTATATTCCTAACGAGAAGAGACATTTTTAGATTATAGGATTTTTCTTGTTATTTCCTTGGAATTTGGCACATTTGGTGGGAATAGAATCTTGTTGGATGCAATATGGAGCTATTGTCAAACTTGATTATCATATGATCCTTTTTCAAATCTTCTATATTTTTTAAGTCTGTCATTTGATAGCGTGGTGGTTGTTCTTGGACAACATGAATGGATCTAAGTTCTCATTTATACTTCTCTTATTAGCTCATTATTTCAAAAGAGGATTATTTTCAGAAATAATTATATTATAGGAATGATCTTCACCATGAGTGTGGTTCTACCCTAAGTATGAAACTAGATTGTTCACATGGAGAATTGAGGTATCTTGTCATGATCAAGTATAGTTGGTAGAGTTGGACATGTTTGCATCCATGCTTGAGTTTCAGATGTAAAGTTTATTTGAGCCTCATTGTCATGTTTAAGGGAGGATGTTAGAGTATGTTAACCCGACTTATTAGGGTTTTGGACCATATTGGTACTCTAATTTGTGGTCTTGTTGACCCATAGTTATGATTTTTGGGTAACTACCCAAAGCCCTAAACCCATATAAACTCAATGTCTTAGGCCACACACATACTTCAATTTTTTAACCACACACATCAAATCTTTGAATATGTATTGAACATTTTATTGAAGAATGATTTTTTTCATTAAGGTTTTCCATTATAACCATTGTGTTCTTGTGATGATGTGTATTGATACTTTTACTTCTCTTATCTAAGTTATTGATGGTTGGGTTTATAACCAAGCAATGGAGAAATTATGATTTATGGTCAGCTATTCCAATACCATATAAATCACACAAATCAAACATCTCATCCACAATCAATGAAAGAAACCATGAAGTCAAGTAGCATAAGCCATAATAAACCATCATAAGATATTATATTCCTACTGTAAGGTTTGAAATTGACAAAGAGTGCATAGAGGTGATGATGACAATATACTCTTAACTTTTAGAGGATAGACAATGACCCTTGCTAGGAAACTATGGAATTAGGGTGGCCCCATAAATTTACCCAAAAGAAACACTTTAATAAATTTAAGTACATTGTTCAATGACCCTTAGATATACAAGATGTTTCATCCTTTCAAACTAGTAATGACGTCATTTGAGTAATGCAACAATTCATTAAAAACTTCATGGAAAGAATAAGACAAGAGTCTCCAACATTTTAAAGATTGGACAACATAATATGATAAATAAAATTACCTTAGGATCTCTTAAAATAAATTTAGTGTTGTTCAGGTTTTTGAATTCAAATATAATTATAGTTAAACAAGAAATCTAAAAAAGACTAGGAATTATAGAAGAAATAAGAAACAATTACCTAATTGATAAATGAGATAGGGGGGTTATCCTTTGGTCATGTATCTTTTAAATCACAAAAATTGGGGCACATCCAAATTTTGACCTACTTCTTGGACATAGGGTCAAGTTTTCACAACCATGATATATACATTTAATCAATAAAATGAAACTTGGGTTTAGTTTTTTTTTTCCAATCTTAGCATTAAAAGTGGGATCATTTGCTAGGTAAATGAGATTTTTATTTTTTATTTTTTATTTTATTTTTTATTTTTTTTTATTTTTTTTATTATATATATAAATATATATATATATGTATATATATTTATATATATATATATATATATATATATATATATATATTTAATTTTTATTTATTTATTTATTTTTTTTATATGTTGGATAATTTTTATATCCTTATAAGTATCTATTGGATGTTCCATGTTGTTAGGGTCTAGGATAGGCATTTCTTCATAATACGAGGTAAAAATGTCCTAAAATTATTGGAATATGAATTAGTAAGCTTCTCTTTCCTTAACAATTCATGATGCACAAATAAGTATTTCTTCATGAAATCTATCCTCTATGAAAATATTGATGGAAACAATTTGAGGGATGTTAAGCAAATTACCTTCTTCAAATGCATCAAGCCATGGAATCAAGTGTTTAAGTAAGAATAGACATGACTTGGAGGGATAAAGAATTCATAATGAAAAAACATACATCTTCAAGGGAAGAACTTAAATTATCAATTATGGACATAATCCTAGGGAGGCTCTTCATCATGTAGATATTTAACGATTTATTCATCATAGGAAAGATTTGATTGAAAAAAAAGGAAGATCTATGAAAACTATTGAATTAAGAGAATTTATCTTTGAGTGAGATGACTAGGTAGAACTCGCCATGCCATCATCCACTTGGGGATTCAAATAAGTACAAGGCTCTGCAACAAGGTGAGGAAATATCATATAAATGGTGAATAAGGCCATATGAGTGTCATGAAAAGGAGGAAAAAGGAATGTCTCAAGAAAAAATGAGCCCTTGAATAGACTAAAGTCAACAACAATAATCATGGAAATTCACTTAATGCCCCTTATGAAGGGTAAAACATTATCAAGATGTAAGGTTAGGATACTCACAATATGTAAGATGTTTGAGATATTTTTTTCCATTCATGACATGATATATCAATTAAGTAAATTCCTTCATGGCTTTACATATTGTTGTCCCATAACATGTTATAATCCAAACATTGGAAACAAAACAAGATAGGTTGAGCCTAACAATTTTCATACAACAATAGACATAACACATGATTAAGCTCCCTCATAAACAATCATATTGGTGAATGATAAGAATTCATAATGGAAACTAGAACATGAAATGTAATGTTTTGAGGGAATTATTGTTTTATTAAAGGTAATGAAATAATAGCTAATGCAATCAATACCTCCCATAGCCTGCTCACCAAAGCATTTCTTTGTGAAGGGTGGTTTTGTAGGACCCCTATGTTAACATAAATAAAGGATATTGGCCAAAAATTTCGATGATATTATCATTATGTGATCCATAAACTATTGTGGATATTCCACAAGCGAATCTGAATCTATTAAAATATATTAGAAAATATAAAATCTACACTACGAGGGTTAATTTCTCCTTATATTTTAGGATCAATAATTATTGTTTATGTATATGCATGCAAACTATAATTATGTAGAAAATAGAGAAAAAATATAACAATCTCTCAAAAAACACACTAACACAAGACATGTCTTGGGAAACCCTTTAAGGAGAAATCCCAGCTGGATGCTGAGGTTGCTCCACTCTCTCTTTCTTTGAATGGAAATGGATGGAAGTATTGTTGGATTGATGGGGCCTAACCCAGGTTCAATGTTATCTACTCCAACCAAAAAAACCCTAATTGATGGCCCTTTCAGCAACAACCTACGTAGCGAAGGCTACAGTCTCACCCAAAGAAGTGTTGGGGGATGACAAAACTAGGTTTTTGCATCCAAGGTCAATGTGATAGGTCCCTGTGGTTCCTAGGGCTTAAATCTATCTTTGCAAACCCTAACCCTTTCGAACATATGATTACAGTAAATTCACTTAAACAACTTCTAGATCTTCGTGAAGGTTCTTAATTATTCATGACATGCATAAATATTATTGATCTACTACCTTTGCACACCAGATAAGCATTAATTCATATAAAGTTTAACATAGAGAGAAATAACAAACACTTGTAGAAATAAGAAATAATACACAGATGCATAAGAGTTGGTTCAAAATTGTCTTTATTAAGTATAATCGTTCAAGTACAAACTTCTTTTCCATGTGCACTCAGCTGCAGGGGCCCATGCACTCAGCCTGCGAACTTACCAAGGTCTTTGCACTCAACTGCAGGAGCCTTCCCCTTCGCCTAAGTACAACAAAAAAACCTTTCCTGCCTTAGCTCCTTTCCCAAAACAATGATCTTCTATCTTAGTTACTTTTCTAGACTCACTATGGCTCATCTATATATAGCATTTAGCTTACAATACCATGGTCCACGGACCATGGGCTGGTCTCAAAGCCTCCTATCACCTACCCACCTAAGGGATGTTGAAAATAATACTGAGAGGGGGGGGGGGGGGGTGAATCAGTATTATCACATCAATAAAACTTTTTCATTTCCATATTCAGATTCATATATGCTACTTCCACAACTTCTTATGATTCAGTTAGTTGATCCTTAATGAGTGCATTAGAACATCATCAACCATATTAACAGTAAACAGGTGTAGTAAAATAGAACAGATCATCAAACATAAGCCACACACATGAACACCATGATATAAGGTGGAAACCCAATGTGGGAGAAAACCACCTGCTGCAATATGTCTCTATCTTCTTTCAATTAGAAATTCCTTTTACAATGATTTTGTACTGGTGCAGTCCTTTTCCAGTACGCGGGCTACAACCTGCAGAGAGCTACAACCCTCTCTCGTTCTCCAGCTTCTCCTGGAAGGGAGCTACAACCCCCTTAGCTCTTGTACTAGCCAAGATACTAGTACGTAGGCGCCGACCTACAATCTTCTCTCCTCTAGGTACCACGTTTCATACATTTTCTGACTGGATACACCTGAAGCACAATACATAATCTGAAGGGCCACGTTTCATCCAATTTTCATACTAGACCCATAAATATCATTGAAGCACATAATCAATCAATCTTCTGAATCACCCAATCACCAGATCAATACATATACAAGGATAATATGAGTGTTAGCAACCCGATCTAGTCCATTAGATCCATTACTAGATCTCATCCATCAACACAATCAATCAAACTGAATATGTAGAATACTGATACCATTAAGCAGTCATCAGAACACATCAACAACCTGAACCACCTGTAACATTAAACATCATAGCTCAAATGGTATATGCTACTACAATGAACCAAACCTGCGTACATACGTGCTTTCACCAAAGCCAACCCACGTACAGATCTATAAATATTCAATCATGACTTGTAGCGATTTCAAACTTAAGTTATACCCAGTTCAGATCATTACAAGCGTCAATATACAGATCTAGAATAAGCATAATCAACTATATAGAGATAGTTCATTTCAAACCATTTGATCCCGATCTATCCTTGGATCTTGTTTTCCATCAACTGGTGAGATCCCTCTTTAGCTCAGATCTAGATCTGCACTATAACCCAATCATAGTATTCCAGATCTAGCACTTTTTGAGATATTCAATAATTCAGATGATGCCTTGCCAAATGATCTCCTTCCTCTTTTATAGCCTTAGTCCTTTCTCAATACCATGGTCCAAAACCATAGGATCAAAAAACTGTTGGACTAATACCATGAACCAACCATGAAAGTGCGTGAGATCAACACTTTTGGATGCAATACCACGGGCCAAAACCATAGGATCAAAAACTGTCGGACTAATACCATGAACCAACCATGAAAGTGCGTGAGATCAACACTTTTGGATGCAATACCACGGACCAAAACCATAATAAACCAATACCACGAACCCAATACTTGGGATCAACACTTCTGACGAGGTACCATGGTCCAAAACCATAGGTTCAAATACCAAGGACTAACTACCATGGACCAAAGGTAAGTTCTCCAACATATACGCGCTTTTCCTTGCATGAACAACCCAATACTTGGGATCAACACTTCTGACGAGATACCATGGTCCAAAACCATAGGTTCAAATACCAAGGACTAACTACCATGGACCAAAGGTAAGTTCTCCAACATATACGCGCCTTTCCTTGCATGAACAACCCAATACTTGGGATCAACACTTCTGATGAGGTACCATGGTCCAAAACCATAGGTTCAAATACCAAGGACTAACTACCATGGACCAAAGGTAAGTTCTCCAACATATACGCGCTTTTCCTTGCATGAAAGTGCGTGAACTTTTTCTCTACGTGAAATAAAATTTTCTCTGCATAAAAGTGCGTGAACTTTTATCTACATGAAATAAACTTTTCTCTGCATTAAAGTGCGTGAACTTTTCTCTACATGAAATAAAATTTTCTCTGCATAGAAGTGCGTGAACTTTTCTCTACATGGAATAAAATTTTCTCTGCATATAAGTGCGTGAACTTTTTTGCACTATAATTTATCATCTGAGATGAGTGGGTTGCCATCAAGTACAACATATGTATCATAATGCCAACAATCTCCCCCTTTGGACTTGATGGCAATAACAACCAATCACTCTCCCCCTTTGACATCAAGGGCAAAGGGTTAACCAAGATATTCTCTTTCCTAAATAAACATTCCGCTGTCCATACTCCCCCTGAGTACCTGCTGAAATCTCTGAATGAGCTCCCCCTTTGTATATGCCAAGGTGTACCAATCTGTTCATGCTACATGCTGAAAGCTCTGCTCTTTCTGAATTGTGTTGTTCATGCTCCCACTGACTGTAGGAAAGATCTGCAAAAGATGTTCTTCAAGAAGAACCAAGACTTCTACATCATGAAAGAGATAGAGACATATTGCAGCAATATTCAAACCAGCATCCATGATCTCCTTCTGTACTTCCTCCATAATGCCAACAATGCATGATATGCTCCCCCTGTCTGTAAGCAAAGTCTGCAAAAAAACGGTGTTCTACAAGAAAATGACTCTATACATCATATGTGACCTTCCTAGCACCAAATACTCATACATACATCCATCTCCCAACCAAGTGGGGATATACCAGAAAATGACAACCAAGTACATTACATCATTCATCCCAGGCATAGTGGGGAAACCAACATAGGTCGTTACATGACCTGAAGAGATCTCATCAAATGACTACAATAAATAGAGACACACTATTACATCATGAATCTTGATATGACCTTTACATCGAATGATATACATGACATTTATAACAAATACCAAACACCTAAATAAGATCATGATAAACATCAGCAACAACATTGTATGATCTGCTCCATAGCATCTGTCATCAGCAACTAGACCAACAACTTGTATTAGTGCATGAATCATCAAGGTATGTTCGTATCAACTCATCCTTTTGAATAGAATTTTGTATATACAGAATCATTCACATTCTATCATATGTGAGAAACACCATAGCCATCCAGATCTGCATGAACCAAGTATCATCAATTGGGAATATCTGCATCAATCAACATATGAAACAACCTATCATCATATAGGTAAGAACTCATCATCATCATGTCTCCAACAATGTAACTTTGAATAATCATCCATGTATCCAGCCAACAATCCTCATCCATATATGTGCTAAGAACAATAGGAATCCTACATCATAACTGTAGTATATGATCTTTATGCATATGACGACAATAGCATATGAGTGACTCATCATCAAGTAAAGAAGATGTGAATTATGTACTGCTCCTTATCCTTATGAAGATCACCATGTAAGCACCACAAATATGATCTAAATATCAACTATGTAACCCCAAGAATCATCTGAACAACACATAACCATATCATAGCAAGATGAATCATTTATCCATATAAGCATCATCACCAAGGACTATTAACCACAATGCCAACAATGCATTAAGAGCATATGCTCCCCCTAAACCTGTGCCATCTGTCAGATCTGATCATGCATATTAATCAGCAATATCAAGTTAGAACCAAAATACTTCTCACCATCATATCCACACATCATTAGCAAAATGCAACCATTATCAATTAGAGCAAAACTGATCCTTTTCTTGAATCTGTCACTACTGCCTTTCTTCAAACAATCATATACGCGACTGTGCAGTAAAAAATTCGCGTATATATGCAACTTCCCTTTATCAAGCTTGCGTAGGAGATTGAAGTTTTACACTTCCGACTCCCTCTGTTATGTCTGTATAATGTGTTGTGCCGCCACTTTCTGATTGAACTTCCTTTTTCTTCCATATCTTCAAGTGTGATGATGTTTAAACCTTTTGGTGTGATGTCCGTGCTTTGTTCCTGCATTCCTTTGCTATATGTCCAAGCTTGTTACATGCATAACATCTTACATGTTTCATATTCCTTTTGTAGCAATCAGCAGCTTTGTGACCAAACATATTGCAAGCAAAGCAATATCCATTAAAGTACCTTGACTCAGATGATCTGTTTGTTTGATGATCTTGAACCCTTCTTCTTCTACATCTGGCTGCAACATGTCCAAGGTTATGACATACATAACATTCAACATTATTCATAGGAGGAGTAAAATATTTTCTTTGAAGAATTTCTTTCCTTGGTTGATGATGAGATTGACCTTTCATCTCTCTTATCTCCTTGTTGATCATTTTAGATTTCTCTTTAGAGTTCCTTGCCTCACCTTGTGAACTAGATTCACCTTCAACAGATTCATGAAAGCCAAGACCAGTTTTGATAGCAGGAGATCTTTGACTATTAAGAATATCATCCAAGACTTTAGTACTATCTTGAAAACGTAAGAGCTTATCCTTTTCTTCTAATTTACTTTTCAAGATATTTACCTCAACCTGAAGTTTTCTTCTTTTTCTAGATATTGCTTCTTCATGTCTTCTTCAGCTTTCCTTTCTTCTTCCAACTGATGCTTTAGCTTGAGAATCTCCTTTTCTTGTTCTTCATTCAGATCATGTTGCATTTGACGAATTCTGAAGGCACATTCTAGCTGAGATTTTAAGCTGATAACTTCGTTTCCCTATTTTTCAATATCTTGGACTAGATCTTTATTCTGCTTCTTTGATTCTTCAAGATCTTCCTTTAGAGAGCGGATCGTGGCTTCAATACTTTCATAGTAACTGGATCTATCTCTGAGTTTCTTGATGGTTGTGTTCTTTTCATTGACTTCATTTCTTAGAGATGTTGCTTCAACCTGCAACTTTTGATATTTCTCCTTGAATAACTCTCGTTGAGACTTTTGTCTAGTAACAGCTTCTTTGAGGGCACCACTCTTTATGTTCAGAAGTCTTTCTTATTCACTAATTTTGTTTGTCAGCCTATTAAATTCTGCTTCTATTTGATATCCTTCTTCCTCACCCATAAGAGCACATTCAGTTGTTTCGTTATCACTTCCATCTTTTCCAAATGGATAGATAGCTGGAACATCAAAGGATAGCAAATTCATACCTGATAGTTCATCTTCATTCTGAAATGATTCCGAATCTGAATCTGAATCTGAAGAGCTTCTTATACCTAATCCCCAATCGATTCTCCCACTGTCATAGTTCTTCTGAGATGTCTTCTTCTTCTTATGAGCTTTCTTCTTAAGATTCTTTCCCATTGTTCCACGGATCTCCTTCAAGCGATCAAGCTTTTACCAAAGGACCTGCTCTGATACCAATTGTTGAAAATAATACTGAGAGGGGGGGGGGGGGTGAATCAGTATTATCACATCAATAAAACTTTTTCATTTCCATATTCAGATTCATATATGCTACTTCCACAACTTCTTATGATTCAGTTAGTTGATCCTTAATGAGTGCATTAGAACATCATCAACCATATTAACAGTAAACAGGTGCAGTAAAATAGAACAGATCATCACACATAAGCCACACACATGAACACCATGATATAAGGTGGAAACCCAATGTGGGAGAAAACCACCTATTGCAATATGTCTCTATCTTCTTTCAATTAGAAATTCCTTTTACAATGATTTTGTACTGGTGCAGTCCTTTTCCAGTACGTAGGCTACAACCTGCAGAGAGCTACAACCCTCTCTCGTTCTCCAGCTTCTCCTGGAAGGGAGCTACAACCCCCTTAGCTCTTGTACTAGCCAAGATACTAGTACGTAGGCGCCGGCCTACAATCTTCTCTCCTCCAGGTACCACGTTTCATACATTTTCTGACTGGATACACCTGAAGCACAATACATAATCTGAAGGGTCACGTTTCATCCAATTTTCATACTGGACCCATAAATATCATTGAAGCACATAATCAATCAATCTTCTGAAAGATAAATACATATACAAGGATAATATGAGTGTTAGCAACCCGATCTAGTCCATTAGATCCATTACTAGATCTCATCCATCAACACAATCAATCAAAATGAATATGTAGAATACTGACACCATTAAACAGTCATCAGAACACATCAACAACCTGAACCACCTGTAACATTAAACATCATAGCTCAAATGGTATATGCTACTACAATGAACCAAACCTGCGTACATACGTGCTTTCACCAAAGCCAACCCGCGTACAGATCTATAAATATTCAATCATGACTTGCAGCGATTTCAAACTTAAGTTATACCCAGTTCAGATCATTACAAGCGTCAGTATACAGATCTAGAATAAGCATAATCAACTATATAAAGATAGTTCATTTCAAACCATTTGATCCCGATCTATCCTTGGATCTTGTTTTCCATCAACTGGTGAGATCCCTCTTTAGCTCAGATCTAGATCTGCACTATAACCCAATCACAGTATTCCAGATCTAGCACTTTTTGAGATATTCAATAATTCAGATGATGCCTTGCCAAATGATCTCCTTCCTCTTTTATAGCCTTATTCCTTTCTCAATACCACGGTCCAAAACCATAGGATCAAAAAATTGTTGGACTAATACCATGAACCAACCATGAAAGTGCGTGAGATCAACACTTTTGGATGCAATACCACGAGCCAAAACCATAGGATCAAAACTGTCGGACTAATACCATGAACCAACCATGAAAGTGCGTGAGATCAACACTTTTGGATGCAATACCACGGACCAAAACCATAATAAACCAATACCACGAACCCAATACTTGGGATCAACACTTCTGACGAGGTACCATGGTCCAAAACCATAGGTTCAAATACCAAGGACTAACTACCATGGACCAAAGGTAAGTTCTCCAACATATACGCGCTTTTCCTTGCATGAACAACCCAATACTTGGGATCAACACTTCTGACGAGGTACCATGGTCCAAAACCATAGGTTCAAATACCAAGGACTAACTACCATGGACCAAAGGTAAGTTCTCCAACATATACACGCTTTTCCTTGCATGAACAACCCAATACTTGGGATCAACACTTCTGACGAGGTACCATGGTCCAAAACCATAGGTTCAAATACCAAGGACTAACCACCATGGACCAAAGGTAATTTCTCCAACATATACGCGCTTTTCCTTGCATGAAAGTGCGTGAACTTTTTCTCTACATGAAATAAACTTTTCTCTACATAAAAGTGCGTGAACTTTTCTATACATGAAATAAACTTTTCTCTGCATAAAAGTGCGTGAACTTTTCTCTACATGAAATAAACTTTTCTCTGCATAGAAGTGCGTGAACGTTTCTCTACATGGAATAAAATTTTCTCTGCATATAAGTGCGTGAACTTTTCTGCACTATAATTTATCATCTGAGATGAGTGGGTTGCTATCAAGTACAACATATGTATCATAATGCCAACAAGGGACTTGTTATCACTCAGATTTTTCCTTAGAAGTTATCAAAGAAGGAATAGTCTGAGGTAACCATAAACCTAATCTTTTAGACTCGGGTTCTAGCCAACCTATGTCCAGAGAAGGCTCTCTCTTTATAATTTAACTTTGTTTTGAATAAGATTTCAAGCTAGTTCTTAGTGTTCATGATTGTTTTGTTTTGATTGAGTGGTGGAATTAAGAAAACAGATGAGCAGAGCAAGTATTCAGGCCATTGGGCTATGGAGTCAATCAAGAGTGGTTGAACTAGATCTAATCAATCATTAAGGTAAGAGTTCACAAGGTAGGCTAGCACAGCATAAGCAAATCTACGGGTTCTGATGGGTGAGATAGTCCTAACCAGGGCAAAGGGCAATGAAGGATCCTTAACCGGGATTAAGATGAAGAAAGGAAGGATGATCAGTAGCAAAGGGCAATGAAGAATCCTTTACTATGGACCAAAGGGGGGGTAAACTATGGAAGTAAGGGAGCAATTAAGAATTCCCAGACCAAGACAGTTTAGTAGAAAACATATAGAAAGAAAACAGTTAAAACAGAGAGCATTTAAGCTAATTCTGATGATATCATTCCTTGTTTACTTTTAGATTTCATAAGAGACACATATGAATATTTATAACATGAAGAAAAAACAATATTTAAACATGAAGAGATAATACTTATTTGTTCCAACTATGCGGAATTTCCTATTTGTCGGGGTTACCTGGCAGTTAGCCAGTTTTATCTGGAGTTTTTCTAGGGCAGACTAGAGAAACTTTAATGAGCCATAACTTTGGCTAGGAAAGTCCTTTTTGGATGAATTTTTATTTTTTGATTTCGGGTCTCTTCGACCTTCTGAATCCATTGGCACAGGTTTTACAACCATTTGAGGTCATTTTCAGGTTTTTTTGCTTCGTGGAAGTTCCAGGAGCCACTAGGGCCAAATCAGTTTGGGAGCTGCATTGGGAATTGTGCAGCTAGTGAATGTGAAACGAAGGTCATTCTTGAAGTTTTTCAACATTCTAAAGCCATTTCTACAACTCGTTGCCTAATGAGGCATTCTTCTCACTATTTAGCTTCAGGGAAGCTTTCAGGGCCACTAGGGCCATTTCAGTGATCGAGCTGTGCTGGGCTAGGTTCATAAGTTGGAGGTGAAAAAAAAGCCTATTTCTACTGTAAGGAACCTTTTGAATCCAATGAATGTGTTTTCAGAATCATTTGGAGACTTCTAAAGGCCGATATGTTGAAGAGAAGTTTCAGGCAGCCTAGAGCCATCCATGGGAGAAGGCCTAGATTGGGGATGCAGTGCTCATTTTGAGAAAATTAATAGTCATTTGTTTATGTCAGATATGTTCTGGAGACATTAGCAGAGGTTTTAGAGACATTTGAAGTATTCTGAAGGAGTTTTTTCCATTAATAAGCTCTAGAAAGCTTAGTGCACCTACTGAAGGAATCAAGTCTAAGGGAGCCTAGATCTACCTGCACAGAGTGGACAGCCATGACAGGGATGTATATGGTTTTTCTAAACCCATAGGTTCAGTCAGTAACCTTTTGGAGTTGAGTGTGGAACTTGTAAAAGAATTCAAGCCATAATCCCAAAGAGCCAAGTCTAGTTGACTAGAGCTCACAGGAGACGTAGCCCACGAGATTGGGGTGAACTCCTTATTAAATTTGTTGTTATGTGTGATGTTTATTTGCTGCATTATAAGTCTGATATATATGTTTAATATCAGTTGAAACAAATCAAGTTATAAAACATAAACAGAAGAAAATACATACACCTCTTTCAAGCTAAGATTCCGCATAACGTCAAGTTCAAGCAAGGTCTTGTGTTTACTTTTTATTTCTTTAGGCAGAGTCTGTAGAGGGCTAGGTAGCTTTTGGATCTCATCCTCTCTTTAGAGGTGACATATCCAGTAAATGCCCCTACAGTCAATCTCTGTATTAGAAATAAGAAGTGCACATATTTGCAGATTTAAACTTGGAGTATTTGTGCACTCATTTACATAAATGAAAATGGATACCTTGCACCCTTAAACAAGTACATTCCATTTTCAGATCAGGTTGGTATCAGAGCACTTGGTTTGCTTTATTGAAGTCACAGTAGCTTGATTGTATATCTTGAAAGGTGTTTTAAAGCAGTGTTGAAGATTGACTACTTTACTATTTTACAAACTGCATGTTGTTTGAGTTTGCTGAAGTTTGGGGATAGCTACTGATTAGCTAAGTCTTGGAGAAGACAAAAAGGAATAGAAGGTATTTTCCTTACCCCAAAAGGACCTTAAAATCACTCCAAGAATTTTTCTTGAGTTGATTTGTTGTTGGCTGCTTGAATGTGATGTCTGTAAAGACATTTGGGTAGAAAGCTTTGTCACTTGTTTTGAAAAGCTTTAAGCAGATTGTTGAAGTTAATTTGTTCATTGACATTATAATGACAACTTCCATAAGTGAGTTCTCAAAATCATCCTCCTTCACAAGATTCTTTGATGAAGGCTTGAAGCAAGAATTTTTCATCATGATGAATATGGTGAGAGAAATGTATGAGGATGAAAGAAAGAGCTCTAGACTTCAAGAGCAGTTGAATTCCATGAGGGAAGAGAAGCAGTTGATTTCTGACCATTTGTAGGAAATGGAAGGCCAACTTCATATTGCATACATGAATCTGGAAAGGATTCATGAGTTGGAGACACAACTCCTTGTTGCCAAAGAAGCCTTAGCCAAGTATCAGCTTGAAGAAGAGGTAAACAATTCTAGTTTGTCTTCAATTTCTTATAAGAATGTTTATGTTGGTTCTTTTGAGAAACATACCAGAGGCATAGGGTCCAAGTTGATGTCCAAAATGGGATATGAAGGAAAAGGATTGGGCAAACATGCACAGGGTATAGTTGAGCCAATAATGGTTGAGGTAAGGCCTAAGAATTTGGGTCTTGGCTATGGACAATCTTATGGAGAAAGTTCCAAAGTAGCCATGAAGGCAATTGAAACAATTTCTAGAAGGAGTTTCATTTCATGTTCTCTATCTCAAGGTTGTAAAGGTTGTATCCTTGAGGAATGCAATAGTTTGAAACATACCTTGCTAGAAGAAGGTGTGCATAAAAGTGCACTTGAACAAGAAAGTGATGAAAGCTCTAAAACCATTGAAGGGATTGATAGTGTTCCAAAGGGAGCTTCTTCTTCTTTCGATTCACCTCCTCATGAAGGTAATGAAGGTGAAAGAGAAAGGTATAAATCTGATTTCCATCACACTTCCTTTGATCAAGTAAAGCATGGAAAATTTCCACACAAGCATTGGAAAAGAATTGCATGTTCTTTTTGTGGTTTGGTTAACCATAGTGTTTCTAGATGTTGGAAAAGAATGGCAACATACAAGAAACTTTTGAAGGAAAGGAGGCAAGAAGCCAAAGTTCCATTGAACAATGCAAATCATGTTGTCAAGAAGATGAACATGTGTTGCACTTATTGCCATAAGCAAGGACATACTGTTAAAATGTGTTGGACTCTGAATCCAAAAATGCTTCCACGAAAGTTGAAGAAATTGGAGAAAGAGTATGGCAAGAATGGGAAGGAAGTTTCCATCATTGATATGTGTCAGGATGATACACATGTTGATATCAATGTGCAGTTAAAGGAAGCACCTTTGAAATGGATTGGTAAGAAATGGTTAGAATTCTTATCCAATTAAAGTTGCATGTATTTTGATTGAATGCATTTCTTTGTTAAGGGAATGCAAGTTGCAGGATGGAAAAGTTGAGTATGAGACTCACTCTATCGCAGCGAAAGTTATATTCATTTCAGCTTTGAAAGTGCATGTACATGTGATCGAGGATCTTGTACTTATGATTGTACTTAAGAGAAAGTTGAAGGATAAACTGCATGCATGAGAATGATATGCATGAGCACAGGGATCATGATGATTTCCTTGTATTTTAAACATGTATGTGTGATTAACTTGAAGGGTTGATTACTTTGTTTTTAACCATGCATGTAATGTAATATTGACTTGGAAAAAGTTAATTTGATCTCCAAGATTGTAAAGAGGAGAAATGATGAAGGGTCAAATGTTTCAAAGGCTGAAGAGAAGAGGATGTTCATTCTCTCATTGTCTATACTACAGTTCATTTCAGCATTTTAGTAAGCTTTTGGGGACCAAAAGCCTCTCATTTGGGAGGTGTGATCAGGAGCTCAGGACCAAGTGTCTTAAAATGGTCAAAAATTAAAGTGCTCAGAACTAGTTTGAACCTAAATAATCGGATAGAGCTCGTCTTCCTACTTCTTGCGCCATGAACGGTTCAGAAAACGGTCGGCATATGAGAAAGTTATGCCAAAAAGAAGAATTGCCTAATAACATTGAATTTTTGAATTTTTTCAAAAAAAATAAATTAAAAGAGAATATTCCACAGGATATTCATTGGAATATTTCGTTATGGGCAACGAATGGCAGGCTGCCACGTGGCAGGCGTGGAGGCCGCCACATGGCCAAGGTGACATCAGCACTTTGGGCGCATGTTTAAAAGTTTGGTCGAATTGTGGTTTGAACCCGCGACCTCCTTACCACAAGCCACACGTCTTACCACTTGACCATGACAGAAGGACTTGGCATGAGGGCGGTGGAATTTGTTTATGAAGTTTAAACTTCATTTGGGCGAGGTCCAAACAGCGCTAGCCCCTAAGGGCCAGCCGCCCATGCCATACGACCCAGCCCCGGAACCATGGGCCCAAGCCTACCCGCCAGTACTTAACAATGGATAAGTTTGAATGTGGTCACATGCCCTTGAAATGCGGCCTCAACAGGTAGTTCCAAACTAACCGTTGGGCCCGGAATCCGATACAAACCTCCAACCACCTATCCCGGTCACATGCGCGCTGAATGCGGATTTAACTAACAGTTAATCTGGCAGATTTTTGGTGGAGCACTCCAAAAATGGCGGAATTTCCTATTTGTCGGGGTTACCTGGCAGTTAGCCAGTTTTATCTAGAGTTTTTCTAGGGTAGACTGGAGAAACTTTAATGAGCCATAACTTTGGCTAGGAAAGTCCTTTTTGGACGATTTTTTTATTTTTTTTTATTTTGGGTCTCTTCAACCTTCTGAAGCCATTGGCACAGGTTTTACAGCCATTTGAGGTCATTTTCAAGTTTTTTTGCTTCGTGGAAGTTCAAGGAGCCACTAGGGCCAAATCAGTTTGGGAGCTGCATTGGGAATTGTGCAGCTAGTGAATGTGAAACGAAGGTCATTCCTGAAGTTTTTCAGCATTTTGAATCCATTTCTATAGCTCATTTTTCCTAATGAGGCATTCTTCTCACTGTTTAGCTTCAGGGAAGATTTTAGGGCCACTAGGGCCATTTCAGTGATCGAGCTGTGCTAGGCTAGGTTCATCAGTTGGAGGTGAAACAAAAGCCTATTTATACTGTAAGGAACCTTCTGAATCCAATGAAGGTGTTTTCAGAATCATTTGGAGACTTCTAAAGGCCAAGATGCTGAAGAGAAGTTTCAGGCAACCCAGAGGCATCCATGGGGATGCAGTGCTCATTTTGAGAAAATTAATAGTCATGTGTTTATGTCAGATATGTTCTGGAGACATTAGTAGAGGTTTTAGAGACATTTGAAGTATTCTAAAGGAGTTTGTGCCATTAAGAAGCTCTGGAAAGCTTAGTGCACCTGCTGAAGGAATCAAGTCCAAGGGAGCCTAGATCTGCTTGCACAAAGTGGACAGCCATGACAGGGATGTCTATGGTTTTTCTAAACCCATAGGTTCAGTCAGTAACCTTTTGGAGTTGAGTGTGGAACTTGTAAAAGAATTCAAGCCATAATCCCAAAGAGCCAAGTCTAGTTGACTAGAGCTCACAGGAGACGCAGCCCACGAGATTGGGGTGAACTCCTTATTAAATTTGATGTTATGTGTGATGTTTATTTGCTGCATTATAAGTCTGATATATATGTTTAATATCAGCTGAAACAAATCAAGTTAAAACACATAAATAGAAGAAAAGACATACACCTCTTTCAAGCTAAGATTCTACATAATGTCAAGTTCAAGCAAGGTCTTGTGTTTACTTTTTATTTCTTTAGGCAGAGTCTGTAGAGGGCCGGGTAGCTTCTGGATCTCATCCTCTCTTTAGAGGTGACATATCCAGTAAATGCCCCTACAGTCAATCTCTGTATTAGAAATAAGAAGTGCACATATTTGCATATTTAAACTTGGAGTGTTTGTGCACTCATTTACATAAATGAAAATGGATACCTTGCACCCTTAAACAAGTACATTCCATTTTCAGATCAGTTCATTAACTTAAAACAGTGTATACACCGGTTGGACTTGATACAGAAGCGTATACACGCAGGTTCCACATATTGAAGTAGCATACATCTCATGAAATATGTTTTAGCTACTTCTATTTATTACTGTAGTGTTCTGGGTTCAAAATTGGTGTCTGATTACTGGTACTAATTTTTTGGTTACAACATTCTGAGAAGTTATTGGTTGATTCAGTATTTGTTTGTACAAAGGAGATTGGTTGACACAGATATACTTGAGGTTTGATTGATATTCATGGATCTAGTCTGAAAAATTATGAAATGTGGTCCCTGGAAGAAAAGAGAAGGTTGTAGCCTTCTATAGGTCAGCACCTACGTACTAGTATCTCAGCTAGTACAAGAGCTAAGGGGGTTGTAGCTCCCTTCCAGGAGAAGTTGGAGAACGAGAGAAGGTTGTAGCTTCTGTAGGTAGCAACCTGCGTACTGGTATAAGACTGCACCAGTATAGAATCATTGTAAAAAGAAGTTTCTAATTTAAAATAAGATAGAGACAAATTGTAGCAGGTGGTTTTCACCCACATTGGGTTTCCACCTTACATCTTGGTGTTCATGTGTGCTGATTATGTGTGATGATTTGCTATGCTTTACTACTCCTGTTTACTGATCATATGGTTAATAATGTTATGATGCACACATTAAAGAAGAAACTAATTGATTTATAAGTTTACTGAATATACGTTGGTTGCATTATACACAGTTGCGTATACACGCGGTTTTCTTTAACTGAAGTAGCGTATATGAATCGGAATATGGAAATGAAAAGTTGCATTGATTAGATAATACTGATTCACCCCCGCCCCCCCTTCCCAGTATTATTTCCAACAATTGGTATCAGAGCAGGTCCTTCAAAAGAAGCTTGATCGCTTGAAGGAAGATCTATCATCATGAGAAACTACGAAAAAGAAGCATCAATCAGGCCACCAATTTTTTATGGGAGCAACTTCGTCTATTGGAAAGTAAGAATCACTACCTATCTTCAATCTCTTGGTACATAAGTTTGGGATATTGTGGAAACAGGATAGACATTTCCATCAGCAACTCCTACAGATACGGCTGGTAAGAAGCAGTATGAAACAAAAGCAAAGGCTATCAATACTCTATTAGGGAGCCTATATCAATCAGAATTTGTCAAGGTTATGCAACTCAAAACCGCAAAAGAAATATGGGACAAGATCGTTCTGAGCTATGAAGGAGATGAACAGGTAAAACGAGCAAAACTACAAACTCTCAAAATTCAATATGAAAATCTCAGAATGCACAATGATGAAAGCATGGCTAACTATTTCCTACGTATAGATGAGATTGTTAATTGTATGAAAACTTGGGTGAAGAAATAAAAGAAGTTTTTTTGGTTGCAAAGGTTCTAAGATCTTTGTCTCCTAAGTTTGATTCAAAAGTTTCTGCCATAGAAGAAAAAGAGAATCTACAGAGCATTACCATGTCACAGCTACATGTAATCCTAACTACTTACGAAATGAGAAAAGGGGGACCATCGGATAGGAGAGAAGCTACATTCAAAGCCTCAGGAAAAGGAGATTACAATGAGTCAGGAAATATGTCAGAAGAAGAGGAAGAATCAAATTTTGTCAAGAACCTTCAATGGGGAACTGTAAGATTCAGAGGTAAGATGCCTTTCAAATGCTTTGCTTGTGGAAGAGTTGGTCATTATGCTGCCAAGTGTCCTCATAAAGATAAACTTGACAAAGGTAAGGAACCAGTTAGATGGAATAGAAAACAGAATGTAAGTAAGAAGAGCTATTATACACATGAAGACAATGATGGATATTCAAATAGTGATGAAGATGAACAATGTAATGATTATAGACTTTTGATGGCTTTTGAAGATGATGATTTCTTGGATGCTATAGATGAAGAAGGTCTCTATGAAGAAATTTCTAAACTCAAAATTTGTTTAGAGGAAAAGAATATGATTATAGATACTCTAACATTCCAACTTGCTGAAAGAGAAAAACACAATGAAAAGTTAGAATGTGAAATTGTGGGACTTAGAAAAGATATTGAGAAATCAAAAGCTCTTAATCTTAGATTTTCTAAAGGATCTGAAACTTTAGATGAGATTATCAAAGTGCAGCATTCTCCTCTAATCAAGACAGGTCTTGGATATACTGAATAAGTGTCTCAATCGCAGAAGAAAGCACAGAATCCATACGCCTCCAAAAGTTATCTTGATGCAGCAAGAAAAAGTGAACAGGTTGACAATCAACAGCAAAAGCATAATGCAGATCACCAAGTAAATCAAGGACAATTTGCTTCAAGAATGAACAAAGATTACCAAGTAAATTGAGGGAAATCTACTTCAAGGATGAACAGAAGCTTCAACGAACCACATATTAATCATATTCAATTTGCCTCAAGAATGGATATCAATGGAAACTACAATCATTTGGTTGGTAGGTTTGATAATCGCAGAAATTTCCTCAATGGCCAATGTTTCTCTTGTCATAACTTTGGTCACAAAGCTGCTCAATGTGTTGCCTACAAGACCATCATGACTAAAGAAGCTCAAAAACAAAGGAGTATGACTGGGATCATGAAAAGGACCTACAATAACTTTTCTGCTCTTGAGAATGAAGTAGAATGTTCTATTTGTAACAACTTCGGTCATGAAGATTCTGAATGCAGGAGTAGGTTTCGGCAAACAACTTAGAAGGATCAAGTTTCATTGAATTCTAAAACATGGAGAAAGAAAGAATTGCAACCAGAAAGATGTGGGATAGCCTTATATGCAGAAGGACAGAAAAGCCAGTGGTACATCAACAGTGGATGCTCAAAACATATGACAGGTGATAAAGAAAAACTTCAGGCATATAGTGCCTTAGAAAAGGAAAAGAAGGTCTCATTTGGAAATGACACCCCTGCACTCATAAAAGGTAAAGGTTCTGTGCTTTTGAAAGAAAAGGTCAAGGCTGGAAATGTTATGTATGTTAATGGCTTAAAGCATAATCTATTGAGTGTCAGTCAAATGTGTGATCAAGGAAATGAAGTAAAATTTCGATCAAATGGATGCATCGTTCGTGAGCTTGATCCAGGAGAAACAGTGATCAAAGGCATAAGAACTCCAAATAATTGATACATACTCAAGGGAGGACAACAACAATGCTATCTAAGCAAGAATGATGAACACTGGCTATGGCATAGAAGATTAAGGCATCTAAGCTTCTCTCAGATAAGGAAAGCATGCAAATATCAGGCGGTTCGTGATCTCCCTGACATTAGAATTCCAGACAATACAATATGCAAATCATGTCAGTTTGGTAAGCAAACCAGAACTAATTTTCCTAAGAAGGAAGGATTAGCTAGCAGGCTACTTGAACTTGTCCATATTGATGTATGTGGTCCATCTAGGAAAAGGTCACCTCGAGGAGAAGAATATTTTATATTGTTCATTGACGACTTTTCCAGGATGTTTTAGATAGGACTCATGAAGCATAAAGACGAAGCTTTTGGTAAGTTCAAAGCATTCAAAGCCTTGGTTGAAAACGATTCTGATCGGAGAATCAAATGCCTCAGGTCTGGTCGAGGAAGGGAATTTACCTTGAATGAATTTTTCGATTTTTGTGAAGAACATGGAATAAGAAGGGAATTCTCTACTGCAAGGACCCCTCAGCAAAATGGAGTAGTGGAAAGGATGAACAGAACAGTTCAACAAATGGCTCGTGCTATGCTTGATGAGTCTGGAACTCCCACAACCCTCTAGGGTGAAGCCGCATTTGCTGCAGTTACTATTCTCAACAAGACAAACATCCGAGTAAATAGCACTCAGACTCCTCATGAACTTTGGTATGGTAAGACTCCCACAGTTAAATACTTCAAAATTTTTGGAAGCAAATGCTACATCAAAAAGACTAATGAAAACCTTGGTAATTTTGAACCTAGAGCAAATGAAGGCATTCTCCTTGGTTACTCTCCTCACAGCAAAGCATATAAGTGTTACAATAAAAGACTTGGAAAAATTGTTGAAAGTATTGATGTAGTGGTTGATGAAGAAGGGAACACTCCTAGGCAAGTAAAATCTAAAGATTTCGAAGATGATAAAGACTATCCTTCAACATCAAATTAGATTCATGATGAAGAAGAAACCCATGAGGCACCAGAAGAACAGATAAGAATAGAAGAAAAGACTCCATCCAGGTATGTTCAGAAGAATCATCCAGAAACCCTAATTTTGGGGCAAAAAGAGGCAGGTGTACAAACAAGAAGAACCATTTCAAAAGCTTAAAGTTATCTAGCATTACTCTCCTCCACTGAACCACAAAATGTAAGAGAGGCATGCAAAGATGAATTCTGGGTAAAGGCCATGGAGGAAGAACTTGAGCATATTGAAAAGAATAACACTTGGGAGTTGGTTCCTAGACCAAAAGATAAGAATGTCATAGGAACAAAATGGATATTCAAAAATTAGCTAAATGAAAATGGAGATGTGATTAGAAACAAGGCCAAACTTGTTTGTAAAGGGTATGCTCAACAAGAAGGTATAGACTCTGAAGAAAATTTTGCACCAATTGCTAGACTTGAGGCCATAAGAATGTTCCTTGCTCTTTCTAGCTTTCATAAGTTCAAAGTATTTCAAATGGACGTGAAGTCTACCTTCCTGAATGGAGACTTGGATGAAGAAGTATATATTGAACAACCATATGGTTTTATTCTTGGAAATGATCCAAAACTTGTACGCAGACTCAAAAAGGATCTCTATGGCCTTAAATAGGCTCCAAGGGCTTGGTATTATCGGTTGGATAAGTACCTCCATCAACAAGGTTTTATAAAAGGATCAATAGATAGTAATCTATATATAAAAATTGACAATGATAAGTTGATAATACTTGTTGTGTATGTTGATGATATCATCTTTGGTAGTAATGAAGAAGACATTAGTCAAAACTTTGCCTTGGTGATGCAAAAATAATTTGAAATGTCCCTGCTTGGTGAGCTCACATATTTTCTTGGTTTACAAGTCCAACAAAATAAATACGGCATTTTTCTATCACAAACCAAGTATCTCAAACAGATCTTGAAGAAATATGGGATGGAGGATTCGAAACTAGTGTGTACCCCTATGGTAACAGGATGCAGCCTCAGCACAAATGATGAATCAACAGCAGTACATCAACCAACCTATAGATCCATGATTGGTAGTCTGCTCTATCTAATAGGTACCCGACCAGACATTATGCATGCAGTGGGAATAGTTGGAAGGTTTCAGGCAAATCCAAAGGAAACTCATCTTCAGGCAATTAAGAGAATTTTCAAGTATCTTCAAGGAACTCAAAAATATGGCTTATGGTATCCTAGAGATACAGATCTCACACTTCATGCATATACAGATTCAGATTGGGCAGGAAGCGTGGATGATAGAAAAATCACTAGTAGTGGTGCATTCTTTATGGGTTCCAAATTAGTATCTTGGTTTAGCAAGAAACAAGGTTCAATTGCATTATCGACAGCTGAAGTAGAATATGTGGCTACTGCATCTTACTTCACGCAACTCCTTTGGATGATGCAAACATTGCAAGACATTAAAATCCTTGTACTCCACCTATCTCCATTTTTGTGATAATACAAGTGCAATCAGTATTTCAAAGAATCTTGTCATGCATTCAAAAACTAAGCACATACCTATCAAGTATCATTTTCTCTGGGAACAAGTGCTTGAACAAAAGGTTAAATTGGAGTATGTTCCCTCTAAGGAACAAGTTTCTGATATACTCACCAAACCACTGCCCAGGGAGACATTTGAATACCTCATATAGAAGTTGGGGGTATTTGATGCATCATCTTGCTACTGAATCTTGTTTGTTTCAGAGAAAAGTGGTTGTACGCGAGTTTCATGAGGAGGATCCATGTACATACGCCGGTTTATGAAGATACAGTCACATATATGATGGTTTAAAGACAAACAGTGGGTCAGGCTCAGGATGAAAAGAGTCTAATATGGGTCTGGCAGAGACCATCTGGCACAGGTTCAGGGGGAGCATATATTCTTCTAATAATGCATTGTTGGCATTATCTTGGAAGATCTTGGTTCACATTCACAGTTGTTTTGATTTTAGGTGGAATAGGTTCAGAGGGAGAACATGGTTGCTGGTTTGAATGATGATTGACATATGTTGTTGATGATAGTTGTTGATAACTATCATAGTCTTGTTGTAGGTATTTCGTCTCTTTGTCATATCAAGGTCATGTAACAACCTATCTTGGTTTCCCCACTATGCTTGGGATGGATAAAGTAATGTTCTTGTTTTTATCACGTGTAAATTCTTGGTGTATCCCCACTTGGTTGGGTAGATGAGTCAATCCCCACTTGGTTGGGAGATGGATGTATGTATGAGTCTTTGGTGGTAGGAAGGTCATTTATAATGTATAAAGTCATGTTTCTTTTGTAGGACATGTCTTCTTGCAGACCTGGCCTACAGTCAGGGGAAGCTTGGACAGCACAGCAGAGCAGAGAATTCAGCATGTATTCAAGGGGAGCATAACCCTTTGCCCTTGATGTCAAAAAGGGAGAATGATTTTGAGTGACTTGGGGTTTCCATCAAGTCCAACAGGGGAGATTGTTGGCATTATGACACAGGTTTGGCACTATGGCACAGGTGTTGTCCTTGATGGCAACTCACTCAAAGGGCAGATCATAGTTCAGGCTCTTAGAATGAAAGAAAATGAGGTATATGTAGGTTCCTCTTAAAAAAATCATGTATACACGCAGGATTACCGACCAAAAGGAGCGCATACATATGCACGCACTTCCATGCAAAGAAAAGCGCGTACATGTGGGAAATCTTATGTTTGGTCCATGGTATTTAGTATGACATATTTGAACCTATGGTTTTGGTCCTTGGTATTGCATCCAAAGTGTTGAACCCAGGTATTGGGTCCCTAGTATTAGTTCTCAATGGTTTTGGACCATGGTTTGAGTAAGGCCTAAGACTATAAAAAGGGAAGGAGATCATTTGGCAAGGGTATTGACTTAAGTGCTGAATATCTTATGAAGAGAAAGATCTAGAATAGTGGTCATTGGGTTATGGTGCATAACTAGATCTGAATCGAGGAGGAACCTGAGCACAAGGAGAAGGATAAGTTCTATTGATGGGTCAAGATCTTAAGGTGGCTTGAAGAGAAGTATCTTTGTATCTGTACGCAGGTTCAGCATAGCAGAGGCGTGTATACACGCTGGTTCACTAACTTAAAACAACATATACACTGGTTGGACTTGATACAGAAGCGTATGCACACAAGTTCCACATATTGAAGTAGAGTACATCTCATGAAATATGTTTTAGCTGCTTTTGTTTCTTACTACAGTGTTCTAGGTTCAAAATTGGTGTCTGGTTACTGGTACTATTTTTTTGGTTACATCATTCTAAGAAGTTATTGGTTGATTCGGTATTTGTTTGCACAAAGGAGATTGGTTGATGCAGATATACTTGATGTTTGATTGATATTCATGGATCCAGTCTGAAAATTTATGAAACATGGTCCCTGTAAGAAAAGAGAAGGTTGTAGCCTTCTGTAGGTCAACTAGTACAAGAGCTAAGGGGGTTGTAGCTCCCTTCCAGGAGAAGCTGGAGAACGAGAGAAGGTTGTAGCCTTCTACAGGTAGCAGCCTGCGTACTGGTATAAGACTGCACCAGTACAGAATCATTGTAAAAAGAAGTTTCTAATTTAAAAGAAGATAGAGACAAATTGCAGCAGGTGGTTTTCACCCACATTGGGTTTCCACCTTACATCTTGGTGTTCATGTGTGTTGATTATGTGTGATGATTTTCTCTGCTTTACTGCTCCTGTTTACTGATCATATGGTTAATAATGTTTTGATGCACTCATTAAGAAGCAACTAACTGATTTATAAGTTTACTGAATATACGCTGGTTGCATTATACACAGTTGCGTATACACGTGTTTTTCTTTAACTGAAGTAGTGTATATGAATCTGAATATGGAAATGAAAAGTTATATTGATTAGATAATATTGATTCACCCCCCCCAGTATTATTTCAACATGGAGTAGAAACTTCGGACTCTTCCAGAGAGGTGACTGGAGCATCACCTTCAGGTTCCATGTCTGGAAACAAACAGTGACGAATGGCCCAAGAAGTATGAGGGGATAGTTCCAAAGGAACACCCATCTGGTCATACGCATTGTAAAGACACTGTGGTGATATCACAACAGGGTCAAACAGAGGATTCGAAGGATAGATAACCAATTCAAGATGGCCATCAGTGGTCAGCGAGTCATCATGAGTTTGAACGGGATTGTCCGGAGATTTCGGGCCAAGATTAGTAGATGACCCAGTATCGAAAGTAGGCAGAGGATGAGATGATGAAGGTTGAATACTTTGAAAAATTATGAGTTCAACACCTTGGTCCTCGAGTGACTTAGGTAACTTAGGAAACGACTCCTCAGACAATCTTTCAGACAGAGGAGAGGAAGAGGAATTGGGTGAACCAAATGGTTCAGCCATGATGACCTTGTCTTAGTCGACAAAAAAATTAACTTCAAGGCTTTAAAATGTTCTTTAATGGAAACTCATGATTTGGTCTCAAAAATACTAACAGGGTGTTTTTGGATCGTGGGCAATCAATTATTAAGATGCATAAAAGACTGGTGCTCTTTTATTTTTTAAGAGTTGAGAAAGAAACAAGGATGACTCTATCGCTTTCGATTGGAAACGAGCTCGAAAGGACAAGTGCTCAAATGATCTTTTAAGTTTAATGAGTCAAAAAGATCAAATGATGCTCTGGATGATCTAGGTAAACAGGATTACCATGCAACCGTGTACCGTAGAATACCTCCCGGCAAACTAAGAAGTACGAGCAGGAAATCTCCTCGAATGTTGTGTCTATTGTGTCACGTTTGCAAGGCGGTAGACTCAGCTTCCTAAGGATAAATAATTGCAGCCTAGATGGGTCTCTCGTTATATACTTGACAGTACAAGGAGCAAAAATCCGTACTAGCATTGTCTAATGTCGAAGCTAATGAAAACTTCTAGGTTTAAAGATGTCAGAACACATCTCTAGCCTAGACCTTCTAGATATGATCATTAAATGTCAAATGTGCCTTAGATTAATTGAATTCATTTTAAAGTTTGTCTTGAGTTATGTTTCAGTTTTCAAGTCTTAATGATGCGACTTGAAAAACCTTAAATGCAACTAAATGATACAAGACCCTATTAATTTCAATGAAATGCCTACACTAGAGAGGATAGAAACTACTCAATCAAATGCAAACAATCAAGCAACTGAAAGCGAAATGACCTTTCACTACCTTACTTTTTCGAAAAATAAACTAATGAAAAATGCATTCCAATTCCTTATTTCCTGACAAGCACATATCTAACAGTCCTTTGAAAGCAAAAGAGTTCTTTTCCTTTTCCAAATTCCAATGAAATTCTAGTCTTTCAATGATGCAACAAACTAGAATTTCATACTTTTTCATGAAACAATGAAGTAAACTTTTCACATACAACTCTTCAACGAAAAAATTTTCGAGACAATAAGCTTTTCAAGCAGATGAAAACATGAAAAGAGAAGTTGCTCATTCAGACTAATGAAACACCAGCTTTACCAACAACAATACAAGCAACATGATCCATGCCGAAAAATAAATGTTTAGACAAGCAAACAAAAACTTTTCAAACTTGCGTAATAGAGGTTAAAGTCGTAAAAGGACCGAAACCAAAATGCAAGGAGTAAGTACACCTACAACCTGACTCACTGAGTTGACAAACAGCTGAATGGACGACAATCTAGATGCCCTAGTGTTGCTGACCACCCAATGACTCAAGCAATCAAGCAGAAATATGATAAACCAACAAGCAAACAAAACCAAATGAAAAGCAGCTTTCTAGTCAGGGAGAAAACAGTCCAAAAGGCTTGCGGGGTCAAAATCATAAGAGCAGAACACATTGGCCAAGATTGGGATCAAACCCTAATCTTCACTTACAGGCACCGGCGCGATTGCCTAACTGACAACAAGCGCCAGAGGCTGGTCAGCACAATTGTTCCTCAACATATCGTGCTGATCGATGCAACTGTCAGTGGATTAAGCGCGTTGATCGATGGGACCAGGAAAAAAAATAATTTTTTTTGAAACAGAGACCAGATCTGCTACTATGAATTTTAAATGTAGGCCAATGAGTAGGAGAAAAGAAACAGAACCAAAGGGAAAAAGTGGAACTAGAAAAGTTCTCAAGAAATCATGAAATCCAAGGCAAACAAAAGGATGGGATCCCCACTGGAGTCACCAATTTGTGGTGATAAAATTATAAGTGTGGACACAAACAAATTCCTCTAGCCCAATAATGGGTCTAGCCACAACAGATACATTCTACGGAAGATTTCCTTAGGTTAGAACCAATTAAGAGGGCCTACCTCTTAGTATGCTTATCCCATTTGATGATGTCCTTGCTTGCTCGCTCCAGCTATCTCTCGCTTCCTTCTTCGAGCACCTAAAACAAGTAAACAATAGCAAACAACAACTGTGATAATAGAAAAATTGTAATTCAACATACTTAACAAGTCAAGAAACATTAAGCCATGAATATGTAAGATAACAAAACATGTAGGAAATCAAACGATAGTTGCATATATATTGATATCAAGAAGAGATTACAACCATTGTCTTGATGTTGCGGTTCTCCTCTGATAAGACCAGGTTCCCACACACTTCTACTAGCATTCCATGATGGTCTCAATCAACAATAGTTTTAAGACTCCCCCCTTCAAGCTTCACTCTAGACCAAAATACACTTCTCCCTCACACAACTAGATAGCTACAACTATGAATAGCTTGTTGTTTACTCCAAACCAAAATAGCACTAGCACACCAATATCAACACTAGATTGTGCTTGGGAAGAAGGGAAGTTTATATAGGATGAATGGATGGGAGATGGAACCACTCCTCATGGGAGAAGGTCTTATCCCTTGAGGTAGTTCCATCATTATAGGGGAAAGGAGCCCAAGCTGACATCCTCGACCTCATCCGGCCAAACCATTTACCAGACTTCCGTTACGAAGCTTCTAGAACTGGAATCTTCAGCTCTTAATTTAAAAAACTTTCCATAAAAGGACCGGTGTGACTGGAACACAGCTCAGTCGCTCTAGTCGGCGCTAGGGATAATGCTAATCTCTGCACATTGGCGTGGGGGAGACAAAGGTCATTAGCGCCAGTGTTGTAAACTGGGCAAAACAGAAGTTTTAGGGGAAATGGTGCAAAATGGAATTGATCTGCTCATGAATAGGGACACAATGAGATTTTCTTCATGAAAGCAAAGCATGTGGGGTTCATTGTAGAGGTCCTCCATGATCAAGGAACGGGGAGTACAGGGACAGTGACAAAATGTAGTGTAACACATGTCAATAAAATAGATATGAATGAGTGCATCACACACAAATGATCACCAACAACCAAAAGTATCATTTCTAAATACCCAAAGGCATTTCCGAACCTTTTCGATTGATATGAGAAGCACTGTGCTGCGAGGATCCTTAAACATGTGAAAAAAACTAAATTGCCCAGAATTTGCAGAAATTCGTTCAGCCGATAGACCTTATCATCATGGAGCTTCAAATTTCTAATGGACTTGAGTGTATATACTACAACCATTCAGATGTAACTTTGTATAACTATTTTGTATAATGCATAAGGTTCCTTTGTTTAGTCTATGATAATGGCCCTATCTGTGTATGCTATAACCATTCAGATGTAACTGTGTATACCTATTTTCTTATGTTACATTTACTTTACATTTACTGAGTATTAAAACCATGTTTACCTCTAAAAGATATAGGGTTTGAGTTTTCTAATGAAAATAAATTTGGGATTTCTTAGTATTTATATTTTTATTAATTTTTCATCAAGATTTCTTAACTTTTAATGCTTATTTCTTTACATAAATCCATTTTTCATTACATGAGACAAGAAACGCGTGAGATTTATTTCTTCATTATTGAAATACATTTCAGTTTCTTTGTCTTTACATATAAACCACTCTTCATTATTTTCACTTTGAACCAGTGTACAAAGTGGATCCATTTAACAAATTTGTGTGCACAACTTTCTTTCTTCTTGGTAGAGTATTTGGATTTTTCTCTATGTATGTGCATAATTATCTCCAAAGGAAATTTGTTCATGGAATTGGCTTGCTTCTCCCTCCCTAAGTATTGAATAAGGTTGGGTAGAGAAGCATTGTCAAATGGTAGGGGATAGTCATGGTGGTTATTGCCTTGGTCACTAGAAAGCTTAGTAGATGCTTGGCCATCTATAGAGGTTTGTTGATTTGGGTAATTAACTTACTCTAAAATGAAATAAGACACTCAATGTGTTCCGTGTAATATAGATATGAACAAAACATCTAAAGAAAAGTAATTGCATAATGATCCAGTCCAAGAAAACAAGGTTTCCCACGAACCAATTAAGCCTTTCAACCTTTTTGGCTTATTTTCTTATATCAAACATTTGTGCAAGGTTTCAACCAATTAACATTTCATTGAATATGTATTTACAAATCAGTGATTTTGGGATCAAATCCCACAAAGTAATTCTATACGTGCTCTTCAAATTCCTTCAAGCTTTTGAAAGTAAAACCAATGAATTATCAATATAATTTTACCATAATAAAAAACAATTAGGACTTTAGCCAACTCAAATTGCTTATCTTTTGGGCTTGAACCAACATCTCTTCTAGAGAAATTCAACAATTCCAATTTAATAATCCTATCGGCCTCTCTTTGTACCTTTTGGGACAATTGCTAGTTAATATTATTATAATTAAAAATAGCCCAATTGTAAAATATATATTATTTGATATAAAATATATAATAATAAAAAATACTCTTGTTCATTCTCTTTTTCAAATACTCTTGTTCATTCCTTCACAACAAAAAATAATAATATATCATAGCAATTGCAGAGTGGTGGGAACGAGTCGAAAACGAAAGTGATGTTAAGCCTCGAAAGGTAGAACCATTAAATATCACCGATTTGATACCTACTAATGTGATGAGAAGTGTAAAAAGTAAGCTAAGGTACTTGAACCACTAAGGAAACCTTATATCAATTATTGATGATGAGTAATATGCTTAACCATAAGAGTTAGGTTACACAATTAATAACAATTTTTAAGATGATAATAATATTTTTTTAGATGATAATAATATTTTAAATTAAATACTAATAATAATGAAAAAAGGATATATTTTTTAGATAAATGTCTTTCGGATTAATCACATCATTAGGATTTGGTCGATGTTTTTAATAAAATAATATTTTTTAATAAAAAATAATACTATTAACAAAAAATAATTATTTATTAAAAATAATAATAATAAAAAAATTATTCAATAAAAAAATATTATTTTAATTAATTTTAATTATTTAATTAAAATTAGAAAGAATATATATATATATATATATATATATATATATATATATATATATATATATATATATAGATATAGATATAGTTGTGATTATATAAAATTAAATATAATATATTTAAATATTTAAATATATGTATATAAAAAGAAAAATATTTAATCGTTTTTATAGATTTATAATTTTAAAATGAAATTGTAATTTTAATTATTTAATTTTATGAACCAAAGAGATTAATAAATTTAAATGGATTATTAATATTATTATTAATATCATAATACAATAATTAATAAATTTGAGGGATTAATTTTAAAAACCCAAGAGATTAATGTTAAAAACCCATGGATTAATATTATAAACACTTTGGTCTACGAGGTCTTGGATAGTCAGTGATTCGGGTGCTCTATTAAGGCACTTGTTGATGTGAAGTCACCAGTTCAATTCCCCGCCCCGACTTGGGTGATATATTTAACATGTTGGAAGATGTAGTCTTGCGAAGTTTACAAAAAAAAATATTGTAAACCCTTTGAATAATGTTGTACCCTAAGAACATGAACCCTTAGATTAAAAAACCAGGGATCGATATTATAAACCCAAGGGAGTAATGAACCGAAGAGATTAATACTAAAAACCAAACCTAGGGGAATAATGTTAAACCCAAAGAATTAATATTATAAATCCAAGGTGTATGAACCTTAAGATAAATATTATAAACCCTGAAATAAAATAGTTGACCATGGTTTACCATGGTTGATTTTCATATTGACACAAGATTTGAAACAATGTGATGTCAGACCATCGTTGACCATGGTCGTCATATTGTGACAAATATTATTTCAATATGAAAATGAACCATGGACATCCATTGTCAACCATCGTCAACAATGGTCAATCATGGTTAGCCATGGTCCAACATCACATTGTGACAAATATTGTCTCAATATATAAACCAACCATGGTCAACCATGGTTGGCCATTGTCAATTATGGTTAACCATGATCAACCATGGTCCAACATTGCATTGTGAGAAAGATTGTGTTAATATGAAATTCATTCATGGTCAACCATGGTCACATTGTGATAAAGATTGTCTAATGGTCCAATGTCACATTGTGACAACTATGGTCAACAATGGTCTAACGTCGCATTGTCACAAAGATTGTGTCAATATGAAAATCAACCATCGTAAACCATGATCAACCATGTTTATTTAAGGGTTTATAATATTTATCTTAGGGTTTATATACCTTGGCTTTATAATATTAATCCCTCAGGTTTAATATTATTCCCATGGGTTTATAATCCGTTAGGTTTTTAGTATTAATCCCATGGGTTTATTATTCTCTTAAGTTTATAATATTTATCCCTTGGGTCTCATATAGATTGCTTGTGTTTATAATTATAGTCAACCATGGTCAACCATCATCCAATCTTACATTGTGACAAATATTTTCTCAATATAAAAATTAACCATGATCAATCATAGTCAACTATCATCAGCCATGGTCAATCATGGTCAACTATGGTGCAATGTCACATTGTTGACGAAGATTATATCAATATGGAAATCAACCATGATTAACCATTGTAAACTATTGTCATCCATGGTCAATCATGGTCAACCATGGTCCAATGTCATATTGTGACAAAGATTGTCTCAATAAGGAAATCAACTAAGGTCAATCATTGTCAACTATCATCAGCCATGGTCAATCATGGTCGACCATGATCCAATGTCACATTGTGACAAAGATTGTCTCAATATGGAAATCAACCATGGTCAACTATGGTTCAATGTCTCATTTTAACAAAGATTGTCCAATATGAAAATCAATCACGGTCAACCATGGTCCAACGTCACATTGTGACAACCATGGTTAACCATGGTCAACAATGATCCAACATCACATTGTTACAAAGATTGTGTAAATATTAAAATCAACCATGGTAAACCATGACCAACCATGTTTCTCTTAGAGTTTACATGCCTTGGGGTTTAATATTATTTTCTTGGGTTTATGATTATTCAATAAAAAAATATTATTTTAATTTTATTTTTTATTATTATTTTAATTTTAATTATTATTATATTATTTTAGTTACTTTTAATTATTTAATTAAAAATATATTTAATTAGAAATATATTTATTTTTTTAATATATCTAATTGTGATTATATAAAATGAAATATAATATATTTATTAAAAAACCCAAGGGATTGATATTATAAACCCAAGGGAGTAATGAACCGATGAGATTAATACTAAAAACCCAAGAGATCATAAACCCAGGGGAATAATATTATTATCCAATTTTAAGGCACATGCAAGCTAGACACCAAATTGGTGTATGAGACCCCCTTGTTTGTGGGACAAGTGACCCACCTTCATGCAACAATTTCACTGCTAAGTCTATGAAGGCATACATACTCTACCCCCTCTAGTTTTGAACCTATGACCTCTTAGGAGGAAACACAAGCTCTTAACCAATAGGCTCATTAAACCCAAGGAATTAATATTATAAATCCAAGGTATATAAACCTTAAAATAAATATTATAAACCTTGAAATAAACATAGTTGACCATGGTTTACCATGGTTGATTTTCATATTAACACAATCCTTGAAACAATGTGACGTTAGACCATCATTGACTATGGTTATCACATTGTGACAAAGATGGTCTCAATATGCAAACTAAACCATGGTCAACTATGGTTCAATGTCGCATTTTAACAAATATTGTCCAATATGAAAATCAATCACGGTCAACCATGGTCCAACGTCACATTGTGACAACCATGGTTAACCATGGTCAACAATGATCCAACATCACATTGTTACAAAGATTGTGTCAATATGAAAATCAACCATGGTAAACCATGGGCAACCATGTTTCTCTTAGAGTTTATATACCTTGGGTTTATGAAATTAATTCCATGGGTTTAATATTATTTCCTTTGGTTTATACTCCCTTGGGTTTATTGTTCCCTTGGGTTTATAATATCGATCACTTCGGTTTTTTAAACTTAGGGTTCATATTCCTAGGGTATAATATTATTCGTAGATTTTATACTATTAATCTTAGGGTTCATATTCCTAGGGTATAATATTATTCATAGGGTTTATACTATTAATCTTGAGGGTTTATTATAAATCCCTTGGGTTTATAATCATGGTCAACCATGGTCAATCATGGTCAACCATGGTCCAATGTCACATTGTGACAAAGATTTTATCGATATGAAAATCAACCATGGTCAACCATGTTTATTTTTGGGTTATAATATTTATCTTAGGGTCTATATACCTTGGGTTTAGAATATTAATCCCTTTGTTTTAATATTGTTCCCTTGGGGTTTTAGCATTAATCCCTTGGGTTTATTATTCCCTTCGGTTTATAATATTAATCCTTTGAGTTTATTTTCAACCATGGTCCAATGTCGCATTGTTACAAAGATTGTGTCAATATAAAAATCAACCATGGTGAACCATGATCAACCATGTTTATTTTAAGTTTTATAATATTTATCTTAGGGTTTATATAACTTGGGTTTATAATATTATTCCCATGGGTTTATTGATTATTAATTTAATATCTAGTAATTTATAATTATTACTAATTTTTTTTATTAATAATTAATCATTTTTAATAACTAATAATGAAAAAAATTATAAATGAAAATTATAAATTAGTAATAATTATTAATAATTACTAGATATTAAATTTTTGTACTTAGGCTTCTGCGATCCATAATGAATTAAGCAAAGTCTTTTGGTAGAAATCACATAAGAGAGATTTTTGGTCGACGTCTTTCGAACCAACAAGTGTGGTTCATCATTAGGACCAAATGAAGAGGCCATGGTCTGCCTCTTCATTTGGTCCTGATGATGAATGACACTTGTTGGTTCGAAACGCGTCAGCCAAAAATTTCTCTTATGTGATTTCTACTGAAAGACTTTGCTTAATAGATATTAAATTAATAATCAATAAACCCATGAGAATAATATTAAACCTGAGGGGTTAATATTATAAACACAAGGTATATAAACCCTAACATAAATATTATTAAACGTAAAATAAGCATGGTTGACCATGGTTGATTTTTATATTGACACAATTGTTGTAACAATGAGATGTTGGACCATGGTTAACATCACATTGTTATAAAGATTGTGTCAATATAAAAATCAACAATGGTAAACCATGGTCAACCATGCTTATTTTAGGTTTTATAATATTTATCTAAGGATTTATATATCTTGGGTTTATGATATTAATCCCTCCGGTTTAATATTATTCGCATAGGTTTATTGATTATTAATTTAATATTTAGTAATTTATAATTATTAATAATTATTACTAATTTTTATTATTAATAACTAATCATTTTCAATTATAATAACTTTTTTAATTAGTAATAATTTATATATATATATATATAACAACAATAATTATCATTGTTAATATTAATATTAATATTATTTTAATTTATTTTTTTGTAAGCTTGGTAGGACTCTCCGATTTTCGAGTTTACATGTCCATTATTTACCTTGCTACGGAGGAGTGTAGCACAAGATTCAAAACCAAGATCTCCGGTTCGGTGAGACTTCATTCCACGATCATTGCCACATGAGCTACCCCGGACAGACTATATTATTTTAAATTATTAAAATATTAATAATTAAAAATTATAATAATTAATAAGTAATAATGATTAATTATTAATAATATAATTTTTGTAATAATTATTACTAATTATAAACTATTAAATATTTTTTTTTTTTAACAAAGTCGTCTACTTGTGTATTATAAAACTGCTGTTCAGAAGTCTGTTACAAAAAAGGGAAAGTTCCGAGAGCTGAGATTCAAAATTGGGTGCGCAGACCCATAGTTCTCAAAGCTTCTCTTGATTACACATAAAGCTAAAAACCAACGGCTATATTGCCTGACAAACGATCCTCCTAGCCAACTAAATTTGCAGTGCATAAGTATTATGGAGAGTGCTGTGTGACCGAGTCATCCGGGAGGGGTTCCCTCCTGCTTACTCTAGTTGAGGCTTCTGCTTGCTGACTTTCAGTGAGGGTGCGGAGATGATCTATTATAGCTTCCATATGGATGCAGCGGTCCTTTAGATCTTCGATCTCTTTCTTCCTCTTCTCCAGCTTTTTGCGCTTGGAGTTTCTGTCCGCGTGGAAATCCTCAGTCATCTCTTTCACTTGCTTCTTCAGGGCGTTGATCATGACTACATGTGCTTTGCACATATGACACTCCCTGTTGTTAAAAATGTTGTCCATAGGGTTCCTGGGCTGCTGCTGATTGGCAGGCTGGTTGTTCTGTTCCGCCATCGTGTTTGGAGCAATTTCTACCTTGCCTCGAGGAAATGCAGGAGAGTTGGGAGGCGTAAACTTTGTATTGCCGAGCTGCTTTGTTGGAGAAAAATGGAACACGGAGCTCTGATGCTGATTGAGGTCACTGTTGAGAACACAAACCTGAGTATTAGCACTGATAAAGACACAAATATGAGGAGATTTGTTTACCCTGATCAGAGGGATGTCGACTGAGTTCCAGCACGGATAGTTCTTCTTCAAGCGATGCTTGGTATTTGAGCGAGCAATGTGCGCAGCTGAGAGAGGCTCGGGGGTTCTATTAGCTCCAATACTAGTCTTGCAGCCTTGTAGGAGGCCTTCTAGTCGCTGTCCCCGACACCAAAGAGCACTTCGCCTCTGTCTGAGATTACCATGTGTTGTGGAGGCACTGAGAGGCTTGCTGAGATTTATAAAGACGAAGCGGGCTTGCTCACGCTCGTGACAATGGGTGATGAATCTGGTCTTGTCTGTCGTGAGTTCCTCTGAGGTGATATTTCCCCGTCCTTGAGATCTGAAGCCAGCATGGGCGTGATCCCGCTCTCTGATATTTCCTGAGGTGTGCAATGATGAGACCCTGTTTATTCCAGCGTTTCTCGATTCCTGAGGCCGGTACCTTGTCCTATTTCCCCAGCTTCGACAGTCGAGAGGGATTTGGATTGCAGAGGATCGCTTTTGCGCAGGCCAACAGTCTTGATGAGAATGCCTGGGGTGACTTCTGGTCTGATGCATAGGGATAGGAAGCTGACTATGGGATATCCTTGTCATAGATTTCATTGTTCTCCTTAACCTTACCCGTGGGTCTTCTCGTGGCCTTATTGGCCAACTCATCTGCTGCCGAATTGAAGTTTCTGAGGACGTGCTTATAGGTTACTTTGTTCATGCCCCTGGTTTGATCCATTATTCTTTCTTTTATTCTGTTCAGGGCATATTGATTGAAGTTTTTCCCAGTATTCATGGCTGCTATGAGAATTGCAGAGTCCCCTAACACTAGAAGGTCGTAAATGCCCAACTTCAAGGCAATGGAGGTCCCCAATAGGAGGCTATATGCTTCGGCTTTATTGTTCGACATAGTACCCAAACTCCATTCATAGGTAGCTATCGTTCTCCCTTGAGGGTCCCTGATTACTCCCCCTGCTCCAGCTCTGCCTGGATTGTTTTTTGAGGCCCCGTCAAAGTGGAGTGTAAACCTCTTTTGCTTTTGAATCCATTTATTGACTTCCTCTTTTGTCCCTCTGAGTTTCCATTCCTTCTGCCCTGTTCCTTTTGTTGGTTTGCTGTTTGTTTTTATCTTGTAGTTGAATCTTCGGACCCATTCCTTCGCCTTCTCATCTGTGTAGTCCGGGTCAGCTTGATGGATCCCATTAGCTTCTATTGTTTCTGTTATGAGCGCAATTGTTTTAACCAGGATGCTTGAAACACTGGGTTTTTTGTCTTTGAATATACTTTCATTCCTAGCTAACCATATTTGCCAGCAGAGATTAGAAGGGATGCTGGTCCATAATCTCTTGGCGAGGGTCATGTTCTTGTTTGCATAAGGGAAGAGTTTCCCCCAGCCTTTCTGAAGGAGAGAGACCTGATTGGGCAGATCCCCTGTCTCAAGAGGACTGATTATGAGTTTCCAGCAGGACGAAGCAATTGGGCACTCTATGAAGAGATGATTGATGTTTTCTTCCGCCTTCCTGCACATAAAGCAAATTGAAGGCCCCTGAATACCCTTTTTTCTCAAATTTTCTGCTGTTAGGATTTTGCCATGGAGCAAGGACCAATTAAAAAGTTTGATCTTCGGAAGGCTTTCGATTTTCCAAGCTGCCTTGTAAGGTTGCCAATTGTTGGGTGCTGCTTGATTTTGTAGTTCCTTGTAACCTTCCTTGACTGTATAATGACCTCCAGTTGGATCCCATATGTAACTATCCTCTTTTTCTCTGCTTGAAGGGGCTGCTCCTGCCAATGAAAGCTTTAGGTCGTTCCATAGGTCATCTAATTCTTCAGGGAGGTGCATAACTTTCCATCCTTTCCAGCTGTTTTGATCCCAAAGTGAGATGTCAAAGAGGGTTTTAAGATTTGCTTCAGACATCCACTGCTGCAGCGGCCTCAGATTGATTGATTTTTCCTTGGCTTCCCGACCCATTATTCTATCTCTCCATATGCTGATATGTTTCCCATTACCTGGAACTTTAGAGATATGAGACTTGAGGAGAGGCAAGGTTTTTTTGATCAATTTCCAAACAGGGGTGCATTGCCTTTCGGTGATTGCATCAGAGAGAATGTTGCTATTGCTCCCGCTCAGATATTTCTTTTTGAGAACCTCTGCCCACCAGGATCCCTTCTCAATTAAGATTCTCCAGATTAGTTTAAATCCCATTGCCAAGTTTGCCAATCTGGGAACTCTGATTCCTAGTCCACCTTTTTCTATGGGGAGGATGACCTTTTCCCATTTTACTAGACTGAATTTTTTCGTTTCTTGCTTTCCTCCCTTCCAGAGGAAGCTTCGAAGGATTAGCTCCATATGCTTGTGCATGCTTGATGGGGCGAGGGTTATGGCAAATTGGTAGATAGGGAGGGCTGAAAGGATTGATTTGATAAGGATTGTTCTACCCGCCAGATTGAGCCAATGCATCCCCCATCCCTGAAGTTTCCCTCTCAGCTTCTCTATAAGTTTGACCCAAACTTCACTTTTGATTGTCTCTTTGGCCAAAGGCAGTCCTAGATACATAAAGTGTGACTAGCTTGATTGAGCTGGGATTTCCATAATTATAGAGATCCTTAGGGTTATGTATCTAGGAACGTTCCAGGTATATATCTTGCATTTGTTGTTGTTTAATTTGCCCCCCGAGGCTTGAAGGAAGAGGTCAAGGATGACTTTGAATCTCCTGGCCATAAGGCTTGAAGCACCGCCTATTAGCAGAGTGTCATCTGCAAATAGGGAATGATTGATCCCTTTAGCTCCCCTGATGATGTCCACTCTTGTTATTTCCTTTAACCTTCGCTTATTTTCCAAGTGCAAACTTAGTGTTTCTGCCATGATAATATAGAGGAAGGGGGAGAGAGGGCAGCCTTGCCTCAAGCCTCTAGTGCTCTTGAAGGCTCTGCAAGGCCTACCATTGATTAAAGGAGCTGTCCAATTTTGGGAGACACATTCCATAACCCTGTTAATGAAATGCTCTGAAACCCCGAAATTTGCAAGCACAGTCCTCAAGAAAGTGTGGTTTACCCTGTCAAAGGCGTTCGCCATATCCAGCTTAATTATCATGCCTTTCTCCTTTCTAGCTATACTGCTGTGTATCGCCTCTTGAACCAGAATTACATTATCAGTTATGTGTCTCTTGGGGAGAAATCCTCCTTGGTTATCCGAGATGACTGAGGGAAGGATTTTTTTCAGCCTACTTGCCAGAATCTTTGAGATGATTTTATATGAGACATTGCATAATGAGATAGGTCTGAACCTATCAAAAGATTGAGGGTTGGGCTCTTTTGGGATTAGAGCAAGGAACGAGGATTTGACACTGCTGCCCATTTTGCTTTTTGAGTGGAAATTTCTCACCATTCTAAGGAAGTCTTTCTTGATGATATCCCAGTGAGTTTTGTAGAAGCTCACCGTGAAACCATCCGGCCCGGGAGCTTTGTCAAGAGGCATGCTAATGATTGACCACTCAACCTCCTCTATGGATATTTCTTTGTCCAATTCGCTGTTTTGGGCTTCTGAAATCCTCCTCTCAATGATGTTAGTGAAATCTGTATTTTCCTGATAATGAGGGTCAGCTGTGAGCAGAGATTGAAAGTGGGTTGAAGCAGCCTCCTTAATTTCCTCTTTCTCCGTTATCTCTTTCCCTTCAAACATTATCTTGTCTATGTTATTCCCAGCTCTCCTAACTTTGAGACAGTTGTGGAAGAACGAGGTGTTTTTATCCCCAGAATTGAGCCAGAGGCATCTTGACTTTTGCCTTAGCTCTTCCTCTTCTTTACGGTGCTGGATGTACAGTGCTTTGTACATCTCCCCTTCTTTCTTTTGGTCTTCTTCCGTTTCTTGGACTGCCTCTTTTTCCTGATTCCATTGCTCCAAATTTCTTTGCAATTCATTTTTTGCCATCCTTTCCTCCTTCGCGTGGTTCCTTGCCCAATTTTTTATGGCATTCCTTAGTAATTTGATCTTCGATTCCCAAATGAAGTGTGGGGAGCGTGTTATCTCTGACCTCCAGATTTCTTTTATCAAGGCTTTGAAGTCCTCGCTGGCATCCCAGACTTTATTGTATTTGAATGGTAGCGGACCCAAATCTTCCTCTTTGTCTAGGTACATCGCCACGGGTTTGTGATCAGAAATGAATCCCTGAATGATTGTGCTGCGAATCCTTTGAAAGTTTGCAGCTGCTCACTCCTGAACGAGAATTTTATCAAGTCTTTCTTTGATATTGTTCCTGCCTGTCCTTTTATTTGACCATGTGTACCGACCATTTTGGGGAGGAATGTCTAAAAACTTGTGAGTTTGAATGATATCCTCCAGTTTTTCTCTGAATGGGTCAATGTAAAACTTCCCGCCTAGTTTTTCCTCTGCATTCCTTATTAAGTTCATGTCTCCTCCTAGAAAGATCTTCCTCCCTTGGGTAGTCTCAATATCTGCTGTCAAAGTTTCCCAACAAGTAGCTTTGTCTCTGAAATGAGGCGGAGCATACACGTTATAGATTGTGTATTCCTCCTTCATATCTGAGCTTTGCATATCAATTCTAATCCACCATCTGTTTTGTTTGTTGCTTGTGAGATTCCAGTTGCTTTTTTTCCATATTACTCCTATGCCTCCTGAGGCTCCTATGGCGCTCGTGGCTATTCCTTCATACTTTCTATTTTTTGTCATGCTGTTTTGGAATTCTTGTTCACTGATTTTGGTCTCCTGGAGTAGGAGGAAGTCTGGTTGTTCTGCTTTGATAAGGTCTCGGACTGCATTTGATTTCAGGGAGGAGCCCATCCCCCTACAGTTCCAAGAGACCAAAATCATCATTTACCTGATTTGTTGTGAGTCCCGCTTTTCTCCTTCATCTTCTCGCCACTTCCCTTGTTCTTGTCCAGGTATGTGTCTATTGGTTGCTGAGTCCCTGTGGTCATTTCTTTGGCTGCATTCTCATCTCTTATTTCCTTGTTCGATTTTCTTCCTACTTTCCTTGGTGGATCCGTGGCTGCAATGTTTTCCTTTGTTTTATTTCTTGTTAGGATCCTTTCCACTGTTTGAGGAGGGGAAGCCTGGAGGGGGGAAGAGGGGGAGATTCTGGGGCCCTTGGGGGATGGAGGGGGAGATGAGGGTTCCTCTGCAGCTAAGGATTCAAAGGGATTGGAGGATGAGGGGATGGGGTGGCCCGGGCTTGCAGGATAGGTGGAGAGGGTAGGAGCATCAGAGGGGGGCACAGCTGATTCGGGGGAAGGGTTTGACTTCTTTTTTTTCCTGACTATTTCCCATGCTTCCTCAGTGGGTTCATTATTGTTCTTATCTTCTGATCTAGATTTAGAGCACCTATTAGCAAAATGACCGTACTCATGACATACCTTACACTTGAAGGGGAGCTGCTCGTAGTCCACCTGCTGAATGTGCGTCCACTGGTCCACTCTGAGCTTGATTGCCTCTGGTAATCCTTTGCCCAAATCTACTTCAACACAGATCCTTGCGCATGCATGCATATTCTCCTTTGGCTCCGATCTATCCATGTATTTCCCTATTGCGTTTCCGATTGCTCGGACGGATTCATCAGCCCAGCAGTGAAGCGGAAGATGTGGGAGACGAACCCAGACAGGGATTGCATTGGGAACGTCCATTTCTGGGTCGAAATCAGGGGTCCAGCGGTTGAGATAAAGGCCTCTAGTGTCCATGAAGTATGGGCCATTCCTAAAGATGAGGTTGCGGTCCTCCACTGATTCAAAGAGGAAGGTAAAGAAGCCTCTTCCACAAAACCTTATTGCGATTTTTCCCTGAACCATAGCATTCCAGTTTCTTTCCACCCAGCGTTGAACCGTTCGAGGGGAGGGCCATAACCCCATGAACTGTCCAACCAGGCCGCGTTCAGCCAAGGCCACAGCGGATCTCCTTGGAAGTGCTGGGGGAAGAGGGACTTCCGGGATTTCGTCAAGCTTCTTGACAAATTTTGAGGCAGAAGGCCTAATCCTTTCTGAGTTATTCTCTGGAATGAGGGTTGCAAAGGCTTTCTCCAGCTCAGCCTGCTCAAGAGAAGGAGGATCCATCGAGCTAGAGGCGCTCAGCGGAAGGGGAGAAAAGGGAGGGAGGGCAGGAGGCCCTGAGAAGAGGAGGCAGCGTTGAGCTGCCCGCGAGTGCAGCGCAGTCAAGCAAAGATGGGGCAGGGGGCCCGAAAGGGAGAGACAGGAGGTCACAGGCGAAGGAGGCCCGCAGCAGGTGCTGCAGCCCAGCAGCAGAGCTGCCAAGCTCGGGCAAGGGAGATCAGGGCCGCGTCCAGGGGCGGGAGGTCGCCATTCGCTCAGCTCCGTCCTCAGTCTATAAACTATTAAATATTGATAATAAATATTAATATTAATAAATGTTAAATATCAATAAATATTGATTAATATTAATAAATGTTAAATATTGATTAAGAAATATTAATGTTAATAAATATTAAATATTAATAATTTGTCATTTATAAATAATAATAAAATTATTAATGTTTATATTTATAAATAAATAATAATAAAACCACATTTATTAATGTAGTTGTGCTAGATTATTAAATATTATAATTTCAAAGAAAATGTGAAACTTAGTTATGGTTATAACATAAAGATTCAATTTTTTATTATTTCTAATTACTAATACAATCATATAAATTAAATGACTAGTAAATATTGATAGACATCAAAATATTTATTTCAGGATACATTTTACATTTCCAAAATTTCAAAAATCATAAAAATTAGCTAAACTATAACTTTATTTTAAATTATTATTAATTATAAAAATAATTAATATATGAGTTAAATTTATATACATTTAAAAAAAATGTGACAAGATTCTTAATTATGGATATTCACCACTACTTGTAGCTACTTCAATTGTAAATAGGTTTTGCTACAATACCATGGACCAATACGGTGGCTTACTAATACCACATGCCAAACAAACCATAACTCATGTTGATATAACCAATCCCATGACTTAGTAGTACCACATGTCAAAAAATCTATAACTCATGTTCATATAACACATGTTAATACGATATTTTTTATTAATTAATTTAATTAAAAGGGCAGAAAGGGCACAACTACTTTTGAAATTAATCTGAATATTTGTTTTTTTTTACTATTACTAAGAATATTCTAAAATATTTCAAAGAGATTAAATCCTTACTATCCACTTATTAATTATTGATAATTTAATTAAAATTTTGAAAACTTTAATCCAAAATAATTATGTTGTATAATAACATAACATCCTCCCTTATTTTTTTTTAAAGTAAATACAGTGCTTTGCCCAACATACTTCCACTATTATAAATATAATACTTTGGGAAAAAAATACACCATAAATTATGAAATATTATAATTTTAAATAACATGTAGAACTTAGCTATGTTGTAATTTATAAAAGCTAAATTATCTCGGTAATTAAGACACGCTTCCATTATTCTTATTAGATACAATTTGTTAAAAAATATTAATAATTATGACAACACATGTTTGTAGTAATAAAAGCTAAATGTGTAATCAAATTAATGATGAAATTGTATGGTTTTTTAATCAATTGGTATGAAATGATTCGGACCATACGTTGAGAAAGCGAATTTGAACCTGTCACTTTGAATCCATCCGGAATATAAATCTGGATATACAGCTGGGCAACAAACATACAGTTTGTGAATGGACATCCAGAATATAAATCTGGATATGTAGTTGGGAAACAATTATATAGTTTGTCAATGTGTATTTGGAATATAAATTTGGATATGTAGTCGGGCAATAAATATATAGTTAGTTGGTTAATGGGCATTTAAAATATAAATTTGAATTTGAATTTTTAGTTGGGTAACAATTTATATATTTGTTAATGGGCATAAAATAAATAGAGTTGTATAGGTTTACAGTTGGATAATTAGATTGTTAAAATCTAGAAATAAACATATACAACCCCTAGTTTAATGTCCATTAACAAACTAATTATTTTTAGCTATACAATAAAAAATTATAACGCTGCACCAATAATTTATGACTACTAAACTGCCACCCGAATATCTGATGCGACTACTTATGTTATAAGATTACAGTTCAAGTAACTAGAAAAAAAACCTTACACTTTCCAAGTGTGAAACATAAATAAATGAAATCTCTAGTTATAAGTGATAATTTTGAAGAGTTACTTAGAAATCCAAAATCAAATCTCTACTTATAAGTGATCATTTTGAAGAGTTACTCAGAAATCCAAAATCCAATCTCTACTTGTAAGTGATAATTTTGAAGAGTTACTTAGAAATCCAAAATTAGCGTGCAAAATCCAATGGATATAGGTATGACAGAGCACGCAACACTGTGCTTGCTTGCACTCTTCGCAAACTCCAACCGCCACCTACAATTCACGGATGGATGGCTAATATTAAAACCATATGTATGACATGTCAGTGTCAGGTTTGGAAGACCCGGATAAAGATGAAGGCGGACCCATTGTACAAAAAAACTTTTATTTTTTTAAACACGTAACTCACTGGTTTCACTCTTTGCAAATTCTAACCACCACATTTACCAATTCACCAACTACTAGTATTAATGACCAGAGGAAAAATATACTAGTATGAATGACCAGAGGAAAAATATACACCAGAGGTCACAATTTTGTGGAAAATAATAGATTTTTTTTTTTTTTTTAATTTTAACAAAATTTAATTTAAATTTTAACAAAATTTAATTTAAATTTTTGGAAATTTAGAGTAAAGTTGTTAATTTTTTATTTTAGGTGCTTCAGAATTTTGATAATGTTGAATTTATTTTTATTATCAAGGAAAGATTCAAATGCTCTAGCAGTAAAGATTTTTTGAAAATTTTATCTAGATTTCCACAAGAAATTTATCATTTAGACAAAATTTAACCCTTTTAGACCACACCAAAAAATACTTATAAACACAGTGAAATTTGAAAAACCAAATTATAATACCAAATTGTATAGTATTTGTCATTTACACAATATTCTGGCCTCACACCAAAAATACTTATAAATACAATAAAGTTTAAGAAACCAAATTATAATAAATTGTATCAAGTTTCAACTTACAGTTTGATAAAAGATATTAATGAAGAAAAAGAGTCCCCAAAATTTTACCCGAGCCATTAATTTTCTTAGTATGTCAAAAAAGATTAATGGTTCTTGTAAAATTCTAGTGACTCCAACTAATTTAAAGTGGGTACAATTTTGTTTGGGAAACAATACGAATTTGGCAAGATTTTGGAACAATCTTGCAGAAATTTTTGAAACTCCAGGTTATAGCTGTGAAGTTTTAGGGTTTTGGATGTCCTTGGGTTCTTGATGGCACTAACGCTCCTACACTGAGACTTTTGAAAAATAAAATGGCTAGATTTCAACGAGAAACTTGTCATCTAGGCGAAATTTTGTCCTCCGTAGACAACGCCCAAAAAAACTTTGATAGACAACGGCCATTATTAGGAATGGTTGATTTGGCCAGAGTAGAAATGCATTTATCCCCCTCTTTTTTATCATTCTCTGTTTAATATTGTTTTCAAATTGCAAGTCTAATGATACTCTTTGTCTCTTCTTGTTCTATGTTCTTAGTCTTCTAAGCCTAAAACATGGATAGCAAAATGAATGAATGAAATTTTAATGTCTACGAGACTAAAAATAGTCTACGCGACCACCAACGTCTCTGCTTTTCAATTATTGCAATTCAATAATTTTCTTACTCAAATTAACGATGATCTGGTTTAACAATCCCCTCACTGAAAAGACAATGCCAAGGAACAGATGTTAACATATTGTTGTAATTGTCTCTAATGTCTCTCAAAACATCACATTCCAAAATGAAACGCTTTTCTGATTCCATTGCAAGCACACACCAGTTCTTCTCAAGCTTCTTTAGTTCTTTTCCACTTACCCGTTTCTAAAGTTGATGCCCTTTAATTCTTAATTGAGCAATAAGAATATTTGTTCTCCATGGAATGCTAGCTACAATGTACTCTTTTTGTTGGAGATCACAAGTGGAGTTGAATTCCTAAACATAATATTTTTTTTCTAAATGACAAAAATGTAATACTAATAAAAATAGTGATCATTAGAAATTGCGCTAGGGCGTTGAGAAAAGCCGACACCAAGTAAAATTTTAACGATGGAAGTTTATCTTAAAGTTTAGAAACCTTGGGGAATTTTATTAGTCCCTAGTATCCAAATTTTAAAATGTTTAATGATAATTTTGTAAAAATATTTAAATTTCTAATTATTTTATATTACACAACCTATAATATTGAAGATTCTTGAGCTAAAATATTTTTATATCACAAAATTTAACGAAATTCATTTTTAGAAAAATTAAAATTGGCAATTTTTTTTGAAAAAACATAATATATTAACCCATCTGCCGATATTAGCACTTAAAATTTTCTCCCGCCGGACACAATATTGAAAATTAAAAAAATCCTTATCTTAGAGCAATAAAATTTTGATTGAAAATTACCGACAATATTGAAGATAAGAAGTCATAGTCTGGAACAATAAAATTAATAAAAATATCATCAATCGATTCACATCATATCTGTGTACATTGGATTCTGCACAGTTACAATAATTGGTCTCCCTTCCGCCTCGGAAGGTCAAATCCGTGAAAAGTTTAATAATAGCAAGTTCAACTAGTCACTACACAGTTAATTTGTCACATTTTTCCAGATGTATGATTTTTATGAGCAGAAAATAAGTGTTTGATATTATAATTTTACTTTTAAAAAATCTATTAATTTTAAATGAATTATTATATTTTTATTAAAATTAAAACATCTGTAAATTTAATAAAATAAAAATTATCAAATATTATTAATAAATAAATAAAACTGCAAGTTTTGAAATATGTATTTTGTTATATATATATATAATTTAAATAATAATAAAATTATAATTTTATAATTTAAAAAACACTAAAATATATATTAGTTAAATAGTGTATAATTTATTTATTAACATAGATTCATATTATATTTTTATTAAAATATAATTAAAACACCTATATATTTAATAAAATAAAATTTATAAAAAATTATTGATGAAAATATTGCTAATAAATAAATAAATAAAATTGCAAGTTTTGAAGTATGTATTTTGTTATATCTATTTATGTATTGAAAAATATAATTTAAATGATAATAAAAATTATAATTTTATAATTTAAAAAAAATTAAAATATATATTAATTAAATAGTGTATAATTTATTTATTAACATAGATTCATTTTAATTTTGAGCAAGTGTTTAGAAAGATGTAAACTTTTATTTGAATACAAAGTCTCTAGAGGAATTAAATGATTTGATTCCTCAAATCCAGAGTTAAAATAAATCTATGTTGATTCTTAATAATATTATTATCTTCTTTTCTAATCTTCTTGGCTCGTTGATAAAATCTGATCTCTAAAATATCTTTATCCAATCTAATTTTTAATATTAATTTTGGTCAAATTTACCTCTTAATGTATCTCTCTAGTTTACTCTTAACTTAATATTCTATTTAACCTAGTCCTACACTCGTTAATTTCAAATAAAACCCCTTGTATCCTTAATAATGGGTGGAGGTGGTAATCTAAATAGTTTTTTCCACAAGACACCAACACCAATCAACAATATTGTTTATATTTATATAAATTTCAAATCTCTATATATATACAAATATTATTATTTTTTATTTTATTAAAAGTCGATAATATATATAATTAAGCATATATGCTATATTTTCATTTCACATGTTTTATAATTTTTGTAATTTAATTTTCAATCACTCACACACACACATATATGGAGCATAAAACACGCGGTGATATGGTTATGCCCAAGGGGTGTAGAGTAGATGGTCATAATGTGTTATGTTAAGGCACTTTATGGTGTAAAGGTCACTGGTTTAAAACTTAGTGGGCAAAAATCTAACCATGCTAAATATTGATGTGGCCCAGGCCATGTGCCAATGAACTGTAGACAAATGGCTTAAATGCCCCCTTGGTAGTGGCTACTTAAGTTATAAGTGTTAGTCATCTAAAAACTAACATAAGTTAGCAAACATAAACATACATACACATTTATTAATGAAATTTAAATATAAAATTTTAAATTATAGTATTAATATGAATCATTATTTTAATTTATATGTTCAAATAATTCTTAATTTATAACTACTATTAATGGTTTACACATATTATGTTTCTATATTTTTTAATTAAAATTTTTGAGTTTTTATATGTTTCTTAATTAAATTGTTTTTGAATTTTTATATATTTGTGAATTATATATTTTAAAATACATTTTTAAGAATATTTCGTTTTTATTTTAATATAATATATAAGTTAGAATTTGTTCGAGAGTAAAAATGGTTTATAATTTTACTAATAAAAACAAAATTAGAATATAAAAAACTGCATTAAATATATTTATTTTATTTTTTATTATTTTTTAAATGATTTTAAATCATATTTTATATTATTATTTTTTAATTTAATATTGTATTTGATTTTTAATTTAATAATTCGTTTTTATGAACACTACAACATTATTTCCTAATATTTAAATATTTACATTCATTCATAAACATTATTACATTTTCTTTTAAATTCCCCAATATCTTTCCTACAATAAAACAACAATTTAATTTGAATATTTTTATTTTTATTACGAATCCTAACTTCATATATATAAATAATTTTGAAATATTCAATTAAAATAAACAAAATGAAAATATTGTAAATGAAAATATTTATAAAGTAAATTTTACAAAATAGCCATTTAAAATAAATATCACAAAAATAAATATCACAACTATGATTTTAAAAATAGAATTTAAATATAGTAGTTTTCTTTTTTTTACAATAATTAATTAACTAATTAAACGCTTGATTATATTTATTTTTGAAAAATTCTTTACAAAGAATTTAATTTTATGATGATGATGATGATGGTTAACGTCCACTGAGACCAAACTTTGGTCTATCAGACCTAAAGAAACAAATTATTTAGTTTGATTTAAGATTTTATTCCTATGCTCAAAAAGCTTGGAGAGAAGCCTCCTAAGCTCATTGAAATTTTGACAACGTAAAAGGCTAGGAAGGTCAGTATTGCAACAAAGATTTTGAAACTGAGATCCAATGTGGTTGTACGCGGGGCACTCTAAGAGGAAGTGATTTTCATCCTCAATGTTTGTATTCTCATAGAGATGGTAGAACCTTTCCATCCATGGTGTTTTAGGAACTGCCCAATGACCTGTTTCACTATGGAGATCATGAGAGCTAGTTCTGATCTTGGCTATATTAATTTTCTTCTTTGACCTAGTTAAAACAGAGAGATACTTTTGATCTTCTAGGGTGGGGTTGATGACCTCCTTATAATATCTTATTTTTCTTTTAGCTGCTAAATCTTTCTCACACCACATTTTTTCTTTGAACTTAGAAGTAACAATATTTTTAATGTTATTAATGTTTTGCAATGCAACATTCTCGTCGATCTCCCAATGGTTTAACTAGGCCCTGGTGTCTTTATATCAACCTTGTTTGTACAACAAAAGCCTAGTCCTAGGCTCTTGATAGGGGAAAGACCCACTTCTATAAGGAGAAGAGGATAGGGTGTGTTGCTTTTAATTTTGAGGTTATACGTTATAAAACCCTTCTAGATTTGCTCAATCTTTCTCCAGGATTCTCTAGAGATGCTACAACCCCAAACCTCATATCCATATAAGATAACCGGAGTGACTAATGTTTTAAAGAGGAACTTCTTTCTATCCCACATTACGAGGTTTCCCGTTTTACAATTATTTTCAAGACCAAAATAAGCTTTACATCCCCCATTAATCATTTTCTCAATGCTATAGTTCCAGTTGAGCTTGTGATCAATATCAATTCCTAGGTACTTGTAGGAAGACACTTCCTCCAAGTTACTATTGCCAAAATTAGCGTAAGTGTCCTTCTTGGATTTTATAATCATAACTTTTGTTTTGTCAGTGTTAACAATCATACCCATGGTAGAGCAGAAATCCTTAAGATATAAGTTGCTTATCAAGATCAGATGGATAGCTTGCGAGAAGAACAATATCGTCAGCGTAGAGAAGAAGCATGATGACTATCCCAGCTAAGATCGTGCCAACACATCCTGCTTCCTCTAAACAACCTTCTAGCTTGTCGATGTAAATGCCAAATAGGGTAGGGGAGAGGGGGAAACCTTTTTTAACTCTGATATTACACTTAACATCTTTCAACCACCCCTCATTGCTCTTTAACGTAGCAATTACATTCTCGTATAACCTTATAGCGGCAACTCTCAACTCAAAAGGAACCTTTAGCTCTTCTAATCTGTTCCAACGGTTGTTTCTAGGAACCATATCAAAAACCTTTCTAAAGTCCACAAAGAAACCAAAGTGATTAGATTTACCATTGCGGCATTCCTCCACAATGATCCTAAGCGTAACAAGGTGGTCTATTGTTGAGTGTTGCTTTCTAAAACCCGCTTGGCCTTTAGCCCGCTTACCTTCACTTTCAAGCCATATGCTCAACTTCCTTTCCAAAATAATAGCATATAACTTGGCTAGGAGAGGGTTGGTCATAATTATCCGATAATTAGAGGGGTTATTTGTATCCCCACTTTTAAAAATAGGGATAATGAGGCTTTGAGTCCATGGTTTAGGGAACCCTTGCTTGACCGCTTGATTGAAAAGCTTGTGAATGTGGGGGATGAGGACAGGACCTCCAATTTTTAAGATTTCCGCCTAGTAACCTTCAATGTCCTTAGCTTCCCCATTAGCCAAGCAATTAACCCCAAAATCAATGTCGTCTAATAAGAAAACTTCTTTCGTTGTGAGCAGGGTTTCAATGTTATCCACGACATTTGGAGATTCATAAAGCTTTTTAAGATAGGAATCCCAGTCGTGTAAAGCAATTTTATTATTATCTTCAGTTTTCCTAGTTAGAATCTGCCTCCAGAATTTCTTAGGAGCTACCTTAGAGAGGTGTAAGAGATTCTCTTGTCTTTTACAAATATACTGCCTTTTTTCCTTTTAGTTAGGGCTTTATATACTTTTATCTTGCCAATTTTAAGAGATTCATCAACAACTTCCTTAATTTCTCTCCTCACACTTTTACAATCTTTGTCATACCATGGGTTGATTTTGCTATATCTTTTATTACTTGAAACTTGAATTGAGAACTTGTCAATAGAATATGAGAGGGTTGTAGTTAAATTATGATAGAGATCTTCTATGTTGTCTATACTAGATAAAGGAAGCAAATTAGTTTTTAATTCATTTAGAAAGAGATATTTTTTATTTCTATCAAAGATTAACTTCTTTTGGCTATAAGGATTATCTTCTATGGGATCTCTATGCATGACAAAATTGAGAGTTATAAGTAAAGGCCTATGATCAGAGTCAGGCTCGTGGTCGTTTAAGATGTCAAAATTTGTTATTTTGTTGTATAGAGGGAGATCATAGATAACATAGTCTACCACGCTACTACCAAGCCCATGGATGCAGGTCATCTAGCTAGAATTGGGACACTTCTTTAGACTGTTGCAAATTATGAGATCCTGAGCACTACAGAGCTTGACTAGCTTCGACCCAAACAAATTCTCCCCGAGGTCTTCAGAGCTCCTTTTGTACCGACTAGCCAGAGGAAGGTCTTTGTCTAACCACAGAGAATTAGGGTTGGAATGATTGCTTAGAATAATATCTTGGTTGCTTGAAGTTCGAGCATTAAAGTCACCCATTAAAAGGATATTGCCTTCATTCCTTAGGCTAGAAATATCATTCTCTAAACCATTGTAAGGACTATATTTATCTAGATTCTTTTTCTTATAGAAGTTAGAATTGATGGGGGGAGAATAACAGATTGCTATGTGGGTCTTTTTATCATAAATGTCAGTAGTTTATATCCAACTATATTGGTTTTAAGGGTCATTTTTATAAATCCTAGCATGGGGAGAGATGTTCTTCTTAATGTAACAAGCTATACCCCAAATGCCTCTATGGGAGGATCACTTATTCCAGGTAGACCATAATGTAAAGCCATCTATGCTAGGGACCTTAGATTCTTCGTGCTCCCAAGTTTCAACAAGAAAAATAATATCAACATCATTCGAGATCCAACTTAGCTAGGGGCCTTTGTTCCATGGAAAGCCCCGACCGTTCCAAAAAGGAATCCGAAGCATGTTGAATTGCTATTTATTATTATGAATTATAAAAAATAATTCATAAATTAAAATAACTTATCTTATAAAGACAAGAAAGTTGGGAAAGATATTCAACTATATAGAAAAATTGATTCTAGTTAGGGTTATTTAATAAATCTCTAAACCAAGATGAATTAAGGAAAGAGGTTTAAAAAGTAAAGGAAGCTAGAAATGATAGCAAATGAACAATCACTAGAAATAGAAAAATTATTATTAGGGGGAGAGACTCAAAGGAGATTAATAAATAGGAATTTGGAACACTCTGAATTATCTTGTGGAATTTTCATGGCTTTCCATGACATAAAGGTCCTATATTAAGTTTAATCCTAGGTTAAATTGATATTAATTTTTTAGTTGAAACTTAGTGAGCATGATGAGTCAAAGGTCTCTCACATAGATGGATTCATTTTGTGGTCAGCTTGGAACAATCAATTCTTTCATAGAGGAATTGGAGGAATAATCTATTATATCGAAAAGAGTGTCGCTTCTCACACTTGACCTCATAAGATAAACCGCCTCGCAACACATTTGGATCAAAATCTTTAATATTAATGCTAAGAGGATTTGTATTACAATTTATTATTTTGCACCTATCAACTTTACTTTTTATAAGGAAAATAATCTAGATAGAATTTCCATTATAATACCTTAGAGTAGGATATTCATAGTCTAAGGAATTAAAGTTATATCCTCTTGTTAGGGCACTTTAGTGATAGAATCACATCTAGCCAAGATATTTTTTAACTTAATGAATCAAACCTTAATCCATTTTAGCTAGATAAGGACCTTGAATTAGTTGGTGGATTCAAAATAAATTCTGAAGAGATGATCGAGAATTTATTTGGTACTAAGTTAGTTAAAATCTATAGTTCTCAAGACCTTATAATTTGCAATGGTGTAATTAACTGGCCAAACTGCAACTAGATGACATGTATTCACGGGCTTCGAAGTAGTGTCATGAATTATATGATATGTGATACCATGTTTCCAACCAAATTATAAAATTTGACCTCTTAAATGACCATGAGCCTAACTTTGATCATATACCTTTAACCTTAACTCTACAAAAAAGAAGATACATGAGAATCGTAAGAGTCAGAGCCACCTACTTTTTTACGAGAGTAAAATGGTTCTCTTCTTAAAGGATTTAAATAGGGATTTACACCTCTTAATTTATAGTATTGAAAATTTCTATCATAATTTTGCTACAACTTTCTCCACTACCATTAGCAAATTCTCTACCAAGGTGTCATATGAAAAAAAAAATAAACCTACTAACCCTTGGTATTATAATGATTGTGAAATTACTAGAAATGTGATTAGGGATGCTCCTAACGAAATCTTAAGGTTTGATAAGATAAATATGTACAAAACTCTTATTAAAAGAAAGAAAAGGTATTATATATATAAAAACCAAGAGTAGTTGTTACACCTCTCTAAGTTTGATCCTAGAAAATTTTGGATGAAACATTTGATTCGTAAGGCTAAAGAAAATCATTTCAGTCCCTTGAAGAACTAGAATATTTACCCTAAAAACCTTTATGAATCCCCTAACACTGTAGACACCATTTGAATGCCATTATAGAGGATGATATCTTTTCTTTGGAAGACATTGAGTTTGGGGTTAAGCAACTTGCTAATGGGAAAGCCAAGGCTATTGAAGGCTACTACAGTGAAATTTTGAAAATGAGAGAATCTATCCTCATCCCACACATACACAAGCTCTTTAATTTAGCAGTGAATCAAGGCTTCCCTAAGCCTTAAACGCAAATCCTTATTGTGAGTATATTTAAGAGTGGGGATAAAAACATTCCCTCTTATTACAGAACCATTATGATTAACCACATTTTAGCCAAGTTGTATGTCTTATTTTGGAAAAGAAGATTAGCCTTTGGCTTGAAATCCATGGTAAAAGAGATGAAGGGCAAGCTGAGTTTAGGAGATATCATTTGACCATGGGATATCTTGTTACTCTTAGGGTAATCACATAGAAATGCCACAATAATAAAACATATCTCTTATGTTTTTTTGTTGAATTTAGAAAGGTTTTTTACACCATTCCTATAACAAAGCTATGAAATAAATTAGAAGAGATAATGGTTCCTATTGAGTTGAGGTTTGTCATGACAAGGTAATACGAGAATGTTATTCATAAACTTAGGAACACTAGGGGTTGATTGAAAGAAATTAGATGCAATATTGGAGTCAAGGAAGGCTGACCCTTGTTCCCTACCCTTTTCGGCATATACATTGATAAGCTATAATTTTTGTGGAAGATGCAAGTTGTGTCAGTACCATGCTCAAAGGTTTGGTTATAACTCTTTCTCATTTATGATGATGGTAATGTTCTTTTTCCAAGGATTCACTACCATATTAGCAAGCAACTCATAATTCTCCAATATTTCTACCCCAAGATGGATATGACTGTAAATACTAACAAAACTAATTTCATGATAATTAAATCCCAAAACATCACCTGTCATACTTTCATTTATGACGACATATTCTTGGAACAAGTTCCTTCATGCAATATCTAGGAATCAACATCCATCATAATCTCAATTGGAATTATAGCATTGAGAAAATGATAAATGGAGGTTGGAAAACTTACTATAGGCTTGAAAACAATTGTAAGTTGATAGATCTTTAGATTTGGGATTAAAAAAAATCCTCTCTAAGACTCTCATCACTCCTGTTATTTTTATGGATGTGAGACTTGCCGTTGTAGTGTATCCAAAGAGTCATGGAGGAAAATTGAACAAATCTAAAAGTAGTTTATAACCTACAACCTCAATATTAAAGGAAATACTCCCTACCCTATCCTCCTGATTGAAGCAAGCCTTTCCCCCATTGAAAGCATGACTGTGACTAGGTATCATATGTACAAGAAGAAATCATACAACATGGACACCAAGAGGTTTCCTAAAATTGCTTCTAGCTCTAGCCAAAACCTACACCATCTGCGCAAGTAAGGGTGGCATAAGCATGCCCAGTCTTGGCTAGACCATTGGAGCATAAAGGAGGATTTCATCTTGAGGAATCTAGATAATATTAAAAATATTGTTACTTCCAAAAATTGTGGGGAGATAAAGAGCTAGAGGAAAAAATGAAAATATGATATTATAATAACCCAAATGTGGAAAATCAAAATTATCTCAGTGTCTTGATTAGTGTCGAGAAGAAAATGAACATTACTAAGATTATAACTAATTCTTATGAGCTTCATAGTGAAACTGGGCATTGGTCCATTCCAAAAAAATTATAGGATGAAAGAGTTTGTCACCTATGTGATCCTAAGAGGGTTGAATATGAAAAACACTTCTTGTTAGATTGTCCATGTAAGATTCAATCTAATTTTAAAAAATATGAATACTATTTTCTATTAGACTACCCATTTTATATTTTATATTCAGATTCAATTTAATTTTCAAAATATTGATCATACTACCAACCTTCTTGATCTTTTAACTTAACAAAACAATGGTGATATGGAAACACTTCTCTCACTTTTTTTCAACATAAAAATAAAATGTTAAAAAATTATGATTAATCTCTTACCCTAAAATGCATGCTATCAACTAACAACATGGTTTCCATTATCACTCCACTCCAGTGTCGCACAATACTTTTATTGTGCACATAAGCTTCAACAATTTAATTGTAATGGGTATTCAAAATCGTAAAGTGAAGCTAGCTGAGTGGATAAAATGCAAAGTTTGATTCAATTTTTTCGAAGAAAATTTTGAAAAACCCAAACTAGGAATTTGTGCATTAGTATAATTATTTGAGATTTGTCCCTAAGAGTCTTTGTGTGCTGTCTTTTTGACAGTTCTATGGTAAATAAAATTTCATTGCATCAGAAAAATTTCCAGTACAAAATACAATGTACATTGTCATTGTTATAAGTATATAGTACAATATACAATGTTGTGAATATGAGAAGGTTGTAGATGAAAATATATTCATTATATGATTGCTTTCTAGTTCCTGATGATGGATGGAGTTTCCACCTTAGAAGAGGGAAAACTTTCACCCAATTCATATCCTAAATATTCAGACAATATAAATAATTGTGGAAATATCCACTTGCAATATATAGTAATCATAAAAATTCAATATTAATATCATTTACATATATTTAATAATATATTTTAAATACAAAATATTATAATTATTGAAAAATTAATAAAAAAAATACTAAATACTAAATAAAGAATAAACTCTATATAATTAATTTTAATAAAAAATAAACATTAATACGTTATAGAAATTTAATATTAATTTTAAATTATTTATAAATTTTAGATAATAGTTTTTGGAATAGTAATATTTAAATATAAAATATTACAATATGAAAGAATATTTATAAAATATACACAAATTTTATTTATTTATTTAAATGGTTTTGTAAATTAGAGGATAAATGAATTGGTTTGTATTTTTTAAAGTAACTCTTACTCTTGAAAACATTGATGACTAAATAGTTAAAAAGTATAGTTACTTTAGAAACATTGATGACTAAATAGATACAAAGTATAGTTATAGAAAAAATGGGAAGACACATTAAAATGAAACTTGCAGCTCACAGGTGAGACGAGATACACCTGGAGACTGCCTAAGTAGTACTGCTCTACTACATTATCCATTGAATGTGAAACAAATAAGATTACATTCAATATAGGGAGATCAAAATGATCTCCTAGAAAATAGGAACTAAATCTAAACTAAGACACACACACGACCGTGAAACAAACTTTCTGCATTAATTTCAAGTCTCCCCCTTAATGGAGAAAGGATTCACCTGCACACCTAACATCTCCTTAAACAATTCAAATTTGATCTTCCCAATAGGCTTGGTGAAGGTATCAGCAACATTTTCATAGGTGTTACAATATTCAAGAAAAATCTCTTTGAACTAAACGTTTTCTCTAATAAAATGAAAGTGAGTATCTATAAGTTTTTTGTTTTTATGAAAAACAAGATAATTTGCCAACTTGATTGAAAAAACTGCCCAACATCCCTCCAGACTTCCAAGTCCTAAACAATAATGTAGTTCTCCAAGTTCCTTCATTTCAAATATCTGTGAAATCTGCACTTTAATTTCTTCAACCAATTGATTAGAATTTCTAGTAATATTTAAATCATCAACATATAAGGAAATCAACATAATCTGCCTCTTTGAATCAAATGTGGTATATAGATTTGGATCATTTTTTCTTCTCTTATAACCATGCTGTAAGAAGAAAGAGTCTATTTTCTCATACCAAGATTTGGGAGCCTGTTTCAAACCATACAATGCCTTTTTTAATTTACAAACCAAATGTTCCTGCCCCCTTTTAATGAACCCTTCAGGTTGTGTCAGATATATTTCTTCCCTCAAATCTCCATTTAGAGAAGAAAATTTTACATCTAGTTGGTGTAAACCCCAATGGTACTTTGTAGCTAGAGATATTAACATCCTAATAGTATTTAACTTAGCTACAAGAGAAAAAGTTTCCTCATAATCAATCCCTTCTTTCTGTGAGTACCCTTTGGCCACCAATCTAGATTTATACTTGTCTACACTACCATCTACTTTGAACTTAGGTTTATATAGCCATTTACAACCTATGGGCTCTTTTCCTTTTGGCAGTTCAATTAATTCTGAGGTTTTATTTTTAATTATAGACTCATACTCTTCTTTCATAGCTGACCTCCATTCTTCATACTGATTTTCTTCATTATAATTCATGGGCTCAACAACATTTAAAACACTAGTCATAAGAGCATAATATTTGTACCTTTCCAGTGAGTGATTCTGCCATCCTAATCTCCTTGGTAGCAGACTTGCCTCAATTTTGTTTTGTGTGATTTCTTTCTCACCTCTAAGTGGATTCGACTATTGAATGTGTCTATACCACTAGGTTCCTCTTGTTGTTGTTAATGTTGCTGTAAATGATTGTTTCTAGCTTCATCATTATTGTCATCAGTAACTAAAGGCATGCACCATTCCTCATAACTTCTATCCTTATTCTATTCATCAACATGTTCAGGGAAGATAAAATCTCTATTCACAAATACCTTGTGACTAGATGGATTAAACATCTTATATGCTTTGAAATCAAAACAATACCCTACAAATATGCATTTTATAGCTTTGGCATCCAATTTCTTCTTATTTTTCTTAGGAATGTGTGCAAAAGCTCTAGAACCAAATACTCTCAAGTGATGGACTACAAGTTTAAAACCATACAAAGCCTCAAATGGAGTCTTGAGATCAAGACACCTAGTTGGACTTCTATTCTTTAAGTAAACTGCAATACTAATAGCTTCTACCCAAAAACCATTGGAGAGGTTCTTATCTTTAATCATGTGAAGTGCACACTCCACCAGAGTTACGTTATTTCTTTCTGCAACCCCATTATATTGTGGAGTGTAGGGTACTGTAAACTGTTGTACTATTCCATGATCTCTGCAACATTTGATGAAGTTCCCAAGTCTTTATTCTCCCCCTTAATCTGAGTGGAGAATTTTAATGAAATCCCATGTTTGTTTTTCAACCATATTTCTAAATTCTTTAAAGTACTCAAAAGCATCACTTTTCCTCCTAAGAAAGTATACCCATGTATACCTTGTGCAGTCATCAATAAATAGCAAGAAATAATAAGCTCCGCCTAAGGACCTTGTCTGCATAGGTCCACAAATATCAATATGCACAAGTTTAGGTTTATCTTTCTTTCTCCTATTTAAGTTAGAGGGAAATTCATCCTTGTGCATTTTTTCAAGTTTACAACCTTCACAATCAATATTTTCATTTCTTAAAATAGGAAGTCCATGAACCATACCTTGCTTCTACAACAACAATAAATCATGAAGGTTGATGTGACCAAACCTTTGATGCCAAAGATTCTTTGTTGTCATAGTCACTGAAGTTAAATCTTGATGTGGAATTCTTGTAACATTCAACTTGCATAAGCCTCCAACTCTGACTCCTGATGCAACCGGATTTTGATGATCCAACAAATCCTTTACAACACAATAAGTTTTGAAAAAATCTACCTTTAAATTATGATCTGTAATCGTGGATACTAAGATAAAATTCTTTTTAATCCCAAACACATACATGAAATTTAGAATGCGCCTAATATTACCATTAGGTAATATCACAGGAATATCTCCATTCCCTTTAATATGATATGCTTTGTCATCTCCTATGTAGATGTTATCACCGTTGCTAGTCTCCTTAAAATTTTCATACCAATGTTTATTACATGTCATGTAAGCAAATGCTCCAGAAACCGCAAACCAAGTTCCGACCTCATCAATCTTAGTAGAAAGAGAAGCATCATACACAAATAATTTAAGATCATGATTCTGATCTTCACCAGTGAAATTCCTTGTATGCCTCTTGTGTCTATGTTTGTTTTCATCATTCTTTTTCTTATAGCAGTCTCTAGCAATATGACCAGTTCTGCCACAGTAAAAATACTTAATTCCAAAATCAATTTTGGCGGATGAAATATCTTGAAATGGATTTTTCTAAGATGGACCACCAATTTTTTTTCCTCCTCCTGGTTTCCCTTTGAAGAACTTCTTCTTTCCCACCAATTTCAGATTTGCATTTTCAGGATTTAGGTTCTTAAATCTCTCTTCTTCCTGCATCAAAATCCATGTAAACTCTTCAAAGGAGGGAGTTTTATCCCTTGTTGCAAGCCTTGTAATGAACATTTGATAATCCTCTATCATGCCATTTAAGATAATTGTATCAGCGTTGGATACTTTCCCCCCTATGTCACCCATCTTGTCTTTCAGTTCTTTAATATGTGAGATGAATGCAGTAATAGATTCATTCTCTTCCATACTAATGGAGAGAATCTTACTCTTCAGAAACAACACATGATTTGTATTTTTCCTTTCATACAAATCCTTGAGTGTCACCCAATCTCATTGGAGGTTTTGCAGTCTCGGATATGAGGGATTATGATATCTTTTACCAAAATATTTAACAACACCTTCACTTTATTTTCCCTCTTTGCCCAATCTTGAACTGATGCGGCTGTGGAACCTCAAGCTGCAATCAATTTTTCTTCATCTTCGTTTGCAATTTTCCATGCTCTATAACCCTCGAAAAATGTCTGCAACTTGAACTTTGAGTTGGCATAATTTGACCCTCTGAGCTCATTTCTCTCATTAAGGTATGCCTCTACAGTGTGATTATTCATTGTGACAAAACAATTTCAACAACGCCCTACTTTTTAACTCATAAGCACCACCAATAACTCATCTGATCAATAGATCCATGACTCCAATAAAATATCCACTGATCCAATCAATAGATCCAGCGATCCAACAACATATCTACGTATCCAACACCAGATCCGTTGATCCAACAACTGGTCTACGGATTCATTCAACCAATTCATGCAAGAGTTTCACAGAGAAAAAAAACAACAAATTTCACAGAAATAGTCATCTGCGCAGTCTTACCTCAAACACAATGCGCAGGAGGAAGTTTTCTCTAAGTCACGTTGACCTATGCAGTTTTCCCTCTTACTTCCTGCGTAGTTCTGTGCATTTTTCCCTCAATAAAACTACGTAGTCTTCATCTCTGCCCTCTATAGAAAACCTTGCAACTTTGCAGATAAGATTTCACCTGGAAAAGGATCCCCAACTTGGCTTGTCCTACTGATCCCCTACTCCAATGATCTCTAATGGAATCTCCTCCAATCCACGCCAGGATTCACTACTGCACACCTTTGGAAACAAGATCTACACACCTACATTCACTAACAAAGGAGACTTACTCACTCTCCAATCTTAGCCACTAGGGCTCTCAGCCACAAAGGCTCAACTCACCACAGACCCAAATCACACAAAGCTCCTTCTCTGCACTTTGATACCAAGATAAAAATGGGAAGACACATTAAAATGAAACTTGCAGCTCACAAGTGAGATAAGCTACACCTGGAGACTACCCAAGTAGTACTACTCTACTCCATTATCCATTGAATCCAAAATAAATAAGATTACATTGAATTTATGGAGATCAAAACTATCTCCTATAAAATAGGAAACAAATCTAAACTAAGACACACACACAACCTTGAAACAATCTTTCTCCATTAATTTCAAGTGCTACTTAGGTTTTAAGTTATTTTTCCTAGTAAAAAAATGAATTAAATGTAATTTCTTAAAATTGATATTTGTTATAATAATATCTATATTTATGAAAAATTCGAACACATGAAAATGTAATTATTAAAATGTTTATTAAAAAATGTGAAAGAAAATTTTGTACAGTAAAATGTATTTAATTTTTTAAAGGTATAATATCACCAACTCAATATCATAGGTTAGTAATATCTATGTAGAAAATTATCGCAATTAATAAAATAAGCTTAAATATTTCACAAAAATAAATTAAGTAAATAGGATTTTAAATAAATGAATATTATAATTAATTCATGTAGAGAGATTTAAAGTCAATTCACATAAGTACTTTAAAAATTACTACTACAAGAAGGGCATTTTTAAATGCAAAAAAATATTGTCTTAAAAAGTCACTTTTTATTTTAGTTATTTTACATTAAAATTTAATATCATTTGAATTGTCTTAATTAAGACAAAAACAGTTTGAGACAAATATTTTAAGACAAAACTTTATATTTAAGACAAAAACAGTTTGAGACAAAAATATTTTAAGACAAAACTTTATATTTGAGACAAAATAGTTTAAGGCAAAAATATATTTAAGACAAAAATAGTTTGAGACAAAAATATTTTAAGAAAACTTTATATTTAAGACGAAAACAGTTTAAGACAAAAATATTTTACGACAAAACTTTATATTTAAGACAAAAACTGTTTGAGACAAAAATATTTTAAGACCAAACTTTATATTTAAGAAAAATGGCCACTTAAGATAATGGAAATTAAGACAAAACCCATTTAAGACAATTAACAATTAAGACAAAACCACATTAATTTAAGACAATATTATCGAAAACCTACAAAATTGACTTTGATAGTGCGTCCTAAGTCAGCCATCTTGCAAGCTACTACTATCTCGCACCTATACCAAGGCTGCTATTTCACTTACCATTCATGTTATCTTATATAAATACAACGTTTTGTTGCACTCTTCATTTTGGTGGGGCAGCTGAATCTAAAGAATGTGACAACTTTTCCTGACAAGATTTCCCCAACATCAATTCCTCTTTTGTCCCTTCGATCTTTGCTGATACAATTAGATTCAACTTGTCTGTCATTGCATTCAACACTATTACATGGAGGGGGCTTTTAAGACGATTTTTTAAGACAAAAGAAATATTTTGTCTTAAATTTTAATTTCATCTTAAAATTTTCAATACGAGGTGCTAGTAAAAAAGGTAAAAGTAAAGGATTATGGGTTTGTATCTACGTTGTTGATGGGTTCTTCAAGAAGTGAAGCGATGAAGGCCGACAATAAATGATGAGATTTAGGGTAATGGAGGCTGACAACAAAGGTGCTTAGTGAGAGGAGCGATGGAGGCAATTTCTCTGAACATGGATAGGCAATAACATAGTTGGAGTACTTTTCAGGGTCTCCATCGATTGTGTTTAATCTATGTTTTTTGAATGTTTCATTTATTTTGAACACTACTTCTATATGATGGTTGCTATTGTTAGCACATTTTTATTTTGTAACTCTTAACTGCCATCAACAACATGGGTTAGATTCACCTGGAGGAAGGTGGAGGCAAATTACAAAATATTCGTTGGCAGAAAATATGCCTACTTCAAAATCTCTACGACAAATTTGGGTTGGATTTACCACCTTCCAACATGTTCTCTTGGAAAATGTGCAAGGAGATATATGATTGATGTATGTGGTAGAGATATGAATGGAACATCACATCAACTATTAATGGTTGTCAGGGGTTGTTGGTTGTTGGATAGAAGAGATGAACAGGAGGAAAATTTTCTCCTAGAGGCCACCTACTTTTGGCGGGTAACTACTAACATCTGGCTCCAATTGGGACATGAAATCATTGTAGAGAATAAGATCCATGTACTCGAACGAGGAGTTCATGAAAACTCCAACGATCTCCTAGGACCGCAAACCTGTAACATGCACATTACAATACAATTGTTTGGGAGCATACGCATTGGATGTAGGGTATCACCCATGTTTTTCATGAAAATAATAATCCATACAAAAAGTAAATCTAATCTAAGATGCATATTCTAATTTACATGCACACTAATCTAGCATGATAACATAATATGATGATATTAACTATGCAAAATTAATGTGCAAGGCCCCTATACTACCATGCATAACATGTGGATGTCAAGTATAAAGATATAACCAATGTAACCATTATATCATTAGATCAATGAAATAAATCATGCACTTATGAATGAATATGAGATAAGGTAATGAAATACCACATCTTCGTTTGTAGGATTGTTACAATGAGGTACAAGGGTGGGAGTGTTATAGACATTTTTGTGCCTTACAGCTTTGAGCATGAAATGTCCATAATCCAAGGGATCCAAAGTCCCTAAAAGTGTTGTTCCTGCCCCTAAAGGAACAAGGTCAACCAATGACAGCTTCTCCCAGAAGTTCTCCACCAAAAACTACTCAGAAACAGTCAAATCAGGATCAATTCAAGTGCTCCACTAGCTGCCTGCGTTGCAAAGCACCCCAGTACACTAGCTAGGTGCGTTGCAACGCACTTGAATGCACTACCCAGGTGCGTTGAGCGGGAAATGACAAGTGGCAGAGTCATTCAACGAGGTGGAGAGACAATGGAAGCTTCCAGAATCTTCTCCAATGACACTTGCCTCACTGAATTCGACCAGTGATGAGTAAGAGGCTCTTAGTCTCCAAGTGGAAGCAAGAACTGACAGAGAGAAGCCACAAGTCAAAACATAAGTTGACTCATCCTCTTTGCTTACATTTATATATGGATCCCTCATCCCAGAGATCCAGAGGCTGGAATTTTGTACTTTGCAGAGAATTGTTGTTGGTTTCAAATTGAGATTAGTACATTGGGTGATTTATGCTTTGTTGGAGGAGAGGAAGGGATTCCTTTGCTGGGAGGTAGATGCTGGATCGGGACTCACTTGGTTGTATCTCCTCTTGGACTTTCTTATCATATCAATAAAATTATTTGAGTTTCTCCTACATGCTGTGTATCAATGATGCTTTGTTATATTTGCATGTTTAGCTTAATCTGATCCTAAGCTTTTTATGAATGTAAATCTATATCTTCGTGTAGTTTCTCTCTTCTGCGATCTTGCAGGAATTTGGTGAAGCTGGGCCGGTAAGGGAGCAGGGAGCTGGGAGCTATTGAAGAGAGGAGCGATTGGATCAACAAACTAGCGAAAGACACAGGTTAGTTACATCCTTCCTCTTCATTTACATTTCATAAATAAGAATACTCAAGTAGTTTTCCTTGTTTGTTGCTAAGGCACTGTCACACCTTAGAGTGGGATAGGGGCGTTCTGAATAGATACTTTTCCCAACAACAGAATGGCGACTCCACTGGGGAACGTATCTAGTTAGTTTATTTGTGTTTCTATTGTTGTTCTTCTCATAAACGTAGGAGTGGTGAATCGAACTGCATTTGCCATTTACAAATGCCAATTAGAGATCTACTACTCTAGTCCATTCAATGGGCCTGTTTATGATCTGAACAGCTGATCCACAAATGTTCTAACTGCCCTTTGTGATAACTCTTAGTCCTCCTTTAAATCATCCTTCTAATTGTACCTTATTGATAGCTTTTATCCGGCCAAAAACCATAGATTAAACTGCAAACCGTGACCTAGAACCCAGAGAAAATTCTCGTTTCTCCTTCAGCGCAGGTTCTGTGAAGAGGTTCTGCATTTCAACGCAGGTCCCGAGAGGGCTACCTGCACTGCAATTCAGTTTCTCTGTGCAACAGGTGCGCTGATCAGCCTTTGCCCTGTGCAGCTGTGGTTCTTTGCTTCATTTTGTTCAGTTTTATCTCTGATTTTTGCAGCCTGTTATCAGTATGTGTACCTATCTGAAAACCCCTTTTCTTTGCCTTAATTCCGCCTCAGTTGTATAAAAGAAACTGTATTTGTTTTTGTGTATTTGTTACATCATTTTCAATTTCCCATTGCAAAAGTAAACTAGTCATACTGTCGCCCTTAGATCTAGACCTGTCGTAAGTGTCATTTTGATCTTAGGAGTAAATTTGTTTGCTGTTGACAGTTGATTGCGCTTTTACTTTTGTCTTTTGGTTTGAATTTGTGAATTTATAGTGTCGAAACAAGTGTTTACTTCAAAATCATAAAGTGTCGTAAGCGTCTTTTTGATTTCAAAAAGAAACTTGTTTGTGTTTTTCACTTGAAATCGAATTCATATTTGTACAACAACTTCTTTTTAGGCATCAATATTAAGAAAGTGAAAACAAATACATGCATTTGTGCATTTGCATATTGATAGTTTGTATGGTTTGATTTAGGAAAAGTGCATTTACAGTGTGCTCTTTGCTCTTTGAGAAAAGATTATGTCTTTCTTTTCCCCTTGTAGCTAGGATTTTCATTGTTGAAAAGAGATAAATGCTTTCTTATCATCTTTAGATTGCATTTAGGAATTTCATCTACATCTCGTGGTGATCCAAAAAGGCAAACTTCTAAGAAAGATCAACCTAAAATAAATTGAATGAACTTAACAACGCTTTGTAACTTAACGCACAACATAGAGGTCTAGGCTAGAGACGTGTTCCGGTGTCGTAAAACCTGGTGACTGTCGGCCTCACTGATGGTTGGGTGATTCCTCCTGAGAGACGATAAGTGCCAGTAAGGATTGTGCTCCCACGTACCGTCAAGTATATATTGGGAGACCCCTATAGGCATAAAACCTTTATCCATAGGAAGCCGTGTCGGCCACCCTACTGATCGCAATACACTGAACACAACATTCGGGAAGATTGACCGCCCGTACCCTAAAAAGTATTCTGCGATTTTGCGATTGGTTTGGCACACCCTCTACCTAGAACTCCAGAGCAGTCCCTTTCGTTCCTTTTCAGACTCCTTAACGGAAAAGGTCCATCTGAGCACTTTTCACTTCAGGCTCATTAAAAATCGAAGGAGACTAGAGTCATCTTTTGCTTTTTCTCGACTCTTTAAAATTGAAAAAGCAAGTTGTGTCCAAGCGTCGTTAAAATTTATTTTAAACGGAATATTCATACCCTTTTTTCCTGCGTTGATCTTTAGGTTGAGAAAATGGAGCCTACCAACCAAGGAATTCCCCTTGGTGGAAATCCTAGTCCCTTCTCCTCTTGGGGAGATGTTGGTGTGCCCCATATGGCCACATTGTCGCTTCCAGGACTGACAATTGGCTTGCCGGTCTGGCTTTTCTCAACCAATGTCGTTCAGAACACCACTATTCTTGAACAATCGAATCAGCAGTTAGACCAGTCCAGAGTTACCCACCAACCTTCTACCTCCTCTAATTATTCCTCTCCTCCTTCCTCTTCACTTGATGGGGCTGGAAAAGCCAAAAGTCAAGTTCCTAAGGAGAAGAAGGAAAAGAAGAAGAAAGAGAAGAAGAAGAAGGAGCCAAAAGCGACTGGGGGCAAACGAGTGTCGTCTAACGAAAATCCACACACTGCACTGACCAGGCCTAAATCGCCATGTGTCATTTGCAAGGGAGACCACTTTCACAGAGATTGTCCCTGCATCCCTCAGATACTAAGGGACTGGTCTCCCCATTTGCACAATCCGGTGGCATCAACCTCTGGTAGCCATGTTGAAAGCACACCGTCAACTAGCGAAAGTGAAGTCCCAGGACAAAAAGGGAGAGCTAGATCTCCCTGTAAACTGTGCGAAGGCAATCACGCCATCCACCGTTGTCCCTTCTTAGACGAAGCTAAAAGAGTTTTGGATGATCGTCCGGTTTCACCGTTACGACTTCCTCCTGGATATAAAAAACTCTTGCCGAGTCCTTCGTTAGTTGAAAATCCAGTTGGCCCGCTCAAGTGGTCAGCTGAAGCGCCAGTCATTGAAGATAAACCAGCTGAATCCATACCCGACGAAAGTCAAAAGGTCGAGGCGGAAGTTGACCCGGTCTTGCCTTCAGAGGTTTTATCTTCGAATGATACAGTCACTGAGGAGAATAAGGATGACACCGTCCAAATTCTCTTCATCAACACAGACTCCGACGAACACGGGGGCAACCTACCCATTCCTTTATCGCAGGAGGGAAGTTCGTCAGAGCCGTACCCGGTCGTCTACTCGGTCCCACCTCCAAGCAACCTAGTTGTCTCCTTCGACTGGAATCAACTAGGCAGACCCCGTTTACCAGCAAGCATACCATTCAGAATTATCGTCCAAATATATAGAATGGTCATGGCTGGTACCATCATAGATGAGGGGGCTTCTGTGAGTATCCTTTCCTCTACTTCTTGGAAAGCGCTTGGTTCGCCATCGCTTTTGCCTGAGATGAGAAATCTGACAGGCTTTGATAAAGGAACCAGTCGACCTTTAGGGATCCTCCCCAATGTGCCCATAACATTGAAAGGGAAGACCGTTCAAATGAACGTGATGGTCATTCAAGGACCCTTGGATTATAACCTACTCCTTGGACGAGACTATATATATTGCATGGGAGCCATCGTCTCCTTACTCTTTAGAGTAATGTGTTTTCCGCACGAAGGAAGAGTTGTCAAGCTCGTGGACCAGCTTTCATTTCCCGGATCATGCATCGCAAATAGTCATATACCATCCCTAAATGGTCTCTTCACGCAAGAAATGTCTCAACCCACGGTCCGTCCTCCCGATGAGCGCGAGTGATTCGGAAGGATATGACTGGAACCCAGGGGGCATGCGTCCTGGTCTGCTTCGGCAGGAAAACTTTGGGTATAGGGTAGGTTTCCGCGGGAGAATATGACTAGTCCGTACCTTGTCCGTGATTGGAAGAGGGGTTGTTCTGGAATAAGATTCTTTTGTCAAAGTTATGTGTTTGGTGCTCGTTGTCACTCGCCTTTGTCTATCTCGGTAGACATCGCCGAAGAAGTGTTTTGTTTGCTGCGCAAATGAGACAATCTTTGGTAACCTGAAAGAGGTAGGCCTTTCCTGGTAGAACAAATGTTTTATCTGCAAATTGAGGGGTAACCTTGAAATCGTACTTTATGCCTGGGGGCATGCAAGCCTTTTGGAGTGCAAGCAAGGGGCGGCTATTTATTTTTTAAATTTTTAGGACCTCTAACCCTTTAAACTCGTAGGATTAGTCGTTTCCGAACTTGCATAACGAAAGGATGCGGGGCATAGCTTTGTAAGCGCAAGCTCCATAAAAAATGGCATCTTATATGAGACATTCTTATCATATGACTGGATTATCGAGCAGTTTTAGCACATAGTTCATGCTCGTTAAAAAATAAACATAAGATCGAGCAAGTGTTTCAACCCGCGTTTAAGCTCGTTAAAAAATGAACTATCCTCCGGTAAATAACCACCGTGAATGTAACATTATCAGCCATTAAAGCCTTGGTCGTGTTTGCACCGTCACCTCCACTTTTCCATTGGCCGATCATTCACCTCCATTTGATTGTTTACCCATTTTGAGGAACATCTGCGAAGAGTGATTTCACTAGCCATCCTTGTGACACTGCCGTGATTGGAAAATTCCAACCCTTACCTGGAATCAGCTGCTACCCATTTTATCCCTCATTCCTCAAAAGACGAGTCTTCTTTAAGCTCTTTTCATTTGACTCGTAAAATATGAAAATATTACCGATTTTTGGCCTTCCAGCTCGTTAAAGCGACCGGAAGAGCTATCCCTCCTCTAGATTTTAATCTTTTTGGACCTGAGGGATTATTGCACAAAAAGATCGAGCGCTTGTTTTGTTCGGCTCATTAAAACTATCGAAAATTCATCCCTTCTGTATTGTTTTATACTTTTTCGGACTTAAGGGATTAGATGACAAAAAAGGAACTCCGGAGTTAACTTTACGTACCTTTTCAGACTCTCTAAAAATGAAAAGGACCGAGTTATCTTTGTCGTTAGACTCGTTAAAAAGATTAATAGCGACAAACTTGTCTTTAGACGAGAACGAGTTTCACTATCGCTAGGCTCGTTAAAACATAGCGATGGGTTTGCCCGAAGGGCAAATTATACAACAAGCATATGTTATCCTCCTCAAGCTTGACAAAAATAAAGAGGTACTGGTCAGCAATGACTGGGGAAAAATTGGGAAGAAACTCAAAGAACCTTTATTGGTAGCAAGTCGCTCTTGAACATGACACTTCCACTCCGTACCTGAGTCGGGTTGGGTTGTTTCATTCACCGGTCACATCACCATGGTCACGCCATACCATCCACCTTTGGGGTAAATGCTACCAATCCATCATATAAGTGTCGCCGATATGTTCAAGAGAAGTCATCCAGAGAAGTCAACCGTGTCCCATCCACTACCATACATTATACTTCATTCTTTCATGACCGCCACCCTCAACCATATATCATCAGATCGTTTTCACCTCCATCAAAATCATTTGCTCCGTTCCATGTCACTGATGTGGGATACATTAAGGCCCTCCTTTGACGGACCGCTTCTTGTCGACATCAGCTCATTATCCAAGAAGTTGATCTAGGAACACCCCCTTCAGTACTTTGAAGCTTGCATGCCTCAATGGCAAGTTTCTCACTTCCGGCGACAGGTATACATCAATGACCTTCGACCGAAAGATTTTGCGTGGTGTTCGACGCCAAGTCCTTTATTCACACCACGTGAATTATACTGCAATACCTTGAGGGTCATCATCCTTATCGGTGATTCCTCTCGCGCTTGTTAACAGTTTACATCATTGACTGGTAATCAAGCGATGTCTTTCCATGTTCGACTTCAAAACATTTCTCACATGGATCGACTTGTACTTAGAGTGAAGATCAGACGAGATTGAAGACCCCGGATCTAGTTTCAACCATCCGGGCTGTGATATATATTCAGGAAAAATAAAGACATTGACATGTACAACATTGCAGAACAGATAATCATCCTACCAAAAGGATGATGATTTCATCAGAATCATCAGTCTACCATCAGACGATTGTCTGTCCTATGTGCATAAAAATGAATTTATAAAGCTGAGCATGGGAATGTCCGCCTCAGCTAGATCATGAAAACAGTATGAAAAATAATGTATTGTATTGTATCTTATTACAGGTCTCCTCCCAGCATTGAAAGAACTTCGGATCCTCCTAACAAAGCATTTCACCCGATAAACGGCCTCATACTTTAGGGGGCAACTATTATAGACATTTTTGTGCCTTACAGCTTTGAGCATGAAATGTCCATAATCCAAGGGATCCAAAGTCCCTAAAAGTGTTGTTCCTGCCCCTAAAGGAACAAGGTCAACCAATGACAGCTTCTCCCAGAAGTTCTCCACCAAAAACTACTCAGAAACAGTCAAATCAGGATCAATTCAAGTGCTCCACTAGCTGCCTGCATTGCAAAGCACCCCAGTACACTAGCTAGGTGCGTTGCAACGCACTTGAATGCACTACCTAGGTGCGTTGAGCAGGAAATGACAAGTGGCAGAGTCATTCAACGAGGTGGAGAGACAATGGAAGCTTCCAGAATCTTCTCCAATGACACTTGCCTCACTGAATTCGACCAGTGATGAGTAAGAGGCTCTCAGTCTCCAAGTGGAAGCAAGAACTGACAGAGAGAAGCCACAAGTCAAAACATAAGCTGACTCATCCTCTCTGCTTACATCCATATATGGATCCCTCATCCCAGAGATCCAGAGGCTGGAATTTTGTACTTTGCAGAGAATTGTTGTTGGTTTGAGATTGAGATTAGTACATTGGGTGATTTATGCTTTGTTGGAGGAGAGGAAGGGATTCCTTTGCTGGGAGGTAGATGCTGGATCGGGACTCACTTGGTTGTATCTCCTCTTGGAATTTCTTATCATATCAATAAAATTATTTGAGTTTCTCCTACATGCTGTGTATCAATGATGCTTTGTTATATTTGCATGTTTAGCTTAATCTGATCCTAAGCTTTTTATGAATGTAAATCTATATCTTCGTGTAGTTTCTCTCTTCTGCGATCTTGCAGGAATTCAGTGAATCTGGGCCGGTAAGGGAGCAGGGAGCTGGGAGCTATTGAAGAGAGGAGTGATTGGATCAACAAACTAGCGAAAGACACAGGTTAGTTACATCCTTGCTCTTCATTTACATTTCATGAAGAAGAATACTCAAGTAGTTTTCCTTATTTGTTGCTAAGGCACTGTCACACCTTAGAGTGGGATAGGGGCGTTCTGAATAGATACTTTTCCCAACAACAGGGAGGTGGGGAAATAAGACATCCATGAATCATGGAAAGGGGCCATAGATGAAGAAAGAGAGGAGGGAAAAGGGGAAACATATCCACACAACTGGATCATGCCTTACAGCTTGACTATAGATAATTAAATGATCAAAGCCAAAACATTTCTTCTCAAATACTTCCTTAGGCATGTGATTCTTCTCGACCACTGTCGGGAAACGTTGGGATGGGCATAAGAAAGAAGATGGTTGGAATGGAAAGTCACAACATCTAGGTTGTTCATTACAAGGACCATATTGAGAAATGGAAATCAATAGAGGTTGATTATCCTTAAGACTCATACATTGGGGAATGATAGCAGGATGGTGTAAGGATGCTCCAAACACATCCTCCTGATCATAAGGAATGGTAAATTCTTGAAGTAAAAAATTTCAGGATGTTGGAGAGTGGTTCCAACCTCATTTTCATATGGAGAAAGTAAAATTTTATATTCCATTCAAAATCCAGTAGACTTAATAGTTTTTGGGATTTCAGGATTGGGGTGGTTGCGATGTTTTTGTCATGTATGAGGGTATGGAACTAGCATTTAATCATGACCCTAGTAAAAGTGTACCCATCACTTAAACAAAATCTGGATTTGACATTTTTTTTTTATCTTATTTTAATGCTTAGAGTGTGATATTGATGATTTCGATGATATGTAGGTATTTGTTGTAGCATGTTTTTGTTGGGCCTTGGGTCTTAGCACTTGCTCGATTATTTATGAATTTGTATCTGTATTGTAAATACTTTCAAAGTTATCTCTCTCTCTCTCTCTCTCTCTCTCTCTATATATATATATATATATATAATATATATATATATATATATATATATATATATAATATGTCATTGTTTCTTGATTTTTTGGAGGTCATGTTTCCAGCATGTTCTTGTTTCGGATGTATGCATTTCTGTTTCACTATACCATGCAACTTAGACAACAACACTTGTCCCAAAGTAAAATAGTGGTGTGCCTAACTCCATCAACCATCAATGCTCCACTCACATCTAATGGTAAGGATTTTCTGCTCCCAGGTATGGACATACTATCATTATCATGCTATGAGGAAGGAGAATTAACTGCTGAGAAAACAAGGTAAAAATGTGTAACACTACCTCTTTGTGAGAAGGTGTTCTCCACCAATCCTAGTCTCTCCCTCAGCATCTCAATCTTCCCATTTGACAGGGGCTTAGTCAAAATTTGTACAACTTGCAAATTCAAGGGAACATACTCAAGAATCACTGCTCCCTTCTTGAACTTATCTTCTAGGAAATGGTACAAAATGTCGATATGCTTGGAGTGGTCGTGAAGTATTGGATTTGTAGAGAGTTGAGCAACTTTGAATGTCACAATATTTAAAATCATCAGCTTTAACACATGAATACCATTATTGATTACTTCCAACTGATATAGGATATCATACTTGGGACCCCAAGTTGAAACAAAACCTTGAAGTTCTCTTCCTAGCACTAGCATCACCTTGTTATTTTGAATCCACAAAGCTATGCAACATCATTTTTCCATCCTCGACACACCTCAATTGACAATGAAATGTGCCCTTCAAATAGTGAAGTAAATGCTTTGCAATAGTTGAGTGAGTTTGCATTGAACTGGATCAATGTATTTATTACAAAGAAAATATAAAATATGAGGTTGGTTATTCACCAAATATCGAAGGTAGCCTCTCTTTATGAGAATCTTCATCCAATGAATTTTGAATTGTACTTTTATCTACTCTTTTTACCCACATGCTTCATCTTCTACAACCACCTAGGTTCAATCATCTTTTCCAGTCATTCCCTTTCAGGTCTTGTGGTCTTTCATGTGGATGATGACTCACTTGAAAAGAAGTCTTTGGAGCTCCAACTTGCTCCTATGTCTTATGCAATGTGTGGGTGTTGCTTGCATGCTCTGTGTTTTCATTGGAACTTTTCTTATTTGAATATGATTTCCCTCAAATCTGTGGAGAAGCATTTGGAACAACAATTGTCTCTCCCTCCTTAACCTTCCCAAGATGCCCCTAAGACTTGGAGGACCAAGCCTTCTCATCAAATTTCATGTTTCGACTCACTATTGTCTTGTTGTTCTAACAAAATGTAGATCTTATAAACTTTGAAGGACTCATTATAACCAACAATCCTTTTACCATGAGGTAATGCTTCAAGAGAGGTAATGCTCCATAATGGTGATTGGTTCTCCTGTTCCAAAGCTAGAAAAGTATTGCCTAGGAAAATATTGTTGAAAATGGCTTTAGAGAAGACATTGAACTACCTTCCCATAGAGGCTAAAGAAATGTTAAATTTATGGCATCGGAGGCAGAGTTCAGGGGTAATGTCCCTCAGTTGGGTGGTTGGGGGTTGTTATAGACATCCAGTGATGCACCCTAGGTGATGGTGTTAAAACCTAACCCTAACCCTAGGTGATGGTGTTGAGTGCACCCTCATGCATGGATAATGCTTCCAGAAATAGTGTTCTCAACTAGAGAAGACTAGGTCATTGCATGCATGCACTAAGCCTCTAAACTGAAGACAAACTAATGCATGACCTTCTTGGGATATATGCCCTGCAACATGCACTTTGATCATAGATAATTGGGCCTTCTCTAAATCTAAAACAAGAAATTAACTAATGATGGTGCATGCATGCATGCTTCCTCCCCCTACAAACTTATCTACATAACAACAACACTCCTCCCAAAGAAAACTATTGCTATGCCTAACTTCATTTGTTATCAATGCCGCAAACATATATTGAGGCATGGATCTATTGTTACAGCTGTGCTATGAGGAAGGAGAATCAACTATTGAGAAAACAAGGTAAAAATATAGCACCTAGGATTCAAGATTTTAACAATACCTAGCCTAGTTTTTGCTTGTTATCAACTTGGGACTGACAAGAATTTAACTCACTGCAGGCAACCATAAATTTGAAATTTTGGACAATTTTAGTTATTGATTACATGCTTATTTCCACACCTTATCGAGTTTTTATTGTCAAGTCTACAACTATTTCCTTGATACCTTTTTAGTATTTTCCCCTTTACTATAAAGTGGTCCTTTACAAAGAAAGTTTCAAGTAAGTATTATTTCAAGAATTGCAAAGCTTCAATTACCTTATGAATTCCTTAAGTTTCATTGTTGTATCTTGTTTTCCATTGTCTTGATATTTATTTGGATACAAGGCTTAAGTTCAAGCACTATTATGGTCCACAAAAGATAAGCTTTTTCCTTACTATGGTTTATAGGAACTTGACTATACCTAGTATTTACAATGGGTCCATGAGTTGTGCTCATACCCTCCAGTTTATTATATTTGCATCAAAACATTTATTGAAGGTTATGTAACTTTATTGACCAGTTAGAGCTAGTTTTTGGCCTCATTGAACATGTCCATAAGTCAAAAGGAAAAATAAAAAAGAAAATTATGAATGCCCAAGGAATTATGTGCCTTGTTTCTCCCCATCATGTGCTTCATGTGGTTGAACCTTCTAATATGTTGTGAAGATATTGATTTTGTTGGTTGGTTGAACCCTTGTTAATAATAATATTTACCATTTAAAAATTTGTTAATTTAGGGATATTGACATTTTTCTGGATATGTGCCTGCTTTTCTATGTTCTTGTTCTATCATATTTTGAATAATTTGAGATGTGTATCTTGCACTTTTTCGACTTTTCTTGACCATGTTGGTGATGAGAACACTATAAGACTGGGAACACACTTTTGTGTGTTAAGGAAAAAGAATTTAAGATGGATATTTCTATGATCTAGTATTTCCCGTGTTCTAATGGGTAGCTAAGTAAGAGTGAGACATCTTTGTGTATTAGATACTTCAAATGTCCTGAACTTATTCTTGACCTTCAAGATTATGATTATTCTCTAGATATATGAAGCCTTGGTTGTAGGTTTTTTGGAATGGTAAGCAACAAAACATTGTTAAGAGAACACATTAATTATTCATACAAATTCTTTGCATGAGTAACTTGCCTATTTTAAGTTTTATATATGGTTTTGCTTATGAATTTTTACTGCTTTACTTATTGTTGCAGATATTTTGGAAGAATCCTTTTTAATGGGCACGATAACCATGATCAATTAGTTAAGATAGCAAGGTGAGACTTATATACCAAAGCAATGTGTGTATCTTTTAACAAATTTAATTCTCCTTCTTTTATTAGTCTTAAATGTTCTCCAGACATATTATGGAGAATATTAGGGATAATTTCAAGGTCAATAATGTGAAATGCATATATCTGTATTTAAGTGTCCATTGGTATGATTCCTTGGCTTTAAGTTAATCCTTATTTACTTTTATATCATGTAATGCTTTTGACATTAGTTGGTGCAAAAGTAACTAACGAAAAGAGATATTGTAGTAGGTTTCACTTGCAATTGATTGCTTGATATGATCGAAAGTCATAGATTGTATTTTTGTTAGGAGTCAAACACTTAATATTCAGAGAACAACAGAGAGGGTTGCAGAAAAGACAAACAATGTTCCATTGTTATACTATATGCAATATATATATATATATATATATATATATATAATATATATATATATATATATATATATATATATATATGCAAAAAATATTGTGTGTTTCTTTGGAATATATATATATATATATATATATATATATGCAAAAAATATTGTGTGTTTCTTTGGAAAATCCCTTTCCAAATATTTTCAAAGGAATGAGTCTTATGAAAACTTTGCAGCCATGTTTTTTAAATGCATAATGCAAATAGGTCGTAACATTGCATTCTATTAGTTGCAAGTTAGGATCCTGATGATGAGAACCAAACTCTGGAATGCCTTCAAAATATACAATAACTCTCAGATAGATTGTAGTTGTACTACAGATGAATACAAGCTGAGAAATGCTCCATATTGTGACATTAAGCCATAGATGGAGGCCATTGTACATTTAATCCTCTACCCATTAAGAGCCACTTGGGACTATGCTAGCGATAATTCACAAGAGCATTGGAGTTGTACTAGTTGTTTTGTCAAATGACAGGACAAGCAGAAATGAACATAAGCCTTACTTTGAAACTCCCAAATGTAATAACAAGTTCCAAGGATGTGCAACATTACCTCTAGGTTCTCCAATATAAGCCTAATTAAGAGAATGATATATTGTTATTTTTCCCTTGATTTTGTTGATAAAACTCTTCTTTAAGTATTGATACAGATGATGATAATATCATTTTTTCCATATACAACTTCCCTGGGAAACCCTCCAACAATTTCTTCACATATGGTGAATGGTGCTCTGTTGTTGGTAGACTTGTGCCAACCCTCAAGGGACCCATGTGGATTATACCTTGTGATCTTTGTGGTCATTATGGCTTTAGTATGGCATGCCAAATCACTTGAATTAACCATTAGGGATACAAACAATGTTATCTATCTACCTACCTAACTATTGGCCTATCTAGATATATATATACACATATTTGTTTTTTTTTCCAAATAAACCTCACGAGTATTCTTTTTCTTAGGAGAAGACCTCATGTAAAACCCTTCAAGTACTTTTCCACGATCTATGGATGGTAAATTTTGTAAAGAAGTGGCCCTAATTAGGGTGCTTAACTGCTAGGGGATCAAGAGAGTTGAATCTGTAACCTCCCTAAATTTAGGTGAGAGATATCACATTTGGCTCATGACAACTTTGCATACATGGCTTACATATCAGCAAGCTAATTAAAAAAAAGAAAAAAATGTTTCTTGAATTAAAAGGACATATATTAGACCTTTTAAAATCAGGCTCTGAAAGATGTCAACTATCACAGAACCTATGAGCTATATCAACAACAAAAAACAAACTTTTCCTGGCTTAAAAAAACAAAAATACATCATTGTAGAAGTCAAAGTATCTGTCTGTAGAGAATTTTATAGCTAAGGTTCTGTTGTACTATTCGACATCCTTCCCATTTTAATATATTATAAATTTCCTATGATATTTATTATATTAAAATAGGGACCCTTCAATTTTAGAAAAATATTATAATCAAAGTTTGATACTTAGGCTATTTAATTAAAACCCAAGTATTAAACCTTGATTATCCTAAAAAACCAAATTAAATATCCCTTGGAACCAAGACTTATACTTAGGCTTTAAAAAACCTTAAGTAACAAATAAAATGGGTTATTTAATTAAAAAATAAAAAAATCGGAGTTTTTTTTATCCCCTAAGGTTGAAATCCTCAGAAACGCCAACACTCCGCTATACCCCACATCACAAATAATAAAATTTCCTAAAGGAAAAGACTTCCCCGCTCTACTCCATAATTGTGGTTGCGATTAGATTGGACCCGACGGGAAAATATACATCTTAATTCATAATTCCCTACATTCGTGACTATTGCAGAAGTTGCAAAGGCTTAAGTCCATGCCCCATTACCTTAGCCGAATTGCGATTGCGATTAGGCCAACCGAATGAGATTGCGATGAAGCCCAGACTCAACGGGATAATTAAAACAACTCATACATTCCCCGCGTCCACGGCTATCGCAATAAACCACAAAATATTATGTCATGCCTCCTTCCTATTCCAATTAGACTGAACCCGACGGGAAAATAAAATGCAATCTATAAAATCCTGTATCCGCAAGCCATCACAAATTTCATTAAACCAAGCACTCTACCCCTTCCCGATTGTGATATGTTATAGACATTTTTGTGCCTTACAGCATGAAGCATGAAATGTCGATAATCTAAGGGATCCAAAGTCCCTAAACATGTTGTTCCTACCCCTAGAGGAACAAGGTCAGCAAACCACAGCACTAAAAATTAGTTCTCCACCCGAAAACACTCAAAAACAAGCTAATTCTGGATCATGTCAACTGCTCCACTGAGCATCTGCGCTGAATGTCAACTGCTCCACTCTGTACCTGCGCTGAATGTCAACTCTAATGAAGGCTACCTGCGCTGGGCGAGATTGGCCAAGTGGCACAGTCATTCTGCAAGGTGTCAAATGCCCAGGAAGCTTCCAAAATGACACTTGGATCAGGGAATTCGCCTTGTGATGAGTAAGAGGATCTAGATCTCCAAGTGGAAGAAAGAAACTCCAAGTGGTCTCAAGAACTGAAGTATAACTGAAGTAGGAGAGGACACTAGTCAGCTTCATGCCAAGCTCAAGCTGACTCATCCTTTCTCCAAATATCCTATATATAGAGCTCTCTCATGAGGTCTATGGGGGCTGGAATCTTGTGAATGTAAGGAAGTGCTGTTGGTTTGAGTATAGAACTATTGGGTGATTGCTTTGAAGGAGGTGAAGAGGAGATTTCTTTCTGCTGGGAGGTGTTGCTGGATTGGGCCTCTTATGGTTGTAACACTCTCAGAACTTTACTTCTTCCATTAATAAAGCATTTGAGGTTCTTCTATATGCATGTGTCTCTGTGGCGTATTGATGCTTGTATATTTTATTTATTCTAATCCTTGAATCAATTATGGATGTATGCTTCTTGTAGTTCCCCTTTCTTGTGCTTTTGCAGGATCTTTGTGTAGCTGGGCCAGTGAAAGAGCAAGGAGCTGGGAGCAAGCAGCAAGGAGAGAAGATTGGATCAAACATTAGCGGAAGACAACGGTTAGTGGATCTCTTTCTCCCCTCTCTTACATCTCATAAAGAAGTAATCTTGAATAGCTTTGCATTCGGTTGTTGCTGAGGTACTATCACCCTTAGAGTGGGATAGGGTCATTCCGTATTGGATACTTTTCCCAACAACAAATTGGCGACTCCACTGGGGATCGTATCTTGTTGGTTGTTTGTGTTTTTGCTATTCATTTCATAAACAAAGGGAGTACCGAATCGAACTGCATTTGGATCTTTCAAATGCAAAGTAGAGGGCAACTACTCTAGCTCAGTTTCTGGGCAAGTTTATGATTTGAAGAGCTGATCCACAAGGACTCTAATAAGCTCTTAGTTATAGCTTTTCATCCTCCTTGTCATCCTTTAGTGTGTCCTTGACTGATAGCTTTTGATTTGGCCAAAAACTGTGAATTTTTGAGCAATCTGTGACCCGGAAACCAAGAGAAATGAAAGTTTCGTTCTTCAGTGCAACTGCTGTGAAGGCTGTCTGCATTTCAGCGCAGTTCCCGAAGGGGCTACCTGCGCTGAAGGTCAAACAGACAGTGTCCCACCTGCGCTGGACCAGTCTTGCCTTGTGCTACTGGGGTTTCCTGCTGTTTCTTGCCCTGTTTTCACTCTTGTTTTTGCTGCCTGTTACCAGTCAATGTACCTATCTGAAACCAACTTTCCTTGACACTATTCTGCCTCGGTTGTATAAAGAAACTGTGTTTGTTCTTTGTGTATTTCTTGTATCATTTACAGTTTCCCATAACGAAAGTGAACTAGTCTTGCTGTGGCCTCTTAGATCTAGACCTGTGATTAAGTGTCGTTTTGATCTTAAGAGTTAGTTTATTTGCTGTTCATAGCTGATTGAGCTTTTGCTTTCGTCATATGGTTTGAGTTTATATATTTCTAGTGTCGAAACAAGTAAATCTTAAGGTGTCTTTTGATTTTGGACAAGCTTGTTTGCTTTCACTTGAAATTGAATTCAAAGTTATACAACAGCTTTCTTTTTGTGTCGCACAAACATTAAGAAAGAGAAAAGAAATACTTGCATTGTGCATGTGCATTATGACAGTTTGCATGTTGATTTAGGAAAAAATGCATTAGTGTGTGCTCTATGATCTGTGTGAAAAGATGTTGTCTTTGTTTTCCCTCAGTAGTTAAGATTTTCAAAGTTGAAAGATTGAAAAGCTTGCTTATCATCTTAGACTGCATTTAGGAGTGTTATCATACATCTCGTGGTGATCCATAAAGGCAAACTGCTAAACAAGATCAACCTTAAAATAAATTGAATTTATATAACAACGCATTGAAACATAACGCAAACACATAGAGGTCTAAACTAGAGACGTGTTCCAGCGTCGTTAAACATGGTATCTTAGTGTTGAGTGGTTGGGTGATTCCTCCACGGTGAAGCGATAAGTATCAATACGGACTTGTGCTCCCACGTACCGTCGCGTATATATTGGGAGACCCCTATAGGAGCAAAGCCTTTATCCAATAGGAAACCGTGTCGGCCGCCCTACTGATCGCAATGCAGTGAACACAGCATTCACGAAGATCGACCACTCGTACCGTAAAACGTATTCTATGGTTTTGCGAAAAGTTTGGCACACCCTCTGCCTAGAACTCCAGAGCAGTTTCTTTTGGCCTTTTTCAAACTCTATAATTGAAAAAGTCCATCCGAGCATTTGTCACTTCGGGCTCGTTAAAACATCGAAGGAGACTAGAGTCATCTTTAGCTTTTTCTCGACTCTTAAAAAGTGAAAAAGCAAGTTGTGTCTAAGCGTCGTTATAAAATTTATTTTAAACGGAACATAATCACCTCCTATTCCTGCGTTGATCTTAGGTTGAGAACATGGAACGCCCCAACCAAGGAGTTCCACATGATGGAAATCCTAGTCCATTCTCCTCTTGGGGAGAAGTTGGTGCACCCCACATGGCCACATTGTCGCTTCCAGGACTGACAATTGGCCTGCCTATTTGGCTATTCTCAACTAATGTAGTTCAGACCACCATGGTTCCTGAACAGTCGAGTCAACAGTTAGATGAGTCTAGAGCTGCCCACCAGCCTTCAACTTCTTATAACTCTTCCTCTAATCCTTCATCTTCGCAAGGTAGAGCCGGCAAAAGCCAAGATCCCATGGAGAAGAAGGAGAAGAAGAAGAAGGAGCCTAAGGTGACTGGGGGCAAACAAAAGACATCTAACAAAAATCCACACACAACACAGACCGGGCCTAAATCACCATGTGTTATATGTAGAGGAGATCACTTCCATAGAGATTGTCCCTGTATTCCCCGGATACTAAGGGACTGGTCCCCTCGGTTGCACAATTCGGGAGGATCAACCTCTGATAGCCATGTTGAATGCTTATCGTCAACCAGCGGAAGTGAAGTTTCAAGACAAAAAGGGGGAGCAAGATCCCCCTGTAAATTGTGTAAAGGCGATCACGCCATCCACCATTGTCCCTTCTTAGACGAAGCGAAGAGAGTTTTGGAAGATCGTCCGGTTTCACCGTTGAGACTTCCTCCTGGATACAAAAAACTCGTGCCAAGTCCTTCGTTGGTTGAAAATACAGCTGGCCCGCTCAAGTGGTCAGCTGAAGCATCAGTCATTGAAAATGAACCTACTGAATCCAGACCAGACGAAAGTCTAAAGGTCGATACGACAGTTGACCCGGTTCTTCCTTCAGAGGTTTCATCCTCAAATGACACCGTCACTGAAGATTCATCTTCAAATGACACCCTCACTGAAGAGAATAAGGATGACACCATCCAGATTCTTTTCATCAACACAGATTCTGATGAGCATCAGGGCAATGCGCCCATTCCTTTATCGCAAGAAGGAACATCGTCAGGGTCGTATCCGGCCGTGTATTCGGTCCCACCACCAAGCAACCTGGTTGTGTCCTTTGATTGGAACCAACTAGGCAGACCCCGGTTACCAACCAGTATACCATTCAGAATCATCATCCAAATTTACAGGATGGTAATGGCTGGGACTATCATTGATGAAGGGGCATCTGTGAGTATCCTTTCCTCTATTGCTTGGAAAGCACTGGGTTCCCCGGAGCTTTTGCCTGAGATAAGAAATCTCTCGGGTTTTGATAAAGGAACCAGTCGACCATTAGGGATCCTCCCCAATGTGCCTATTACATTGAAAGGGAAGACCGTTCAAATGAACGTGATGGTTGTTCAAGGACCCTTGGATTATAACCTACTCCTTGGACGAGACTATATATATTGCATGGGAGCTATAGTCTCCTCACTCTTTAGAGTAATGTGTTTTCCACACGAAGGAAGAATGGTCAAGCTCGTAGACCAACTTTCATTTCCGGGATCACGCATCACAAATAGTCAAATACCAACCCTGAATGGTCTATTCACCCAAGAAATGTCTCCCCCCCAGTCCTCCTTCCCGATGAGTGCGAGTGATTCGGAAAGATGGGACTGGAACCCAGGGGGCATGCATCCTGGTCTGCTTCGGGCAGAGGAAACCTTGGGTATGAAGTAGAATTTCCGTGAAGGAATATGACTAGTCCATACCCCGTCCGTGGAAGGAAGAGGGGTTGTTCTAGAACAGGATTCTTTTGATAAGGTTACTTGTCTGACAAAGGTCATTCACCATTGTCTACTTCGGTAGACAGTGCCGAGGAAGTGTTTTCGTTTGATGGTGTTAACAAAACAATCTTTGGGTAACCAGGAAGAGGCAAGCCTCACCCTTTAAAACAAATGTTTTATCGGATAAGTAGGGGCAGCCTTGAAATTGTACTTTATACCTGGGGGCATGCAAACCTTTTGGAGTGCAAGCTAGGAGCAGTTATTTATCTGTTTTTTGGATTAGCCGTTTCCGAACTTGCATAAAGAAAGGATGAGAGGGAGCATAGATTATGTGAGGTGCAAGCTCTATAAAAATTGGAATCTTGCAGGAGACATTTCTTATCTTATGACTGGTATATCAAGCAGTTTTACCGCGGAATTTATGCTTGTTAAAAAATAGAAAAGCGAGATCCGAGCAGTTTTAGCACATAGTTCATGCTCGTTAAAAAATAAACATAAGATCGAGCAGTTTTACCGCGGAATTTATGCTCGTTAAAAAATAGAAAAGCGTGAGCAAGAGTTTCCTCCAGAGTTTAAGCTCATTAAAAAATGAACCTATTCCGATAAATAACCATTGTGATCGTAAATTTATTAGCCATAAAAAGCCTTGGTCGTGTTTGCACCTGCCACCTCCATTCCATTTGGCCAATCGTTCAACTCCATATGATTGTTTACCCATTTTGAGGAACAGCTGCGAAGAGTGATTTCACCTAGCCATCCTTGTGACACTGCCGTGATTGGAAAATTCCAACCTGTACCTGGAATCTACTGCTATCCCTGTTTATCACTCATTCCTCAAAAGACGAGTCTTCTTTGAGCTCTTTTCAGCTGACTCGTAAAATATGAAAAGTTTGCCGAGTTTTGGCCTTCCAGCTCGTTAAAGTGACCGGAAGAGCTATCCCTCCTCTAGATTTTAATCTTTTTGGACCTGAGGGATTATTACACAAAAATGTCGAGCGCTTGTTTTATTCGGCTCGTTAAAGTTATCGAAAACTCATCCCTTCTGTATTGTTTTATACTTTTTCGGACTTAAGGGATTAGATGACGAAAAAGGAATTTTGGAGTTAACTTTCTGTACCTTTTCAGACTCTCTAAAATTGAAAAGGACCGAGTTTTCCTTGTCGTTAGACTCGTTAAAATGATTAAATAGCGACAAACTTGTCTTTAGACGAGAACGAGTTTCCCTATCGCTAAGCTCGTTAAAACATAGCGATGGGCTTGCCCGAAGGGCAGGTTATAGAACAAGCATATGTTATCCTCCTCAAGCTTGAAAAAAATAAAGAGGTACTGGTCAGAAATGACTGGGGAAAAATTGGGAGAACCTCAAAGCTTTAATGGTAGCAAGTCGCTCTTGAACATGACACTTTGTCCTCCGTATCACATCGGGTTGGGTTGTTTCATTCACCGGTCTCATCACCATGGTCCTCGCCAAACCATCCACATTTGGGGTAATGCTACCGATCCATCGCATCAGTGTCGTTATATGTTCAAGAGATGTTGTTCAGAAAGAGTCAACCGTGTCCCATCCACTGCCATACATTATCCTTCATCCACCCATGATCGCCACCCTGAATCATATTTCACAGATTGTTTTCACCTCCACTAAAATCATTAGCTCCGTTCCGTGTCACTGATGTGGGATTCATTAAGGCCCTCCTTTGACGGATCGCTTCTTGTCGACTTCAGCTCATTATCCAAGAAGTTGATCTAGGAACACCCCCCCCAGTACTTTGAAGCTTGCATGCCTCAATGGCAAGTTTCTCACTTCCGGCGACAGGTATACATTAATGACCTTCGACCAGAAGATTTTGCGTGGTGTTCGACACCACGTCCTTTATTCACACCACGTGAATTGTACTGCAGTACCTTGAGGGTCATTGTCATTATTGGTGATTCCTCTCGCGCTTGTTAACAGTTTACATTATTGAGCGGTAATCAAGCGATGTCTTTCCATGTTCGACTTCAGCGCAATTCTCACATGGATCGACTTGTACTTAGAGTGAAGATCGAACGAGTTTGAAGACCCCGGATCTAGTTTCATCCATCCGGGCTGTGATATATATTCAGGATATAAAGACATTGGATATGTACATCATTGCAGCAGATGATCATCCTACTCAAAGGATGATAATTTCAGCAGAGAATTATCAGTCTACCATCAGACGATCGTCTGTTCTATGTACCAAAATGAATTTATAAAGCTGAGCATGGGAATGCCCACCTCAGCTAGATCATGAAAGCAGAATGAAAAATAATGTATTGTATTGTATTTTATTACAGGGCACCTCTCAGCGATTGAATGAACTTCGGATCCACCTGATAAAGCATTTCACCCGATAAACGACCTCATACTTTATGGGGCAACTGTTATAGACATTTTTGTGCCTTACAGCATGAAGCATGAAATGTCGATAATCTAAGGGATCCAAAGTCCCTAAACATGTTGTTCCTACCCCTAGAGGAACAAGGTCAGCAAACCACAGCACTAAAAATCAGTTCTCCACCTGAAAACACTAAAAAACAAGCTAATTCTGGATCATGTCAACTGCTCCACTGAGCATCTGCGCTGAATGTCAACTGCTCCACTCTGTACCTGCGCTGAATGTCAACTCTAATGAAGGCTACCTGCGCTGGGCGAGATTGGCCAAGTGGCACAGTCATTCTGCAAGGTGTCAAATTCCCAGGAAGCTTCCAAAATGACACTTGGATCAGGGAATTCGCCTTGTGATGAGTAAGAGGATCTAGATCTCCAAGTGGAAGCAAGAAACTCCAAGTGGTCTCAAGAACTGAAGTATAACTGAAGTAGGAGAGGACACTAGTCAGCTTCATGCCAAGCTCAAGCTGACTCATCCTTTCTCCAAATCTCCTATATATAGAGCTCTCTCATGAGGTCTATGGGGGCTGGAATCTTGTGAATGTAAGGAAGTTCTGTTGGTTTGAGTATAGAACTATTGGGTGATTGCTTTGAAGGAGGTGAAGAGGAGATTTCTTTCTGCTGGGAGGTGTTGCTGGATTGGGCCTCTTATGGTTGTAACACTCTCAAAACTTTACTTCTTCCATTAATAAAGCATTTGAGGTTCTTCTATATGCATGTGTCTCTGTGGCGTATTGATGCTTGTATATTTGATTTATTCTAATCCTTGAATCAATTATGGATGTATGCTTCTTGTAGTTTCCCTTTCTTGTGCTTTTGCAGGATCTTTGTGTAGCTGGGCCAGTGAAAGAGCAAGGAGCTGGGAGCAAGCAGCAAGGAGAGAAGATTCGATCAACATTAGCGGAAGACAACGGTTACTGGATCTCTTTCTCCCCTCTCTTACATCTCATAAAGAAGTAATCTTGAATAGCTTTGCATTCGGTTTTTGCTGAGGTACTATCACCCTTAGAGTGGGATAGGGTCATTCCGTATTGGATACTTTTCCCAACAACATGATATGCCATATATCCGGACACGCCATGATTATAAAACACATTTCAATTAAATATCATGTCCACGCAATTACAAAATTCCAAGAGCCATGCCTCATTTGAATTACGATTACGATATGATCCCAATTTCCAATTGCGATATGACGTCCGTTCCACGTCACCTATCATGTCACTTGTCACCTACCACATGCCACGTCACCATTCCACGTCATCAGCCACATCATAGTGATGTCACCATGACGTCATCCCTGATGTCATCCCACATATTGCAAATCGCAAGTCTTTCGGCCACCTCTTATAGGCTGCAACTTTGAACTTCGATTGCAATAATCTTGTGTATTGCGATATGCGATAAAGACCTGAACCCGATAGAATTATACACTACCACTCATTTAATCCCCACGTCCACAGCTATTGCAAATAACAAAGGATCACCGTATCACTACCTCCTACTGTATCCCGATTTCTATATGCGATTAGGCCCAGACCTGACGGGATTATAAAATCCATACCATAAAACCCCGCATCCAGAGCTATTGCAATTACCAAAGGGTCCTACCTCATGCTGATTGTGATTGTGGTAAAGCCCCGAACCTGACAAGATTATTCTCTCCAATCCATAAATTCCCGCATCTGCGCAATCGTAAAAGTCACAGACCTTAAGCCATTCCTCCTTTACCCATTCCAATTATGATTTGGTATTATTCAAATTTTTTACTATTTCAATAAGGATTCTCCTTGCTTGAAATATGATGATAATTCAACCCTCGGTCTAAAAGCGATTGTGATTTTGCGATAAAACCGTAAACTTCCAACTTGTCTTACCACAAACCTCACTTTGCATGACTCTCCATGATGGTTGTATTCAAAATTTATTACAACTCTACGTTTTTCCTTATTTCCTGCAAAAGTGATTTCTTTCAAATAAAACTTGCTTATCAGTTTCATTTATTTCCAGCTTATCGATTCTTGTTTTTCTTGTTCAGGTTCATGACAAAAGAGGACAGTTTTGCTGACAAGCCACAGTTCAACTCAAATAGACAGACAAGCATCCAGATAATTTGATGGAAAAAACAACGTTGATAAAGACACAAAATCACATTGAGAAATTTCCACCAAAAAATTGTTTTCCTTTAAGCGTTGTTGAAGGGATCTGTTTAAATTCCCTCAACGCTCTGCACAATAGATTCGATTGTTTTCTTCTATTTAATCTTACTCGTTGTATGAAATAAAGGTCCAAAATTTTATGAAGAAAGGCTTATGAAATCTCGCACTACTGCAATTTCATCCTTTTCTCAATAGAATGACTAGAACATCGTTTAGGAATTTTCATAAAGAATTTTGAGAAGTTGCATGACTGTACTCTTGGAATCATCTTTGTGGGAAGGAATAAACTACTGCTATTTCTTTTATGAGCTTAGCAAAGTATATCTGGTATTTCTATCTGTTTACCTCTGTTTTGTTCATGAATAAATAGTGAATTTATCTTTTTCAAATTGCTTATTACATGTTATTTAAAGAACAATGTTACATGTATTCATTTCTGATCATGCTGCCATTGATATCTTTAAATACATGTTCAACAATTTGCTTTGATATTCTGAATGTGATATGAGTTATACACATTATTTTGATTAACTACTTAATTAAAGTAATCATCTTGAAATATTTTCATTTCCATTGGTGTTTGAAAAATCTATTTTGGCATTTACTAAGGAAAATCATTATAGATTTCTTCTAGATAAATGTTAAAAAATCTCGGGTTATAGATTAGATTAATGCATATGTTTTTCATTTTATTCATTGTTGCAAATCCATCTATTTCACTCCACTATAAGCATTACACATTCACTCAATAACCTTTCATTGGGAAATTGGTCCCATTATCCCAGTTGGAGCTACTACTAAAATGGAAAAGGAGTTGTCTTAAGGTCTGGACCAAGTGGTTCTCCCCCTGTGTTGAAGCAATGATTTTCGAGGCCTCAACACTTTTTAGTGCTAGAAGGAGGGCTTGCAGACTATGAATGGCAAGTAAGTCCAATCCAAAAACAAAAGGTCATTACAAGGGTCATTCTCCCTCCAAATCTCCTACAACTGCCAGATCCCCTACAGAATCTCCTACTTTTAGATCAAGAGTTGTACAATCACCTCCCAAGTCTCCTAGAATACTTCCTAAGGTAATACCTATGGATTATACTCCAGAATAACCAAAACTTACAGCTTTCATAAAGAAATTGGAAGACATCTCCATTTCAGCAGAAAAGCCTGAATCATCCAAAAGTTTTGAAGGAAGTATAACTTCTATTTTTCAAAGAACTAGCATTTTAACTCGGTCCCAAACTGCAAAACTTGGCATCTTGCCATTTGAATTTCCACTTCAATATTGCCGAACGAAAAGTTCTACATAAAATTCCCAAACATCTACTAGTGCGATTACCTCATTCTCTCATTCACCAACATCTCCATTTCTTCATTTTTCATTTCCTTTTTCTCTACCGTTCACTTCATCTATTTCCATTTCCTCTACACAAATGCCTAGTGCTACCTCAAGCAATATCATCACAACTACCAATTCTTCTTTCATTATTATCACAACTACCTCAAGCAGTATTGTTGTTGGTTATTCTATTATTCCTCTCTGTAAATCTCAGTAAATCTCAGTAATAATTTATCTCCCTACTGTAAATTTCTTAAGAACTGGTATCAGAGCTAAATTGGCATTAGAAGGACATTTTTTGTTGCCAAGGGTTTGTATTATCCTGGTAGATAGAGAGATAATTGAGTTTTTCTTGCAGATCTGGATCAAAAGCCGTAGATTATGAAGCAAAGTTGCACACTATTAGGTCATGAGAGGTTCAGTGGATGTGGAGGATATGTGCACGTGGACTAATTAATTGATGAACCATGTACCTGAAAATAACGCCTAGATAGCTGGCAGTTACAGCAGCTGGTGACCCATGTAATTTGGTAGATGGGTTCCTTTTATATGGACATTGATGTCATATGTAAAAATATATTAACAAGGGTACACAAAAAAGATATTATAATGGAGTGAAATTTTTAATTTGCATGTAAATGGGCATACTACTGTAAGACCTGGTAAGGCATGTGTACCCCTAGGTAATTACCAGTAAAGTCTGGGTTAGACCTAGGTAATAGGGGATATCGGGTTAACAAATCCTAGGTAAAAACTTTGAAGGGGGTAAGGGCTAGAGTGAGCAAGATTTTCTCACTTAGCAGGTTTTGGCTAGATTTAGTCAAGGAACCCCAAGTCAAGTTTAAGGGGGGAATTGTTAAGTAAAATTGACTCGACGTTTGAGTCAAGGTTGACCTAGTTAAATAGTAATGGTTTTGGGCACATGGTATAGTGTACCCATGGTATTATGGTCTATGGTATTGCATGTAATGGAGCCTATAAAAGGCTGGGAATACTTCATTGTAATGTAGGCCTAGAGGTGAGTGGTGAAGGCTCACTTGGCTGGATTGGCCAAGGTTTTGGCCAATGCTAATGAGATCTCATTGGGTTGGGTTTTTCCCCGGATTTGGGGTTTTCCTGGATAAATATTATGTGTATAATATTTATGTGTATTGTTGCTAGTTATTTTATTATTCCTCTCTGTAAATCTCGGTAAATCTCAGTAATAATTTATCTCTCTATCATAAATTTCTTAACAATTCACTCTTACAGGATCAACAAGGTATTGGTACTTTTCATTACCAGCCAATTCTATTACTAGTTGGGATATTTTTGAAGAACAATTTTTGACTAAATTTGGTGATGATTGCTCAACCGCATCTCTTATCAATTTAAAAATGAATTCACGGGAAAAGATAAAAGATTTCAATTCCAGATTTAACAAATTGTTAAATAAAATCCCATCTACTTCTAAACCTGGCGTCGATGTACAAATTGAATGGTATATTTCATGTCTTCCTTCTAACATAGGAATTTTTGTAGATAGAGCTAATAAAAATACCTTGGTAGAAAACATGAAAGACATTGTGTCTATAGAGAAGGGAATAAATGCACTAGAAAAGAAAAAAGACCAGGAAGACAGAAAATTAAAATGAGTTACATTTAAGGATGAAGCTAAAAATAAAGCACTTAAAGATCCCTTTGATCTTACAACAAGTCCTTAAAAGTTTATCTAACGAGATGGTAGAGATAAAAAAGCAAGTAGTTGAATCCTCTTCCAAAAATCCTTTTAGACCGTTCAGAAGAAATCAACCACCTAATCCACAACCTCCAAACATGATCTCTAATGCAAAAACTGATGATGAAGATGAGGAAGAAGCAACATTTTCTGGTGATGAATCCCAATATGAACAAATAGACGAGTTAAATGGAATGTGGTATTTTATTCTTCCTATTTTTGATAGTGAAAATGAATATGAAGCATTACCTGTTAGCACAAGAAGAAAAAGTCTTGTTGATCCTATATAACCAATTCCATCTTCATCCAATTCTCCATATTCACCCAAAACCTTAGTAGTTTTAGATACTATTGAGTACAATATAGTTGAGCATATTAAGAAAATAAAAGCAAACATTTCCCTTCATGAACTCACTAAAATCAAACAACAACATAAATTTTTACTAAAATAATTGAATGCAGTACCTGCTTCTCCTCTTCCTACTGTTGTGGTATCCAAAGCTTCAAACGGAATGGGTAAACCTCCTAGTCATCCATTATTTGATTCCTCTGATGTTATTCTAATAGGTGAAAAGTGTAACTCACATACTCCTCCTTTTCTTTTGACTTTTGAAATATTTAATAAAAATGTACATCACTACTTGGTAGATTAAGGGGCTTCTTCGAATATCATGTTGTATTCAGTTTGTCTGAAATTAAACACGTCACCCCAGAAAACCCTGGTTCACATTGTGAAACTCGATAGGACAAAAATCAAAGTCATAGAGAAATGAATTTGGTTCTTATCAGATTATCTTCGAATCCTAAAGTTTGTCAAACAATTGATATATTTGTTGATATCCCAAATTTATACGGTTTAATTCTTAGTAGAGATTGGTCAGAAAAACTACACCATTATTTTTCCACTGATAGGTCTCACTTATGGCTCGCATTTAATGGAAAGTTGAATCAAATTAGAATCAACTGATAAAAACACGTGAAACATTCAGTAATAGATTTCAAAGGTGAAAATGAGGCAATAGCATTTAATAACAACATTCTTGGAAACTACTCTACTGAACCATTTTTTTAGAATTTTAAAGCACAAACGTCACCGTTTCTGAGTAATTCTGTAACTTCTCAAATTGAAAATTTTCATAGACATAATTTTCCATATGTGTAGATATGCTAGAAAAACCATTAGTTAATTCTTTATTATGGACATTGTATTTTGATAGGTCGAAATCAAGCGATGGTGCAGAATCAGGTTGCATATTGATTAATCCTGAAGGTGTGAAGACAATGTTGACTTGAAAATTGCAATTCGAATGCACAAATAATGTTGTTGAATACGAAGCAATGGTCCAAGGTATGTATAAAGCAACACTATAAGAAAAAATATCATTGGTGAGGATCATGCCTGTGACAGACCTTTAAGGTCCGTCATCAATGTCGCATATGGTGACGGTCCTTAAAAAAGCATTGTTGTAAGTGTATATAGTGATGGTCCTTTAAGGTTTGTCACCAAAGCCATTTTCAATGACACTTTTGGTGAGGGTCGTTAAATTCCCGTCACTAATTCTCTCTTTGGTGACACTTTTTGTGAGGGCCCATCACTAATTCTCTCTTTGGTGACACTTCTAGTGACGTCTTTTATTGACCCTCACCAATGCTCTTTTTAGGTCAAAACATTTTCTTCATCATCGATCATTCCAATGAGTTTTTTATGATGCTATATACTTGTTACTATATTTTTTTTCAAAAGATAACGATTTAAGACCATTGTTGTGGAGTCCTTTTCATTATGTATACAAGGCCATAGTGGTTAAAGTCATTCAAATTGTTAAGAAGTAATTAGTGTGTATCATTTCCCTTAAGTAATAAGAATATATTTTTCCTATGAGTCAACACATGATTCATCTCTATTAGGTTTATTATCCAGCAAATTCCCTTTAGATAAAGTTCCACTAGTGTGTGTAGGAACTATATTATTTAATACATAATCAAGGTCTGTCAATTCTATTAATGAGAGAGACCTTGCACTCCTCAACACTCATGGCACACCTTAACATGCTTTGACACACACTAACATTCCTTGGCACCTCGCATGTCTTGTAACATCTTTTTACCTTGAACATATTTGTACCTAGAACATCTTGCCATGAGTAGGATGCCCAAACACATGTTGGCATGCCCTAGCATAGCATAACACTCTCCTAGCATGTGTTTGCATGCCCTATAGTCCCTAGCATGCCCTGGGACACATTGGAATAATATTGCATTGACATACATTAGCACTTGGCACACATTGGCACTTGGCATGTATTGGAACCTATTATTAGTGTGCCTAGCATACCCCTTTTGAAAAGGATAAAGTACCGGCTTATTAACCCTCTTATGTGTTCATTTACTTGAATATTAGCTTGGTTATTCCTTTTGTTGCCTTGAAACTCCTTGATGTATATTGGCATACTCTAACACCCGGCACATCCTAACATGTCTTAGCACCTGGCATTTCTTGGCATGTCTCGGTATGCCTTGGCACTATTTGGCACATGTTAGCACACCCTGAAACTACCTAATACACTCTAGAACTTCTTGACATGCCCTAATATTCCCTAGCATGCCTTACTAGTGCTTATCATACCTTATCACTCCCTCCTTGGCACTCATTAATACTCCCTGCCACACCCTCATATTCATTCACTTCCATGCATTTTGACCTAGTGTTCCCTTGTGTTGTCCTAGTACTCCCTAAAACTCCTCAACATGCATTGGAAATCTCTAGCACACCTTATCACCCTTCGACATTCTCTTCCACTTCATAACTTGCATCACACTCCTTGACACACATTGGCACTTGGCATGTGTTGGCACTTAGAAAGTCTTAGCATGTTTGGCATGTGTTGAGATTACTTGGTATGCTTTGGCATGGTTTAATATTAAATTTATTTGAGATCAATTATTTGAAAGTAAATGAGAAGGAACAGAGGAATATTTGGCACTTAGAATGAACTGACACTTGCCACTTGGCACCTAATGGCACCTAGTGTTGATGTACCTAGCATACCTGATCCAAAATGGATCTTAGAAAACCTCTTAAGTCTTCATTTGTATTTAAATGGGAAAATATGTTTTGAAATCCCTTTAAAGAACTATCGCATTGTGGTATTTTTATCGCATCCGGAGAAAATATATGGTTCATCACATATATGCATATATATATTACAATGGAGTTCCTTATCGCATCAGAAAAACCAAGGTTTAGCGTTAAAAGACCGTGGCCTTTTGGAACTGTGACAACGATTAGCGCGAGTTAAAGAGGGCCGTTGATCAAGCGTGCAGATCAATGGTCCAAATCAACTACCATATCGCATCATGGGGGACCAAATGGAGGTTAAACCATGTGCACGTTGAATACCTGCCAACCGCAGGATCAAGGGACTGCATCATCCAACGGATATCGGGCACAAAGGTAATCAGGCGTTAACTCAGAGATCGGACCCGAAATTTTATGGACTGGGAGTTTATAAACCCCATCGGGTCCGTAAGTATTGTTAAGAGTCGGGCAAGTTGTCCACCCTTAATCACTAGGGACCGACGGATCTATTAAGCGTAAATCAACGACGGAGGACTGTCGATCAGATTTGTTTGTGTGGGGGAAGATATCAGCCGTCGATCTGGTGGTGGAAGACCAACAGCGGAGATTTACTCGCATCGCAACATGGCCAAAGGAAGGACTTATCGGGGGCTCTAGACATTGCGATATGTGATCATCGATCGCCATATCGCATCACAACAAGACAAAGGAGCGAGCGATATGCGACATGCGATACACCCAGACCCGATAAGGATTATAGGATGGGTTTAAATAAATTTTAAGTCCAGTTTCTTTGGATTTCTTTCTATTTCCCCATGTATTGATATATGGCCACATGCAATGCGATATAACAATAATGCGATAAAACAACAGACCCGATAAGTTTATAGATGCAGCTTCATATCTTTTCAAGTCTAGCTTGGTCGGATTTTCCATGTTTTGTAGTGTATTTCTGTTTTTAAACAAAGAAGCGATTCTTTGGGATTTTCGCCCGCACTGGTCCTTTTCGTTTGGAAATAGGTGGCCACCATACCTGAGAGCATTTTGTAGTGATTGTTTAACGCTCAAAAGGGATTTGAACGAACAGTGGCTGGGAGCCAGAGATCCCAAAGAGGGATACAATCCAACAACGCCGATAGGCTTAAAAGGCCATCCGATGATAGAACAGACACAACCAGAGAGCCAAAGAGGAAGTCAGAGGTCAGAGACAGATTGAGACAGAATGGTTGATCAAAGGCACTAAGAGGGGGAGTCTGTGCGCTCTTTAGACTCGAGGTTTTCGAGTGTCCCTATGTAATATCACTATCTATGTGTTGAGACTCGGGGTGAGCTCACACTCGTAATATTATGTTCTTAAAGACTTAATAGAGAGGTTGCCACTGAAAGCTAGACCAAGAGACATAGCTAGGAAGTCTAGTGAACTCCTTGATTATTTGCTGTGTTGATGTGTGTGTGCTTGTTATGTTTTCTGACTGCTCATTATCTATATTATTCGCAATCTTTTTGATCTGTTGCACTAAGTAATATAGGAATTTTCTTGCACATAAGTCTGTAATACCTTTATATTGATTTAAGATCTCATTTTCAAATCAATACCCCTCATGGAAAAGGTAAATTTAGGATTTATTAACCCTATTATGTGTTCATTTCCTTTTAGTTTAACTTTTTTCTCCCTTTTGTTTCCTTAATAGTCCCTGGCATGCATTGTCACGCCCTTGCACATCTTGGCATGCCTTAGCACTTGGCACATCTTAGCATGTTTGGCATGCCTTCACATTATTTGACACATGTTAGCATGCCCTAGAATTCCCTAACACACCTTGGCACTCTCTAGTTTTCATGCCCTCACAAATAGCCTTTCTTTTTTTTGCAACATGGGAACCCAACCAATTCAATAGAAAAACAATATTGTGCCCAACCCAAAGTCTCCCTTTCTCTGAAATTGCTTTGTCCATGCCTTATCACAAACATAGGCTTGCCTCTTGCAAGTCCTATTATGAACTTCTCCTAAAATCCTTGGGACACCTATAATTCACTAACATGCCTTCGTACACACTCTTATTCATTTATTTCCAAGCATTTTGACCTAGTTCTCCCTTATGTTTCCTTGACACTCCCTAACACTCCCCAACATCCATTGATATTGTCTTCCATGTGTTAGCATGCATTTTCATTCCTTTTCATGTAGTGGCACTCCTTAGCTATCATGCCCTCACAACTACCCTTACTTTTTCTTAGACTTTAGGTTGAGCACAACATGTTTTGTGACTTGGGAACCCAACCAAGTCATTGGCAAAACATGTTGTGCTCAACCTAAAGTCTCCATTTGTCTGAAACTTCTTTGACCAACCCCTTATAATTCTAACCATAGGCTTTCCTCCTACATTCCTATTCTAACCTCATCCTAACATAGTTTTTCCTTAAGACACATGGAATTCATTGACACTCCTTGGCACACACTCTTATTTTTTCATTTCCTTGAATTTTGACCTCTTTATCCCTTGTGATGCCTTAGCACTCCCCAACACTCCTCAACTTGCATTGAAAATGTCCTACATGTGTTAGCATGCCTTTTCATTCCTTGGCATGCCCTGACACTCCTTAGCTATCATGGCCTCACAACTACCCTTACTTTTTTTGGGACTTGTGAACCCAACCAAGTCCTGCCTTGACTACAACAACTTGACCAAGTTACATTTACTACAACTAGACTATGCCTTTCTCACCTAAAAATTGTCTATACATCATCTTAGGATACTCACGTACAATTTCAACTTATCCCACTTAACCAGTTACAATTTACCATATCAGGGCTCACGTCCAATTGTGGCAATAAAACAACTGATCAACATAGTTTACACATTGACATGCCATAACACTTGGCATGTCTAACAATCCTTTGGCACTATGTGGCATGTGTTAGCACCCCTTGCATTCCTTGGTATGTTTTGACACTCCCTAGCACACCCTACCACTCCCTGACATGCCTTGGCATTTCCTAGCATATAACCTTGTCACTCCCTCCTTAACACACCCGAAACTCACTGGCACTCCCTATCACACACTCTTATTCGGCCTTCATTTCCATTTCTTTTTAACTAGTTCTCTCTTGTGTTTCCATGGCACTCCCTAACACTCCCTGGCACACATTGACACAACCTGACACCTGTCACATCTTGGCATGTCACCCTGGCACTCTGGCGTTCCTTGGTACCACCTAGCACACCTTGTCATTCCTTCCTTAACACACCTACAACTCACTAACAGTCCCTGTCACACAGGATTATTCATTCATTTCCATGCATTTTAAACTAGTGCTCCCTTATGTTTCCATGGCACTCCCTAACACTCCCTAGCATGCATTTGCATGCCCTAGAACCTAGCACATCTTGGCTTGTTTCCCTAGCCTTTAACATGCCTTAGAACTACCTAGAATATCTTGTTGCTCCCTCCTTAGCACACGTGGAACTCACTAAAACTTTCTGTAACAAAATATTATTCATTCATTTCCATGCATTCTTTTGACCTAGTGCTCTCTTAAGTTTCCCTGGCACTTTGTAATACTTCCAAGCATATGTTGGCACACCCTGGCACTTGGCACATCTTGGTTGCATGTTTCCCTATCACCTTAGCATGCCTTAGCACTGCCTAGTATACCATGTCACTCTCTCCTTAACACACCTAGAACTTGCTGACACTCTCTCACACATTCTTATTCATTCATTTCCATGCATTTTGACCTAGTTCCCCTTTGCATTTTCCTAGCAGTCACTAACACTCCTTAGCATGCATTGGCACAAATTTTCACTTGGGACATCTTGGCATGATTCCCTAACACTCTATCATGACTTGGCACTGCCTAGCATACCTTATCACTCCCTCCTTAGCACACTTGGAACTTGCTATCACTCCCTATCACACACTCTTGTTCATTCATTTCCATGCAATTGAAACTATTGCTCCCTTGTGTTTCCTGGCACTCCCTAACACTCCCTATAATGCATTGGCCCAACTTTCCATGCCTTAGCACTTGGCATGTATTGCATGCCTAAAATTCCTTCTGACTGTCTAACATGTATTATCACTTCTTAGCATTCCCTGGCATACATTGGAACTCCCTAGTTGTTATGCCCTTATAGATAGCCTTACTTTTTTTGCGATTTGGTAAACCAACCAAGTCATTGAAAAAATAATGTTGTGCCTTGCCCAAAGTCTCCCTTTTGTCTAAAACTGCTTTGTCCATCCCCTTATCACAGTCGTAGTCTTGCCTCGTGTAAGTCCTATTCTAAAATTATCCTAACACACTTCTTCCTTGGGCCACTTGGAATTCACTGACACTCCCTGACACACACTCTTATTCATTCATTTCCATGCATTTTGACCTAGTTATCCCTTGTGATGCCCTAACACTCCCCATTAACACTCCCCGGCATCCATTCACATTGTTTGGCATGTGTTAGCACACCTTTTCATTCCTTATCATGCCCGAGCACTCCTTAGCTATCATGCCCTCACAACTACCCTTACTTTTTTTGCAACATGGGAACCCAACCAAATCCTACCTCAACTACAACAACTTGACCAAGTTACAGTTACTACAACTAGACTATGCCTTGTTCACCTAAGAACTTCTTATAACTCATCTTAGGCTACTTATGTTGAATCTCAACTCATACAACTTACGAATACAAGGCTCACATCCAACTGTGGTCGGAAAACAACTAAGCAACATAGTTGACATCTTGACATGACATAACACCTGGCATGTCTGACAATCCCTTGGAACTATGTGGCATGTGTTAGCATCTGTTGTATTCCTTGGAATTATTTGGCACTCCTTAGCACATCATAGCACTCCCTAACACCTAGCACACCTAGTACTCACTAACACTCTCTGTCACACTCTTATTCATTCATTTTTGTGCATTTGAAACTAGTGCTCCCTTGTGTTTCCATATCACTTGGCCCTAACACTCACTAGCATGTTTTGGCGCCATACCTTGGCACCCGGTACATCTTGGCATGTCTTGGCATGCCTAATATTCCTTGGAATTATATAGTATGTGTTAGTATTCCTGGCATTCTCTAGAACACCTTCGCACTCCCTAACTATCATGCCCTCATAGATAGCCTTACTTTTTTTGTGACTTGGGAACCCAACCAAGTCATTGGAAAAATAATGTTGTACCCAACCCAAAGTCTCCCTTTGTCTAAAACTGCTTTGTCCACGCCTTATCACAAGCATAGGCTTTCCTCTTGCAACTCCTATTATGAACTTCTCCTAATACACTTCATCCTTGGGACACCTAGAATTCGCTAACACTCCTTAGCATGCACTCTTATTTGTTCATTTCCATGAATTTTGACCTAGTTCTCCCTTGTGATTCTCTATCACTCCCTAACACTCAGTATGAATTGAAACTGCATGGCATGTGTTAGCACGCCTTTTCATTACTTTTCATTCCCTAACACTCCTTAGGTTTCATACCCTCACAACTACCCTTACTTTTTTTTAGACTTGGGAACCCAACCAAGTCCTGCGTCCACTACAACAACTTGACCAAGTTATAGTTACTACAACTAGATTATGCATTGTTCACCTAAGAACTGCCTATAACTCATCTTAGGCTACTCATGTCTAATCTCAACTCATCCCACTTAACAAGTCGCCAAGTCAAGGCTCACGTCCAACCATGGCCATAACACAACTATGCAACATAGTTTATGTCTTGACATGCCATAACACCTGGCAATTCTAACAATCCCTTAGCACTATGTGGCACGTTTTAGCATCCCATGCATTCCTTGGCATGATTTGGCACTCCCTAGCACACCCTAGCACTCCCTGACATGCCATGGCACTCTAGCATGCGGCACTACTTGGCATATAACCTTGTCACTCCCTCCTTAACACAGTTGGAACTCGCTGACACACCCTATCACACACTCTTATTTGTTCATTTCCATGCATTTTTAACAAGTTCTCCTGTGTGTTTCTATGGCACTCCCTAACACTCCCACATTAGCACACTCTAGCACCTAAGACATCTTGGCATGTCGCCCTGGCACTCTAACATTATTTGGCCCTACCTAGCATACCTTGTCACTCCCTCCTTAGCACACCTAGAGCTCGCTGACCCTCCCTGTCACACACTCTTATTCATTCATTTCCATGCATTTGAAATTATCGCTCCCTTGTGTTTCCTTGGCACTCTATAACACTCCTTGCCATGCATTGGAACAAGCTAGCACCTGGAACATCTTTGCATGTTGCACTGACCTCTAGCATGCCTTAGCACTACCTAACATACCTTGTCACTCCCTCCTTAGCACACCTGTAACTCATAAACACTTCTTGTCACAAACACTTATTCGTTCATTTGCATGCATCAATTTAACCTAGTGCTCCCTTGTGTTTCCTTGGCGCTCTCTAACACTTCCTAGCACATTTTGGCACACCCTGGCACCTGACACATCTTGGTCACATGCCACCATATCACTCTAACATGACTTAGCGTTGCCTAGCATACCATGTCACTCCCTCCTTAGAACACCTGAAACTCACTGAAACTCCCTATCACACACTCTTATTCATTCATTTCCATGCATTTTGACCTAGTGCTCCATTGTGTTTCCCTGGCACTCACTAACACTTCCTATCACATGTTGGCACACCCTAGCATCTAACAATCTTAGACGCATGCTGCCATGGAACTTTATCATGACGTAGTGTTTCCTAGCATACCATGTCACTCCCTACTTATCACATCTAGAACTCACTGACACTCCCTGTCACACACTCTAATTCATTCATTTCCATGCATTTTGACCTAGTGCTACCTTGAGTTTCCATGTTACTCCCTAACACTCCTTAGCATGCATTGGCACACCTTCGAACTTGACACATCTTGGTATGCTTACCTAGCATTCTAGCATACCATGGCACTACCTATCATACCTTTTCACTCCCTCCTTAGCACAATTGGAACTCACTGACACTTCATTCCCATGCATTTGAAACGGGTGCTCCCTTGTGTTTCCCTGACACTTCACCCTCACACTCCGAAGCATGTGTTCAGGCCACACCTTAGCACCTGACACATCTTGGCATGCCTATCATTCCTTGGAACTATCTAACATGTGTTAGTACTTCCTGACATTCCCCGACACACCTTGGTACTCCCTAGCTATCATTCCCTCGTAAATAGCCTTACTTTTTTTACGACTTGGGAACCCAACCAAGTCATTGGAAAAATAATGTTGTGCCCAACCCAAAGTCTTCCTTTGTCTGAAACTACTTTTTTCAACCCCTTATTATAATCATAGGATTTCCTCCCACAAGTATTAGTTTGACCTTTTCCTAACACACTTTATCCTTGAGACACTTGGAATTCATTGACACTCCTTGGAACACGCTCTTATTCGTTCATTTCCATGCATTTTGACCTAGTTCTCCCTTGTGATGTTTTGGCACTCCCTAACACTCCTCAACATGCATCAACACTATCTGGCATGTGTTAGCATGCCTTTTCATTCCTTGGCATGCCCTGACAGTCCTTAATTATCATGCCCTCACAAATACCCTTACTTTTTTTTGGACTTGAAAACCCAACCTAGTCTTGCCTCGACTACAATAACCTGACCAAGTTATGGTTACTATAGCTAGATTGTGCTTTGTTCACCAAAGAACTGAATATAACTCATCTTAGGATGCTCATGTCCAATTTCAACTTATCCCACTTAACAAGTTACAAGTTTCCAAGTCAAGGCTCACATCCAACCGTGGCCATAAAACAACTAAGCAACATAGTTTACATCTTAACATGTCATAGCATATGGAACGTCTAACAATCCCTTGGCAACATAATTTACATCTTATTGAATTGGGCGTTCTTATTTTGTAAATGTGACCCTTGACTATGTCATGAAAACCGTCCAAAACATTCTTAAATGATGGGAACTCCTCTTCATGTGTGAAGCTAGTGAAATGTCACAAGTCATCCAAGATACCTCCAAATATTTGATTAGTGCCTAAGGAAATGTGAAAGAAACCCTTAATAGAAAACATTCATAAAAATTTGTAGTCAAGTGCCCCAAATGTGAGATGTTTCCGCTTGTGCAATTGTGCTTCAATATATGTGAACTCAACAACAAAACACGCCTTAAAATATATGAATGTCTCCCAACATGTGGAATAAAATGTAACCCTTACCCTAGTCTTCCTCTGTTTGAAATTTGGGCCTTTTGTCACAAGGTATCATCTCTTCTTTGGAAATAGGACATAAACAAGATTTTAGATTTTTCTAAATGGAGTACCCTTCCCCTATGTCCTTCTCCTTTATGCCACGTGATACAAATGCCAATTTTCATACTCTTGACTCTCACGTTCTTCTTTTATACATGTGACCCTTGACTATGCCATGAAATCCTCCAAAATATTCTTAAAGGATGGGAGCACCTCTTCATGCATGAAGCTAGTGGAATGTGACAAGTTATCCAAAATTTCTCCAAATATGTGATTTTTGCCTTGGGAAATGTTAAAGTTACCCTCAATGGAAAAACACATAAATATTTGTGGCCAAGTGCCCTAAATGTGATATGTTGCCACTTGTGCAATTGTGTCTCCTTTTGATGCTCAAATTTGCACCCTAGTTGTGCAAGACTCACAAGGTGTCGCTTTGGGTCAACTCAGGGTTGTTGGAATTTTCACCTTATCAACGAATCGTCTCACTTTGGATTACTTATTGAATCTTGGGGGTATCCCAAAGCACAAATTTATGGGGTCTTTTATGTGACTAGATCACTAGCACTGAAAACCATCTTTACATTGGATGGTTCAACATCTTGATGATCCCTATCCTATTGACCACAACTTTTGTATTCATTATTGCTTTAATTGCAACACCTCCAGTAGATATTGATGGTGTTCATGAGCCTATTTTTGGTTCTCTTCTTTATGGAAACAATATTATATCCAACACCATTATTTGATGAATGACTACACAACAAGGACCCTATGCACCAATCGTTCATGTTGTCGATGTAGTGCCCACATGACACAAACATTTGACGGTCTATTAGAGCCAAACACTCTATGATGGGTTTCAAAGATACCCAACCTATGGCAACGATCTACATTCTATTGCCAAAGCCTATAAGTAGTGGAAGAATTATATTATACCAAAGGAAATGGCCATCCACACTAATTGTAGGCCTTTTCCTATTCTAGATAATCCTTGGGAGTTAGTGCCCTTTGATTTTATGTCACGTTTTCCCTCAACCAAGCATGGTAACAAATGTGTTTTGTTGTTGTTGATTTCTTCCTTAGGAAGGGAATTTTTTCACCTTGTAAGAAGATTGTCACAACAAAATCCCCTCATAACTTATTCTTTAAGCATATTTTGATTCTCTTTGGGTTTCCAAAGACCATATTTCTTGATAGGGATAATAGTTTCCTTAGTATTTTTTGGTTTAACTTTTGGTCCATGATGGACATCAAGCTTGACCAAACCCACTACCTTCCATTCCTATATTGATAAATAAAATGTAGTAGTCAATAGGACTATTATAGATGTCTTTAGAGTATAAAATTGTGAGCATCCACATACACGTGTTGAAATCTTTCCATATTTTCAACATAAATTCGGCATAGCTCTTCATACTTCTATTGGCCACAAGCCTTTTCAAATGTGCTTAGGTTCCCAACAATTGGCACACCTTGATGTAGCTATATTCATGGTATAACACATGAAGATACATGTTATACTTGGAACGAGATAAGTAAAGCAACCAATTTTGAGGAAGGTATCTGACAAATTCAACAATGAGTTCATTCTATTTTGTAGAAAGTTCGCAACTCCAAGTACGAGTAGATACGCAATCCATTGGGTTCCACATAAGTTTCAGGTTGGTGATGAGTTATGGTTGGACTTGCATAAAGGGCAATTTACAAACTCCCATAAGAAGCTCGTACCACTTTGACATGAACCCTTACACCATCACTAAGACTATGGTGATAATTCTTTTGAGGATAACCATAGGATGATTTATATTACTTCAAAAGTAAGTATATGTTAAGATGATTTATGCTTGATGAGGTGCATGTCTAGAAAAAGTTCCTTTAAAAAAATAAAAGAAATGATCACACCATTACTAACATAAGTTATTGTGATATTATACTTAACATTAAATAACTACACAAGAGATTTTAAGAATTTACATTTTTAAAGTTTATTTTATATCAAAGTATGTGGATCATTATGACTAATTTTTTAAAATATTACACTGCTCTAATATTATTTCTCTTCTGACTAATTTTTTTAAATATTATCACTCTAATATTATTTCTCTTACATGCTCCAGGTTCGAAAGCTTGTGTGTATCAGAATACCATTGTAGGTGGGCCATATCTCTACCTTTCTTGTTTTAAATCCTCTCTACCTCAGATTTCCATAACCCAAAACTTTTTTCTGTCCATTTGGGGGATGAAATTTCCTCCGCCAATGGAGGAGGATGTGGGAGGGGGGGGGGGGGGGGGTTTGCGGCACTTGCAATCAATCTCGATCTCAAACCATACCAAGATGCAAGCATAGACGAATACTAGGGATCAGATTTGAACCCCAGCATCGTGGTTGTTGTGATGGTGTTGTTTGAGTTAGGGCAAAAATGCGAACAGAGATGGATTGAAGAAAACTCCACTGCGTGTTGCCAAGGTGTTTAGGGATGGAACAAGAGGTATGCATTCAATATTCTTGTTTTCGAATTTGATGGCCTCCTATTATCTATTACTAGTGTTGTTGGTATCTATTGAGGACAAAGATCAAAACCCTTTTCGCTTATGTGCCAGATCTTGTACTTCTTGGAGAAATGCTCCTTAATCATGGTCTTTCCTGTGTCCTTTTTTTCCCAAGAAAAGGTTATACTTTTATTCATGTATATTATTCTAAAAAACTAGGCCTATTGATTTCTAGACGTTACGTCTAAAAAGCTATGCATATTTTTCTTCTTTCTGTTGTTGCATACCTCTAGGTAGGTTGGCGTACAGTTTTGATCCAAAAAATTTAAACAATCCTCTCATACAAAAAATGTACATTCAACTATGAGAAATAAAAAAAGAATTGAAGAGTCCACTGATCAAAGGAAAGGCAAGTGGGAATATTCAGTGTGCAACACATTTAAATCTTCTTAAACAATCCATTCCTCAGGTTGAACCTTGAGACCTTTTGACAGGAGATCTGCCCCTTGAATTCTTTCTCTGAAAATGTGAGCAAAGGAACCTGGGTAAACCCCTCAACAATACCAATAATTTCCTCATTAGTGATGGTAGATATTTGCAATGTATACTACCTATTGAGTCATTTTATAGCACATTGAGAATTGTCAAATATTAGAAATTCTGGAACCCCATATTCTGCTGCTATAGTTCAGATAAGATTTAGTGCCATCAACTCAGCCTTGTTGTTGAACCCTTTATGAATTCCTGCCTTAAATATGATTACATGAGACTCACCGGTATTCCAGATGCTTCTTGCCCCTCCTAGTAGGTCTCACCTTGAGAGGCACAATCAAAATAGGGCCAAGGCTTTGAGCGTTCAATTTTGTGTTTTTCAATAAGACTAGAGTAGCACATTGGATTGAAGTGATGACTTTTCTCTCAAAGTTTTTTTCATTTAGCACTTACTGAATACCCCAATCAGTTTAATGGTAAGGCCCTAAACTCTTTAGTAACATGGTTCATGCACCATTCATATAGGGCATTATAATTGATGTTTCCACAACACGGATCTCTGATATCTGTGATACCATCAATTCTTTCCAAACTTATTTATAGTAAATACAGTCCATAATTAATGGCAGTTTGATTCTTCATATTCCATACAAAATTTGCACCATCCTGGACCCTTTATATTTATTCTTTGTAATATATCCTGAGAAATTAATTTATTGTTAAGGAGTAGCCACATAAAAATACAAGTTTTGGAAGGACAATGAAACTTCCAATTTTCCTTCCACCTCATCTAGTTGGTTGTTGAAAGCCATGTGTGGCCAAGGTGTTATAGCCTATCCAAGGTGTGTATGCACCTGAGGTATTTATTGTCCAAACCAAATGGTCCTGCACATCTCTTACTCTGATGTGACTATGCCTGAGATTTGCCACATAATTATTCCACATTTCAACATCCTTCTCATTAAGCCCAAGATCTCTAGTAGATCGCAACTCTTACTACCAGATTGTAGTCATCTCCTGGTCTATAACTTGATTTAAGGTATATATCCTTATGTTTCTCAGATGTTGAATGGTGTAAGGAGAAAGCATGAAATTATTGTCATTACCAATCCAAGAATCCAAACCCACCTAAACATTTGAGCCTCTTCCAATACACCAAAGCAAGCCAATTCCCTATCAAAGTAAAAACATGTAATATTGCCTCCAAATTACAAAGATGTTATGAGAATTTTTAATGGGGCTTCTAATCCAAGCTTCCACTAAGGTTGGATATATGTATTTTTCCTTTACAATAGAACACCAAAACCCTTTCCCCTGTACAAGCCTCTAGACACTCTTTGTTGCCAACACCTTGTAGAAATGAAATAATTTTTTAAGGTTGTAGCCCCCCAAGGCCTTTGGGACTGCTAACTCATAGTGAATCTATAACTGAGTCTCCTGATTGACTCTAGTACTTCTTTGGGAATCCAAGAAAGGGAGGACTAATAAAGTGGAATGACCTCAATAATTGATTTGACTAATAGTAGCCTTCTCCCATTGGAAATCCTTCGATTGTACCAAACAATCAAGTTTTTCTTTACCTTTATACCTAACCACTACCAATTCCTTTTTTGTTAATTGTTTGGTTTAAGGGTAAAGCCAAATTTCCTTAGACTATTATCCAACTTTAGAAATTGTAAAGGAAAGAGAGTATTGATGTACTCTTGATCTTCACTAGATAAACTTGTAAAAAAGATGTGATATTTCTCCATATTGATCTGCATTCCTGAAGAAAAACAAAAAAGTTCTAAAATCTCCTTTAATTTTGTTGCATCCCTTCTTTTTCCTCCCAAGAAAATCAAATATCATCAATAAAGAGGAAGTGTGACAATATACAGGAATTTCCAGTTTTTACCTTCCAATCACTCCAGTTGAGTGCACTCTTTCAAGGCCCCAATTAATCATTTTTCCACTAAAAGGATTAAACGAGGAGAAAGTGGACAACTTTTCCTATGAGCTCTCTCAAGTATAAAGAAAGTGGTTGCAGATCCATTTATAAGTACAATATAAGAAACTAAGGAAATACAGTTTGATACCCAAGTCAGAAAAGGAGCTTCACTCTGTCATAATCCTTTGAGAGATCAACCTTCAGTACCATATCCCTCAACTTTTTAATCTTAATGGAGTGTATAAATCCTTTAGCAATGCCATCTTATTCATGTATCTTTCAGCCCTCTAGAAAACTAAATTGTCCCTCGAAAATAGTGTTAGATAAATTGGTCTTAGTCCTTCGGGGAATTAATTTTGGGATGATCTTATACAATTGCAAAGAGAGATCGGTTTGAACTAGTCAATAGAGAGAGGGTTTCCAGAGTTGAGAATAATTATTATAAGTTGGCATTAAAATCTGTTAGCATCTTGTCAATAGATCCTGATTCATTTACAAGCCTTCTTATATCTTTTCCCATGAAGTCTACAATCCACCAAAAAAATTATAGGAAACCCATTAGGACCTGGAAATTTTTCTTTTCGTAACTTGTGTAGTACCTCTAAGAGCTCTTTACTCCCAACCTCCTCCATAAGGGATTAATTATCCTTAGCATCAACAAAACTGAGAACAAAAGATGATATTCTAAGAATTTCTGCAATGGGAACTTGTCTTTTTTCCTTGTAGTTTTTATCAAAGTTTTGAACACCTATTGCTTCAATTTTAACTGTTACAATCTATTATACCTTGAAAATATTGTTTTCAAAATATATAGAATAATTGGGTTGTAAAAGGTGAGTTATCATGATAATTACTTGTGAACTTAGTTGGCTTGTTATTCAATTATTTGTGTTTCTTTTCTACATCAAGCGATTACCAAAATGAAAACATGAAGATCACTAGAGACAAAAAACACAAGAAATAGGCTTCCACCCCAAAGAAAAATCCCACAACTAGGGAAAACCCAAGCAATCCTCTTCTTCCAGAGTCATATCAAAATGACATATCAATACCAAGACCAATACGCTTTCCTCCATAAGATCCCCAAGTCAACACTCCTTCCAAGTCATAGTCAAAATCAAGCTTCTTCAAAACTTCGACCATCCTTCCATGGAAAAATTTGCATATCCCAGCCACTACAACTTCCATACTTCATCAGAACATCAACCCAACTTGTTTCCCTCTGTAAATTGCAAATTTTTTATAGATTTCTAGCTTGATAAACATCACATTCCTTCAATCACAGAAATTCATATCAAATTCTGGATTATATGCCACAAAGAATTTGCATGTTCAGCTCCAAAGAACCTTATATAAACCCGTTATAGAGATTCACATATTTCTCACCAGAACTTCCATGATCTATATGACTTTTGTTGGATGATCCTCGTCAATATATAGTAGTTTGCCAATGTGAAAGGTCACGTCTATTGATCATGAAATCTTAACCAACCGGAGGGCCGACTTGGTCTAGTGGAGAATTATTTTACTTTTTCTTTTTTTAAATCCCTTTTTCCTCTTCTTGCAAAATGTCCAAATGGAATTTGACTAAATTAATTCTTTTGACTCAAACATTCCCTAAAAGAATGATGAACGTATTTAACCTAAACTTGAGCATGAAACCCATGCTTCAAACAAATATTTTTTTTTTCTTTATTTACATAAAATACAAATTAACATGAAGACCAAACCTAGTTACTTTTCCAACAGTCCCTCTTAACTAGGGAGGTATTCATAATGACTCAACAGGTCTATCTCAAGTTGAAATATTCTCATAAGAAGGGATTTAGATTGATAAGCATCAAAACATCATCATAGTCAGCATTGTCACATTACCAAGGCCTTGATAGGTACACTCTATCTCTCACAAGATACGAGCACATTGTTGGGAGTCATTTCATAGCACACCACACTGCCTCACCTAGGTGTTGAGATTTGTAACTTGGGAGGTTATCCAAACCCTAGGCTAGAGGGTTGTGGAGGAGTTGGAACAAAAAGTGACTTGTGGGCTAAGAACCCAATCTTGTGGGCTTTGTGCCCAAGCATGTGAGTGTGAAACTGTGATGAGGTTTGATGGTTTGACCGATGGAGATGATAGAGGACCTATAGAGAAACTAGGGGAAATGAAAATCATTGAAATCAGAGGTCTACAATGAAGATATTAATTTTTGAAGTATGTGTGTGGGATTGTCACTAAATTTTATGGTCGGCTAGGGCAAGATTTTCCCTCATGACAGTTGGACAAGCCCACAAGGGCATTCATTGGAGCCCTTGAGAAGAGTATAAAAGGAGGAGGTGTTGAGGCATTTGAGCACACATCCAAGGCAACACAAGAAAATCACATAAGGAGAAGAATATATTTGTTAGGGCTGCAAATTATAGCAATGTTATCAGAACCGAACTAATGATTGAACCCAAAAACTTTGTGGACTCGGAACTGGTAAAAAAAAAAAGAGGTTTAGCAAAAAGACATAAAATATTCATATTAAAAAAAAACATATATATTCATGTGCATCCATATGAATCCAAATAATTTATACACAAATATGAAAAATTTCTCATTTACATAGCATGTAAGGGTGCACATTACCAAAATAGCATCGAGTGCAATCCATATTTGAACCGAAAATACATCCACAAATAGGATCTAGATGGCCTCTAGCATCCCCAAAAATTCATGCTACAACAAATACCTACATATCATCAAAATCATTGCCTATATTGGGGTCTTTGTCCCTAGTATAACCATTTAGGAATTAAAATAAGATAGAAAAATGTAGCATGTCATGTTAGGATTTTGTTTGAGTGATGGGTATATTTTTAGTAGTCGTGATAGAGGAGTTCGACAACCAATGCCACTAACATCAAACTACATAAAGCGCTTGGTACTCTTTATTAAATACTAGTTCCATACCCTCGTACATGAAAAAATCCAATGGAAATGTTGCAATCCCCCCAATCATGAAATCTTGAAAAACTGTTAAGTCTGTTGGATTTTGAGTGAAATCTAAAATTATACTTTCTCTATATGAAATTCAATGAGGTTATAACCACTCTCAAATATCCTGGGTCATTTCAATGTAATGTTAAAAATTTAATAAAAATGATAACTTAAAGAATTTAACATTACCATGAATTGCATAGAAAAACTAGGCCATAGGCTTGATTATTAGGTTGAGGGCCATAGGCTTGAATATTAGGCTATCCTAGGGAACAATTAGAAATAGGCCGACCAATTGAAAAATCAAAAAATTAAAAAAATGCATTTTTTAACGTTGGCTTGCATAGGTACAAACTGCACGAAACCATTCCTGAATTGGCCGGTTCGGTACCAAACCGGTCTATTCCAGTTCAGACTGGTTTTGTGCCAAAAATGGTAGGACCTACTAGTTCCACTGGTTCTGGTCCATATCTGATAAAATTGGATTAGAGGTATCTTCAACAAAGGAGAGAGGAGTCGTTTAGGACTTTCTTGTGATTGTTGGAAGGGCATGGAAATCTGCAGTTTGGTTGAGTTGGAGAGGAGTTGTTTGTGCATCATTTGGTGGAGGATACCTTTGTTTGTGTAGGTCGAAATGTACAACACCTTGAGAAAATAAGGTCGAGCCAATGTAGGGTTGTTTAGGAGGGTCAAAACAACATAAATAAGTGGATATAGCAGACTTCTAAGGCAGTCGAGTGTAGGAGCATGTGAAAGGAAGGAGGCTGCAGAGTTTTGTGCAGAGATTGACCATTGTTGGAGGGTTGACATGGGCTACAAGTGTGCCCTAACCAATGCCTAGATCTGAAGGTATACACAATAGTTTATAAGGTATGTTGTTTTTCTTATGTTGTTAAGTGTTTGTTCCTAGTTTGGATCAGATTGGATGGAGGTCCTATTTGGACACTGATTGGTACATCCTACAAGCAAGTTCATCAACAATAGATACATGTATGTTAAGAGGAGCAGTAGGGGGTTGTAGGACAATTGGTCATCTTCTTGAGTTGATGATTTTCTACATGATGTAATGCCCTAGAGGAGGAAAACTTTTGGAGTACTATTAGCAGCCAAGAGGAAGGGTAATCATAGTGGTTGGATGCCCTAACCAGTGAGTAGATGCTACAGTAGAGAGATATGTGTTGTTGATGTTTGATTGGTTTTGTATGGAAATTTGTGTACTGATGGAGGGCAGCGTGAAAGTGGTCCATATATGAGCCCTAAGTGCAGTGACCTAAGAAGGACTTTAGGCCTGCCAGAAGTGGCAGAGTTAGCGCAGCCTAAAGAACAACTTGTGGAGGGTTGTAAAGGCTTGCTACAAGACCTAAGGAACAAACTGCTTGAAGGAATAAGGGATTGTTAGAAGAGGCAAAATAAGATCTAAAAGGTATGATCAGCTAGGAGCAGTTTGTAGCCCTAGACTTGCTTTATAGAGAAGGACATTTATAGCAAAAGTTGGGAAGTCCTCCATGCCCTAAGTTCAATATTGGAGAAGGACATTCAATAGTGATAGTGGGAAGCCCTCCAACTGTAAGTGTGCCTTCATCAGGTAGCACAAGAAGGCACTAGATGGAACAAAGTCCCAAAAGAGCTGAAGAGAAACAATGGGAAGTTGAGAGTTGTTCAAGAACGGAATTGTGAACAACTCAAAAAAAATCTCGATGTGTTCATGTGTTGAAGGACTAACATCAATGAGAGAGAAGGTGGAGCCAAGTTTAGTGACCTAATGTTGCAAGTTCATTGATAAAGGTAGATTTGTGTTGCTGCAGATCGGGAGCCAAACGACTAGGAAAATGTCTTCAGGGTATCACTGAGAGGAGTTGAGAGAGCGCTACATCAACCAAATGGTCAGTGTATCTTGTTCAGGGTAAATTGGTTATCAAAGTGACCGATACCAAACCCTAGTTGTCTATCTTGTACTAGTAGATGTGGGGCCATTATCCCTGGTATGGGAGCCTTAAACATTTGTATTATCAATTTTATTAATATAATGAAGTTTGGTGGTAGTATAAATTTGTAAAAAGTTGTATATATTTTGTCCACTAGTAGATTTATTGTTGAATATTGTTCTGCTATGCAAAGTAGTCTTGTTGTGATACTTAGATTGGTATGAGAGTGATTTAAGATTCTATCCTAGAATCTATTATTGTGGAAAAACAAAATGAGGTAGATACTCCACCTAGGATACCCGGAGTATATCTTTCATCAGACCATTTACCTCAAGGAAATGCTTGTCCATCAGACCATTATTTTCAAAGTACATGTGACTTCGGATTTTCATCCTAATCCATCACACTACGTGACTTAAGAATGTCTATCCAAGATGCTTATCCAATCCACGATTCTCCTTATCCACGTCAATGTACTTGACTTAGGATATTAGGCATAATATGTCACAATACTTGACACAAGGATAACCTGCTAATTCAAATAATCATTCTCCCTATCCATGATGCATGCACTAGACTTGCGGTTGTTAGTCCTAGCCTAGTACATGACATAGGGAGAACTAGTGTTGAACATACTCCCTCTCCACCTGAGAGGAGATATCCATGCTCACTCCCTCTCAACCAGGGAGAATTCATCAACAAGATTAAGCTTGTGTCAGAATTAGTCATACTTCCTATTAGTATCAATCTTTGTATCCTGTCACCAGTGATAAAATGGGCTCTTATCATGTCTTGTTAGGGTCCCACAGTCAAATTTTTTTCATTCCATTAGGTCATCATGCAAAAATTTGGTCACTGGAAGTAGTCTCAGGTTTGTCTCCAATCATTTTAAAGAATATTTATTCCTTGCTAGCTCATATTACCTTTGTGTTGAGTGTACCTCAATCATGAGTTGTCTTCATCATCATATTCATTTTTATCATGATTTCATTCAGCCAAGGTTCCCATTAGGTTTTATGGTTTCCAAGGTCTCCATTAGGTTTTAGGGTTCCCAAATCATCATTTCAGAAGCTTTCATCATCAACTTCAGGTTGCATTACATCAAATCAGTGTAAGTGGCCTTGTTTTTACCATATTTGTCTCTTAGTTTTTCTTGGAAAGCTCATTTCCCTCTCTTAGGTTTTGAGGGATTTTTCTTGGTTTCATGACCTCCATGGTAAAAATATCAACAAAACTTGTATCCTAATGCTCATACACCTTCCCCTATCCTTAATATACCTTCCTAAACACTTCCAATCACTCCTATCCCTCAAAATCACCATTTTCCCACAAACCCTAGTCTATTACTACAATTTTACACTTTTCTAGGCAACGCCTGTGTTGTTCCATTTGGACCCCTTCCCCTCACTCAATCCTTGAAATTCCACTTTCCCATACTTCCTAATATCCCTCCCTACCTTCCAAAATTTTCCTAAGAATTTATAAGCCCCCTATCCCGTTTATTTCCCTTCATTCTTATAAATTGCTCAAATCCCTTATTTTTCCTATACACTAAACCCTAATTTTCTCTCCCATTGAGCTAGGGTTTGTTATGGAATCAGAGATATATGAGCAGTGGATGCATAAGGGAGATCATATCAACAATTATGAGGCCATTTCAGCTCATAAACATCATTTCTCCATCATTTTTCAAGAATTCATTCCAAGGGACAAATCATTTGCCACACATAAGGCTAGTTTTTCTTCAAAGGATGGTTCTGGGCAACTGGAGATGAATTTCATAAAAGTGAAAGAACTTTTTGTTAATAATACAAAAAGGAAGAAAAAAAATCCTTTATTTATTACACAGGTGTCAGGGTGTGGGATAAATGTCTAAAATACACTTGCTACAAGAGCGTTGCTACACTTCTGGAGTGACCTTGGGAAAATCATTTTTTCTCCTAGCTGAAGTATCCAAATCACTTACTTGATGGCTCCATTTAAAACTAGACATCCAGAGCTTTCAACGAGCTATCAAGTTCTCAATTTGGAGCTTGGAAATGCCTCCAAAATTTCTCTACAACATGGAGCTACGCTTTGTCCTGAAAGTGCTAAGATTTGCCTTTGGACGCTACGCTTTGCCCTGAAAGTGCTATACTTTGCCTTTGGACGCTGCGCCTTGCCTTGTATTGCTGCGTTTTGACTTGAGTTGCTGTGATTTTTTCGGAACAGAGCAATTTTGTCTCCAGGTACCTCCACAACATGACAACATAAATTGGCTTCATTTGCAAGAGCATTGAAAAGATGGCTTACATTGTATAGAACAAAGAATATGAACAACAGACGAATAGTATTTTCCATCACTCTCTAATCAAGATAATTGTCCTTCATCACCTCAATCAGTTAAATATTGCATGGGAAACCTTCATTTAGAATGATATATTCACTACACCACCAACTTATCCTGTTAGACCTATTCCATCACCATCATCAGTGCCTCAAAGGGAAGTATGACCATCTAGCAGTACTGTAGTGAAGAAATTTAAGAAGATAAAAAAATACTAAAAAGGGTAAAGAGGTCAAGACATATCAAAGAGGACATAGGCTAGTGTTTACAGTAAATAGGCAAGTTTTTGCTCCATAGATTGTGGAAGGGGCATTGCCTTATACATCAGCAAAACAGGATCAACAACATAAGGATCAAGCATTTGAAGAAGATGCTCAAGGAAAATCTAACAAGCCAAAAGGACAAGGAGAAGCTTGATTTACTTGATGAGGCCTCCTCATGGCATAGAATATCATATTATAGCTTCACTTAGTAATTTTCAAAATATTTGAATAAATCTGTCATTTTCAAATTTTGATGTTTTTTCACTGTTTTAAAAAACACAGTGTAAGTTATAAACGCAACGACCTAGATGTTACGCTTAGTGTGGAGACCACCAAATGGAAAATTGCTTACATATTTGGATTCAAAATGACCTCTACATGCAATTTTGACTATTGGCACTACAAAATCTGAGCTTATGACAGGTAGAAAAGGCCAACAACCCTCAAGAAATCACCTTTCTACCTCCTTTTTTAGATGGACGCCATGATTATAGAGTCATCTTGGGAGAATCAATTTTTGAAAGCCTTCCCATGGGTCATTTTCAAAAATTCAAGATTTCCGGAAACCATACAGGAAAGGCTAGTTGACCATTCTCTCATATTTCAAGTTTGATCTCCGAAAGACACACGAAAGTGGCCTCAAAGTTGGCGCTGCGCTTATGACAAATTTATGAGTTTTTATTTAAAAACATTTCACAGTGTAATTTCTCAGGTTTTTAGTTTGACTTGGTCAAAGTTAAACTCATGATGTAACTTTAGTAGTTCTAGGTTTATATGATGTAATCATAAATAAATAGGCATGATAGGTTGTTTTTATGCTTAATTAGGCCTCATAAAGGTATCAAAACTCAATTTGAAGTCTAAAAGAAGAGTTTGTGTTTGACCTTCTTATTCTCTCTGGTTTGTTGAGAGATTCTTGGTAACTGTTCCACCACCTAAGGATTTGACCCCTGAAGGTGAGGAAATGGTTGTTTTGAGTCTATATGTATGATTTCTCATTTAGTGAGAGAGGTTGGACTTTTGTGGAGAGGCTTGTATCTTATGTTTTCTTACAACTAATCAAGAAGCAGTTGCAACTATATTTCATGAATACTTGTTCAGTGAGTCTATAGTGTTAGTTTCCTTTCATATCAATTTCTAATTGATGAAATCATCTCTCTTTTCACGCTTTATCTTCTTCTTATGCTTTTCCTTGCAGTCATATAGACAAAATTCTTGGATTTAAGCTTTGTTTATGTGGAATTATGCTTATTTTCTTCTATGACTAATGAATTCATGCTTATACATGCTCATTACGTTTTCTTAAATTCTCAGACCTATACTACATTGAAAAAATCTTAAGTTCACCATAACACACTGATATATAGCTCCTCTTTATACCTATTACTATACGCTTGAGGCCTTGACCTAATTACTTGCCCTAATCCCTAATCCAGCAAGCTAAAAGCCATAAATTCTCAAATTCTCAAAGAAGACTTGTATATCTAGCCTAAAACCTATTTCTTTTAAGTTATTCATTGACAAATCCTTAGAGAGATCCCTCTCTAGTTCAGTAGGGTTAACTACTAAACTAAAAGTGGTTCAAGGTTACCTTTTTCAATTTCCTCCTTAGCCTAGGAAATTGTAGGGGATAACACTTCCCTTACATCAGCAACCAAAAATGGTTGTAGTTTCTTCAACCAACCCTCTTATCACTAACATTTCTCATCTTGCAACTCCTAGGGCTCCAAATCTGCATCCTAATAGTCCACTGTACTTGAGGTATTTTTAGGGTTTCAACAAAATGCCCTCTTAATGGTATCAAACTTGTACTATATTAGGGTTCCACAAATATAGCCTCTTATCAGTCCTCTATCTTTCATTTAAATGATTGAACTAGGGCTTGTTACATAGACCACACTTTTGTTGTTTGCCTCCTCACGTATGACAGAATCTTAGGGTTTTTCCTAGCATCCCACCCAATACTAAATTGTTGTTCAAGCACTGCATACACTTCCATATCTACCTAGATCTAGGGCTTTAAGTCTACCCTCTCCTAGGGCCTCTTCACAACCACTATCAGTCCATGACTGACTGTCCATAGGCTACTCAATAGCTCACAGTCACTTTCTTTACTATACATGCCCTAACTTCTACCCAACTGCTCATTCTACTATACATTCACTGAGGTAATATGATGCCCTGTTGATGATCTAACTTTGGTACAACCCGTTAAGAACCTTAACTATGGCTTGCTATATCTGCCTTTATATAGGGCTTATACACCTCTATCCTAGTCCCTTCAAGACACATATTGTCTCCAGCCCAAATTCGGGCTCTTATTACTCATTTTGGAGACCACTCCTTTTCTATTCAAAACCACGTTGCTCTTCTCTGATTGCAGGCACCCTAACCTTCAAATCAATCCACATATACAAGAATACAAGTGGTAGTATTGTCATAGCGTATGAGATCTAGTCTCTAGGGGTCACAACCCTCCTTTTTCATCATGAATCTGAGTGTGTGTGGTATAGACTTTGGGGCTATAGTAACAATAAATAAACCCTCAGAACAGATTACAAAAATATGTCGTATTCACTTCACGAATAGATCTAACAAATCACATCTCCTTGTATCTATTTCTCCTTGAAGAAATCTTACTAGATCTCCAAGACTCATTCAGATATCAACTCATTTATGAGTTTCTTGGCCCAATCTAGGGTAGCCACAAACTAGCAACGATCTTCTCCTTGGACCCTGATCTCATGAACATTTTTCTTCTGGAGGATGTGGTCTTACACTAGCATTCTGTTAGGCTTCTTAACCCTCCAAAACATGCCTTACGACTTTCCTATAATGCCCATAAATCCTAGGCCGTATAGTAGAGAGTATTCTCTTCAACACGTGCCAAGAGATGCCTTCTAACTTGACCATCCAGTTTCTCATGTTCTGCAATGTACCAATGTCATGTTTCTTCTTTACAAACTTGAGGAAAGTGGCATTCCTTCACTCAGCTTTAACTTGAGAGATATGCACATGTGAATGTTTTTCTTTTTCTTCTAGTAGCCCTATTATGTCTATTCAGCCTCCATAATGACTACATTTCTACGATATTCCTTGATAAAGATGATTCATTTCTCTCAAAACTTGGTTTCTTTATTACAAGAACAATTTCTCTATGAGCATGACTAGATTTAAAAACCCGGCTTACTCCTTGAGAACTTGTTCCTTGTTAACAAAAATCTTCTGGAAATTTTTTATTAGAATGGATCAAGTTTCGACCTCCTTAGTAGCTCATCTCAACCTTCAAATTTAGCTTTGACATCTTGGCTTCTTTTCCATCTTCTTGATCTCCTTTGGAATGAATTCATAACACACATTGTTTGTGTAGATTGCATCATATATATCAATTGATTTTGAAGAGACAACATATATCACTGTATTATACCTCAAGAATTAATTCGTATCACTGAATCTTGGAGAAACTTCTATCACTATTTGTCCACTGTAATGATGATTTTAGATCACTGTTGTTATGGGTTCTTTATATACATGTCTTGATACTTTTCAGAACTTTATACAAAACTTCAGTCTAGTAGTTCAATGAGGAGTAAATTTGTATTTGAACCAAAAGATCAGAAATTAATGCATCATTATTTCACATATTGATCCAGAACTTCGCATACTTTGTTACTAAGTATGCCAATTTTCAGGGTAAATTTTCGACCTTCAAATCTTCTGAAGAGGCTAAATTCACTAGAAAATTGTCAACTTTTTAGATTCAATTTGGAAGAAATGTAAATTCACTACATATAGTATATACACTTCATGGTCCTCTACTGCATGAAATCATTCATTGCTTGATTTCTGACCTTTTTGGATGGGAGATAAGTGCGAGGGAGTTAAAGAGTGATCTGTGAAATATATAGTACACATACCATGCAAGACTAAGTTGCACAAAACATTGGAATGTGTACAAGTTTCTGAAATGGGAATGCTTGAAAACATGACCTCCCAAAATGGTATATGGGAGAAACATGGTATATAAAAAATACAAAATACATATATATTTCAAGTAACATATTATCTTTTAAGAAAATAAGCAAGACAATAAGAATGATATTCATAAATGACATTTTAGGAGTCCCATGTCTATATTAATTCTTGTAGAATGATTACATGATGCAAAATCCCATAGCTTGGTGGTCTTGACTAATGCCAATCCCATACCCTCATACATGATAAAATCTAGTGGAAAGGCTACAATCATTCAACCCTCAAATGCTGACATTTTCCTTTATCTTACATTTTATATCCTTTTACTTTAAAAAAAATTAATATTACCATTAATTACCAAGGTGATGAACTCTACAAAGCTCAATCCCCTATTGTTGTTTTGTCACAGGCATAGTGATATTTTTCTATAGGTCCCATGCCCCTCTTGCACACTAAGGTGGGCTCAGGAACTAACAAAAAAATTCCTAAATGCCTTAGAAACATCGTTGGTCAAACTATATGGTTGGTCATACTGCATGGCATTTCCATATTGGGAAATGCTTGAAAGATGGGTACTGTGCCTGTATGTTGCATGCTATTGTATAGTGACACAAAATTGTGGAATGTTGAGATGTTATCACTATTAGGCTAAAAGTTGAGCTTCTGAGCTTGAATGTAGACTACTATCCTTGTCATGCTGAGCCTTTGTTATTGTTGTACTAAATTAGGAATTACAAACTATGATCCCTGTTGTAGGTATGATATTAGATTTCATTGCAGCCCAAGCAAGATGGTTTTCCAACAACCTCATGTAGGTGTACTTGTATGCATAAAAATTGGAGAAACAAATATTTAAAGGATGTGCATACTAGCCATCAGTGCACCAACATATGATGTTGATGAATGCGTAGTAACAACAGTACCATGTTGGCAACAAAATGACAAACCAAGCAAGCCAAACTACTCTAAAAGAAACAACACAAATACAATATTTGCATTGTTAATCTGCAACAAAATATTTTCAATCCTTGTGTTTAGAATCATTTATTAGAGAGCTATGATCAGATCTTGTTTTTATTGGAATGGTATACTGGGTTCTATGTATAAAGGGACTGTCCTGATTTATTTTTGAAATTAATTATGGTCCTAGATATATGAAAGTTATGTTATTTATGAAGAAGGCCATATACAACTATGTATTTGATTTGGATAGGGAAAATTTTTTTTGAAGGAATAGGGATGGGATGTTTATGGACAAAGCTTTGACTCTAATCAGTTATCTATTACAAGCTCATATTTGGAGTCAAGACTTTTCCAGGTGTCTGTTTCTGGGTATCACTAGACATCATGGTTCTAGTTTTATATTCCATCCCTCCCTTACTACTCATCCTACATTCCACCACCCCCCCTTCACACTGGCTACTTGGAAGCAGACCTCAAGTAAGTCTTCCAGTTTTTAAAGCATCATGCTTCTAGTGAGTTTATTTTTCTAAAGTTTCCTACTCCTAGACATCTTAGGTTTCTTCATCAGTTATAGGTAGGAAGACTGTAGATTATAATAACTAAAAAAAATCATGCAATACAATATGCACTCACAGCGGCTTGTAGAATCTTCACTCTTTGGTTGTTAAAATTCATTTGTTGTCTTGCACGAAGAAAAGGAATGGGTTTAAGGAAATATTTAGTGTATATAGCTAGTTTATACAAGCAATGGTTGGCTCTTGAAAATTATGCGCACACTTCCATATACTCTCAGTTAATAGGGTGAACAACAATCTTTGCTCCTAGAAAATATTACCCTTAGTGCTAACACCAGTACAAAGAATATTACATGATGGCTTACAAATTATTGACATAAGAAAAACTAGTTCATTCTTAGGTATATGTCAATGAATATTTTTTTGTTTTGGATATATATTACACTTGGTGCCATTTTGAGATATTCACCCTTACATGGTACATGGATGAGTAAACTTTGCATATTTTGTCTCTAATGGTTTGGAATCTTAATAATATTTTTTCCAATGAAAAATCAATCTCTTTATATTTTTTTTTAAAGTGTTTCATTGAATCTGGTTTGATGTATGAGTCGATATGAGATCGAGTTGAAACCTAATTTGATAGGTGGTAGGTCCAAAGACTGGTTCTAAGTTTTAAAACTATGCTCGAGAATCAAGCTGTAAACCTGCTAAGTGGAGAATGAGATTATATAACAGGGAAACATCATCTGCACACACAATAACGTCTATGAGATTCAACTGACTAGTTGAGAGGAGAATGATAATTGTTATGTTTATGGACATAACAATGACATGCCTGTGATGAAACTGTGAAGAAGGGTTTAGTGCATCAACTTTTTATTGTTTTAGCAAGGAAGCACACATGTGTATTAACTATTAAAAATTTTATTATTTCGTCAAGCAAACACAAATGTTCATGAATCTTTTTTCGAATAGGTATTTGTAATTTTATGGGATACACATGTTCTGGGCACTTAAAGTCTTGCAAGATATGTTTCCTGGGATGATCCTACCTGTTTCCAAATTTTGGATGCATTTTTGGGTGGATCCTCCCAGATCTAGATATGATTGGTGGATCCAGGTTGCTTCCAAGGCATATTCTACCAGATTTGGATTCAATCTGCAGATCCAGGTTACCTCCAAGGCAGATCTAGTAACAGAGTATCATATACATGGGGACAATGCCCTTCTACGGCAGAAGGGTGATGTGAAGTGATGCTTCAAAACTGAGAAGTGGGAGTAACTTGGACGATCAAAATTTTGGATTTAGGGAAGAACGAGGGAAAAATGTGCCCTAACTTGGCAAAGACTTGGATAACATTACAAATATGTAAAAGATTTAATTTTTTCAATTGAATTAAAACTTAAACCCACAATACATTTTCCCTCTAACAGTGCATGCTGGAACAATCTTCTCACTTGGAGAAGTGCAATTAGCAACCTTCTATGAGAAAAATCATTTTATTTCAGGGTTTGTACGAAATTTTTTGCTCTTGCATAGCTTATTCTGTCTATTCCAATCTAAAATGAAAAAATCACTCATTTTTACTCTTGTTAACTATTAGCTATAAAGCCCGTCTTGTTAGTTTTTATCTATCAAGTGCCTTTATACACTTGTTTGAAGTTTTTTTTTAATAGGGATGATCAATAAAAATTAAAATATGTAGAAAGTAGGAGTTACAAGTTTGAGTACGGTCAGTGCTTCCATTTGTGAAATTATTTTCTGACTGAATATCTATTGTTGACAGGCCAAATTATGGATCATAAAGTGAGATGGAAGATGAAGCAGCAACAGTGAAACTTGTGAATGATTGTGGTCGAGTAAATAGAGCATCTACTCAAAGTTTTGTGAAGCTTCATGAAATAGGACCACGAATGACTTTGCAAATTGTGAAAGTTGAAGGAGGCCTAAGTTTTGGAGCTATCATCTTCCATGAATTTGGTCTGTTGCTTGCTTCCCTTTCATTTTTTCTTATTTGGTGATTCCATATGTTGTTTAATGAATAAAGACTATAATGAATAATAGGTATGCTTGTTCTAGTTTTCTATAAGAAATGACCCTTATCTGTAAAACCAGGTTAGGCCATCAACTGGCAATGGTTCAATCCTTAACCATGAGAAATTATGGTTATTTTTAAGAACTTGTTTCATTCGACGGAGAAAATATATTTTTGAAATTATCTCTACGCTCAAGTTATTTCTCTCAGCTTTTATCAATATATATCCTATTTAGTGTGTGCTTGGGTGCATTCAGTGACCAAATTCCACATTTTCTATTATTGATCCTTTGTAAATTTGAGAAATTTATAACACAAGATTGTTACGAAGAAAATTGATTACTGGATAAGCATCTACGTGCTAGGAATCCCTTCTAGTTTGTGTGTAATGTTAGATGATGTGAGATGACCAAACCGTTTTTTATTTAATTTGCAAGAATTTTGTTGAATGGTGATTGAAAATAATTATGTACATGTTTAATCATTAGCTTTTATATGTTGGACAACATCACGAATAGGGATATTGTTTTATTATAAACTAGTGAAGAGTAGTTCAATAACATTTATGTACATCTGCTTCATATTGTCAATATAGTGAATAAGTTTCTTTTTTTCTTGGATGCAGTTAAAAAAACACCTGAATAGGTCAAAATGTTAATAGAAAACATAGAACAGAGAGAGGCATTATGGAAACATAGGAGAGATGAGCAGGAAGAAAATGTTGATAGGAAGGAGTAAGTACCATAACCTTCAGAAGATGTGTTGTAGTTATCAAACATGGGGATTTTATGCTATAGAGGTTTTCAATGTTTGGTGTAGTAGTCTTACTTGCATCTGTCTACATATAAAAGTTTTCAGTGTGTGGTGTAGTAGTCTTTTGGCATCTATCTATATCAGGGTCTTTGGATATCTTGTATTTGTCTTTATAGTACAAGAATATTTTTGGAGCTATCAAAGGCATTTGGTTGGCTTCCAATCACTTGAAATTAGTATTTATACAATGCCAGGACTCAGAACACTAGGTATTTTGAGTTTCTACGTTGGAGGTAAAAGAATGAATTCCTACTGAGAAGGCCACAATTATGCAGATATTCAACATTTGGCTCAAATGGTGGTGAAATTTATGTACCTTTCAATGAACACATCTACTACCTTTTTTGTGGAAGAATTTTGTTGGTACCATTAATTTACATTTATTTGGATTAAGTAGACAATGTTGTGAAATTGCAGATTTGCCAAGCAAGCATTAAAGTGAAAGCCAAATTGGATGAATCCTCAAGAAAGGCTTGGTAAAGCCTCCAACCTTCTTAAAGTAGAAAGATTCATCGTTGACTCTTTTTGAAACGTGAAACTACCTAAATAAAGAAATAAATAAACTTCTAGGTAGCTACAACTCTCAAGGCTTCTACAAGGAAAGAGTCAACAACAATAAATAAATTAATCTCCAACCAACATCACATGAGTAAATCCCATGCAACCAACTCCCTGGATGAATGTGCAAGATGAAGTGGTCAAATCCCGAAATAGTAAGTGGGCAACCTTAAACAAAATGAATCTAGGGAGATAAGAGTCAACAGGCTTAATGGACTGAGCAGAGGAATGAACTACTTTTCTTAGCCAATGGACAAAGCAAAAAAAAAAAAAAAATATAATTAGGGGTGCCATCCATTTACACCCTCTGACCATGGTCTGAGTGAGCATCGCTTGAACATCAATCTAGTTGTCCAAGCCTTTAATCTTATTTCTTGCCTCCAGTCTGAGCATCAATCTAAGATAGTTTAGTTGGCTAAACAGAGTTAGACAGTGCCCTCCTTTAGTATCCTATCCTGAAGCCCCAGTTGCATTGTTCAGAAGGAAGGTCCATGCTTCCCCGGTTGAGTAGAGCTTCACCCCTACCTGATAGTAACATATCAAGATTGGTTAGGATGTTTCCCACACCCCCGATTGAGTGAAGGAGAATCAGCTGGACCACCCGAAGTTGTCTATTCTAGTGCCTCCAGAAAGAACTGTGTTGGCTTAGGAAAGAACTCTGTTGGCTGGGCTATTAGCCAGCCTTCTCCAGCCCACACTGGCCATCCTATTGAACCCCCTATAGGAGGCAGGAGTAGTGATTCTTTCTTGTCATCATACATTTTGATATGCACCATGTTATGTATGTACTACTAGATAATCCATTTAGCTATCATGATTGAATGGACTAGCTTCTAGAAAATCCCTTGAAAGCTGAAATCCCATTAATACTTTTTGTGTTGGTTCATAATTGCTTATCATAGTCCCATATAACAAGTTTTTCAAGCTAATATTAACTAGATCAAAAGTTATGCAATCTAAGCAGACATGGTACTCCTTTCAACTTATCATATACATATGCCTTATTATCCCAATACAGAATCATGTGCTCCATGGCACTGACTTCGTTTGCACTGGCCATTCTCTAATCCTGATGGCATGCATATTTTTCTAGTGACTGACATTCTGTTGAAAAGTGTCCAACAAGAAATGCTAAATTTAGAAAGTGCTAAAAATGGAACTGCTAAAAATAGCACTTCTAAAAATAGCAGTTTGGCGAATGAGCATTTTGGCCACCTTGGGTGAGAGGTGAAACTGCTAAAACTAACATCTTCTAAAAATAACATTTATGGGTCCCTTCCTATTTATAGCAATCCCTGGTCTATCTATAGGAAGTAAATTCGAATTCGGTCTTACTAGCAGTTTGGAATATTAATTAATTCATTCTCCATGAGTTAATTAGTTAAGGAAAAGAAAACTTGAAGTCTTTGTGAGAACATGCAATTATTTATCCACTAATTATGGAATGTGTCCTTGATTTGCTCCATTGATTGAGGAATTAAGGATGAGTTCTATATTGAGAGGATCAGTTGACTTAGTTTAACTTAGTCAAGTTCAGTTAGATTAATTTAACAAGTTGTTAAATTAATGAGATATAGTTTGTTGATGCTTGCGTGCATGTGACAACTTTTATTTTCAGATAATTGTGTATTCACTCATGGATAATTGATGCATGTCAGTTCTGTCAGAGACCCAGTTGAGATCAGATGTGGGACAGTGTACTATCAGTTGGATGAATATTTTTCCTATAAAGGAAGCTCATCAATGATGAGGATTTATCTCCTTCAGGTTTGTGCAGTTAGATCAGAGGTTAGTGAGTGTGTGAAGAGGACAATTCACACAGGTGGTAGCATTGGACCCCAAGGAAAACTGCACAAGGAAATAGGAGGCTTGGAGGGTAGAGGAGAAGGTTTGTGAGAAGCCTTTGACTATCTATGAGCAGTAGAGGGATTGTATTGAGAGTTGGATAGCTTCCGAGCTAAGGCTTTGTGTAATCCGAACTATATTTCCACTTGTATGATAATACAGAGATGGGGTTTTAGGCAGGTGCTTTCCCAGGGTAAATTCTTCTATGTTATGTGTGATTGATTCCTTCTTATCAATTATATGTGTTCTTATTGTTGATTAAGATTCCGCTAAATTGTTTGTAGAAGTAGATCAAGTGTTTTTCTTTAGTACATCGCATTACCAGGTTGATCTACAGGTGAGAAATTTATACATGGTATTAGAGCTAGCTAATTTGTAGAAAAAGTTGTACATGGTATCAGAGCTAGCTAATTTGTAGAAAAATGCTACAAAATTCTACATGGTATTAGAGCTAGCTGATTTGTAGGAAAAACTTTACAAAATTCTACATGGTATCGGAGCACAGGTGATCAAGGAGAGAACAGTATACAGAGAGGAGATTTCAAAGTTTTGAGTTTTGAGCCGAGAGTTTTCTGAGAAGATATGAAAATTTCTATACAAAATTTTCAGAAACAAATAGAATATTTGGATTCCTTGCGGAAAAATACCCAAAATCAAAAAAAAAAATCGGTTGAATCGGAGTTCGGATGAGGGAGATATCGCCGATTTAAAATCAGCTCTTTTTATAAAAAAAATTCGTAACGGCGAGAAAGTGGAAATAGATTGGTGTGCTAGCCAAGAACCTGTATGCACTTGAGGTACAAGATGCATGCAAATCCTTGAGGAGCAAGGAAAAGGTTAGATACTTGGTGGTTGAGAGGGAGAGTAAATTACCTCTCAACATGTAGCCCCATAAGAAGTCTCAGATGATTGTGGAGGAGCCACGATTGGTGAAGCAGCTTCAGAAGGTTGTGGAGCAACCACAACTGGGGAAGCCAAGAGGAGACATAGTGGAGGCATCCACTCATGCAGAGACCTCCAGAAGGGGGAAACTTCAAGCCAGGTGGGTAGAGGGATCACATGCAGCCATACCTCCAGGTAGGAGGTGGGGCGATATAGAGTGATCGTCCCAAGGAGAAGGGGCAGGATCCTTGAGGTACCCAACCTCTTGGATGAGACCTTCCTACGGGAGCCCCAATGTGGAGTAGCAGGAACTAACTGATTAGGTAGAGACAGATGTGGATGGAGCAGCAGAGAGAGTTATAATGCAGGGAATCCCATGACAGTGCAGAGCATGCAAGCTGCAGCAATGCGAGAGGCACAAGTGTGTTGCACAGGGTAGGGTAGCACAAAGAAGGGTGCAACGGTGTGAGATGCATGGAGATTTTGTAGTAGCGCAGAGGTCAGAGAGGGAGCACTTGTGAGCAGCAGGTATAGCTTGAACATCAAAGTATGTTTCTAGCCCAACAAAGTGGTCAGTTGGGAGTTTTTTTGTTCCAAGTGTTGCTAGAGCAACCACACTTGGTAGATATGTTGCATGTAGAACATTCCAGAGTTATAGGATTGGGTTCGAGAGGAAGCCTTTCTTGTTTAGAGGGAGTGTTGAAAAGTGTGCAACAAGAAATGCTAAATTTAGAAAGTTCTACAATTGGAACTACTAAAAATAGCACTTTTAAAAATAGCAGTTTGGCCAATGAACATTTTGGTCACCTTGGGTGAGAGGTGAAACTGCTAAAAATAACATCTTCTAAAAATAGCATTTCTGGGTCCCTTCCTATTTATAGCAATCCCTGGTCTATCTATAGGAAGTAAATTTGAATTTGGTCTTACCAGCAGTTTGGAATATTAATTAATTAATTCTCCTTGAGTTAATTAGTTAAGAAAAAGAAAACTTGAAGTCTTTGTGAGAACATGCAATTATTTCTCCCCTAATTGGGGAATGTGTCCTTGATTTGCTCCACTGATTGAGGAATTAAGGATGAGTTCTATATTGAGAGGATCATTTGACTTAGTTTAACTTAGTCAAGTTCAGTTAGATTAATTTAACAAGTTGTTAAATTAATGAGATACAGTTCGTTGATGCTTGCATGCATGTGACAACTGTTATTTTCAGATAACTGTGTATTCACTCATGGATAACTGATGCATGTCAGTTTTGTCAGAGACCCAGTTGAGATCAGATGTGGGACAGTGTACTATCAATTGGATGAATATTTTTCCTATAAAGGAAGCTCATCGATGATGAGGATTTATCTCCTTCAGGTTTGTGCAGTTAGATCAGAGGTTAGTGAGTGTGTGAAGAGGACAATTCACACAAGTGGCAGCACTGGACCCCAAGGAAAACTACACAAGGAAATAGGAGGCTTGGAGGGCAGAGGAGAAGGTTTTTGAGAAGACTTTGACTGTCTATGAGCAGCAGAGGGATTGTACTAAGATCTGGATAGCTTCCAAGCTAAGGCTTTGTGTAATACGGACTATATTTCCACTTGTATGATAATACAGAGATGGGGTTTTAGGCAGGTGCTTTCCTTGGGTAAATTCTTCTGTGTTATGTGTGATTGATTCCTTCTTATCAGTTATATGTGTTCTTATTGATGTTGCTCATGGTTGATTAAGCTTCCGCTAAATTGTTTGTAGAAGTAGATCAAGTGTTTTGGTTTAGTACATTGCATTACCAGGTTGATCTACAAGTGGGAAATTTCTACATGGTATCAGAGCTAGCTGATTTGTAGAAAAAGTTCTACATGGTATCAAAGCTAGCTAATTTGTAGAAAAATTCTACAAAATTCTACATGGTATCAGAGCTATCTGATTTGTAGGAAAAATTCTACGAAATTCTACACATTCTTTTTCTGCGCAAACATAGTTGAAGAATGCAAGAAAAGCAGCAACTTTTAGTGTAAGTCACCCATTTTTTTTGTGTTGTTATTGTCAAGATATGTTTTATATTTACATAAAAGTATTTGCAAACAACAAATCAAAATGTGGAGCTTATATTAGTATCCTCTTCTGTAAGACTAACAATGCAGAAATAAAGCTTGTATAGGTTACCGAATCTAAAGATTGAGTAACTCTTATCCATAATGCACCCTCAACTAACAACTAGTGATGTACCTCATCACACCAGATGGAACAAAAAGTTGACAGTTACTAACTTCTTTCTCAAAAACAAATTTACACTTAATCTTCCAAGGGAAAGTAGAGTAGAGACTCTCAATCACTGTCAAATCCCAATGAAGGAAGAGTGGACCAAATAGCTACAATTTCCAAACAAGGCAACACACTCATAGCCCTACATCGAAGATGAACTAAACACTGGCCTTGATTATCCTTCCAAACCGATTAGAAACTGTGTAATTTGTGTGCTCACCTCTCTTCTAAATCAATCGGCACCCCATCTTGCATTGAGAGTTGGAGCTTCAATGTCACAATGTTATTTTTCAACATGTCGAGCGAGGGATGAGCCTACCCATCCTTGTGGATGATTGTTCTTCCCACCACACTTTGACCACATGTATGATTACATTATCTACTCTAGATGTTGAAATTGAGTCTTACTGGCAATCAACAAGATACATAATAAATGTGTGAGGCATAGAAAATCTATCCAACCTATTGTAGTGGCTACAACCACCCTACAAAATTTTTCCTCCGCTTCGTTTTGGAGCCTCCCTACCAACTTTTCACAACACCTTGTCTTGCTTCGTCAAGTTCAAAAGCTTCAGTGTTTTTCTTGCACAAAGGCAGCTTGTCGATCATAGCTTGATGCATTCCCCTTACAAGCTGATCACCCAGACTTGGTCCAGCTGCAAGCTGAGCAACTCCCCTAAGAAATTGCACAATTCTACAGGGCAACCAACATTCCCTCCAGAAATTGCACAATCTTGATTGGCAACCTACTGGGTTCCAGAATTGCGCAATTCTGGAAGTCGACATTCACAGTGAAAATTGCACAATTTTTCCTACCAGGGCTGCTCAGCCTAGAATTTGCGCAAATCTGGGTAGCAATTAGCTGCTCTACCTAGAAATTGCTCAAATCTCCTGGGCAGCCAGCCCAGCTCCCAGTCAGAAATGCGCATTTTCTCCCAACAATTGAGCAACCTCTTGCATGTGTAGCTAAGTTGACTGGTTCCCTCCAAGACCGATAAAAACAAACTTGCATGCATAAGCTACTTCTCCCAAGGTAGCACGCAAAGGCATCCCTTATTTCAGGCATCTATTTTGGGTAGTTGGAGGTTACATGCAAAGGATCATTTCAGAAACCTCCCACCAAGTGTTGCTTTCCCTATATTTGTGGCATGCACGTCACAACCTCAATTTTGTCAAAAATCATCAACCAAATGTTGCAGAGCTCATTCCTCACATCAACCTTGCAGCTCTGACATCCCACATCACATCTGGGAGATGTTGGCACATTCAACTCAGCTATTTTGGGGTAAGCCCACTTTCCATGCCTTGTGTTGCATTTCTGGTGTTGTGTTTGACTTTGTATGAATGTTTTCTACTTGATTTCAGTGAATGCTTGATGTCATTTTGATACATACTAGCTTTTTCTAGCATCGTTTCAATTTTCGTTACTATATCACTGTTTTCGAATGCATGAAGTTGTTTTGCTTGAATGGTCGTCGATTCGGTGACTCCCCTCACCCACATGCATGTTGTTCCATTTTTCGAATATGTCATTCACCGTTGGTATGCACGATCATTCACTTATTCTTACACTCAATATCGCCATGCATTCGCATTCACATTCGATTTCAGTTGACTGTCGGTGAGTCTGGGCAGCCTTGGCCCAGACTCTGCCTCACCAAGACAACATTGCACAATCCTGAGAGGGAAGGCTCTGCCTTCCTCTCCAGAAATGCACATTTCTACCCAGTAGTTGTTCCCCATGCCTACTTTGCGCAATCCTAAGTGACAGTGACTGTTGGCCCAAAAAATTGTGCAATGCAGTCACTGAGCCTGCAATCATTGCCAGCTGAAATTGTGCATTACGTAATTCCAGTAGTCAGCAGTCAGGCCATACTATGCATTGCACAGTTCCAATAGTCAATCATTCTCCCAGCAACCTAGACTCTGCCTTGCATAGTCTTGGCAGTCAGTCTCCAGACCTCCCGGGCGAAATTGTGCAACCTTCGTGATCATTCACCCTGGTATGATGCAAGTTAGTTCTCAAGCTCATTTTGGTTTTCGACTCACAAATTTCTTTCCATGAGTGTTTCCATTTCTCCAGGTATCGTAGGTGTTCATTTGCTTCAGAAGTATAGGTACAATGGTTTCCAGGAGAGCAGAGACGAAGAAACTGTTCTGAGCACACTTGGGGATGTATTCGATCAAGTGTATATGGACTTTCCTACCCACAAAGACATCAAGCTGTTTGTAGACAAGGACATCAAGGTATGACAACAGCAACATCACATCGAGCAACATCATGAACATCAGCTAAAGGCAGAATACCAAATGCAATGAATACAAGAGGAGGGTTGTTGACAACATGGAGGCAAAACAAAGTTGCAAGCTCAAGCAGATCCACTGGTGATATGAGAAACTTTGGAGACTCGGGCTATGAGGTGACGACACGATCATGCGAAGACAAAGAATGGAACAAAGAAGGAGTTGCATGTGTTGAAGCAGCAACTCAAGGAAGAACATGAGCTACATAGACAACTAAATCAATTGCAGCAGGAATAGGAACAATAGTGGGCATAACATACACTCATAGATGAAAATACGCCCATACAAGTTAAATATCCCTCCCAACAGTTGGCACAGAGAAGACATGGTGAGAAATTTTGTTGATCACATGCAAGGGATTCAACATCATGCATGTCATTTTGCGCACACATGTGATCCAACCCATTCAACACACTCACCAAGGCGAAGACAAGAAGCAAGTCCAACTGGAGCTAAACATGTACTTTAGAACCTCGATGTGCATGACCACGAGCACACACCTGAAGATCAGCATGGACACTATGCATTAGTGTGTTGACGGTTTAGCCGCACCCAAGAAGACCATGCGCATGTTAGCATATGAGTTGGATGAAGGAGCCGAACCAATGCACCGGTTGCAATGGAGGCAAGAGTTTGCTTCAACAAGATGTCACCATGGGGTGCATGCACACCATCACGGATGACCAAGCTTGGCATCAGCTCACCACCTTCACCATCACAAGCATGTCAAAGAGTTGGTTGCACCACAATGGACCGAGTGTCAGTGATGTCTTGCATGGCTTTCTTAAGCCATTCATCTCACATGAGAACATGTGCATTGTAATGTAATGTTGTGTCAAGTGGAAGTTCAAGTGTCAATAGCTGGATGTAACAGTCATAGAGTAGATGAAGAGTCATGAGGGCAGATGAACAGTCACTAAGGGGAATGTCAAGGTTCACCCCGCCCTTTGCTATAAATAGAACCTCATAACTCATTGTAAAGGCTTTCAGTCAGCCAAACTTCTGATAAGACTATCTTAGAGAGAGCTTGGATAGTATTGTAACGTGCTTTGGCTTCTCCACTACACGAAGCTAGTACATCTCTTTGGATGTGGCTATAATGTTCCACTATTGGAGCTAGTGGTTGGACATGGATGTATTGTATGACTAGAACTTACACTTCTTTCTATAATAAGAGCTAGCACATTTCATGCATATGTTGTATTGTATTCCAGCTATCTTATTTACTCTAAATGGCATATGCATTTTCTTTCTTACGTGTGCATGTATGTGTTGATATTGCAACAAGATGATGGAGCTTAGTGAAAAGAGTCGCCTTCACTAAGTGGGCCCGTAGGCTATTTTTGGCGCAAGTCTATTTTTAGACTATGTCTATTTTTAGACATATGGATCATGTCTATGGAATGCAGGTCGCTGTTTATGGATGATTGATCAAGTTGGGAAAAAATAGATGGACTTCTATTTTTGATGAAAGTGTGAGTGATCACAGTGTGAGTGATCAAAGTCTATTTTTAGACTGGATGTCAAAAATAGAAAAGTCAAATATTATTATCTCACAATAATATTTGGACTATAAACTTAATCTTAATCTCTTGGAGCACTTCAGTTTGAGCTACAGAGGTGGCACATGCAGCTGTCAGAAGGAAATACGCTTTTCTTATGAGTCAGTTGAGTTGTTGCATGCATGACTTCAGTTAGAACTCAATCAGTTGAGTTTGGTGGAGTTGATTGTGGAGTTGATGGAGTTGTGTTAAGTTTAGCTTTGTTAAACTGGTTGTATTTAGTCTAACTGGAAAATAGACTAGAGATGAGTTGGGTGAATTAGTTATTAATTAATTCACAAGTTATTAACTCATAATACAACTAATGAATACATCAGTTAACTCAGTTGCATGTCAGTGCATGTTCAGTTCAACAGGGACAGGTGGTAGAGAATCAGATTGCTATCAGTTGTGACTATAGTTGTGCACCAGATCTTGCACAATCAAGGTATTGAGTATGCCAATGAGTTTGCTCACGTATTTGCCCACATTATAGCTTGTGCTCACGTCCAACAAAGAGTGAGTGACTATTTTGCAGGTGAAAAACGAGTTTGGTGAGCCATTCTCATAAGTTCTTGAGCAGGTATTGAGCAGTGGAGGCAGGAAAGCAGTGGAAGAGATTTGGAGATCAGATCTGAGTTGTATTGTGCGTAACAGAGGTGGAGATACTTGTGAGAAGTATTATGCTGTGTAATGTTACATGACTCAATCATTAATATACAGATAGTTGGGGTTTTTAGCGAGATGCTTTCCCCGGGATACATACTGTGTTAATGTGTGAATGCTCTTGATGTTTTATTGTTATTGATGCTGCTATATTGATGATCAACGTAGAGGAGCTTATGTATTGTGTATGTTTTCCGCAATAGTACATGATCAGGATAATCTCCATTGAATATGTGTTAAATTATTCAAAATTTCTACATGGTATCAGAGCTAGATAATTGTAGAAAAAGTTTCTACATGGTATCGGAGCAGTTGATCATCAGATCTACTATTCAGGAAGTGTTTACATTCTATTTCTTCAGGCAGAGTCTGTAATCGGGCCAGGTAGCCTTTGGATTCATCCTTCCTTTGGAAGGTGAGATATCCGGTGAATGCCCATACAGTCAATCTCTGTACAAGAAATATTGTGTTCTCACGAATTCTAGATCGGAGGCGGTTGAGTTTGGAGCTGGTGGAAATCAAATTTGCAGCAGTGTTGTTGAAATGCCTTTCAACGGATTGAAAATGTTATTCCAAAGCAAGAGCGACCTGGCGCTCAAGGATAAACTCAGAAAAATCAAATGCGAGAAGGGTGACAGTATTCCCAAGTATCTCACGAAGTTCACTCAGTGTCGAGATGAGCTGGGAAGTGTGGGGGTTACTGTCGATGATGAGGAATTGGTGAGCTTGGCTCTCCTTGGTCTTCCGAAGAGTTGGCATTCCTATCAGGACTCTGTCAATGGTCGGGAGAAGTTGCCAGGATGGGAAAGACTATGGTCAGATCTTGTGCAGGAGGAGATCAGGCGGAGTACCAGGGACGGATCTTCGTCAAAGGGAGCTGATGAAGAGAATTGTGCTTTAGCTGCCAAATCAAAGAAGGGGAAGAACAAGAAAGCTTCTCATTCCGGTGCAACTGGCAAGAAGCGGGATATGTCCAAGGTGAAGTGTTTTCACTGTCACCAGCACGGACACTGTGCCACAAATTGTCCGCAGAAGAAGAAGAACAAGCAAGCTGCTGGATCTGCAAGGGGAGAGGCCTTAGCTTCTCAGTTTCAGCTTGATTTTTCATTGATCGCATGCTTGGTTTCAAGTGTGATGGGATCAGTGTGGTTCTTGGACAGTGGTGCGTATTTTCACATGACGGGAGATAGAGATTTGTTCTCTGATCTGGAGGACAAAGATCTTGGAGTGCACATCGAGATGGGCGATGATGGTAGATACAGTGCGACCGGTATCGGTACCATTTCCTTTGAGAGGGAGTCTGGTAAACCCTTTGTATTGAAGGAAGTCATGCATGTTCCAAGATTGAAGAAGAATCTCATCTCAGTGGCGATGTTAGAAGACAAGGGGTATGATGTTGTTTTCAGCGAGGGAAAGGCCTTCCTGCGTAGCAAGACAATTGGTGAGACCCGGAAGATAGGGGTTCGAGTGAGGAACCTTTATCAGTTGCATGTAGATGGATGCGCAGCAATGGCAGGCAAGGCAGAAGGATTAGTGAGCCGGGATGATGGCGAGTTGTGGCACAGGAGATTAGGTCACCTTCACCATGGAGCCTTGAAGATACTGCAGCAGATCACTACAGGGCTTCCTAAAGGCACACTTCCGCAGTCAGATCAGTGCAAGGGGTGTACTTTGGGGAAGTTTGTGAAAGCCACCTTTCACAAGAAGGATAGTCGCGCCACGACGATCCTTGAGAGAATTCACACAGACGTGTGTGGACCTTTCTCAGTTGCTTCGACAACAAAACACAGGTATTATGTGATTTTTGTTGATGATTTCTCTCGTAAGTGTTGGATCTTCTTCATGCAGAAGAAGAGCGAGACATATTCAAAGTTCTTTGAATTCAAAGCACTGGTCGAGAAGGAGTCGGGGAAGAAGGTGAAGGCTCTTAGGAGCGATAATGGTGGTGAATACATCTCGGACGAGTTCAAGAATTTCTACAAGACAGAAGGGATTCGTAGAGAGCTCATAGCTCCCCATAACCCACAGTAGAACGGGGTAGCTGAGCGGAAGAACAGAATGATTGTGGGTGTTGCACGGGCAATCTTGCATGATCAGGGCCTACCCCTTCACTTGTGGGCGGAAGCATGCAATACGGTAGTTTATGTGCAGAACCGTTGTCCTCATAGGATACTTGGCATGAGTACACCTGAGGAGACTTATTCTGGTAAGAAGCCTGATCTTTCTCATTTTAGGATTTTTGGTGCTAACGTTTACATGCATGTGACAAAGGATGCCAGGAAGAAGTTGGATCCGACCGCAGAGGTTGGGATATTTGTGGGGTACACTGATACGCCCCACAACTATCGTGTGTATTTTCCAGACAGTGGTAAAATTGTTGTGCGACGGGATATAAAATTTCAGGAGGAGAAAGCCATGAAGTGTTCGCTTGAGAGGGAGCTACACTTGCATGCAGATGAGGAGCTATTAGTTCCTAAGGATGAGCTTCAGGACGTGGATCAGCCACAGGACGAGGTTCATGGAGTGGAAGAGACCACTCATGCAGCGCCAACCATCAGAGGGCGAAATCGCTTGACAGAAGCTGAGCGACTGGCTCAAGATGCAGAGAAAGTTGTAGGACCACCTACAGCCCAATGCAGGCAGAGACAGTCACCTGATCGGTACACTGGATACATGGCTCTTATGAGCAAGTGTGTTGTGACTGAGCCATCCTCTTTCGAGGAAGATGTGGAGGATCCTGCATGGGTAGACGCCATCGTGGAAGAGTATGATTCTATTGTCAGAAACAGTGCATGGGAGATTATTCCTAGACCGGAAGGGAAACTAGTGGTGGGTTCGAGATGGATCTACAAAGTTAAGCAGGCAGCTGACGAGAGTGTGGAGAAGTACAAGGCAAGATTTGTTGCCCGAGGCTTTTCACAGATTGAGGGGATCGATTATGAGGAGACCTTTGCACCTGTCGCAAGGTATTCTTCCATACGGACGATTCTTGCTCTCTCAGCGCAGATGGGATGGCACATTCATCAGATGGATGTGAAGACTGCGTTCCTCAACGGAGTTATTGAGGAGGAGGTGTACATTGAGCAACCCGAAGGCTTTGAAGTCTTCAGCAGTGAGTCGCATGTGTGCAGGCTCAAGAGAGCGCTGTATGGGTTGAAGCAAGCACCACGTGCTTGGTACACACGGATAGACAGCTATTTCACAGGACTTGGATTCTCCAAGAGCGAGGCGGATCCGAACCTATACCAGATTGTGGTGGAGGGTAAGTTGCTTATCATTGTACTGTATGTTGATGATTTGATTCTAACAGATGATGAGCAGTTGATACTGTCATGCAAGAAGGATCTTGCTACAGAGTTTGAGATGAAGGATTTGGGCCTCCTTCACTATTTCCTGGGATTGGAAATATGGCAGCGGAGTGGTGGACTGTTTGTTTCTCAGGGCAAGTATGCTTGGGAGATACTGGAGAAGTTCAACATGCATGGCTGCAAGCCTATTGATACTCATCTTCCTGGAGGTTGGAGGAAGGAGGATGCCACTTCGGGAGAAGAAGTGGATGCCACTGTTTATCGAAAGTTGGTGGGGTCACTGATGTATTTGGTCAATACACGACCTGACATATGCTATGCAGTTAACCAGCTTTCACAAGCTATGGTTAAGCCTACCAAGCTCTTCTAGAAGGCGGGCAAGCATGTATTGCGCTACTTGAGAGGCACATCGGGATATGGTTTGTGGTATAGACAGGAGGATGAGGTGAAGCTATGTGGCTTCACGGATGCAGATTGGGCAGGGATCCCAATAGACAGAAAGAGCACATCAGGAGGGGTCTTCAGTATTGGATCGATAGCAGTTTCTTGGTACAACAGGAAGCAGAGATCCGTGGCACTCAGTTCAGCGGAGGCCGAGTATATGGCAGCAAGTTTGGCTGCATGCGAGGCTATATGGATGAGGAAGATCCTAGTTGGTTTGTTCGGTTCTCATTTGGATCCTACTGTGATTTACTGTGATAACCAGAGTTGCATTAAACTCTCGGCTAATCCTGTATTTCATGATAGATCTAAACATATTGACATCAGGTACCATCATATCATAGATTGTGTGCAGCGGAGGATCATGTTACTTTCGTACATTCCAACGGAGGATCAGGATGCTGATATTCTGACGAAGGCTCTCACCAGGAGCAAATTCGAGTACCACCGAGGCAGGATAGGGGTTGCTGATAATCCATATCTTGTCGAGAGGGAGTGTTGAGATTGCAACAAGATGATGGAGCTTAGTGAAAAGAGTCACCTTCACTAAGTGGGCCCGCAGGCTATTTTTGGCGCAAGTCTATTTTTAGACTATGTCTATTTTTAGACATATGGATCATGTCTATGGATTGCAGGTTGCTGTTTATGGATGATTGATCAAGTTGGGAAAAAATAGATGGAATTCTATTTTTGATGAAAGTGTGAGTGATCATAGTGTGAGTGATCAAAGTCTATTTTTAGACTGGCTGTCAAAAATAGAAAAGTCAAATATTATTATCTCACAATAATATTTGGACTATAAACTTAATCTTATTCTCTTGGAGCACTTCAGTTTGAGCTACAGAGGTGGCACATGCAGCTGTCAGAAGGAAATACGCTTTTCTTATGAGTCAGTTTAGTTGTTGCATGCATGACTTCAGTTATAACTCAATCAATTGAGTTTGGTGGAGTTGATTGTGGAGTTGATGGAGTTGTGTTCAGTTTAGCTTTGTTAAACTGGTTGTATTTAGTCTAACTGGAAAATAGACTAGAGATGAGTTGGGTGAATTAGTTATTAATTAATTCACAAGTTATTAACTCATAATACAACTAATGAATACATCAGTTAACTCAGTTGCATGTCAGTGCATGTTCAGTTCAACAGGGACAGGTGGTAGAGAATCAGATTGCTATCAGTTGTGACTATAGTTGTGCACCAGATCTTGCACAATCAAGGTATTGAGTATGCCAATGAGTTTGCTCACGTATTTGCCCACATTATAGCTTGTGCTCACGTCCAACAAAGAGTGAGTGACTATTTTGCAGGTGAAAAACGAGTTTGGTGAGCCATTCTCATAAGTTCTTGAGCAGGTATTGAGCAGTGGAGGCAGGCAAACAGTGGAAGAGATTTGGAGATCAGATCTGAGCTGTATTGTGTGTAACAGAGGTGGAGATACTTGTGAGAAGTATTATGCTGTGTAATGTTACATGACTCAATCATTAATATACAGATAGTTGGGGTTTTTAGCGAGATGCTTTCCCCGGGATACATACTGTGTTAATGTGTGAATGCTCTTGATGTTTTATTGTTATTGATGCTGCTATATTGATGATCAACGTAGAGGAGCTTATGTATTGTGTATGTTTTCCGCAATAGTACATGATCAGGATAATCTCCATTGAATATGTGTTAAATTATTCAAAATTTCTACAGTATGGACTATTCTGTATGAGTATGTATGAATCTTTTTGAAATGTGTTGTTGGTTTAACTATCACTTTGGATTTCCAACTAAATTTCTTTCCAGCTTGTGATGCATCTTCGCTCGTGCGTTCGCTTCCCATTCGAATACTATTACAGGTTGCCAAGGGGCGCACTCATTGCAACCCCCATGTGCTATAACTTCTCATGCACCTTCCTTGACTCACTGTAGCTTTCACACCCCTGCTACCAACAAAGTTATCTTACTTGCCTCTGTGCGAAATCACGGTCAAGGCATTACCATATGACCCACTCCTGAGACTCCTACACCAAAACAGTCTGAGGTCTAATTGGAACTTCTTACCGGGGAGATCCACTTACATGTTGGTAGGTCTAGCACCATCAACACAACCCTTGTCAACTTCCCATCTAATGTGAGGTCCTTATGATGCCAAAATCAAGGCTTACTCTGAAATTGTTGAAGACACGATACACCAATCCTGGATAGCCACTAGAGAAATATCCACCTCAAATGAAATTCCTAGATACCTCACAATTACCCTGGGTCAAACATAAGTCTGAACTATGGGAATCTAGTAAGTTGATATTATAACTCTAACAACCAAAAATTTGTCTCGTGGTCACTAATCAAGTGTCTAACATAGAGCCAAAGATGTACAAACATGTATGAGCACCATCAACCAAACTTGCTTAACACCCATAGAAATAAAGGATCCATTAGAAAAATGATTGTTGACCATGTCTGAATCATCAAGACATAAGATATCATTTACATACCCCTGAATGCTAGCAACTTCAAATAGGTGATTCAAGGCATTCATTGTCAAACATACAAATCTGGGGCAAAGGGGCACTCTTGACAAATAGATTGATTCAGTAAAATTTGAGGGGATAATGAGTTATTAACAAGGAGAAATGTTGATGTACTAGAAAGTCGTGTGTTCACCATGGCCACATATCACGTCCAAAGGCCAAGAAAAACCAGCATGTCTATGATGAAGCTCCAATCTGCAAAAAACAAGGCTGCTAGCCACTGTCTTGGGCCCATTCAAATGCCTCTCAAGTCTAGATGACGTGTCTAGAATAATTGGACCCTATACAAATCCTGTCTTCTCTTGTTGAACTACCTTCCATGAAATTGAGTGTATTTTCAGAACCATTTCTTTATCCATGATCTTGTATGAGACACCAAGGAAAGTAATGAGCCTCCAAACTCTAATGGTGCCCCTAGCTACATTCTTGGTAATGAATTTACTAAGGCCTTGATTAAGAGATCTATGTAGCCTTCTAGAAGAGAATTATTCGGCTGTCAAACAATATAAATCATATTGTATTATGTCCAACATGACCTTGTAGAAATCACAATGAAGGCCATCCATTCCTGATGAAAAAATCGCAATAAAGGCCATCCATTTCTGATGAAAAAGAGAAAATGGATGTATCTGGATTCTGAACTCTTAGCAAAATAATGCCATCTTGTATGACACTCAGCTTATTGGATGATTTAAGTCAGGGAGTGCATTTATATCTTAAAATTACCCACTCAGCTTGGTGGTATAGTTTCATGTTGTCCTAGTAAAATGGTCTTGTCCATAAGTCATAAGATTGCATAGTTAGATACAAGGACTCTTATCTGATGAGCCGTCTGGCCTTTAGAGCTCTATGCTTGAGCTTATTGATATGTTTCCAAGTTGAATGCCAACTCTTGGATGTTTAGCTGAAGCAGATTGATGTGTCATCAGGGTTCATGGTTAGATTGATTATCTACTTCTACTTGTATGTGTCCTCCATTTCACCAAAGATTCATTTCGTCAAAGAGTATGTCCCATATCGAAATTGTGGCTAGTAAATGGCCTTACTAACTGGAACTGTGAGAAGAGCATGTAATCATTTGCTCTCTTCTTCTCCTCTTTCATTTTACCCAAGGTTCACATTGGATTTTCATGTTCAAGTGAATCCTATGACCTTTCTCTTCCTCTATTTTTCATGTCAAACTATGGATGAGAATAGATAAAATTGTCTCTTGGAAGTCAGATAGGATTTCCTCCTCATGCAAAAAATTATGCATCTCAAACCCCTCCTGTTGCCAGTGGTTATTCTAGTTTCGTAGTTGAAACTTTATCGAATCATTCTATGCACATGCAATATTTTCCTCTGGACTTGGAGACTGTTTTGCTCTATAGTGCTCCTCCTTTCTCTTGGTATGGATATTTCAGTTGTAAGTCACTCTAAGGAAGTGGATTGAGTTAGTTTTTTTCATTAACCTTGCCCTAATACAGATCTGCTACATAAATTTTAGCAATTTTAACTTATAACATGGGCCATCTAGAATACTTGGGCCTTTGCTCTCTTTTGGTTGTGATCTCAAAAGTCTTGTATTCTTGCAAATGTTACCTTAGATCAATTTTTAGTTGGGTGGCCTCCTCCACATTCTTGCGAGTTACTTGTGATTCAACTTTCGCAATGTCTATTAAAGGCTGCTTTTATTCTCCCTTGATGATTTTTGGCTCTTCTTTGAATGAGTTTGATCTTTGAGATCCTCTTTCAACAAGTGTGTTTGAGCCTTTACTGGCACTAATGCCATGATCTAATGTTCCATGCTAGTAGCAATGTGATTTTATAACCTTCTGAGTGTGTTGGTCTCTTTTAACCCTTTAGATGGAGTCTTCTTGGCATTATTCCTGGGTCGTTGCTTCTTTAAAGGCTTGATATTTGTGGGGATGAATTTGGCTTGAATTCCACCACTTTCCTTTTTATTTGATGTCTCAGAGAAATCTGACTTGGAGCTCATGTCTGCGCTGTAGGAAGAACATATCTTTAAATTGGGTTCTCCTCCTTTAGCTTCTTTTTCAGTTTTAGTCTCAACAATGCTACCAATAAAATTCTCTGTATCTTCAAGTAGAATTTGTGCAAATTGTGGATCATCAAGCATGAATTCTAGCTTATTTCCATCTATAACCCCCTTCACACCAGCTGGCCTAGACATAACTACACTTGATTGTGATTGATATTCAACACAAGAAACCTGTGACTTGGAGGGAGAAACCATAACAAAACTGTGATATTTGATAGCAATCGAACCACAAGATATCAACTGTATGCGGATAGTGGAGGTTCTGGTTTTTGTAGGCATAAAATTGGTCTCTCCTTCAACTAATTGACATCTTAAAGTGCTTGCCTTGCCGTTGGATTTCATTTTGGAATCTGGACTCTTTGGAGAATTTCTTGAAGAAGATGGAGGAGATACCCCACCTTGACTCAACTTCGTGGGAATCTATTCTTCATGTTGGTTCTCCTTGGATTCAGTCAAACTTGAGTTACATTATTCTTCTTCCTCTTCTTTAGTAGAGACTCCTTTGGTACACCTGACTCTTCTTTCTTATGTATGTGCTATCTCTTTTTTGGGTAATGGTATCTTGGAGTTAATGTGTTCTACCCTTCATTAGTGTTAGAATTATCCATTTTATTAGTAGTTGGATTGACAACAAGTGGCATAAAATATTATTCCTATCACATCTGCAACTTGGTAAGTGAAGAAAGGTAGATGGGAAGCTTATCATTAAGGAAACACGCAAACAAATTGAAATAAAAACCAGCCATTAAAAAAAACAATGATATTTTAAACAGAAATCATATCTTAAGGCATCCAATAAAACTAATTTAAAGATACAAGTTCATTTTAATAGTCCAATATATGTACAAGAAAAATTGTTGGGAAATGTTTTTGGAAGAGGAAAGTCTGGAATATGGCTAGAAATGCCTCAGAAATATTTTCTAGCCATTTCATGATTTTGGCAGGCATTTTCTACAATATCAAAATGCTTTTTTTCATTAATTATGGATCCCATGATCAACCATTATTATAAATTTTAAAGTGGAAAAAAGGATGAAGAGAAACTCCCAAATCCTAAAATCAATGCCAAATGTTTTCCAGAAAAGATAGATCTTATACATTGTAAATACACTGAAACCCTCCATTTTTCTTCACTAATATATTACAACATCCTTGTGCATTTTGTGAATAGACTTCATGTTTGCATGCTTTCAGAGATGCTTTTGAGATGCAAGGTGAGACATACACATAGTAGGAGTTGTTTTCTAAGATTTTAGAGGGTTTCATGAATCTGGACCATTAGGCTTTTTCATTCTTGAAATTTTCCTTCTTTATAAGGATAATGGCATCTGCTTGTTTGAACACCTCCATGGAGGAGACTTCAAGACATTTGTAAAACATATTGAGAGAGAAATAACCTCTTGGGAGGTATGTCACAAAGTTGCAGAACTTGTAAGGAGGAAGGTTTTGAGGGCATAGGTTGGTTTATGTGGAAAGTTTTATCAGGGCTCCATGTTTATCTTTTACAAGATGGTACATGGATTGAGTGTTGTCAAAGAACCAGAAAGGAAAAAGATGAATGCCAATTATAAAGAACCAACACCAATTATGCATAGGCAGGGAAACGAGTAAAAGAAGAGTTGGAACTCGATTAAACTCTTCATTAAACATCATAAAGCCGATGATTGCATAGGGAGACAAGAAAAAGAAAAAATGCCAAATGGTTGTAGGAAGCTGTCTTTACTGTTTGCTGATACTCGATCAATTTTACCACACTTGGAAGTACTAGGTGAGTCTTAAATTGATTTTCAAGTTTTATGCAATAGCTAGCCTGGAGATAAGAACTAAGTATAAAAAATCATTAGTATCCTCTAAAAATATGATTTCACGTGGAGGAGGATTTTCATCAGAGTTGCAGTTGTATAATAATATAATCACTTTTTACATCAATATTTGGATCACTTTCAAGAATTTGATTAAGACCTGAAAGGCTAATATGTTGGACAGTTGGTTCACATATATTTCACAATTCATACCATAGTTCATGGTCCATGGTGTTTGGACTCTACATATAAATTTTGGAACTTTGTACGATAATGTATCTAGACCTTAAAGTAAATCTAAAATTCCACATTTGTCTATTTAATACTAATTATTTACATTATTGTTTATTTTGATGTTTATGAAGTGGATTTATCATGGAATGAATTGTTTTACATTTTTTAAATTTGAGTATATTGTGAGTATTTTTTCATTTGTTGAGTTTTATGTTGAATCTTTCATGAGTTATTCCCAAGTCTAAGTCACGCTCTTGCTCCTTGGATTTTCCAAGTCAATCCTGAGTCCAAGCTATGTGTCAATAGGAGGGAGTGACAAAGTGGATAGGCCAGATGCAGGTTTGCATCCAGCATCACTTTTAATGTGGTTCAATCACCTTACTGGCATGAGAGGGTTTTATCTCCCAAATAGAAGAAGAATATCGATAAGGGCCTTTAAAGGATGGGGATGTGGATCCAGAGGGACCTAAATTCAGGATTGCTTTCTCCAAAATAGATTCATTTAAAGGTTCATATACAACTAGAAAAGGGTATTTAAGCTTGGGGATACCTTAGGCTCAAACACAATGAAACTGAAATCACACATCCATGATGATGCCTACCTTGAGTGAATGTTACATTTTTTTACAAGGGTCATGATAGAGGAATTCAACAATCAATGCTACAAATTTACAACCATCAAGGTACATAGAGGGTTTGGTTCTTTTGAATAAATGCTAGTTCCATACCCTCATACATGAAATAATCCAATGGAAACATGCAATCCTATTGTTCTTGAAATCCTGAAAGCTATTAAGTCTACTGAATTTTAATGGTGTCTAATTTCTATTTTGTTCATATGAAATCCAATGAGGTTGGAACCACTATAAAACGTTGTTTCAATTTGATTAGTAAGTGGTTCAACCACATCTTCAGGGCTTAAAAGAAAGATTGGGATTTTTCTAGGATTACTAATAACAAACTCTCTATTTCCCTCAATAATCCCTAGACCCATTAACACAGAAAATCCAAGGCACTAGTAATTTCTTCCTCATCCAGACTCATTATTTCCATTTAACTTGAGTTTTCCTAGACACAGATTTGGAGGTTTCCCAACATGAAAAATCCTAAATAATATGTTGTCCTGAAGCCTAGCCTGCACCATATCGTATAGTTAAAATCTAAAGTCTTTGGCACCCTTAAACCTGGCACTAGTCTGAGAATCCAATACCATACTAAGAGGATATTTGTGCTAAGAGAGTTCACCATGCATTTACAACCACATTTTATCTTAAGGGTGAAAGTGGTTTTGTGTCTCATAACTCTATTTGAAGGACAAATGTCGTATCATACAATAGAGACAAGCTTGAAATGCTTGTTCTATAGCTAGAAGTATTGTTGTGACATTGTTCACACACCAACACTAAAAATGCAACGTATTGTGTGAATCCTTAGATATTTTGGTGATTGCAAGCTATCTGTTTAAGTAAATGCATGTATAAAACTTCTATATTAGCATAACAAGCATCAATATTTTTCATCTAGCAGTTTGGGTTGAATTCACAATAGTATGCTAAAAAGTGTCATTTCAATATCTGGAAATTAGGATATATAAATGTGAGATATATACTCTATAGCTCTGGGTTATCTCCTTTACAATTCTAACATTTTTTGATGCTACATGTTAATTTTTGAACTTTGAAGAAATTCCTGAATGGATTTCAGTAAATACTCAACATATAGTGGTAATACAGTGGTACCATAAATTGTGTTATTTCAAAGATTTGACTTCCAGATTTGCATAAATACAATGTCCTCAATAAACAGTAAATACCTATATGTATAGACACTTATGTTTAGGATTATATTTATGTTGGAGAAATTCTTTATGTCTGATTATAATCTTGATGTTGACAAGCTTTACCTGACTGTTTTCATCAATTGCTCATAGAATATGCAAAAGGAAATGATTGTCAAACTGTGGATAAAATTACGTTTCTCCTCATTTCATTTTTTATTGTTCATGACAAGATAATCGTGTTGCAAGAATGAGTTTTCCTACATTTTGTTTCAATTTGTGTATTATTTTTTTCCTCCCCTTTTTTACGAGGATGTAGATTTCATTTTCCTGTTGATGGTATAGACACTTATGTTTAGAATTATATTTTTATTGGAATGGTTCTTTATGTTTGACTATAATCCTGATGTTGACAAGCTTTAGCTAACCGTTTTCATCAATTTCTCATAGAATATGCAAAAGGAAATGATTGTCAAACTGTGGCTAAAATTATGTTTCTCCTGATTTCATTTTTTATTTTTCATGACAAGATAATCATGTTGCATGAATGAGTTGTCCTACAGTTTGTTTCAATTTTTGTATTATTTTTTTCCTCCCGTTTTTTACAAGGATGTAGATTTCATTTTCCTATTGATGGTTTTTGCATATTCTTATCTTGCCCCAAATGTTGGTAATGGAGTGGATCTTGAGAAGTAGTTGTGGACACAGACTCTATTAGAGGTTAATGTTACAATACCACTTCCACCTGGTACCAGAAAAAAGTTTCATTGTCTATGATGTAGAAAAGATTTATCTAACAACGGGGATGAAAGGAAACCTCATGTCTTAGTTGTAATTCAATTATTTGCATTTCTTAGTTGTAAGTCATTTGTTTGATTTTGAGCTTTATGAGATCAACTATTTCACTAATCCAATATGGATGGCCTGTATTTCTCATGAGTTGCTGGATGTCAGTTACTTTACATGGTTGATATAACATTCAATTCTAGGGCACTTGTATTTTAAGTCAGAGATTACATTGATTAAAAGGATATTCATATTTTGATTGGTTTACAGTGAGCTTGTTTTAAAAAAAAATTGTAAATCCTACGTGGATGTTATTTTTGTTAGGGTGAGCTCTTTGCACCAGTAAGGTTAGATGTGTCCATCTAGAACATAGGTATACATCAAGCGCATCTTTGGCCTTTGTTGTGTATCTATTATTATTTATATCATTGATGGATGGTTATTGATTGATTTAAAATAGAGGATGGGAATGTTCCGTTAATTCTCTTGACAAAACAAAATCAAATGGAATGGTGGAATTGTGTTGTAAAGGGTGAGCCAAAAATCAGTACTTGAAAGGTAGAACTTGAGAATAGCAAGCTATCTAATTTGGATCCAGAGACATGACAGACCGTGGAAAAAAATGATGGTATTGATGAGTCTTCCTTGCTGATCAACTCTAATTGTTAGACCACTACCCAAATTTCAGTTATCTGCAATGGAAATAGTGACTCTAGCTTTAGTTGTAACTTGTATGAATAACGACTCTGGCCATTGTCCTATTCTTTTCCTATGATTGATTTTGATTTTCTAACTCCAACTAGTTTGTTGTGAAACTAATTAAAGCTTTGATGACAAACATATAGTTTTCAAAGCTCTTTTCTAAATTTATTTTCTTGAGCAAATTTTTCTTTTTACTTTAGGTACCATATATTGCTACTGCGTGACATATGTTATGATATAATTGCCTGGATAAATAGAAAAAAGTGTTGTACAATGTACATTATTTTTTTAAATATGAAGAAACAAGATTTCTAAATGCAAAGTTTATTAATTAGGAATATATTTTTGACTACTTAGCTAAGTTATGATTATATTTCAGTAGGAAATTTTGTGTACATTGATGTTGTGTTGTCTCTTTGGTTTCTTTCAGGTAATAATGATTAATAAGGAATGTGTTCTTGAGCAGTAGGCATACATCTATTCTAGTATCGACGGGGTTCTCCATGGTTTTCAGGCATGGCAACAAAAAAGAAGATGTCATTGGGACCTACAAAGTCTGTGTTGGATGAATTTAATACTAGTGATGATTATGATTCCTTGTCAGATAAAGAATATGATAAGTCAAAATCAAATAAACAAAATAAACTACAGAATGAAGGTGAAGTTATTGCTTTCTGTCCAAGTGAATTCATTGGAATGGCTTAATAGGATAAGGTGTTTAAGACTAGCAATATGCCCTCTCCTACAATAGATTTGCAAAGTTTTCTCATGTTTCCATGTTTCTCAGCTGAAAAAAGTTGTGTTGTGAAATCAATTTTCTCTTCAAGTTCACCAGTAGTTGGCAAAAGTACTACAGAAAATTCTTCTATGAGTGAGAAAAGGGCCTCAGAAGAATTAGATTTAGGTATTTGCAAAACACAGGCAGGTGATAAAACACCAACACTCTTAGAGAAATTGATGACCGAGGGAGATGAGGACATGCCAAAGTCTTCAAAGAAAACTAAAACAGAGGGGGATAAAAGAAAGTCAAGAAAAAGTGATTCTCTCAATCTGCCAAATTCAAATATGATATGTTCACAAGTTACGCCTAGTTCTATTAATAAAGTATTGAGTAATATGCCTAGTAGTCGTCATGCCTGTCTTATGCAATTTGTTCAACCTAATCATAATAGTTTTCAAATTCCAATGAAAGAAAACACACTCCAAATAGGAGAGAAAAATAATTCACCAAGCAAGGAGCATGTTGTGGGTAAAATGGAAAAGCAGGTTATGGGGATTAAGACCCCTACAATAGGGTCAAAAGGTGGTCCTAAATCTAGAGGCGACACAACTATTGGCTCATCTAAGCATTTTGGTTCATCCACACTTAGGTAGCAGTTAAACTCTTCTACCCTAGATGCTAATCCATACACCTTTGAACTGGAATATAAACAAACAATGCAATATACATGCAAGACAAGTGAAGCAAGACTAAACAAAAAATTAGATTGTCATCTTTCTCTTCATCAACGCAATGAGAAATGCACCATTCCCTGTATGCGAACATACAAAGATCAAAATGAATCAAGGGTTAGTTTTCAGCTCCATATTTAAAATCCATCTATTGGGTGTGGAGCCTGATTATCTTTTTTATTCAGAGGTATCACCGCAATATGCCCTAGTTCGTAATTTCATGCAACGCTGCCCATAAAATGTATGTCACCAGGGGGATCTAGGGGGGCAACGACGATTATTTGGAGCCCCCCTTGGCGAGGGATCAGGGGCAGTGCCCTCGAAGCTAAAAATAGCTGTAAAATTTCCTTGTAAAATGTTGAAATTTCATAGTCAATCTGGGTCGTTCATTAGGCAGAGATCTAACAGTAGGAGTTATGTTTAATTTATGGTTTTTTCCCTAAAAGGAAACCCCTCACTATATATGAGGGAATTGTATTGCGTCTATGTAGATCTGTATTTTGAGTGAGGAAGAGAGATGATATTGAGAGTGAAGAGGGAATTATATCAGATCTGTTGTAGGTTATATCTCTTTAGTTTGATGGATAATATAAAAGGAAGGATTAGCTATTTCTCCATAGACGTCGACCAAACTGGGTGAACCACGTATATCTGTGTCTCTCTTATTTTATGTGTTTTATGTGTTTATATTTCTGCAATAAATTATGTGTTCCATTACTCTGTAATATATAATTTTCTAGCAACTGGTATCAAAGTCGAAGGTCTATTTGGATGATAAACTCACAAGAGAGAAGGTTTCCTGGTTCGAGTGGGAGCAATGGCGGAAGATGGTTGGTTTAGGGTCGAAAAATTTAATGGCCAAAACTACCAACTATGGAAGATGCAGATGGAAGATTATCTATATCAAAGAGATCTATACCTACCATTGAGCAGAAAGACAAAGAAGCCGACGAGTATGACAGACACAAAATGGGATATTCTCAACAGAAAGGCACTTGGAACAATACGACTATGCCTAGCAGCGTCAGTAGCCTTTAATATTTCAGAGGAAACGACAACAAAGGGTTTAATGTGGGCATTGGCCAAACTATATGAAAACCCTCGACCTCAAATAAGGTATTTATTATGAAGTGTTTGTTTAATATGAAGATGTTAGAAGGTGGATCTGTTGTTGATCATTTAAATGAATTTAATACAGTTAGGAGTCAGTTAAGTTCTATAGGGGTAACTTTTGATGATGAAGTTAGTGCTTTGTTATTTCTGTGCTCATTGCCAGAAAGTTGGAATGGTTTAGTTATGGCCATTAGTAACTCTATCTCTAGATCTAGTACTGTAAATATTGATGATGTTGTTGGTGCAATCCTTAGCAAGGAAATGTGACAGAAAAGCTCTAGTGAGATATCAGGTAATTCTTTGACTGCAAAGAGTAGGGGAAGAAAAATGGAAAGAGGAAAGATCCCAGGATATTGCAGTAAGTCAAGGAAAGGCAAATCTAAGTCCAGATTTGGGATAGTGTGCTAGAAATGCAGGAGAAAAGGACACTTGAAGAAATACTACAAGTCACGGAAGGGAAAACAAGGAGACACACAACAAGAAAACAATCATGAAGCGAATGTGACAGGTGACGTGTTGCAAGATGCTTTAATTCTTTCATTAAAAAACATTATTGATGCCTGGGTGGTAGATTCAGGGGCCTCATTCCATGCCACACCAAATAGGAAACATTTTCATGATTATGTTCAAGGAGATTTTGGACAGGTTCAATTGGGTGATGATAAACCATGTAAAATCAATGGAATGGGTACAGTTTTCATAAAACAACAAAATGGAAATCAATGGTTGTTGAAGGAGGTAAGGCATGTTCCATATCTAAAGAAAAATCTGATTTCAACAAGGCAGTGGCGAGATGGAGGTTGTGTAACTACTTTTACAAATAAAACCTGGAATGTCACTAAAGGAGCCCTGGTAATAGCAAAAGGAGAAAAGATTGGTACATTGTATTTATGCAATGGTATTTCTAACTATGTTAATGCTTTAACCTCTACTGGAGTAGATATAGCATTGTGGCATCATAGGCTCGGGCACATGAGTGAGAAGGGGATGTAGATTCTTCACTCAAGAAATTTGTTTCCAAGTTTGAAGCATGTTGATTTAAAATTATGTGAGAATTGTGTTTATGGAAAACAGAAGAGAGTCGGATTTCTCAGAGTTAGGAAAGAAAACAAGAGCAAAAAATTAGAGCTTGTGCATATAGATGTATGTGGACCTGTTCAGGTATCATCTCTTGGTGGCTCTCATTATTATGCTACTTTTATTGATGATGCAACCAAAAAAACCTGGATTTATTTTATTTGGAACAAATCAGATGTATTTGACACTTTCAATAAATGGAAAGATTTGCTTTAAAATGAGATAGGAAAAAGGTTGAAGTGTCTCAGATCAGACAATGGAGGTGAATATTGCAGCAAAGAGTTTGATAGGTACTGTTTAGAGAATGGAAATCACAGAGAGAAGATAGTTCCAGGAACACCACAAGAAAATGGTGTGTCAAAAAGGATGAACAAGACAATCATGGAGCGTGCAAGGTGCATGAGATTTCATGCATGATTGCCTTTACCATTTTGGGCAGATGTTGTAGATACTGTTGTTTATCTAATAACTAGAGGGCCTTCAAGTTCCAAAATAGAACAAAGCTTGAGGAAAAATTAAATGTACCTTTATTAGATATGGTGTTAATGATTTTGGTTATCGCTTTTATGATTATGAAAAACACAAAATCATTAGAAGCAGAGATGTCATATTCAATGAAAATGTTTTGTATAAGGATCAGATGTAAGAAAAGAAACTGGAAAAAGAAAACAGAGAATACACAGTGCTTCATGAGATCACAGAAAAAGTGAAGGTGCCTGAAAATCATAATGATCAATAGCCAAAACAAAAAAACAACCACAACGGTAACAAGCACCTCAAACGCCTGAAAGTGGTGTTATAAGATCTACCAGGATAAGTAGACCCCCTGAACAATACTCTCCTTCATTATATTATGTATTGTTGACTGATTCTAGTGAACCAGAATGTTATAAAGAAGAAGTGCGGGTAGAAACTAGGAAGAAGTGGGAGCAAGCCATGAAAGAAGAGATGGACTCCTTAGCACATAACCAGACTTGGGAATTAGTCAAGTTTCCTGTAGGTAAAAAAACATTGCAGAATAAATGGGTTTACAGGTTGAAGGAAGAAGATGGAGGTAGAAAAAGTTATAAAGATAGACTTGTGGTGAAGGGGTTGGCACAGAAAAAGGCTATAGACTTTGATGAGATATTTTCTCTTGTTGTTAAAATGACTTCAATCAGAACTATTTTAAGTCTAGTAGCAGTTGAAGATTTTCATCTTGAGAAATTAGATGTAAAGACAACCTTTCTCCATGGGGATTTGGAGGAAGAGATATATATTCAACAACCACAAGGAAGAGCTTATATGGCTTAAAACAAGCTCTAAGGAAGTGGTATCTAAAATTTGACAACTTTATGTCTGAACAAGGTTATACTAGATGTCACTCTGATCATTGTGTTTATCTCAAAAGACAAAATGATGTTGTGTGTGGAGCATGATTGTTCGGAGGTCTTTGTTTTAGCCAGATGTATACCCCAGGAAGTTTGTACACCCCTCCACGCGGGGGGGTGCGGGGGGGACTTGTCCCCCCCGCGGGGGTCGGGGGGACTGATCCCCCCGATTGGGGGGTCCGGGGGCCAGTGGTCCCCCGGCGAGGGCTCAGGGGCAGCGCCCCTGAAGCTAAAACAGATGTAAAATTGCCTTGTAAAAGTATAGTAATTTCTAGTCAATCTGGGCCATTCATTAGGCAGATGATCTGACGGTAGAACTTATGTTTAGTTTAGGGTTTTTTGCCCTAGAAGGAAACCCCTCTCTTTGTATCAGGGCATTGTATTTGAGGTTGTGTAATAGATGTGTATTCTCCGAGCGAGAAACAGAGAGGTGAGACTGTGAGAGAAAATAGAGGATATTACAGCGGATCTGTTGTAGGCTGTGTGTATTCATTTTGCTGGATAATAGAAAGGAAGGACTAGCTGTTCGGGGTGGACGTAGCCCAAACTGGGTGAACCACGTAAATCTGTGTCTCTCTTGTTTTATGTGTTTTCTGTGTTTATATTTCTGCAATATTTTATGTGTTCCATTGCTCCGTAATATATAATTTTCTAACAAATGATGGAAGCTATATAATATTGTTATTGTATGTAGATGACATGCTTGTTGCGGGTTCTAAAATGCAGGAAATAAATGTGCTCAGAAGAAAATTGGCAAACTCATTTGCAATGAAGGATTTGGGTGCTGCAAAACAATTCCTTGGTATGAGAATAACAACAGACAGGAAGAATCGAAAATTAACATTGTCTCAGAGTGAGTACAAAGAAAAGGTGTTGAAAAGATTTAATATGCAGAATGAAAAAACAGTTAGCATACCTTTGGCTAGCCATTTAAAAGTAAGTAAGGAGGTGTGTCCCAAGACTTAGGAAGAAATGGCTTATATGTCTAAAGTTCCATATGCATTAGAAGTTGGAAGCTTAATGTATGCAATGGTCTACACAAGGCCTGATATTGCACATGCAATGGGAGTTGTAAGCAGGTACATGAACAATCCAGGAAACGAACATTGGATGGTAGTGAAGTGGATTCTCGGGTATTTGAGAGGTACCACAAATCAAGCATTATGCTTTGGTGGTTCAAACATTTCTCTACAGGGATATGTTGATGCAGATATGGTGTGTGATAGAGATAACAAGAGGAGCACAACAGGGTATGTGTTTCCTATAGGTGGAACAACTTCCAGTTGGGTTTCAAAACTGTAAAGTGTTGTTGCACTCTCAACGACGGAAGCAGAGTATGTTGCTACTATAGAGGCTAGTAAAGAAATGATTTGGTTACAAAGGTTTTTGGATGAATGGGGTAGGAGGCAGTACCTGGGCAGGTTATATAGTGACAGCCAGAGTGCCATACATCTTGAAAAAAACTCTGCATTTCATTCCAAGACCAAACGTATACAGCTCAAGTACCATTTCATATGGTCAGTGTTGGAAGATGGACAGTTGAAGTTGGAAAAGATACACACTAGCCAGAATCTTGAAAATGTTAACAAAAGTTGTAACCAGGGAGAAACTGAGATTCTTCTCAGTTTTGATTGGTCTTCAAGTATGATGAAGAAGATGAGAAACAACCAGGTCCAAGATGGAGTCATTATCCAGCAAATGAAACAGTGATGGAGTTGTTATAATTAGTCTCCAAGTGGGAGATTATTGAGTGTGGAGCTTGATTATCTTCTTTATTCATAGGTATCACCGCATTGGACCCCAGTTCGTAATGTGGCAGCAATGTCACCCTACAATGTGTGCCACTGAGGGGGGACAGCGATGATTATTAGAAGCCCCCCTACAGGGGATCAGGGGCAGTGCCCCCGAAGCTAAAAATAGATGTAAAATTTCCTTGTAAAATGTTGTAATTTCGTAGTCAATATAAGTCATTCATTAGGCGGAGATCTGACGGTAGAAGTTATGTTTAATTTAGGGGTTTTTTGCCCTAGAAGGAAACCCCTCACTATATATGAGGGAATTGTATTGCGTCTATGTAGATCCGTATTCTAAGTGAGGAAGAGAGAGGAGATTGAGAGTGAAGAGGGAATTATAGTGGATCTGATATAGGTTGTATCTCTTTAGTTTGCTAGGTAATATAAAAGGAAGGACTGGCTGTTTCTCTGTGGACGTAGCCCAAATTGGGTGAACCACGTATATCTGTGTCTCTCTTGTGTTTTCTTTGTTTATATTTCTGCAATATTTTATGTGTTCCATTGCTTTGTAATATATAATTTTATAACACCATCAACTCCATGTTTTATGGATTTTCTAGTTCAAACTTATGAAATCTATCCACTGGATTTTGCTGCAGAAGAGGTTGTTAAGTACTGCAAAATATAGATGTCCAGATATGGAAGGTAGTGATGGATTGTGTTGTTGGAAAAACAAAATTTACATTGCTGTTGGTCATTGTTATTTGTGATTTAGTATTGACTCCTCTATTTCATCATAATTAAATCCATTTTGTACTGGCAAATAATTGAACACAATGTTTTTTTCCAATGTTTTGTTATCTTAAACTAAATTAATTATTGTCTTATTGTTTGGTGTCCACTATCCACTGTTGAAAAGAGATATTCTTACTTTGATAAGTTTCAAACTTTTTCATTGGTTGGTTGCTATCATGTTTTGAGTGCAGACTTGTGAAATTCTAAATTACATGTTTCCTTGGTCATTGTCTCTGGCTGACTTTTTTTTTCTTTTTTCTTTTTCTAGTGGTTCATGGTCCCCGGAGATCCGTGTTACATTTGCACAAAAGTTTAGATATCATTAAAATATCTAAATTTTTTAATTTTTTATTTGAATTTTTACGTGATAAAGGAAAGACAAAGGTCCCAATTATAAAAAGTCACCCAGTAGCAAAAACATTTAGTTATTTTTTTTTCACTCAAATTGTAACATATTGCATCTGTCTTCATCAATGCTCTTATTCCATATGATATTCATTTACGATGTTTTCTTTACAAAATCTGATGCAATTGATAGTTATAGGTCATTTATAGGCTATAAATGTCTTCAAAGTTTCACTTCTATTTGAGTATTCAATTCAACATATTGAGTTTTTAATATGTAACTATTTTTCCCTCGACCCACTTTTCATAACTTCCATAACCATTAGGTAGCAACATGGAACGTCAATGCTATTTTGCTTGTTTAGTAAAAGATTTGCCAAGACTTTTCTAAGTTTTATAATTTATTGAAAGTTGTAGAATTTACAATTTATAAAGTTTCAAGGTCTAATTTTTTAAATTCTAATTCTTTAAAGGGTGCTAACTCAATGGAAGAGTATCTGCTTTACAAGTAGGAGATTGGTGGTTCGATCCCATCGTGCCCTGATATTGATATGGAATGGAGACGATTAGTTTTTTGTGACAGAGGCTCTTTTGATCATCACCAATGAGCTTATGGTGACATTTTTCGACCCTCACCATAATATGAAATGGTGACGGCCAACGAATGCCACCATATATACACATCAAAAGTGATGCCCATGAAATGTCCATCACCATAAATCATTGGTGTTGATATGAAATGGTGACAGTCATTATCTGCCATTATATTCATTATTTTTTACGGGCCTTGAATGCCATCAATGAACTTATCATGACATTTTTTGAACCTCACCAAAATATGAAATGGTGATGGTCAACAAACATCACCAAATATATCCATCAACAATGACGGCCATGAAAATTCCATCGCAATAAATTGTTGTTGTTCATATGAAATGGTGACGGTCAACGAACGTCGCCAAATATATGCATCAACAGTGACAACCATGAAAGGTCCATCATAATAAATCGTTGTTGTTCATATGAAATGGTGACGGTCACTATCTGTCATTATAATGATTATTCATGACAGACCTTGAATGTCACCAAAACACCTATACTTTTGGCGATGCCATCTTTGGTGACGTTCAGTTTTTTTATGACTGAGGCTAAAGTCTGTCACCATTGCTCATATGAAATGGTGATGGTCACTATCCGTGATGTAGGAGCATCATGGTTCCAAAAATGTGTACATTTAGTAGAATCTAGGTGGTCTTATGTTTCAAAAGAATGGTTTTCCTAAGTATATAATTAATGTAATTTGAGTGATTTAGGTGAGACATTTAGAATAGGAGTTAATTAAATATTGTGAGGATATTTGTAAATGTTCTCGAATGTAGGAGAACATGAGTGATGATGAGTAATTAGTATGGATTGAGATATTGTAAATCTTAGAAAGTAGTTCATGATTTATGGAGGATCCTTAAGATTAGTTGAAATTTGAGATCCTCGAGGGATAAAGAAGATATTTTAGGAACTAATTGAGGACTTAGAGGATTCTTAGGATTTAGTTGAGAAGATTGAGGATTTGAACCAAAATTGGTTAACAAAATCCTTTTGGGTATAATTTTTAAGCCTCGAAGGCTTAAAAGAGTTAGTTAGAGAGAGAGTTGGAAGACACGAAGGTTGGATTGTGAGCCTACGGGCAGTGCAATGAGAAAGGGCCATTGATACAGACCATGTAAAGGTAGATCAGGCCAAAGCTAGATTGTAAACAGGTTTTTATTTGTATCTGTACATTTGTTTATTGAATGAGGAAATTGAATTCATTGTGGTTGTGTGTGTCATTCCTTTATGTGTGTAGTGATCCGTAATTGTGAATTTATGGTTTCTGTGTGATAAACCATGATGAATGAATTCAAGTTGAATTTCTAAAATTCTTTCTGAATGACAAAAGACTTACAATCTGGGTAGAATCCGTGTGATTCTAGTTTGGATTTCATAGATGTATGTACAGGTCATGTAAAGAACGAATTACGAAATCTAGAAGAGGGGAAATAATACAGAGAGTATTATGTATTCTATTTCGAAGTGGTGTTAAAGAAACAGAGGTATAGTTGCAAGGCAGAGTAAAGAAATCAGAGAAGTCTCGGCACACTATTTCTAAGTGGAGAAAGGAGTTGGCAGAGTTGAACTTGGTAACAAGTCGATTTGGAGGTGAGAAGGAAATTCAGTGGAAGCGCCAAGTTGGTGGAAGAGTGGAACCACAATGAAGTGAAATTGTGACTAAGTATATTTCAGAGTAAATGGAATCTTGAGCAGTGAAATGGTGAGGAATTGGAGCCAAAGTGAAATGCATAACTGTAGAGGTTAGGAGTCTACGGGTGTCTTGATCGGGGTTGAAGTGCCATACTAAATCCTAGTCGTCGATTTCAATTTCAACCACTTACGTCACAGTCAACTGCAAGGGTTAAGTTGTTTTTAACCTGTGTGTTAGTTGAAGGGCCGCAAACCATTGGATCACTGTTGATGCTGACTGTTGGATTAATATCGCATCGCAACAAAATTGAATGAAAGAACCCTGGCTAGGAGAAATTACGATATGCGATGTGTGATGATCGGGTGACTATCAACCATCGGATTGAATGGTAAGATCAACGGCATAGAGTAAAGCGCCTGTGCAAAAAGGGAAAGTCAACGTGGGATGTCAACGTGGGATCGATTTCTGTTCGGTTGCTATTCAATTTTTGTTCAATTTTTGTTCAATTGTTGTTAAATTGTTGTTCATTTGTTGTTCAATTGTTGTTCAATTGATGTTCAATTGTTGTTCAATTTTTGTTCAACTGTTGAGCAGACCCGAGGAGTTTATGGATGCGGTTTTAAATCTATTTGAGGTCCAGTTGTATGCATTCAGGTGGGATCGATGTTAGTTGGTGGATTGTGTGTTATATCGATGTTAGGTGATTGGTGGGGTTTTTTTGGTTTAAACCCACAATGTAAAGGCTTCTGATTTGTATAGGTTGGTCATAACCCACAAGTTCACGGTAAGGTAATTATGAAAACTAAGGAAATTTCCTTTAGGCGGTTTTTCCTGCATCATTTTGGTATCAGAGTAGGGAAAGGTTTCCTACGAGTAGAAAGAAGACTTTGTGTGCAAAAGCAACAGGTAAATGTTTTTGAAGAACTCAGAGCAAGAACAAAACAGTGAAAGAAAACTCAGTGAAGGAGTAATTGTTGCTGACAGTTAGAGCTTTACCAAGATAAATCTAGGAGATTGAAAGAAAGAATCAGATTCTAAATCTGATTGACAGTAGTTGAATGTTGAAAATTTGCACAGTGGAAGTATGAAGATCTGCTAAATAGATTTGCAGGAGTGGTGAGATCCTGAAGACAAGTGATGGTATGCAAGTTTGTCTAATGATTAGCAGAAATCGAATGAATGAGAATTTAGAGTAGGATTACAGTAGTTAAACTGTAAGAGGGACTTTTGCAAGTTCTTGAAGTAGCAAAGTTTGAAGATACAGCTGAAGGCTGAATAAAAGAACAATCCATTCAAAGTGCAGGTGAATGGTAGAACAAGATCATGCAGAGATCTTGAAGGTGAGATGATATGTTTTTATTTTAATTTGATTTGAAGATTGGAGAGTTTTTGGTTTTTATATTGTTGCACAAATAGTAGTATAAGAAGCTGAGAAGATTGTAGCAACCTAGAGCAAGGAATGCTCAATCGGTTCCAAAGGAAAGAACCAGAGAAATGCAAACAGACTGAGCTCAAAGGAGAGAAGATTAGTGAGGCATATGTAGCAAGAAGGAGACTTGTTACTATAGGGGTTTTGTTGCAGCTCACGAAGGCAATTCCACAGAGGATGTGGGTAGAATTGCTAAGGGATGAAGGAAGCTAGTAAGAGTTTCTAAGTGAAAGAAGAGGTGGTTAGAACCTAGTATTTCATTATGAGAGGACAGTTGTGTTCTTAGAAGATGTAGATGAGTTGAAGCCTAGAAGGAGCAAAAAGAAATGCTAAAGGAGCTTCCAGATAGAGGACCAATACTTGCCAAAAGACCAAGTCCAGAGGAAAGCTTGGTGAGGTAAGTGGCAACAGGGAAGACTTGCTGTTGCAGAGGCTTGTGCAACTCATAGTAAAGTGAGTGAGGAACTCATAGAGATGGAAAGGATGATGACTAGTGACAGTCATAACAGAGGTTCTGAAAGAGATCATAGCAAAGGACAAAAGAAGAAATATGTCAAGGCAAATGGCATGAGAATGAGTGACAAAAAATATGATAAAGAAATGGCTGAGATGGCAGTTCAGCTTGAAGTATTAATGGAAATGTTGTAGAGAAATGAGAAGGACCAGAAATATGGTTATGTCATGAGGAAGAAAGTGAAGTGGCAGAGGCTACAAGAGAAGAGGAATCAGCAAGAAAATATGCAGTTAATAAAGGAGCTGAGGGAACTTGAACAAATTATAGATGTCAAATTGGAGACAGAGAAGCTCGAAAGAGTTGAGCTACAACAAAAGGAAAATGTTGGAGAAGGTGTTGAGGTTTTGGTATGTGAACCTAAACATGGACCGTTACTTTTTGAAATTAATGAAGAGACAAAGGAGTTGAATCATATGAATGATTCAGAGCGGTAAGAAGACCTAATGTCTGAAGCATCAACCGAGACCGAAAGGTATTGTATTTTTAAAATTAATAATTTGTGTATGATTGCAGCTACAACACAGGGTGATGAACAAACTTTAGAGTTTGTTAAGAAGAAGGAGAAGAATCTAAAATCTCTTCAGATTAAGACTGAGATAACAAGATCTCATAAACGAAAGGAGACAGAAGAGTCTCATGGAAATATGCAGCAGAATACTAGAGCTGGTAATAGTAAAGATTGGAATAGAATATATGAGTTAAGACATGAAGATGAAAGTTTTGAAGCAGAGTATGACAATGAGATTGGAGAAGAAACAGTTCACTATAGTGAACAAGTGCAGAGAGGCATCATTAAAATAGATGGTGTGGAAAAGAGACTTGTTGATAGTCTCAATGATTCTTTGAGTTTGAATCAGCATACTAATGTGCTGACAGAGGAGTTGAAGGAAAGATCAGAGCAACATACTGAAAGGTTGCCAGAGGAAGAAGAGGCACAAAGGCCTTATATTTTCGATTTTGATAATTGTCTTATGATTGTAGATTTTGTTGCAGAAACTGGAAGATATTTGGCACAGGTGGACAACCAAATGAAAGAAGAAGAGAAAGAACATCTACTGAAAGATGTTAAGGAAGATTTAGCAGAGGAAGAAGGACCATCTGATGATTGGTCAATAGCAAATGAAGAGATGGGAAATTATGTAAAATTTCCAAATTTTATTCCAAGTAAAATCATTGAGTTATATAGAGAGTTAGACCTTCAAAGGAGAAAGCTAGAATAGTAGCAGATAAATATCCAGAATAAATCGCTAATGAAGGATGACAAAGAAATTTCCATAAATGACAGTCAAGTAGAAGTTGACAGGTACAGTAAACAAAAGCCGAAAATTGTCTTGGAAGACAATGTGGCAGCAACTGAAAAGGTGTGAAATTCTATAAAAGACAACAGTGAACAAGAGATTAAGGATAAAAGGGTGGTAGTAATGAAAATTCAGTAGTTAAGAGTTGAAGGCAATCTGTAGACAACAGCAACAACATAACAACAAGAAAGGAAAGAAGCAACAACAAGAGGAAGACAGCGGCAGACTATGAAAGCATGGCAAGTGGAGCATTGTAGCATAAGGTATGCAGACCTGGAGAACAATTGACAAGCAAAGACAGATTACAAAATAAAGTTTGGGACCCAGGAGGACAAAGATTATAAGCACATGATCTGGTCATGATTATTTTCTACTTTGGGAGTCTGATGCAGGAGCATCATGGTTACGAAAATGTGTACATTTAGTAGAATCTAGGTGGTCTTGTGTTTCAAAAGAGTGGTTTTCCTAAGTATATAATTAATGTAGTTTGAGTGATTTAGGTGAGACATTTAGAATAGGAGTTAATTAAATATTGCGAGGATATTTGTGAACATTCTTGAATGTAGGAGAACATGAGTGATGATGAGTAATTAGTATGGATTGAGATATTGTAAATCTTAGAAAGTAGTTCATGATTTATGGAGGATCCTTAGGATTAGTTGAAAGTTGAGATCCTCAAGGGATAAAGAAGATATTTTAGGAACTAATTGAGGACTTAGAGGATTCTTAGGATTTAGTTGAGAAGATTGAGGATCTGAACCAAAATTGGTTAACAAAATCCTTTTGGGTATAATTTGTAAGCCTCGAAGGCTTAAAAGAGTTAGTTAAAGAGAGAGTTGGAAGACAAGAAGGTTGGATTGTGAATCTACGAGCAATGAAATGAGAAAGGGCCATTGATACAGACCATGTAAAGGCAGATCAGGCCAAAGCTAGATTGTAAACATGTTTTTATTTGTATGTGTACATTTGTTTATTGAATGAGGAAATTGAATTCATTGTGACAGTGTATGCCATTCCTTTTATGTGCTGAGTGATCTGTAATTGTGAATTTATGGTTTCTGTGTGATAAACCATGATGAATGAATTCAAGTTAAATTTCTGAAAGTCTTTCTGAGTGAAAAAAGACTTACCATCTGGGTAGAATCTGTGTGATTCTAGTTTGGATTTAATAGATGTATGTACAGGTCAAGTAAAGAAAGAATTACAAAATCTGGAAGAACAGAAATAATACAGAGAGTATTATGTATTGCACTTCGAAGTGGTGTTAAAGAAACAAAGGTATAGTTGCAAGGGAGAGTAAAGAAATCAGAGAAGTCTCGGCACATTATTCTAAGCGGAGAAAGGAGTTGGAAGAGTTGAACTTGGTAACAAGTCGATCTAAATGTGAAAAGGAAATTTAGTGGAAGTGCCAAGTTGGTGGAAGAGTGGAACCACAATGAAGTGAAATTGTGACTAAGTAGATTTCAAAGTAAGTAGAATGTTGTGCAGTGAAATGGTGAGGAATTGGAGCCAAATTGAAATGCGTAACTGCGGAGGTTAGGAGTCTACGAGTATCTTGATCGAGGTTGAAGTGCCATACTAAATCCTAGCTATCAATTTCAATTTCAACCGCTTACGTCACAGTAAACTGCAAGGGTTAAGTTGTTTTTAACCCGTGTGTTAGTTGAAGGGCCGCAAACCGTTGGATCATTGCTAATGCTGATCGTTGTATTAATATCACATCGCATCAAAATTGAATGAATGAAACTTGGCTGGGAGAAATTACGATATGCGATGTGCGATGATTGGGTGACTATCAACTGTCAGATTGAATGGTAAGATCAACGGTGTAGAGTGAAGCACCTATGCAAAAAGGGAAAATCAACGTGGGACCAGTTGTTGTTCAATTGCTATTCAATTGTTGTTCAATTGCTATTCAATTGTTGTTCAATTGCTGTTAAGTTGTTGTTCAATTTTTGTTCAATTGTTGTTCAATTTCTGAGCGGACTTGAGGAGTTTATGGACGCGGTTTTAAATCTATTTGGGGTCCGGTTGTATGCATTCGAGTGGGACCAATGTTAGTTGGCGGATTATGTGTTATATCGTTGTTAGGTGATTGGTGGGGTTTTTTTGGTTTAAACCCACAATGTAAAGGCTTCCGATTTGTATAGGTGGGCCATAACCCACAGGTTCACGGTAAGGTAATTATGAAAACTAGGGAAATTGCCTTTAGGCAGTTTTTCCTACGTCAATCCATAATTATAAATCATTATTGGTGAAAGACCTTGAACGTCACCACAACACCTATACTTTTAGTGATGCCACCTTTGGTGACATTCATTTTTTGGTGACAGAGGCTCTTTTGAACGTCACCAATGAGCTTATGGTGACATTTTTCGCCCCTCACCAATGTCCTTTTTTCTTGTAGTGCAATTAACCTTGACCTTAAATACCTGCAAATTTATGGAGATTCATAAATTGTAGTTAAACAAGTAAGAAACATGATGCATTGTATCTCTGCACACTTGAAGCATTATCAGTCTTTGGTTCAGTCTCTCACTTCATATTTTTTAGCGTTTAACATTTATGCTATTCCTTATAGGATTCAGAATGCCAAAGGTGACATTCTTACTAATGTTGCATCAAAACTGATCCCATCTGAAGATTACAGTCCTGATAGATTTTCTTTAGAATTAATCTTTAGGCCATCCATTCCCGATAATATCACCAATTGGTGGGTATTTAATGATGATGAAGACATTTTAAGTTTCTTAACTTCTGAAAAATCATATGATGACCAAATAATTGATGAAGATGAACATGACAATCAATTAAAATAGAAAATTGAGGATAATCCCATACCCAAATCTATAGTTAAACTTGAGGATCTCTATGATTTAAAAGACAGATTTAAAAGAGTTACCAATTCAAAACTATAGAGTTCAACTTTGAAATTTGAATTAGTAAACCTTGGGACAGATCTTAAACCTCGGAACATCAATTTAGGACTTGGTCTATCGTCTGAATAAATATTATCCTTCATCCATTTGTTAAAGAAATATAAGGATGTCTTTTCTTGGAGTTACGAAGATCTCAAAACATTTGACACTTCCATCATTCAAAATACAATTCCGATGACATCCAATGATAAACTTGTCCAACAAAAATTAAGGAAAATTCATTCGAACTTAGAAAATCAAATCAAAACAGAATTGAATAAACTCCTTAAGGCTAAAATAATTTTTCCTATTAGACATTCAAGATGGTTTTCCAACTTGGTACCTGTTAGGAATAAAATAGTGATATCCCCATTTGTATAGATTTTAGGAATCTTAATAAGGCCAGTCAAAAGGATAATTTCCCACTACCCACTATGGAATAGATTTTACGATCAGTTGTTGGTTCTGAACTTATGTCTTTCCTTGATGGTTTCTCTAAATATAATCAAATTATGGTCCACCGAGATAATAGGTGAAAGACTACTTTCAGAACAAAACAAAGAACTTATGCCTACCAAAAAATTCCATTCAGTTTAATAAACGCATGGGCCACTTTCCAACGAACCATGGATATAGCTTTCAAAAGTATGTTAAACAAAACAGTTGTTGTTTACCTAGATGACATTACTATTTATTCAAAGAACAAAAATAGTCATTTGCAAGACTTAAAACAAATTTTTGAATGCTGTAGAAAATATGGTATTTCATTAAATTCGAAAAAGTCTTTTTTCGCTCTTAGTGAAGGGAAACTTTTAGGATTCATTGTGTCAAAAAATGTGTCAAAAAATGGAATTTACATTGACCCTGATAGAATAAAACATATTTCAAAAATTTCTCCACCATATAACAAAAAAGCATGCAATCATTTTTTTGACAGATCAATTTTGTCAAAAGGTTTGTCCCTGATTTCTCACAAATTATTTTGTTGTTACAACAAATGATTAAGAAAAACATAGTTTTTAAATGGTGTCATCATGAAAAGCAAGAATTCAATTTAATCAAACAGGTAATTATCGATGCTCCTTCTTTAAATACTCTGAATTTCTCAAATCATTTCATCTTATATACCTTTGCTTCTTCAACGTCTTATCCTACTGTTTTGACACAAACCAATAATCAAAAAATTGAAACACCCATATCTTTTTTCAGTTCAAATTTTTAGGGTGTTGAATTGAATTATCCAGAAGTCGAAAAACAAACATTTGTTGTATATAAATCTGTAAATAATTTTAGACCTTTTCTTTTAAAACACACACACGAAAGTAATAGTCCCATTCCCAGCAATGAGACAATTACTAATGTAGAAAGAATTAGGAGAAAAAAGATAAAATTGGATAATAGCTCTGCAGGAATAAGTTATTGAAATAAAACCAACTAAATTGTTAAAGGTCAAGGTTTCTGCAAGCTTCTTACAAGATAATCCAACATACCAGCCAAAGAGGACACCGGTAACAATGAATACATTTATGAGGTAAGCGTAATTGATGTTGATTCCCAATACGCTGATTTATCTTTTTATTTAAAAAAGGGATATGATCCTCCTGAACTCAATTATAAAAGAAAAAGAGCTTTATGATTAAAATAAAATCATTATGAGATTGTTGATAATGTGTCATTTAGGAGAAACTATGATTCCATATTGTTAAGATGCTTAGAAAAGTTTGAAGAACAAATAGTTTTGCGGGAACTTCACGATGGAACAATAGGTGGAAACTTTGGAGGAGATACTACAAAACACAAAATCTCACCTCCTGGATACTACTGGCCCACTCTCTTCAAAGATACCCACACATATGTGAGGAAATGAAAAACATGCCAAACAACTTCTGGAAGACAAAGGAAACCAGCTTTGCCTCTGCAACTAGCCAACATCGAACAACCTTTCGAACAATGGGGACTCATCATCCTAGGTGAGATCATTCCACATTCTTTTAAACAACACATATATATTTTGACTGCTACAAATTACTTCACTAAGTGGGTGGAAGCAATTCGACTAAAGGTAGGCAATTCTGATTATGTTATTGAATTTATTGATCAATTTATCATTACAAGATTTGGTTTGTCTTTTGCACTTATATTTGATAATGCATCTTATTTTTCGGGTACCAGTATGATTGAATTTTCAATTAGGAGAGGTTTTTAACTCAAATATTATGCTAATTACTATCCCCAGGGAAATGGTTTGGTAGAATCCACTAATAAAAATCTCCTTAGAATAATCAAAAGAACTGTAGATCAAAATCAAAGAAACTGGCATAAAGCTTTAATATTTGCTCTATGGGCTGATAGGATAACTCAGAAGGCCTTTATAGGCACTTCTCCATTTAACCTAGTCTATGGGAAGGAAGCCATTATTCCATCACATTTAGCTCTTCCTTCATTAGCCCTAGTTTAATTTATTGAAGAAACACCTTCTTCTTCATTGCAATTAAGAAATTCACAAATCCCAAAACTAGAAGAAGAAAGGGAAAAGGCCAAACTCACACACACCAAACATCAACAGATGCTGAAAGCTTCTTTTGATGCAAGTTCAGTCACACAAAGATCCTTCCAAGTTGGAGATATAATTCTCAAGTGGAACAAAGCACACAAAGAAAAAGGGAAACATACCAAATTTCTGAAATTATGGCTTGGTCCATTTCAGATTGTTGAACAGATAAGCCCATCTAAATTTATACTTCAAGATTTATCAGGAAAGAGAGATTATGTTCCTGTAAATGGGCTCATCTTAAAGAAATTATTTTCTTAATTTCTTAAAAAAAAAATAGAATAAAGAATAAAATCTGTAAAAAATCACTCTGATTATACATTTCGTTGCAATTTATTTTTCCTTTTATAGATTTTGCTAATAAAATGTTAAATAGTACTCTATTGACTTTTCAAACATCTCTTGAAGTTATTTTAATTTTTTCATTTTGAAGGTAGGAATTTTTAAGAGTGGTTACCAAAATTGAAAAGTAGACAAAAATTATAGAAGTCTAAAAATATTTTCCATTAAGTTGTAAAATCTTTTAAAAAACCTCAAAAACTTATATCCTTTTACTTTAGTTTCAGTCAAAAAAGTTTATCCTTAAAAAGTAAAGATCATCTTACGATTTAAACACTTTAAACTCAAATTTGTCATCCAAAACTCTTAAGGAGTCAATGATCCTCCCCATCCATTAAAAAGAGAATTTTTAGAGTGTAATTATAAAATATAATAAATCTAAAAAGATAAGAGGTCTCATCATGAGCTTTCTTACCATGTTCATAGGGAACCAATTAAACTGACATTACCACTCTAAACACCAAATCGGGGTAATGGCTTATGATTTTTAATTATAAGACAAGGGATCTCATCATGAGCCATCTTGTTTGGTTTAATTATTACCGGTGAATGGCATTGTCGTTATCTGGCCACCAAACCAGTACAATGGATTTTTAGCATAAAAAAATTAAAGAAGAGAAAAAATAAAATTTACCTCTAATTATTGCACTATTAAATGGATGGGATACTGGATTGTTGTTGGTTAAAAGGTAACCCTGTCGAGGCTATGAACGCCTATTGGCAGCAGTGGCTCTACTTGTGACAAACGAGTACATTTTAAGCTAAGTCGTAAAAGGCCCCCTACTTTATTTTTATAAATTGATTAATGACGGTTACAAGTAAATATGTGTTTTTCATTCACAAAAGGTTTTAAAAAGAGATTGCAATTTAATGAGTTTTATAGTTAGAGTAATTTTATTTATCTAAATGTTTTGAAAAGTAGTTTTCACTTCTTAGATTATTTTTACTGAATTTTTGGAAAATTTCATTTATCATAGATAACTGGTTCTTCCAGTGAATCACCAATTGTTGTATTGTTCAACGTCCCCACACTTTAATATATTATAAATTTCCTATGAAATTTATTATATTAAAATAGGGACCCTTCAATTTTAGAAAAATCTTATAATCAAAGTTTAATACTTAGGCTTTTTAATTAAAACCCAAGTATTAAACCTTGATTATCCTAAAAACCAAATTAAATAGCCCCGAGAACCAAGACTTATACTTAGGATTTAAAAAACTTAAACTAATAAATAAAATGGGTTATTTAATTAAAATATAAAATAAATTGGAGTTTTTGATCCCCTAAGGTTGAAATCTTCACAAATTCTGACACTTTGTTATACCCCACATCGCAAATAATAAAAGTTCCTAAAGGCAAAGACTTCCCTGCTCTACTCCATAATTGTGATTGCGATTAGACCAGACCCGATGAGAAAATATACATCTCAATTCATAATTCCCCGCGTTTGTGACTATCATGGATGTTTCAAAGGCTTAAATCCATGCCCCATTACCTTAGCCGAATTGCAATTGCGATTAGGCCAACTAAATGCGATTGTGACGAAGCCTGGACTTGATGGGATAATTAAAACAATTTATATATTCCCCGTGGCCATGACTATCACAACAAACCACAAAATCTTAAGTCCTGCCTCCTACCTATTGCGATTAGACCGAACCCGAAGGAAAAATCAACTGCAATGTATAAAATCCCGCATCTACAAGCCATCACAAATTTCATTAGACCAAGCACTCTACCCCTTCCATTTGTGATATGGGATATAGCCAAACCCACTGTGATTATAAAACACGTTTAAATTAAATATCGTGTCTATGCAATCGCAAAATTCCAAGAGTCATGCATCATTTGAATTACGATTCCGCTATGATCCCGATTACCAATTGTGATATGACGACAACAGTGATGTGAGTCCACGTCACTTGTCACCTACCACGTGCCATGTCACCATTCCATGTCATCCACCACGTCATAGTGAGGTCATCCCTGACTTCATCCCACATATCGCAAATTGCAAGTCTTTCGGCCACCTCTTATAGTCTGCAACCCCAAACGTTGATTGCGATAATCCTATGAATTGCAATATGCGATAAATCCCCAGACCCGATATAATTATACACTACAATTCATTTAATCCCCACGTCTATAGTTATCGCAAATAGCAAAGGATCATCATATCACTGCCTCTTGTCATATCCCAATTGCTAAATGTGATTAGGTAATGTGATTAGGTCTGGACCCGACGGGATTATAAAATCCATACCATAAAACCCCGCATCCGGAGCTATCACAATTACCAAAGTATCCTACCTCATGCCAACTACGATTGAGATAAATCCCTAGACCCGACAAGATTATTCACTCCAATCCATAAATTCCCGTGTTCGCGCAATCGCAAAAGTCGCAAACCTTAAGCCATTCTTCCTCTAGGCTCTTCCCATTCCGACTGTGATTTGGTCTCATTCGAATTTTCATCTATTTCAATAGGGATTCTCCTTGTTTGAAATATGACGACAATCCAACCCTCAGTCTAAAAGAAATAATGATTTTGTGATAAAACTGTAAAAGTCAACTTGTCTTACCACATAACTCACTCTACATGACTCTCCATGATGGTTGTGTTCGGAATTTATTATGCCTCTACGTATTTCCTGATTTCCTGCAAAAGTGATTTGTTTCAAATAAAACTTGCTTATCAGTTTCATTTATTTCCAGCTTATCAATTTCTATTTTTCTTTTTCAGGTTCATGACAAAAGAGGATAGTTGTGCTGACAAGCAACAATTCAGGTCAAACAGAGAGACAAGCATCCAGATAATCCAATGGAACAAACAAAGCTGATAAAGACAGCAAATCACATTCAGAAATTTCCACCAAAATATTTTTTTCCTTTAAGCGTTGTTGAAGGGATCTGTTTAAATTCCCTCAATGCTCTACACAATAAATTCAGTTGTTTTATGCTATTTATGCTTACTTTTTGTATGAAATAAAGGCCCGGAATTTTATGAAGAAAGGCTTACGAAAGTTCGCACTACTATACTTTCATCCTTTTCCCAATAGAATGACTAGAACATTGTTTAGGAATCTTCATAAGAATTTTGAGAAGTTGCATTATAGTACTCCTAGAATCATCTTTGTGGGAAGGAATGAATTACTACTATTTCTTTTATGAGCTGAGAAAAGTACATATGGTATTTCTATCTTTTTACCTCTATTTTGTTCATGAATAAATAGTGAATTTATCTTTTTCAGATTTCTTATTAAATGTTATTTAAAGAACAGTGTTACATGTATTCATTTCTGATCATGCTGCCATTGATATTTTTAAATACATGTTCAGAAATTTGCTTTGATATTCAAAATATGATATGAGTTATAAACATTATTTTTGATTAACTACTTAATCAAAGTAATCATCTTGAAATATTTTCATTTCCATTGATGTTTGAACAATCTATATTGTCATTTACTACGGAAATCATTATAGATTGCATCCAGATAAATGTTAAACAATCCTAGGTTATAGAGTAGATTAATTCATATGTTTTTCATTTGATTCATGGTTGTAAATCCTTCTATTTCACTCCACTATAAGCATTACACATTCACTCAATAACCTTTCATTGGGAAACTGGTCCCATTATCCCCAATCGGAGCCACTACCTAAACAGAAAAGGATTTGCCTTAAGGTTTGGACCAGGTGGTTTTCCCCTTGTGTTAAAGAAAATATTTTTGAGACCTCAACAGGTTCATTAATGAAATCATTTGTATGCCCATGCTGAGAAACTAAAATGTTTCACACACCCTACTCCAACCCCAATGGCTTTTTGAAAGGACGTCAACTACCTTGCTCCTGTCCCTATATATGTGAGACAAATAACTATGTGGGAAGGTTGTCATTTAATGTTGTAAATCATCATGGAGTGGCTATAAAGTGAAATTTTTAAGTGTTGATTCCTTTCACACACACACACACATATATTATTTTTTCCTTTTTTTCAAGGAAAACCTCACAAGGAAACTAACAGGATGCTTCTCAACACTTATCGATGAAATCCATAGTAAACCTGTTGATAGACTCGTGCAACTTACCTAGTGGGAGTCGAATTAGGGACTTTCTTGCATAGCCAAATACCCAATAATATTAGCAACAATTGGTTGAGCTAACCCCTCGTATATTTGTGTATTTAATACAAAAAATAGTGCACCACAAATGCAGTGGCCTAGGAATAAACACATGGCAGGAAACATTTGGTAGCGATGAGTAGAGGACAACATTGTATGGTGGATCATCATGGTTTCTATTAGTTGGCCCTAGCTAGTAACATCAATCTTTGCATTAATAATGATTTACCCTTAGCCATAATTATGGACCCAAATGGTTGCTTGTTAGGGAGTCAGTGCTTTCCTGCCCCTTTCAGATTTCCATCAGGTACTCTGTTTGATTCTAAATATTTAGATTTATTTGGCTTTATAGCTCAATATGGTAGTGGGTGTTCAATTATGGGTACTTCCAATGAAATATTATATGAGAAACTATAGATCATACTCTTTCTAGCCCTAATGCTTAGATTTAGTTTACTTTATAGCATTAATGATATTTGGTTATAATTTAAACTTTTTACAGAAGTAACAATTGGCACTATTTATTGTCCATTGTTGTGGGAAGGTATTGAATTTTCCATGCAAACTTGTTTTATATAATGTAATGAAAATATATGTTTTCTAGTAATATTAGTAGGGTCGTTCACCTCGACCCTCTTTGTGGGGATTTCAATTGGGAAATCTAGTTTGCCAACGAGGCATGCTCCATCACTTCATAGTTTTATGTCCACAACATAGGGTTGTAGTCAATGTTAGTGGTCAAGTTTTAATTATTGGACAAGCAACATCTTGTGATTTTGGGTTAGAAATTGTGTTCTAAAGGAGTTGAAAGTTCTCTCCTCTTTGGTCTCACCATTCTTCCTCTTAGGTTGGCCACCCTTCTTTCTCGCTTAAGCTATTCTATTAACCTCTTCATTGGCTCGAATTAGATTCTCCTTACTGCTGGGTTACTAGGTTCTCTCTCTTCTGTGTCTTTCTTCTCTTTCCTCCAACATGTTCTAGTTTCAAAGAATCCAAGTCGCACAGGTATCTGGGGGGTTGTATTTTTCCAATCTCCTCTAATCCTTGCGGAGTCACATCCTTTCGAGATTTTTCTCGAGCCTTCCCTTTCTACATGGGGTCTCACTCTAGGATAGTCCTTTTGGTGCTTACATCATTCTCCTTCCATCCCTATCTCACTTATGACGAATCTGATCTACGTATGGTTAATCAGAAATTGTTAGTTTAGGTGTGGCAATTTTGGAGGGATTCGATATTTACTACCAAAACTTGCCTATGTATGAATATCTATGTATGGTTAACTGGAAGTTGTTAGTTTAGGGGTGGAAATTTTCAATGCCAATGGAATATTGGAGTTTAATTAATTAAAACATTAATAAAATTTCAATAATCCAATTATATACGATTGTAATGTATCAATCCCTTACAAACATACCTACACTAAGTCAGTCAACTTAAGACTTAATACATGGTCCATGTTGACATCCAATCACTCTCAATCACAACTTCCAAATGTAATGGTCTCAAATGGACTTAATAAGTCATGTGAGATATATATATCAAAGACTTAAATGAAAAGAGAGGGCAAGTAGTTAGAGATAAAATAGTGAAAATGTAGGGAAAGTTGAAAAGGAGTGAGGAATGGAAAATAACTTCAACAAATATTATAATCTTTGCTCACATATGGTAAGTGTTTACTGAAGGTGTCCATGTGGTTAGAAGTGAGAGAACCCGCAGAAATTTTGCCCCATGCACTTGCAAGGGCATAAGGAGAATGGTATAAAGCTTATGGTATTGTTTTTATAGGCGTTGAGAAAAAGGGTTAGGGTTTCATTGTAAATTTGAACATTAGGGTTAGGGTTGGATAGAGAAGACACTAGTCGTGGATATCATAGATTATAATGTGTTATTTAATGTTGTATGATCTTTCTTCATCTGTAAAATGATCTTCTAGAAACATGTTCTTGAAATGAAATTGGCGGCGTCCAACCTACACTAATTTTTCAAGTTTTTTGTGAAAACACTTGCAACGAATTTTAATGATGTGACTACTGGTGAATTCAAAGTGTGTGACATAGTTTAGGAGGAGAATTATTCCTTGTGAGATTTTTCTTACCATTTGTTTTCCTTTAAAAATGAGTGTTTTAGATTTATTAATTTCTATGAGTATTTTGGATTTATTAATTTTTTATATTAAAATTATTAGAAATATTTTAATGTAACTAATAACTTTACTTTTCACACTAAGAAGCATGTAGATAAAAATTATCAACATTAATAATAATAATAATAATAATAATTAATTATTAATATTAACATTAACATTAATATTAATATGCTTGATATAAGTGTATTTGGGTATATCAATCACATTTTGCTAGTAATGTAGTGAAACTCCCAAAAATATCACGAACCTTGCCAACCTTATTGAAGAAAAAAGAATAAGATACATTAACTCCCTGAAACTTTAGGACATATCAAAATATCGCAAACCTTATTCACTAAATTATTGTAGGCGGGCGCCTACACCAATACCCTAATCCTTAATAGTTCTTAGAAGAATTATGGTCTATTTTTAATTCCTTTACAAAGCCTTCACATGACCATGTGCTAAGTTATTTGTTTGTTTGGGATAAAACTGCCCTCTCCCTCTTGCACTATAAAAATAAAGGGCCCTATAAATCATGATTTTGATCGAAGAGGGGATTTATGGCATGACGATGATCGTATCTTGGCCTATTCCTCTTCTTCTTTCTTGTTGAGGCGGTGAAGATAGACAGATTCTTCTTGCGGGTTTTTTCTCATCATCAGTGGTGACCTCAAGAAGAGGGAGTTGGGTTGTTTCAGATCGATCCTTCTGAGAGATGGTAAGGGAGAATCCCAAGACTGGAAACGTGTGGAATATAGTGAAGCCATTTGTCAATGGAGGAGCCTTTGGTATGCTCGCAACATGTGTCATCCAGGTCATGGACATGATCAAGGTGTTTGCTATATATTTTGGATTTTTGGGCCTTTTTCTTACTTTATGTTCATCCTTTAAATCCGTTGAGGAAGAGATTGGCCCTTCACCCAAAACTTCAATTCTTTTTATTTTGAAAGTGCTTAGATCCAACCCAATATATTAATGATACAGAATCCCAATATATTATGGATACATAATTATATGTAAATCTATTGAAAAAAAATAAGCTCCTTGTTTTGTAGTTACATGCCCTCTAGCTTTTGTTTAAGCCCCAAATCACAGAAATGTGACATAATCTGATTAATAACTGAGTTCTAGTGTTAGTTTATGTTGGGATGTAATGGCTGATTTGAATTGACCTACATTGTTGCAGGTGCGTATTTAGTTGGGTCAAGGTTCGGGTTAATGTGGCAAAGAACATTCTGAGGGATGAGGGCTTTGGTGTTTTTTACTAGCTTAGTTTCCATTTTATGTTAATCCATGAAAGTTACTTATTTTTCTCATATTGGTGTGGTGCTTGCACCCCAACTTGATGTGGTACATTCTTCCTCGTGGGTTCTAACATCCACTAAGAGGTGACCTTGCTTTGTGGTCCCTTAATTGCAATGATTGTCTTTGATGCCTACCGAGTTGCAAGTACATTAAGAAGAAAATAAACATATTCCTGGTTGAGGATTTCGATAAATTTGTGATTTTGTTGACAACTTGTGACTATCCCATGTGTGAAAATATAAACTCAATTTTTTTGTACCTATTTATGGATTGATAACATTAGGTGTGTGTGCTAACATGAATGGAATGCTAACTGCATGTTGTATACATTATGATGTAAATGAATAAACACTTCTGGAAAAGGCTCCACTCATGATGTCATTTCGTAAATTCTTGCACTCACCAATTCTGGTCAGATGTTAAGGTGCCATGTTCTCGTAAAACTTGCCTATCCATCTCTTTAAATGCACACAATGCACATGCTACCTTGATCTTGTGCTTGTTGTGGGGAAAATGTTGTTATGGTGGAACCCCCAAATCAGATTTATTTGGGTTAACCCTAATTTGAAGGGTAGATTTATAAATATTCTACACATTACATATATACAAAATCTGTCAGGTTCTCCATAAATTTCCTGAGAGAGACTCCCCAACACAACAAGTAGAATACTTTTGTGGTTGAAGAGATTAACTGTTGCTAGTTCTTTTTCAGAACTAGCACAAACTATAGACAATCCAAAATGCCTCATTTTTGGGCTATCAATACAGTATCCATTTAAATAGACATAAGAATAGGTTAACAAAAGATTACTAAGACAATTTCAATGAAATACTGTGAGCAGAGAGAGCCACAGTTATATATCTGGTCTAGTCAAAAATGGATTGGTATCTTCCTCAATGGGGACTGCCAACTTGTTTGCCACTTCTTCAATCAGGTCATGGTTGTCTTATATGCCCTTGTGACAGTTTGAAACTGCCAAGTCCAACACCATCAGATTTATCCCCGTGACCTCCATTTCTTTGTTCAGTTCTTTTAGGCTCTTCTTGTTTCTGATTTCTCTCTTCCAATTTATAAACACATACAAAAAAGAATTGATGAACCTCTTGCTTTATGCAATGGCTACAACATAAATACTTCTCCATGGGTAGAAATTCATTATTTTTCATCTGCAATTTCCTTTTTCATATGTTGTCTCTTTCTAAAATCATATTTAATAATGACATGATTGTTGTTTTTGGTTATTTTAGGAATTCCAAGCTTTACACATTTGCTCCAATATTCATTACACACAACTTCTAAATGATCTTTAATTCCATTACAGGAGGAGACTAAAACACTCTAATGTTTGTGCAAATTAGCCCCAACAAGAGTGGCATAGAAGCAACCTTAATTTCATTGAACTTTTCCACCAAAGTCAAGAGCATAGAATTAGGTCCAACACGGAAACAATTTGATTCCAATGAGATTTTGAAGTGTAAACAAATGGTACTTTCAAATAAATTTATTACACATTGCTAGTTACCATACAGGTAGAACGATTTTGCATGCATCTTTTCAATAAGTATTATTATTTAATTCAGAACATTCCTTGTAGGTTAGGCTAGACTATTCCTGGAAGTGTGAATGCCTTTGTGTAGTTTGAGAAGGAAAAACAAGAAGGAAAGGTAAAGGATGAAATGATGAAGAATATGGAAGAGAACATCTAGAACTTGGATGGGCAACTTAAGGGAAGAGAACAACTTTGTAGAAATTTTCTAGAAAAGGTATTGATTGTGCACTCATTTTTTCCAGTACATGTGATGATCAGGAAGTTCAGCGTATGTTAAAGAGCTTGAGGTTCTATAAGTAAAATAACTAGGAAAACTTGAGACAAGGCTTAGCGAGCAACAACAACAATGGGAGGAGATCATGCAACGTGGGGAAAAATTCAGAGGAAAAAAACAAATGTGTAGGAATGCATATTTTCATTTTCTATTTAACTTTCTTTTCAAGTACTAAAGAATTCATTTGTTTGGTTCAATGTACTAAAGTAATATTTTTCCTAATATTAATGGTCATGCAAGTAAAGGATATTGAAGCACAAATTCAGGCCAAATTGAAATGGAAACGATTACAGACACAAAAAAAAAAACAACAACAACAACAACTTGAAATCAGGGTCAAAGAGCAGAGAAAAAAAACATAGAAGGGGGGATTGAAATATATGGAAAAACTTAAAGGAAAAGAACATATGTGTAGAAATATTCAAGAGAAGGTAATGTTGAAACTTTCTATTATCTGTTTGGATTAATTTTACTTTTGAGTTCAATGCAATACAGCCTCATCTACTAGGGATTATTATTTGTTATGATGTACAATCTCATCTACTAGGGATTGTTATTTGTTATGTTGTACAGTCTCAAGGATTTGGCTAATTTTACATGTCATGTAGGTAAAGAATCTTGAAGCATAACTAGAGGGCAAAGTGAAAGAGCATGATCACTACCACACAGTGTCTAAGAAACCCCTAACAGTCTATCAATTACTAGTTTCAGAACTTGTGACATATGATGTACTATTAGAGGGGTTTGGCAATGAAGGGAGAGCTGAGGAGGCCAAAAATAATTTTTTTGAGTTCTTGTGAAAGGGTTGTTTGACTAAGGAGCCTCAAGGTTAGTTTAAGCAGTCACAATCTTATATGGTTTTTTGGATGTTTTCTTTCTCAGAGATATGACTATTGGTCTTATAGAATTAATAATTATCTTTCCATCCTTCTTTTGCAGGTCATTTATAAACATTATCACAATAGCAATAATATTACATTGAAAGAATTCATCATCCCGTTCAGATTTTTTGAATTCTTTTTTTTCACAATTTCCAGACATACATTCTTTGTGATGGGTGAATTCAATTTTCACATTCAACACTGTCATATTTGTTGCCACAACTATTGGTGTCTCTTTATATAATGGTACTCATCTCTATCCCTGAGAAGATTATTATTGTAAGAACTTGTGGATATGTTTCTTTGAGCTACATGCATATTTGTTTTGGGTTAATTTGACCTTTGGCTTACTTTATTTGGGGAAATATTCTATCAAAACCGACATGCCATTGACAAATATTTGCGATGACCAGGCATTGAATGCCATGCATCCAAAATCATTGCATATAAAATGAGTTTCTAGGAATGCAATTGATTAAGAAATGGTAACATAAGTAAGCTAAGCATTCAAGTTGTAAAATCTATGAAATCACTTTATTAGTTGATAATAAAGGCCAGTAGCATGGAATCATTTTCACTTTTAGTTAAGATAGTTTTTATACTAACAAGTTTCTGCCCAAAATTTCTTCATTATATTACTTCTCTCTAGATTTGATGCAATCTTATCATATATTTTAATTTAAATCAACATATCCCTGATCAGCCAACTTATATTTATATGAAATTCAAAGCTTTCGTCAAGTTTACAAATTCACATAGGACTTATATGCACATGTTGTATGTGGAATACACTTGCACATTTCTTCATTCAACATTATAACTATATGTTCGTAGAAGAGCCTGCTAACATGTGAACTTTGTTGGCCCACAGACACTCTTTTCTGCAGCCCCAAATCCTAATTGATTGTAGGTTACATAGGCCCATTGTGTAACCTTTTGCATTTGATTCCTCAAAGCCACACCTTTACATGCTTTTGGCAATGAGCCAATCTTACTTGCATGGGAAGGTGTGTGACCTAGCCAAGGAAGAAATCAACTCAGGGAGATGTTTGTGGCATGTGGGAAAGTGAAGACACCCAACAAAGGAAAAAATTAGCATTGCGAGGGTGTTTGAGATGTCAAGGGTTTTGTCAAACATGTTTTTTTGTTTTTGATTGTTGTCTGCTCAACATGTGTGTTGTTCAGTTTAGATATCAAATTTCATTGAGAGACACAAAATTCCTGTAAGTTAATGAATTTTTCTTGAAGCATGACATATAAAGCTTACAAATAAGAGAAATTAGTGAGATTCTTGCTATACGTAGTGGACATAGTTCTATTCTTTTGGTTGATAAATTGTAACATTAAAATGTAGGAAAATCATCCTGAATTAAACTCTTTGTCTCAGGAATTCATGATCTGGATTATGGGTGAATATGCAGAAAGGATTGACAATGCTAATGAATTTCTTGAAATCTTTTTGGATACTTTTCCTGAAGAGCCAGCTCAAGTGCAAGTGTAGTTACTCACTTCCACTATTAAATTATTCTGTAACAAACCTACTAAAGGGCCTCAACAAATGATTCATGTCTTTTGCATTCATCCTCACTACCTTCTCTTAGAGATCCATGCCTCCTTTCATATTTTCCTGGATATTTGATCTCCTATTTATTTTTTATTGTACTTGATATTTACATAAATCGATTTTAAATGTATTTTTAAAACTGATAACATTTATGAGTTTTAGTGAGACCCTCTTTTACACTGATGGCTATATGTAACATGCTTCCTTTTCTTTTATGAAGCCATGATTTCATTTGGATTCAAAAGGACAAGTGGAGCATCCTAACTAATGTAGCCTATTTTTTGAAGTCTCATATATAATGATTATTAAAATGGATGGTCCTTTTTCACTTCAATACAACCTTGTTTTTCCTTATATGCCTCCTCTTTGTTTGAATTTCATGAAAAATTACTACTTTTTGTCTTGCTTGTTTCATTTTGAAGTACAACAGTTTCTCATATTCTATAGTTCTAGTCTTCATGGTCTGGCTGCCTTTTTTTGTGTGTTGCCTTATCTCATTCCTATTATTTTTTCTCTAATTTTCTTTTACCTCTGTTAAAAAAAAGCTTTTCCTCAATATGTTTGTCATCAATGTCATGATTCTCCTCTTCCATAGGAGGTGAAAGCATGGTTTCTAGAGGCTGTAGTGGAATATTACATTCTATGAATTATTTTTATGTTGTTTCATATTAATTTTCGGGTAGTTAATAGATAATATATTATTAAATAAGTGAGACAAGGTCATACTTGATCATCCCCACTTTGGATCCAACTTTCCTATAAAGGGAAGCATAATATATGTTGTGAGGTTACTTTTTGACATTTTCAATACAAACATTATTTGTTTGAGAAATTTCCTATTAAGGGTGGCACCCAACAATATTGTATTCTCCAGCTCCATGATAATGGGTTCCCACCTATCATTTTGCTTCTTTCATGTTGGAATCTTCTTTGCCTTTAAGAGTGCTAATCAGGGAAAAATTTATGGAAATTTATATTAAAGTTTAGAAACCTTGGCGAATCCCACTAGTCCATAATATGCAATATGTAAAATGTTTGGGGATATGTTTAAAAAAATATTCAAATTTATAATAATTTTATATAGTCTCTATATAAAATTTTGGTGATTTTTAGGGTAAAATAATTTCATACTATAAAATTTAGGTGAATCATTTTTAGAAAAAATGGAAATTAGAGAATTATTTTTTTGGAAAAATTATAGAAAATTAGACCACCTGCGAATATTAGCCCCTAAAATTTTCCTTGGTGCTAATGCCAGCCAATGGTATATGTCATTCTATTGTAGTGGTCGTGGGTGCATTTGTGGTGCCTTTTTTTTAGTTCTCTCACTTCCTTACTCACGTAATAGCAAGGCCTTTCTTAAGAGTATTGTGATTGTTGGTAGCAGGACGAGGGAGCTAAGAGGTTAGTAAGAGGCTCCCTACTCATAATGTAGGCTCCCTCCCTAGAACTGCAGGCCCCAAGTCTATCACACTCTATCCCAAAGTCCCTAACAATAAGCGATATCAACTTACCAAAGGTAAGGATCACGCTCTACCCTATTGTCCTTGATCTTCCCATCTTGACCCTTGAGAGTCAAATAATAGAACACCTACATCCACCAACTTGGGCGAGATCTACCTACTGCAAGGAGTAGGGGTCACACTTTATCCCAAGTCCCTCATCCCATTGGCCAGATGGGGAGGTTATCCCACAAGGTGGGTAGGATGCTAACTAGAGCATACTCTGACTAGGGGGGATCTCAAATCTCACAAACCATATCAGTCAAAGGTCCCTCATCCCCAGGAGCCTACAAACTCAATTCCTCACGCTGGGAGCTCAATCAGGGAGGAAGAGTATTGCTCAGTGTCCTCGATCATCTCAGACCCTTACCCAAGAGGGTTACATCCATCAATCCATGTTGCTCTCTGAAGATCATAAACACATCATTGTGCTCGTAATCGTTATCAAATTAAAATAGCTCACCAAAGAGTTTAATCATATTGCCTCATGCATTACTAATAGAAACAATTATATTTTTTCATGTTTATATAATACATCAAATTTCAAAACAAAATAATATAGCATAAAGAAAAAAAAACAACACCATATTGATATTTTCTCCCTCTTACGCAGGGAAGTAGTAATCACACGACTAAGCTTGACTCATATAAAAACTTCATCTTAGCTCATGAAGATTTCTCTGACACAACTACGTATGATTAGACTTTGTCTAGATCATAGTGAAAACAAGGATGTTCCTAGATACATATGTATATACAAACTCCATCTATGCGAGCAACATAAGGACTCATAAAATCTAGAAATAATAATTTACCAATGCACTCTAGTGAAAAGAAAAACACTTTATACATGAAGTGGATCCTAAATCAAACACATGTTCCAAAACCCATAATATGTCATAGTAAATTTCAATACAAGCCCATTCTTAGTTGTCTCACTCACATTGTTGTTCTCATAATACTCTTATTTTTATTGCATCAGTGGTGTGGGAACACTACTTGTACTCTGTTTATTCCATGCTAAAAGCAGTGAGTTGTTGTGTTTCATTTTCAACATTATACACCAAAGGATGTGCAAACAATTCATCCTTTAGTTGTGTGATTTGACTAACTACCTACAGCCATCAATGTGCCCTGTCCAACTCTCTTCTAGCAGTGTAAAATTGGTATGTGTGTCTTGTGTGTTGCCTATAGCGATATGCTTATCCATATGTGAATATATATATGTTAATTGTCTTAATGTGGAAGTCATTTCTTTGACAATGAAAAGTACTTACATATTGCTTCTACATATGTAAAGATATCGCGTGAGTGAAAGAGGCTTATTAACGGAATGTTGTGTATGCATAATGAAAGGTATATAGTGTTGTTATCAATGTTGGCATATCAAAATTGGGTGAACATAATCGTAAGGATAGAATTGGACTTCAATCCTCTGTTGGATTGTGATCTTAACACCATAACAAAACAACCCCAACAACCATATATTGAACCAAATATGAACAAAGGACAAGAAGCATGATCTCATCTTGTACATGAAATGCAGAGACATTACAATTTAGTTCCACATTCCAGATCCATGTTGGCCAGACGGATGGGCCCTAGACATACCATTTACCAATTACTAATCAATTAGAATACCAAATTTTTGCATGCGACTAGGAGGTTCCAAAGTTCCAGTGACATTATATTACTTGTTGTAATGTCATGTACTTTCCTTAATTAAATGGCATGCTCAATTAATATTTTTATTAGAGAATTTGATGCCTGAGGTGGCTTGTTGAGCTGCCTCCCTCTTCATTGGCTTGTAATTCTACTCCCAACCCTTGAGCAACCCCCTATAAAACGGGGATCTACTTTTGCATATTTTCTAAGTTTCTAGATCTGATTGTAGCGTCTTCATCGAGGGATGTTTTTTTTATTGCAAAACAAACATCTCCATCTTCAAATGTTTTAGATATGTACTAGCTGCCAATGCCACAATGGAAAGGAATTTTTTAACTCCTTCGACATGTGCAAGTTCTGTTTGAAGGTCTTTTACTTTCTCAAAAATTATATTGAGATGTTGCATGCTTTCAGCATTTTTGCTTTCTGATTGCCCCCCTGCAATATCAGGCACAAGAAATATGTTTCGAAGCCTCTCCATCTATACTTTCAATTCCTTTTTAAATTTCATTTCAGAAGAAAGATTATTCATCAATGAAATTTTTTCTATTTGTTGTATGTGAATTGTCCTTTCTAGTTCTGACACCCTCTCTTCCACAACTTTATACTCTCTGATACGTTTCTCACATTCAACTGACAATGTGGTGTTTTTGTTTTCCATTTGACATAGTATGGCATGTAACTCTTTTATCTCAAGTTAATCATTTTTACATTTTTCTATCTCTCTTTGTAGTTTGGTCTTCAAATCATTTCCTTCTACTTGTAACAAGAAAACCTCCTTTCCAAAATTTCTTATTTGACTATTGCATTTTGTAAGTTCATGTTCATTTTTTTATTTCACACTTTGGATAAAGAATATCCATTCATTGAGGTGTTCCACATGTCCACATGAATTTTTCAACTCACTACTCAAGTTTATGTTTTCTCTTTCAAGTTGAGAAACCCTTTTCTAGAAATTGTGAAAATTTTCTTCAAGACTGTTTATCTTCTTATTGCACTATTGATTCTCAACTATTAGGGTATGCTTCTCTTCCTACAGATCCTGGGAAAGTAATTTTTGCTTCTTCAATTCATCTCCAAGCCTTTGTGCCTCTATTGTATGAGATGATAATACATTTCCTAGATATGTCTTTCTGTCTCTAACCTCCTCCTCTACGTTTTCAGAAATCTTTGACATTTCTAACTTTTCCTCAGTTTTGGCAAATTTCCCTCAATTTTTTATTGTCATCTTGCAACTAATAAAACAAAACTAAAGATTCTCTACATCTAGTCTTAATAGTTTGATTTTCCTTGTGATTATATGAAATATTCTACTTGGGTCATTCCTTTCCTCTTTCGAGCAATAAAGTTCTTGCTACAGACAATTTCTTTGGTCCAGACGAAGTACCACTTCATCCAACAAATTGACCTTATATTGCTTCAATTTAAAGACCTCCTCTTCTAGAGTCTTAATAGAAATTGATGCAAATGAGATTTTCTCCACCAAAGCATCATTCATGTTTTGGAATTCAAAAATATCTTCGTCTACATGCTTTATTTTTCTGTCATCATCCTTCAACCTCTTAGTTCCCACTTGTATCTCTGCTGTTAGAGAATTCTCTTGTTCTTATGACTAACTCAATGCTTGCTGGAAGCTTGTCAGAGTTGCATCAATCCTCCTATTCTCGGCAGTCATTTCTTGAAATCTTATTTTAATATTTTGTTCTTCATTATGTGTCGAAATTAGTTCTTCCATTAGCAAGCTCATATGCTTCACTAAATGCTCCATCTCTTGTTCAAGGGAATTATTGTCCCTTTCTAAGTTGTGTGCTTTCTCTTCTATAACTCTCAAGTGTAGAGCTCTAGTTGATAACTCATCTTTAAGCTCTTTATTTTCTTCTTGTGCATCCTTCAAAGTTCAGCCTCTCAGTTCCCACATATATCTCAGCTGTCAGAACTTCTCTTGTTCTTGTGATTAACTCAATGCAATTTGGATGCTTTTCATAGCTACGTTAAACTTTCCTTCAGCGTCCTTTAGCCTCTCAATTCCTTCTTGTATCTATGCTATCAGAAATTTCTCTTGTTCCTCTGATTGACTCAAGGCCTGTTTGAAGCTTCTCATAGTTGTATCAATAATCTTGTTCCGAGTTGTCTATTCTTGCAGTCTTATTCTAAGAATTTGTTCCTCATTATGTGTAAAAAACTATAAGTTAGTTCTTCCATTAGTAAGCACGTCTTCTTGATTGAATGTTCCCTCTCTTGTTCAAGGGCATTCTTGTCCCTTTATAAGTGGTGTTCTTTCTCTTGTACAACTTTCTAACATAGAGCTCCAGATGACTTGGTTCTAACAAGGATGAATCAAAAATAAATAAATAATTGGGTCTAAAAAGGATGAAAGCGGGGCTCTGCTGCAAAGTGAGTAAGCCTAGTCCAACCCCTTAATTATCCTCCCAACCCCTTCAATCAAAAGGATGCTTTGAGGAATACCTTTTTTGTTTATCCTACCACTACCGCCATTGAATAAGTTGAAGCCCTATGTATTTCTTCTCTTTCTCCCCAGAGAACCAAGTCATGGTAGAGCACCTTTATCATCCTTTCTAGGATAGAAGGATACTTGGAACTGGGTCATGGAAGAACACCTTTATCATCCTTTTTGGGATAGAAGGATACTTGAAATCGCATGCTACTGCTACTATCAATAATAATTAGAGGTGCCTAGACAACACCATAGAATTCTCTGAAGATCCACCAGTCTAGATTGACACATACTATGGGCAAGAGAGACGGTTGCTTCCCATATAGGCTTATTAGTATGTTGCAACTTTATGTGGCATGGTGCGAAGCTTTTCTTGCATCATATATTATGGATATTTTTATGGATATGGGGTCATGAAGCATGTGGCTCCCATGTGAGGGTCAGAATCGAGGTCAACTAATTTAAAATTTTTAACTTTTTGATTCGTTACGTTTACAAAGAAATTTGATGAATAAAGCTACCAAAAGCTCCAAATTTTAGGGGCGAATTTTCGCCCTTGGGCGAAATTAAGGGGTTTTAAATTTTTATTGGGTGAATATTTTGTATCATAGTACATTGTTACAAATCACCTCAAATTTATTTAAAAATTAGGTATGGAGGTTAGCCCACCTTATTTTAAGGTAGAGGGTAAAAGAAATAAATTTAGCCCTTGAAATTATGAGTTACAACCTTCCATTCATCCTAATTTTCAAGAATAATTATTTATGATAGTTATTTCCCCTCCCCATTTGCTGTAAAAAAGGTTTTTTGCTTTCATTTGCCGATATTTCATGGTTTTTGGATCAAATGGTCACAAAAGAATAATTATTTTTTATTTAAAAATTCAAGTCTCTTATTTTCGTGTCTATTTAAAGATTGAATAATGCTCTTTCCATATTCCAAGTTTGGATCTATTTAGTCATAATCATATATGAGGGTTGTTCACAAAGTTGTAGAATTTGAATAGTAGTACACAGTTGTTCGCAAAGTAGTGAATTTTGAATTAATATGTCAAGAATCAATGTACAATGGTACAAGTAAGTCTCTGTTTTAATGGATTTTTCGTATATATAATTATTAATTTTCTGGTATATACTTGTCATTTTCAAATATTATTTAGATAATATATTTTTTGAATTTTCAATCACGTTAAAATAATTGACGTTTGATTCTTGATTTTTAACTTCCACCAATCAATCAACATCATCTATGAAAAATTTAAAAATCTTTATTCCAAAAAAGTAATCCCTTACCTTCCAAAATCAATACAAGCCAAATTCCATCATTTATTTTGTTACTTACCCTTTATCTTCAATGTACACTCTATGTTAATTACGTTTCTACGAAAATATGATAAAGTAGTTTTTATTATTTGAATAAAAAGGTGCTCTTAGTTTGAGAAACTTTACCAGAAGACTCTTTGCTCGAAGGCACTCTATTAAAAATCAAATTTCGCTAAAATTGTTTAAATTTTATCAATTACATTTCTACTAGGAATTGATAAAGTAGTTGTTGTTATTCTTGGAATAGTAAGGTTCTTGTCATTTGAAAAATTCACCTCGAACACAATTGAATGGATGTTCCAATTGAATGGATGTCTAAAGACATCTTATTAAAAAAAAATAACAATATATATTTATGTTGACAGTGCTGGACCTGCCAACATCAAGGGATCTCCCCGGTATGAAGTCCCAACTAGAACTCACACCGTTTGGTGTAGGAGTCCCATCCGATACGATGGCCCAATTTCCATTATCTTAAATATTTGCCTCAACTCTTGCTTGTCAGCATAGGAGAGTGGTCTTCTTTGTCTTCGAGTAGTGAGGTTCGCGTGCCTGGTGATTGTTAGTGTTACTTGTGTCAATGGTTCTTTCACCGCAGAGGGAGAGGGTGAGAGTGAGTCCCAAGTCGGATGGGAGGAAGTCCCAACTCTATTAGGAACACACAACACAATATGATGTGCACAACTTTCGGAGGACTAGTCCACATAGATGTTGTAGTCACAACACACAAGGAAAGATAACACGTACAACACACAGTGAAGGAGTCCGCTCGAGTGAGATGGTCATTATAGCAAGTTTACATGAAAGGTTTGTTTGATGTCTGCAAAGGTAACCAACATGGGCAGGACAATGTTAACAACTCATCTAACACATTTTCATTAATATATATGTATTACAACAATTGAATGAGTTCAAGTTTTAAACACAGGTTAAAGAAACATGCATTACAAGTGTTTAAGATTAGTCTTACAACAATTACAACATGGGTGAAAATGTGTTGGCCTGTTAGTAGGCTTATAAATTAAGCGAAAGTTCCAAGACACATCGTTACACCATACATCACTAACCCTGTGGGTGGGGCATTGGAGCCAGTACTTGCTCCTCAAAGAAAAGATTACAGACTCTCAAGGGTATGTCGGAGGAGCCGAGGTGAAACGTCCTTTGCATGTACAAATGAGGGGGTATTTATAGCCAAGGGTGAAACTAACCCTTGTGGCTGTTCGACTTCCCTCATAACTGTTTGACTTCCATGACCTTTCAACTTTACATGACTCTTCATATGACAAGTGGGTCTCTTTTACTTCCACACAACATTACATTAATTGATGGTATGGCCCACAGTAGAGATGTGGATGACATGACTCATGAAAAGACTCGACATGATAGTGCTGGTACATTCATGCTATTGTTGGTGTGCATGTCGATTTTCTGTGTTGCTGGGTGATGGATGTCCTCATGGTGTGTCACAACTTCACCTCTGCATGGCAAGGTGCGTAGAGTCTTTGATGATCGTTGGGTTTGCATGATGTCACATTCGCACGTTGCTCCTTGCTTGTCTGTTGGCATGTTTGATAGGTTCATTCGATCACAAAAAGTGCATGTTCATCCATCCGCGAACACATCTCAGCATGGACGCTCGTCCGTCCGTCTGTTAACACATCTCTTGCATGATCATCCATCCGCAAACATGTACTTCTGCATGTACTCCATTTGTTCATCCCATCTGTTGTCGTTCCACGTTTGTTTGTGTACCTGTATCTGTAGTCACTCTTGACGTGATGACATCAAATCCATAAATCTCCTAGTCTACCATGATGCATGATCGTTTTGGATGAAGGTGACTGGGAGAGGAGACAAGGTTGTGAAACTGTGCAAGGCAAGCTTCGAGTTGGGGTGGAGGCTCTAGGCACTACTAGTGAAAACTGCGCAAAATACACTGGGAGATGGTGATAGCAAATCTGGATCAACAGTGATTGTCTGCGGGGTCTGGCTCAACTAGAGGACAAATCTGCGCAATTTTTGGGAGGAGTAGTCTAGGTTGCGAGAAGGCTGGTGATGAGCCCCAAAAATGGACAATTATTTGGGCTCATTCAACCTCCTAAGTTGACTTAATCCACCATTCTCATTTGTTTATTGCATGTTTTTTATTATTTTTATGTTAATAGAGTGAATTTGGTTGGTCATCATGCCAACAAGTCTAATGGGTGCTTTGTGTAGCCTTGTTGGTCAACTTGGAGACAAATTTGAAGGTCTTAATGAGCACTTGGCAGCCAAATTCGTGGGAGAACAAGCTAGAGGATTTGTAGGAAGGTGTCCCCCTCATTTATGGGCCCTTACCTCGAATTCTCCACCATCAACTCGGAGTTCAAGGGCCACTGAATCAATCAGCTCAAGGGCAGCCAAGCAAGTCAAGTTGGACTGTTTTTAACTACAAGACTTGGGCAGCCAAGTCCCTAAAATTTAGGAGGACTGTTGGGTCCTCAAATTGTATAAATAAGAAGGCTTAGGGCCTCAATTGGGTTAGCTAGTGGGTAGTCATTTTGTGTAGCTAGTTAGTCAATTTGGGGTTAGCTAGTTAGTCAATTTGGTTAGTCATGTTGTAGCTCGGTTTTTGCTCCTTGTAAGCCAGTTTTGGCATGTCATTAGATTCATGATTATTCAATAAAGACAGGCAGCTTTTGATCCAATTCTGAGTTTTTAAGAGAGCAACAGACCTCCTCTGTGTTGTAATGTTAATTTCTTTTTGTTTCAGCACTTTAGTTCATTGCTTTACCATGAAATTCGAAATTACAGGTTTGCTGAGTTAGTTTTTATGAGATTGAATGAGTTTAGCTTATGGTTGAATTGCTTTCGGTTGTTTAGTTAGACTAGCAGGTTGATAATACATTGGAGCTCCAAGGAAAAAGGTTGAGGAAGTCTCCACTGCCATCTCTGTTTGGAGATTGGAGTGCAGCCTATACCAGCCACAAAAATACGCAGTTCTTCACTTTATACATGCTGCAACATAGTCTCGTTTATGATAGATCTTTCCATGCACTTCACTCTTGCACCATACACCTTCATCACCGCTTCATGCACATTCCTCTACACGCTTTATATTGTTGTTCATTGAGTTCATAAGCCATTTGTTTTATTTACACTGCTTTTCATCGTTCTATTACCTCCTTCTTCGTCTTGATCACGCATACAACCACATCCTTGACCTCTGCTCCGCTCTGTTATCTCCCAAACTCCTCCACTCCTCACGTAACTTCATTCTTTAGACATTTCGTTGTTATAACCTTCCATCCATCAACCCACTTCATACACTCATTCTCCATCCTACTTCTCCACTCCTGAGCCATCACCAGCTTTATTCCTACCTTGCACATCTCCCCCTACCATTCCATCACTCCACCATCACTTCAAACACCCACGGTAGGTCATCCTGTAGCAATTTGTAGACTTCCTGTAGAAACCCCTGCGTTTCCTGTAGAATCCCCTGCAGACATCCTGTAGGAGGCCACTCACTCGGTTGCTGAGCCTCTGAACGTGAGGAACCTCTGTGGACTGATGCTAAGGATCTCTGGGAACCTCCCTAGCCTCCCCAACCTTTCCCAAGCTTTCCTTCCTTCCGCATCACATCTGCACAACCAAACCCTAATAAGCACAAAATCACAATCACCCCCCACTTAAAGAAAAAATACAAAAACATGTCTTTTAAGCTGCAAGTAGATTAGATTCATGCATTTTCACTTATTAGAAGTAATGGCATCATTGGTAGAAGTTTCCTTCACATTCTTTGCATCATAGCGGTTAGACTAGTTAAATTAGGGTTTCCTAGGGTTTCCATGTTTTGATTTGCTTTCAGTTCATTTTTGCCAAGTAGATTAGTCTTCTTTGAGCTAGCTTTCGTCCATCATTTAACAAGCTTCTTCTGAGAGCCTATAGAAGTTGGATTGAGCCCTAGCGGACTTGTGCCAGCTGACCAAGTGACAGCTGCGACAAGAGCTAGTACTTGTGCATACAGCACCGTCGCTTCCAAGTTTGTACGAACTACCGGGTTGATAAAATTAAGAGACAGGAAGCCCCAGGAGTTGTTGCATTATTGCTACAATACTGGAGCTCACCATCTTTTTGGCGCCGTTGCCGGGGAAGCGGCAGAGTATTGGTGATTGTTGCTATTCTTCTATTTTCTACTACAACCTTCTGCTAAGTAGTTTATTTCATTTCCATTATGCAATTTCATTTATGCAAAAAGTAGATTAGCATTTCTTGCTTTCATAGATTAGCATTTCAATTCCGCAATTTCATTTCTGCAAGCGTAGATTAGCATTTCAATTCCGCAAGCGTAGACTAGCATTTCATTCCTACAATTTCATTTGAGCAAAATAGATTAGTCTTTTCCTGCTTTCATTTCAATTCCGCATTTTCATTTTAGCAAGATAGTTAGTTGCGGTTCAATCTATTTCAGTTTTGCATGTAGAAGTAGAAAAAAGAAAAAAATCAAGCAAAAAGATTTCATTTCATGCCTTGTAGGAGTAGAGATAAGTTAGAAAAATGATTGCAAAACACCCCCACTGCTTCACACAGCCTTCTCTCTTCTTCGATGGCTGTGATTGAAGAACCTCTGGGTGGACATCAAGACATATTTGAAGAACCTCTAGGGGAGAAGAAGAAGAAAACATTCCTCTGGAGCAAATTTCTTGCCATGCAACTGGATACCTTGCGGATCCAAAAGAAGCAAGAAGAAGCCAAGAGGGCTTTGGCCATTTTTTGTCCTAGGTGCACTAGAAGGCATCCTAGGAACGAATGTCCATTGTACTCCATAGAAGTGTGTTTTGTCTGTGAAGAATACCATCCTACAGATCAGTGCCCTTCCTTACCCAGAATCAAAGCTGCATATCAAAGAGCCAAAGGAGCCACTGAATCACTCTACTATATGAACCAAAGGAGGCCATATGGACCTAGATCTTACCAACAAGAACTGCAAGGGACACCCGAGACCTATTATGACCCCTATCAAGCCACTTTCATGCCTTCTTGGGGTCCCCCTGCTCATCCTTCCTGGTTTACACCTCCTCCTTGGTCATATCCTCCTTGTTCCTTCACAGATCCATATTATGCCCAACCAGTTGCTCATTCATTTCACTCTTATGCTCAGCCATAGCCTCAGTGGAATGCACCTTATCAGGAGTGGAGGCCCCAGTACAACTCTCATCCCGCTCATTTTCCTCCACCACCTGCTCATCCACAACCATCGCCTCCTCCTCCACCAAGGCAACCCCAAATGCCTACCCAACCACACTGCCATCCATCTCCATCTCAATTTCACACCTCCACTCAACTACCCGTACCATCATCTCCAAACCTACACATTGGAGCAGCTCAACACAAGTGCAAAGCTGAGGCACATCATGTCCAAATGACTCCTCTTGAGCTCAATGATGTTCACCAAAGCTCAGGAAGAGTGTTGCAAAACCAAGATCCTATTGAAGAACCAAAGGAAAAAGAAGGTTCCAAAGAAAAGATCAAAGAACCATGGGCTGCACTTGATGAAGAGAAGAGATCAGAATCAGAGATGGAGAAATTTCCCTCATGGTTACTATCAAATCTTCCATGTATTCAAGAGAAAGATCAACAAAAAGAGGAAGATCAGAAGGTCATGATAGAAGGTGACATGAAGAATGATCCAGATCAGCAAAAGAACCAAGGATATCAAAGCTATATTGAGATATGGTTTCAGAAGGTCACTAAGTTGCAGCAGTACTTTCTTCCTCAACTTCGTTTGATCCCTTCAAAGCCAGATCATTTGGTCTCTGAGATCTGGGTACCTGTCAAAGCATGCATTTCGAGCCTTCACAGCATTTTGTCTCTAATCTCGATGTGCACATGGCTCCATTGGAAGTATTCTTATACTTGAAAATGATTTTGTTTTTCAAGTAGGGTAGGGTAGAAAAAAGAAAAAAAAAGAAAAAAGAGAAAAAAGAAAAAGAAAAAAAATGAAAAAAAGAGGAAAATAGAAATCTAAGGTGAAAACCTCCTCGGAGGTGCCTTAGATTGGCTCATTGATTGAAAACCTCCATGAGGCGGTCAATGGGTTGAAAAAAAAGAGAAAAGAGAATACGATCTTTGGGTGAAAACCTCCCTTGGAGGCGCCCAAGGCAGGCAATTAGGGTGAAAACCTCCATGAGGCGCCCTAGTTGTTTTTCAAAAAAAAAAAGAGAAAAAGAAAAAAGAACAAATAAAATTAATTTACATTGGCTAATTTCAGGTTGCAAGAAGGAAATTGTAGGTCAGGTGGATCACTCAAAACAAAGACAAAGGAGTTTTTGTGCCTTCTACACGAAGTTTCGTATCTTCTACAGGAAGCTTACAAAAAAGCCAAATTGATCTCCGAGGAGGACCTGAAGGCTTGGAATATGTCCATGAGGCCTACCCACATCCATGTTTCCATTCCTCACCCCTTTTCCATCATTTTTTTTTCATGTCATTATGCTTCTTTCCTCAAAATTGTGTCTTCTACAGGAAGCTCTGTATTTCTACAGGAAACATCATGTAGAACCTTTGGACGAGCCAAATACAATTTCAAAAGTGAATCTAATGGTGGGAATCTGTTGATTATGCCTACAAGCACTTGTGTGTCCATCCCTTGCCTTTCTCCATCATTTTTTTTCACCTCCTTGTGCTTCTCATTGTGCTTCTACAGGAACTTCCTGTAGAAATTGTGGGAAACTAGGCATGCATTTCAAAAAGTGGTTTGGCAAGCATGGTAGCTTCCTCAAGGGTCCAGAAGCCCTCATGCAATCTTCCAACTCCTCCTCCATCAGCTCCATACCTGCATCACAGCCAAAATTCATTTTGTCATCCCATGCAAGCACATGCAAAAAGCCTTGAGGCAAAAATCCATAGAGCAGAATTTGTTTATGCCATAACTTGAAAACCATGCATCCATTTGACAAACCTTTTTATGGGGAATTGTAAAAGGTTGATGACAACATGCCTGAGCAGTTTCATGCAATTCCGGTGCACGGTTTCCAAGAAATTAGCCTCCATCACCATCAACCATTTTTGCGTTTTCTCCATATCCGTGCATCCATTTTAAAACCTGTTTCATGGGGAGATGCACATGGGTGATAGTAGCCTACCCAAGCAGTTTCAGCCGATTCTGATGCACGGTTTCCGAGAAATCGAGCTCTGAAATCTTCAGCCATTTTCCATTTTTCTCGAAATCCGTGCATCCATTGATCACGAATTTGCTATGGGAGATGCATAATGATGGTAGGAACATGCTCACCGAGTTTCAGATCAAACCGATCTACCGTTTGGGAGAAATGGCAAAAAGAAGTTCTGGTTGTGACCATGCAGCAGCAGCAGCTTGAATAGGCAGAGTTGAACGTGGAAATGAACGCGTGCAGCTTAGATCCGTCCAGAGGGCACCTGCACAAGAAAAAACAGCCATAAATCATCAGTCAAGCCACCATACATGCAGCAAATGAAGATCAACACATGCATGCAGCAACACGCTTCACAATCAGCCGTTTAACTTTCAGGTACGTGACTTAACCTTGTTCATCTATTTGCATAGATCTAATCTAAAGCAATGCATGAATGAATGAGATGAGTGGATTCAGCCAAGAAGGGAGCCACGTTCAATTGCACTCAGCAAGGCAAAAATCACGCATGCATGGATCAGCCATTCACGTGAAGTTCAAAACAAAACACAGTCAGTTGGGGATTAACTAAACTCTAGTGCAACTAATGGAATTGAATACAAGCAGAGAACAAATAGATAACAACAGCAGTTCATGACATTACTTCAGTTCGAAAAAGCCAGCACGCATGTTTTTTGCCACCTCACCACAAGTCACGCAGTAATTCAAGGGACGCTCGGCTGAAACTCTCACCACTCTTTGTTCAACTGCGGTCAACTGAAGCGCATGTCCACCATCCAGATCAGTTAAACAATGGTGCTCTACCGATTTCTACCTTTTATTCTCGAGATCTCTCCAGTTCCTTAAACAATTCCCGCCTGTCGCACTCTACAGGCGTTTCTACAGGAACGCAGTCTCTACAGGAGCGCAGTTCTACAGGAGCGCAATTCTACAGGAACGCAGTCTACAGGAACGCAGTCATCTACAGGAAAGCGGGTGCCTCACGAAAAAAGGTGGCCAATTAAAGAGGTAACCCTGAACTTTGCATGCAACTGGTTAGTAAAAGTGGCAAGACCTTCGTCCACAGTCGAGTCATAAAGATATTGGTGGAATTGTTGTTTGTTGTGCCTATGCTATCGTTCTACAGGATGTCGATATAAGTAGACTGTGTTGAATTTTGTGGGGTATGTGCATGCTCTGTCTTAATAGACCAAATCTCTGGTGCATTTGCCACCTTTAATTAAAACGACCGTGTTCATCATGCCGGGTGGTTTTATAAGACGGGAACCCACTGAGTCCACTAAATTAAGGGAAAACCCGGCAGTGGTAGAGCTCTTCACTAGAGCACAATGGATATCTTTTCGTGCTAAATTGCAAGGTTACGATGATGAAGTGGCTGAAGAATTCTTGCGGGCTCTGAGACCGAAATCCCAGACACTGGCCACAGTAAACTTCAGAGGCCTCAGCCTCAAGCTCACTCCGCAACATATCAGTCGGATCACAGAACTCCCTATGGGTTTGCCATGGGATAAGGACGAAGAAAAAGAGGGCACACCTACCCTGTCAGCAAGAGAAAAGAGGCTGAAGAGCAGAATGGACAAAACTGAGGTGGTCCACGTCAGCCCAAGCACCTCAACAGTACCTGCAACCACAGCAAAAAGCAAAACTCAGGCAGGTAAGCAAAAAAAGGTGGAGACACCTGTGCCTACAGGAAAGCAGAAGCAGGCTTCTACAGGAAGCCTGAAAATCATTAAGAAACAGGCTTCTACAGGAAGCCCGAAAACAGAGATAAAGGCTTCTACAGGAAGCCCGAAATGGCTAAAACAGGGTCTTCTACAGGAAGCCTTAAAAAGGCGAAACCCAAGGAGAAGAAGGCGGACATCCCAGCTAAGGAGGCAGCAGCCATACTTGCCACCATTAGCACACCTCCAAGACCAAAAAGGAAGGGAAAGAGGCAAACCTTCATGTACTTTAAAGTAAAAAAGGAGCACACAAATAAAAGTGGGCAAACCCAAACCACTGTCAAAGGAGCAAATCGTCATTAAGGACACGAAGGCTAAACAAAGGGAGGAGCCTCCTTCAAAGATATCCATCAGCTATGAACAGGGAAGCCCGAAGACATCCACTTAGAGAGAAAGAATGAAAATGTTGGACACAAAGGCCTTCCTACAGGAAGCTGGCAGACTGTTTCTACAGGAAGCCAGCGAACTGTTTCTACAGGAAGTTTGAAAAGAGGGAAGCCAAAGGAGAAATCAGCTGAGATGTTAGCCAAAGAAGCCACCAGGGCCATCAAAGACAAGGAGAGAGATTGGTTGCTCAGAGGATGAGCAACACTTTCAGTAGGGGGGTGATGATGAGCCCCAAAAATGGACAATTATTTGGGCTCATTCAACCTCCTAAGTTGACTTAATCCACCATTCTCATTTGTTTATTGCATGTTTTTGATTATTTTTATGTTAATAGAGTGAATTTGGTTGGTCATCATGCCAACAAGTCTAATGGGTGCTTTGTGTAGCCTTGTTGGTCAACTTGGAGACAAATTTGAAGGTCTTAATGAGCACTTGGCAGCCAAATTCATGGGAGAACAAGCTAGAGGATTTGTAGGAAGGTGTCCCCCTCATTTATTGGCCCTTACCTCGAATTTGCCACCATCAGCTCGGAGTTCAAGGGCCACCGAATCAATCAGCTCAAGGGTAGCCAAGCAAGTCAAGTTGGACTGCTGTTAACTACAAGTCTTGGGCAGCCAAGTCCCTAAATTTTAGGAGGACTGTTGGGTCCTCAAATTGTATAAATAAGAAGGCTTAGGGCCTCAATTGGGTTAGCTAGTGGGTAGTCATTTTGTGTAGCTAGTTAGTCAATTTGGGGTTAGCTAGTTAGTCAATTTGGTTAGTCATGTTGTAGCTCGGTTTTTGCTCCTTGTAAGCCAGTTTTGGCATGTCATTAGATTCATGATTATTCAATAAAGACATGCAGCTTTTGATCCAATTCTGAGTTTTTAAGAGAGCAACAGACCTCCTCTATGTTGTAATGTTAATTTCTTTTTGTTTCAGCACTTTAGTTCATTGCTTTACCATGAAATTCGAAATTACAGGTTTGCTGAGTTAGTTTTTATGAGATTGAATGAGTTTAGCTTATGGTTGAATTGCTTTCGGTTGTTTAGTTAGACTAGCAGGTTGATAATACATTGGAGCTCCAAGGAAAAAGGTTGAGGAAGTCTCCACTGCAATCTCTGTTTGGATATTGGAGTGCAGCCTATACCAGCCACAAAAATACGCAGTTCTTCACTTTATACATGCTGCAACATAGTCTCGTTTATGATAGATCTTTCCATGCACTTCACTCTTGCACCATACACCTTCATCACCACTTCATGCACATTCCTCTACACGCTTTATATTGTTGTTCATTGAGTTCAGGTAGCTTAGGTTAATAAATTTTCATCTTGGTGACAGTCATAAGCCATTTGTTTTATTTACACTGCTTTTCATCGTTCTATTACCTCCTTCTTCGTCTTGATCATGCATAAAACCACATCCTTGACCTCTACTCTGCTCTGTTATCTCCCAAACTCCTCCACTCCTCACGTAACTTCATTCTTTAGGCATTTCATTGTTATAACCTTCCATCCATCAACCCACTTCATACACTCATTCTCCATCCTACTTCTCCACTCCTGAGCCATCACCAGCTTTATTCCTACCTTGCACATCTCCCCCTACCATTCCATCACTCCACCATCACTTCAAACACCCACGGTTGGTCATCCTGTAGCAATTTGTAGACTTCCTGTAGAAACCCCTGCATTTCCTGTAGAATCCCCTGCAGACATCCTGTAGGAGGCCACTCACTCGGTTGCTGAGCCTCTGAACGTGAGGAACCTCTGTGGACTGATGCTAAGGATCTCTGGGAACCTCTCCTAGCCTCCCCAACCTTTCCCAAGCTTTCCTTCCTTCCGCATCACATCTGCACAACCAAACCCTAATAAGCACAAAATCACAATCACCCCATCCACTTAAAGAAAAAATACAAAAACATGTCTTTTAAGCTGCAAGTAGATTAGATTCATGCATTTTCACTTATTAGAAGTAATGGCATCATTGGTAGAAGTTTCCTTCACATTCTTTGCATCATAGCAGTTAGACTAGTTAAATTAGGGTTTCCTAGGGTTTCCATGTTTTGATTTGCTTTCAGTTCATTTTTGCCAAGTAGATTAGTCTTCTTTGAGCTAGCTTTCGTCCATCATTTAACAAGCTTCTTCTGAGAGCCTATAGAAGTTGGCTTGAGCCCTAGCGGACTTGTGCCAGCTGACCAAGTGACAGCTGCGACAAGAGCTAGTACTTGTGCATACAGCACCGTCGCTTCCAAGTTTGTACGAACTACCGGGTTGATAAAATTAAGAGACAGGAAGCCCCAGGAGTTGTAGCATTATTGCTACAATACTGGAGCTCACCAGCTGGGCAGACAAAATCTGCACAGTTTTTGGAAGGAGAGGGAAGTGGGAGCCTGGCAACCAAAACTGTGAAATTTCTAGAGGGAACTGGTAGTTGGTTGCTGGGACCTTGGCAACAAAAACTGTGTAATTCCTAGATGGAACCGACAATCGGTTGATAAGAGATTGGCAACAAAAACTACGCAATTCCTGGACGGAACTGGTTGCGAGTTGTTGGGAGCTGTTGGTAGGAAAAACTGCACCAATACAGGGAGGTTGGCCTGTTGATCAACTCTACATAGTTTCTAAGCTGAGCAGATGGTTGGGCAGTAGAGGGCTTGCTCATGAAAGTTGTGCAATTTTCTAAGTGAACAACTAGCAGCTGACTAGTTGGCTGGCTGGAAAAACTGTGAAATGTTCTAAGGGAGACAGGGATGGGCACTAGGTGTCGGTCCGACATGTCTACACAATTTTCTCAGTCAGCGAAGCGAGAAAGGTCTGCAACCTCTGTGCAATTTTTGAGGGAATTCAGTCCCGAGGTGGCTGCTGGGTCAAACTCTCCGTTTGACTAGAAGGAAAGTTGATTGATCCACTTGCGGGCAACGCAGCTTGAAATGGCTTGCTTTGTGCTTCTATGCTATTCTGGGTGACAGTCGATCAAGTTGATGGTGGGGTGAAGGTCTGGATGACTTGATGACAAAACACTTCAAACCATCAAGACACACATTTTCAACATGACTGACCGACGGTATGAGCGACAAGCACGACGCTTGTGATAAATCATTGAACGACTGCGATGATTCTTGCGCGACAAGGCATAGACTTTCATGTGTGAGCATGAAGGATGTTTTCATAGTGAACACAACATGTACACATGAAGCAAAGACCTTGTGCATGACCTGAACATGGTTGCAAACATGACATAGCAATCAACATGCATAAGACGATAATTGGTTAAACAAGTGAAAAAGAACCACGACATGAAGAAGCAACACATAAAGTGACTTTTAACATTTTCGCACATGCATGTTACTGAGGATAGAATAATATGATAATGAAAAGCAATCCTGCAAAATCAACTAAGAGGTGTACCTCGAAAGATGTTCCGTACTTACTATACTTACCCTCAAGATGATCATGCATCCGACAGAGTTTGCATGTGGTCCTAAGCTTTCCCATTACTCAGTTCCTTGGTCCTTATCCTCATCTCCTTGGAAGCGATTTCAGAATGTCACCTTTTCCTATAGTCACTGAGAGGTAGATCTGTGCAATTTCAGTGCACAGTGGTTGCTTCTGGAATGAGGCCCTGGGAGGCCTGTCTGTGCAATTTCTGCATGCAAGGTCGACAAGACAACTTGGACAACACTGTGCATTTTTTAGGCTCAAAGCACTATTGCGAGACAAGGATCCTGGGAGGAAAGCTCTGCGCATTTTCTAATTGGAGTGATGTTGGACTGTTTTGCGCATTTTTGGAGAGCAGTGTTGGCTGGGGCCTCTACGGGATGCGGGTTTTCAGCAAGCAAGGGAGGTTGGTATCTCTACACACTACGGGGTTTCAGCAAGCAAGGGAGGAAGCTTGATGGTTCCAAAAACAAAGCACATAGTTTTGAGAAGTTGGACGAAGCTAGGTTTCTGTTGTGCTTGCCAACAACCCCCCATTTATTAACGTTAGTAGTAAAATATTACTTTAATAAATGGGGACCCTTTCAAGAAAATGTATACTGATAGGTCCCTATAATACTAGTGATTACCCCATTACTATTGTAGTTGTATCCCTTATTAATATTTTTGTGCCCCTATTGTCCCCATATTTTTATTAATGTGCCCCATAGAATCCCTCTATTGTTATTTTTGTGGCTTTATATTATTATTGTTAGGTCGGCTGGGTTATATTGTGACTTCTTAGACTCCTATATATAGAAAGGAGGTTTTGTCATTTGAATCATCCAAAAATTTCTCATTTATGTAATGTAAAGGAGGTTGCCCCCTCGAAGAGGCTGAATTCTAAGGCGTTGATCTATCTTTTCTATCTTTTTCTTGAGCTGGTTTCATAACATATATACCCAAAAAATCAATCCTAGCATGTAGGTATTTCTTTTATTTTTTCGAATAAATCAAGATATCAAACAAAACCTCTAAAAACCATTAAAATGCTACTTTTTCGTATTTATCATGAAATGCAACACAAATGATACCTTTTTAACCCACCACGATCTACGACGAAACAATCAAAAAAGTAAATCTATATTCGAAAAACGGTCATAATGTTAGAAAGTCCTTAGAGATTCTTTAAAAAGCTAAAAGTATCGCATCGCAACATCATTTTTTATAAAAGACTTCTCTTAAGAGGCTACCCTTAAGTATTGTGATCTACGAGATTGTGATCTCTGAAAATGTGATGGTATAATAGCCGTCTCACATCGCATTTCAATCATACAACTCAAGCCTCAACCTATCATAAACCAATATTGCGAAATGCGATCACATCTTGGACCCACCTCTTAATCTTTCCACCAACACATGCGAAGGTCCATTATTCATTAAAATGAAGCCCAATAAGTAATGACGTTTATTTCTCACATCTCACATCTTTCACAAACTCAAAAAATGGTAAGTTTAAAGAAAACAAATTATGTGATATAGCGATCTATGATATTGCTTTGCAAATCGCAAAATCACTATTATCATAGTTTGAAGGCTCACTACCCGAGGAAATTGTTTCGCGATTTATGATGTGAATATTTATGGACATTCAGGTTACAACATAATGGATCATTAGTGGGCATTTATGAAGAATTAGCTACATTTATGTGTGAAAGGTCATTTAGAGTGATTTGATATCTTCTTACGTGATTTCAAATAAAACACCTTTATCACCTTTACTAGTTTTCTTCATCGATTCATTCCTACGTTCAGTATCATTTTTATCCGATAAACTGTTCCTCTTGAAACTTTCAGGAAAAATCCACAGAACAGGGAGCCAAAAGCAATGGTGAAGAAAGGGAAAGCAGTCACCTCTGAGAAGTCAAAAATGACTCCTTTGTTCATGGATACCACATGTAATAGGGAAGCAGGGACATCTACATGGGAGGCCATGTATCAGTTACTAGAGGAAGAACAACCAAGGATTCTTGAGACAACGATTACAGTTGATGGGCATGATTCCTCTGATGCTTCCATAAATGAACTTGCGTGCTCATTTATGCACCAAATAGCTGCGCGACCGAAAATAATCCCCTATACCAACATGGTTAAGTGGATTATTGACGACGTCGATATATTGGACAGAGAATTCAAAACAAAAGGCCAAGAAGTTATAGGATCTTTCACTCCAAATAACCTAAGGCTTATGTACCACCTGCCGAAGCCACAAGTTACCTACAATAGGAAATTTATTGAGAAATTCATCAAAGAAAATGAAGACCTGGCGGATTGCACAGAGAATTGGTCAAGTAATGAAGAAAGAATCAAGAAATACAAAAATGGTATGTACGCCACCGCATCTGTTTGTTCCCCTTTCTGTTTTGTTGTGGCTATGCTCTATAGACTATTTGGCAAACCCGACAGTAACAAATTCTCATCAGAATGGTTTCCCTTAATAGGTGCAACCGTTAATGCAACAGTAATAGATTGGGCACAAATCTTGTCTGGTAATTTAGCTAAAGAAATTATAGAGTATAGAAGGAAGAGGAGTATTGCTTCAAGGGTTTACCCTCCATTTTTCATGTGTGCTTATGTTATGGACGTTATTTGTTTTGGTTCTAAATTCCCTCTTATGGGATGGAAGTGGACTATTCAAGACCCACTTCCTATTCACATCTACCACAAAAACATGTGGGAATCCAATTTTGAAAGACATTTTTTCAAGATTTGTCATGGGGTTATGCTACTCATCCATAAATGAATTTATAACCGAGATGCCCCCAGATTCTCCCAAGAAGTCGAGATAGACATCCTCCCAGTAGCCCAATGGTTTGGGGAAGAGACATTTACATATATCATAGTGTTTGGCAGCATCACCTCTCCCCATGTTCTCCCTTTCTATGTCCTAGATAAGTTAATGGCTAGAGAGATAGCCTATCAGACATGCAGTGACGGCGGGATGAGAAAATAATTGGAGTCAAAGAAGGCCATTTGTCCTCAATTTCCTATGTCATGTGGAGTTTTTTCATTACATGATCTTGGACATGCATTCAAGGAAGTAGATAATATGTTGTCTCTACAAATACCTAAGTTCCCCGGAAGACAATACGACCCATTCAGTATTGTCAAGGATTTTACCACTATGGTCAAAGTAAAAATATTCAGCCATGAGAAGGACCCATTTGATGATGTTTTCTTACATAATAATACCTTTAGAGAAGTGAAGCATATGGCACATATAATTTTTTATTGAGAGGGTCTTGAAACATTTTATAGCTACGAAGAAAAGAGATCATCAAAGGTCTAATTGAACCAATAAGGGAGCCCACTCCCAATGTAAGCATAGATGGTGACTCTAAGGAAAAATCTAAAACCAATTCTGGAAAGGCATCCGAGAAGTCTTCAGAAAATAAGATAAGCAGGAGCAGGGAATCAATCCAGGATACAGCCCAGTCTACAACAAAGACATATGAATAGACTTCGACCATCAAGCAGACTGAAACACATACTCCCCCTATATAGCTAATAAAGCCTCTGATAATTGATTTGGAAGAGGAGTGGGGTAATTTCAACAAAAAACTCAACACATAGGAATAAGCACTGGAGACACAAATGACACATCAAGAAACAACTCTGGAAATTATAACAGGGGGAACTGTGAATACTCAAGAAATAGAACACATTCCTGTTACCCCCACATCTGATATTGTTTTAAGAATAGAAGAAATTCCCCCTCTTGATATATTTTACAACCCACAGCACAAGGTCATTGTTAAGAGACAAAGAAAGAAAAGAACATTGGAATCCACAACTGCTACCACTCTAGACAATGAGCCGATGGATGTCCTCTGGAAAGACTCACCCACCAACCCATCGGCCAACCTCACCAGGCTATCACAGTTCGTAGGTGCATACGCTATGGAAACTATTGACAAAGCAACATAAGTGCAACTGTTTCTTAAAGAAAATGAAAACAAAATTTTGTCACTAGAAGAGCAGTTACAGCAAGCCAAAACCAACCAACAAGCAGAAATACAATTGGCTAAGTTACAACAGGAGTTCCAACAAATGCAAATAGAACATGAAAGTAGCTTGGCAGGTAATGAGGCATAGATACAGAGCATAACAGATCTACATAGGGATGACCCAAAGATCGATTAGTTTGTCAACGAAGCACTCAGCCTCAACTCCCAACTCACACACCAGAAAGAATTGCTATGCCAAAAAATCTCGCAGTGGAACTCTCACTGCGAAATAAGCGACAAGTTAACAAGCCAAGTTATGGAGATGTGACTTGAATATGATGAAATTCTTAAAAAGGTTTCAGATTCATAACTTGTCAAAATTATGAGAATGGGAGAAGAGTCGACATGCCCAAACTGGAGGAATCACATAAGGAGATATTATTTGCAAGTTGGGGTTCTTGTCTCAAAGAGGCAGAATAGGCAACAGAGGATGCGGCAGCAGTGATAAACAGTGTCATTGAAAGTGTAAATGAAAATTTGCATAGTGTTAATCTTGTGGAAGAAACCACCCCTGGTTTCCTTCCAAATGCAAAACAGCTTGAGTTACAATGGAAACAGGCAGCAGAAGAAAGAACATAAGTAATTAGGAAAGTGACCAGGTTAAACTGGGAGGCCTATTGGTAATATCTGGTAAAACCGCACAACCAATGTATGACCCTGAAATGCCTAATTTTTTCTACCGAGAAAATGGTGCCAGCGCTCATCAATGATGTGTTTATAGGACAACTGAAAGCCGAAGTTGGCCAACCTATACTCCTCAAGACCATGCTAGATATTTGTGATCTGAAAGATCGAATGCAGGATTAGTCATTATGCACATTTCTATTTTTGTTTTATTTTGCTCAAATTGAGGCAGGTCATTTAAAACTCCTCAACTTTTTTGTAATAATCTATTTTTAGTTTCATAAGTTAGTATTTAAACCCCTCTCATGCATTTAGAGAGGGGTCCTGAAATTTTATCAGAAACATTCTTCAGAACATGCACTTTTTCTCCCTTTGAGGAAGTTCTGGTGAAATTAATGGAACATGATTTATTTTCTACTTGAATTTGACATCTTCTACTGAAATTGCACTTCTATACTCTTAGATGATGTTGGATGATTTGAAAGTAGATCAATATTGTTGGAGCACATGAGTAGAACATATTATAAATGGTACTTTTATCTCTTAATTCTTTTTACTTATGCGTCAAGCAATACATTATCTTCAAGTTATTTATGTATGAAAGTTTGAATTTTAGATTGCCATTATTTCACTATTGTATGATGATGATTTATATTTTATGCTCAATACATGAATGATTTTTATGCGATATATCTCTCATATCTTTTCGGCTAACTTTTTATACGAAATGATCATTGTTAAATGGATTCACTTCTTATCACAATTGAATGATCTTTATTATCAATTACTTTCAGATATCATTTTAGATCGCATATATCATGTTACTCCTAGGATAGTCATAGTTAGATAAATATTTTTTATTAGAACAAACTGCGAGTGATTAATATTTAAATTAGATTAGTTTGAGGCTAAGTATTAGTCCAAAATCTCAAAAACATCATCCTGTTAGCACAAGCATAAAAATAGATTGGGAAATTGGTCCCATCATCCCCAATCGGAGCCACTATTCCAAACGGAAAAGGAGTTGTCCCAAGGTCCAGATCGAGTGGTTACCCCCTTTTTGAGGTAACGATTTTCAAGCCTTCAACAGTTTCTTGGGAAAATGGCTAAGTGTGAGATCAGTGAAACATATGCAAACAATGATTGGACTCAATTGTGATCGCACATGGACACATAGACCATCCAGAATACGTAATACATACTTTGCTTGATGCAAAAACCTTTGTGACATGAGTGCGTGAGATGAGTGTGAAACATGTCTGTGTGATGACAACCACTCATATGCACACAATCCCTTGAAGCAAGACAACATTCCCTTTGCCTGATAGTTAATAACCACTATGCCCGAAAATGACATATGCTAAAAAAACATGAGAACGCAGAAAACTTTTTAGGATCAAGGAGGGGAGCTTGAAATCATCAACTTACCAACAACCAAGGATGATCGATTGCAGGATCCAAATTAGCCTCTGAAATTTTCATGCGAGCCAAAATTTTGGAGGGTGGTTATAGCTGCTACAACACTTGGCGACACACTGGTAGAACTCCAACTTCTCTGTTTTGGGTCATTCAGCATAGGGCCTTGGTCTTTCGGGGAGTATTGAATCATTGTGTGGGTTACTTTGGCTTCCCCACTTACCCCATGGACAGACATGGTTCACCTTTTCCAACTCAGTCAAAACACAACAAAAGTTCAGCTTGATCACAGTGTTTCGAAATCAAGAAGGGTAGTTTGGATCGCTAGTTGAATATTTTCAAAGTATAATTTTTCATCTCTGGTGTTGATCCACTGCCAGCAGACTAGGACAGTACCCCAGTGGAGTCACACAGGAACACACGCATTGCTCCACTAACAGCGAGCCTAGTCAGTACCCTGGTGGAGTTGCATGCTTCACCTCTCTGCACAAGAAGCCTTTCTCTTCTTTCGCCTTTGTATTTTTTTTAAGAGGATTGTACATTGAAACTTATTTGTTTTTGGGGTGGAAGAGGGATCCCAACTTATTGAGAGCATAAGAGGTTGTTCCTTCAGAGAAGAATGTAAGACCTTTGACATAGGTTTGCTCATTTAGATTTTCCCCTTCTTCGTTTCTACTAGTTGGATGAGCTTGAACACATAGAGCAGAGGGTTGAGTATAGGCATCATGTTTCCCATTGTGGACACAGGTTCATGGTTGGACTAAAGTTCCCCTTGTAGATGGCTCGTATTTTCCATCAAGACTTCATCGGCCAAAGGTTACAACCCAACACAGAGAAGACGGATGCAAGACTAGCCAAGTGTTGTCGTGTCACAAGTCTCTTAGATTGCAGCCACATACTCATTCAAAAGCTAGAACTCAGTAGATGACAACACTTATTTCTAGAAAATAGAAATAGCAAGGTATCAATCAAACAAAACAAAACTAAACAAAAACAATAAGCAAAGACAACACAACAAAAGCAAGCAAAACAAACAAGCAAACAAACTAAACCAAGTCAGCAAGCCAACAAACAAGTAAACCAGAAAGCAAAGACAAGAGAGAAAGCAAACACTACTCCTATGCCTATGCTAAATGGTCAAGATTACGTGAAATGAAATTTCCAGTGAAGCCACGTAGGCATACCCAACCTGCAATTACAAAGATACAAGCAATTAAAATAGATTAAAAAAAAAGTGTGCAACAGAAAATGAAAAAACTTGACAAGCTTCCACATGAAAGAGAAGGTCTCGCCTGTGGGCGGAAGAATGTGTCACAACCACCCAACACACATGCTTACCTCTTCTGTGACTACCATTTTTCAACAAACCTCGGAGGCCTCTTGCGAGTGTGTGTTGTTCTGCACCAAGTTTCTTAGCGAGTGCGAGGAAGGACTGAAGCTTGTTACCTGCAAAATGACTCGCCAAGTAAGATTGTTCCAGCCATTCAATGATTGGATCATAAAATTCATGATGGTTGTTTTGAAATATTCGTGATCTTTGAGAATATGGATTCCTAATTCGAGAGAGGGGATCACAATGGGAATCTGATATGGATAGATAGATATGGTCATTCTCATCAGTCATGTCAAGACAGTGAGGGCATGCCATAGCCATCAGTGCAAGCCAAAGTGCCTCACTTGCTTGACAAAAGTATAAGAATAAATATTTCGCGGTGAATATCATAGTGTGGGAAGCGACTGTCATCGGATGTAATGTTGTGAAAATGATAAACTGCATGACATCCACCCAAGGTAAACGAAAAATTAAACCAATAGGATGATATGCCAGATTCCCAGTTCGACATGAACAAAGAATTGTTTTTAAAAATCGTGCAAACGCTCTGAATGAGGGAACAAATTTTGTTGTCTGTTAAAAATGATAGAGCACCCTGCAACTGGTGAAAAATTGCGCAGACATCATGGTCATCACAGAAATGTAGAAAGGATGCAAGCACTATGAATGTGTGAAACCAATTAGGGGGTGGTGAAATGAGAGTAACTTGATTCGCGCGATAGGTTGTGCACTCGTCATCACACAGGGAGATTGCTGGTGTGATAAGTGGGAAGATTTGATGTGCGAAATTTGCAAAAAGACCAAGGAGCTGATTATGAGAGAGAACATCTGATAAGTATGATTTTGGATAAAGATAGTCTTTGAGATGATAAACTTTGATGTCCCATGATTGAATGAGGGACGGACACTCCCAACCCGAATTGGATGTAAGAGAGGTGCATGAAGACGGACATGCTGTAACGACCTCATGGATTCGATCATTAGGGACAATCTGAAATTTTGAAATATCACACCCAGAATAGTAAATTTTCTGGGGATCCACATCAAGTGCAACCATGCAGATAGATGGATTGTGCATGAGAAACGAGATATGGTTTGGTTTGATGGGCTTACCAGAGTCACGAGGTCCTGACATAACCATCAACGAACGTTAAAGTGCCTCGACTCCCTAGCACGTCTCAAAATTTTCCAGAATTGAAAATTTTCATTTTGATATGTGAAGCAAATCATGCAAGGCTTGAGGATGGTTGTTGTTACTGATTTCAACACTTTTCTTAGGATGGTAACGATCTTTGTCACAGGATTCATCAAAATTTTCAGTAAGCTGACTTGACAAGTTGTCTTCATGCAACACACAAGATGATGACGAGTGGGAAGAGTCTTGTGCATTAAGACTATTTTCATCATGGACAACCTCATTTCCTTGTGTTGGTTGAGGAGATAACTCATAAGATGAAGAATAAAGAGAACATGGAGTATCTCTGACGCATGTTGATGCGTTGTGAATGATAGGACACACATGCAAGTGACGTGTAGAGGAAGCTTCGATATGGAGGTCTGCTTTGACCAGTGCACATTCGAGATCTGAGTTAGAGTGTAGGTGAGAGGAAAGTAGATCATATGATGTGCTTGGTCATTCATCACAACATAAGGAAGTGTCGGAGTGATGACAGCCCAAGACTCAAGGTTGATCGAAAGAATTGATTGTGCATGATGTTTCACCAAGATTTGCGGATCGAGAATCCACCAAGAATGGAATCTCAATGTTTTGAGAGGAATTGATCATTTCTACACCATCCTACTCCTCCGCTTGTATTATGAGACTGCCTTGCACATGACCGCAACTTGATCTAGCAGCTTGAGAATCAAGAGAGTGTGCGCAACTAGCTTGTGAAGCAGATCGCTCAAGTGAGTGATGGTGCAAGGATTCATGGCTTGTAGATGATGGAGGATGGAAGAGATGCAGATTAGACTCAAGGCTTGGGTTATGAACAGTGATGTCCTCCTGCAGAATGGAGGGATGAGTTTTCGCCATAGGCTTTCTGAACCATTCTGGAATTTCTCTGTTGGGGTGGGAGAGAGTCGAGCAGATGGGCTGGGAACATGATGCGTAGATTTCTTAGCTTTGCAATTGCTACGAGGGGGTACCCACTACGTAGATTTATTATATTTGTGATTATTGTGAGGGGCACCCTCTTCGATACATGAGGTGTCTTGTGATCTACAAGAGTTGAGGAAGAAGGGAAATCAGTAGGTTCACCATTTCAGGAGACATGAACCAAGTGTTTCATCTCTTGGCTCATGAATTCAAGATCCACAAACCATTCAAAAATTTTGTGACATAGGTGAAGAAAGCGGGTAGCAAAGTCCTCAATTAATTCACCAGGCTTCATTCTTAAATGAGAGATTCTTTCATAGACATCTTGGTGATCACACTCATCGAAGATTTGATGGAGCTCCTTGAGGAAAGTGAGAAGGGAATGGATGGAAGTAGGTGGCAGGGTATGACACCACTGATTAGCACAACCTTCAAGGGTGAGGAAGAAGAGTACGCAAACAAGCTCATCACTATCAATTTCATGAGATTCACAAAAATGAAGAAAATCATAAATGTGCTCAGTTACAGATGTTCTGTCTTTACCGTTAAACTTTAATAAGGACAAGTGATCGAGAAGCTCATCGGGGATTGATAGTTGATCAAGGAAGAAATGAGACAAACACCCCGAGAGCATGAATTGTGTATGATTCATTGGGTAATAGATTCAACCCATATGTACAAGCTTAGCTTGTCATTTGTCCCTCCTAGCACCAAAATGTTTATGGTGCTGGACCCATCAACATCAAGGGATCTCCCCAGTATGAAGTCTCAACTAGACCTCACATCGTTTGGTGTAGGAGTCCCATCTGGTATGATGGACGAGTTTCCATTATCTGAAATGTTTGTCTCAACTCTTTCTTTTCATCATAGGAGAGTGATCTGCTTTGTCTACGAGTAGTGAGGTTCATGTGCCTAGTGATTGCTAGTGTTACTTGTGTCAATGGTTCTTTCACCGCAGAGGGAGTGGGTGAGAATGACTCCCAAGTCGGATGGGAGGAAGTCCCAACTCTGTTAGGAACACACAACAAAACAGGACGTGCACAGCTTCCGGAGGAGTAGTCCACACGGATGCAGCAGTCACAACACATAAGGAAAGATAACACGTACAACACACAATAAAGGAGTCTGCACGAGTGGGACGATCATTATAGAAAGTTTATGTGAAAGGTTTGTATGATGCCCACGAAGGTAACCAATAAGGGAAAGACAGCGTTAATATCTCATACAACACATTTTCATTAATATATATGTATTACAACAATTGAATGAGTTCAAGTGTTAAACACACGTTAAAGCAACATGAATTACAAGTGTTCAAGATTAGTCTTACAACAATTACAACACATGTGAAAATGTGTTGGCCTATTAGTAGGCTTTTGAATTAAGCGAAAGTTCCAAGACAAATCGTTACACCATACATCACTAACACCGTGGGCGGGGTGTTGGAGCCACTACTTACTCAAAGAAAAACTTGCAGACTCTCAAGGCTATGTGGGAGGAGCCGAGGTGAAAAGTCCTTTGCATGTACAAATGAGGGGGTATTTATAGCCAAGGGTGAAACTGACCCTTATGGTTGTTTGACTTCAATGACCTTTCAACTTTACATGACTCTTGATATGACAAGTGGGTCTCTTGGACTTCCATGCTACATTACATTGATTGACGGTATGGCCCACAATAGAGATCTAGACAACATGACTCAACTCATGACAAGACTTGACATGGAAGTGTTGGTACATTTGTGTTGATGTCGGTGTGCATGTCGAGCTGCAGTGTTGCAGGGTGATGGATGTCCTCATGGTGTGTCACAGCTTCACCTCCACATGGAAAGGTGCACGGAGCCTTCAATAATCGTTGGGATCACTTGATGTTGCATTCGCAAGTTGCTCCTTACTTGTCTGTTGGCATGCTTGACAGGTTCATTCGTTCGTTCGTGAAAAGTGCATGTTCATTCATTCGTCCCTCCACGAACACATCTTCGCATGTTCACTCGTTCATCCGTCCATGAACACATCTCTTTCATGATCGTCCATTCACGAACATGTCCTTCTGCATGTACTCCCTTTGTTCATCCCATTCGTCGGCGTGCCATGTTTGTTTGTGTACCTGTATCTACAGTCATTCATGATGAGACGGCCTCAAATCCATAAATCTCCTATCCTACTATGATGCATGATTGTTTTAGATGCAGGTGACTGGGAGAGAAGACAAGGTTGCGAAATTGCGCAAGGCAAGCTTCAATTTGGGATGGAGGCTCTGGGAACTACTGGTGAAAACTACACAGAATTCACTCAGAGATTCTGACGGGAAATCCAGATTAACAGTGTCTATCTATGGGGTCTGGCTAACTAACAAATCTTTGCAGTTTTTGGGAGGAGCAGTCTGGGTTGCAGGAAGGCTGGGTAGAAAAAATATGCGCAGTTTTTAGAAGGAGCGGGAAACGAGAGCTTGGCAGCCAAAACTATGCAATTTCTGAAGGGAACTGGCAGCTAGCTGCTGGGACCTTGGCAGCAAAAACTGGAGGGAACCGACAATTGGCTATTGGGAGCTTGGCAACAAAAACTACGCAATTCCTGGAGGGAACTGGCAGCAGGCTGCTGGGAGCTGCTGGTGGGAAAAACTGCGTCGATGCTGGGAGGCTAGAATGTTGATCACCTCTGCAGTTTCTGAGATGAGCATATTGTTGGGAAGTAGAGGGCTTGCTCATGAAATCTACACAGTTTTCTGGGTGAGAAATCGACCGGCTGATTGGTGGGCTGGCTGGAAAAACTACACAATTTTCTGAGGGAGACAGGGACAGGCACTGGATGTCTGCCTGGCCTGTCTGAGCAATTTTCTTAGTCGGCGAAGTGTGAAAGTTCTACAGCCTCTATGAAATTATTGAGGGGAGTCAGTCCCGGGGTGACTTTTAGGTCAAACTCTCTGGTTGAAAAATCAGGAAGGTTGATTGATCAGCTTGCAGGTAGCACAGCTTGAAATGGCTTGCTTGGTGCTTCTACAATGTTTTGGGTGACAGTCGATCGAGTCCATTACAAGGTGACAGTCCGAATGACTTGAAAACAAGACGCCTCAAACCATCAAGACACACATGTTCAACATGGCTAACCGACAGTACGAGCGACAAGAATGATGCTTGTGATAGATCATTGAACAACTGCGACGACGCTTGCGCGACAATGCATATAACTTCGTGTATGAATGTGACGGATGTTTTCATAGAGAACAAAACATGTACACACAAAGCGAAGACCTTGGGCACGACCAGAACATGGTCACAAGCATGACATAGCAATTAACATGCAGAAGAATACAGTTGGTCAAACAAGTGAAAAAGAAGCATGACATGTAGAAGCAACACATAAAGTGACTTTTCGTGTTTGCGCACATGCATGTTACTGAGGACAGGATGATATGATACTGACAAGTAGTCCTACAAACTCAACTAAGAGGTGTACTTCAAAATATGTTATGTTCTTACCATACTTACCCTCAAGATAATCATGCATCCGACGGAGTTTGCATGTGGTCTTGATCTTTCCCATTACTAGGTTCCTTGGTCCTTCTCCTCAACTCCTTGGAAGCGATTTCAGCATGTGACCTTTTCCTATAGTCACTGAGAGATAGATGTGCGCAATTTCAAGGGACAGTGGTTGCTTCTCAAATGAGGCCCTGGGAGGCCCATCCATGCAATTTCTACATGCAAGGTTAACAAGACAACTTGGACAACACTGCGCATTTTTTAGGCTCAAAGCACTGCTGCGGGATGGGGGTCCCAGGAGGACACCTTTGCGCAATTTCTAAGTGCAGTGCTGCTGGATTGCTCTGCACATTTATGGAGAGCAGTGTTGGCTGGGGCCTCTGTGGGCTACGAGGTTTCAGCAGGCAAGGTAGGTTCGTGTCTCTGTGCACTGAGGGGTTTCAGCAGGCAAGGGAAGAAGCTTGATGGTTGTAAAAACAAAGCGCATAGTTCCGGGAAGCTGGATGAGGCTAGATTGCTTGAGAAAATGGCTAAGTGTGAGATCATTGAAACATATGAAAACATAGATAGGACTCAATTGTGATTTCACATAGACACATAGACCATCCAGAATACGTAGTACATACTTTTCTTGATGCAACAAACTTCGTGACGTGAGTGTGTGAGGTGAGTGTGAAACATGTCAATGTGATGACAACCACTCATACACATACAATTCCCTTGAAACAAGACAGCACTCCCTTTTCCTGACAGACAATAATCAATATGCCCGAAAATGACATATGCTACAAAAATATGAGAACGTGGACAACTCTTTAGGATCAAGGAGGGGAGCTTGAAATCATCCACCTACCAATAAACGACCAAGGATGATCGATCACAGGATCCAAAGTAGGCTCTGAAATTTGCATGCGAGGCAAAATTTTGGAGGGTGGCTGTAGCCGCTACAATGATTTAAAATAGATGTATTAACAAAATAAGGACTTTTTGAATTCATGCTTCTATGATCCATATCACATTAAGAAGAGTCTTTTCGGTAGAAATCACATAGGGGGAAATTTTGCCGATGTGTTTCGAACCAGCAAGTGTGGTTCATCATCAGGACCAGATGAAGATGCAGATCATGGCACATGCTTAAGTAGAGGGCGATGTAGAGACCAAAATATCATATAACAACTAGTTTATGAAAATTAATATTTTAATAATGATAATATTCCTATAACGGCTAATATAACAACTAGTTTAAGAATAATAATATTATAATTTATAATAATAATTAAGATTAAATAATAATAATGAAGAAAGATCGAAAAACGTAAACATTAATAAGAAACAAACATTCAAAGTCAACCAAATACAGGAAACAAAGTCAAAAAATAAAAATAAATAAATAGGAGTCAAGAACTGATTAATGAGTCAAGATCCTATAACAAAAATAGTAATTAGAGGAGACTAAAATTAAAACAAAGCAATCAAAAGGGAGGGTAAAATTATTATTATTATTATTACTATTTATTATTTATTTTATTTATTTATTTTTATTTTTTGACTCGGTTTCCTGTATTTGGTTGACTTTGATTGTTTGTTTCTTATTAATTTTTATGCTTTTCAATATTTATTAATTAATATTATTATTATTTAATCTTAAGTATTATTATAAATTATAATATTATTATTCTTAAACTAGCCATTATATTAGTCGTTATAGGAATATTATTTGATCTTAATAATCATGATTAAAATATTATTATAAATGATAATATTATTATTCTTAAACTAGTCGTTATATTAGCCTTTATAGGAACGTTATCATTATTAAAATATTAATTTTCATAAATTAGTCGTCATATGATCTTTTGGTCTCTACATCACCCTCTATTTAAGCTTGTGCCATGATCTACATCTTCATATGATCCTGATGATGAGCCATATTAGTTGGTTCGAAACGCGTCGACAAAATTTTCTCCTATGTGATTTCTACCGAAAAGAATCTTCTTAACAAAACAAGGATTGTCATCCAAACTTTCAAGATTGAAACAAAAAAGGTTATATTAAAATGAAAATTTAAGAAAATGAATAATAAATTTGAAACTATTTACTTCAAATAAATTTCATTAGCAAGATGAAGATGGAGGAGATATTTTGAGTGATTTTATATGCATAGATGCAGTGCAATTTTTATTTATTGGGTGCCCATAGACATCAACAATCATTGACATCCTATTCATATATATGGTAGCCATGAAGAGGAGAGAGATTTAACATTTTGAAGACATTAAAAAATTACATGTGACGTGTGTGTGTGTGTGTGTGTTAGTTACAAATCTATTAGGTTTCTAGAGGGATTAAATATGTTCTATGCAAATGTTTTAGTCATTTTTTCACTGTAAATTTTGAAGACATTGAATCCATTTTATTCATTCAAAAATATAATTTAAACAATGAAAAATTACACGTGGTATATATATATATATATATATATATATATATATATATATAGAGATATATATATATATATCAATTTTCATTATAGATATATTAGGTTTCTATAGGGATTAAATTTGTTGTGTGCAAATTCTTTAAATGAATATACATGTTATACTCTTACTCTCAACCATAAATAAAATATTTCAATGTCCATATGAACTATCGTAATCTTATACCAATTTTATAGAGAAATAAAGTAACTAAAAATAACAATAAAATGTTATACTTTTGGATACAAGAAATGGTATAATTCTTATACTTTCTAAAATTATTTCAGTACCTCACTTGCAAAAAAAAAAAAAAAAATAGTACATGACTCATATAATGTTTTTAAATATGCATGTCTAATAATTTATCTCAATCTCAACTTCGTGTATATGTAAATGAAGAGTGTAAATGAATAATTATTTTAATGTTGATCATAATAAAATATTTCAATGTTGTAAGAGGAGTAACTAAAAGTTACAAAGTTCAAGGAGATATGTATTTTATTTAATTATTAATATCAAATTAAAACGTAACATTTAAAAATATATAATTAATAATAAAATATTTATTGTGACTAATATATAAAATATTTTAATATGGAGGGTTAATTAATATTGGAATGTATTCAAAAATATATTAATAACAAAACTCATGTTAATGTGGAAAATATATTTCATAGATAAAATATTTCAAGAAAAAAAAAATGTGTATATATTATATATGATTAAAGAAAAATATATATGCATTATATAAAGCAATTGAAAAAAATATTTTTGTATGGATAAAACATTTTAAGTAGTTTCATTGTGGCCCTTTTTTATGAATATTTTTTGGTCAACTTTGTTTGAAATCAAGCAAAGATGTGTTAGAATTGCAAGTTTAAGCTATGTAGTTTACACAATCCAAGTTCTCAAGTAATTTTTGAAGACATTGAACTCAATTTTAACATTCAAAAATATAATTTAAAAAATGAAAAATTACAGGCCATCTGTGTGTGTGTTTATATCTATTACTAATCGATTAGGTTTCCAGATTTGTTGTGTGAAAAAAAAAATTGTCAAAATTTTCACTGTAAAAGTGGTTTTCTTGGAGCTACAAGATTGTCTTGCTCCCCCGAAAATATCCTATATACTCTCTCTCCAAAATTGAAATCCAATATAAACCAACAGAAACATGTACATGTACACTGATTTGATCATGTACACACAAATTTGTTGTTAGTTCCAATTATTACAGTTAATTAAAGAGTTGATCCTCATATCCCATAGATGAAAACATACATGCAAACAAAAAAATCACCGTGATCACTCTCAATAAGAATTTGAGGCATTGTACATATGGATTTTTATCTAAAATGCTCAAGAAGCACTTGGAGAAAGCAAAATCTTCATGGATAGCCTAGTTTTCAAAACCCTAGGGTATAGAGGAACTATGTCTTTTGGAATTTTCCCTTACACAATTATATTTTATATCTAAATTTTTGTTACATTAATTTTAATCAAAGAATATTGAAAATGGTTTATATTTGTTTTACCTCTAGTTTGGTGCATAACAAGTGATTTCTTATTTTAATAAAAAAATATTACAAGGTAAATGAGTATGATTAAGTAGACGAGGCAGAATATATACCTCTAGTTTCATGCATAACATTAGCAAAGAAAGCATATGTTCCATCCACAATTTGTTATTCCATAATGGTATCCTATAACCATAATATCGATTCACATAACATGTTCATCACAAGCTATAACAGTATGGATGTTTACTGGCACACTCACATACAAAAATAAATAGAGATAATGATACTTAGTAAAAATGTAATTCTTGCAAATGGAATTTTATATGACAAGCTATAACGTTATGGATGTTTAATGGCAGACTCACATCCAAAAATAAATAGAGATAATGATACTTAGTAAAAATGTTGTACCATCATATAAAATTCCATTTGAAAGAATTATATTGGCACATATGACATTGGTTTCCCATTATGAAGAAATAGTAAGCCTATAACAATATTTAATATTCAACATTCAAATATTAAATTAATACTCCAACAAAGTGCATTGTATTAATTATTAATTATTTATTAAATAACAGCTAGTTTCTAAATAAAATTTTATTTCGCCAACTACTATTTTTAAATGGCTAACACTGAATAATGATGCATCCATGCTATTTATTCTCTCAGATTGATTGATTTCTCACCTTTCCCTGAGGATGAACCACATTAGTTGGTTCGAAAAGTCAACCCAATCCTTACAATGTGATTAATCTGGAAGACTATTTTCTAAATTATGGATCACAAAAGTCTTAGATCTTGCATTGTATTAATCAATTGAATAAACAAACTGAAGGAAAAGCTTATCTATTTGAAAGTTGAAGGCCAACATTAACTTAGGTAGATAAATATTCCACCCAACCATACACTCTATTGAGCTTATTCTTTTTATACTAGGCCACCCCAGTTGAGGCTATGATACAACTAAGGAAAATTAAAACATTTTTATGGAAATCATTCTATCTTATGACAAAAAATTATCTATCCCATTGTCTCACCACTAATTTTTTTTATTGGAGCAACACAACTATTTTGGTGACACATTGTCCTTAAATAGAAAAAGGAAAATACCTTCCTTATCTACTCAATATTCCCTCAAAAGTCTCTTACCTCTCCCTCTATGTGTGCATATAGATTCTAGATACTATCCTTTAACTCCAACAACATTTACTTAGTTCTTGACCTTTTTCAAGTTGTAAAGGCTTCCTTGCTTGGTCGTTCAACCCACTTTATGTTTTCCTCCTTAGATTCTATTCATGGCTTCTCCATCACATAGTTTTATATCTTTCCTAGATCCCTTTCCAACCTAATTTTTGAATCTCTTTGTGTTCTCCCTCTCTAGAATTTGCTTCTTTTCCAAGGAATTAGCTTCTCACCATTTGAATCTCTTCCTTGTCTATTTTCATAATCTATACATATTTCTGTAGTTCTCATCACATTAATTCAAAATGGTCTCTATCATTCCTTGATCAAACTCCTTGTATGAATCAATACCTCTAAAATTACTATCATGGATGTTAGCATCAACCAAGAGAGAATGAATTTACCTCTCCCTTTATTTATTTCTCTCTTATAACTTACTTCTCTTCCATATGATTTTTCTTCTCTATTATGTCTAGCCCCATGCATCTCTCTTCAATATTCTTTGCATGCGTTCATAATGGTCACACACCATTCATGTGAATGTCAAATGGCCTCCACTGTTCACCTCAGAACCAAAATTAATTATGTCATTTAGGTGATCATTGTATTGTACCATTAGAGAAAAGTTTAGCCTAAAAGTGGTCTCCTAAGGAAAAATCAAGAAATTAATAAAAAATGTCATTTAGACATTTTTTTTATTATTATTTTACTTTTATCTATGTTCCACAATATTTATTAGCATGAGATTTAATAATAAAAAATAATATATTATTTCTAATTTTTTACTTTTATCGAAATCTCTCAATATATGGCACTTTTATTAAAATAGCTCTCTATATATTTTTTATATTTAATTATGTGTGTGTGTGTGTGTAGTTGTGGTTCACGGACACCCTGGTCATCGGGTGGCCGCTACATCCACAGAAAAATCTAGGCTGATCGACCCCGAAGGGAATCAAGCCCCTCGGCCAATAACTAGGCCTAACCCCAAGGGCTTCGAGGAGAATGGACCCTGTGACCTCTCGATCGGCAAGGCACTGATTTGACTAGTTGAGCTAACCCTTGGGGCTTATATATATATATATAATATATATATATATATATATATATATATATATATAATATATATATATATATATATATATAGGTGTTTTTTTAATGACATTGCCTACTAATGCCATAATTTCGCCTGAAATATATTTTTTGCGCGAAATTTGGTAATGTTTCCTTTATGGAATACGGTTTTTAACAATTTAGATATTTTATATTTAATTATTTGAACTATTTTATATTTTTGGCCGAAATCCGATAACTTGTCCTTTCTGGAATACATTTTTTAACTATTTTATATTTAAGAATAACTATCTTTTTTTAAACTATTTTATATTTTATATTTAACTACTTTTAAAATATTTTATATTTAACTGTAATTATATTTTATTTTTAACTATTTAACTATTTATATTTAATTATAATTGTCTATACTTATATTTTGTAATTAACTATTTATATATATTTTGTAATTAACTATTTATATATATTTTTATATTTAACTTTTTTTGGGCATGATTATTAATGTCAAATGGGCCCACATTTTTAATTTATATTTTTTCACTAATATCAATATTTACATTGCATTAATAACTTTTTAGATATTCTAATTCATATGAATAGGTGGGAAAATAACATTAATAAAATATTTCACAAATACCCAAATTATTAACAAAATATTTCACAACTACCTAAATTATTAACAAAATATTTCACAACTACCTAAATTAATAATAAAATATTTCATGGATATCCAAATTAAACAATTTAAAATTATTTAGGACATGTACCTCTTTTTAAATTTAAAGGATTTTGATTGGTTTACATGTTATGACATGGAAATTACGTGAAAATTTCATGGGCACTTTCCTCTAATGTATGTTGCTTGTCTGAAATTTCCTCTAATGTATGTTGCTTTCCTTAGTCCGACAATGACCAATAATGAATCATTCCTTCTTCCCTGCAACTATTCACACACATGCCTCTTAGACTACATGAATCGTTGCCTCTCTACAGTCAATTTCCTACATCCAAATGAGATTTTGTTCCCTCCCCATCAACCACATGTGTGGGGGGTATATTGATGAATTCAACAATCAAAAAATCACCTTGTCCCCAATACCCCATGGCACCTCATTTTCCCCCTTATTGTGGGGACATGATTTTTTCCAAAGAAAATGTGAGAAAATATAGGTTTTACCACTCCTCTCACAATTCCCATGTTGAAGGTACTTATCACCTTGATTTCGTAAGTATGGAAGGTGTACATCTCCACAACCACAACATGTGTTCCATGATTGGTAGTTAAGGTTTCTAGATTTTTAGTAAGGAACATGGCGAGGAAGGAAACAAAGTAAAGTTTGGAAAAATGGAAAACTAAGGATTATTCGGCATGTAGAACCCACTAGTACCCTCTCACCTTTCCCATCTCCTGCTATCATAACCCATTTTTTATGTGCTCCATCTTATGTAGCTCTATTGTTTTATTAAATTCAAGAAAGATAATACTTACATTATTCAATGTACCATAAAATTTCTTCCTCATGGCGTAAATAAAGCATGGTAAATAAAATATACATGCTTAAAAAAATTGAACATTTAATCATCATTAATTATATTTAATCGATGGGATTCAATACTAGGGAATTCTATCATATCCCCCTTTGAATAACACAATCATAAATATTCTCTTCTTATTAACAACACTTATTTTCCTCATTCTTTCGTTGTATTTGTAGTGCCATACTATTCACTATCTTGGTATACAACCAGACTTCAACATTCCAACATGTGCCTAAATTAGTAATCAAGTAAACATACATATTATAACAATTATCAAGAAACACTTATCTTATGCACAAGATTTCTCAATTCCATGATGTAAGCATCTATTCAAATATATATATATATATAGATGTATGTATGTATTTTTTATTTAATACTTATCTCTATGGATATGCATCTATCCCATATAATGGCTTCCATAGGAAATAATTTATTTCATTATCCTTTCTAACTCACCCGCAAGATTCTAGCCACCATTCGGCATGAAATTTTAAGTTTCATCCTCCTTGATACACTCACCCTCTAGGCTTAGATTCCCCCTTCTCTACTAAACAATCCCTTAGGTGGTCCATCTTGTCATGGATTTCTCGTGTAAGAAGAGCACTAACTTACTACTAGACATCCACTAGTAGTATATAACGTGTGGAAATCACAAGGTTCCTTTGTCCTAACAGTGGCCTTTCTTCAAGGGTTTCCATCTTCAATAGAAATCATCTACCACGTATCATACACATACATTTACCATAGATATATTCATAATAATACAACTTATAAATTCCTTTCATAATAACACAACTTATAAATTCCAAGTCTACTTCATAAAGAATATCATATTTCATAAGTATGTGTTTCCTTTTCATAGTGTTTGGCTCTTTTTTGTTACAACACCTAATCTTTCTTATAGAATTACACTCATTTTCGTATTTGAGACCAATCTACCTTCAACCTAAACTTTTCAATCAACCAAATAAAAATGAGTATCTATGCATAGAATCCTTTCTTTCAATATTTACTACCATCCATGAGGTGTTCTAGAATAAAATTAACAAACTAATAATCCATTCATTTTTAGTTGTTAACCATACTCAATGAAATGGAACTATGATTCAATGTACATGGGTTACTTAACATACCTACCATTACAATATGAAACTAAATATCTATTCCAATAAACCAATGTGCCGATACTCATGATCACATCTACTCAATCTATTTTTGTCGCTTGATATCAAAATACTACATTTCTATACCATGTATTCCACCATCATTAGTTGGAAGGTCTAGCCAACACCTCAACACATCATCTAGTCACCTCCCATCTATATCTTAGAAATACTCCAAGGAAAATCCCTTTTCTACTCTATATATTACCTTAGGATCCCTCTCCTCTATAGGTGCTCCTCACTATTTTCAATAAGGTTAAAGTCTACAACACCAATATAAGTGGGGAGACAATTGGACACTTGTGCCGTATTATATCCTTCCATATCCATCAACAATATGGTCTCACACATTAGCTCTATTGGCATTCACTTTCATGTGTTATACAAATTCATAACATGATTATGTTACCCATTCACTCATTTTCATGTAACTCAATCATGAGATACTAATTCTTGGTTGAATCAAAAGGATTATAACAATCTTTCCATACAAAAAGCTTCTTCCTTCATTATATCCCACTTAGGTATCATTATCATACATGCATTCCATCATAAACAAATAAATGAATATATAAAGTATGCATAAAGGAATCCTTACTCTAATAATTTCAAACCATATATGTTGGCATGATTAATTTTCATACTTGGATAGTTTCCTTCAACATTCCTCACGTTACTTGATCAATTGATGCCTCGTGGGAACTCACATGATCCCTTAATCAACCTATTGACAAGAATCTTATCATATTTATCCTTTTCACAAGGTTTTCTATCATAGGCCACTTCATCGTCGACATTTTCAACCATTATTGATATTTTTTCTTAGAATAAACTGTGTGTTAATATTTGAAATCTCCAATATTTGAGTGGACACTCCACCCATCATCAAGGAAAAATAAAGAAATAAAATATGCAGTGAGTTTAGGAATGAAAATAGAATATAAAGGTAATGAAAAGGGGTTAACCATGAAAGAATAAAATGGGTTCCAAGGAATGGAAAAGATCTTTAAAACATTTAAATAATAACGTAGACATTACAAGCAATTTGAGCCATAAAATATAAATTATTTTCTTTATATATTTGATTATTTAAGGAAAGTTAACTTTTCCTTTCACTTTGTGGTGTCACAAAAAAAATCTTCGCCTTTTATAATCTACTATGTTTATTTTATATTTTCTTTGAAAATACTTATTGTTTATTAAGAAAGGAAAATGAGATCGGCTTATTTAATTTAAGAGAAAAATACTCTATGCACTAGGATATCATGTGTTCATCATAGGAGTCATATTATCATGAGATTGACATTCATCTAATGCAATTATACTTTGATACCATTATAAAAAAATAATAACATGCTATTAGATGAGAATGATAAATTGTTTAGTCCACTACCATTCTTAAAGTGAAAAATCCCTTGATGATGTTTGTTTTGTGACATATTTTTCCAAGTAATGAACATGCAGAGACTATTGTTTATATTTTTTAACTCACCAATTGTAGTCTTTTAATGAGTTTGTTTTATTACCTTCTTTATTTTTTCATCATGTAGGAAATTAATTTTCAATACATATTTATTTTCCATTCATTTTCATTTTTCATTTTGTGTGATTTCAAATAATTTTTTACCAATCCAACATTATTAGAGTTGTCAACTATAGAATAAAGTACGAAAACTACTACAATAGTTGTCGGGCAGTATAATGCAAAATTTACACCAACATTTAATTTGTCAATCCAGGTAAGTAAACTTAGAGGCGTAGCATAATATATGCCAGAATATGACCTTAGGGATCTGTCAAATAAAAACCAAGCTCTTGCAAGAAATTCAAAAGAAGCATCATTCAGGAAAAAGGAACAAGACTCTTTAAATAAAAGTAGACACACTCCGGGAATCTACTTCTAGCTCCTTTTCTAGGTTGAGTTGACTCCTGTAGTAAGTCTTCCTCAGTTGTCTAGGGACAAAGGAATGTAGGCCCCGTTCAAAACAATGTGATTCAAGAAATAAGAATGCAAAACCTCTTAAAAATTATTGCTATGTTGCAAGGATGAAAAGCATGAAATCACACAACAACTTCATTCCAACTAATCTACGGAAATAATCGAATGCTTTAAAAAGAATCAAGATAATAATGCACTGCTTCTCTTAAAGACAATTCAATATATTAGCTGTAAGAGAAATATGAAATAAGAACCAATATATAATTCATGTTGTTTATCGTGATCTTATTAAGTACTTCCTCAGAATATTACGTATAATATATGCAGCATTTAATTATAATGATGAATTTTGTGAGCATTTTGTCAACGAGATTCACAATCTTTCCTTATGTTGATCCTCACATTTGCTTGTAAGAGTGTAGGAATAAATGTTTTTTCTACAAAAGTGTAGGAATCAGCCTCATATCATTCAAAGGCAATCATGAATACATGTTAAGTTAAGTTAACCAGAATTATTTCTCATGAATTATTTCACCATTGCGTCCTAGAAATAAACTTTTTTATTCAACAATGAGATCAGGGAAAATCTTTGTAATAATAAATAAGAGACGTAGTTAAAACATTCACCATTTACTTTAGTTCAACCTTTATGAAAATACATCCAAAAGCATTGATATTAAACTTAGATAACCAGAGCAATAAAATAACACTTGTTGAATGAAATTGAAAATTAAATGACTGGAAGAAGAGCTATGAAATGATTTGCAGAACCAGAAATGCGTTAATGCAGGCAGCGTGCTTGGACTGGCAACACGCTTGGACTAATCTTGCCGAAATGAAATCAATCATGAAAAGAAAAGCTTATGTAAATCAAAATCAAATACTTCTAAGCACTAAGCAATGCAAAATGCAGCAAAGGGAATTAAGAGGTTTAGGAAACGGACTGGCTGGTGGGCCCAACCACCCAGCTCATTGTACTTGCAGCAATTAAATCACAGTGCAAGCAGATTTAGAAAAATACTGAAAACATAAATCGAATGTCGAAGTGTATTAATTATGAAGTCCTGTTACATAATGAATAACAAGTAGCGCTGGGCTCCAGTGGTCCCCTCCAGGGATCATCCCACTGGGCACACAGCTCCTCCCTTTCCTGCACAATGAAATTGATCACCTGTTCTGCAAACAATACGATTTACAAAAGATACAATTCCATCTGGCCCTTGTTTTTGTGTGTAGATCTCATACTTCTAACATCAGTGTTTCCCACTTACTCGGCTCCACGGTTACTCATGCATACAAGTTTAGAATTACAAACTGATTTAAAACTAGAATAAGGAAATTTGTTTTTGACTAGGTTCCAATTGATGCAGGACGTATTTGCTGAATGTATATATGTTAATCCTAATTTGAACGGATAATTGATGGAGATAACTCCAATGCAATGTACACGTCATCAAAAGCTTCCCATTGGAAGATGAGGAGATAACATCTTCATGTTAGATGTGTCGAAGCATTGGTTCATGACTTCAATGCTGAGTAGACCACACCATATGTTCTATTGAAAGAATGAAGTTTTAAAATGAATTTTCCAAATCTGGGCATTTTCTAAAATTTTGGGAAAACTGGTATTTCTAACACATAGCCTCCAAAGAACTCTGTGAATCTCCTCAACCATTATGAATTTTGGAAAACTGTTTGTAGGAAACCTATTTTGTTATTTTTGCAACAATAATCTCTCTCAGAACTTTCTGGTTCAGCTTGCCTCAGAAATTTTTCCCGAAACTGACTATTTGAAATCTGAGATCCTAAACTCCTAGAAAAAAGTCTCTTTTTATAAAACTTCCTCAAAGACCCTTATGTAACTTTTCTACCATTACGAATCTCAAAAATATGTTTGGGTTTTAGTCAACTTGCTATACTGGGACAAAAACCCATGTTCTAGAATTTCTTTATTCGCCTTTAACTACACGGAAATATAGGCGGAAGTTGGCAGTATGGAAACTGTTGTGAATTCGGGGTTGAGGCATTAATTATTTCCTAAGTATAAATCCATACGACTTGGGTGCATCTTAGCTTATGTGGAAGTGTTCAAACACCATTTCGAACAAAAACCTCTTTCATATTTCCCTAGAGATGTGTCAATGTATGAAAGCCCCAAATTGGTGCAGGGATGTTGGTGCAGGCACAGTTGGTGCCTGAATGTTGTTGCATGAATGTTGGTGCAGGCACAGATGGTGCAGGAATGTTGATGCATGAACTGTTGGTACAGGAACTTCCAATATAGGAACTGTTAGAACCTACCACAAAAGAGCCTAACATTAATGACATTTCCACATTAAATACTCTTCAAATCAACAAAACAATAAGAGTTCATAGCTCAACAACTGCCAGCTCTAAATGCCTATAAATAATAACTTAATAATGTGTAAATAGAATAATGATGATTATAAACACTTAGTACAGGAATAAAATTGTTCAGTAAAATCATGAAAATTTGGACAAAATGGAGGCTCAACAATAGTTATGATCAAAAAATGAGGTGAAAAACCTACATATGACGAGGAAGCACCATATTTTAAAGTTTTTGGTTTATTTGAACTCAAGGAATTGGAGAAGTATCTACCCTTTAGAAAAGCGATGTATTAGAAAACAAAAGAATTTGATGTAAATATTCATGATTTTGATATAGCTATTCATAGAGCTTATTTTCATGTGAAGCCTACAAAATATGAATTACATTAAATATGATTGAGTTATATAGATTTATCATTACCAAGTTTGAGCAAAATAATTTCTTTATTTCAACATCACACACCTTTGGGGGTGTCTTTCCAACTAGCTTCCCCTTGGGATGTGATAAGACCTTTCTGGTAAAACATGATAAAAACATGCAAAAAAATTTGCAATATTGTATAATAAGAATCTAAAGTGACATTACTCGTGATTTTTCTTTTCCAAAACATGGAAAATTAGTATATTATAGTTTAACTAAATAATTTTCTTCTTATTATATATATTTTTATACATTATCAAGGAATCACCAATATTTTACAATGTTTTCTATTTCTTTAGAAGATTTGCCAAGAAATTGCAATACCATATAACCTAGTGAAAAATTCACCAAAACATTATATATGTATATTATATCAGTGAAAAAATAGCATATACATTTTAATATATACCATGGGGATTCACCCATTTGTTATACATATAAATTTGGGGGGTTCCTTAAAATTTTTCCTGCCTACAATATATTTAAAACGCGAGTCTTTTTTCATGTAGCATTATTTTACAACATAGTAGATTGATGGCCAACCAACATTTTTTGATAGGGGTGGTCCGAAGGATGACGAAAGCCAACAAATAGACCAAGGATGGGGTGGACAAACTAAACTTATTGAACTTTAAGAAGGTAATTTACCTTAGTAGTACCAGTGTGAGGGCTGTTGTAGATAACACCCCCATCATCATTACCCTAACTCCTCCATACCCCTTGCTTCCATTCAATCCCTCCCATTCTTGAAGGGGTATAAGCCTACCAGGTGTATGTATTCTAGTGGGTAAAGGCACGTTTAGTGGAACCAAGGGGTGGTTTTTATTCTGGCTACCCCCCTCGTAATCTCTATGTTATAGAGATCCAGGAAAGTTTGTATTTTAATGGCCCATAGTTGGTGATTGGTTGAGCTTTCAATATCCCTTTCCTTCCAAACTATGGACCTTTAGACTTCATTAAGTTTGTTAGTTAAGTGGGATGGTACCAGTGAAATCCCATAGATGAAGTACAGGGAAGATAGGCCTTGATATGGTATGCGAAGCCCCATGCACCGAATTGTACAACAATGAGAGTTATTGGATAGATTTATTATTTCATTACTGGATGCTCGGCTCGAGGAAGGCATGGCTAGAGGTTACAACATGCAGTGCTGAATTAATAAATAGAGAATTGACAGTTGTTCATAGGGCCCATTTTCAAGCTAGTCTAGCAGTCTGGCAAAGACCTTAGTCAAACTTAACATGGCTAAATTAACTCAAAGCCACCAAATGGACCAATTCCTTGTAGAGCTAGAGCTTGATTTCCTAGTTGGCTACATTCCATAAGCCTATTTGTTTGTGTATATCTAGTCTCTGCCACATAGTGGAAACCGAAACATGCTTTGTGTCAATACAAGCCTGACCACCCTGGTGCTAGACTACACTCCGTGGGAAATTAACAGAATTTTGGTTTAAAAGGTACATTTTTTACAAACATTAAAGAAAATGTTAATTTTTTAGAAAATTTCACTTTAGTAGGTGCTCAAGTATAGTGTGGGCCTTCATTTATGTGTGTGTGTATGGACAATATTAATGTGCAAGTTATTTTATGTGAAATAAATTGGTCAGTGTTTTTGTTGCCTTGAGGAGATTTGTGGTTGTTTATATGCCAGCCATGTTAATCCGTCAACTTGCAATCATGAATCATGATAGCAGCTTGTGTTAACCTTCTTCAGAGAATTTGCAGGATCATATCAACTTGGAGAAAGGTCTTATCACAAGAGCATTGTAGCCACTTATTCTTAGAGATACAAATCAACTTGTACCTGATGTTGTTTTCAATTATATCGGACTTAGTTTCAGGAAAAATAACATTGGGATTCATAGAGAGACGTAGCTTACTTCCTAAGCTAACTCCTGGATGCACATGTATAGATGAGATGCACCACATGAAGGTGATTTTACTGATTTTTTAAGATGAAGTATCTACTTGTGGGAGGTTGCTTGGTTAGCAAGCAAGGCATTAGGAGGTTTTTTGTTTTGTAAGCAAGGCATGTGGAGGGCTGCTTGGACATCAAACAAAATGTATTTGGCCATCAATATTGAAGAGGGCTTGTTTGCAGATGCCATAACTAGTACCTCATGATTTGACATTGTCGTTAACAAAGAACAACAATCTTAGCTATTGGAAGTTGGCACAAGTTCCTTGCATTTTGGCGATGTGTCAACTCTGTTTTTGAGGGTTTTTTATGAAATATTACAACCATTTTACCAATTAGAATTGCACCTAGCATGTTGGTTTTGTATAATATTTATAGGAAAGGAATATGGCCATGCTTTAAGATCCCAGTAGCACTATTTAGAAGACTGATTTTGTTTTGGGGGTTTCTTACTCAGCAAGCAAGTTTTGTTTGGAATCCAATAACTAAAGATGCTTTGATGAAAGACAAATATTGGTTTGTTGAGTGATTACTAGGCCATTTCAGATTAGTAAGGCAGAGTGTTGTTGATGGAGATGTCATATGGATGCTTTATATGAAGGTACCTACAAGAACAAACAACCTTATCTTCATGACTTGGTGAAGGACACTTTCTTTAAGTACAAGAAATTTAAACCTCGGACCTTGTCTTCATCCTAAATTTAGATTGGAAAGGGGTGTTGTCTAGCTTATAAAGTAAGCATGTTTTCAAACTCCAGAGAGGCACCTCACCATAGTTGTGTTCACCTTGATTTTATTATAGCAATAGTAGCTTGCTCTAGTTTATTTCATTCTAGATGCTTCTCTGGGAGTTAGTTTTAGCAACTGTGAATATAACTTGGACCTTAAAGCAATGAATGCTTGCACTAGGGATAACTTCATCATTTTGCATAAATAATTCTAAGTTAAAGAATGGTCTTTCATTCAAACTATTATGGGTTAGTTTGTGCATTAGTTTGAACTTTGTTCTATTTTGAGGAAGGGATAAACATTGTATGACAGAGGTTGATTACCATGTTATTTTGGAAGATGACATCTCTTATGTCAGTGCTATTGATGCCCTCACTTAAGATTGATTTGGGTGATTACACATGAGCTACTCTCATCAAGATTCGGGTGCTAAGGAAGGTTCTCTTGTTAAATTTTCCTAACTGTTGAAGAAGAATCACACAGCAATATATCCATATGCACAACAAATTAACACACAAACATTAAACTGGCGAAAAAGGCAGAGAGCCATCATGTGGTCTCTCATGCTCATGTAATTCACTCTTATTCAAATAATTTAATAATATATTTAAATACATGAGCAAGTGGTCTTAAAATAGTGTGTCTATCTTAGACTCACTTGGTTGAGATATTTTCTCAACTTACACACTAATTTAGGAGAGCTAGTTGGAGAGAATCTCTCATCCAAAACTAGACTCCTTAGTTTGAGTAATTCTCATGATTTAATTTAATAATTGGATTTATTATTGGTTTTTAAGAGAGTGAGGCTAACATTCCCCCCCTCAATGATAAATCCAAAAATAATAAGGAACCATCTTCCAAGTTCTCAAGTTGATCCTCAAAAAAAAAATTGCTTGAAAAACCGCCAAAGCTGGATGTTAGAAAAACTCAAATCTGAAGAGAACATGAATCAACTATGTAGGTTTTAACCCCATACAAAATTACCTGCATACGAATTCTAAAACACAGAAAATAAACAATGAGAGTGCATAACACATAAAACACATATACACAAAGATTTTCCCCTGGATCGCAAAACTGGGACTACCAGCTTGATTTTCATTATGTTCCTTTCAATGTTATAATACATATTTATACATGCCGAAGCATCCAATACCATGGACCAAAAACCATCGCGTCCAATACCATGGACCAAAAACCATCGCATCCAAAAACATGTGCGAAAAACATGCACAAAACCATAGGTGGGTCCGCCCATCCTAACATAGGGTCCAAAACCAAAATTTTCCAAGGCGCTCCCCTGGACCCCCTAAAGTGGGGTTATGAGTACACCTCAAACCCCCTATGCGCCCCCAACTACAAAATCGACACAACGAAAGGGGGCTCCGCCCCCCCTCTAACCCCACGGTTAACTACATGGGCTAGTCGTGGAAAGAATATAACACAACCCAACATTCTCCCACTTGTTGTTTTCTTTCCACAAGGGGGCACAAGAAAGCTTAGTCATTTTTCTTGCCCTGAAACGCCCATTGTCTCCCTACACCAAGAGAACTTTTCAGAGCTCACAGATTTTTTCAATGCATCTACCGTATTCTTCAAAGTGTCCACCTTTACCAGCAACACCTTTTTGTCTTCTATCATTTCCCTCACAAAGTGATAATGAACATTAATGTGCTTTCTCTTTGAATGATATGCAGGGTTATTTGCCACGAAAATTGCACTTTGGCTGTCACAGTCTATCCTTATAGCTCCATGTACTAACCCCATATTTGAACACAATCTCTGCAACCAAACTGCTTCCTTGCTTGCATGAGTGGCTGCCATGTATTTTGCCTCTGTAGTTGATAATGCCACTACAGATTGTTTCTTACTCATCCAACTGACTGCACCTCCAAATAGGTTAAACACATACACACTTGTAGATCTTCCCTGATCCAGATCTCCAGCCCAGTATGCATCAACAAAGCCATGAATATCCAACACTTTTTCCAATCCTGGTCTTCCTTGGTAGCACAAACCATAATCACTAGTGCCATGAAAATACCTGAAAACCCACTTCACTGTTGTCCAATGCTCCTTTCTTCATTTTGACATAAACATGCTCAATACTCCCACTACATGTGCAATGTTTGGTCTAGTACAGACCATTGCATACATCAGACTACCGACTGCACTTGCATATGGAACACGGGACATATCCTCTTCCTCTTCTTGTGTCTTGGGACACTGTTCAGCAAATAAATTCACACCTACAGGAATAGGAACCTTCACCGGTTTACTATCCTGCACATTAAACCTCTGCAGTATTGTCTCTACATACTTCCTCTGGTTTAACCAGAGCTTCCTCTTTGCCCGATCTCTTTTAATTTCCATGCCCAAAATATAGTTTGCAGCACCAAGATCTTTCATGTCGAATTTGGAGGACAATTGGGTCTTCAAATCCTAGATAATTTCTTTGTCATTTCCAACCAGCAACATATCATCAACATACAAGACCAGATAAATAACACGGTCACCAATTAATTTAAAATACACACAGTGATCTGCTTTGCTTCTGATGAAGCCAAGTCCCCGTATAAATGTATCAAATTTCTTATACCACATCCTTGATGACTGTTTTAACCCATAAAGAGACTTCTTTAACTTTCATACCAGCTCTTTCTTACCCTTCACCGCAAAGCCTTCAGTTTGCTTCATGTAGATTTCCTCTTCCAGATCCCCATGAAGAAATGTTGTCTTCACATCCATCTATTCTACCTCAAAATAAAAAGTAGTAGCAATAGATAAAAGTAATCTAATAGAAGTTACCTTGGCAATAGGAGAAAAATTATCACCAAAATCAATTCCCGGCACTTGGGAATAACCTTTTGCTACCAACCGAGCTTTGTATTTCTCCACTTTTCCTTCTACATTTATCTTCTTTTTGAACACCCATTTGCTGCCAATGGGTTTCCTTCCAACCGGAAACTCCACCAGATCCCAAGCCTCATTTTTGTGCAAAGATGCCATTTCATCAACCATGGCCTCTTTCCAGAGTTTTCCATCCTCTGAATCCATTGCTTCCTTCACAGTTCTGGGATCACCATCAATAACAGACAAAGCAAAATTTGAATAGAAAGAAGATGGACTATACCTTTCTGGCTGCCTTCCTTCTCGCACTGATCTTCTCACTGCCGGAGTTTGTGGCTCTTCATATTTTGATTCCTCCTCTGCTATAGAGTCTGATTCTTCCTCCTTTAGCTCAAACTCTATCTTCTCAGGTTCCTTTGATTGGACTTCATGTTTAATAACATCTTTGACCTCTCTGAACACCACATCTCGATTGTACACAACCTTCCTTGTTACTGGGTTCCGAAGCTTATAACCCTTTAAACCATCCTTATACCCAATAAAGATGCACTTTTCAGATTTACTATCCAACTTGGTTCGTTTCTCCTTTGGAACATGTACATATGCATCACATCCAAATACCCTTAGATGTGAAAGAGAGGGTTTCTTACAAGTCCATAACTCTTGTGGAGTCTTATCCTCCAATGCTGATGAAGATGACCTATTGACCAGGTAACATGCAATATTCACCGCCTCTGCCCAGAATTCCTGTCCTAACCAGGCACCACTAAGCATGCTTCTTGCCCTTTCCATCAACGTCTTATTTATTCTTTCTGCAACTCCATTTTGCTAAGGTGTATATGGAGTAGTCTTCTGTCATGCTATACCACACTTCTTACAAAATTCTTCAAATTCCTTGCTGCAAAACTCTCCACCATTATCTGTCCTCAGCACCTTTATCTTCTTCTCTGTCTGATTTTCCACGAGAGCCTTAAATTCTTTAAACCTGTCAAAGGCTTCAGATTTATTCTTAAGGAAATATATCCATGTATTCCTTGAGAAGTCATCTATAAATGATACATAGTACAAAGACTTACGCAGTGATGGAACCTTCACAGGTCAGAACACATCACTGTGCACAAGCTCTAATATCTGTTTCGCCCTCTTACTACTAGAGGGGAAACTCACCCGATTCTGCTTCCCATATACATAATTTTCATAGAAATCAAAATCCAAAGAGCTATTACTCATACCTTCTACCATACCTCCACCATGAAGTACTCGAAGGCCCTTATTTCTAATATGTCCAAACCTTTGATGCCACGACATGGTCTTCTCTCCAAAGGCCACTAGATCTTCTGCTCCACTTTCAGGAACCACAGAACTATTGCACCCATCAATAACAGTGCTACCTTGCAGCTTGTATAGAGTTCCAATTTGAACTCCCCGCATCAATACTAGTGCTCCCTGAACCATCTTGCAGGTATCCTTCTCGAACACTGTGTTTACACCTGAATCATCCTGCTTGCTTACGGAAATCAGATTTCTGGCCAATGCAGGAATATGCAGAACACTTGGAAGTGTTCTAACTCTTCCACCTAGCAATTTCAACTTTACTTTTCCGCGACCAATGATTCTAGCCTTCCTATCATCCCCTAAGAAGACATCACCACCATCGTATTTCTCATACTCGTAGAACCACTCTCTATGGGGAGTGAAGTGAAAGGATGCACCTGAGTCAATCAACCATGCCTCATGATCTACACGTGTACTTGAAGAATCCAAGTACACATCCCCACCTTCATCTGAGGTGGTTTTTGCCTCTGCAGAAGGAGCATCATCAAATCCCTTTCCTTTGTCAGGAGCTTTAGATTTACAGTCCCTTTTGAAGTGCCCTTCCTTTCCACATTTCCAGCACACCTCCTTTACAAGTTTTCCTAGAGATTTAGATCTCCCACTCAATGGCTTATTTTCTTTTCTGTTCTGGGACCATCCTCGTACAGACAAGGCGTCACCATTCTTTCTCTCCATATTTTTCTGTCTCATCTCCTACGTCAGCAAGGCTAAGACTATTTCATCAAACTGCAAGGTAGTTGCATTGCTACCTATTGCAATAACCAGACTATCCCACGAATCTGGTAGAGAACACAACAAACCGATGCACTTATCTTCATCTGAAATTTTAATATCAACAAACGCTAACTGACTTACCACAGTATTAAATTCGTTCAAATGCTCTGTCACCGAGTCTCCATCTTTCATCCTCAGGTTATACAGATTTTTCGGCAGGAACAGTTTATTCACCAGAGACTTAGATTGGTACAAAGTCCCTAACTTGTCCCACAAAGCCTTTGCCGTAGCTTCCCCTGATACATTCAGCAATACTGAATCTGAGACACACAATTGTATTGTGCGCTTTGCCTTCCAATCCAACTTCTTCCATTCTTTATCGGACACTCCCGTTGGTTTAGTACCTAGATCTACCGCGATCCACTAATCTTTACCCACCAACAGATCCTCCATCTTGAGTTTCCACAACTCAAAACTCTAACCATTAAATTTCTCGATCTCTATCTTTCCACTACTCCCCATCTTCTTTCACCACCAGAGTCGATCTCGCAAATCTCCCACTAAACAGGGTCTACCACAGGCCCGAGCGAAACTCCTCAGTAACAAAGGCATCCCCTTGAAGCCAAAACAGCTCTGATACCAAATGTAGGTTTTAACCCCGTACAAAAATTACCTGCATACGAATTCTAAAACACAGAAAATAAATAATGCGAGTGCATAACACATAAAACACATATACACAGAGACTTCCCCTAGATCCCAAAACCGGGACTACCAGCTTGATTTTTCATTATGTTCCTTTCAATGTTTTAATACATATTTATACATGCCGAAGCATCCAATACCATGGACCGAAAACCATCTCGTCCAAAAACATGTGCGAAAAACATGCACAAAACCATAGGTGGGTCCGCCCATCCTAACATAGGGTCCAAAACCAAAATTTTCCGGGGCACTGCCCCAGACCCCAAAAAGTGGGTTTACGGGTACACCTCAAACCCCCTGTGACCCCCCCCCCTCTTCCCGCTACACAATTGGCGCAACAAAAGGGGTCTCCGGCCCCCCTCTAACCCACCGGTTAACTACGTGGGCTAGTCGTGGAAAGAATATAACACAACCCAAAAAATTGCATGTCTGATTCATCTCTTAATGTTGCTTGACAAATCCATCATGTGCTGAGCTGCAAAAGGATCCAACTATCCTTTTCTTGAAATCAACATCCTGTGTCCACTGACACAATTTGATGAACGCCCACTGGCATATTTGCTAATGATGATTGCCCACTGGCTAATGAAGATGCCCACTGGCTTCTTCGTTGATGTTGTCGATACTTTCAATTTGACAACCACTTGTCAATTTCATTGACATTTTCCCCCCTTTGTCAGCTCAAAGGAGAGGCAATCTTCTCCAAATTATATCTAAACTCCCCCCCCCCCCCCCCCCTTCAGGTGTAGGAGAGTTTCACTGTTGTACCCCCCCATTCAACTGCATGAGAGCACCATCGTCATTTGATTGTTGGCTACAATATGTGTGAGTGAATCCGATTGTAAAACTTGTACAATCTTCTGGTTATGGATGACCATTCCCATGGATCAATCCATGAATAATCGATCTTTAATCTGGCAGGTTGGTCTTGTTTGCAGCATTTCTCTGATTAATGATTCTGCTTGCCACAATGGTGACAACGATGGAGATTAAAACACTGATCTTCCAGATGACCAGTTCTTTGACTATGAGAAAATTTTGGTTTGTCTGCAACTTGAGTTTGCATGCATTTCTGTTTTCTGCACTTTCAGTTTGTGTGCATTGATGTCTCTCTGCAACTTACAGAGAACTTGTCGAGGTGCTTTGTTCAAGTAATCCAGCACTGACGAACTGAATGGGCTTTGAATAATCGGGGATATGTAAGTTTTCGTTATCTTTGACATATCCTAAGTTGCATCGATTTCAATTACTTTGAATTTCTTCCCATGGCTTGATGATGGGTTCGGAAGAAAGTTGAACTGGAACAACTTCAACACTTGAAGGTGGTTGGATGAATGAAGTTGAATGATCAGCTGTCACTGGATTGGTCAAAGACTTGGACGCAACACGCTTCTCTTGCAACTCATTTCTCTGTAGTTGCGACTCCAATTGAAGGAACTCAATCGTTTCTTGTGCACATTGAATATGTATTTGAATTTCAGCAAGAGTTTCTTTGTTGATTTGTACCATGTCTTCAGCAGTTGAGAGTATCAAATTGTTAAGAATATTTAACAACTGAATGCTTGTCACCATGTGAAATTGTTGGAACCCACACTCACTTGCTTTTAATACTTGTTGGATTTTCAGAACTCGCTCGCTTGATGCTTGGTTGATTTTTGCATGCTCGCTTGAACTTGTTTTAACAATTGATTGTTTGAACTCACACTTGCTTGCTTTCACGCTCGCTTGATGATGATCGCTTTGCTTGAATGCTTCACTGACACTTTGTGAATGCTTCAATCAACTTCATACTGGCTCGTTTGTTGTAGATTTGATTTTGACACGCTTGCTTGCTTGGTTTTTGTTATGAACACGCTCGCTTGCTTGATTGTACTTGCTTGAAATACTTGTTGTCTTGAACTCTTGTGTGATTACTGCACTTAGTGATGCACTGAAGGTGCTGAAAAATGATGGGTGTCGAACACGGTTGAAAATGCACCCAAATGATAAATGTTCAAGTGACAACTGACTTGACTTAATGTATTCACCTTAACAATTCAAATTAGGGTGTCGGTTACAACCGAGAATGCACCCATACAATTCAACTCAATTTATCTTTGATTACAATCCAACTTACAAATGATTATTTGCAAGTTACAGTTTTGTATTGAGCTTATTAAAAAATGGTGCAAGTGCAATTTTCCAAAAAATTGTTGTTGAATTGCTACAAAAAAATTGTTGATGTAGATGACAACTTGATGGGATGTTGATGCAGAAATGTCTTTACTTGAAATGCTTGATTTTTGTAGCGTCCTTAACTTGATTGCTTTGATTACATGATGTGAAATTTTGTAGAAGCTTTTATCAAGTCGATGATGTGACGCTTTGTGCTTATGAACTTAATTGATTATGGGAGCTTTGATTTCAGGAGCTTGATCGATGACTTGTATATGTAAACTTTTCTTATGTGCATGTAGTTGTTTTGTTGAAGCATAATATCAGGAAGAATACACCATTACAAACATACACATGGTGTACCTAAGATCCCCTTATTCAATTTTGCGCAGATCTAGGACACAAGCACCACAAAAAAATATGTTTTTATTTAAATATGAGAGTACATCATCCTTCTCCTTCTCAAGCAATGAGAATTTCACACTTGCAAACTTTCGTCTTCAAAAAATTGCCTACACTTGCTCAATCGCTCTCAAAGTAAAACATTACTTTGGATTACAACAATGAATTTCTCTCAAACAAAAAATCACTTATCACTTCCAATACAAAACACGTATTACTCCATTACATAAAAAATATTTTATCCACTCCATATCTATCCTAAAAGTTACTGATTTAATAACAAGTATACCTCATTTCTCCACATTTTATATCTCTCAAAAATCACACTTTATAACCTTATTACTCCAAAAAAACTATTTTACCAACCTTTTAATGACTTTTAACTTTGGAAAATTATGACCCTTTCAACTTTGACTACAACCCTTTTTTTGTTTAAACTTTGAAAAACCTCACCAAGTTTCCATTGGGCCACGCTGGCTTACACTGGAATTAGTTTTCACGCTGGCTTGTTGCTGGCTCTTGATCCCTAAATGCGAATAGTCCATCTATTGCCACTGTTAATTACTGAGACACTTCTATTAAAGTTGTTGCGATGGATTCCTGCTTGCCATCAAGGGAACCATTGGCAAGTTCTATCGGTCATGATTCGGATTTCGATCATGGTGTGATGGATGGTTAAGAGGACGTAGATTTTTGATGTCCATTGCGGAGTGCTAGTCTTGTCTGCAACAACAGTTTGGTCGCAGTGCACAAGAAGTCGAGCGGAACAGTTCTTAATGACAGCGGGAATCTAGCCGAGATGAACTGTGAACATGCAAGGAACAAAGAGGGGGTTGATATAAGTGAGGGAAATTGCAGGCAGACATTGGCTTTAGAACACTGTACCATAGAGGGAAAATATCGATTTCAGTTTGTGGCTCTCACAAAGAGCACTAACATCACGGGTCAAGATAGCCCTATATCAAGCCAGTGGGAGAAATTCAGTAGACATGATTCCACAGCCTTCAGGAAGTGGAAAGGCTATAGGTGTCACAAATTTGTTCAGCAGATAGCCATTGACTATTGATCAGGATTTTGTGTATGCCAAAGATGCTTCACATTCTCCTGGTCCTTCTATGAGCTCAAACAAGATTCCAGTTTTTGTGCAAATTGTTAGCTTCAATATCCTTAAATGCTTGTACCGCCATCTCCTAGATAGTCTTCAAGCTGCAAAAATCCTAATATGCATAATACCCTTCATCAAATTTTGGAAGTCAGAGGTGGTGTATTTTTCAGCCGTGAACCTATTATAGCTGGTCCGCCATGGATCAGCTTATGGATAAGTGAATGTTTGTGCATCTGCAATTTTTCCTTTCAAGGGCATCTGAACCGACCTACCATCAAAGAGAAGAAGAAAAGACAAGGAGCAGTAGGTGGTACACAGAGGGTATCTATCCACGTTGGTAGTGAGCAGCTTCTTGTTTCTCATTCTCCGGCGGAAAGTGCGATTTGATGTCCAGATTCAATTTCCGTCTGTCGTGTATTCAGGTTTATCTGTATTTTAATCGCCAGTGTTTACTGTAGTGCTTTATTTCCATGAGCGGCCAACACAGCGTGGTCAGCGTCGGATTAGGAAATATTAGATGCCACAATATTTAATAAAAGGGAGACATCGCCTGCCTATTCATCTCCAAATACAGCTTTGCTTTGGAGCAGTCTTCAATTGGCAGCATTCAATACAGTTAAGGTTTCAACATAGCTTCACACAATCACTTCTCACTAGTTGGCTTGACTCAGTAGCCTCACACACATAGCAGCGCACTAGCTCTCCATCACACAACACACGACACTCAACACATATGCACAGTACACTACCCGCCTGGCGCTCGCTTTCTAAATCCACTGCAAACAGTGCTACCTCCTCTCAATTTATCAACAGGCCATTGCTCTGATACCACATGTTGAAACCACTCAACCATATTAAACACACATAGCTTTTTCATACACTCATGCAGCATTTACACACCACATCAAGTCCCACTGACCAGAACTTTTTCACCAAAGCTCTGGTACCACATGAAGAAGAATCACACAGCAATATATCCATATGCACAACAAATTAACACACAAACATTAAACTAGCAGAAAAGGCAGAGAGCCATCATGTGGTCTCTCATGCTCATGTAATTCACTCTTATTCAAATAATTTAATAATACATTTAAATACATGAGAAAGTGGTCTTAAGATAGTGCGTCTATCTTAGACTCACTTGGTTGAGACATTTTCTCAACTTACACACTAATTTAGGAGAGCTAGTTGGAGAGAATCTCTCATCCCAAACTAGACTCCTTAGTTTGAGGAATTCTCATGATTTAATTTAATAATTGGATTTATTATTGATTTTTAAGAGAGTGAGGTTAACAACTATTGTAAACTGACAAATTATTTCCTAGTAATTTCCTTGATTGGTAGACAAGGTAGCTGATTTTAGCATCGCAAAAGCACACAAAATTTGGATAGGGATGGTGTTTCATGCAAAGTTAAGGAAGGTGCTCCATATTGAACATTATGGTCTCAATCTTATGTGCACTTTCTTTTCTACCTAGGAGTTAATGAAACCTCATTTCATTTAATATGTTTATAGCAAAAAATAATTGAATTATCAGTATGTCATAATTCTAAGATCATTTCAAAAGTTGTTGGAAATATGGCAATGAAATTTTATATGCTTGAATACTCACAATGGTTTGGCTGAATGAAAATTCTATTAGGGAGGATAGATTGCAGGTAGAAATTTATTGGAAATGTAATCCCATAATGAATAATAGTTGCTACTACATACAAGCGCCAAGCATTATGATAATAATCTCATAGTTGTTAAATATGGTTTCTAAATGATATAGATTTCAATTTTTTATTTGAACATCTTGTGGTGACTTTATGTTTATGATACAGGTGAGATGATGGATCTGTATAGTATGGATAGATGATGGTTGCTATAAACTAGGAAGCACGGGGAGAATGCTACTCTAATGACACCAAAACCTTGTGAAATGCCTTGATTTGAATAAGCTATTGAGTGACAAGAGGCTACTAGTGGGATGACTTGGCAGTAAGACTCTATAGGTCTGCGCGTTTTTTCATGCGAAAGCCTTCGCAATATGGATCAACAAAGGGACTATTTAATAGAGAAAGGAATGCCTGAGCTTAAAAGGGTAAGTGCAGCGAGGAAGAGGTGACTTGAATAAATCCATTGAGATTCATGTTATATGTTGGATGGGATGAAGAAGGCATTATATGTTTTGGGTGTGTCAAATAAGAGAGTGAGCTGAATCTCACCTGTGGAAGCCTTGTGGAGTAGAGATATATTCATACAAATAAGTATTGGGATGTATTTCAAAATTTCTCTTATATTATGAATATATATGCTTAAGTTATACATTTTTCAATTCCTATGGATGGAATGCCCCACTTGGCCCTAAATTTAGCTTTCTTTTGTGTCTGTCCTCTCTCCTATCATTATACAAGGATTTTTTTTAGGGGAATAAGCTATCAATAGGTCCAAGGTCAAGTATAAGAGTAGGTGAAGATTACAGGTTAGTGAAAAAATCATGGATGATTCTTGAATCCATTTGCCTAGTCTTAGATATTTCATACTTTCTTGTCTCTTTCATGTCAAGTGATTGAATTTGTTTAGAATTATTGACATGAATGTATCCAAATGACGTGAGGAAAGAAAACTTAAGAATTTACTTGTATGCCCCCATGAGTTCTTGTTGGAGTGTGTTAATCTGAGGTCATCAGACTATGTACTTGCAGCTTTGATAAATAGAGATCTTGACATTCTCCAAGTGTTCCCTAGTTCTTTTCATTTCAATATGAATGTTTTTGGAGTTAACAAGCTTTGAGTTATACTTGCCTTGTTAACTTTCTCTTATTCGTTCTCTCCCATTGGATGAAAGCTACCTGTAAAATTTGAATTAAAAGCAGCATTTAATTTTCTGTTTTTGAGGTTATAAATTTCACATCTGCAAGTATTCCTTCATATTTGTAAATATTGTTTGCTATTAGAGCTTAAAATTGCAGATTTTCAAAGCACGCTTCAGGTTTCAGTACCTTCTCTCTTTGTATTGTTTATACGAATGTTCCAGGCTCTTTAACCAAGCTCTACCTTCTTTGATATTCATATACCTGTCTTATTAGGGACATCATTGGTCATGGGTTGATGAACCTAAAACTCCTTGTGCCAAATGCAAAGGATACAAATAATATTTTCTTAATAGCTCATAACAAAGCTTTAGAACCATTGGTTATCAAGTGTCTAAATATATATTGTTTTAGTATAGAATCTAGGAGTCACAATAAAATTAGAGAAGCTATTCTTGTATAGCTATGGACAAAATACATTAAAAACATTATTTCCTGTATTCAAACTATTGTTTAATTAAACATTCTCGAGCATGGTTCCTATTCACATTTTTATGTGTGCATAAATTTAATCCATAGCTACTATATCCATTTTCTAGTGCTTTATCTAAGGAGGCAAGGCCCATTCTATGATAGTTGTTATAGTGTTAGCTAGGATTCTTGGATTTGATTAATAGTTCCTCTTCAATGTTCATGCATTTTTAGTGGTGGATTAATTCCCTTTTTCCTAGTAGAATACCATTGTTTCCATTTTAAATTGAATTTTCATTTATAATTTGATTAAAAATTTCTTCTTTTTTTCCAATAGATCAGTGTTGTGTGGTGAATAGGCCACATATCTTATACACCATTAAGACAATGTACATTAAAAGCTATAGAAGTTGTTATAATGAATGAATTGTGATTACTAGTAGAATTGAATCATTGATTACGATTATCTAACATAAGCTTATTTCCATTGCTATTAGAGTCCTAACAAGAGCTAAGAGATTATTTGGAATAAGGATCATGAATCATTCATTGGATGTATAAGTCTAGAGATCCTGATTTACTCAATGAAAGTGGGCATCAGGTTAGCTCCTCTTCTTTTAGTTTTAGCTAAAATGTCAGAACTGGTTATGTCTTCTGTTATGTAATCTTATATGTACTATTTTTGTTGCAGCATGCGATAACCTTTTTTCAAGGAGACAAGTACTATGGAGCTAAAGAAACCATAAATGTCTGGGATCCTAAAATTCAACTTTCAAATGAGTTCATCTTGTCTAGTTGTTGATTTTGGCAGGTTCATCTGAAGCAATTGCAAAAAGGAAAATCCCAACCCAATTCTAATGTAATGCCTTTCCTGGATGATTGTGTAGGTGAGTCCATATCTATATGGGAACAATAACACTAGGCTCTTCACATATTGGACTGTAAGTTCTTCTACAACATGCCCCTTGTAGCTTCAATTGCTTTTCGATTGTTCTTGGGTGGGGGAGGGCACTTTGAGCTTTCAAAGAAGTTTGGTTAGTTGAAAACAGTTACTTTGACAAAAGAGTTACATTAATGGTCCAACGGTTGCTTCTTGTACAGAGTGATGCTTATCAAGCTACTGGATGCTACAACTTTCTCTGCTCAAGATCATATTCTTGACAGTTTATTGACATACATAATCTGTTTTGAACTAGCAGGATCCAAAAGAAGGGAACTGGTGGATGCAATTTGGAAATCACAATGTCTTAGGATACTGGCCAACACCTCTATTTTCCTACTTAGCAGACAATGCCAGCATGATTGAATTGGGGTGGTGAAGTTGTTAACTCTGAGCCAGATGGGGAACACACCTCCACTCAGATGGGTAGTGGTCATTTCCCAAATGAAGGATTCAAAAAAGCTAGTTACTTCTGGAATATCTAGGTAGTTGATGGATCGAATAATCTGAGAGCTCCAAAACAATTAGGTACCTACACCGAGGCATCCAACTACTATGATGTTCAAAAAGGCTACAACGGTGCTTGGGTAACTGCTTCTGTTATGGAGGTCCTCTTATTTTTGATGATCTGCCTCTATGACAGTAGTATTTCTTTCTTCCCCTTGTCTCTTCTTGCATGATATTGTGGGAAAGTTCATCTGAAATAGAGAGTTTCCCTTTCCAACTGTATGAATGATATTTCTACAATTTTATGTAATCAGTGACCTTCATAATCCAGTGCTCTGAATAGTTCAAGATTTCCGAACTAATATTGTAAAGAGTTGTTAACATAAATTCAATTATTTGTATGGCTCTTTCTGTATGAGAATCTCAAATATATTTTTCATCGAAAGATTAAATTTTCGAGGTTTGCCTTTTATCTTCACTGATGAGTAATTCCATATGCCTTCCAAAATGCATTTAGCTATTTACAAAAAGCTACTGAAATATGGAGATGAGTTTTTTCTATTGAAAATTAAAGGGCTATATTAACAAATTTCCTTTCTTCTGATCAAAGTTTTATTCTTTTAACATTTGTAAAACTTATTGTAAAATGAAAGGTCATGTGTTCTTCCAAACTAGGCAATAATATTGAGGTTGTGTCTTTTCTAAATGCTTGAACCAGGATGACTATCTTGGAACTTCCAGAAACTTCTAATAGTAATAGAAATATGACCATGGGATTTATATTCTTTTGCATGACAAAGATTTGTCTCTTTTAAGTTTTAACCATGGATTTAGATCTTTCCCTTTTCTTCTAGTATATGGCAATATGTATTTGATCATCAATGCTCCAAACATCTACAACAGCTAAGTGGATAGAGGAAGAAGCTACACCTTATGTTTTATTAATTGTTTTCATACCCGGCAAGGACTCTGGCTGCCTGCAGCTCTTATTACTTGTAGCTATTGATGTATCATTATTCACACTACTTGATCATATCAGTTATTAGGATATCACTATCTCTATTACTTACATTGATTATTCTCTAACTTATCCATAACAAATAACACTAATCATGCCAATTGTATAGATGAACCAATACTTGTTACTAGTACATATTAGTATGATTGAAATGTTATGTTCATTAATCACACTATCCTTTACGAGACTAAGATTAGTATAAGGTAAGTAAATCAATAATGGATGTGATACTCTATTACACTTACAAGCACCTATACAAGATCATGTTAATAGTACCAATTATGTGAAAGTTCAACCACCTCTTTCTTATCCATTTCATCTTGGCAACCCTCCTGAAGTTCCATCATCACCTCATGTATCTCCGCCACGTCCTCTAACTTCCGAACTTAATCATATAATTCTTTAAAGGGTGTTAGCTCAATGGAAGAGCGCTTGTTTACATGCAAGAGGATGGTGGTTCGATTCCACTGTGCCCTAATATGAATTAATCAATGAGATTGTTGTTTATTATTAATTAAATACATTTTATATTGATTTATATCAATGGTGAGATATTTTTCTAGATCCATTGTTTTATATTGTCTTTAAAGAGATAAAAGACATATTGTCTCTATAAAGACAATATGTCTTTAATCCAAATTATCGTCTGTGGAGAGACAATAACACGTGTGTTATATATTGTCTTTATAGAGACAATTTTTTAAGACATTAATTTGGGACACCCACTTAAAGATAATATTTAAGACAATAATCAAGTTTTTTTGGTCTCAACTTAAGGAAATTTACCCAAAAAAATTGTCTCCTAAGAGACAATAACATTTGTGTTATATATTGTCTTTATAGAGATAACTTGGAGACATCAAATTTGAGACACCCACTTAAAGACAATATTTAAGACAATACACAAGTTTTTTTGTCTCAACTTAAGACAAAACACATGTATTATATATTGTCTTTATAAAGATAACTTTGAGACATTAAATTTGAGACACCCACTTAAAGACAATATTTAAGACAATACACAAGTTTTATTGTCTCAACTTAAGACAAACTACTGAAAAATTGTCTCAAATATTTTCTTAAAACCCCCCTATGCGTTGTAGTGAATATTAGTTTAACGAAGGGTATAGTGTAACATATTCTTTCCTTTTATAAGTAATTAATTGATTAAAAATTGTGGGGAGTGTGGAGAAAACTCCACACAATGAATTTCAAGCAATGAAATCTCTCTACACACAAAATTCTTCGCATAGTAAAATCTATATACATAGTGAAAACTCTCTATACAATGAAAAAATTCTCCAACCTGTGATTCCTAATAGAATTTGACTGCAAATATGGTTAAATATTAGCGAAAGACCTTTAAAATTCTTTGTTAAAACGACAAAAAATGAGACCGGTAAGGGAGTTGTCCAAATCTTCAAGCATGGCAATGCAAATGTAGACTCCTCTTTTCTTTGTTGATTTCAGAGAATCTTTGAATTCTACAAAGTAGAAAGTGTTTTGATAGGCATCAATGACAGGTTTCAAGAGGACCTTGTTGGAAATATTAATGCTAACCACCGCCTTAAACACACTGACAACCAGCATGCTTGCCCAGTCAACCACTTCACTGTTGAGATTTTGTTTGCAAGCAGAAGGACAGAAGTCAGAACAGAAGTTCAAAGCGTACCATTCCGCAACACATCACAGAAGTTAAGTCATTGAATGATGTTTATTAAATAGACATGGGCAAACATTCATTCCACGACTGTTACCCACACTCCACAACACCTGCAAATTCAGAAAATCATTTACTATGTAAAATCATCCATGTTGCATATCAAATATTTTCTCTGTCATGTAATTAATGTCAAATTCGTATGTTAAGATAAATATGCAAGTAAAATGTCATTTGTAATGTTGGGCATGTTGGGCAAGTTAGGGAGCGAGACTCTGTGAAGTAGTGAGGAGAAAATCATGGAGGAAATTTTGGTGGGCGCCTAAAAACCAATTTTACAAAGTTTTACAGAAGTTTACTCTGCAACCCAGTGAAGCGTAAATCACAGTAAGTCTTTTGTGTTTTACTTGGAGCAGCAGCCTCCAATTTATCAGGCCAATGTATTTTCCTATGTTTTATATTATAATCAAAAGTATGTTATGTTGCAATATGGTCTTAAGCCTTCATGAGTAGATTTACCACAACCATTTTTATTTTACTATGTTTTGTCGTGAACTTTGTCTTTTAATTAAAGTCCCTGCGCGATATCCTCGCCGCAACCAAAGATTCATCGTAGCAACCAAAGATTTACCTTTCCCCAACTGAAGTTGACCTTGCTTACTTTTCCGCAACTGATTTATGAGCTCCTCTACCCACTAAATTTATTTTCTAATAGAGCTATGATTCAGGCCAAAGCGGGAGACACCATTGTAGTGAAGTTGGAGAATAAACATCCCACTAAAGGAGTAGTCATACGCTGGCATGACATCTGACAAGTACTCATTCTTATTGTTTAGTACTAGATCACTCCTCATATGAAGTGCAGGTATTCTTAATTGTTGTGTGTTGGCAGCGAAGAAGGCCTTGGTCAGACAATACTGCATCAGTCACGCAATGTGCAATCAACCCCTAGGAGACTTACATTTATAAATTTGTGGGAGACAAGGTATGATCAAATTGATCATGACTGTTAATTTTTAAATGAAATAACAACTTATCATAGGACGGGTGGGGGTGAAATTGGGATTCGAGCACTAGACCTGGAGCAAGAAGGATTTCAAGGCATCTAAAATGGCGTCAAATGCTCTACCTCTTCCAGTTACCTTTGTAAACTTCTATAAACTTTGTTTAAACCATGGAGGCCTATCATTCTTCTTGCTCTCTGGTTTATATGGAAGTGGAGGAATTATTGTATTTTTCAGGGCAGATCAGATCCTTTCTCGGTTGTATATGATAATATAGTATCCTTTTTCGACTCAATCCTAGCAAAATGTGCTAAAAATAACAAGGAAAATCAATCAGGTCATCCTCCAGATCACATGGTTTTTCCTAGGGCTTTCTTCGACGGGGCAACACAGAATGCTATTTGTGGATGTGGGGTTCATATTATCATGCAGGATAATCTGCAATATCAAATATTCTAGTACGGAGGAAAGGGTACAAATATCAAAGCAGAAGCGATGGCTCTTGCTGGCCTTCTATTCATATGCCATTATCTTAATATTCAATCACTTCAAATTTGGGGAGATTCCAAAGTTATTATCGATCATGTCTCTGGGAAGCATCATATCAAGGAACAACATCTTATGGGCTGGATGAATCGAATCTCATCTCTATTGAGGCAGACGGAAGATTACTCTATTAGTCATACCTACAAATCTCAAAATCAACAAGCTGACAATTTATCCAAGAAAGGTCTGCTCTCCTGACCGGGCATCTGGAATATGGAGGTAATATCTGAAGCTGAAAGATTCATCATACATGAATTCTCTCTCCCTAGTACATAACCTCTTTTTTCATAGTAGAATATCAGGTATGTCTTACAGGTTTTACTATATTTTGTATTTTGAATTTTGCCATTGATTAGTTCTACAGGTGGTTAAAGCGATCCAATATTATTCTGCAACATAGATGTTTGAATTTTAGCCTCCATGGTCCTATTGAAGCTGTAATATCTCCATCCTATGCATAATGTTGTCACATTCAGTCTTATTAGGCCATATTTTGGGGACCATCTCTTGGTTCAGCCTATGCTACAAATTTTGTCTCTGTATATTGATTGGTCCTATATTCTCAACTTATAATGTAGTATTTTGCAATTATATTTCTTATATAATACTATCGAGCTTTTTTCGCTGGAAAAGAAAAAAACAAAAAACAAAAAACTCTGTTTGAACCAAAAATAGAGCATTATTTTCAATGATGCACGGATGGAAATTACGTTAACTTCCCACAACTTTGGACATTTTAAATATTTAATTTTTTTTTGTATTTAGTAACGTTACAATAATTGTATAAAAAGTAGTGTAAGTAGACATTTATAAAGACTGTTTAAACCAAAAATAGAGTGTGCGGTGCGGAGTCCGCACAAAGGTTGTTTCCATTGTGTACACAGTGCATGGCATGGCATTTCTTGTGAGCAAACCGATAATCAATAAAATTAATTGTATTGTTTAAGTTGTGAATGGATGAATATAAAGTTCAGAAACCGTACGAGTGGTGATAAATTAAGAATCCACAAATATGATTCCCCTCCTTATACTCATTACATGAATTTTATGATTCAAGGGTGGACGTGAAGGAACAATTTAAAAAATATGCAATTTTACATTACTGTATTAGGGAGACACATTACTGTATGTGGAAAAGCTTTATTTGACCAACTAGGAGACAATTACTTGCACAGACTAAATAAATAAATATAATATATAGACCTACTTTTTTAAGAGAAAAGTTAAGATAGTATTCAATATATATTTTAGATTTTTTTGTCGCAAAAGCCCAAGTCAAAAACAAAGCTCTCGTTGTGATACTAATCTGTCCACTCAAACGAATAAACCGCGAAGAGAAAAATTGAATTCAATGCCCAGTTGACATTTTCGCAGAGTGTACATATGGGGAAAGCCTTTCAAGAACTTTGCCAAGGGCAGGTAACTGAACTATAGATTTTAAAATGAGGAAGAAAATCATCGATGAAATTCTTGGTGTAATTTAGATCTACAATGATGATTCAAACTAGCACCCCCTAAACATTTTGATTACACCCATGAATGTTTCTCAAGAATTTGTGAACGGGAACTTTTACGACCAAACTCTATCAGTGATTGTCATGGTAATTTTTACGGCCAAACTCCATGAGTTATTGTGCATAGCTTTCACTGTGAGAAGGAACTTTTTCTTGAGTGAAAGCTCCAATGAGACATGATAATATTGATTGGAGAATTTTTCAACAATATCATTGGACATAGCAGTAGCATACTTGTGTCAATGTCAGTTTCACACTCACTCACCAATTGAAACACCCTCAATTTGGGGAATTATGTCCCAAGCTCAACCATTCAAAAATTAGAAATAAGATTTTCAAAAAATTAGAAAATTAATTTTGAATTTACTGGAAAATAGAAATATTTAGCATTTCCCTGAAATTTTGGTTAAAATTGCATAAAACACAACAAATAATGGAGTTTCAATGTATAGTCCTTGGTGAAGCAAGGACTAATAGAAAATTTATTTATTTTTCAAATTGCAAAATTTGAGATCAAATTTGTACCTCTAAACATTTAGTCTAAAATATTGAGTTGGAAGATTATTTTCAATATCAACAATTTCCATATTGCACTATTAAAAATTTGTTGACTTTAAAGACATTTTAATGAAATATCAACATCAAAAGTATGATGTATATATATAGATGTGTAGGCAATAGGTGGGGAGTAAAGAAACTTCGGAAGCTAAATTGTCCCAAATATGTGTATCGGGGTAGATGAATGCTCAAAGGTCAAATAGCATTAAGGAATTTCCCCTCACTCTTATCTAGGGTATCTTGTTAAATCAAAATCATGATAATTTTCATAATAGGCCTCCCTTCCCTTAGGCCACAACCATTCATAGTCTTGTCATATTGTATGCGTTTCCCCATAAGTCCCACAATCTTCCATCAATCATTTAAATTGATCTACAAATTTAATTTGATCTGTTTTTTGATGGGCTACCTAGGGGGATCCTTCAAGGGGAGTAGGAAAGATAATTATGCATAAATTTGACTCTAACTCTTCTCCTCCTCCCAGTGAAAGAAAAAGAAATATATCATCTACATATTTATGGGGACTTTCAACTTGTTATAATTGATTGAGTGATGTTTTTTCTCTCTAAACTATGCTCTTCAACCCCTCCTTCAACATAATCATATATTTTGGTATTATAAGATATTAGTTAATAAGGTGAAACAAAATTCAACACATGGATATCATCAAATTCAATATAATAATTTTACATATACTCTTCACCAACATTTAGTAAATGTTAGTTTTTATAACTCGGATAGATGTTCTAGTCTCAAATGTAGTCTATGAGGCTAGGAACACATGTGGATTAATCATCTTCAATACCTTGAAAGATTTTCTAAGTGAAATGTATAAATTAGATTGAATTAGCCGGTTTTAATTATTTTCCTAAGTCTAACTTAGGGAAATGGGTTAATTAATCAGAATTAATTGAGACAAATTGGTTTTACTCTAGTGACTTCTAGAAAAGTGATTTGTGGAATTCAATATGATCTTAGCTGTCGATTGTGATTAAATCATGACCATTGATTCATCAATAAGAGATTATAAGAGGAGATCGATGAGGCCTTTGGAGATCATTTGAACAAGCAAATTTGCACTAATCGCAAGGGCGCAGTGATAACATGGGAGACACTGGTAGTGGGGTTTTAGGATGAGAAATTGAGGAGAGAATTTTCAGAGAAATTCTTCATGGCGATTCTAGTATTCTAAGAGCTTGGAGGAGGTCAAATTATTCTATAGGAGGAAGGCCAAATTAGGCAGTCCAAGTAGTCACTTTATCCAATGTGAGTTGCAAGAGACACATTTTGTTTCTAGTTGTCGAAACGATATTACGGAGTTACTGCAAGTTGGTTAGTCGAGTTGTTGGAGGCAATATTACTCACAAGATTGACTTCTTAGAGGCAATGCGAGTTTCTGGGAGCCCAGTTTGTATTTTCCAATCTGTCAGTGCGAATTACTAGAGGAAGTGCAAATTTCCTAGGAGAGGCCGAGTTGATTTGCAGAGGAGATTCTTGATTCTCTAGTGTGATTTGGTCAGCAGTGAAGATCTATTAAATTGTTGGAGCTTTGCTCGTAAAAAGGAAAACAATTTATATAATCCTTTATTTGTTGAAGAAATACTAAAACCCTCATCTACAGAACTATTTTTCACCGCATTGGGGTTTTTCTAGGGATTATTTGGTCTAAAAATATTAGTGATAATTTTTTTATGTCTACATTATTTTCGTAGTTCCTTTGATTTAATTTGGTGAAATTGCAGTTGTGTTTTTATTTGGTATTTTCCATAAGTAATTTACATAAGATAAATAATCTTTAAAGATATAAGAATAATCATCAATAACTGTAATAGAAATTTCACATGGTATCAAAGGAACTCAGTGAAGTGAAAATATAAGGGCAGAAGAGGCTCAATGCAGGACATAGGAAGAGAAGATTGAGGATTTATAAAACCTAGTTCAAATTATTTAGATTTAATTGGGTTTTTTTATTTTCTAAGGGTTTTTAGAAATGGCTTCAGTTGGATTGAGAGATCTAGATAGTTAGATGGAATTTCTAACTTTGATTTCTAGAAAGCTAGAATTTCATTGTTGCTGGAAGAGAATGGTCTCAAGGAAAATGGGACCAGTGTTATAGTTATGTCATCATATGCAACACAACTTCTTGTATAAAATAAGGAAGATGTCAAGGTAAAGAGAATAATCTTAGACGAGGCCCAGGATCATATTGTTCCACATATCAAAAATCTAGACACAACAAAGAAGATGTGGGATGCCATTCTAAAGTTGTTCTAGGATGCTACCATGAATAGGAAGTTGATTCTCATAGAGAAGCTGAGAAATACTTGGATGAATAAGAATAAAAATATTTTTAGTTACCTCACCATAGTTTGACTTGTTAAAGAAGAGTTGGCAATTGTCAGAGATCAATTAAATGATGACAAGCTCATGAGAATGGCCTTGAATGGGTTCTAAAAGAAGTGGGACTTATTCATTTAGGTGATAAATGCACAATATACCCTACCAAGATGGGATTATTTATGGAGTGATTTCACTCAGGAGGAGCTTAGATTAAGTCTTATCAGTGGCAGCAGTAACAGTAAGACCTAGAAATGTGAGGATAACGAGAATTTGGCCCTAACAGGAAAGGGAAAAGCCAAGAAAGTCTCTAGCAAAGGGTCTAACTCTAAGGGAGAGAAGAAGAAAAAGGACTTGAGTAAAATCAAGTGTTTAGATGCAGTCAACAGGGGAACTATGTTAGTCAATGTACGAATAAAAAGAAGGGTGATAAGAAGAAGAAGAAGAAGAAGAAGGAGACAACAACTTTAACAAATATTGACAAGTTATCTTCAAGACTTGAGGATAGGTATGATATCATAGATTTCTTATATAGCTCTACCTCTGCAGGGGTATGGTATATTGACAATGGAGCATCATGTCACATGAAAAGGGCTAGAGAATACTCCTCCAGTAACAAGGAAGAGGATATAGGCTTCTAGATTCATATGGGAAGTAAGTGCAAGTGCACTCCAGTTACATTTCAGAGGGAGTTAGGCAAGAGTACTCATGTTATAGATGTGTTGCATGTGCTAAGTTTAGGGATGAACCTTATTTCAGTTTATTCTCTTAGAATAAGGGATATGATGTCTACTTTTTAGGGTCAAAGGTGTACATAAAACAATAGGATCTCAAGTCAGTGAAATAGATTGAGTGAGAAGCAACAAGTTATATTGGTTGTAGTTGGATGCTCCAAAGGCACTAGTGAGCAACATTAGTATCAAAGACATGGGAGAATTATGAAATAGGAGGATGGGACATATCCATCATGGAGCACTCAAACTGCTCAGGGAGGCAATGACAAGAGTTCCAGAAATAAGCACAGAATATGTTGATGAGTGCAAGGGGTGCGTACTTAGGAATTTTGTGAAAGCAGCATTTCCAAGGAGTGACAGTAGAGCTAAGGGTGTGTTAAACCTGATACATTTGGATATATTTGGCCCACTGTCTGCAAAATATCTAAGGGGTTATGAGTATTTCATGACCTTCATTGATGACTTCTCCATGAAGACCTGGATTTACTTCTTGAAGACAATGGATGAAGTCTTCAGTCACTTCCAAGAGTTTAAGGCTCTTTTGCAGAATAAGATAAGAAGGAAGCTAAAGTTTATTCAGACAAATAATGGAGGCGAGTACATCGAGAAATCCTTCAAGTAGTTATGTTGGAAGGAGGGCATTAAGAGAGATTGGAAAACTCCATACAACCCGTAGCAGATGGGGTTGCAAAGAGAAAGAACAAGTTGAAACCCAAAGAATCTTCTAGAAACTGCTCATATGACACTTGCCTCTCTAAATTCGCCCAGGGATGAGTAAGAGATCTGAAATCTCCAAGTGGAACCAAGAACTATCAGTGAAATGACACTAATCAAAATCCCAGAAGCTAACTCACTCTCCTGTAAACATCTATATATGGATCCCTCATCCAAGAGATCCAAGGGGCTGGAATTTTGTAATTTGCAAGGAAGTGTTGTTGGTTTCTCTTTGAAGACATTGTTGGGTGATCTTGCTTTGTATGAGGTGAAGAGGGCTTTCATGCTGGGAGGATGATGCTGGATCAGACATCCTGGTTGTAATCCTCTCTTCTACTACTTCTATCAATAAAGCTATTTGAGTTTTCCTCCATATACTTGTATATCTCTGAATCTTGTATTTGTATATGCATCTATATGGTTAATGTATATCTGATCCTACATTATTTATGGTTATAGATCTCTATGCTTTGATGGTATTTTGCTGCCTTGACTCTACAGGTGTTCTTTGAAGTGGGACAAGCGAGAAAGGAGTGGCAAAAGCTCTATCAAGGGAGAGAGGAAACAAGCAAGGAGACTAGCGAAATACTGAGGTTGGTACTCTCTGCTTCTCTCTCATCTATCTCTCATAAAGGAAAACACAAGTGACTTTAGTTTGTTTGTTTCTAAGATAGCTACCGTCTTAGTGGGACTAGCAGCTCTGAATGGACACTAGTTTTCCCGATAACAAAATGGCGACTCCACTGGGGAGCGAATAGTTTGTTTGTTTTGTTACTGTTGTTTGCTTTATAAACCACAGACGGAGCCTGAAGTTAATCCAACTAGCCTTCGAACTGCTTTTGCTATGCAACTGTAAAGTAGATCAACATTGCTTCAGTCAATCTCCGGGTTGGTTTATGAACTGAACATCTAGCTTGAAAACATCCTAAGTGCCCTGGTGGTAGCTCAAATAACCTCATTAGATTAGCCCCTATACTTTGTGTTTATTGAAAATCATTAGCTCAGCCTAAATCCCTGAACTTAGCTGCAAATTGTGAGTGAAAACCAAGCATAGTCTCGTCCTTGGACCATCGCACTGTCTCTTCTTGGCAACCTGGATGCATCGCACCTCCTGTGTGTTGCAGGTGAGATGCATCCCTATGTCATTGTGTTACAGGTGCGATGATTGACTAAGACTGTTTCTGCCTCCAGATTTTGGTTTTCTCTTCATTTTCTTCCACTTTATTCAGTAGTTTTATTGTCTATGATCAGTATATCACTATTGAAACCATCTTCCTTTTCATTATTCAGCCTCCATCAGAAGGAATTGTGAATGTTTTTTATGTATTTTTCATCATTTACAGTTCTCCTTTGCAAATAGTAGCTTAATCGAACTGTCGTCTTTTGATTTGAAAGTGTCGCAAGTGTCGTTTTCAGTCAAGAAAAAGAGTGTCATAAAGCATTCCTCTTTTAGATAGTCGATTACACTTTTGCCATTGTATTTGATTTGAATCATTAGTATTTCAAGGGTCTAAAGCAATTTTAAATTCGAAATCACAAAGTGTCATCTTGGCTTTACTTTCGTTTTTTGAAAATAAAATTGTTAGTACTGTCTCTTTAAAAGAAGATAGTTCAGATCTATACTTTGTTTTCTTTTTGTCATTCTCACATTAAGGAAACTGAAAAACAATACATGCATGTGCATTTGCATTAAGACTGCATGTTGAAGTTCATTTAGGAAAAGTGCATCTAGTGTGTGCTCTCTGCTCTATGTTGAAAAAATTTCATTTCTCTTTCCTTAGTAGCTAGGATTTTCATTGCAAACAGAAAATAAACAACTATTTATCATCTTAGATTGCATATTTAGGAGTTGTATATCTACATCACGCGGTGAACCTTAAAGGAAAACTTCTTAAGAAAGATCAACTGTAAAATAAACTTCAATGAACATAAAAACGATTTGGAACCTAACGCACAACATTTAGAAGTCTAGGCTAGAGATGTATTCGGTGTCGTAAAGCCTGGTAACTATCGCTTTCATCGTAGGTTGGGTGATTCCTCCTCTTTGATATGACAAGTGCCAGTACGGACTTGTGCTCCCACGTACCGTCAAGTATATATTGGGAGACCATAATAAGCTACATCATTTATCCTTAGGAAGTCGTGTCTGCTACCCTATCGATCGCAATGCACTGAACACAACATTCGGGAAGATTGACTATCGTACCATAAAAAGTATTTTGTAGTTTTGCGATTGGTTTGGTAATCCCCTCTGTCTAGATTTCCAGAGTAGTCACTTTCGTTCCTTTGCAGACTCCCTAAAAGAAAAGGTCCATCTGAGCACTTGTCATTTCAGGCTCATTAAAAATCGAAGGCAACTAGAGTCATCTTTAGCTTTTTCTCAACTCTTTAAAATTGAAAAAGCAAGTTGTGTCAAAGCGTCATAAAATTTATTTTAATCGGAATAACATCATTGTTCCCTCATTGGTCTTTAGGTTGAGAAAATGGAGTCTACCAATCAAGGATTTCCCCTTGGGGGAAATCCTAGTCCTTTCTCCTCTTGGGGGGATGTTGGTGCTCCACATATGGCTACATTGTCCCTTCCAGGAATCACAATTGGCCTACCAGTTTGGCTTTTCTCAACCTCTGTCATTCAAAACACTACAATTCCTCAGCAATCCAATCAGAAACCAAATGAAGTTGCTCCCCAACCTTCTACTTTGTTTGTTTCTCCCTATCCTTCTTCCTCTTCGCTTGGTGAAGCCAGCAATGCTAAAAACCAAGTAACTGAGAAGAAGAAGAAAGGGAAGAAGAAGAAGAAGAAGAATCCAACACCAAAAGGGGGCAACCGTGCATCATCTGGCGAAAATCCACACACTGTACCTTCCAAACCTAAATCGCCATGTGTCATTTGCAAGGGAGACCACTATCATCGAGATTGTCCCTGCATCCCACGGATCTTGAGGGTCTGGTCTCCCCGCTTGCACAATCCGGTGTCTTCAACTGCTGATGACATGTTGAGAGCACACCGTCAACTAGTGAAAATGAAGTCAATGGAAAACACAGACTCCGATGAACATGGGGGAAATATACCCATTCCTTTACCACAGGAAGGAAGTTCATCAGAGATCTATCTGGCCATTTATTCGGTCTGACCTCCAAGCAATCTAGTCATTTCCTTCGATTGGAATCTACTAGACAAACCCCGCCTACCATCTAATGTACCATTCTGAATCATGGTACAAGCTTACAGAATGATCATGGTTGGTACTATTATAGATGAAGTGGCTTCTATGAGTATCCTTTCCTCAACTGCTTGGAAAGCGCTTGGTTCACCATCGCTTTTTCCTGAGATTCGAAATCTAACAAGATTCAACAAAGGAACCAGTCGACCGTTAGGGATCCTTCCAAATTTTCCTATAACTTTGAGAAGGAAAATCGTTCATCTAAACATGATGGTAGTCCAAGGACCTCTAGATTACAATCTACTCCTTGGGCGTGACTACATTTATAGCATGGGAGCTATCGTTTCCTCACTCTTCCGAGTGATGTGTTTTCCACATGAAGGCAGAGTGGTCCACCTAGTTGACCAGCTTTCATTCCCTGGTTCAAACACAACTATTAGTCAAATTCCATCCCTAACTGGTCTTTTTGCACAAGGAATGTCTCATCAATCTCCAGTCCATCCACCTGATGATCGCGAGTGATTCGGTGATTGTGACTGAAACCCAGGAGGCATGCGCCCTTGTCTGCTTCATCAGGAAAACCCCAGATATAAGGTAGGTTTTCGCATAGGAATATGACTAGTTTGACAATCCTGCCTGTTTAGGAAAATGGATCAGACTGGAAAAGGATTCCCCGTCAAAGGTTATGTGATTGGCACTGACAACAGTCACCTTTATCCATTTCGATGGACATCGCCAAGGAAGGTTTTGTCTGCGACGCGGATGGTACAATCTTGTTAATGCAAGAGCTTCCATATGGTGACCTGGAAACTCTAGTTTATACCTGGGGGCATGCAAACCTTTTTGCATGCAAGAGAAAAGTGACCATTTATTTTCTTAGTTTGTAGACTTTTAACCCTTTAAACTTGTAGGTTGGTCGTTCCTAGCTTGCATAACGAAAGGCTCCAAGAGAAAACTTGCGCATGGGGCAAGCTCCCTAAAAAATGAACCTACTGATGAGACATCCTTATTATACGACTGGAACGAAAAGTTTTATGCAAAGTTCAAGCTCGTTAAAAAATAAACCTCGCCATGAGTAGTTTTACGCGAAGTTCAAGCTCATTAAAAAATAAACCTAGCAATGAGCAAGTGTTCCCATAGAGTTTAAGCTCATTAAAAACTAAACCGCACCTTCGATAATAACCATTGCAATTGCGTAATTATCAGCTTTTGAACCTTGGTCGTGTTCTTACCATCACCTCCACGCTTTTTTAGCCGATCATACGCCTCCATTTGATTGTTTACCCTTTTGAGGAACAACTGCGACGAGTGATTCTATTAGCCACCTTATTTACACTGTCATGATTGAAAAGTTCCAAACCTTACCTGGAACCAGTTGCTATCCAAAAGCATCACTCGTTCCTCAAAAAATGAGTCTCCTTTAAGCTCTTTTCATCTGACTCGTAAAATATGAAAAGATTGCTGAGCAATTGGCCTCTCCAGCTCGTTAAAGCGATCGGAAGTGCCATCCCTCCTCTAGATTTTAATCTTTTTGGACCTGAGGGATTATTACACAAAAAGATCGAGCGCTTGTCTTGTTCAGCTCGTTAAAACTATCGAAAAGTCATCCCTTTCATATTATTTTACACTTTTTCAGACTTAAGGGATTACATTATGAAAAAGGACCACTATAGTTGCCTTTCCGTCTCTTTTAGACTCTCTAAAATTGAAAAAGGACCGAGTTATCTTTGTTGTTAAACTCATTAAAACAATAGCGAAAAACTTTTCCATGTAGACAAGAGCGAGTTTCACTATCGCTAGGCTCGTTAAAACATAGCGACAGGTTTTCCCGAAGGGCAAATTATAGAACAAGCATATGTTATCCTCCTCAAGCTTGACAAAAATAAAGAGGTACTGGTCAGCAATGACTGGGGAAAAAGGGAAGAAAACTTGAATAGCTTCATTGGTAGCAGGTCGATGTTGAACATGACACTTTCACTCCGTCACCATGATTGAGTCAGGTTGGGTTATTCCATTCACCGGTCATATCACCATTGGTCCACCATGCCATCCACCTTGGGGTTAATGCTACCAATCCATTTTAGTGTTGTCGGTATATTCAAGAGAAGCCGCTCAAAGAATTCACCAACCTAGCTAACGCCTCATTCGCTGCAATACTTTCACTCTCCATTTTTCATGACCGCCACCCTGAACCTTATATCATCATATCACTTTCACCTCCACAAAATCATTTGCTCCGTTCCGTGATGTAGATGTGGGATTCATTAAGGCCCTCCTATGACGGGTCACTTCTTGTCGACATCAGCTCATTATCCAAGAGGTTGACTTAGGAACAACCCTTTCAGTACTTTGAAGCTTGCATGCCTCAATGGCAAGTTTCTCACTTCCGGCGACAGGTTTACATCAATGGCCTTTGACCGAAAGATTTTGCGTGGTGTTCGACATAAACTCATGTATTCGCACTACGTGAATTGTACTGCAGTACCTTGAGGGTCATTATCATTATCGGTGATTCCTCTCGTGCCTGTTAACAGCTTACATCATTGGCTGGTAATCAGGCGATGTCTTTCCATGTTCGACATCAGAACATCTTCTCACATGGATCGTCTTGTACTTCGGGCGAAGATTGAACGAGTTTGAAGACCCCAGATCTAGTTTCATCCATCCGGGTTGCAATATATTCAGGAAAATGAAGACATCAAATGTACATCATTGCTGCACAGACAATCATCCAAACTAAAGGGTGATGGCTCTACCAGAATCATCAGTCTGCCACATAGACGATTATCTGTCTTATGTACATGAATATGAATTTATAAAGTTGAGCATGGGAATGCCCGCCTCAGCTAGATCATGAAAATATTGTGAAGATAATGTATTGTATTGTATCTTATTACAGGTCACCTTCCAGTTTGAAAAACCTCGGATCTTCATTATAAAGCATTTCACCCGACATCAAAAGATTTACAACCTCATGCTTTAAGGGGCAACTGTTATAGACATATTTGGACACTGCAACCCCAATCACATATGTCCATAAACCAAGGGCTTCTAAACCCCTAAAAGTGTTGTTTCATACCCTAAAGGAACAAGGTCAGCTGATTACATCATCTCCCAAAAGTTCTCCATCAAAAACTACTCATAACTGGTCAAAACTGGACCATACAGATTGCTCCATGCATAGGGTGCGCTGAATCTCACCTATTACACACAGGAGCCCTTCTGTAGGGTGTGATGAGTGAGAACAGACAAATGTCAAAAGAAGTTTGCTAGTGGAAACCTAGAGAATCTTCTAGAAACTGTTCATATGACACTTGCCTCTCTGAATTCGACCAAGGATGAGTAAGAGATCTGAAATCTCCAAGTGGAACCAAGAACTATCAGTGAAATGACACTAATCAAAATCCCAGAAGCTGACTCACTCTCTTGTAAACATCTATATATGGATCCCTCATCCAAGAGATCTAGGGGGCTAGAATTTTGTAATTTGCAATGAAGTGTTGTTGGTTTCTCTTTGAAGACATTGTTGGGTGATCTTGCTTTGTATGAGGTGAAGAGGGCTTTCATGCTGGGAGGATGATGCTGGATTAGACAGCCTAGTTTTAATCCTCTCTTCTACTACTTCTATCAATAAAGCTATTTGAGTTTTCCTCCATATACTTGTATATCTATGAATCTTGTATTTGTATATGCATCTATATTTTTAATGTATATCTGATCCTACATTATTTATGGTTATAGATCTCTATGCTTTGATGGTATTTTGTTGCCTTGACTCTACAGGTGTTCTTTGAAGTGGGACGAGCGAGAAAGGAGTGGCAAAAGCTATATCAAGGGAGAGAGGAAACAAGCAAGGATACTAGCCAAAGACTGAGGTTGGTACTCTCTGCTTCTCTCTCGTCTATTTCTCATAAAGGAAAACACAAGTGACTTTAGTTTTTTTTTTTCTAAGATAGCTACTCGTCTTAGTGGAACTAGCAGCTCTGAATGGACACTAGTTTTCCTGATAGCAAGTAGGAGTAGTGAGGGTGATGTTATATGACTAGGACATGCCTAGATTTATTTGCGTAGAGGCATGTAGTACAAAATTATACATTCAAAATAGGGTTCCACACAAACCATTGGGGAAGAAGACACTTGAGGAGGCGTTTATTGGAAAGAAGCCAAAAGTCGAGCACTTCGGGATTTTTGGCAGCATGTTTTCTTGTCACATTTCAAATGATAAATGCACCAAGTTGGATTTGATAGCAGAGAAGGGATATTTTATTGGATACAGCATAAAATATAAGGCATACATGACCTACATTCTAGGTAGCAAGAATATTATCGTGAGATAGGATGTGAAGTTCCAGGAGGACAAATCGTTTAGTAGATCTCGTGAGTTGCCAACAGTTGATCAGAGTGAGCTAGAAGAAGCTCCAAGGGATGAACATGGATCTCAGGCTTAGGGAAGTAGAATGAGAAAAATGATGAGTACATGTGTAGGTACAAATTGTGAATTAATTGCAATAGTTTATGCATCATGATTAGCATTTGTAATTTCAATTTGTGGAGAATCAGAGTTTTCATTTTTAGCAATTGTATCATTATCAACAATGGATATACTTTTTGGTTCTTGATAGTTATCACAAGATAAATACACTAAATGTTTGAACTGTTCAATTAATTAGAATTAAGGAGGCAAATATTTGGACCGAAATTTAATTAAAGTTTATTTAAATCTAATATAAAACATATCCAAAGTCTCACCTTCCATCCTACGCAATTCGTCTAACTGATCACACACCATTTTTGTAATTTTATTCTTGAAATGCATGAAGGAAAATATTCAAAAAATCATCCCAACTATGTATAGAGCAAACTAGAAGAGATAAGCACCAGTCTTTTGCTTTACCTGTCAAAGTAAGAGTAAGGATTCTGCAAATATTATCTTCATCAATATTGAAATTATTGGAACTTAAAATAAATTGAAGGAGATGATTAAAAGCATATGTCTTACCATTATACTTCACCTTAGACATGATCAAGATTGTCTTTATCAGAGTAGTTATTAGATGAGGTCCAATAAAGAAACTCCAAGGAGGTCTTTTAAATGGAGCCATAATAATAAGATAAAACCTTAAAGTACAAAATCTTCAAAGACACAATTTTACTATGGTCCTTTTTCTAGTGCCAAAAATGTTGATGGCCAAAAATGACCATGTCAACATTAGAAGGGAGACCACCCAATCGGGAACTTAAATCAACTCCTTTTCTATTTGGAATGGTGGTTCCGACATGTTCAATTGGGTCCAGTTACCCTCTCTCTTACTTTGTTGGCTTATAGTATATCTATTACTTTCCAAAAGAGAAAATGCACCAAATCTGCCTCTTTTAGAGCTCATGCAAGAAAGTGATCCTTAAGCTGAATTAATGGTTCAACCAATCCACTTTAAAATCTACCTCTGTGTAAGAGGACTTCTAACATGCAATAATTAAAACTAAATGCACTTTTACTCTAAGTAACATAAAATAAATCCTAAATATATCTCGATTGAAAGAAGGATTAATCCCCCTCTCAACCAAGAGCAAGGTAAAAGGGGATTTGGACCAGTTTTGAATTTGGAATAAAAAAGAAATCAGTAAGTCGGGGAAATAGTTCCAAGATTTATTACTAGTTCAAGTAAGTATATGTATTCCATTATCTGGTGAATAATCATCAAATCTCTAGTGCACATACATCCAAATTCAAATAAAATGAATTCAAACTAAAAAAGATATGATTGCATTAAGGAAATATTACTCATAAAACAATCATTATTAAAACAAAGATAAACTTAATATCAATTTGCTAAATATTTAACAAGTATGATCTGTTTATCTATTCGAATTATAATTAAACTTGATAACAATTAGATCCATCATTAAAAGACAACTTTCAAATGATTAAGACAAGGATGTAATTAAATGAATTTAAAATAGTGCAAAACTTCAAAAAACACATACTTATCTTGATCAATAATTGCCTCAAATTTTATTATATGCAAGCCATAAATCGAGTTCTATCTCTGAAAATAGTGTACTTGGATTAAAAATCTGATTACAACCTTTGAGTGCATGAAATTCTCAGAAAAATACATGATAGCATGAAATTTTTAGAGCTAAAAATATATATCTTTTAATCTTCATAAATATGGTCCAAACTAGCTAATTCTCTACAAAAATATTGCTCCCTACAGTAGTGCAAAAATTTCTCTCTTTGTAGAGAATTTCCTCCCCAAGTTTCAGATCTAGAGCCCCCTTTCAATTCTTACAAAAGTCATATTTATAATTACAAAAGAGAATTAAAATGAGAGGACCGATGGGAAATAAATTTTCTCCAACAAATTTTAATTGGCCAAAATTCTTCTTTCTCTCGTGTTGGTGCAATTTCATTGTTCAAAATATTTTTTTCCCTTGTCTCCTTAACTGCTCGCCTACCACAATCAATTGAAATTCAAAAATTAAAACAGATTTGATAAAAAAAAATAGAAAATAAAAACTCATTCTCAACAAATTGTTAAATAAAACAACAAATTAAAATCCAAATAAATTTCAAGATGTGATTGCTTCTGTTGGGTCTAATTTATTTTTTAGTAATGTTGGAGGAGAAATTAGTAACAACAATTTTGTCAAAACCAATTACATTGGCCCAAATCAATATAAAAATTAATTTTTTTGATGCAAATTCGTCACTTTCCCTTCGGTTGGATTTATGGGTCATTATATGATAAGATTTTCTAAAATTAATCATCCCAAATTATTCTCCTCTATCTTAACTTTCCAACGAATTATTGTGAGCTTCATTTGAATTAGTAAATCTCCATATATATCTCTCCAAAGATAAAGTGTCAAAAATATCAAAATTCCGGAACATGTTTACTTAAACTAAAATTAGGAAATTTTAATTAAAAATATAATCATAATTAAAATTAATTAATTAATAATTATTTACAAGTTTTGAATTAATTATTAATTTAGAAATCAATTGAATTATATACGAAATTAAATAAACAAAATTTAATTGAATTAATATTATAATTAAATAATCTATTTAAAATACTAAATTAATCTAAAACTTAATATAAAGGAAAATCTAAACTAATATGATACAAACCTACGTTATGTTAACAACCTTTATGATACAAGCCTTCATATGAAGCAATTATAATATACAAGGGTTTTTCAAAACTATCGGAGGTAGATGAAATACATTAGATATTTGACCTTTTCAATATGAGAGATGGTAAATATCTTAAGTTTTCTAAACAGTTGTTTTAATACCAAATTTCACGTCCCCAATTCTTTTTTCTTTAAATTGGCCGGGTGCGGCACCCCCTAAGTCAATAACTTTATCCATCGTTAATTAACTTTATGAACTACGCCTTCAACAATTAATAATAATCATGAATTAACATTATTAATGTGCGGAATCCATCAATAATACAAGAACGATAATAACCCAATAATATAAGAGAAGTAACCTTTTATTATATATGTGAAAGATTACAATGACCAGGAGCAGCGCTCCACCGGCGTTCATAAACAAGGCGGGCGCCCGCCCGTGCAAGAGCGCACGGTGGTCACACCTCAACCTTCAACCCAAAATACAATACACAAGTTCTTTGCCAAACGGTCGGGCGCGCCCGTGCATGACCCGCACCCGTGCACAACCCAACTTGCTCACACGACTCGGCGGGCGGGTGACCTTGCGCACCCTCCACCATGCCTTAACCGATTATTACCAAGTGCCAATTATGTGCGGAAGTTGCCCGATGGGCAGGTGCATGCGCGCTGCCCCTTGCTGCGGCCTCGCTCTACTCCTTGCGCACTTCTTCACTTGACTTCGACGAGCCAAGGTTGATGCCCAAATTAGCGCTCAACCTTTTATGTTTATACGCTATCGTGTGAAGTGGCCAGCGCTCGGCCGACCTTCCCTTCGCACCTCTTCACCACATCGTTCACATATGTTGTCGCCCTTCGTGTGGTCGGCCCACCCATTGTGCGAGACCGCCCCATCCAATGCGCCCATCGCATATGTTTGCCCACGTTGGTTCGTTCAGCAAGTTCGCCCAACTTGCCTATAAACGATGGTCGCCCAAGCGCTCTCATAACATATTTCGCGCCTTGGTCGCCATCTTCATATTTTTCATGCCTTAGTCAATTTTCGTGATGGGAGGGGCGCGCGCCCGTGCACGCAACCGCAGGGTGTTACATCCTCCCCCACTGGAAATCATTGTCGCCCTAGACAATCCTGCTCGTCTCATCAGCTTCCTATTGTACTTCTTGATCTTATCCTTCCATCTCCAAAGTGAGTCCTCCGATTCCCAACTTTCTTCCTCCGGTGCATTCTTCCATCTGACAAGAAATTCCCTTCTCATGTGGCAACCAACCCCTGTAGTTCTGATGCTCAAAATCTTCTCCAACTCCAATCCTGGCTTGTCCACAATCTCAGCTGGTCTTCTCGGCGGTTCAACTCTCTCTGGATGGTCTGAATCCAGTCTACATCTCTTCAACTGACTCACATGAAAAACCGGATGCTTCATGTGCATATGGCGGGGAAGCTCCAGCTCATAAGCAACTTCCCCCACTTTCTTCTTCACTCGGAATGGTCCCTTATACTTTCGTGTCAGTTTGCTCGTAGTCCCCTTGGCTAGCTGAAACTGCTCCCCGGTAATCCTGAGAAACACCATATCTCCCACACTAAGTGTGCCTCCTATCTTCCACGATTAGCATACTTTTTTCATCCTCCTTGCAGCATCGTGCAAGTGTAACCGTGCTAACTCCAAGGTCTCCTCCCAAGCCTTCATGAACTTCTTCGCATGAGGACTTCTCAAGAAGCCTCCCATCACTACGGTATGCGGTGCAACTAGCATCTATCCATTCACCAACTCAAATGGACTATACCCCGTCGCAGAACTCTTTTGAATATTGTAGCTAAACTGAGCAATATCCAAGTGTTCAGGCCAATTCTTCTGATCAGTCGTCACATAATGTCGCAAGTAGTCCTCCAACAATGCACTGCTCCTCTCGGTCTACCCATCTGTCTGCGGATGGTAACTCGAACTCATCAACAACTCTGTCCCGACTAGCTTGAACAATGTGGTCCAAAATCTGCCTGTAAAACGCGGATCTCTATCCGACACAATGCTCAATGGCATCCCCCAATACTTCACTATGTTCTTAAAGAACAACTCCGCAGTCCGCTCGGTTCCATAAGGTATCTTTGTTGGAACAAAGACAACATACTTGGAAAAATGATCAACCACGACCATAATCCCATTATACCCCTGAACCTGTGGTAACTGAGTGATGAAGTCCATCGAGACACTCATCCATGGCCTTTCAGGAATCGGTAAAGGCTGCAACAGTCCTCCTTGCCTCTGAGTATCCAATTTGTCATGTTGACAAATGATGCACGTATGTACATACTCCTCTACATCCTCCCACATCTTCTCCCAAAATAACCCTCTTTCCAACAATGCCAAAGAACGACGCATCCCTGGGTGGCCAGCCCATGGCGAGTCGTGGCACTCCTTCAAAAGGTGCCTCTTGAGTCCAGATGACTTTGGAACATAGAGTCGGTTTCCAAAGAACAAGAACCCATCTCGTAGAAACAACTTTCGTGTCTTCCCCTCCTTTATCTGCTTCACTATATTCTACGCCAAAGTATCGGTTTCAACACTTTCCTTGATCTTATTCTGCATCTCTTCTGACATCTGAACTCGACTCCTACTCCTAGCTGCCCTGTCTTCTCCCTCCAATTCTGCAAGTTGTCCCTTCCTGCTAAAGGCATCTGCTACCGCATTGTGCCTTCCTGGTCTATACTCGATAGTCATGTCGAATTCTGCCAAGAAGTCCTGCCAACGAGCTTGCTTCGCAGAAAACTTCGGTTGTGATGAAAAATAACTTGCTGCAACGTTGTCAGTCTTGACAACGAACGGCTTCCCAATCAGGTAATGCCTCCACACATGAAGACAGTGAATGATCGCAGTCATCTCCTTCTCATGAACCGGATACCTCCATTCTCTATCCTGCAAATTCCGACTCTCATATGCCACCGGATGTCCATCCTGCATAAGAACCCCTCCTATGGAAAAATCCGAAGCATCCGTGTGTACCTCAAACAGTCTCTCGAAGTCAGGCAACTTCAGTATCGATGCTGTAACCATCCTCTTCTTCAAGTCATCAAATCCCTCTTGACATTTGCTCGTCCAACTCCACCTCTTGTCTTTCTTCAATAAGTCTGTCAATGCTGATGTCACCTTGGAGTACCCCTCTACAAACTTCTGTTGGTAGTTGGTCATGCCCAAGAACACCCTCATCTCATGGACATTCTTCGGCTCAACCCAGTCCTCAATCGCCTTCACTCTGCTTGGCTCCATTCGTATGTACCCTTGACCAACAATATGCCCAAGGAACGGAATCTTGGTCTGAGTGAACAAACACTTAGACTTCTTCAAGAAAAACGGATTTGCCCTCAGTGCCTCGAACACCATCGCCAAGTGCTTCTTATGATCCTCCATGTTGTCACTGAACACCACTATATCGTCCAAGTACACTACTACGAACGAATCCAAGTATGGTCGTAGGACATCATTCATCAAAGTGCAAAACATAGCAGGAGCGTTACACAACCCGAATGGCATAACAAGGAACTCAAAGCTACCATACCTTGTTACTATGGCGGTCTTCTTCTCGTCTCCTTCAGCTATTCGCACTTGATAATACCCATGCCTCAAGTCCAGCTTGGAAAACACTTGGGCTTTCGCAAGCTTATCAAAGCAATCAGCAGCCAATGGCAAAGAATACATGTTCCTTACCGTCTGCTTGTTCAATGCACGGTAATCACAGCACATCCATAGCTCATTCGAATCCTTCTTTCGCTGGAACAATACCAGAGCTCCATAAGGGGACTTTGAAGGTCTAATGAAACCTGCATCAGTTAACTCCTTTAACTATCGTTTCAACTCCTCCAACTCAAGTCCTGACAACCAATAAGGTGCTTTAGCCGGGGGTTGCTTTCTTGGCTCAAGCTCAATGCTATGGTCCACTGCACGCCTTGGTGGAAGCTTCTTTGGAAGCTCATCAGGCATCAAATCTGCATATTTGGTCAGCACCTCGGAAATCTCGGCTGGAACAGGCGTCCCCACTCCATCACCTTCGACATCCTTGAACATCACCACATATGTCTCCATATCTGACTCCTTCATAGCCTTCTCCAAACTCAGTGCCAAAACATGTTGCACCTTGACTTCCCTCCTTTGCCTATGAGTGGGCAAAGTCCAAGTTTGTGACTGTCCAACCAACACCACCTCATCATAGAAGGGGACAACAATAGCCTTGTTGCCCTTCAAGAAATCATGTCCGAGTATCATATCGAAGTCGTTCATCGCCATCACCGTGAAGTCCAACTGACCCTTCCAGTCTTTTATCTGCACAGGTACTTCGTGTACCAAACCCGCCACTTTAGCTCTAGAGTTCACTGCCTTGACTTCCACATTTGATGGGAAGATCATCAGTCCAACCTCTTTTTCCAACCGTGTCGTCATGAAGTTATGAGTGGCCCCCATGTTCACCAGAGCTTGAATGGTCTTGCCATGAACCATCAAGTCCACGAAACCCAGACTGTTCATCCATAATTTCTCCATAACTCTTCCTTGTTCATCAAGCTTCTTCAACCCTGAATCAACTTCACCTGTCATGAGCAACCCTGCTCTATCAAGCCTCATCAACCCTGAATCAGCTCTGATACCACCTGTCACGCCCCCAATTCTTTTTACCTTAAATTGGCCGGGTGCGGCACCGCCTAAGTTAATAACTTTATCCATCGTTAATTAACTTTACGAACTACGCCTTCAACAATTCATAATAATCATAAATTAACATTATTAATGTGCAGAATCCATCAATAATACAAGAACGATAATAACCCAATAATATAAGAGAAGTAATCTTTTATTATATATGTGAAAGATTACAATGACCGGGAGCAGTGCTCCACCGGAGTTCATAAACAAGGCGGGCGCCCGCCCATGCAAGAGCGCACGGCGGTCACACCTCAACCTTCAACCCAAAATACAATACACAAGTTCTTTGCCAAACGGGCGGGCGCGCTCGTGCGCGACCCGCGCCCATGCGCAACCCGCGCCTGTGCACAACCCAACTTGCTCACACGACTCAGCGGGCGGGCGCCCTAGCGCACCCTCCACCACGCCTTAACTGATTATTACCAAGTGCCAATTCTGTGCGGACGTTGCCCGGCGGGCGGGCGCATGTGTGCTGCCCCTTGCTACGGCCTCGCTCTACTCCTTGCGCACTTCTTCACTTGACTTCGATGAGCCAAGGTTGATGCCCAAATGAGCGCTCAACCTTTTATGTTTATACGCTATCGTGTGAAGTGGCCAGCGCTCGGCCGACCTTCCCTTCGCACTTCTTCACCGCATCGTTCACATATGTTGTTGCCCTTCGTGTGGTCAGCCCGCCCATGGTGCGGGACTGCCCCATCCAATGCGCCCATCGCATATGTTTGCCCACGTCGGTTCGTTCAGCAAGTTCGCCCAACTTGCTTATAAACGATGGTCGCCCAAGCGCTCTCATAACATATGTCGCGCCTTGGTCGCCATCACATATTTTTCATGCCTTAGTCAATTTTCGTGATGGGAGGGGCGCACGCCCGTGCACGCAACCGTAGGGCATTACACCAAAGATCCCAAAGTCTTTGGGTACGTCGGGCATTAGAGGTGAGGAACATCGGAATGTCATATTTAAAAAAGTTTTAAGATTACAAGAGTTGCGAGGTCCGATGAGACTTTGGATGAATCCAACTTTAATGTTAACTCCGAAATATAAACCTTAATAAACTAATTAACACTTGATTACCAAGCCCATCAGAGTTTAATGGTGGTTGGAGGATTCATTAAAAGTTACAATGGGATAATACTCCGAGGTCATGATATGGAATTATATTAGGACTAAAGATTAAAACAAATCTATTGGTGGTGGATGAAGGAGGGGTATCGATGTTCTTGATATATCGGAAGTTATTAAATATTGGAATATCGGAAGAATTATGGGGAGGGATTTAAAATGTTATTATATCGAACAGTTTCGATATTGAATGAAATGAAATGAGGGAGAGTTACGATATTTAAAAGCTGAGGTAGCAATGGGGTGAAGAAGTTTATTACAAAGGGGAGAGGCGGGCTATGTGGAGTGGGACTTTCTCTCCTATATAAACTACAACCACTTTTAATGTTATGTTAATAAAAAGGACTGCAATCACTTGATAATAAAAGTCTTGCTATTAAAAAAACTATAGCCACTTTGCAATTTTGAGATTTCAAATCCTCTTAATTTTTGAAATTGCGATTTGGAATAACATCTGAAATCCTGAAAACACTGAATTTTAATTGTTCTATAATTTTGTTGCGGTAATTTTGTAGGACCATTGGCGAAAAAGTAATAAATCAGCAAAAATAAATTAAATTTCGATATTTACAAAAATTAAAAGAATATACATTTTGTACATTTTTTAGCCCTGACGGTAAAAAATATCGTACTTCGGATGAACACTATTTGCAAACCGTGCATCCAAATGAGATGAAACATAACTGATTGAAATCTTGAAAAAAGATGAACACAATGAAACAATCAAAAGAAGAATCCGAAGAAAATAAAAATTTAGCAAAATTGTCAAACACTTAACCAAAAGAGAACATTAAAAGGTGATTTAGGCTAAAATTTATGGAAAGGGCCCCCACTATTTGAAATAAATAAGTTAAAAATGGGGGTGTTGCGTTTTCACATCAATAGGATGCCAACTCTACTTTTTCAGGAAACTTCCCATTGGCACTAGCAAATGGGATTGCGTAATTCCCAAGCTCAAGGACTTGTGCGATTCCTTGCCTCAGTAAACTGTGTAGTTTCTAAAGAGATGAGATGCTCTTGTGCAGCTTCTAAGCTCAATATTGGCCTACCTTCCATGATTGTGTAGTTAGATGCTCAAGGCCCAACACATTTTCTAGAGACAATGGATTGCGCAGTTCCAAGAGCGAAGACTAACGATGTTGCAAGGTCAAGGCAGGAGATTTCAGATTGGGATCAAAACAAGACATCACAAACACTACATGGAGGGATAAGGCTCCAATATTGGCATGAATACTTGATGAAAATAAAATATGATTCCCTATAGACAGAAGGGAGGCTCCAAAATCATAGCATAGGCAAAATTTTAGAGGGGCGGTTGTAGAAGCTACAACACTTGGCAACACACCAGTAGAACTCTAGCTCTCTGTATGGGCCTTATCTTTTGTAAACTAGGTCTAACTCTTCAGGAAGTATTGTTCATTTCATCGATCACCATAGATTCTTTACTTAGATTGAGTTACAGATATAGTCTCTACCATTCTCTTCATCGGCGACACACTAACAAAGACAAGTCAAAGTTATTTGTTTCAACTAAGGAATAGGAGTATATAGATACACAAGTGAAAAAGGATTATCAGAGTCTTGGTTTTCATCTCTAGTGTTTCTCCACTCCCAATAGGCCTGGACAGTACTTCGGCGGAGTCACTTCAGGAACACAAACATTGCTCCATTTCCAGGGAGCCTGGATAGTACCTTGACAGAGTTGCTTGCTTCACCCCCCTGTGCAAGAATCCTTTCTCTTATTTCACCCCTTTCACCTCCCTGTACAGGAAGCCTTTCTCTTCTTTCTCTTCTTTCACCCCTTTCTATTCTTTTGTTGTCAGTGTACGTAATTTTTGTACTAGCATTTATAGTAACCTGGATTTTAGTTAGTGTTTTGTTTTTCTAAGGAACTACTTCAAATGATCATACCATCATGTTATACAAAATAACTATCAAATCATTCATATTCTGAAACTTTTAGTGAGGAGCATAGAATTGGGAGTCTAGGTCTCATCAACCAACTAAACCCATTGTAGACAATTCAAAGGCTTCAAGACAACTTCATACTACATACACTTTAGACAATCCCCTAACTTGGAGCCCACTGACCACTATTGTGATTTGCCCATCAATTTAGTTTAGCATAAGAAAATAGATAATTCACAAACGAGAAGGATGCAAGGAGTCCAATGGTCGTTATGGTGAGCATGATGGAAAAGACCATAAGCATATATCATCCAATGTACAAAGCAACTGATACAATACCACTAAGGCTACACAGATAAAACACCATATAGTTTATTGAATAGAGAAAAATATAAATTGACATGGATCTAGATGCAAAGAATGATTTCCACCACCACTTCCAATATTCCACACACCGGTGCATGTAAGTAAGAACTAGAGAACTAGAGAAATGTCGGCACCAAAAACTACAAGGAGAATCAACAAAATAAAGAGAAATCCAAAAACATAGTAAACCCACCCCAATTAGATGCCTGACATGATGAAGAAGAGCTCAATGAAAAGAGTGCCGGAAGGAAGTGTTCTTGCACCAAGAACAAGCAACCAAGAAGGATACCTCTGGGGTGGAATATATTTAATAATTTGATTAGTATTCATATGATATTCAATATTTGGTGCCTTGGCTCCAAAAAACCCACCGAAAATAGTCAAATGCACAAAAATACAAAACGATAGGGCCAAAAGAACGATAAATAAAGAGATCAGTATAGCTCCAGTGCCTTGACTTCCCCATAGAAGGAAGTTAAGTATTGTGAGAATCAAGAAAGCAATGCATGGGAAAAAGCAGTGTTACTTGGGAGCGAAAGCGAAAGCGGGGAGCGGGAGCGAAAGCGGGGAGCGGGAGTGAAAACAGGAGCGGGAGCGACATTTTCAGAAGCTCCTAGTTTGGGAGCGAATCCCAGAGCGTTTTTATATAATACATATATTTTTTATATTTTTTATATTTTGATACATATATGTCAACAAAAACATGTAGAATAATGAATTAGATATAAAAAACATAAAAAAAACATAGATTGAACCATACAACAACAATCATCTAGAAGTTATAATCTTCATCAACCACGTCTACAAGTCAGTAACATAGTAACATACAACATATTGAGTCTCATGATTCATCAATCTTAAAGTTTCAAGCTTTCAAAATTCAATATATAACATTTATCATCATTGATCACCAAAGTTGTACTGGTAAGCTAAGTGTAACCATTACAACAAATAATATCTAACATGAAATGAAATGAAACAACTTTCAACTTTCATGAAGCATCATATTCATAATTCATTACTAATGAGTTATAATTGCCAACTTCAAACTTAAATTGTCATATATTGTTTAAAAAAATATCATAATAAATATGAAAGAGTCAATAGTTATAAAAGTTACTAGAAACTAGAAAAGAGAAGTAAATCTATTATCTATTTCTTATGCTTGGGCCTCTTGCCACCACGAGAAATGTCTAATTTTTTAGTCTTGTTGGAAAATCAGGATCTTTGTCATTAATATCACCCTCTAAGCATTAATATCCAGAGGTATCTTTGTCATTACTTCTGTATCTGTATAGGGATCTTTGTCATTAATATCATCCTCTAAGCATTAACATAAGATAGAACAAGCATGGCATGTCAAGTCAAGATTTTGTTTGGATGATGCGTACATGTTTAGGAGGGTCATGATAGAGGAGTTCGACAACCAATGTCACTAACATCAAGGTACATAGAGGGATTGGTGCTCTTGATTAAATACGAGTTCCATACCCTAATACATGACAAAATTCAATGGAAACATTGCAATCCCCCAAACCTGAAATCCTAAAAAATTGATAAGTCTGCTGGATTTTGAATGAAATTTAAAATTCTACTTTCTCCATATGAAATCCAATGAGGCTGGAACCACTCTCAAACATCCTGAGTCATTTCATGGTAATGTTAAAAATTTAAGTAAAAGGATGAAAATGAATATTAAGGAGAATGTCACTTTTACTTTAAGAATTTAACATTGCCATGAATAACATATCAATACTAGGGCCTAGACTTGATCATTAAGCTGCCCCACTCAAGAATTATTTGTTTCTTTCAAAAAAAATTGCATTTCAAACATTACTATAAAAAAAAAAAAAAATTGCAAAAAATGCAAAACGCTCCCGAAATCGCAGGGAGCGAATTTGTTTTAGGGAGCGCACTCCCGAGTCGCTCCTGCCCAGAGCACGAATTGGGAGCGGGATCGATGGAGGGGGGGGGGGGAGCTCCCCGAAACATAGGGAAAAAGCATGCAACATGCCATGAGATTGATTTCCATCCCTTGTGATCCCCTTCCCCCACCCCCCCACCCCCATTTCAATGGTTCTCCACATTCTTATGACAAGATAACCTATTGCAACTCCAAGAACAAGGTAGAAAAACAACATTCCAACGATGAGAGTTCCTTGAGATGTTGGAGACATGAAGCCAAAGGCAACAAACAAAATATTCACTACTGCCATACCCAATATCTGCACTCCATCACCCACCATAAGGCAAAGAATCTTTGAGTGAGCAAGGGACCATAAAACATCACCCACAAAAATTTTTCATCCTAAGAGTTTTTCATTCATTTGAGCTTCCTTGTCCAACTCCTCATAACATGTCAAATCTCGCCTTACAGTTCAAAGGAAGATCACAAGCACAACACCGTCAATGAAAGGAATGATGATGAGTGAGCTGATAATTGAAGACCAGTGCACCTGGGCTCCTTCCATCTTCAAGTATGCATCCCATCTTGATGGCCATCTGATATCACTCTCCACAAAGGCAACTTCATAAGAGAAAACAATTGGATGTCCTTCCTTTACAACTTGATAAGGTCCTCCCCCAGATGGGCTGCAGTCAATGGCAGTAGGATACTTTCCATACATTTTAAGATTTGAAGATGCCTCTATATTATGTTGGTAACTACAAGGAAAAGCCTCAAACCCCACAACCATGAATCCAGGGATCATGCTACGATCTTTGTCGTAGACCGACATTGTATCAATGTCATCTCTTATCCCAATGGCCTTATAAACATTGTCACTTCCATACCTGTGCACTAGAATAGTGAATTTTAGGTGCTTGAAAACATAATGTGTTTTATTGACATAGAATCTTACTGGAAACTTGGTCCACCGAAGGCTAAAATTGTATTGCTTTGTGTACCGAATGACGGGAAGGTTTTCAAGCATCAAGTTCACCTAGCAGAGATTATCGATCCTATGCTTCAACACCTTTTGTTGCTCTGCCCCAAGGGTAGTGATATGGTGAGCTCTCTATCCTATCCCCCATGAGGAGCTCCCCAACATTTGTTTCCATGTACTTCACATGATCTAAGGGTTTGTGAAGGAAAGGCTATAATAAGTGTAGAGAAGCTTTGTCTTGACTGAGGTAAGGGAATTGAAATTCACCCATAAATCTGAGCTCTGGGGATATGAGTGTAGAGCTCTCGATCATGTCCCCCATGAGGAGCTCCCCAAGATTTTCTTCCATGTCCTTTTCACCATCTAAGGGTTTACAGAAGGGCAGGTTGTAATAGTTGTAGGGAAGCTCTGTCTTGATTGAGGTAAGGGAATTGACCTTCACCCATAAATCTGTAATCTGTAATCTGTAATCTGAAGTTTTAGTTAGTTTATAGATTATAGATTTTACAAAAAATATGGCACTATGTTTAGAGCATTTTTTAATAATCAATGCCATTATATATACAATTTTAAGGACTTCCATAGCTCCTCAGATAATTCCTTAAAGGGTACTAGCTCAATGGAAGAGCACTTTCCTTATAAACTGGAGGTTGGTGGTTCGATTCCATTGTGCCCTAACATGAATTAACTAAATGTTTTTTATACTCATTTATTTCAATGGTGATATATTTTTTTGGATTCATTGTTTTATATTATGTCTAATGAGACAAAAGTGATTGTATTATCTTTAAATGTAATTTTGTATTCTCTCTATAGAGACAATAGTTAGAACTAAAGACATATTGTCTCTATAAAGACAATATATCTTTAGTTCCAACTACTGTATTTCGAGAGACAAAAATGAGACAAGAATGCTTGTGTTATATGATTGTCTTTATAGAGACAAATTTTTAAGACAATAATTTGAGAAACTCAGTTAAAGACAATATCTAAGACTATACACATTTTTTGTTTTCTCTCGAGTTAACAAAATTTACCCAGAAATTGTCTCAAATATTGTCTTAAAACCCCCCTATGTGTTCTAGTGCTAGCAGTTGCAGAAAAAGATTGTGATGTATACAAAAGATGTATTATGTTTAACATTATGGCAAGAAATAGACTAGTGATCTATGCAGGTTAAAGGAATGTCAATTGTAGGATAGTCCACTGATGGGAAGAACCAGACCCCAAAAACAAAATGCTCAAGAATTTGTGGGTAAATGATAACTATTTATGTTGCATTTAAGATGATATTTTTTGTAAACTTTTATGGCAATGGTCAAGCGATGGACTCCCTTACAAACCATTGAGTGAGGGGTGAATACCCTCATGAGCATTTAATAAAAATTAAATGTTTGTTGATTTTCACCCTATGGGGTTTCCAAAGTATATCGATGTCTAATAATGACGTTTCATGTTGTGTCATTCTTGTGATGTTTATTCCATGCATGATTGACATTTACATTATCAAGTATGTGATTAACTAACCTAATTAAAAGAATCATGGAAATAATGCAAGGTTACCTACAACAATAATCTTTAATGGTTGTGTAACTTAATTTTCCTTTACTAAAGTTATTCTATATAGTAATAATTTTTTTATATAATCATCAATGAACAAATATAGAATAATAATTCAAAAAATTACTTGCTAATAAATTTTACAAAAAGTATTCTAATTCCATTTGTTTTTACACAAGGCTACCGAAAAATATTACATATTGCTAACACAAATCAATACAACATATTGATAACACAAATCAATACAACTACAACTAACATCTTACTTTAGATTCTGCAACCCTAATTGATTAAACTAAAATGTCAGCCTTTTAAGAAATACAAAACACAAAAATAACCTTACAAAAATGTTCATTTAAAACATAAACAAAAGTTACAAGATAGTAATTTAAAATATGAAAAAAAAAATATTAGATAAGTTATTAAAATAAATACTCATTAATAATTATAAGAATAAGAACGAAAACACAAAAATAACATTACAAAAATGTTAATTTAAAACATAAGCAAAAGTTACAAGATAGTATTAGATAATTTATTAAAATAATTAGTGATTATAAGAATAAGAACAATGTTACAACATAATTAGAATATGAAATTAACAGTTTTCTCTTTTCGCAATAAGTAATCAATCAATTAAAACCTCAAGGATAGTTGTCATTAAAAAATCTTCACAAACAATTTAATTTTATTGTATATTTTTTAAAATTATAAATTAAAATTAATTCTATTATTTATAATTATAAATTGAAATTTATTTTATTTTATTTTTAAAAAATATTAAATAATAAATAGTTTTCCTTACTTTTGAAAAATGAAATACAAAATATCTCAATCGTCTAAACATTGATGGGCAAATTAAAGTCTGGGTCAAAAACGGGAACAGGACTACTGTGTATGACTCACTCAGCAGAAGCTGTAGCTTAGCATAGCTTCGGAAGAGCCATGTGACACCACAACCTTGGCAGGACATGCACACCGGATGACAAGCCAAACTGAGGTGGAGCATACACTTGGCTGGGCCACGTGTCTGAAAGTCCCACTGCCTAGCTCATTGCTCTAGGATATGGAGTAGATCTGCACAATGGACTTTAGGATCATGAATTTCTATCAAATTCAAGCAAACACAATGTTCATCAACAGAAAGGGAACCAAACCATAATTAATTTAATGGAATCAAAGGCAATTGATTGAAATTAGTAGAAGCAATTGAAACATAATGAATTTAATAGAACCTCTCTGAGCATCTCAATTTGTGAAAAATTTCACGAGTATATGAAATGAAACTCCAATGTGGCAGGGTACTTTTATTTTGCAAAGTAAACTTCTGGAATTTAATAGTATTGGGTATTCGATATCGTAAAGTTAAAGCAACTTCGATTCAGTTTTTGCCAGAAAATATTGAAGAACTTGAACCAGTAATTTGCTTTAGTTTAATCAGATGAAATTGCTCCTAGAGTCTTCCATGTACAGTATTTTCGTAAGTGCGGCCAGTTTTATGCTAGAGAACGCCGTTATTTAAAGATGTTACAATTTCGTTTCTAATTTTAGTCAGGTCAGAAAATTTTCAAGAAATTTAATTTTGAGAGTATTTGAACTATTTTTTCATAGTGGAAATAGATTAATACTTCAAAATCTAATTGTAACTTAAATTTCTAAAAATTTGAAATTTTAAATTTTTATAAATTTTATTAAATTTGTATTGCTTTAATTTTTTTTTGATAAAACTTATTCAAATTTCCATGGTTTTAAGTTGTGGCATGGTTAGACTAAGGCCTAAATAACAGTTCATTCTTAATACAGAATACAGTGTTCAGGACGATAGCACTAGTGCAAGTAGAGAGGACGATGCAGTGATGCATGACGATACCACTATTGCGAGTACAGAACAGAGTACACAGGAATATGGGAGGCTTACAGAACAGATGAAAATACAATCATCATTGGAATGAAATTCTCAAATGCATTGGAGGGACTCAGCCATTCGGTCTTCCATGTGCACTGTTCCGGCGATCTTGCCCTAATTGAAATAGGGAAATGGTTGGGATGGTTTTAACACTCTAGTTGACAGTAATGAAGGTGGCACATCGGGATGGAAAGGCGGTGCAAAACGCTAACCAAAATGCCCAACTCATCGAATTTTGGATCAGGGTTATAAATTACTTGTTATAATAGCTAGTATTGTTGAGATTTGGCTATGATACATTGGAAAGAGTAAAAAAAATAGTATAACATTGAAGTAACAGCTAGTTAAGGATTAATAATTGATGTGATTAATAAAATGGCAGCAGAGAAAATTAAATTTCTTTTATTAATTTTATAGCACAATTTAAAACAAGTATAATAGGTAAAGTTGTTGTTTAGTATCTGTTTTTTATGTAAAAATAGTTGATAGCAAAAGTTATTGTAACTATCTCCTGATTGAAGTAAAATATGAATCTATGCAGATTATATTTGTATAGGTGATGTAGAACATGTATGGATCTAATAGATAGCAATATTAGGTTTCCTCCTATAAGATTATAGTTTGAAATTAATAAGAAAAGTATGTATATATATTATGGTAATGGATTCCAACTTTATCTTTAAAAACATTTGACCTATATAGTGAGATGCTAAATTACAGGAAAAAACACATAAAATTAAGTTTTATTTTTTCACTAGATAAATATAAATATAAAATATAAAATAAAAAAATCTCAATATATAAAAATAATTATAAATATATTTAAACAATAGATATAAGTATATTTGAAAAAATAAAAATATTAAAACCAATCCTAAGCTAAAGTAAACCCAAAAAACATGACCAATTAATCATTTAACCAATTAACATTTAATACAACAATTGAAACTGGAAGCAACTATGTCATGCTTACTCCATCCTTAATAAAATTTGTAAAATTAAAATGTTCTATAAATTAAATAATCATAAATGATCATTAAATTATACATATATATATAAAATAAAAAATAAATAAACATAAAGTAAAATATATTTTTTAAGCAATCTTAATTATTGTTTAACATAAATAGTTTTTATTACATTTAATATTTGTAAATATCAGGTAAAAGCTTAATTAGATAAAAATACAAAGTAAAATTAAACTTAATAAACAACAATTAAATAAGAAAGTATGGTAATCTAAAGTGTCTATAAGATATGAGTTAAAATATGTATAAAATGGCCAATCTAAAAATTTAAAAAAACTAGAATAGATTAAAGGAAATGTCTCCTAGATATGAGTTAAGATAGGTATAAAATGGTCAATCTAAAAATTTAAAGAAATTAAAATAGATTAAAGAAAATGTCTATGAGATATAAATTAAGAGATATATTAAATAGTTAATCTAAAAATTAAAAAAAATAAAAATAAAAAAATAAAAATAAAATAAAATAAAATAAATTAAGAAAAAATGTTAAAATAATTATAGAAAATAAATTTTAAAAAATGAAATAAATTATATTATAAATTTATTTTATTTTTATTTATTTAAATTAAAATAAAATTTAATAGTATAAAATTGACCATTTAAAGAAACTAGAATAGATTAAAGGAAATGTTAAAATAACTCTAGAAAGCTAATTTAAAAAAGGAAATAAATTAAAAATTAGTTTTTTGTTTTTATATTATAAATTTATTTTATTTTTATTTATTTAAATTAAAATAAAATTTAAAAAAATTAATACTAACGAACCTAAAAAGGAAACTTAAATCATGACCGAAAAAGGAGTTGTAATTAAACCAACAAAAGGTGAATGTATAAATTACATATATCCCAGAACAACATGTGTCACGCTAAACCCGTTTTATCTCTTATAATTACACAGCAAGATGAATAACTGGCGCAATAATAAATATCTAGATTCTTTTATTTTAAAAAAATTAGATTTACAAATGCGCGTGGAAAGGACCGTCTGGATGCATGGGGTTAGTGCGTAGAACATTTAAAATAGTAGAGGACAGCCAGTGCTGCAGCGAGTAAATAAACTCAAACATATGGTTGATTTACTCATCTTATTTTATAAGTTAATGTGATGTGTGTATTGAATTTTAATTCATATATATTGGGATGTAACGATGGTAGTATATATTTTTATTTTTTTAAAATAATTTTTATTTTTGATAAAATTTATTTATAAATTTACAAAATTATTTTTTTGGTTCGAAACGCGTCGACAAATGATGTCTTATGTGATTTTCGCCGAAAAATCTTTCGTAAACTTGATATGGATCACAGAAGCCTAAACTCTACTAGAGAAAATGGAAATTTAAAATTTAAAATTTATTTTTAACTTGCAAAATATCTAATTTAATATTTTTTTTTTCAAAACTTTAATAAATATTATAAAATTTGTTTGAAATTTTCAAAACTAATTGAAAGTTAAACATTTTTTACTCAAAGCAATTACAATATAACTGTATAAAAAGAGAAGATATTCATAATTTTTATTATAGTTTTGTGTCATATTGAACAAACCATTAGGGTTTATTAATACTTATTAGTATTCCTTTCTCAAGTTGGCCTTGATTGGAGTTGTTAATGATGATGATGATTGTGGTTAATGTCCACTTAGACGAAACTTTGGTCTATCGACCTAAAGAAATGAATTATTTAGTTTGATTTAAGATTTTATTCCTATGCTCAAAAAGCTTGGAGACAAGCCTCCCGAGCTCACCATAATTTTGACAACTTAAAAGGCTAGGAAGGTTAGTATTGCAACAAAGATTTTGAAACTGAGATCTAATCTGGTTGTACGCGGGGCACTCTAAGAGGAAGTGATTTTCATCCTCCATGTTCATATTCGCACAGGGATGAACCTTTCCATCCATGGTGTTTTAGGAAGAGGAAGTGATTTTCATCCTCCATGTTCGTATTCTCACAGAGATGAACCTTTCCATCCATGGTGTTTTAGGAACTGCCCAACGACTCCTTTCACTATGAGCTCATGAGAGTTCATTCTAATCTTGGCTATATTAATTTTCTTCTTTGAGCTAGTTAAAACAGAGAGAAACTTTTGAACTTCTAGGGTGGGGATGATGGCCTCCTTATAATATCTTAATTTGGGTCGTTTCACTATGGAGCTCATCAGAGTTCGTTCTAATCTTGGCTATATTAATTTTCTTCTTTGAACTAGTTAAAACAGAGAGATAGTTTTGAACTTCTAGGGTGGGGTTGATGACCTCCTTATAATATCTTAATTTTCTTTTAGCTGCTAAATCTTTCTCACACCACATTTTTTCTTTGAACTTAGAAGTAACAATATTTTTAATGTTATTAATGTTTTGCAATGCAACATTCTCGTGGATCTCCCAATGGTTTAACCAGGCCTTGGTGTCTTTATACCAACCCCATTTGAGCCTTAGCCTTAGGTGGTTTTGGCTGTAATTTAAAGCTAGCTTAGGAAGTCTATGGTCTCCTATGTTATTGAGTTTGTGCTTGTACAATACTCTCGATAGGGGAAAGACCCACTTCTATAAGGTGAATAAGATAGGTGTGTTGCTTTTAATTTTGAGGTTATACGTTATAAAATGCTTCTGGATTTGCTCAATCTTTCTCGAGGATTCTCTAGAGATGCTACACCCAAACCTCACATCCATATAAGATAACTTGAGTGACTAAAGTTTCAAAGAGGAACTTCTTTCGATCCCACATTACGAGGTTTGTCGTTTTACAATTATTTTCAAGACCAAAATAAGCTTTCCATCCCCCATTAATCTTTATCTCAATGCTATAGTTCCAGTTGAGCTTGTGATGAATATCAATCCCTAGGTACTTGTAGGAAGACACTTCCTCCAAGTTACTATTGTGATACATAAAATTAGCCTAAGTGTCCTTCTTGGATTTGATAATCATAACTTTTGTTTTGTGACTATTAACAATCATACCCATGGTAGAGCAAAAATCCTTAAGAAGTATAAGTTGCTTATCAAGATCAGATGGGCACCTTGGCGAGAAGAACAATATTGTCAGCGTAGAGAAGAAGGATTCAGCGTAGCCAATTCCTTATCTTCAACCTAGACCTACTAGGCGACTCCTTTACATTTACCGTACATGTTTACATTTACCAACGCTACGCCTGAGCAAACAATTATAATATACATGTAATTTTTTAAATAATTTATATTGGAATTGGACTTATTCTTTCAAATAGAAATGATAAGTAGCCAAAATTTAATGCTTTGAGAATATTTTTGCTTTTATACCTCATCCAATAGATAATATCAAAGGATTCTCAAAGGATTTCCAATTTCAAAACAGTTGAGATAACAAGTGTGCAAATCCAAATATATAATTAATTGTACAAATTATTAAGACTTTTTGTGTTGAAGTCATATTTTAAAAAAAAAACTGTAGGGATTTTTATAAATTTAAATAAACGCTGCCAAAATTCTTAATTTTAGGTACTTTAGACATTTTTGATGGTGCTGAATCAAACATAATCTATTTCTACTATCAAAAACATGATTCAAAGAATATCTCTGCAAAATTTTTAAATTTTTTTTACCCAAATTCCTCAGCTTCACCGCATCCGTTTATATTTATCAACGCTACGCCTGAGCAAACAATCATTTCGATTTACCATCCGTATCTTAACATTATTATGCTCCGCTGCCAGGCTCTTCAATGAGCGTTGCAGTGCATCAGTTATTTTCACGAGGAAACCTTGTTTCCGTGAACTACTTTTGAATACGCTCGGAAAGAGTGGATGCTACGCTGTCAAGAAATTACTTGCCTTTATGTTCAAGTGTACGGCCTGATCTTCCAGTGGCCTTCAGGAATATAGTTCTAAATCTTGGCATGGATCAAATTTTCCACAAACTTTTCCAAAAACGTGTTAGGGTTTAGTCCATAAGTAGCCCTCACAACCGATCCATAACTCCATATAATATTTCTGTTAATTAGTTAATGTGTTACTTAATTTTAAAAAAGCGCTCTGATTCTTCCATCAGTGATATAGTTTTAAATCTTGGCATGTATCAAATTTTCCCCGAACTTCTCTGAAAACGTGGTAGGCTTTTGCCCATCAAGAGACTTCACAACCGATCTATATAATATTTATAATAATTAGTTAATGACTTAGTTTAAAACCAGCTAAATTTATTTTATGTATTTCGAAAAATAGTTCAAATAATTAATAGCACATCCCTGTGTTCGTCTGCATTAGCATCAGTCATTAATATCAAATCTCAACAAACACTGGATAATTGGAATCTGTGATTTGATTGTGATTTAGGTTTACATAGAATTCACAAGCACCCCAGTCAGTTTACATTCACCCTTTAAATTTTAGTTAGTCATAATTTTAAAGAATTTTTTTAATCATTATTAATAATAGTAATAATAATTATTCTTAATTAATAATGATAATTTTTAATATATAATTATTAATATATCAATCACATTTATTAATATAATTGTATTAGATCTGGTTTATAATTATATAAAAATATTTTATTGTTTTTTTATTTTTTTATAAAAAATAAAATAATATAATATTTAAAAATAAAAATAAAAATATATTATAATACTTATTTTTTATAAAAAAAATAAAAATTAGACAAACTCTCTAATAATATATTTTAATTAAAATTATTAATATTTAAAAATAAATAAAGTTATATTACATAAGTAACACATTTTTTAACATGAAGAGCTATGAGGATGGAGGATCGCAGCAGGAAGTTTGTCGGCAGCAGGCGATGAGCCAGACCTAGGCCCGTAGGGCCGAGGTTAGGGCCCATCACCAAACGGACAGGGCGTAGGTAGCAGCAGACTGAACCCGTTCAGGTGAAAGGTAGGCAAGTTTCGGCAGGTGGAGGTCCTCGTTTCGCAAGGAAGGACACCTGGCGATCACAGTTACAGTAAATAGTGAAGGTTAATCCCTCTGGGGTAAAAGGAACTGCATTGTTACAAACAGCGACTTCTCAGCACTCGACAAGCCGACAGCAAACCGTGATCTGCTCTGTAACCATGGTTAATCCGGAGGAGGGTATTGACCTGGACCCAGCTATGGAAGATATTCTCTCTGTCTGGGGGAAGGACCCAACATCTGAGAACGTTGATCGCTACTTCGGAACGGTGGAAAACCTAGCACCTTCTCCGTTCTGTTCGGACTCTGTTAGATCCCCTCATACCCTCTCAATCGCGACCAAAGAAACGCATGAGACGGCAGCAGAACTCCCAAAAGGAAAGTTTCAGCACCAGTTGCCAAGATCGCCCAAGGGATTTCAACAGACAAGCTCGATCATACCCCACTTCGGAAATAAAGGGAAATCAGGGTTTCCAGGGTCGTTTCTTTCAGGCGGCTTGGAAGATATTGTAAACCTTGGCTCAAAGCTAGGGCAAAGGCCGGGAGGAGAAGCCGGAAATACAGCACCCATTTCAAGAGTATCTTTAGCATCTAGCAGGAACAGCCCTAAAGAGACTGAGAGACCGGATCAGAGCTACGAAGGAATCCAGGAGTCAAGGGAGGAAGAAAGGCGATCTGTTCAAGGGTCTCAGGTAATTAATCCCTCTCTGATTGAATCCCTAAATCCTCTGATTTCTTATGAGAAGGAGATTAGCCCGGAGCTCGGAATTTCTCCCCAGATCGCTGGGCCAGATCCTCATAGAGGATTGCAGACGGACGAAGCCCTAAGAAACACCACAAGAGGAACCAAAGCTTCAGAAGGGCAGAGGAAAAAGCAGAAACTGATCAAATCCCAAGGGGTAGAAGGGAATTTGGTGCTTGGAATGGATGTCCAGATTGAAGAAGTATTGGAGGTCGCTGAATGTACCCTGGTTGGCAGAGCCAGAGGGAAGAAATTCTCTTCCGAGTTCATTCAAGCCTGGGGGAAGCAGAACTGGCAATCGGATTTAATTAGAGATTTCCGGGTTATGACCTTACCTAAAGGATGGTTCTCAGTCAGGTTCGACAATAAAGAGGCAGCAGATTGGGTTATGAAGAGACATTGGTCGCTTGGAAACATCCCGGTGCTTTTTAAAAACTGGAGTCCAATGTTTGATGCAGACCACGAAAAGGCTGATGTCTTCCCGGTATGGGTTAGAGCACCAGGGCTGCCATCGTTCCTATGGGTCGAATCGGTGTTCAAGGCGATCAGGAACCGGCTAGGCACTTATTTGGAGGCTGATATGTCTTTTCAGGAAACTCACAACAGGACAATGGCTCGGATCCTGGTTAATCTTAAGCCCAGTGGAGGATTGGCAGAGAAAATCATCCTTCAGTACAAAGATTATGTTTTTGAACAAATCTTGGACTATGAATATTTACCGTTTCGCTGCCATAGATGCCATGAGTATGGGCATTTGGCAAAGGAATGCCCTTTAGGAAGACGCTGGAGAAGGTTTCAGAGAACAAGGGAGAGGACGGAAAAGACCTACAGGCGCCCTCATTTCCATCCAAACAAGGAGATCCCAGCAGCTCAGGAGGATGATCATATGGATATAGACATGCAGCAGGGGAGCCAAGGCCAGGAAGCAGGAACCCAGGCACCACCAAAGGAAAGAAATGTTGCCGATCCGGAACCAGGGGAATCTCTGAAGGCCGCTGAAGAGGCACCATCGACCGCAGCCCCAAGCCCTGTAGAGGATCAAAAGGGTATGAATTCAAATTCAATTCTCTCTTCTCCTTCTATCGTGGAAAATAAAGACAATTGTATGGATAAACGTTCATCTGATGATCCAACAATTAAATCTCTTTATTCTGATTTAAATGCTAAAAATGTAATGATGGAAGATGGCAAACTGGAAAACTCAATTGAAAATTTATCAGCCGCTATCCCCTCCCTGGATTTGAATCGTGATGGGTGCTGCCTAATCTCCCCTGCCCCGGACCAACAACCCCTATGTCCCTATAACCTCCGCTCCCTTGTAAGCAAGCCTGGTTCCATGACAGCTGTAGGGGGCATCGACCCAGCCTCATCTCTGAGCCAGCCAGGGAAAAAAAGGGGTAGGAAATCCAAGCTCTCTGAAGCCAAAGTCCAGGCTATCTTCGATGTGGCAGATGGGAAACAACTTTCAATAACAGGGGCACTTAGAGCAGTGCAAAGCCCCGCACCTGTTTCAAAATGATAATTACCTCCTGGAATTGTAGGGGTTTAGCCAGTAAACCCAAAAAACTGGCCCTTAGGGAGTTAGTGATGAATTCAAAAGCGGATGTTCTCCTTCTTCAGGAGACTTTGGGGAAAGGGGAGGACATTGAATCAATGCTTAATGCTCTCCTTCCAGGATGGTCCTTTATAGCCATGGATTCTGACGGCCACTCTGGAGGCTTGGCTGTTGGAATCAGAGAAGGTAAAATTAAGATCTGGAACCGGTGGGGAATGAAGCAGGTGTTGGGGATAGAATGCCAGTCCACAGAATTCGAATTCCCCTTAACAATCATCAATATTTATGGGCCGTGTCAAGGAAGGATTCCATTCTGGAATAATTTGATGGGAAACTCGCTTATGAAGAATAACTACCTGGTGATGGGAGGAGATCTAAACTTCTCTTTAGGAAGAGCGGAAGCCTGGGGCCCTGCTGCAAGAGAGGACCCGCAATCAGAATTTTTTATGGATCTCTTAGCCTCAAATAATCTTATTGAAGCGAATCTCATCAAGCTGAAACCAACATGGAGAAACAGAAGAGTTGGAGCTGCCAGAGTGGCGAAGAGATTAGATCGTTTCCTAATTAATGAGGCTTTATCTAATGCAATTCCTTTATTCAGGCAATGGGTAGAAGAAGGGGGCCCTTCGGATCATTTTCCGATTTATCTTGAGCTCTCTATTGGCCCCTCAAAGCCTCCAGCTCCCTTCAAATTCAATGCCTCCTGGCTTCAAGAAGAATCATACATCAAACTTTTCCAAGAAATATGGATTCATCCTGCTGGTGGGCTCCAGTATTGTAGCAATAATGCTACAACTCCTGGAGCTTCCTATCTCTAATTTTATCAACCCGGTAGTTCGTACAAACATGGAAGCGACGATGCTGTATACACAAGTACTAGCTCTTGTCGCAGCTGTCACTTAGTCAGCTGGCACAAGTCCGTTAGGGCTCAAGCCAACTTCTATATGCTCTCAGAAGAAGCTTTCTAAATGATGGACGAAGGCTATCTCAAGGGAAATTGATCTACTTTGCAAAAATGAACTGAAAGCCAACCAAAGCATGGAAACCCTAGTAAACCCTAATCTGACTAGTTTAACCTCTATGGTGCAATAGTGAGAGTGCAAATGTCTACAAATGACGCCATTACTTCTAATGATGTGAAATGCATGAACTCAAACTACTTCTATGAAAAAGAACATTGTTTTTGTATTTTTGCTTAAGTGGATGGAGTGATTATGAATTTGTTTCTTATTAGGGTTTGGCTGTGCAGAGGTGGTGCGAAGGGAGAGAAAGCTTGGGGAAAGGTCAGGATGGCTAGGAGAGGTCCCAGAGGGTCCCTAGCATCAGTCCACAGAAGTCTACAACGTTCAGATGCTCGGCAACCAAGTTTGCAGGCTTCTACAGGATGTCTGCAGGGGATCCTACAGGAAACTAAGGAATTCTACAGGAAATCTGCTAACTTCTACAGGATGTGCTGTAAGTGGAAGTTTTGGGTGATGGTGAAGGGATGGAACGGTATGGGTGGATAGGTGAGGTGGAGATGGAGCTTGTGATGACTCAGGGGCAGAGAAACAGGATGGAGAAAGAGTGCACGGAGTTGGTTGGTGGATAGAAGGATGGCAGCAACGAAAGGTCAAGAAGATGAAGCTACGTGGCAATGGATGAGTTGGAAGGTAAACGAGCTGAACAGAGGTCGAGTAGGTGGCTTGAGGAGAGGTTAAGAAGAAGAAGAAGGAAGTAGAATGATATGGAGCAGTGTAAATAAAACAAATTGCTTATGTATTGCACCAAAAACGAGAATTCATTAACCAGTGCTACCTGTGCTATTAAATCAATAAACAGTGATGTAAATCATGAAGAAAAGTCGTGCATGGAATTGCAATGAAGAAGTATGGCTCAAGAGCAAAAATGCATGGAAAGATCCACGATTAAATCGACTGTGTTGCAGCTTGCATGGAAGTAGAAAAGACTGCGTTTTTTTTTGTGGTTGGTATAGACTGCACCCCAATCCCTAAACAGAGATGGCAGTGGAGGCACTAACAACCTTTTCTTGGAGCTCCCACAGATTACAAACCTCCTATCCTAATCTAAGTAACTGAAAGTAATTCAACCATAAGCTAATCCTACTCAATCCTATTAAAGAAATCAAATCAGCAAACTGTGTTCTTGAAATGCATATCAAAACAAGGAAACAAAGTGCTGGAAGGAAAGGTAAATAACACTACAAGAAGAGGAGATCTATTGCTCTCAGGTTGGGCCCTAACCTGAGAGCTATAGCTCCCTTAAAAGCTCAGAATTAGATCCAAATCTGCTTGCCTTTATTCATAATCAAAAGTCTGATGTCATGCCAAAACTGGCTTACAAAAACAAACACCGAGCTATGCTAAAAAATTACAATATCAGTCCAAAAGTTCAAAAAGCTCCTAACAAAGGCTACAGCCTTCATATTTATACAAAATGAAGATCAAGCTGGCTTCCTCCATTCGTGGAGCTTGGCTGTCCAACTGAAAGTCAAACTGCTATAAAACTGCTGATCATGTAGAACGTGTTGGCTGCCTTTAAGCTCGGTGGGGAGAGCTGTTAGAGCTCAGAGTTAAGGTGAAAATCACAAGGAGGGTCATCAAGACTGTGGACAACCTCCCTATGAACCTGCAATGTCACCTTTGCTGTCTCCTTGTCTCCATTTACGTGGTCTTTTGCTCTCTTTAATGCCAAAAACCTGAAATCATCATGTATTAGTCACATAGATATAATGCCTGCCCTTCTTCCTACAAACAACACGAATATACTAAGAAATGAATGCATAAGTGGTAAAAGATGAATGGTTGAACAAGGTAAGTAGGCCAATATGAGCCTAAATTGTACCAAAAATTGGGGTTCATCATCACCCCCCAGCTAAACTATTTGCTCATCCTTGAGCAACTTTGCTCCGGCTCCTTGTCCTTGGCCGAGAACTAGAGCCCAGAGCATGCTCTTCCTTTCCTGTTCTTGGTGGCCCTGCCTCTTCTGCCCTTGGCGGTGACGAGGGTGGCTTTTCCTCCCCCTTTCCTGTTTCCTTGAACCGGGCTTCGGAAACCGATTGGCCTATTTTTCGTGTCCAGGAAGTTATTTTTGGGCTTCCCTTCTCAGGGGTGGCCGATGTTTTAGAGGGGGATCTTTTACTGGGTGAAGTAGGGACACCCCCTGAAATGGTTTGGCTGCTGGGTGGAGGCTGCGGCTTGCCCGTGTTTATTCTCTTACTTCTCTTGGCTTCAAAAGGTAGAGGGATCTCCCTCTCTCTCTTCTCCTTCGGCTTTGGAGGTGTACTGAGGGCGGCCAGCGCAGCTGCTGCTTCCTTTTCGAGAATACCAGCCTTCTCTTTCTTGCGTTTTGCTTTCTCAGAGCTCCTTGTAGAGGGCCCCTTCTTTTCAGATTTCGGGCTTCCTGTAGAAGACCCTGCTTTGCCCACTTCCGGGCCTTCTGTAGAAGATCCTTTCTTTACCAATTTTGGGCTTCCTGTAGAAGACCTTGTTTTAGCCACTCTCGGGCTTTCTGTAGAAGCCCCTGCTTTGGTAATTTTCGGGCTTCTTGTAGAAGCCTCTTTTTCAATGATTTTTGGGCTTCCTGTAGAAGCCCCTTTTGCCAATTTCGGGCTTCCTGTAGAAGCCCTTGTCTCTGTTTTCGGGCTTCCTGTAGAAGCATGTTTCTGCTTTCCTGTAGACACGGGTGTCACCACCTTTTCTTGCTTTGCTGCATGGGTTTTGCTTTTTGCTTTGGTTGCAGGTGCTGATGAGGTACTTGGGCTGATGTGGACCACCTCAGCTTTGTCCGTTCTGCTCTTCAACCTCTTTTCTCTTGCTGACAAGATGGGTGTGCCACCTTTTTCTTTGTCATCCTTTTCCTCATGCTTCTTCTTTTGTTCTTTCTTCTGCACTGTGGTCGGGGTCTTCTGGCCTTTTCCTCTCTTTCCCTCGGCCACTGCTTCTTGTTCCTCACTGTTGGAGGAACCCGTTTCTTCAATCAACATTTTTATGTCTCCATCTCTTGTCAAATTCCGGAATGATTCCCATGAGAGGGGAACCTTATATGAATGAAGCGCATCCTCCACAAGAAGTTTGATCAACCCATGGTGGGCTACCTGATCTGGTATGCCCTCTTTTAGCTTTGTGGCACACTCAATTAGAGACTGTAACAGGAAATAAGGAATGCTCAGTTTTTATTCTACAGGAAGATCAACCCGGTGCCTCAATTCAGTGAGCAACCGAAAGTGATATGCCTAAACGATGCTAAAACGACCTTCACAGGTTATATATTTCATGATTTGTAGGCTGACTTCATTCCATGGTGGCAGCAAGCTGGTTCTTCGCACCCCATTTTTGTCCTCCGAGAATTCCTCCTCAGGTGGAAAGAATTCTTTCTTGGCTTGCTAGCTCAACTTCCTTTCTTCCTTATCCCATGGCAAGCCCATCGGAAGTTTAGTAATCCGACTGATATATTGCGGGGTGAGCTTGAGGCTTAGACCTCTGAAGTTCACTGTGGCTAGTGTCTTGGATTTCGGCTTCAGAGCCTGCAAAAATTCTTCTGCCACTTCATCATCGTACCCCTGCAATTTGTCACAAAAAGATATCCATTGAACCCGTGTGAAGAGCTCTACTACTTCCTGGTTTTCCCTTAATTTGGTTGAATCAGTGGGTTCTCGTCTTATAAACCCACCCGGCATGATAAAACAGTTTTCTTGACCGGAGGTGGTGATTGTGGAAGAGATTTTGGTTTACTGAGACAGAGCGTAGAATGTCATGCACATAACCCACAAAACTTATCCCTGAGGACTTAACACAGTTTAATTACTCGACATCCTGTAGAATGACAGTATAGGCACAGCAGACAAAAATTTCACCGTTTCTCTATGACCAGACTCTGGACGACAATTCTGCCACCTTTAATAACCAGTTGCATGAAGAGTTCAAGGTTACCTCTTTAATTGGCCACCTTTTTACGTGAGGCACCCGCTTTCCTGTAGAAAACTGCGTTCCTGTAGGATGACAACGTTCCTGTAGAATGCAGCGTTCCTGTAGAATGACAGCGTTCCTGTAGAATGCAGCGCGCGATTTTCGGGAGAGACTGCAGTCGGTTTGCGCCTTGGGTGTGCTTCTCAATCGCTCTGATAGCCAAAGGCTCGGCGTATCACACCGCAGAAGGATCAAGATAGACGCTCGAGTTCAAACCGGTGGTTGATACATGCATGAAAGTAATCTAGCCGATTAGATTTTGAATTCGGCGGAATCCGTGGCGCGGGGGTGAGCTGTCCTCGCCGGACCGTTGGGTGACGTCACCCCATCATTCAACTGCGCGTTCACTTGCTGCCGCATCAATTCCCGCAGATCTGCCGCCGCCTCTTCGGTTAAACTCGGTTTTTTCGACGGGATTGCTCTCACGTGCGTGCTGCTATTCTTTTTGTCATGGCCGCCACCCTCGCATCCAACTAGACCATTAACTAGCCGACGTGGCCGGCCAAATGGCCATACGGCCGCTCAACCCATTCACCTTTACACTTAAGCAATCAATCAAAGTAACATTCATGCAATCTGATGGAAGGAAGGGTCGAGACACTTACCTGCGTGGCTGCACACAATGTTTCGGCTCTTTGGACGCTGATGAGTCGATTTACCTGCTGCTGGCGAACTTACACAGGCCCGGAGGTCCATGTTCACGAGCTGCCAACGATGGATGGAATGCTTTGGTTGCATGCACCCACGTTTCACCTCATATGGCCTGCGCGGTGAATGGTATCCACTCTAGAAGGCTTAACTGTTACAGGACTCCCGCGGGATGTCTTGGAACAATTCTTCCTCCTTGGGTGCATGCTGCACGACGATGGATGGCCTCACGATCATGCTCTCGGAGCTTCGGGCTGACTGTGATGAATAGGGTGTGAGATCTCTAGCGCTTTTTCCATTTACAATTTGCTTTTTCTCGAGACTCATCGATCTGCTTTGCTGGTGCAGGTACTTTGTTGCATGTCGACAAGGATGGTGGAACAAGATAACATCAATGTGCATGGTTGTCAACAGTGGCATGCATGCGTCCAAACCGATCCTTAGCCATTAGATCTCCTTATGAAATGAATTCTGGCCCGTTCTGAGCTTCTACAGGAAGCTTCCTGTAGAAATACAACGCTTCCTATAGAAAGGATGCGTTCCTGTAGAGAGTCTGCACCTTCCTGTAGAAGATCTGCATCTTCCTGTAGAAACTCTGCATTTTCCTGTAAAAAATCTGCGTCTTCCTGTAGAAGACTCAAGCTGTAATAAAATTGCACATACCTTGGAGAAAATGAGGATTCTTGGAGGAGGTGCTGGTGAGGTGTCCCGGCTGCATGATGAGGACCCTTGGCTTTGAGTTGAGAGGCTTCCTCTCCTCCATAGAACACCTGCATGCAATTTTACATAATGAATTTGCTGACCTTGTTTTTCTTTTGTTTTTTTTTTTTTTTTCTTTTTTCTCTTCTTTTGAAAGATAACAGGGGCGCCTCATTGAGGTTTTCACCCTTGCCATCTGCCTTAAGCGCCTCAAAGAGGTTTTCACTCAAGGATCTTTTTCCAATCTCTTTTTTCTGAAAAGACAATAGGGGCGCCTCAATGAGGTTTTCACCCCTATTACCTGCCTTGGGCACCTTAGAAAGGTTTTCACCCAAGGATCTTTATTATTTTTTTGTTTTTTTTTTTTTTTTTTTTTTTTTAGATTCTTCAGGGTACGCCCGAAGCAGAGGCAGAACCCTTCTCTATGACCAACACTGCCTTCTCCATAGTTTTGATGAACTCTTGTCTTGAGGGAGGCTTCCTGTAGATCTTCAATCGATGCCCATTGACAAGCATGGGGATGGCTTCCTCATCAATGGTCCGAATAAGAACAGATCCATTGTCATGACATTTTTCCACTGAATATGGCCCTAGCCATCTGGTTCTCAGCTTCCCCTTGAAATCTTTGTATCTGGAGTCATACAACAAAGCCCAATCTCCCGGCTGAAATTGCTTGTCATGGAGATGTTGGTCATGCCACACCTTTCTCTGAAGTTGAACCACTTCTGAGTGAAGGAGGGCCTGCATTCGGTGCTCATCCAGGCCATTCAGCTGCAATAGCCTTTCTTGTTGTGCATGGCTGAGATCTAGGTCCAGCTGAGCTGCCATCCTCAAAGTGTTGTATTCAAACTCAATCGACAGCAAAGCTTTCTTCCCATAGACCAGCTCATAAGGTGTGAAGCCGGTGGTGGTCTTCCAAGTGGTGTTGTAAGCCCATGTGGCTTCAACCAGGCGGTCTGCCCAGTCCTTTCTGCTGCTGCTCACCACCTTAGTCAAGATCCCTTCTAATGCTCTATTGGTGACTTCCACCTGCCCATTTGCTTGAGGGTGATAGGGGGTGGAAGTCCTATGCTTGATCTTGTGATGAGCTAGTAGATCTTCAACCAGGTTGGAGGTGAACTGACTCCCTTGATTGGTGACCAGCTCTCTTGGATAGCCAAACTTATAGAAGATGTTTTCTCTTAGGAACTCGGCCACCTTTTCTTCTGTTGCTGCTTTGATTGCTTTGATCTCTGCCCACTTTGTCAGGTAGTCAGTGCACACAATGATGTAAGACCTTTGCCTCGAAGGAGGGTTGATTGGGCCCACAAAGTCCATACCCCACTTCTCAAATGGCTCAAGAGTCACCTGAGGTTAGAGAGGCATCTCATCCCTTTGGTTCGGTTTCCCCATTCTTTGGCATTGGTCACACTGGCTGACATATCTTCTGACATCTTGATGAAGTGTGGGCCAATAGTAGCCTGCCTGCAGGATTTTGAAGGCAGTTCTCTTTGTTGCAAAATGTCCTCCACAAGGTCCATCATGACAAGTGAGGAGGATATCAAAGACTTCCTCCTCCCTTACCAACGCCTTAGGATCTGATCGGGGCCAAGCTTGAACAGATTGCCCCCGATCCAAGTAAATGAGGCACTTTTTCTGATGATTCTGCACTTCTCTCTGGAAGATAGGTGCGGAGGGAACTGTGCTGAAACAAGGTTGTTTGCTATATCAGCAAACCATGGAGAGAGTATTGAAATAGCAAACAAATGTTCATCGGGCATCTGGTCATCCACCGTTCCATCCTCATCTGCAGACAAATCCAATCTAGATAAAAAATCAGCAACAACATTTTCTCTACCTGGTTTGTCAACAATGGTCAAATCAAACTGCTGCAATAAAAGTAACCATCTAATAATACGAGCATTCACATCTGGTTTATTCATTAAATATCTAATTGTAGCATGGTCTGTATGTACAAAGGTTTGATAGCCAGTAATATAATGTCGGAACTTGTTAAGTGCATGGACCACAGCCAAGAATTCTTTATCGGTTACAGTGTAATTCAGCTCAGCTTTGGACAAGTTTTTGCTAACAAAGTAAATGGCATATGGAAGTTTTTGCTCAACTTGTCCTAAAGCTGCACCTATGGCTTTGTTCGAGGCATCAGTGTGGATGTGGAAAGGTAGGGCCCAGTTTGGACCTCTCAGGATTGGGGCTGACACCAACTTGTCCTTCAATTCATTTAAAGCCCTCTGACAATCGTCAGTCCATTTAAACTCCACATCTTTTGCCAACAGGCCAAACAATGGCGAGGCTAGCTTGTTGAAATCTTTAATGAATCTTCGGTAGTATCCTGCTAATCCCAAGAAACTCTGAACATCCCTTACCTTTTGAGGAGGTGGAACCTTCTTGATGAGAGCAATTTTGTTAGGATCCACCTGCAACCCTTGGCAAGAAATGGTATGGCCTAGCACGGTCCCTTCAGTCATTAGGAATTCACATTTTTCAGGACTAAGGGACAAGTTCATCTCAATGCATTTGGTTAAGGCTTTTCCCAGATTGGACAATGCTTCCTGGAAGTTGGCCCCATAAGGAGTAAAGTCATCCATATAGATTTCCACTGCATCATGGACCAGCTCCGAGAAGATGCTTAAGACAGCTCTCTGGAAAGTAGCGGGAGCATTGCATAACCCAAAGGGAAGGGCTCGGTAGGCAAAGGTGCCCCAAGGACAAGTGAAGGTGGTCTTATCTTGGTCTTCTGGGCTGATTTGGATTTGGTTGTACCCGCTAAACCCATCCAGGAAAGAGAAGAACTTCTTTCCTGCCAGTCCATCCAACACTTGATCTATGAAAGGTAGAGGGAAACGGTCTTTCTTGGTAGCTTTGTTCAATTCCCGGTAGTCCACACGGATTCTCCATTTCCCATTTTTCTTGGGAACCAACACCAGAGGGGACACCCATTCACTATCTGAGATGGGGTAGATGAATCCGGCATCCAACAGTTTTTTCAATTCTTCCTTGACAACGTCCTTAAGAGCTGGATTCATTCTCCTCTGGGGTTGCCTAACCGGCTTACAATCCTCTTTGATGTATATGTGATGGGTACAAACCGAAGGATGGACTCCTTTCATCTCCTTATAGCTCCAAGCAAAAGCATCTAGGTGACTGTCCAACAGGCTACACAGCTCCTTTTCCTGGGAAGGAGATAGGGAGGAGCTGATCTTCAACGTTCTCCCAGGGCCGAACTCCACATTCTTGACTCTGGGAGTGACAGGGTTGGTTGTACAAAGATCCACTAAGGTGCTAGCTTGGGCATCCTCCACCAGTTTCTCTAAGGATAGTGCACTGGAAGGTGGATTCTGGATCAGGGTCTCAATCAAGTCATCCTCGGTTGGGGGGTCTCTTCTAGTGGTCTCTAAGGTGCACAGAGGTGCTGAGTACACCTCGTCTTCCTCTCCTTCTTCTAACCAGAGTGGTAAGTCATGCTCTAAGGAGGGTTGGGCAGGAGGGTATAGGACTAGCTGTTTGGACATAGGACCATTTTTGATGGTCATATTTCCTGCACGGCAACTTATGTAAGCATCTGCAGTGGCTAACCAAGGCCTTCCCAAAATGAGAGGATATCCAGTAAGCTTTGCCTTGGGTTGCAGAACCAAGAAATCTGCAGGGTATTCCCAAGAGTCGATAGAGACCAAGACATCCTCCACAATCCCTTCGGGAGTCACAGTGGAGCGATCTGCCAATTGCAGTACTGTCGAGGTTTTCCTCAAGGAACCCTGAAGATTGAGTTTGAGCATGGTATCCCTGGACATCACATTAATGGCAGCCCCCAGATCAATTAAGGTGTGAGGTATGATGGTGCCATTGATGTGGACATCTACTACAGGACTTCCAGGATCTAGGTACTTTGGGCAAATGACTTGTCCTAACATAAGGTCAGACAGTTGTCCTATGACATTGATGGTTGAAGCATCTTTCTTCCGCCTGCCTGGGTGTTTGAAACACTTTTCCTTAACCAGTTTGTTGTATATTGGTACATCCTTGATGGCTTGGAGAAGTGGTATTTTTACACACAACTGCTTGAGCTCACCCAAAAGCTCATCCTCTTCTGGGTCGGGTTGTGTGGTGGCTGTCAGTCTCTCAGGAAAGGGTGGAATAGCCTTCGGTTCACTTTCCTGTTTATCTTCCTCATCCTCTGGGGGAGGAGGTTGGCGATCTGGTAGAGTCTTTCTAGATCGAAGATTGATCTCCTGGATCTCCACAGCATAGGTAGGACATGAGGTTTCCCCAGTGTATACTTGCTGGGCCTGTCTATTGTTGGGGTTCGGGTTTGGTTGAGCAGGCATTTGAGGTTGCCTTGGAGGAGCAGGAGGTGATGGCTGAGGTTGAACTGGTGGTGGAGGCAAAATGGCGGGAGGAGTATTGTACTGGGGCCTCCACCCCGACTAAGGTGCATTCCACTGAGGCTGTGGCTGGGCATGTGAATGATATGAATGAGAAGTAGGTTGAGTAGGGTACTGAGGTGGATAAGACCATGGAGGAGACATGGACCAGGAAGGATGAGCAGGGGGACCCCAAGAAGGCATAGGAGTCGATTGGTTGGGGCTGTAATAAGCTTGAGGTGCCCCTTGCATTCCCTGCTGATAAGGTCTAGACCCTTGTGGCCTCCTTTGGTTGAGGGAATAGAGAGGTTCAGTGGGAGCTTCTGTCCCTTGGTACATGGCTTTAAACCCAGGTAAGGTTGGACACTGATTTGTGGGATGGTCCTCCTCACAAACGAAACATACTTCAACCGAATGCAATGGGCATTCGTTCTTAGGGTGTCTCCTTGTGCACCTAGGGCAGAAGACAGCCAAGGCTCTCTCAGCTTCTTCTTTCTTCTGTTGGATCCTGAATGTGTCCAGCTGCATGGCAATGGTCTGTCTCACCTCACTCTTGAGATCTTCTAATTGATTTGCAAGCTCATGTTTGGAGAAAGGGACACTAGTTGAGAGGAGGTTTCCCCTACCTCGTTTCCGAGCTGCCTTGGAGTGGTTTCGAAACACGGTCTTGATGTCCTCATAAGGCAGTTGGTAAATGTCCCCCCCAGCTAACATGTGAAGGGTATCTAAGAGGTCTTCAGGGACTCCTCGAAGCAGGACCAACTTGAGGGATTCAGGGTCAAGTGTGCACCTGGCCCACTTATAGCTAAGTTGGAACCTCTCCTCATAATCCTCTAAGGACTCATCATTTCCCATGGTCATCCGAAAGATTTCTCCCTTGGTTTCCTTAGACCTACAATAATCCCTGTACTTGGTATTGAAAGCTTACTGCATCTGAGCCCAAGTGGTGATACTATTCCCAGGTAAACCCATGAACCAGCGTAACGCTGCATCCTTAAGAGTTGAAGGGAAGAGTTTCAGCTTTTGCTCATCTTCAGTATAGTCATAGGTTCTACAAAGGACAACAAACTCAAACAGGAAGGTATTAGGATCTTCAGTAGTCAGTCCATGGAAGTGAGGTAAGGCGGAGGGGCTAATGTTCTTCATTTTCATCTCTCCATTGGTCTCTCGAATGGGGAAAGCACCTTCTATTCTCTCATCTTCTCTTCTATTGTCAGCCATAGCTTCAGATGGAGTGGTCTCTAACTCTTCTTCTACTATAGGATCTTTGTATATCTCGGGATGTTCACCTATAGGTTCTTCTGGGTCACTGTCACCAAAGAAGAGAGAAGGGTGACTCAGTGATGTGGTGGGGGTGTTGGGTAGGAATTTGCCTGATTTATCTCGGTTCCTACGAGGCATGAAATGGAAAAGACTTTCTTTTTTGATTGTTTTTACTTTTTTCTTTGGTACCTGCAAAACTGAAACAGATTGATCTACAACTAACTGTAAAGATGCAGAATTAAACTGAAAGCAGGAAAGAACTAATCTACTTTGCTCAAATGAAATTGCAGGAATGGAAATGCTAGTCTACGCTTGCAGAATTGAAACACTAGTCTACGCTTGCAGAAATGAAAGGCTAATCTACGAAAGCAGGAAATGCTAATCTATGAAAGTAGGAAATGCTAATCTATGAAAGCGGGAAAGGCTAATCTATGAAAGCAGGAAATGTCTATGCTACTTTTGCAGAATGGAAATGAAATAAACTACTTAGCAGAAGATTGTAGTGGAAAATAGAAGAAAAACAACAATTACTAATACTCTGACGCTTCCCCGGCAACGGCGCCAAAAAGATGGTGGGCTCCAGTATTGTAGCAATAATGCTACAACTCCTGGGGCTTCCTATCTCTAATTTTATCAACCCGGTAGTTCGTACAAACTTGGAAGCGACGGTGCTGTATGCACAAGTACTAGCTCTTGTCGCAGCTGTCACTTGGTCAACTGGCACAAGTCCGCTAGGGCTCAAGCCAACTTCTATATGCTCTCAGAAGAAGCTTTCTAAATGATGGACGAAGGCTATCTCAAGGGAAATTGATCTACTTTGCAAAAATGAACTGAAAGCCAACCAAAGCATGGAAACCCTAGTAAACCCTAATCTGACTAGTTTAACCTCTATGGTGCAATAGTGAGAGTGCAAATGTCTACAAATGACGCCATTACTTCTAATGATGTGAAATGCATGAACTCAAACTACTTCTATGAAAAAGAACATTGTTTTTGTATTTTTGCTTAAGTGGATGGAGTGATTATGAATTTGTTTCTTATTAGGGTTTGGCTGTGCAGAGGTGGTGCGAAGGGAGAGAAAGCTTGGGAAAGGTCAGGATGGCTAGGAGAGGTCCCAGAGGGTCCCTAGCATCAGTCCACAGAAGTCTACAACGTTCAGATGCTCGGCAACCAAGTTTGCAGGCTTCTACAGGATGTCTGCAGGGGATCCTACAGGAAACTAAGGAATTCTACAGGAAATCTGCTAACTTCTACAGGATGTGCTGTAAGTGGAAGTTTTGGGTGATGGTGAAGGGATGGAACGATATGGGTGGATAGGTGAGGTGGAGATGGAGCTTGTGATGACTCAGGGGCAGAGAAACAGGATGGAGAAAGAGTGCACGGAGTTGGTTGGTGGATAGAAGGATGGCAGCAACGAAAGGTCAAGAAGATGAAGCTACGTGGCAATGGATGAGTTGGAAGGTAAACGAGCTGAACAGAGGTCGAGTAGGTGGCTTGAGGAGAGGTTAAGAAGAAGAAGAAGGAAGTAGAATGATATGGAGCAGTGTAAATAAAACAAATTGCTTATGTCTTGCACCAAAAACGAGAATTCATTAACCAGTGCTACCTGTGCTATTAAATCAATAAACAGTGATGTAAATCATGAAGAAAAGTCGTGCATGGAATTGCAATGACGAAGTATGGCTCAAGAGCAAAAATGCATGGAAAGATCCACGATTAAACCGACTGTGTTGCAGCTTGCATGGAAGTAGAAAAGACTGCGTTTTTTTTGGTGGTTGGTATAGACTGCACCCCAATACCTAAACAGAGATGGCAGTGGAGGCACTAACAACCTTTTCTTGGAGCTCCCGCGGATTACAAACCTCCTATCCTAATCTAAGTAACTGAAAGTAATTCAACCATAAGCTAATCCTACTCAATCTTATTAAAGAAATCAAATCAGCAAACTGTGTTCTTGAAATGCATATCAAAACAAGGAAACAAAGTGCTGGAAGGAAAGGTAAATAACACTACAAGAAGAGGAGATCTATTGCTCTCAGGTTGGGCCCTAACCTGAGAGCTATAGCTCCCTTAAAAGCTCAGAATTAGATCCAAATCTGCTTGCCTTTATTCATAATCAAAAGTCTGATGTCATGCCAAAACTGGCTTACAAAAACAAACACCGAGCTATGCTCAAAAATTACAATATCAGTCCAAAAGTTCAAAAAGCTCCTAACAAAGGCTACGGCCTTCATATTTATACAAAATGAAGATCAAGCTGGCTTCCTCCATTCGTGGAGCTTGGCTGTCCAACTGAAAGTCAAACTGCTATAAAACTGCTGATCCTGTAGAACGTGTTGGCTGCCTTTAAGCTCGGTGGGGAGAGCTATTAGAGCTCGGAGTTAAGGTGAAAATCACGAGGAGGGTCATCAAGACTGTGGACAACCTCCCTATGAACCCGCAATGTCACCTTTTCTGTCTCCTTGTCTCCATTTACGTGGTCTTTTGCTCTCTTTAATGCCAAAAACCTGAAATCATCATGTATTAGTCACATAGATATAATGCCTGCCCTTCTTCCTACAAACAACACGAATATACTAAGAAATGAATGCATTAGTGGTAAAAGATGAATGGTTGAACAAGGTAAGTAGGCCAATATGAGCCCAAATTGTACCAAAAATTGGGGTTCATCACCTGCCAGAGGTTCTCAAGAGAATAAAGGATTTCTACTTATGGAAAACCTCAAAAGACTGAAAAAGGCAACTATATCGTGGGCTAAGGATAGGAAACTAAAGCAGAATGAAGACCTATCCAAGATAACCGAGGAACTCCAAAATCTCGAAAGCATAGAGGCAGATGGATATGCGACTCATGAATCAAAGGAGAAAATTGTAGCCCTGGAAAAGCACAAGAATCAAATCCTGCTGGCAAGAGAGGAAGAATGGAGACTTAAGAGCAGAGCAATCTGGCTCAAAGCTGGGGATGACAACACCAGCTTCTTCCATAATTATGCAAAAGGAAGGAAGAGTGCAAACACAATCTGGCATCTAAAGTCTGAAGATGGAAGGGAGGCTAAGACTTTTGAAGCCCTATCATCCCTTGGGGTAAATCACTTCCAATCTTTATTCAAAGACAATGGTGAGATTACCATTGCGGAAGTCATCCAAACAGCGCAATGTTTTCACAGATATGTGGAGGAGGAAGATGCAGATTTCCTAATGGAGCCGGTCACGAAGGAGGAAGTGGAAAGTGTCATAAAATCCATGGCAAAAGAGAAAAGCCCCGGGCCGGACGGTTGGACGGTAGAGCTATTCTTGCACTTCTTTGAGCAGATAGGAGAAGAAATATCAGAAGTTGTGGAGGAATCAAGACAAAAGGGAGAAATTTATAGTCCTTTCAATGCAACCTTCATTGCTCTCATTCCAAAAAAGGAAGCCCCGGAATCCTTTGAGGACTTTAGACCCATTTCCCTTTGCAACAGTATTTATAAAATAATTGCAAAAGTGATAGCTCTCAGGATCAAACCAATTCTATCAAGGCATATCTCTTCTGAACAATTTGGGTTCCTGAATGGGAGACAAATTCATGAAGCAATAGGGGTGGCTCAGGAGGTCCTTCATAGTGTAAAGATGAAAAACAAGAAGGGAGCTGTAATAAAAATTGACCTATCAAAGGCCTATGACAGGATAAACTGGTCATATATTCGCCTGCTCCTAACGCACCTTGGATTCAAAGTGGATTTCATCAGATGGGTCATGGGGTGCATCACGGATGTTAGTTATGCAATACTCATAAATGGAGCTGCTACCCCTTTCTTCAAAGGACAAAAAGGACTGAGGCAAGGTTGCCCTCTGTCCCCCCTGCTGTTCCTCTTGGTGGCTGAAGGTCTAAGCCAGCTGATTCATAAAAGCAGAAGGGAAGGTAAGATAAAAGGTATAGAGGTAGCAGTAAACCTATTCATATCCCATCTTCTCTTTGTAGATGATATTCTGGTTTTTACTAATGGCTCCATAAATGATTTAAAGGAGCTAAAAAATATCTTTGACCTCTTTTTGAAAGCTACCGGAATGCAGATAAACCCCAGGAAATCACAAATCATTATGGAAGGGCTAAGTAGACAGGAAAAGGAACAGTTCAGCTTGTATTTTCCATATGAAATGTGCAATATGGCATCCCCGTTCAAGTATCTGGGTTTCTGGTTGAAGCCAAACGATTATAAGAAGGAGGACTGGTCTTGGCTAATTGCAAAAATTGAAGCTAGAATCAGGCATTGGAGCTTTAAATGGCTTTCTAGAGCAGGGAGATTGACCCTGATAAAATCTGTGTTACTAGCCATCCCAGTATACTGGGCAGCTTTAACATGGGTCCCTAAAGGTGTGCTGGAGAAAATTAGGAGAATCTGTAGCAGATTTTTGTGGGCAGGATCCAAAGAATCTTCGGTTCTCCCTTGGGTTGCATGGGAGAAAGTGGCGAGACCAAAAGACTGGGGCGGTTGGGGGATAAAAAGTTTACCCGATTTCAGACTTTCATTGTCAGCAAAATCAGGGTGGCGCCTCATTAAGATGGAAAATCTCTGGACTAGAACAGTTAAAAGGAAATACATAGATCCAACTCCTTTGGAAGTTTGGATCAGGAACCCAGTCAAGAGCCATAAGAATGTGTCGGCAATCTGGAAAGCAACTCTGGAGTCTTTTAAAGTGATTGAACAAGGTCTAGCATGGAAAGTCGGGAATGGAGAAAAGGTTAAGATAGGAAAGGACCCTTGGGTCGGCTGTACTGAAAGTTTTGCCCTTACCCCTGAACTGGTTCAGCAGTTAGAGGATAAAGGGCTTCTTTACCTTAGCCAAGTGGCAAATCCGGGATCTTCAACCATCTGGGGCCAAGCTTGGAAGAATGGTGAAGAGTTGGATCTGGAGCAAAGATGGTGGAACGAATGGAGTACCTTTACTCAAGAACTCTTCAGAACAAATGTCCGGCTGAATGACAGACAGGATGAGTTAATTTGGGCCCATGCAGACTCTGGGGAATACGCTCCAAAGAGTGGATATAACTTCCTCATGTCAAGAAAAGGATGGGAAAATCCTGAGTGGTGGTCTAAACAACTATGGAAACTTAAGAGCCCCCCAAAGTCAAAAATCCTGTTCTGGTGTATCTTAAAAAGCAGAATCCCAACTTGGGACTCCCTGCAGACCAGATTTATGTATGGGCCTGGGAGATGCACTCTATGTAAATCAGAAGCAGAAACTATAAACCATCTCTTCTTAAAGTGCTCAGAAGCTATTAAAATTTGGGGCGAGGTAGGGAACCTCATGAACAAAAAGTTAGAATGGGATGGACACACTGTGCAAGAAGCTTGGCAAAAGTGGTGGGACTCTCATCCAAACGGGAATCTGCGCAACCTCCCTCTCATCATTAGCTGGGGTATTTGGATAGCTAGGAACAGGAGTATTTTCCAGGATAAGGAAATTCCTATAGCTATCACCGCAAGCCAGAGCGCTGCCATCTTCTCTAGTATCCCTGAGCCTAAGGAAGCTCATCCCCAAAGAATCATCCCAGAAATGCAGATCACAGAAGGAATCCCCTGGGCTTTCTTTGATGGTGCATCTCAAAACAATAAAGCTGGAGTAGGGTTAGTCATCAATGAATCCCCATCTCATGTTTTAAAAGCTTCTGTGGGACTTGGAACTGGCTCTAATAACTATGCTGAACTACTTGCCCTGAAACTCCTTATATGCTGGCTCATTCAAAGGCGCACCCTCACAATTCAAATTTTTGGGGACTCCCAAATAGTGATCAGATGGGTAAATGGACAAAGCACCTGCAGAAACCAACTATTAAAACAAATCCTGGGAGAAGTTCAGAGATTAAAATCTTATTTTAACAGTTTCTCTCTTCGCCACATTTTCAGGGAAAGAAATGAATCAGCGGACCAGCTTTCTAAAGACGGTCTTCAACAGGATTTGGGCAGCTGGAAGATCGTAGAAGAAGACCAAGGACAAACCAGAAGAACGGATCAGCCGCCCTATAATCAGCCTTCCTGACACTCTGGCGGTTTTTTGTGTCACTCTACTGTTTCCAAAATTTTCGTAATTCCATACAAACATAACAGTTTTGGTAGATCGGCTTATAAAACTCCATATCAGGTGTCGGGTTGTTTTCCTCTATGTTGAGGAGGCCCGGCATGCTGGTTTATTTTTTTGTGCAAACAGTACTTTGATTTTCAGTATATGAATGGCACCTCGGTTCAGAGGTAACAGAACAGTTTCAGCAGCTTACTAAGGAACAGGTGATGTATAAGACAACATGTTTTTGTAAAACAGTTATGGTAATCCCTCAGACGGATCAGTGATGCTCTGCATTTACAATGTAAACTTTTTATAAATCTTAATAAAAAGTTTCGCTTTTTCCTTTGGAAAAAAACACATTTTTTAACATTAAAAAATATACAACCATCATAAAAATGTAATATTAATATCAAATTATTTATAATAATTTTCACTCACATAGATTCGAATAATAATATTGTAAATATTTAATATTATAATAACTGTGAATAATAATATTGTAAATATCAAATATTATAATCATTAAAAACTATAAATTATATAGGGGAAAAATGATGAACATAAACCTATTAAAGAAATTTAATATGTTGTAGAATAGATAATGGATGTGTGTACTCTTAATTTATTTTTTATCCGTTGGTCACACTTTAGAAAACATGTGAGCCTTCTATTTGTCTTTTATTTCATATATGAATAATCATATTTAAAAAGTAAAGGAATTGTCATGTGAGTCTTCTATTTGTTTTTATTTCATATTTGAATAATCATATTTTATTAATCATATTTAAAAAGTAAAGGGGTTGTCATGTGAGTCTTCTATTTGTTTTTATTTCATATTTGAATAATCATATTTTAGAAAGTGAAGGAATATTTGTTTTTATTTTATATTTGAATAATTATATTTTTAAAAATAAAGGAGTTGTTGTTGGCATTATGATTCTGGTATGGCTCTATGTTACAAATGTTATATTTGATGGCAACACTCTCAAGTGGCAATGCTCTGATCTGGCTCTCAAAATGTTGGAAATTAAGAGGTACGCAGGGGAATGGTTCAAAAGATGCGTACACGCAGGTACGCCGGCCAGGAAGTGCGTTCATACCCGCAGGTTACCCGTTCACGAGGTGCGTACCCCTAGTTCACTCACTTCAAGGTAGAGAAGCGCGCTCACGTGGGGTTTCTTATGTTTGGCCCGTGGGATTTAGCTCGCCGTTCTTGATTCTATGGTTTTGGCCCGTGGTATAGGATCTAATTTAGCCCCGGTTTGGATCCCTTGTATTGGTTATTGATAGTTTTGTCCCATGGTGTGAATAAGGGCTTGACTATAAATAGGGAAGGAGATCACTTGGCAAAATCATCTTTTGCAAATTGAATATCTTAAGATCTGAAATATTGAGTTATCGGTTTAAAAGCTTGATCTATATAAAAGTAAAGTTGAAAGTGAATCTATGAAGTGTGATCTCTCGGGCGCATGATCAGATCTGGGCATCTGACTATCTGTGGCACACTGGAGGACTGCCAATTCGGCCCTAATCAGAGGTACGCAGGTGATTAACAGTGCAAGTGCGTGGGTACACACAGCAGAAGAAGGCGCAGTGCGTGGGTACGCAAAGCTGAAGAAGGCGCAGTGCGTGGGTACGCAGTGCGACAGAGGTTCAGGTGCGGAGGCACAATGAAAGTACGCGACGCTACAGAAGCCGCAGGTGCGTAGATACGCGGTGCGATAGCATCTGAGAGTGCGTGGCCACAGTAGTAGTACGCGGCGCGATAGAAGCAGTGGGTGCGTGGGCATAGTGAAGGTACGCGGCGCGTTTAAAGGAGCAGTGCGTGGATACGCAGTGCAGCTCAAGGCTCTTTGCGGGGATACGCAGAGGTGCAGAAGGTGAAGTGCGTAGCAACGCATGCCAGATAAAGAAAAATTGTGTATCTGTCTGACTTTTCTCTGTTGATAAGGTGTTCTGGGTTTAGTTTACTGTTACTATTGATCTGGTTACTGCAGTTGACTGGGTGATTTACTTGTACTTGATGATCATTTGATGGATCCAGTTTGAAAATTTATGAAAAGTGGTCCTTTAAAGAAAAGAAGTAGGGGGTTGTAGCTCCCTTCCAGGAGAGACTGGAAAATGAGAGAGAGTTGTAGCTCTCTGCAGGTTGCAGCCTGCGTACTGGTAAAGGACTACACCAGTACAAAATCATTGTAAAAGGAGTTTCTAATTGAAAGAAGATAAAGACATATTGCAGCAGGTGGTTTTCACCCACATTGGGTTTCCACCTTACATCTGGTGTTCTTTGGTGTGACTATCTATTTTTCTTGTTCATGCTCATTGTTTTATGGTACTGACATACAAGAATAATTCAAAGTATAAATAAGGAAGATTTATTAAAAAGAACTAGATAATACTGATTCACCCCCCCTCTCAGTATTATTTCCAACAATTGGTGTCAGAGCAGGTCCTTCAGAGAAGCTTGATCACTTGAAGGAAGATCATTCATCATGAGCAATTACGAGAGGGAAGCATCAATCAGGCCACCAATTTTTGATGGGACAAACTTCAATTATTGGAAGGTAAGAGTTACTGCCTATCTTCAATCTCTTGGTACAGAAGTTTGGGATATCATAGATACAGGCTACACTTTTCCTTCAGCTACTCCTACAGATTCGGCCGAGAAGAAGAAATATGAAACAAATGCTAAAGAAGTCAATACTCTGCTGGGATGCTTATCTCAAACAAAATTCGTAAAGGTTATGCAATATAAATCCACAAAGGAAATATGGGACAAGATTGTTTTGAGCTACGAAGGAGATGAACAGGTAAAACGTGCTAAACTTCAAACCCTCAAGATTCAGTATGAGAATCTCAGAATGTATAATGATGAAAGTGTGGCTAACTATTTTCTTCGGGTAGACGAGATTGTTAATTGCATGAAAAACTTGGGCGAAGAAATAAAAGAGGCTATTGTGGTTGAAAAAGTTTTAAGATCATTGTCCCCCAAGTTTGAATCTAAAGTGTCTGCAATAGAAGAAAAGGAAAATCTACAAACTCTTACTATGTCTCAGCTACACGGAATTCTAACTGCTTATGAAATGAGAAAGGGAAGTCCATCAGACAGGAGAGAAGCTACTTTCAAGGCTTCAGGCAAAGGAAACTACTATGAAGCAAGTCACGTGCCAGAAGAAGAAGAAGAATCAAATTTTGTCAGAAATCTTCAACGGGGTACTGGAAGGTTCAGAGGTAAGTTACCTTTTAAATGTTTTGCTTGTGGAAGAGTAGGTCATTATGCTGCGAAATGTCTGCATAAGGATAAGATTGAGAAAGGAAAGGAACCTGCTAGATGGAACAAGAAACAGAATGCAAATAAGAAAAGCTACTACACTCATGAAGATAGTGATGGTCTATCAAATAGTGATGAAGATGAACGAGGTAATGACTATAAACTTTTAATGGCATTTGAAGATGAATAATACATGGATGCTATAGATGTGGATAGCTTTTATGAAAAAATTTCTAGACTCAAGACATGTATAGAAGAAAAGAATATGATCATTGATACCCTACAATCTCAAATTGATGAAAAAGAAAAATATCTTGAAAAGTTAGAAGGTGAAATTGTTGGTCTTAGAAAAGAGATTGAGAAAACAAAGGCTATTAATATTAAGTTTGTCAAAGGATTTGAAACTCTGGATGAGATCATCAATGTACAACGTTCTCCTCTAAACAAGACAGGTCTGGGCTATAATGGAGAAACTTTTCAACCATCCACCTCAAAGAGTTATCTTGATGCAGCAAGAAGGAATGAGCAAAAGCACAATGAAGATCACCAGGTAAAGCAGGGACAAATTACATCAAACAAAGACTATCAGGTAAACCAGGGGCAATCCGTCCTAAGGATGAACAAAAGCTACAACCAGCCACAGGTAAAATCCTCTCAATTTGCTTCAAGAATGGATGACAATAGAAATTACAATCATTTGGCTGGAAGATTTAATAACCGCAGAAGTTTCTTCAATGGACAATGCTTCTCTTGCCATAACTTTGGTCACAAAGCAGCTCAATGTGTTGCATATAAAACAATCATGACTAGAGAAGCTCAAAAACAAAGAAGCATGACCGGGATTACAAAAAGGACCTATAACAACTTTTCGGCTCTTGAAAATGAAGTTGAATGTTCTATTTGCAATAACTTTGGTCATGAAGATTCTGAATGCAGGAGCAGGTTTCAGCAGACAAAGGAACAAGCCTCAAGCACCAAAACATGGAGAATAAAGGAACCACAAATAGAAAGATGTGGGATAGCATTTTATGCAGAGGGACAGGAAAATCTATGGTACATTGACAGTGGATGTTCGAAGCATATGACAGGTGATAAAGAAAAACTTGAATCATATTCTGCTTTAGAAAAGGGAAAGAAAGTTTCTTTTGGAAATGATACTCCTGCAGCTATAAAAGGAAAAGGCATTGCTCAATTAAAAGAAAAGGTCAAAGCTGGAAATGTTTTGTATGTTGATGGATTGAAGCATAATCTTCTGAGTGTCAGCCAGATGTGTGATCAAGGAACCGAGGTGATATTTAGATCAAATGGATGTCTTGTTCGTGATCTTGATACAGGTAAAACGGTGATCAAAAGTGAAAGAACTCCAAATAATCAATACATATTTGAAGAAGGACAACAACAATGCTATCTAAGCAAGGATGATGAACACTGGTTATGGCACCGGAGGTTGGGGCATCTAAGCTTTTCACAAATAAGGAAAGCATGCAAATATCAGGCAGTTCGCGGTCTTCCAGATATCAAAATTCCAGACAACACCATATGCAAATCATGTCAGTTTGGAAAGCAAACCAAAACTAACTTTCCAGAGAAGGAAGGATCAGCTAGCATGCATCTTGAGCTTGTACATACAGATGTATGTGGACCATTCAGGAAAAGGACACCTCGAGGAGAAGAATACTTGATATTATTCATTGACGATTTCTCCAGGTTTGTCTGGTTAGGACTTATGAAGCACAAAGATGAAGCATTCGAAAAATTCAAATCCTTTAAAGCCTTGGTTGAAAATGAATCAGGATACAAAATTAAGTGCCTCAGATCCGACAGAGGAGGGGAGTTTACCTCAAATGAATTTTTCGATTTCTGTGAAGAACATGGGATAAGAAGAGAATTCTCTACAGCTAGAACTCCTCAGCAAAATGGAGTGGTGGAAAGAATGAACAGAACAATCCAACAAATGGCTCGTGTTATGCTTGATGAGTCTGGAACTCCCACAACTTTTTGGGGTGAAGCTGCATATGCTGCGGTTGTTATTCTCAACAAAACAAATGTCCAGGTGAACAGCACTCAAACCCCTCATGAGCTCTGGTATGGTGAGACTCCTTCGGTAAAGCACTTCAAAATCTTTGGGAGCAAATGCTATATTAAGAATACTAATGAGCAACTTGGCAAACTTGAACCTAGAGCAGATGAAGGCATTCTTCTTGGTTATTCTCCACACAGCAAAGCATACAAGTGCTACAATAAAAGACTTGGAAGAATTGTTGACAGCGTTGATGTAGTGGTTGATGAGAAGGGATACATTCCTAGGCAAGTAAATCATGAAGATATCGAAGAAGATGAAGACTACCCTCAAAGACAGAATGATGAAGAAGAAGAACCTCAAGAAGAACCAGAGGAGCAGATAAGGATAGAAGAGAAGACTCCATCCAGATATGTTCAGAAGAATCATCCAGAATCTCAGATTTTGGGGCAGAAAGAAGCAGGTGTACAAACAAGAAGAACAATTGCAGAAGCTTCAAGCTATTTGGCATTACTCTCTTCCACTGAACCACAAAATGTGAAAGAGGCATGCAAAGATGAATGTTGGGTCAAAGCAATGGATGAAGAACTTGAGCAGATCGAAAAGAACAACACTTGGGAGTTGGTTTCTAGACCAAAGGATAAGAATGTTATAGGGACAAAATGGGTCTTCAAAAATAAATTGAATGAAAATGGAGAAGTAATTAGAAACAAGGCCAGACTTGTTTGTAAAGGGTATGCGCAGCAAGAAGGAATAGATTTTGAAGAAACTTTTGCTCCTGTTGCAAGACTTGAGGCCATCCAAATGTTCCTTGCTCTCTCAAGCTTTCAAAACTTCAAAGTATTTCAAATGGACGTGAAATCAGCCTTTCTGAATGGAGACTTGGAAGAAGAAGTATACATTGAGCAACCAGATGGTTTCATTCTTGGAAATGATCCAAATCTTGTATGCAGATTGAAAAAGGATCTCTATGGTCTCAAACAAGCTCCAAGGGCTTGGTACTATCGTTTGGACAAATATCTTCATCAACAAGGTTTTTCAAAAGGATCAGCAGATAGAAATCTTTATATAAAAGTTGAAAACGACAAATTGCTAATACTTGTTGTGTATGTAGATGACATTATCTTTGGCAGCAATGAAGAAGCTATGAGTCAAAGCTTTGCCTTGGTAATGCAGAAAGAATTCGAAATGTCCTTGCTGGGAGAACTGACATATTTTCTTGGTTTGCAAATCCAACAAAAAGAAGGAGGGATATTTTTGTCTCAAACCAAGTATCTCAAGTAGATTTTGAAGAAATATGGCATGGAAGATGCAAAACCAGTATGTACACCCATGGTCACAGGATGTAACCTCAGTGCAAATGATGAATCAGCAGCAGTGCATCAACCAACCTACAGATCTATGATTGGAAGTCTACTTTATTTGACAGGTACCCGACCAGACATAATGCATGCAGTAGGAATAGTTGGAAGATTTCAGGCGAATCCAAAGGAAACTCATCTTCAGGCAGTAAAGAGAATCTTCAAATATCTTCAAGGAACTCAAAACTATGGCTTATGGTATCCTAGAGATACAGATCTCACACTTCATGCTTATACAGATGCAGATTGGGCCGGAAGCGTGGATGACAGGAAGAGCACAAGTGGTGGTGCATTCTTTATGGGTTCCAGATTAGTATCTTGGTTCAGCAAGAAACAGAGTTCGATTGCCTTGTCTACAGCTGAAGCGGAATATGTTGTTGCTGCATCTTGTTGCACTCAACTCCTTTGGATGATGAAAACCCTGCAGGATTTTCAAATCACTTGTATACCACCCATCTCCATCTTATGTGATAATACAAGTGCAATCAGCATTTCAAAGAACCCAGTCATGCACTCAAAGACCAAGCACATACCGATCAAGTATCATTTTCTCCAGGAACAAGTACTTGAACAAAAGGTCAAGTTGGAATATGTTCCTTCTAAGGAACAAGTTGCTGATATACTCACCAAACCATTGCCTAGGGAGACCTTTGAATATCTCAGGCAAAAGCTGGGGGTTGTTGATGCATCATCTTGTTGTTGAATCTCTTCTAATGGTTGGTTGTACGCAAGGTTCATCTGGGGCATATGCGTACATGTGCTGGTTTGCGGATTGGTCGAAGATCGAATGGCATAGGTTCAGGGGGAGCATATAATGCATTGTTGGCATTATGGAGGACGTACAGAAGGGGATCATGGATGCTGGTCTGAATATTGCTGCAATATGTCTCTATCTCTTTCATGGTCATTTATGGTGTTTGGTGGATTATGGTTCTTCTTTGCAGATCTGGTTTATACTGAGGGGGAGCATGTTCTTAGGGGGAGCATAACCCTTTGCCCTTGATGTCAAAGGGGGAGAATGACGTTGAGGATCTTGAAGTTTCCATCAAGTCCAAAGGGGGAGATTGTTGGCATTATGATTCTGGTATGGCTCTATGTTATAGATGTTGTAATTGATGGCAACACCCTCAAGTGGCAATGCTTTGATCTGGCTCTCAAAATGTTGGAAATTAAGAGGTACGCAGGTGAATGGTTCAAAAGATGCGTACACGCAGGTACGCCGGCCAGGAAGTGCGTTCATACCCGCAGGTTACTCGTTCACGAGGTGCGTACCCCCAGTTCACTCACTTCAAAGCAGAGAAGCGCGCTCACGTGGGGTTTCTTATGTTTGGCCCGTGGTATTTAGCCCGCCGTTCTTGATTCTATGGTTTTGGCCCGTGGTATAGGATCTAATTTAGCCCCGGTTTGGATCCCTTGTATTAGTTATTGATAGTTTTGTCCCATGGTGTGAATAAGGGCTTGACTATAAATAGGGAAGGAGATCACTTGGCAAAATCATCTTTTGCAAATTGAATATCTTAAGATCTGAAATATTGGGTTATCGGTTTAAAAGCTTGATCTATATAAAAGTAAAGTTGAAAGTGAATCTATGAAGTGTGATCTCTCGGGCGCATGATCAGATTTGGGCATCTGACTATCTGTGGCACACTGGGGGACTGCCAATTCGGCCCTAATCAGAGGTACGCAGGTGATTAACAGTGCAAGTGCGTGGGTACGCACAACAGAAGAAGGCGCAGTGCGTGGGTACGCAGAGCTGAAGAAGGCGCAGTGCGTGGGTACGCAGTGCGACAGAGGTTCAGGTGTGGAGGCACAGTGAAAGTACGCGGCGCTACAGAAGTCGCAGGTGCGTAGATACGCGACGCGATAGCATCTGAGAGTGCGTGGCCACAGTAGTAGTACGCGACGCGATAGAAGCAGTGGGCGCGTGGGCACAGTGAAGGTACGCGGCGCGTTTAAAAGAACAGTGCGTGGATACACAGTGCAGTTCAAGGCTCTCTGCGGGGATACGCAGAGGTGCAGAAGGTGAAGTGCGTAGCAACGCAAGCCAGATAAAGAAAAATTGCGTATCTCTCTGACTGTTCTCTGTTGATAAGGTGTTATGGGTTTAGTTTACTGTTACTATTGATCTGGTTACTGCAGTTGACTGGGTGATTTACTTGTACTTGATGATCATTTGATGGATCCAGTTTGAAAATTTATGAAAAGTGGTCCTTGAAAAAAAAGAAGTAGGGGGTTGTAGCTCCCTTCCAGGAGAGACTGGAAAACGAGAGAGAGTTGTAGCTCTCTGCAGGTTGCAAGCCTGCGTACTGGTAAAGGATTGCACCAGTACAAAATCATTGTAAAAGGAGTTTCTAATTGAAAGAAGATAGAGACATATTGCAGCAGGTGGTTTTCACCCACATTGGGTTTCCACCTTACATCTGGTGTTCTTTGGTGTGACTATCTATTTTTCTTGTTCATGCTCATTATTTTATGGTACTGACATACAAGAATAATTCAAAGTATAAATAAGGAAGATTTATTAAAAAGAACTAGATAATACTGATTCACCCCCCCTCTCAGTATTATTTCCAACAGTTGGTTTTGTGTAATTTTTCTGGACATTTGGGTATGGGAAACTGGTTAAAAAATTTAAGGTGAAATTTTGATTTGTGTTATTTAAATTGGTTTTTTACTATATATATGGATTGAACACCCATAAAAACTCTTGAAACCTTGATTTGTGTTATTTAAACTGGTTTTTTACTGTATATATAGATTCAGCACCCAGAAAAACCTATGAATTAAACTGATTTTTTACTGTATATATAGAGTTAGCACCCAGAAAAATCCGTGAAATCTTAATTTGTATAATTTAAACTGATTTTTTTACTATATATAGATTCAGCACTCAGAAAAACTTTCCAAAAAATCACACTAAAAACAATTTGAAAAATAAATAATACAATAATTGATGTTTAAGACATTTAATTACCAATGATTTTTAATATTATTAATTTAAAAAAAAATTAAAATAATTATCAATTACCATAACTAATCATGGCAACATGTCACACAACCATGCTCTTAATCTTCTGGGAATACTTTTTTTGTTCATGTCATCCTACTATATAGTACTTTCTGGGTGGTGTCGTGTGTCACTCAAAAGTGGCCTACTAAGCAATCCAAAAACACCATATATAAATGACATACGTCACATTTTTATATGGTCACATGTCAAATGACATGTCATCTTTGATAAGTCTGACTGGACTGCCGCGTATCCCCTCTCTAATCTACCATCTATTGATTTCAAACCAATTTCGTACATGCTCCAACGGTTTCTTACCCCTCTTATAACGATTTTGTACCTGGAGAAGTGGGGCAGGGTCCACCACAAGTGTTAATAGGATTGACAAAACTATTTCGTGATTTGGCCTGCATCCTTATTTCGCCTGCATCCTTATTTCAGATCCACAATAAAATTATAATAATAATCACAACTAATAATATCATATTAATTAACAACAAAATACCCATAAATCATGACACATAAATTGAAATGGAAAAGTGGTATGCGCTCTTCAATAAATATGGCATTATTCTTCGATACACATGACAGTATATCTTGATAAGAGACTTCTAATTTATTCATTAATTAGATTTTAAAAATCTAAAATTTTTAATATATTAGAAAAATTATATATCTATTTTTGAGCTTAAACATTAATTTTTTTATATTAATAGTTAAATAAACTATGCTTCATATTATATTTATTACAACGTAATTGATTATTGTTATTTTCAATTTTTTTAATGGGGAATTAAAATATTTTATTATTATTATATAACAAACATAAATAGTTAACATAGATATAGTTTATATAAATTTTACAATGAAATATTTTTAAAAATATAAGAATGAGACAGTTTCCTCATACTAAAAAGTGAAAATATAAGTTTTTTCAATTTAATTATTTTATCTTTCTTTAAAGTTCATATAAAATTAAGTTATTTTATATGGACATTGAAATATTTTATTTATGGTAGCTAGTGAAAGTAAAATATTTTTAGCACGTCTCTTTCATACCTAGTTATTAAATCAATAATAATAATGAATGGAAATTGAAATATTTTTACTGCATATAATGATTTTAATTAAAATTATCTAAACATGTATATTCATTTTTTTAAATTATCACCGACATTGCTTTTTATTTAGATAATATTTTATTTTTATTTTAAAAGGGATACATGTCAACTCAAGGCTGAGCAAGGATGGAATTACACCTCCCTCATATTGGGCTATAGAATGCACCTCTTGGTGCAAATGGGTTGTGGGTTATTTTAAACATGTATAATTGAAAATTTGTGATTTTAAAAGCATATTTGTGAGATATCATGTATGTTTGTTGGGAGGAACTTTCAAGGCCAAGTAGGGGGTGGGGGGAAAAGAAACTTTTGAAGTTAAAATATCCCCTAAAGACCAAACTCTTCATGTTGCTTCTCCACAACAAAACTTTGACATAATATATTCCGCAAAAGAGATGTTTCCACTAGTCTAACAGACATTTCCTATACAAGCTTGCTAAAGAGTCAAATTCTCATCTCTTCCTTCATTTATCTTTCTTAAAAGAAGTGCACAATGATTTTCAACTTTTATTATGTGCCTCTTCTTCCTAGGAAGGAGATTCTATTAAAGAATTTTAAAAATCCTCGATGAATGCTCAAAGGGAAGATAATATGAAGGCATTTCCCCTCATTATTATATGGGGTATTTGGTTAAGTCAAAATCATGCCAATGTTGACAATAAGCTCCCCTCCCCTTTAGTAACAACCATTCACCATCTTTCCATTATGGATGTATTCCCACATAAGTCCCACAATCTTCCCTCAATTATTCAAACTAATGCACAAATACTATTTGATCTCCCATGAGGTTTTTTTGACAAGGCTTCCGAGATAATCCCTCAAGGGGAGGAGTAGGAGGAATATTTTATTTCTCTATTTTCCATAGGTTTTCTTTCTTAATAGGCTTGGGCATAGCCACAAACAATTATGGAGAACTTTTGGTTCTATTTCTTCTCCTCCTCTTAGCCAAAGAAAATGAAATCTCTCAACTACATATTTATTGGGACTCTCAACTTGTCATAAATTAGATAAATGATGTTTTTTCCCTCTAGAACTATGCTCTTAAGCCTCTATTTCATTAAATCAAGCACATCAACTCATGGTCTTATTACATTTCTATCATGTATATTGGGAAAAAAACCACGATGTAGATGCACTCTCAAAATTTGGTTTGGAAATGGATCACAAATCCTATAAGATTACAGAAAGTTCCCAAGGTTGCTAGTTCCAATTTTTTTACACATTTTGGCCCCACTTAACATAACTCAATTATTGCTCCATTTTGTGGATCTTTTTCTCTCTCTTTTTCTTTTTTGACTACATGGGAGATGCACATCTAATTTTTGTGTGTCGATTAGGCTCATGATGTTTAACCCTACTAATACTTAATTGTATATGGCCTTATGAACACTCCAGGATTTAGAAAAGGATGTAAAAGGTCTACTTAAGGTTGGTATGAGCTTTTTGTTCGGAAACAATGGTTTGTGGTCACTAAGTGGCTATTGCGTCCACGGGTAGTAATCCACACATATCCATTAAAGGTGGCCTAATATATCAGGCCTAACCCCAAGGGCATTGAGGAGATTTGACCTGACCTCCCAATAGGCAAGGTACTTAGCAACGAGGACTTGACCAATTGAGTTGTCCCTTGGGGCTTTTGCTATATTTGAATGTTATAAGCATTTATAGTTGTAAATTTTGATTGGAAAGGTATAAGATTTACTATTTTTTTTAAAGGAAAAAATATATATTGATATTATAGGATATTGGATAATAGGGTGAAATCAAATTCAACACATATATTTCATGATAGTCAACTTAATAATTTTACATCTACTCTTTACTAACATATAGTAAATATTGCATTCAAATTTATCTCAAATCCTTGTGTTGTATATCGCTTCACATATACTCTTTACTAACATATAGTAAATATTGCATTCAAATTTATCTCTAATCCTTGCATTGCATATCGCTACGTGGATCACTCAACCTGAGAAATCTCTTTTACGACAATGTTTTGGATGGTAACATAATTTCTTTGTGGCTTTAATTGTGCCAAGAGGTGCATTCTACAACCTAGCATGAGGGAGATGTGTGATTCCTTCCATCGAGTTGACACATGTTCTTATTAAAATAGAAATAAAATATTCCCTAAATAAAAAACATATGTCAATTATATATATATATATATATATATATATATATATATATATATATATATATATATATAATGGGTTTGAAATTGAGTTATTTGATATATATGCTTCTATCAATATATGTGTTAATATGTTAACTTATATTTTATAGTGCCAAATTTCTACAAGAATAGTGGTATTCAGATATAGATTAATTAAATTAATTATGTTGAAATTAATGATAGATGTAACAGCTAAGCCAAATTGATATAAAAATAAAAGACTCTACACATACATGTTAATTCATGCTAAACTTCCTTGGTAAGATCTCCTACATATTAGTCATGCGTTTATTTTAATTATGGCAATACATATACGTTTACTGGAAATATTAAAATGTGGTTTGACTCCATTCATAAACATTAGACCCCCTCGTAGCATATTTCAATGCACCATGGCAACATTTAATGCGGTGGATGGTTCTCATGACCGCCCTTATGCTCTCCAGGTGCAATCCACCAAGACCGACACATATCATCCATCCTATGGTTGATCTACTCCCAAGGGATCTAACGGCTCAGGTTCTCTAGCGCACAATTAGGGTAACTGCTGGAGGGCGAAAGGGTCAGAATAGTCATTTTTTGCTATGTCGGGTCGAGAGGGGAGCTCTGCAACTCCCTCACACCTTCGCCTCATGCAATTGTAGTTTAAGCTGATTGTTGATACAACCTTCCACATGTGCTAATTTAGTGGTCCCCCTTCAAGTTTTCTTAATGGTCGACACCACTCTCAGTGCTAACCCTAAGTTATCCTTTGCGAAGGGTTGTCCTCGATTCCTCATCCCATTGTGTAGTGACTCTGGCTTACCCATGAAGGGCGACCATGAATTTGATGGGTTAGTGCTTCGTTTGCATGAGACGGTGCCTTCTTTGGAAGCTACCTTCCTCATAAAAGAGTCTGGTAAGGGTTTTATCTGCCATGGTTTTAAGATTACACATTTACTATTGATTTCTCTTTCATGGAACATTTAACCCGTATTACTCTTTGTGGCAGGTAGCTCAACTGCACTCCTCATGGGTTGCAATGGTGGACAATGCTAGATTTTGACAACGATCCAACTCTAGGGTCTGCCAAGTTGGTTTTTGTCTAAGTTACCCCTACCAATGTTAAGAGAGTTCCTTTGTCTTCGGTTAAAAAAATGTCATTGTTGGTATATAAGTGTTTGGGTCATTCTCAGACCCTCTTCTCTGTGCCGGATGATTTGTTAAATTTATGTGTACTATGCTTTAAGCTTTTAAGTATAAGGGTTTTTCTCCCTATTATAGATTATGGTCTTTTCTGAGCGAAAATCCAGTTTGTATGTATTTTTGGGGTTGAACTCCTGTATATTGAACCCTTGTTTTATTATGCAAACAATGCCTCTGTATTTTATGGGCTCATGTAATATGCAATTAATGTTTCTGTATTTTTATGGGAATCATTGCATTCTACTAATTTTCCCACTTCAGGATAAGATGCCAGTATTGTGATAATGGTTTGCTTAAAAATTAAAGTGACATGTTTTAAATGCTTGCCTTACGCTTGTAGTCTGAATTTTACGTAGCCCTACAGGAAGGGTGCAATTTAGCTTCTGTCAATCTTTGTAATTGTTTAATCCCACTGTTCCATATTCTATTACGGATTCCTTCGTGAGTTTTCCATTTCTGAGTAATATCAGGTCTTCTAATTACTTATCATTTTAGTTAACTGTTTCTTAACGATGCACTATTTAATTTTTTTTATTCTTCCTTTACCGATTTAGAGGCTTATCTCTGCTTGTAGAACTAGTCTCCAATCTGGGACTACTGGGGATGCTGTTGAAATAGCTTGGCCTCTGACTAACCCACGCAGCAGACTAACCCAGGTAGCAGACTCAGGTGCATAAATTTCGCTTCTATGATTTATTCTTATAATTCTTATTTCTTGTTCCAATTACTAGAGTGTCAGTCCTTTCTTCATTAATAGATGAGGGTTTCCTCTTCTCGAGACCCTACAAATAAGTAAGTCTACAGATGCAAATGACCCTAATGTTGTTCTTTTCCATTAACCTATACGGTGACATATTTACACCAGCCCTTAAAATTGTAATAGCCCACTCACTTCTTAGTTAAATTTGTTATTTTTTTGATAAATAACAACCAATACAGAATCTCAAAAGAGAAGAACCTTGGTTTCTTGGCTATTTCTCTTTCCATTAGTTGCTATCTTCGTTATCTAATTATAATTCACATATGGTGAGGTTTTCATGTTCTTTACTTTTCTTTTATCAGTAATGAACGCACTTTCACACAGTAAATAATTCACAGTAAGTATTTTTTGCTTAGTATAATATTTCGCAAAGTAGACACGGGACTTTTGGCTAAATCACACATCATATAATAACAAGGCTTCTTATTTTTTCATACCAAGATTTAATTTTCCTGTAAAAATTGTATAACAATAATAAAAAAATATATAGACTCATTTCCTTAAACACCAATTTTCTACTTATATGTGATTCCTTAGCTATCTAAGAAAGTGCCTTCAGAATGAGTATGCTCCTCCCTTCCAATGGAATTGGTGATTACGTCTAGGTTCCTCCCCTAGCATTCACTTTCTAGTACAGTTGAACTTAACCTCTACAGGTTAAGTTCTTAGACCTCAAGACCTCTACAGTCCAGTTTAGAGAGTTTCCACTGGTCCAAAACCAGCTCAGGACAACACTTCGACAATGTTTGCATTCTTTCCTTTTTTCCCCAAGTCGTTTCCTTCTTCCGGTGGATAACCCCTTTCAAATCCCCCAAAAGATCTTTTATCTCCAGGATTAAAATGAAAGGAATAAAAACCTTCAACTATTTCTTGGAAATTTTAATTAATTAATATGTACTCATCATTGTTCTACTTCTTAACAACTTTTGTTCTAAAATTATCACATGGTAAAAATTATTATTATTTTTCATAAATTGTTTTCCTACGTTTACTTGCAACTATCAGTAATAACAAAATTAACAAAACTCTGGAATTGACTTCAGCATCTGAGGGTGTTACATCTTCCCCCCATAAGAAGAACATTGTCCTTGGTGTTCATTCCTTCCCTTGAAACAAGCTTGGATATGTTTGTCGCATGACAAACTCATATTCCTAGGTGGCCTCTTATGGGCTAAAGTGCTTCCATTTCACTTTAACCCGGGTGATAGCTCGCTTCCACAGTGTTCTTTCTCTCTGATCGAGAATATAGAGAGGCTCTACCCGAAATTCCCTGGCCGGTTTGACCTGTCAGGAATTTTTCAAATCATTAGTTTATCTATCATCAACCATCAATACATGCTTTTAAAAATTTCTTTTATACTCACTTGTATGTCTTGACAGTTGATTACATGTCTGGGATCATATACATATTTCTTTAACATAGAAACGTGAAACACATTATGAACTCTTATATAACTTGGAAGAGCAAGTTGATAGGCCACTGACCCTATTCTTTCTAAGACCTGGAAAGGTCCACAATAGCGAGGTGCTAGCTTAGCACAACTTCCCCATTATAGGGTGCTCTTCCTAGGTTTTATTTGCATATAGATATGGTCTCCTATCTAGAATTCTTTGTAAGTTCTTTTTTTATTTGCATACACTTTCTGTCTATCCTGAGAAACCTTCAAATATCGTTGGACCTTCTTTGCCTCTAATTCCATTTCCGCCAGCATGTCAGGTCCTAATATCATTTTTTCTTCTGGACTACTCCAGTTAGCAGGTGTTTGACACTTCCTGCCATATAATACCTCATATGGGATCATTTTCAATGACTCATGGTAGTTGTTGTTATAGGAAAATTCAACTAAATGGAGGTAATGCTCCCATTTAGTTGGTTGATGCACCATGTAAATTCATAACATATCCCCTAGAACTTAGTTTACCTGCTCGGTTTGTCCAGTTGTTTGAGGGTGGTATGCGCTACTAAAGTGAATTCGCGTACCTAACCCTATAAAGATATATTTCCAAAATGTGGATGTAAACTTTGCATCATTGTGTGAAATCACAATTTTTGGCATGTCGTGTAATCGAAATATCTCTTTCATAAAGATGTCTACAATTTCCACATTTTTATAGGTGGACTTAACAGGAATAAAATGAGAAGTTTTGCTTAATTTGTCCACTACCACCATGATAGAGTCGTGTTGTTTCTGGGTTTTGTGTAGTCATGTTACAAAATCCAAAGTGATTATCTCCCACTTCCACTCAGGAATAGGGAGCAGATGGAGTAAGCCCGTAGGGTTCTGATGTTCAACTTTGGCTTGCTGACATTCTAGGCACTTGGATAGAAATTCTATGATATCGTTTCTCATTCCAAGCCAAAAGTAGCTTCTTCTAACTGCAGTAAATAAATTTTGATACCAAGGATGGGTAGCATAAGGACTGCGATGAAATTCATCCAATAACATCTGTTTAGGGGTCATATGGTTAGGTACATAAATTATCCCTTAAAAAGTTAATAAACCCTTCTCATTAATATCATAATCGGATTGATTTCCCGGGTTTGTTGTTTGTTTAGTTTGTTTCCACCAAAATCCATATTCGAGGTGCTCCATTGCAGCTTCTTTAAGTTGCATGGATATATCAAACTCAATTCAATGGTCTTGAATTTTGTACAGGTAATGTACTTTTTGACTTAATGCATCGGCCACATGATTTTATTTTCCTTTAAGAAGTTTTATATCAAAGTCGAATTCACTCAGGAAAGTAGTCTACCTGCCTTGGCTGGCATTCAAATTAAGCTTCTTAAAAAAGCCGATTAGGTGACTATTATCTGTCATTAAGATGAAATTCTTACCCAACAAGTAGTAGTGCCAGACGTTTAAGGCATGCACCACAACAATAATTTCTAGATCATATGCCGAATATCTTTGCTCATGCTTCTTTAACTTCCGTGATTCATAAGTAACCACTTTACCATCCTGCATCAAGACTCCTCCCACCCCTTCCCGACAAGCATTTGTACACACCATGAATTCCTTTTCTGGGTCTGTAACTTTTAACACAAGGGCAATTATTAATAGATGTTTCAATCATTTGAAACTAATTTGACATTCTATTGTCCATTTAAAATTTCTTCCTTTCTTTTGTAGGGATGTCATGGGGTAGGAAATTCTAGAAAATCCTTCAATGAAACGTTGATAATAACTAGCCAAACCCATAAAGGATCGTATATCTACAACATTTTTAGGAGTTGACCATTCTAGGATGGTTTTCATATTTTTTGGATCAACCGCAATTCCTTTGGAGGATATGACATATCCTAAGTACTGGATTTTCTCCTTGAAGAAATCGCATTTACTGAATTTAGCATAAATTTGGTTTTCTCTTAAGGTTTGCAGGACGATTCTCACATGTTATTTATTCTCTTCGACATTTTTTGAAGATATGAGAATATCATCAATAAAAATTAGAACAAACTTATCCAAATAGGGATGAAAAATCCCATTCATTAAACTCATAAAGGTTGCAGGGGCATTGGTAAGCCCAAAAGGAAACACAATGAATTCATAATGGCCATAGTGTGTTCTAAAGGCAGTCTTACAAACATCTTCATCTTTAATTCTGATTTGATGGTACCCGGACCACAGGTCGATCTTGGAGAATACCAAAGCACCCTTAACTTGATCGAACAAGTCATCTATTCATGGCAAAGGGTATTTATTCTTAATAGTTAGTTTAGTGAGATGTATGTAATCAATACATAAACACAACACCCCATCTTTCTTTTTCACAAATAAAACCAGTGCTCCCCATGGAGATACACTTGGTTGAATATACCCTTTGTCTAATAATTCCTATAACTGTAATTTAAGCTTAGTCAGCTTGGGTGTACTCATGTTGTATGGTGCTTTTGACACTGGGGTAGTTTCGAGAACGAGTTTTATAGTAAAATCAATGCTTCTCTTTGGGGGTAACCCAAGTATTTCTTCTGGAAATACATCAGCAAATTCTTGAATAACAGGTATGATTTCTAGAGTAGCTAATTTATCTTTGGTATTGGCATACCCCATGGAAAATATTTGGCAGCCTGGCACATTTCTTCAGTTGATTAGCAGAGATGGACCGCAATTTCATGTTCCTTTTAATTCCTTGAATTTATTGTCTGACCCCTTCTTCTGTGAGGAAGGTAATAGTTTTGTCTTTACAGTTTACTAGGGACCAATGTCCTTCCATCCAATCCATTCCTATTAACACATCATAGGATCCTAAAGATAATATGTTTAAGTCCACCTTGGTTGTCACCCTATGTTTTTTCTTAGTGGCCAATTGCACCAGCCATGGATTTTTTAATTTAATATCTAACAGGTGACATAACTCAACTATTTTTGGACCAATATAACTAAGACTTGCACTGGGATAAATTAAAATAGACACAGTTTGGTTAGCTATCTTTGTTATGAAACCAACTCACAAAAAGATAGAAAAGATAGATCAATGACTTCAAAATCAGCCTCTTCGAGGAGCAACCTCCTTTACATTACACAAATGAAGAATTATCGGATGATATAAATGATAATGCTTCCTTTCTATATATAGGAGTCTAAGTGGTCCCAATATAATCAGAGCCTACATAACAATAATATTGTAGGGACACAACAATAACAATAGTGGGCTTCTATAGGGCATAATAATAACAACATGGGGACTACATGGGCACAACAATACCATAAGGGAGTTGCACTAATAACAATAAGGGGCTACACTATTAGTATAGGGACCTAACATGCCCCTCTCCTTCAAAAAGTGTTGTCCTTAATGCTTGAGTAGTTTTAGATGCTTCTGTATAAAATTCTCGTCCTCCCATGTGGAATCTTCAACAGGTAAGTTCTTCCACTTGATGCGATACTATGAAATTGATCAATTTCGTAGATGTTGGGTTCTTTATTTGTTGTTTGCTCAAGGTTCAAATATGATTTTTCCTTCCTCATCAACTTCCAACAGTATTGTTTGAACTAGGACGTTGTCACCTATAAGCTTCTTTAAGCATGAAACATGGAAAACTGGGGGCACTCAGGAAGATGCAGGAAGCTCCAATTTGTATGCCATAGTACCAATCTTTTGCAGCACTTTATAAGGACCATAGTACTTTGGTGATAATTTATTATCCTTCTTAACTTGCTTGGGGGACATTTGTTTCTATGGTTGTAGTCGTAAAAATACCCAGTCACCTATGTCAAAATTTCTTTCGTAGCGATGTTGATCTGCCTGTTGTTTCATTCGATTTTGCATGAAAGTGAGGTTATCCTTTTTCTTCTTGATATGTCATTATATCTTGAGAGTTTGAGGAGTGGTAATTCCTACCAATGCATTACAATATATGGTCGGATTAATTTCTTCTTTCTCTAGGGTTGGTTCTTGGTGCATATCCTCTTATTTTGATGTGTCTTGATCCTTTCTTCCTCCTCTTCACAATCAATGTAAAATAATTTCTTCTCGGCACATTGATGACCTTTAGTGTATTTTCTATCACAATTGTAACAAAAGTCATTTTCTCCTTTTTATTCCAATTGTTATGGTGTCAAAACTGTAGGTTGTGGAAGGTTAGAAGCAACAACATTTCCATCTTTATAATTCTGAGTGGTAGGATTTCTTGTTGCCATATTTTTTCTTTCAATTTTTCTTGCCAACCTGAATGCCTTCTCCAATGACAAAAGACAAACCTCATGTTGAATGTTATCCTTTAAAGTCCCTATGAAGACATCAATCCTCTGCTTATTTGGAATATCATTTACCCTTATATTCAATTTTTGGAAGTCCTCAATGTGCTCTTCCATTGAACCCTTTTGTTTGAGATTTATCAATTGGATAAAGAAGGCATTTCTCTTTGTATCCTCATAATGTGCCATCATTTCCACTATGAAAATTGATGAGGTGACAAGTAGTTTATAAGAACAAATCCCTTCATACCATAAAAATTGATTCGGTTCTAAATATAAAAATGAAATATGTACCTTTTGTAATAGTTGCACATCATGTAGATCAAAATATTTCTCCATCTGTAGTATCCATGTTATGGGATCCTTTCCATCAAACTTCCTCATATTGATCTTTGGAATATGGTGGGTTTTCAATCCAATGTTAGATTCTATGAAATCATAATTAACATTTTTTTTTCTCATCATGAGTTTCCTCTACTACCTTTTCATCATTAGGAGGCCTTTTTTGTAGCAGCTTTGTCCCACCTTCTTTCAAACCTTCCATGTATTTCTTCAAATCTTCCATGCCTTTCTTCAAATCGGATTTCCTACCATCGATATTAGCTTCCATGACACATACAAAACTATTTATCTTAGCTTCAATCACATTCATCAAATCATCCATCTAATTTTTCTTACTAGGTGTTTCTATTTTCTTGATTCGAGTCATTCGTTTTCTTTCTTTTAGCACGATGAACTTGAATCTGTTGTATCTCTAAAGTTTCGGGTCTCCAAGGTCTAAAATTGCAACCTGAAATAGTCCTTTGTGTCCTCTTTCCAATGTTGTCAGTCTGGTTGAAATTTTATTCTCCAAGAAATAATTATGCCCAATCTCCCAAGATGACCTGATTATATACGTTTTCAGTAGAGCGAACTTGTACGAAGTGCCATGTGTCACTGTTTCGACCTTCGGACTTGAAAAAATACACATAAAATTAAATTTTTTCCTCTTCCTGTAACTTCTTATGAAACTTTAATCTGATGCTCAAAGAGAAAGTTATGATGATTTTTTAGGGTCACCTGATTGGGATGTAATTCGGGAGCCTGCCAAAACCCTAAATTTCTTGGACCGTATCTCCGAAAATAGAGCCAAACAATATCTGAGATTCAGGTCCAAGCTTCACCACGATTTCAGCTCAAATGGGTTTTAGTTTTAGAGTCTAAACCTTCGTAGAAACAAAATTATAGCGAAAATTCCAGGATGACCTGTTTGAGATGAAATTCTGGAGCTTGCAAAAACCCTAACTTCCTCAGATCATATCGCCAAAAATATAGCGCGAAAAGATCTGAAATTCAAACCCATGGTTTAGAAATATTTCTTCTGAAATGGGTTTGTTTTTAGCTTCTAAAACTTCGTAGAGAAAAAATTATAGCAAAAATTCCACGATGACCTATTTGGAGCAGCGAAACCCTAGAATCCAAAGCTCTGATACCAGATGTTATGAAGCTAGCTCACAAAAAGATAGAAAATATAGATCAATGACTTCAAAATCAGCCTCTTCGAGGGGGAAAAGCTCCTTTACATTACACAAATGAAAAATTATTGGATGATACAAATGACAATACCTCCTTTCTATATATAGGAGTCTAAGTGGTCCCAATATAATCAGAGCCTACATAACAATAATATTGTAGGGGCACAACAATAACAATAGTGGGCTTCTATGGGGCACAAAAATAACAACATGGGGACTACATGGGCACAACAATATCATAAGGGGGTTGCACTAATAACAATAAGGGGCTACACTAGTAGTATAGGGATCTAACAATCTTACCTTCAAATTCTACCATGCAGACTGATATTCCGCCTGATGATTCTTTAGAGTAGTGTTAATCTTTGATATACTCCTAGCCACATCCCCTACCATAGAGGCTTCTTGAATGCTTGTATTAAGCCTATTGTTTATGCGACGGGGACAATTCTTTTAGTAGTGAGGTTCCCTGCAGCCCCAACACTGCAATGGGGGCTTCTGTGGCTATACAACTTACTTTTTTCGATGCTTCAACTGGTTTAAACTCGTTTATTGCTCTGCTGCGCTGCTGGCTTTTTCCCATATTTCCTCCACTAGATTTCCTAAGCCCTAATTTTGTTCCACTAGCTCTGGTATTTTTATAATTACTCAAGAAATTCCTCTGTCCTTTTTTTGTTGGCCAACTTTTCCCACTTTTGCCTTTTTGTCGCATTTTTTGATAACATATGCAGGATTTTCTTATGGTTTCATCCATCATTTTGGGGTTATAAAAAACCAACATTTCCTTCATAAAATGTGGTAAACTATTGATGAAAGGCTGCACTTTCACCTTTTCTTCTCGAATGTAAGGGACATAGCATAACAAAGAAGTGAATTTAGTTATGAACTCATCCATGGATTATTTTCCTAGCTTCAGATCATAGAAAACTTTTTTCTTTCCATCATAAAACCTTTCGGTTATATACTTATCCCTAACATATTTCTGGAAAGTGTCCCAAGTCACCTCTTATTCATCGATGTTTCAGACTATTTTTTTTTCCTCCCACCAAAGTGTGGCTTTTCCCTACAATTGATAGACTACTAAATGGGCTTTTAGATTATTGTCATATTCATAGATCTAGAAATATTTATTCATATTGATTAACCAAGCTTCCACAACCTCTTTAGCTTCTCCATTGAACATTGGGGGTTTTATTTTTTTGAATTCCCCTTGTAACTCGATTTTCGGTCTCTTGGCTCCCCTGCTCCCTGAAGTATTACCAGATACTTCTTTCGTCATTTGAGTTCTTCCACCTTCTAGGTGAGCTTCCTATTGTCATCTTGTTTCTCCTCTATTTCCATTATCTGCACTAGGATCAGGGTTCCCAAGATTTTGTCTATCTAAAAGGATTTTTAGGATCCTCTCCTGCTCCAACCTCAGCCTTTCATTATCGGCCCTTAAGTTAGTCATCTCTGCTCGCAACTACTGTACAATTTCCAACATCATAGTGTTCGCGTTTGTTGTGCCATCACCTAGCTGGACCCACATTTCGGGGGTAGATCCAGCCCCTGCTGATGATCCCCTCCTCATACTACTTCAACTACTTTTCTCCCTCACTATGCAACATTAACACTTTGGTTATTATTTTCCAAGAGGCCATAGTGTTGTAACCTATGGCTCGGATAACACTTGTAATAGCTAAGCCAAATTGACATAAAATAAAACTTTACACGTACTTGTTAATTCATGCTAAAATTCCTTAGTAAGATATCTTATAGCTTATTCATGTGTTTATTTTAATTATGGCAATACATATACGTTTAATGGAAATATTAAAATGTAGTTTGACTCCATTCATAAACATTAGACCTCCTCGCAGGAGGTTTCAAAACACCATGGCAACATTTATGGATGTTTCTCGAGACCACCCTTATGCTCCCCATGTGTAATCCACCAAGACTGACACACAATAGCCATCCTACCGTTGATCTCCTCCCAATGGATCTAACAGTTCAGGTTCTCCAAAGCATGGTTAGGGTAACTACTAGAGGGAAAAGGGTTAGCATAGTCATTTTTTGATGCATTGGGTCAATAGGGGAGCTTTGCAACCCCATCGCAAATTCGCCTCATGCAATCGTAGTTTAAGTTGATTGCTGCTACAACCTTCACATGTGCTAATTTAGTGGTCCCCCTCCAAGTTTTCTTGATGGTTGATGCCACCCTCAGTGCTAACCCTGAGTTATCCTTTGTGAAGGGTTATCCCTAATTCCTCTTCCCATCGCATAGGGTCTCCATATTACTCATGAAGGGCGGCACGACTTCAATGGGTTAGTGCTTTGTTTGCAGATGACGGTGTCTTCTTTGGAAGATACCTTCCTCACAACAGATTCTAGTAAGGGTTTTATCTTCTACATTTTTAATATTACACATTTACTATTGATTTCTCTTTCATGCAACATTTACCCTGTATTACTCTTTGTGGCAGGTAACTCAGTTTCTGTCCTCGTGGGTTGCAATGGTAGAAAGTGTTGGGTTTTGACAGTGACCCAACTCCAGGGTCTGCTAGGTTGGTTTTTGGCTAAGTTGGCCCTAGCAATGTTAAGAGAGTTCCTTTGTCTTCAGTTAAAAAATGTTATCGCTAGTATAGAAGTGTTTGGGTCATTATGGGGCACTCTTCTCTCTGCCGGATGGTTTGTTAAATTTATGTGTACTTTGCTTTAAGCTTTTAAGTATAAGGCTTTTGCTCCCGTTTACAGGTTATGATCTTTCCCGAGCGAAAAGCCAGTTTGTATGTATTTTTGGGGCTGAACTCTTATACACTGAACCCTCATTGTATTATGCAAACAATGTCTATGTATTTTATGGGCTCATGTAATATGAAATAAATGTTTTTTGTATTTTTATGGGAATCATTGCATTCTGCTCATTTTCCCTCTTCAGGATAAGATGTCAGTATTGTGATAATGGTTTGCTTAAAAACTAAGATGACAGGTTTTAAATGCTTTCCTTGCGTCTGTAGTATGAATTGTCTGCAGATCTACAGGAAGGGTGTAATTTAGCTTTTGTCAATATTTGTAATTGTTTAATCTTGTTGTTCCAGATTCTATTTACAGGTCTAATAATTACAAATCATTTCTAGGGTTCTAAATGTTGATGGAAATATTTAATTTCAGTAATCACGTCTACGAGCCGTGTAAAAATTACACATTAATTTTTTTAAGAAAGATGCCATCCAGAATTTTCTCATAGATATATTTTGTTTTCTTTACTATGTCATTTCCTTTGTAATAAAGATTAGTTATTAGTTAGCCGTGGCTTAACGGTGCATTATTTAATTTATCGGTTCTTCCTTTACCTATTTAGAGGCTTATCTCTGCTTGTAGAATTGGTCTTCGATCTAGGACTGCTGGTGAGGCTTCTGAAATAGCTTGGCTTCCGGCTAACTTAGGTGCATAAATTTTGCTTCTATGATTTATTCTTATAATTCTTATTTCATGTTCCAATTACTAGAGTGTCAGTGCTCTCTTCATTACCAAATGAGGGTTTCCTCTTCTCGAGACCCTACAAATAAGTAAGTCTATGACTACAAATGACCCTAATGTCGTGCTCTCCAATTAACCTATATGGTGAAAAAATTGCACCAACACCTAAAATTGTAATAGCCCACTCACTTCTTAGTTAAATTTGTTCTTTTTCTGGTAAATAACAACCAGTATAGTACCCCAAAGAGAAGAACCTTTGTTGTTTGGCTATTTTTCTTTCCATTAGTTTCCATGTTCGTTATCTAATTATAATTCACATATAATGAGGTTTTCCCATTCCTTACTTTTCTTTTACTAGTATTGAATGTGTTAGCACCTAAATCTGCCTTAGGTTGAAGGAAGGCAAAAATTAGGGTAAACACAAACCACGCTCAGTCTGGTAGCTAGCCCTACCAGAGCAGGAGAGGGCTCTCTTCGAGTCACGCTCAGTGAATAGATAATCGAAAACGGTCTGAGATGACTTACAATGCAATATTTACCTTAGGCTAGTAAGTGAATAGGGATTCTGGAAACAGTTTTTATGAATGACCGAGCTTTTGGGATGGTATGGGACCAAGGCTCAGCAAAGAACAGAGAATTTAATACAAAGGCACAGATTATTCCATGAGGCAAGGTAGGCGGAAAATGTAACAATTTAGTTTGAGGTACCGCGGCATGAATAGATTGCTAGAGAAAGTGAAAAGGGCATAGTGACATGAATCCTTTTCAACAGAAGAATAACACTGAACATGAAACTTTCCCACAGGCAGAGCAATAAAATTGAATTCTACCTAATCTCACTCAAAAAATTTCACTGGAAATGAACATGAATTGAATTATGAAACATAAAAAAATACATATGAAAACATAAGAGACACATTTTCTACACTCACAACCACAAGAATCTTATGAAATAGAGCCGTTGCCTTTCATTAATTTTCTGTCAAAAATACACAGTGAAGAAACAAAGTTTCTTTCCCACAGTCTCCCAGAAGTTACAAGCCAACCAACCCTTTGCAAATAACTTGCATAAAATATATAGAATGTGTGAGGAAGAGATAGAACGCCCAAGGGTTTGGGAGTTACTCGCATCATTACAAAATGGAGATGGAGAGCCAACCATCAGTTACAGGTGCAGTGCTACAAACATGACATTTGGCTTGGGGTGACCGTTTTCCTTCCTTCGCCACTTGGATAGAAGCCAATCTGGAGAAAAAACTCTTTAAATGCTGCCTTTGGTGCCAAAAAAAAACTGAAGTGTAGATGAACGGGCCCACTTGGAGAAGTCGCGAACTGAAATTTCGCGAAACGGAAGCAAATTGGCAATTTTTCCTCTGTGCGCTGCGCCATTTTTTCTGTGCGTCACGCTACTTTTGGGCCTGTTTTGGGGCACTTGCAGGTGTCAAAAATGTGCCCAAGTGGGCTTTCTAGAAAGCCTATCCTGTCTACTTCCTAACCCAACTAGAATTTTCAAATTTGGTGCTTGTTTTCTCCTCCAAATCTCCATTCTCCCAAGACTGCTTTCAGTGTGTCAAAAAGTGGCAGAGAGGCCATTTTTGGGTGTTTTTTGACCTTTAGGAGACCCGGATCTTGCCAAAATCTCTTGCCCAGACACCAGTAGTCATGATTTTCCATGTTTAATCCAAAACTACAAGCCATTTCTCATTTGGAGCTCTAGAATTTTAGTGTCGCGCCAGTGGCGCGGCGCACAGGGAGAAAATCCCTGTTTTTTACCCAAAAAATTACCAAGTGACCAAAATTTCCCCAAATTTTTTGAAATTTGGGCTGGAGGATCTCTATGGGGTGTTATGATGGGCCAAGGAAGCATCAGCCAATATTCAAAGTCGATCTTTCTATTTTTCCCTTTTTTCTCTTCTTGTTGCTTTCCTCAAATTTGCCTTCAAGTTCCTTATCCGGGCCTGTGCACTCATGTTTCACACCCTGTAACGGAAAGCCATATGTCTCAGTAGAGCAAGGTCCTAGTCGGCTTTGTCCAGCAGCCTCTCCAAATGCATGTTGGCCTCCCGATCCTCATTGATTTCTTGCTCCAAAGATGTGAGCGCAACCCTTCTTCTTTGAGCAGCTTGGCGATGCTCATGAATGTTTTGCAGCTCCATGATCATCTGTTGGTCCTCAAGCTGTTTGTTTCTCTGATCTAGGTATTTCATGTTCCACTTGGCCCTCTCCAAGTCAAGGGATAAGGACTCAATCACTGACTACTACTCCTGGATGATCTCCGTAAGTTCCGCATTTGTTGGTTCTGCATCAGTCTCATCATCCTGGAGGAGAACAAACTCGGTCTCTCGCTCACCTGATGGCCCTTCCTCCTGCACTGGCTCCTTACCCTTACCCTACTCCTATGATGTTGATATCAGTAGTGAGGCCCCTTCCACCCCAGGTGGAGATAACACTCGCTTTCCTGTTGCAAATAAGGGTCTACTGCCTCTATGATAGGTGATGTATACTGGCATAGTAGCAGTCTCATGTCGCTCATACTGATGAGATGGGCCCCCTATCTCATGCTTTGCCTCTGAAACAACCTGTGAAGCACTGAAGAAGTCATGGGAGATGAAGTCCTCCCAAGTAATACCCTGCAATCCCAACTGATGGTCCACCAAAATCCGGATAAGGGCAAAGTGATACACACTGTTGAGCTGCTGTCGAGGGGTCTTGTGCTGCATGAAATTTCTCATCCTCTCTATGTTCCCACAGATGAAAAATGGGAGGTTCATCATCCGCACCCTGGTGAAGTGCATGAGCAACCTGATGTGATAGGCATAAAGGCGAGAAAACCTCCCCTCGCAACACAAGTACTTCATGATCAATTTCATGAGCAGGGCACACTCATCTTTCAAAAATCTAAATGGGAAAAATCTCGTGAGGTGCTCAATCAACTGTCTTTTATGTAAGGCTCATAATGATGCCTCTATACCTTCTTTTTCTTATGCCACTGCTCTCCAATGTTTGGTATACCTGTTGCCACTGATATGGTTTCGGGTGTCAATGTGAAAGTGACCCCAGCAAAGATAGACTGTCCTCCGCGTAGGTGAAGCGCAAAAAGACGGGACAACTCATGATGAACTCTGACATTTTCCACCCTCTGAAAAAATTCAAAACATGCTAAGTGCTGGAAACACGACATAGCAAGAGGGCATGCCTGCAACTCAGTGAGGGTTTTTGGCTCATTTCTAAGATGTCTGACACTCCGGTGATGTCTCCTTTGGGCCCTTTCTCCCGAAGCTGTGTCACTGTGGGTCTCCTCCTCATATTCTTATGAAACTTCAGATGCCATTACTGCTGTTTGTACCCTGAGTTTTATGCTGCCCTTTGATTCCAATGAAGCTGGTAGTTCCTTGGAAAATCTGCCACCAAGGGGACTATAAAACAGGGAGTATTAGGAGGGGAATGATGAAATGGGAATAGGGGTTAAAGGGAGAGATTTTTCAGGGATTTTGGAGTAGTTTGGGTATAGTGTTGATGGGGTAGGGTTTGAAACACCTTGGCAACACTGTCACTGTAGCATAAACCTTAGGATCATGATTTCTTTGTGTCTTCTTTTGTTTGCTTTATAAAAAAAAATTCATTTGATTTATACTCCTAAAACCATGCTATTCCTTTCAAGTTTGATGCAAGAGTGGAGGTAGGTTGCCTACCTTTCAAATTTGATGAGCATCGAAAAAATTTTAGGCACATTAATTGGTTTTTAGGCTTTATATCCCTGTGCGCCACGCCAGTGGAGGATTTACATAGTGGACGGGCTCTGTGTGCGCCACACCCAATGAGTGCGCCGCACTCCTTTGTGTGTGCACCGCGCTCTCTAAAATCACCCTAAGTCACTCCTAATCGTTTGACTCTTCAACTCTTCGACCATACACCTTTCTTCCACAACCTTGCTTGCACAATGAGCTGGTCTTATGGTGATTTTGAGTTGACCAAATAGTGGAGGAATAGGGAGAGGGGTTGGTAGTGATTTAGGGCGGGGTTTTAGGAAAAATGATCAAGGGGAGATGGGAAAAGTGATAGGTGAGGGGAATAGGTGAGTGGAGTGAAACCTTGGCACTAACAACACATTTTAACAACCCTAGCAATCATTTTCTTGGTGATTTCTTATGGTTGACTTATGCAGTTGGGTGACATTCAAAAATATCTATAAACACCATATCATTGACAAAATTTGATGAACTGGTGATGTCATAAGACCTACCTCTTGAATTGATAGCATTCATCGAAATTTGGAGTGCTTTGGCAACGTTTTTCGGCCCCTGGTTTGTGTGCGTCGTGTGCAAATCCCAGTGCGCCACGTGCTGGGTATGTGTCGTTCCTGTGTAATCCTTCAACTGTGGGCTGGCTGCATGTGCGCCGCGCCTGGTGAGTGTGTCGCGCTCCTGGGTATGTGCGCCGCGCCTTCTAAAACCTGCTCCCACTCACTCAAACGCTCCAATATCACACTCACACCTTTGCAATGTCTTCTCCAAGTCTTGTAATAGCACAATGCCTTTGATTTGGGTAAAAACATGTATATATAGCCTTGGAAGAGATGGGTTTAATTTTTGCTTCCTTGAAAACCCATTTTTCTAATGTTGTGTTTTGCACTTTTTCATTGACTTTAAAACACACTGATTTTCACTTTCCCTTTGACATTTTGGCTCAAATGATGAAATTTTCGGCACATCTTTGCAGGGACTGTATGACAGAGCATTTGGCCACGGAAACCATGACTGCATCTGAAAAGTCAACTGGCGATTTTTTGGAAAATTTTGTCATAAATGACCTTGTTTGACTTTTCTTCAAAATAGAGTTTTGAAGAAGAGTCGAAGTCTATCCATGTGACGATGAAGCTCTCTGAACCATAGCTGTGTAAGGGCCTCCCTCTGGCCTGCATGGCTTTACTGGACATGTTTCAAAGACCAAATTGATGAATTCCTAGACCCAAACATAGAAAATGACTTTGTCCTGTAAAGGACCAGACCTTGACTGTCATGGACTTTGGTGATTATTGGCAAAAGACTTGAGCCAGAAGAAGCCATACATGAGGGGAAATGATTAGCATGAATTTCTTCGTCAGATCATGGCATGCCCCTAGCGAAATGCAGTTGAGTGAATGGAGCGGGACACCTAAAATTGAAATGCACAAAGAGTTTTGATCTCTGACGGAGGGCTGACCAGACCGACTCTAACATTGGCTCCAATGGGGGATGGTAGCTCCTTGGAGGTGCCAAGAACAGCAGATCTCTGGAGGAGCTAGACAATGGCTTTTGTCCATTGGGCTATGGAGTCATCATTTCGATAAACAGCACATGACTCTGACTTATTTATGAAGCTGAAATGACCAAGAAATTGACTCAACTTGACATTGAAATAACTCAAAAACTAACTTTACAGACTGAAACCAAACTGAAATAAAAATGGTATTTACAATGACAGTGGAAGCAGCCTTAATAGAGCATCAGTGGTACCGCTTGAGCAGCCGACCATTGATCGGCCCTCCAGGACAATCTTCCCCGTTCATTTCCTTCAGAAGAAAGGCATTTTGACCCCTATAAGCTGCAATCTTGAAAGGACCTTTCCAAAGATTTTCAAACTTTCCGTGCTTGCCTTTCTCTTCATTCCTTGCATCCCACTTTAGCACCACATCATCCAACTGAAATTTATCTACTTTTTCTTTTCTGTCATAGATTTTCTTTATCTTCTCCTGCAACTTGGATGTGTTCTTGAAAACTTCTTCTCTTGTTTGCTACAAGTGGATCATTTGATTCAACCTTCTCTGCATGGGATCTTCTTCACTGCTGGCCTCCTGAAGAAGTCTGACCACCGAGGCAGCAAGAGAGGTGGGGAATACTGTGTCAACTCCATAAACAAGCTCAAACGATGACATACCAATGGACTTTTTCTGACTGACTCGATCTGCCCAAAGCGCATGATCCAACCTCTTATTCCAGCTCTTCTTATTTATTTCCAGCAGCTTCTTGATGATGTTGACCAATGATTTATTTGAAGATTCCACCAATCCATTGCCTTTCAGATGATAGGTAGTTGAGTGACCCAAAATTATGTGATATTTATGACAAAATTCTACCATCCTTTTCGATTTGAAAGCTTTTGCATTATTGGTGATTAATTTGTTTGGACAACCAAAGCGAGACAAGATGTTATTTTCGAGAAATGAAATGATTACCATGTCTGTAGCTTGTCTGGTGGGAGCTGCCTCAATCCATTTTGTGAAATAGTCTGTCACTGTAAGGATCCATATATGCTTTCTGGAAGAGGCGGGATGAATTTACCCAATGAAATCCAACCCCCACTGCTGGAAAGGAGCGCTCACCTCAATAGGCTTAAGTGGCAAAGGCTGTAATTTATGTTTTCCTTCGAAAATCTGACATTTATGACAGTGCTTGACCATCTTATACACATTAGCAAACAAAGTAGGCCAGTAGTACCCTGCTCTCAAAATTTTTTTCGCTGTTGACTTCCAAAAAAGGTGACCACCACACTCTCCTCCGTGGAAATCCTCCATGACTTTCTTTGCCTCCTCTTCCACCAAACAATTTAACAAAATGCCACCGGGATCTTTCCAATACAGTGCAGAATTCAAAATACAAAACTTGGCAGCCTTCAATTTGAGTGTTCTCGTTGTTTCTAGTCATGTCGAGCGGTGGTGACAGATTTTTCAGCACATATATTATCTGAATACCATGGGGACAAAGCAAACATTTCGGATACCTGAACGGATGATATTTCCTCATTCTCATCAGACATGGCAACGATCAGATTTATGTCCAAGGCATGCAAGTTTGATTCGGCCATTAGCTTTGCCAACCCCTGTCCTTTGATCAACTTTGTAGGCTTTATTTCCACATCATATTCCAGCAAGGCTGCAATCCATTTTCCTCTTCTCCCTTCCGGATCGGTCTGCACTAAAAGATCCTTTACAACAGTATTAGGAACATAGGCCAGAATGTGAGAATGTAGGATATATACCCGGAAATCCTTCAATGCCTTCACCAATGCCAGGGCTTTCTTCTCAATGATGTTGTACTTTAAAGTTGCATCCATTATAGCCCTGCTGAAGAATGCAATGGGTCTTTCATGATCATCTCTATTCTGCAATAATACCACTGCCATAGTGTGCTCAGAAGAAAATGAAAACAATATGAATTCCTGAGTGTAGTCCGGGCTGACTAGAATTGGAGCTGAAGAAAGGGCCAATTTGACCAAGTTGAAAGATTTTACAGCCTCCTCTGTCCATTTCACCTAGCTGTCCTTCTTAAGCATGTTGGTCATTTCTCTTAAGTGTTCTGCAAGATTAGGCACAAAGCGACGCAAAAAATTCATCTTACCATTGAATGATTGAATCTCTTTTTTGTTCCTAGGCAGACCGATTTACTGAATTGCTTGCACATGTGTTGGGCCTATACGAATTCCATCCTTTGAAATGATGTGCCCAAGTAATTTGCCTTCCTCCATGGCGAACAAGCTCTTCTTAGGATTCAGCGATAGACCATATTTCCTGCACTTTTGAAAGACAATTTTTAGGTGATGCATGTGCTCTTCATCAGATTTGGAAAATACTGTCAAATCATCCAAGTACACCACCAAAAACACATCCATCTCATTTACAAAAGCCAAGTCCATTGCCCGCTAAAATGTGGCACCAGCATTCTTTAAACCGAAGGGCATTTTGGCATAGTGAAAGGTTCCCCATGGAGTGGTGAATGCTGTCTTGTCTCTATCATCTTCATGGACAGAAATTTGGTTATATCCGGAATAACCATCAAGCAGTGACATACGAGATGCCCCCACTACTCGCTGAAGTATATGGTCCATCTTGGGCAGTGGATAGTTGTCCTTCAATGAAACTTTATTTAGATTTCTGAAATCAATGCATAGGCAGATCTCACCGGTCTTCTTGCGTACAGGCACTAAGTTAGATATCCAATCTGAAAATCTGATGGGCACAATGATACCTAACTTGTACAACCTGTTTACCTCCTTTTCGATAGATGGCAGGAACTTTGGATTTATCCTTCTCAGCTTCTGTCTAAATGGTTTTTGATTGGGCTTGATGGGTATTGTGTGCTGAATAATATAGGTATCATAGGTCTTTAAATCAGAATAGTCCCAAGCAAACACATCTGCAAATGAAGCCATCAAACTGATATATTTGTCCTTGATCTTTGGCGGTAATGCTTTGGACAATTTTACCAACTTTGGATTGGGAGCTGTACTGATGTTGACCTCTTCTACACCCTTCTCTGTTGGCTGCAATGTTGGTTTGTCGGCTACATCATCCTGATCAAAAAGTTCCTCTAGAGGTATCAAGCCTTTAGGAATGATGTTATTCTTCAACTGCAATACGTCCATTTCATTGATCTACACTTCATCTATAACATTCCTTTTTCCCTCATCGTTTTCTACATCAATTGAGGTTTCTTTGAACTTGCCTTTGTTTAGCAGAAAATCCTTAATCTCCTCATCATCTTGAAATACTTGCCAATGTCGTTGATTGTCTGGAATGGTTGGACGATGCTTGACATGGATTTCAAATTTATTGCTGGAGTTCATGGGGATCTTCAAACTGCTTGCTGCTTTGGCAAGAGCATCAACAATACTATTTTGTATACGAGGCACGCATGTCAAGGTGTATTATGAAAATAACTTCAAGATGTCTAAAACTGCATTACGATAGGCCCGCATCCTAGGATGTTTTGCTTGATACTCACCTCTGACCTATTTTATTAGCAATTCGTAGTCACCATATACCGAAATCCTTTTTGCATTCAACTTTCTAAGAATCTTCAGGCCAACAATCAGAGCTTCATACTCAGCTTCGTTGTTTGAACACTCAAAGGCGAGCTTGTAAGAGCAAACCCTCACGCTGCTAGGTGCTTTGTTTGGGGTGGAGAAAGGACTGCATACCAAAATTCCAATTCCAGCGCCATCATTTCCTATTGCTCCATCGAAATCCATGGTCCAGCAGCCTTCTTCATCCTCTTGTAAGTGCTGGAAATCTGTTTTCCGTGCCTTGTCTGTTTGCTGTCCATTACTTTCAGCTGATTGCCCAACATTTTCCTGCTTCTCTTGCCTTTCTTTCTTCAAAATTTCTCTGAAATTTTCTGTTATTTCGGGAATGTCATCTGCTTCTACTATCTGACTATCTATATCATTTAAATTATTTGAAAACAAAACAAAAGACTCTAAATCTGTATGTACATAGTTAAAAGGATGATTTATAGGTTTCTCCTTGCTGGTGATCATATATTTCATTTTCTGTTCCCGATATAACTTCCTCATTTGTCCAAACACCGGGATTTTTGCATAGGAGAAATCTATCTGTAGTGTCCCTTTCAATTTTGCTACCCAAGACCTGGAAGGAAGCATGCCAAACCTTGGAGGAATATCTGCTACCACCACATCCATCAAAACATTTTTCATAGGAAGATGATCCAAACTCACGACCAAGTCTTTGATGAGTCCTATACATCTTACTCTGCTGGGATCGAATGAATAGAGATCATGATATTGCCGGGTGATGTCCAGACCAAGCTTATCCATGATAGCCTTGGGCATGAGATTGTGAGAAGCTCCGAAATCGAACATGGCATTGTGTAACACAAAATCATGCAATCGTAAACTAATATAGAAGGGTGGCACATCGCTATCAGGAGACTCACCATTTGATGCTGGTCCAAAAATCATTTCAGGCTAATCATCCTTTACATTTACCATGTTGGACATTGGGTCCAAATTCAACATTTTAGAAATCTGTCCTCTATAACTATTGTTCTTCATTATTTCAGTCAAGGGGATGGATATCTTTAACTTGGAAATCTCATTCTCTAAGCTAAAAGCGGGAGTCTTTTCTACCTCTTTGACTGGGATCTCTTTCCTTTCCTTTTCCTTTGATGTGGTTTGTTGCTGTGATTGTTCTGTTGATTTTGATTTGCTGCTCTCCAAACCAACCCCTCCTTTTATTTTCTTTGTGTAGCTGATGAATCATTTTTTGTTGTTTCAACCTCCTTCTTTTTTTGAATTGGTTTGGCCAGCACATCTCTGTTTCTAAGTGAATATTGCTGCTGTTGTGCAGACAAAGCATTCATATATCCCCTTTGATATTCTTCTGATTCTTCTTCCAACACAGTGTCGCTGGCTAGAATAAAATCAGTGTCTTGGTGTGCAGCTGAATTCACTGCACATTCTTCCTCTTCGGTAATGTAAGTAGGCAGCTCATCTGGAGTAAAGAGGCAGTTTTCTTTGCCTGTTACATTCCCGTCCTCATCTGACTCCGGTCCATGCACAAAATTCTACTGCAAAGGTGTTTGTACTGGTTGTTGTGCTGTCTGCTCTTGAGTTCACTGATCTCTCTGTCTTATTCTATATTGTGGCTGCTGCTGGCCACGAAAGTTAGGATTCCTAGCTTGTGGCTCTGGCTTGTCAAGTTTTACCATTTCAAGCATCTGCTCTACCTTTTTGAGAAGTTGATCCATTGAAAAAGATTCTTCTTTCACAGTGGTTTTCTTTTCTGCTTTTTCTCTAGCTCTTTTGGACAACAGATTTTCTTCAACGCTAACCGCAATTTTCTGCATGTCTTCCATTGTGGTCGGTTCTCTCTCTTAATTGGTACACCATGTCAGCATCAAAACCATCTGGAAACTTCATCATTGCTAGTCCCACAGGTGGCTTTAGATGATCTGGAATTTCGTTATAGACTGCATTAAATCTAACACAATAGTCTTGGACCGAATCACCAGCGTTCCATTTGATTTGTTCATATTCAGCCAGAATTTGAAGAGGATTCTTTTTCACTTCCCACCGATTCAAAAATTGTCTTTGTAGTTTAGCCAAGGTAGTGATACTTGCTGCCGGAAAACCTCTAAACCATTTCCTCACATCACCTGCAAATTCCTGTACAAAGAGCCTCATTACCACGTTCTCCACATCGATCTCATGAAGTTCATAGAAGTCTGCCATTTTGTCTACATGTTGCTGAGTAGTAATGCTGTTAGGAGTGCCATCAAAAAACAGGATTTTACTTTGATAATTCGTTGGCATGTCATCTAGAACTTGGGGCAGAACAAGGGGAGCAAAACGGGCAGCCATCATTCTTGGTGGCTTTGGCCTTGGAGGTATTGGAGGAGTGTGCACAGTTTGCAAGGGGCTTGCAATTGGAGTTTGGGGCTGTGTTGCAATGTAATTATCAATTAACCTATTAGCTCTTTCTATTTTGACGTCTACAAGAAATTGCGGATTGGGGACAGTATAGTCAACAGCCCTTTCGGATTTAGACTCAAACAATGATATCTCAAATCGTTTGTCAAACTCAAGCTCTTCAAGATACTCAAAAATGTGGGGACATGAATGGGATTTAAACAGGGAAGTTATGGTGCTTTCTTGAAGAAGGAGTCTTGGGATCAAATTGGGGTTTTTGTAAATATGAGGATGATCCGGGTCTAGATTGGCTCTAGTATATCATCTCGAAGCCAGCGTGTTATTGAGAAAAATCATAGGACACAACCAACTTACTCAGCCTTTCCAATCCTAAGCTCATCATCCGAAAGCTTAGAATTATTATGAAACAAGGGGATTTGATTTCAGTTTCGTCCCCAGTGGAGTTGCCACTATGATAGCACCTAAATCTTCCTCAGGCTGAAGGAAGGAAAAGATTAGGGTAACCACAAACCACGCTCAGTCTGGTAGCTAGCCCTACCAGAGCAGGAGAGGGCTCGCTCTGAGTCACGCTCAGTGAATAGATAATCGAAAACGGTCTGAGATGACTTACAATGCAATATTTACCTTAGGCTAGTAAGTGAATAGGGATTCTGGAAACAATTTTTATGAATGACCGAGCTTCTGGGATGGTATGGGACCAACGCTCAGCAAAGAACAGAGAATTTAATACAAAGGAACAGATTATTCCGTGAGGAAAGGTAGGCGGAAAATGTAACAATTAAGTTTGAGGTACTACAGCATGAATATATTGCTGGAGAAAGTGAAAATGGCATAGTGACATGAATCCTTTTCAACAGAAGAATAACACTGAACATGAACTTTTCCCACAGGCAGAGCAATAAAATTGAATTCTACCTAATCTCACTCAAAAAAATTCACTGGAAATGAACATGAATTGAATTATGAAACATAACGAAATACATATGAAAAAATAAGAGACACATTTGCTACACTCACAACCAAAAGAATCTCATGAAACAGAGTTGTTTCCTTTCATTAATTCTCTGTCAAAAATACACAGTGAAGAAACAAAGTTTCTTTCCCACAGTCTCCCAGAAGTTACAAGCCAACCAACCCTTTGCAAATAACTTGCATAAAATATATAGAATGTGTGAGGAAGAGATAGAACGCCCAAGGGTTTGGGAGTTACTTGCATCATTACAAAATGGAGATGGAGAGCCAACCATCAGTTACAGGTGCAGCGCTACAAACATGACATTTGGCTTGGGGTGACCGTTTTCCATCCTTCCACACTTGGATAGAAGCCAATTTGGAGAAAAAACTCTTTAAATTCCGCCTTTGGTGCCAAAAAAAACTGAAGTGTAGATGAGCGGGCCCACTTGGAGAAGTCGCGAACCGAAATTTCGCGAAACGGAAGCAAATTGGCAATTTTCCCTCTGTGTGTTGCGCCATTTTTTCTGTGCGTCGCGCTACTTTTGGTCCTGTTTTGGGGCACTTGTAGGTGTCCAAAATGTGCCCAAGTGGGCTTTCTGGAAAGCCTATCCTGTCTACTTCCTAACCCAACTAGAATTTTCAAATTTGGTGCTCGTTTTCCCCTCCAAATCTCCATTCTCCCAAGGCTGCTTTCTGTGTGTCAAAAAAGTGGCAGAGAGGCCATTTTTGGGTGTTTTTTGACCTTTAGGAGACCCAGATCTTGCACAAATCTCTTGCTCGGACACCAGTAGTCATGATTTTCCATTATAAATCCAAAACTGCAAGCCATTTCTCATTTGGAGCTCTATAATTTTAGCGTCGCGCCAGTGGCGCGGCGCACAGGGAGAAAATCCCTGTTTTTTACCCAAAAAATTACCAAGTGACCAAAATTTCCCGAAATTTTTTGAAATTTGGGCTAGAGGATCTATATTGGGTGTTATGATGGGCCAAGGAAGCATTAGCCAAGATTTGAAGCCGATCTTGCTCTTTTTCCCTTTTTGCTCTTCTTGTTGCTTTCCTCAATTTTGCCTTCACGTTCCTTATCCAGGCCTGTGCACTCATGTTTTGCACCCTGTAACGGAAAGCTATATGTATCAGTAGAGAAAGGTCTTGGTCAGATTTGTCTAGCAGCCTCTCCAAATGCATGTTGACCCTCTCCAGGTTGGCCTCCCGATCCTCATTGATTGCTTGCTCCAAAGATGTGAGCGCAACCCTTCTTCTTTGAGCAGCTTGGCGATGCTCACGAATGTTTTGCAGCTCCATGATCATCTGTTGGTCCTCAAGCTGTTTGTTTCTCTACTCCAAGTATTTCATGTTCCACTTGGCCCTCTCCAAGTCAAGGGATAAGGACTCAATCACTGACTACTGCTCCTCGATGATCTCTATAAGTTCCGCATTTGTTGGTTCTGCATCAGTCTCATCATCCTGGAGGAGAAAAAACTCGGTCTCTCGCTCACTTGATGGCCCTTCCTCCTGCATTGGCTCCTTACCCTTACCTTGCTCCCGTGATGCTGATGTCAGAAGCGAGTTCCCTTCCACCGCGAGTGGAGATAACACTCGCTTTGCTGCTGCAAATAAGGGTCTACTGCCTCTCTGATAAGTGATGTATATTGGCATAGTAGCAGTCTCATGTCACTCATACTGATAAGATGGGCCCCCTATCTCATGCTCTGCCTCTGAAACCACTTGTGGAGCGCTGAAGAAGTCACAGGAGATGAAGTCCTCCCAAGCAATACCTTGCAATCCCAACTGATGGTCCACCAAAATCCGGATAAGGGCAAAGTGATACACACTGTTGAGCTGCTGTCGAGGGGTCTTGTGCTGCATGAAATTTCTCATCCTCTCTATGTTCCCGCAGATGAAAAATGGGAGGTTCATCATCCGCACCCTGGTGAAGTGCATGAGCAACCTGATGTGATAGGCATAAAGGCGAGAAAACCTCCCCTCGCAACTGAAGTACTTCATGATCAATTTCATGAGCGGGGCATACTCATCTTTCAAAAATCTGAATGGAAAAACTCTCGTGAGGTGGCTCAAACAACTGTCTTTGATGTAAGGCTCATAATGATGCCTCTCTACCTTCTTTTTCTTATGCCACTGCTCTCCAATGTTTGGTATGCCTGTTGCCACTGATATGGTTTCGGGTGTCAATGTGAAAGTGACCCCAGCCAAGATAGACTGTCCTCCGTGTAGGTGAAGTGTAAAAAGATGGGCCAACTCATGATGAACTCTGACATTTGCCACCCTCTGAAAAAATTCAAAACATGCTAAGTGCTGGAAACACGACATAGCAGGAGGGCATGCCTGGAACTCGGTGAGGGTGTTTGGATCATCTCTAAGATGTCTGCCACTCTGGTGATGTCTCCTTTGGGCCCTTTCTCCCGAAGTTGTGTCACTGTGGGTCTCCTCCTCATATTCTGATGAAACTTCGGAGGCCATTACTGCTATTTGTACCCTGAGTTTTATGCTGCCCTTTGATTCCAATGAAGCTGGTAGTTGTTATGAAAATCTGCCACTAAGGGGACAATAAAACAGGGAGTATTAGGAGGGGAATGATGAAATGGGAATAGGGGTTAAAAGGAGAGATTTGTCAAGGATTTGGGAGTAGTTTGGGTATAGTGTTGATGGGGTCGGGTTTGAAACACCTTGGCAACACTGTCACTGTAGCATAAACCCTAGGATCATGATTTCTTTGTGTCTTCTTTTGTTTGCTTTATAAAAAAATTTGCATTTGATTTATACTCCTAAAACCATGCTATTCCTTCAAGTTTGATGCAAGAGTGGAGGTAGGTTTCCTACCTTTCAAATTTGATGAGCATCCAAAAATGTTTAGGCAAATTAATTGGTTTTTGGGCTTTATATCCCTGTGCGCCGCGCACAATGCCCAGTGCGCCACGCACTCTGAGTGCGTTGTGCCAGTGGCGGATTTACACAGTGGATGGGCTCTGTGTGCACCACGCCCAATGAGTGCGCCACACTCCTTTGTGTGTGTGTTGCGCGCTCTGAAATCACCCTAAGTCACTCCTAATAGTTTGACTCTTCAACTCTTTGACCATGCACCTTTCTTCCACAACCTTGCTTGCCCAATGAGCTGGTCTTGTGGTGATTTTGAGTTGACCAAATAGTGGAGGAATAGGGAGAGGGTTTGGTAGTGATTTAGGGCGGGGTTTTAGGAAAAATGATCAAGGGGATATGGGAAAAATGATAGGTGAGGGGAATAGGTGAGTGGAGTGAAACCTTGGCACTAAAAACACATTTTAACAACCCTAGCCATCATTTTATTGGCGATTTCATATGGTTGACCTTATGCATTTGGGTGACATTCAAACATCTCTATAAACACCATATCATTGACAAAATTTGATGAACCGGTGATGTCATAAGGCCTACCTCTTGAATTGATAGCATTCACCGAAATTTGGAGTGCTTTGGCAACGTTTTTCAGCCCCTTGTCTGTGTGCATCGCACGCAAATCCTAGTGCGCCATGCCTGTGTAATCCTTCAACTGCGGGTTGGCTGCGTGTGTGCTGCGCTCCTGGGGATGTGCGCCACGCCTTCTAAAACCTGCTCGCACTCACTCAAACGCTCCAATCTCACACTCACACCTTTGCAATGTCTTCTCCAAGTCTTGTAATAGCACAATTCCTTTGATTTGGGTAAAAACATGTATATATAGCCTTGGAAGAGATGGGTTTAATTTTTGCTTCCTTGAAAACCCATTTTTCTAATGTTGTGTTTTGCACTTTTTCACTGACTTTAAAACACACTGATTTTCACTTTCCCTTTGACATTTTGGCTCAAATGATGAAATTCTCGGCACATCTTTGTAGGGACTGTATGATAGAGCATTTGGCTAAGGAAACCATGACTGCATCTGAAAAGTCAAATGGCGATTGTTTGGAAAATTTTGTCATAAATGACCTTGTTTGACTTTTCTTCAAAATAGAGTTTTGAAGAAGAGTCGAAGTCTATCCATGTGACGATGAAGCTCTTTGAACCATAGCTGTGTAAGGGCCTCCCTCTGGCCTGCATGGATTTACTGGACATGTTTCAAAGACCAAATTGATGAATTCCTAGACCCAAACATAGAAAATGACTTTATCCTGTAAAGGACCAGACCTTGACTGTCATGGACTTTGGTGATTATTGGCAAAAGACCTGAGCCAGCAGAAGCCAGACAGGAGGGGAAATGATTAGCATGATTTTCTCCATCAGATCATGGCATTCCCCTAGCGAAATGCAGCTGAGTGAATGGAGAAGGACACCTAAAATTGAAATGCACAAAGAGTTTTGATCTCTGACGGAGGGCTGACTAGACCGACTCTAACAGAACGTAGTTTCACACAGTAAATAATTCATAGTAAGTAGTTTTGCATAGTATACTATTTCGCACATTAAACACAAGTCGTCTGGCTAAATCAAACATCATATAATAGCATGACCTCTTCTTTTGTCATACCAAGATTTAAGTTTCCTATAACAACTTTATGACAACAATAAAAAAATATGCAGACTCATTTACTTAAACACTAATTTTCTACTTATCTGGGATTCCTCAGTGTCTAAGAAAGTGCCTTCAGAATGACTACGCTCCTTCCTAACAATGGAACTGGAGATTACATCCAGGTTTACCCCCATAGCATTCACTTCCAGTACAGTTGAACAATAACCTCTACAGGTTAAGTTCTCAGACCTCAAGACCTCCACAGTCCAGTCTGGAACAATCAGATTCTTATATATCTAGAGAGTTTCGACTGGTCCAAAACCAACTCAGGACAACACTCCGACAGTGTTTGCATTCCTTCCTTTTTCCCCCAGGTCGTTTCCTTCTTTTGGTGGCTAACCCCTCTTTAATCCCCCCATTATATATTTTATCTCCAGGATTAGAATGAAAGGAATAACTGACTTCAACTGTTTCTTAGAAGTTTTAATTAGTTAATAGGTACTCATCTTGTTCCACTTAACAATTTTTATTCTAAAAGTATCACATGATATTTTTTTTTTCTAAACTGTTTTCCTACTTTTACTTGCAATTATCAGTAATAAAAAAAATTAACAAAACTCTAGAATTTACTTCAGTATCTGAGGGTGTTTCAATAGACTTGCACAAGTAATCTCAATATAAAACTATTGTCCACTAGTTTTAACATCATAAAACTAAAAATAATGCTTCCTTTACAATTAGAAAAATATTGTAGGTTAATGAAATCCAATATTTAAAATAATAAAGTGTAGTTAAAGTTGAATAATAATAATGTTATTAATAATACATTTTTTAATATTATAATCTAGTAAAAAATTATATGGATGATCGGTGTGTGAGTGATCTGAAATTAAATAGGAATGCAACAAATTACAGATATAACCATAAATATAGAGATGCAACCAAAATAACACTTCATTTCATTAATATCAAATATTGAAATATGCTTACAAATAGAATGAAAATAAGACTAGCTCGGGCAATGGTAGCTTATCTTTGAGAAGAGATGTGGCAGCTACATTCCTTTGAATTGTGTTACTATGAGGCTTGAAGGCTTATTTATTGTTGATAAAAAATGGAAAACCCTAAACATCCATACACCTAACCCTAGGAGATGAAGCGCCAAAACTATGGGCCCCGTTTGAGTAAATTGGTACATCAACTTCCCGGGGTCGTAACTTTGGCATATGATGTCTGTTTGACGTGCACAATACCTCGCTAAAAATATCTATCTGAGGACTACAACTTTAGAATGCCCAACGTTTGATCAAAATTCAATGTTGGTCCCGATTTTCACATTTAAAAAAAAAAAAAACAAAAAACAAAAAAACAAAAACAAAAAACAAAAAACAAAAAAAGTCGTTTAGGGTCTCAAAACGGCTCCGAAAGTTCAAGACCCGAAAAACTGCCAAAAATAGTAAATTGTGCTACAATTAATGAAACTGAAAAACTGAAAGAGACACTAGTTGGGGTCTAAGTGGAATAGGTAGGTGGCCACCAACATCTGCCTGGACTACTCCTCCCCCTTGGGAAGAAATCGTCCCCATTGCATTGAGTGCCTCCATGAGATGGGGAAGCTTCTATTGAACTTGATCCCTGGTGAGCCACTTGCCTTGGTGCAGGAGTTGGCCAGCTTTGACAACCTGACATAGTTGTATCTTTTGTTGTTCAGTGTTATTGACCTATGTGTACATAATCTGATCAGTTGTGGCCTATTCCTTGCAGTCTGGGTTTAACTCTTTTGGCGTGAGTTGTTTTGAAATGTCTGATGTGTCCAATAATGGTGGGAAGTATGTTTTAAGGCGATCCACATTGAAAACTGGATGTAACCCAAGGAATGGGGGAATGTTGAGCTCAAAAGCATTGTATCCCATAGCCTTGGTAATAGTGTAAGCACCATATTGGAGTGGTCTGAGCTTCATGGGCTCCTGTAAGGCGTTCTTTCTTCAAATGCAACCAAAATTTGTCACCCACCTGAAGCTTGTGTGGCACCCAATGTTGATCATGTTGCTGCTTGTATTTGGCATTTGACTTCTCCAAAATTTCATGAACTTGTTGGTGGATGTGTTGGATTCGTTCAATAAATCTGGTCGCTTTGTCAGTCTCGGACAACACATGTGTGGATTTTGTCTGTGTAGTTGCATGAGGCATGAAAACATCAATGAGACAATAGTTGAAATCCTAGACCCACTAGAAAGGGACTGCTACCAGTTGAGCTATGGAGAGCTATGTTATAATTGTGTTGCACATAGGGAAGACTATCATCCCAGGTTCATGGATGCTTGGAGTTGTGCATGTGAAGTGTGTGCACGATCATCCTATTGACGACCTCCATTTGGCCATTAGTCTGGGGATGGAAGGCATTCGACTTGGTTAGCTTGGTTTCCAATAGTGTCTAGAGGCTTGACCAGAATGTGCTTAGGAACCTGCTATCATGATCTGATATAATGGTTTACGGGATCCCAAAATGTACCCACACTCATTCAAAGAAGGTTTTAGTAGTGTCCTCTGCTGTGATGCCCTTCTTGCAGGCCATCAATATATCCATCTTAGAAAATATGTCCACGGCCACAAATACAAAATCATTACCATGCTTGGTAGAAGGGAAGCAAAACATATAGTCCATGGAGATGGATTCCCATCGCTGACTAGGAGTAGGAAGAGGAGTGTACAAGCCTTGCTTCTTGATGTTTGGCTTGGCGATGGCACGTGCAGTGTAGGATCTGATATATTTCCCAACATCCAGTCAGAGTTTGGGTCAATAAAATTACTTTTTAGTACATCCACAATTTTCTCCACACCAAAGTGTCCCGCAACCCGACTGTAGTGCGCCTCCCAATTCAACTTGTCATTCTCACTTGAAGGAACACAAAGGTGGCCCAGGTAGCATAATAATGCATCGACTCCTATAGGTGCAAATCAAGAACTTGTTTTCCATCTACTAGCATCTGGTATGTACAGGTGAACTTTGGATCATTTTTGTATAGTTGCGGCCATCCAGAGGTCTTGTGGCCACAAGAGTTGAGAACAATAGTCAGTGCTGCAATTGGGGTTCGAATGAGGCAATCTGCAATATTATTGGTGCTTTCCTTTTTGTATTTAATGTTCAAATGGAATTTTTGCAAATATGTAGACCACTTTTGATGGCGTTCGTTCTACAACTTCCCTGGTGTCTGTATAATCTAAAGAGGTCAGTGAGTAGTGTGGATCACTGTCTCCTTCCTTGGAATGTAATGCTTCCATTGCCAACAAACCTGCATGATGGAATACATCTCTTTATCATAGGTGGTGTACTTTTGAATTGTATCAAAAAGTGACTCACTATAATAGGTCATTGGATGCCCGTATTGGGTGAGGACTTCACCAATAGCATAGTTTGAGGCATTTGTCTCAAGTTCAAATGGTTGTTGCAGGTCTAACAATGTGACTACCAGTGCAGAGTAGAGTTAATGCGTCAACTCAATGAACGCCCTCTGTTGGGACTTGGACCAGGAAAACTTTTCTTTCACCCCGCCCTTAGTAATCTGACTTAAAGGCCAAGCGATATAGGAGAATCCCAACATGGACCTTTGATAAAAATTTGTAAGGCCCAAAAAGTTGCGAAGCTCCGTTAGAGTGGTGGGGGCTGGCTAATCCCGAATGACTTGGATCTTAGTCGGATCCACATGCACGCAATGTTAATCTATGATGTAACCCAAATATTGGACTTGCCTCATACCAAAGGTGCATTCTCAAAGTTGGCACACAGTTTGTGATCTGAAGGGTTTGAAAGACCCTTGTTAATGTGTTGCAAGTGTTCTTTTCAACTCTTGCCGAAGATGAGGATGTCGTCTTTATAACCAACCACAAATGAGTTGGTGAAGGGCCACAAGATGTCATCCATTAGCCTCATAAATTAGTAGGGGCATTTTTCAACCCCAAGAGCATAACCAACCTTTCAAAAAGGCCTTCCTTAAATTTGAAGGCAATCTTCCATACATTTGTGTGCATTATTTGAACCTGGTGATAGCCAAACTTCATATTGATCTTGCTGAAATACTTGGCCCCCTTGAGTTGGTCCAAAAGGTCATGAATCCATGGGATTGGATACCTGTTCCTGACAGTGATTTTGTTTAGTGCCCGATAATCAATGTAGAGCCTCCAGCTCCCATCCTTCTTCTATACATGTACAACTGGGCTCCCAAAAGGCGAGGAACTTGGTCGGATGTGCCCTTTTTGCAACAAAACCTGCATTTTCCACTTGATCTCTTCATTTTCCAGAATGAAGCGATGATATATTGACCCGTTAGGTAGAGGTGCTCTAGGAGTCATATCGATCGAATGCTTGACCTAACAATGCAAGGCTACCCCTGTGGGTGAGGAGAACATTTCCTTGTATTCTTCCATAACCGTATCCACCTACTTTTGTTGTGTGGGGGAACCCTTCCCAGGGACCATGGATGTTGCTATGATCTTCCCCTTTGAGAGAGAATCAGAAGGAGAATAAAGTTCCCAATCTGGGAGATGGTCTTACTGCATTGCTTAGCAAATATCAAAGAGATGGTGATCGGCAGGGCTACCTCCAGTATCCTGTATAACTTACTACCCAAAGAAATAATAACATAGTAGGGTCTAGACTCATATACAACATGTTGCTTCCACAAGTATGGTTATCCTAATAATACATCACAAACTTCAAGAGGAGAAACATCACACATTACCTCATACGTGAAGGGATTAATGTTGTAGGGAAGGCGACACTGTTGGTTGACGTAGAGATCTTGTCCTTGAGTGAAGCCACCCGATGGTGTATGGTTGTGGATGTGTTGTAGTCGATATGTCCAACTGCTTCATGACCTCTGCTAAAATGAGTTTCTTTTGGTTCCCGATGTCGACAATGAACTCCAACGGAGAACCCTTCACCCACATATGTGCGCAGAATAGGAATCAACCCCTCCTCTGGATTTTCTGGCTCAATCTTCTGGATCTTGGTGGTGGCCACAATGGCACTGGGTTCTATGTTAATGATCTGCTTCCCTTTTTCATTCCCTTTATTGGGTTCTGACTCAGAGTCAGAACATGCGTCTGATTCGGAAGCCTTCAGCTCAACCACTAGTGACTGCTTGGCCCGACACTCACTTGTGTTGTGAGTGGATCTCTTATGGAAATCACACCACTTTCCCATGTCCTTATTTGTCTTCGTGGTGTTGTTCTTTACTTGTGGCTTCTGTGGGTTATCATTGGTTGTCCCGCCTTGGCTTTTCCCTTTTCTCTGCAGTTTGGGGGTGCCTTTCCCTTACTTCAGATTCACATATCCAAAGTCTCATTTTTTCTGTTTAAATTTCTGCTCAATCTTGACAGCGTATTAGTACGTCGTGCAGAGCGAGGAGATGTCCAGGAACTCCATCTCATCCTGGATGTACCTGTGTAGACAGCCACGGTACTTGAGTACCAAATGTTTCTCAGAATCCTTGATACCAAACTTCGTGCGAAGGGTATGAAAAACATTGGTAAACTCTGACACGTCTTGGTCCCTTCCCTGCCACAATGTGGTCCACTTTATGTATTTATCCTCATAACTCCCGATAGCATAGTAATGCTCCATGATGGCTCCTGGTATGAATTCCAAGTGGGTGCAATCGAAAATAGTGAGGGTGTACTCTCATCCTTCTTCTCATAGTAGGTTTCCCACTAGTCCTTGATGTGGGGGGCGACTTTGAGAAGTGAAAAAGTAATCTTTTCCTGGTTGGAAAAATAATGAACAGAAAATTATCCTTATAACAGATTTAACCATTTATCTACAACGTCTGCATCTATTTGACCCTCAAATATGGGGATGTCAAAGTTAACTTGTATCTTAAAGGGTGTGGCACTTCCAGAGTAGCTGCTGGAAGGAGATGTGTCGCCCTTGGGTAGCCACTGAAATATCTGGGCAAAGTTGTCCATCATCGTGTTCCTCTGTCGCTCGAGGGCTTCTTTGAGCTATATTTTGAAAGGATCTCCTGCCCCCTCCTATTTTTTCTCTTTTGACATGGGAGGCCATCAGGATTTGCGAGGATGGTCATGTAAATGTTTGACTAGTTGGAGCCCTAACTCCTATATCCCGACCTCATTGGGGGCATGCAAAGAAAAACAGAGAAAGAGAAAACTGCTTTGATACAACTGATCTGAACTTAAACAAAAATGCAACAAATTACAGATATAACCATAAATAAAAAGATACAACAAAAATAAGACTTCATTTCATTAATATCAACTACTAAAATATACTTACAAACAAAATGGAAATAAGATTATCTCTGGCGATGGTAACATATCTTTGAAAAGAGATGTGGCAGCTACATGCCTTTGAACTGTGTTACAATGAGGCTCGAAGGCCTATTTATTATTGAGAAACAATGGAAAACCCTAAACATCCAAAAACCTAACCATATGAGATGAAGCAACAAAACTATTGGCCCTGTTTGGGTAAATTGGTACATTAACTTCCCAGGGTCGTAATTTTGGCATACGATCTTCGTTTGACGTACACAATACCTCGTTAGAAAGATCTATCTGAGGACTACAACTTTTGAGTGGCCCATGTTGACCTTGGTTTTCCCAAAAAACATCATTTAGGGCCTCAAAACAGTGCCAGAAGTTCAGGACCTGAAAAACTGCCAAAAATAGTAAACTATGCTACAATTAAGGAAACTATAAACTGAAAGAGACAGTGGTGGGGGTCCAAGTGGAATAGGCGGGTGGCCACAACCATCCACCTGGATCAGTGAGAGAGACCATTGTTTGTGGGTAGTTAGTGCGTTAATTAATGGTGGTCTTTGGGACAATTGTTAGTGGCATTTTTTCTCCCACTAGGCAGTGGGTATTTAATCTATTTAGATTTAAACTTTATTTTCAACATTTTAAAGTTGGCCTTCAAAGTCATTTTAAAAACTACAACTTCAATTAATTTTTGAGTTAAGAGATTGCTAGGAATATATATCATTTTGTACTTGCTCTTGCTTTGGATATAATATTTTTCATTGAATGTGAATTTTTTCAACTCCAATCATATCATTTTCGCTTACTCTTATTTCAAATTATAATATTTCCAAATGAATCGAAGTTACTAAACTCAAATAATTTTTTTTTAGTCTCAATGAATTTTGGTAACAGGTTTACTTATTAGGTACAAGAAATTACAAAATTAAAGTTAGTATTAGTATGAGAAATATAAAGAAATTTAATTTCAATTAGGGTGATCTTGGGTGGTTGGGAGGAAGGACTGAAATCCTCCCCACCCAGTTTCAATTATTGCAAATAACATGACAAATGTTTACCATATGACTATATATATAGTAAATGAATTATAAGTAAAAATATGAAGAGAAAAGAAAAGAAAGAATAAAGGTATGGAATGAGTTAAAAAAAAAGGAAGAAAGAATAGAAAGAATAGAAAAATATGTAAAGAGAAAAGTTGAAGACGGTAAAGAGTGGAATATAGAGTTAAGTAATTAAGAATAACATCATACAAAAAAAACATAGAAAATGAATGAATATGGAAACCTAGAAGAATTGTGTTTAGGGCAATAAATGTTAAAGAAGGAAAACATTTAATGTTGATAATGTAATTATCTTAGTAAATCTAGTTTTACCATTCACACAGTTGCATAACCATTGGGAGTTATGTAACGAACCATTTGAATATTAAATTGGTGATTGCCTGAGAGGCTTGTTGTAATGTTTAGAGAGTCATTTTGACCTGGAGCAATAAGAATCCCAGTCGCTTGCTCTGTGGAAGTTTCCTTGAGACACTATCAAGGTTTTACCAAGTAAATTCTTTGTATTTCTTGTTGTGTGATTCAATTTATATTTTTTTGCATTTATTTCATACTTAAACGTTAACAGGCTCAAAATACCAACGAGTGGTATCAGAGCATTATTGTTGTGAGGTCCGTGAGGTATAATAAAGACTGTAAGTCTGAAAGAAACTAGAGTCAAAACTGTTGAATTATGTTGCACATAAGAAGCGCAGTTGACCCTGTCTGGACCAAAGACGTCAATTTTTTTCAGGCTATGAGAGTTTGCGTACAATTGATTGCAGTCTTCACTAAAATATTCTGCACAATATGATTGAAAAATTAAATTCATTTCTTCCGTCGCTGACTTCACCAAAGAGTCTGCACAATTATGACTGAAAAATGAAACAATGTCTGCAAACCGAAAGAGTCTGCATACAATAAATCGTTGTTGACTGATGAAAGAAAGGGCATATTTGTTTGTGCAGAGAAAACGAGAAAGTTTTGGTTGTCTAGGTTCAGAGATGACACAAGCACATAAATACAGGCACTTCTATGATCAGAATGATGAAAAGGTGGTTCCTGGTGTAAGAAAGGTTGTATTTTCTTATGGAGAGAAAATGAGAAAGCTTTGGTTTTCGAGAAATTACAAAGATTCTTTTTTATTTTATTTGGTGAATATTTTTTGAAGAGTAAATAATTTTTGAGTTATGGTTGGGCAGGGTTTACTATTTCAGAAATTGATGTTTTTTTTTTTTTTAAGTAGAGTTTTTAGAAGAATTAGTAGAAATATTTTATTTGGTTTCTGAATAAAAAAAAAAGGGAAAGCAAGGTTTCTTTGTTTGAAGAAAATAAAACAATTTTTTGGATATTCTAGATTTTGTTATAAAGGAATAAATTCATATTTTTAAATTGTTAACCCTAGTAGAATTTTTTTTGAAAGAACTCAGCCATTAAACAAATGAATCTTGAAAGAGCTAGTGTAGGAAGAAAATGACTAAAATGATTAATTCTAAGTTTGAGGTGGAGAAGTTCACCAGTAGGAACAATTATGCATTGTGGAAAATGAAGGTACGGGATTTTCTCGTGCAACAAGGGTTTCATAAAACATAAGATGGGGTTATAAAGAAACATGCTGGCATGACAGATTTGGATTGGGAAGACTTGGATGCTCGAGCTGTCAGTACTATCAGGCTGTGCCTTGCAAATGAAGTTCTCTTCAACATTGTTGGAGAAACCTCAACAACATATTTGTGGGGAAAATTGGAAACATTGTATATGACCAAATATTTAACCAATAGTATCTATTTGAAGAGGCAGTTGTATAGCCTCTGGATGAACTAGCGTACTCAAGTTGCACAACACTTAAATGTATTTAAGACACTTATTTGTTAGTTGTTAGATATGGATTTTAAATTTGAAGAAGAAGATAAAGTTCATACCTTGTTATGTTCCTTGCCTGAGTCTTGGGATCACTTTATGACTTCTATCAGTTTGAGCACAACCAAATCTTTAGAATTTGATTTTGTTGTGAGAGCTCTGTTATTTGAAGAAGTACGGAGCAAGTCTAGCATTGAAACTTCCATGCCATAAGCTATGGTAGCCAGAGGTCAATCCAAGGAAAGAGGAGAGAAAGAAATAAGTTCTTCCAAGTCAAAATCAAAAGGCAAGAAGTGTAAAGTCAAATGCTGGTATTACAACAAAACAAGGCATCTCAAGAAAGACTGTTGGAAAAGAAAGGAGTCCTTTGAAAATCCAAAGAAGGAAGAAATCAAGTTGATTTAGGTATGATTGAAGAAGTTTTATCTATTGAATTAGGTATGGTATATGCAGCTATGCATGTTTCCAATGTTTCTCAACATTATGATAATTGGTTGTTAGATTATGGTGCTTCTCATCACGTGATTCCACACAGAAATTGGTTCACTCCATATCAAGCTGTGAATGGTAGTTTTGTATTTATGGGTAATAATATATCTTGTCAAACTGTTGGGGTTGGAAATGTTGGAATTAAAATGTATGATGATACAATTAGAACATTGACTGATGTTAAACATGTATCTGAGTTGAGAAATAATTTCTTTGGGAGTATTGGACTCGGAAGGTTAAAAGTTTACAAGTCATAATGAAGTTCTAATAGTTTCAAAGGGTGCCCTGGTTATTGTTGTAGGTTTTAACCCCGTACAAAAATTACCTTCATACGAATTCTAAAAACAAAAAATAAACAATGGCATGAGCATAAAACATAAAACAAATATACACAGAGATTTTCCCTTGGATCCCAAAATCAGGACTACCATATTGATTTTTCATTATGTTCCTTTAAATGTTACAATACATATATATACATGCCGAAGCATCCATAAGCCCCAATCCATTAACCATGGATTAGAACATAATCATAGTTCCCTTGACCAAATCTACAAAATATCATGGACAAAAAATCATCATGCCCAAAATCATGTGCGAAATCCATGCACAAAACCATAGGAAGGTTTTCCCACCTAATATAGGGTCCAAAACATTTTTCCTTGAGAGTTGCCCCAGACCCTGTGCAGGGGCACTACCGCCCCCTTGCTTACCCCCCAACAAGGGGGAGGCATCCGCCCCCCTATGAATGGGGTAGTTGTGGAAAGAATATAACATAACCCAACTTTCTTCCACTTGTTGTTTTCTTTCCACATGAGAGCTTATTCATTGATCCAACCCTGCAGCGCCTGTTACTTCTCTACACCAAGAGAAATTCTCAGTGTTCACAAACTTTGTCAACGCATTTACAGTATTCTTCATAGTGTCCACCTTTACCAACAACACCTTTTTTCCTCAACCATATCCCTCACAACGTGATACTGAACATCAATGTGCTTGTCTTTGAATGATAAGTAGGGTTCCTTGCCAAGAACATTGCACTTTAGTTGTCACATTCTATCCTTATAGCTCGCTATACTAACCCTATACTTGGACACAATCTCTGCAACGAAACTGCTTCCTTTCTTGCATGAGTGGCTACCATGTATTCTTCCTCTATAGTTGAAAGTTCCACTACAGACTGTCTCTTACTCATCCAACTGACTGCACCTCCAATTAGGTTAAACACATACCCACTTGTAGATCTTCTTTGACCCAGATATGTAGCCCATTCTGCATCAACAAAACCACGAATGTCCAAAAATCTTTCCAATCCTTGTCTTCCTTGGTAGCACAAACCATAATCACTAGTGCCATGCAAATACCTGAAAACCCGCTTCACTGCTGTCCAATCCTCCTTTCCTGGTTTTGACATAAACCTGCTCAATACTCCCACTACATGTGTAATGTCTGGTCTAGTGCATACCATTACATACATCAGGCTATTGACTACACTTGCATATGGAACACGAGACATGTCCTCTTCCTCTTCTTGTGCCTTGGGACACTGTTCAACATATAATTTTACACCTACAAGAATAGGAACCTTCACTAGTTTACTATCCTGCATATTAAACCTCTAGAGTATTGTCTCATCATACTTCCTCTGGTTTAACTAGAGATTCCTCTTTGCCCAATCTCATTTAATTTCCATGCCCAAGATATAGTTTGTAGCACCAAGATCTTTCATGTCGAATTTGGAGGATAATTTGGTCTTTAAATCTTGGATAATTTCTTTGTCATTTCCAACTAGCAACATATCATCCACATACAATACCATATAAATAACATGGTCACCAATTAATTTAAAATACACATAGTGATCTTCTTTTATTCTGGTGATGCCAAGTCCCCGTATAAATATATCAAATTTCTGATACCACATCCTTAGTGACTGTTTTAACCCATACAAAGGCTTTTTTTAACTTGCATACCAATTATTTCTTACCCTTCACCGTAAAGTCTTCAGGTTTCTTCATGTAGATCTCTTCTTCCAGATCCCTATGAAGAAATGTTTTCTTCACATCCATCTATTCTACCTCAAACTAAAAAGTAGCAGCAACAGATAAAAGTAATCTAATAGAAGCTACCTTGGAAATAGGAGAAAAATATCACCAAAATCAATTCCCGACACTTGGGAATAACCTTTTTCTACCAGCCGAGCTTTGTATTTATCCACCTTTCCTTCTACATTCATCTTCTTCTTAAACACCCATTTGCTTCCAATGGGTTTCCTTCCAGCCAGCAACTCCACCAGATCCCAAGCCTCATTTTTGTGCAAAGATGCCATTTCATCAACCATGGCTTCTTTTCAGAGTTTGCCATCCTCTGAATCTACTGTTTCCCTCATAGTTATTGGATTATGATCAATAATAGATAAAGTAAAATTTGAACAGAAAGCAGATGGACTATACCTTTCTGGTTGTCTTCTTTCTCTAACTGATCTTCTCACAATTGTAGTTTGTGGCTCTTCATCTTCTAATTTCTCTTCTCTTGTATAGTCTGATTCTTCCTTCTTTAGCACACACTCTATTTTATTAGATTCCTTTGGTAGGAATTCATGTTTAATAACATCTTTCACCTCTCTAAACACCACATCTCAGCTATACACAACCTTCCTTGTTTCTGGGTTCCAAAGATTATAACCTTTTAAACCATCCTTATATCCAATAAAGAGGACCTTTCCAGATTTACTATCCAAATTTGTTATTTTCTCCTTTGGAACATGTACATATGCATCACATCCAAATACCCTCATATGTGAAAGAGAAAGTTTCTTACCATTCCATACCTCTTGTGGAGTATTATCCTCCAACGCTGATGAAGGTGATCTGTTGACCAGGTAACATGTAGTCTCCACTGCCTCTGTCCAGAATTCCTGTCCAAACTCGACACCACTGAGCATGCTTCTTGCCCTTTTCGTCAATGTATTTTTCATTCTTTCTGCAACTCCATTTTATTCAGGTGTGTATGGATTATTATTTTGTTGTGCTTTACCACTCTTCTTACAAAACTCTTCAAATTCCTTCTTGCAAAACTCTCCAACATTATCTGTCCTCAACACCTTTATCTTCTTCTTTGTTTGGTTTTCCACCAGAGCCTTAAATTATTTAAACCTGTCAAAGACTTTAGATTTCTTCTTGACGAAATATTTTCATGTATTCCTTGAGAATTCATCTATAAATGATACAGTACACAGACTTTCCCAGTGACAGAACTGGCACAAGTCCAAACACATCACTGTGCACAATCTCTAATATTTGTTTTGCCCTCTTACCACTAGAGGGGAAACTCCGCCAATTCTACTTCCCATATAAACATTTTTCACATAAATCAAAATCCAGAGAGCTATTATACATACCCTCTACCATACCATTACCATGAAGTATTCGAAGGCCCTTATCTCCAATATGTCCAAGCCTTTGATGCCATTGCATAGTCTTTTCTCTAGAGACGACTAGATTTTCTTCTCCACTTTCAGGAACCAAAAAACTGTTGCACCCATCAATAACAGTGTTATCTTGAAGCTTGTACAGAGTTCCAATCTAAACTCCCCACATCAATACTAGTGCTCCCCAAACCATCTTGCAGGTATCTTTATCGAACACTGTTTTTAAACTTGCATGATCTAGCTTGCTTACAGAAATCATATTTTTGGTGAATGTAGGAATATGCAAAACACCTGGAAGTGTTCTAATCCTTACATCTTGAAACTTCAACTTGACTTTTCCGTGACCAAAGATTCTAGCCTTCCAGTCATCCCCTAAGAAGACATCACCACCATCATATTTCTCACACTCACAGAACCACTCTCTATGGGGAGTGAAGTGAAAGAATGCACCTAAGTCAATCAACCATGGCTCATGATCTACATGTGTACTTGAAGAAGAAGCCAAGTACACATCCCCACCTTCATTTGAGGTGGTTTTCGCCTTTGCAGAAGGAGCATCAACAGATTCCTTTCCTTTCTCAGGAGTTTTAGATTTATAGTCCCCTTTGAAGTGCATTTCCAGCACACCTTTACAGGTTTTCCTGGAGATTTAGATCTCCCACTCGAGGACATTTTTTTTTGTTTTTTGTTTTTTTTGTTATGAGACTGTCCTCATACAGACAAGGCATCACCATTCTGGCACCCCATATTTTTCTATTTCATCTCCTTTGACAACAAGGATGAGACTATTTCATCAAACTACAAGGTAGTTGCATTGCTACCTATTGCAACAACCAGACCATCCCACGAATCTGGTAGCAAACACAACAAACTAATGCACTTATCTTCATCTGAAATTTTAATATCAATGGATAATAACTGGCTTACCACAGTAGTAAATGCATTTAGATTCTCTGTCACCAAGTCTCCATCTTTCATCCTCAGGTTATACAACTTTTTCCGTAGGAATAGTTTATTCACTAGAGACTTATATTGGTACAACGTCCCTAACTTGTCCCACAAAGCCTTCGTCAAAGCTTCCCATGATACATTCCGTAATACTAAATTTGAGACACACAATCGTATTTTTCTCTTTTCCTTCCCATCCAACTTCACCCAGTCTTCAGCTGACATTGTTGTTGGTTTTAGTACCTGGATCTATCACGATCCACTAATCTTTATCCACCAGCAGATCCTCCATCTTGATTTTCCACAACTCAAAACTCTAGCCATTAAATTTCTATATGTCTATCTTTCCATTTCTCACCATCTTCTTTCTCCACAAGAATCGATCTTGCAGATCTCCCACTGAACAGGGTCTACCATAGGCCTGAGCAAAACCCCTCAATAGAAAAGGTGTTCCCTTGAAGCCAAAACATTTCTGATACCAAATGTATGTTTTAACCCCGTACAAAAATTACCTGCATACAAATTCCAAAAACAGAAAATAAACAATGGTGCAAGCATAAAACATAAAACATATATACACAGATATTTTCCCCTGGATCCCAAAAACTAGACTACTAGATTGATTTTTCATTATTTTCCTTTCAATGTTACAATACATATATATACATGTTGAAGCATCCATAAACCCAAATCGATTAACCCTAGATTAGAACATAACTGTAGTTCCCTTGACCAGATCTACAAAATACCATGGATAGAAGACCATCATGCCCAAAACCATGTGTGAAATCCATGCACAAAACCATAGGTAGGTTCACCCACCTAATATAGGGTCCAAAAAAATTTCCCGGGGGAATGCCCCAGACCTCGTGCAGGGGGGCTACCACACCCCTACTTACCCCCCAGCAACGCACGACACAACATACGGGGGGCTTATCGCGCCCCGGTGCGTGGGGTAGTCGTGAAAAGAATATAACACAACCCAACAATTATGAAGATAGAGAAGATCTGAAATCTTTATAGAATTAAAGGAAGTACTCAAGTTAGTGAGGTAGTGACTATATCTGAGAAGGCAGAACAAGATATTTGCGTATGGCATCAGCGGATGGGCCACATGACCAAAAGGGCCTTTACATATTGATGAATCACAAATTACTTCTTAATTTGAAATCATTGAGTTTGGATTTTTGCAAACATTATGTATATGGAAAACAATGTAAACATAAATTTAAAATCGAAAGTCATAATAGCAAAGGAATTTTGGACTATATTAATTCTAATCTTTGGGGACCATCTCCTACAATATCTTATGGAGGTTCATTTTACTTAGTAAAATTTATTGATGATTACTACAGGAAAGTGTGGATCTATATGTTAAAAATAAAAGTTGATATGTTTAATGTCTTTGAACATTTTAAAGCTATGGTTTAAAAGAAAATAGACAAATCAATTAAATGTTTGAGAACTAACAATGGCGATGAATTTACTTCCTTAGAATTTGAACAATATTGCAATGATGAAGGGATTGTTAGACATAAAATTTTTGTCTATACTCCTAAGCAAAATGACCTTGTTGAACGTATGAATTAGACTCTTATGGAGAGAGCCAGAAGCATGGTCAACAATGATAACTTGCAGAAGGAGTTGTGGGGAAAAACAATATCTACTACTTGTTATTTGGTAAACATATCACCTTAAGTTTTCATTAATTGTAAAATTCTTGAAGAAGTTTGGTCAAGTCAATCTTGTGATTATTTACATTTAAGAATTATTGGTTGTGATGCATATGCTCTTATTCCAAAGACTCAACGTTCTAAGTTAGACCCAAAATAAAAATGTTATGTCTTTGTTGGGTATAACAATGTGATGAAAGGATATAGGTTTTGGGATTGTTCTTCAAGTAAGATAATCATTAGTAGAGATGTAACATTTAATGAATATTCTCTTTTAAACTGACCCAATTCTACTTCCCATATACACAATTTTCACATCAATCAAAATATAGAGAGCTATTAGACATACCTTCTACCATACAATTACAATGAAGTATTCGAAGGCACTTCTCTCCAATATGTCCAAGCCTTTGATGCCATAGCATGGTATTTTCTCTAGAGACCACTAGATTTTCTTCTCCACTTTCAGGAACCACATAATTGTTGCACCCATCAATAACAGTGCTACCTTGAAGCTTTTACAGACTTCCAATCCGAACTCCCCACATCAATACTAGTGATCCCTGAAACATCTTGCAGGTATTTTTATCGAACATTGTTTTTAAACCTGCATGATCCATCTTGCTTACAGAAATCAGATTTCTAGCAAATGCAGGAATATGTAGAACACCTAAAAGTGTTCTAATCCTTCCACTTTGCAACTTCAACTTGAATTTTCCGCGACCAATGATTCTAGCCTTCCGATCATCCCCTAAGAATACATCACCACCATCATATTTCTCATACTCACAAAACCACTCTCTATGAGGAGTGAAGTGAAAGGATGCACCTAAGTCCATCAACCATACCTCATGATCTACATGTGTACTTGAAGAAGAAGCCAAGTACACATCCCCACCTTCATTTGAGGTGGTTTTTGCCTTTGTAGAAGGAGCATCATCAGATCCCTTTCCTTTCTCAAGATATTTAGATTTACAGTCCCTTTTGAAGTGCCCTTCCTTTCTGCATTTCTAGCACACCTTTACAGGTTTTCTTGGAGATTTAGATCTCCCACTCGAGGACTTATTTTTGTTTCTGTTATGGGACTGTCCTCGTACAGACAAAGAATCACCATTCTGGCCCTCCATATTTTTCTGTCTCATCTCCTCCAACAACAAGGATGAGACTATTTCATCAAACTACAAGGCATGTGCATTGCTACCTATTGCAACAACTAGACTATCCCATGAATCTGGTAGAAAACACAACAAATTGATGCACTTATCTTCATTTGAAATTTTATTATCAACAAATAATAACTGGCTTACCACAGTATTAAATGCATTCAGATGCTCTGTCACCGAGTCTCCATCTTTCATCCTCAGGTTATAAATATTTTTATGTAGGAATAGTTTATTCACCAGAGACTTATATTGGTACAACGTCCCTAACTTGTCCCACAAAATCTTCGTTGAAGCTTCCCCTGATACATTCAACAATACTGAATTTGAGACACTCAATTGTATTTTTCTCTTTGCCTTCCGATCCAACTTCGCCCAATCTTCAGCTGACATTGTTGTTGGTTTAGTACCCAGATCTATCATGATCCACTAATCTTTATCCACTAGTAGATCCTCCATCTTGAGTTTCCACAACTCAAAACTCTAACCATTAAATTTCTCGATATCTATCTTTCCACTGCTCACCATCTTCTTTCTCCACAAGAATCAATCCCGTTGATCTCCCACTGAACAAGGTCTAACACAGGCTCGAGCAAAACCCCTTGACAGAAAAGGCATCCCCTTGAAGTCAAAACATATCTAATACCAAATGTATGTTTTAACCCCGTACAAAAATTACCTGCATACGAATTCTAAAAACAAAAAATAAACAATGGCACAAGAATAAAACATAAAACATATATACACAGATATTTTCCCCTGGATCCAAAAACCGAGACTCCTAGATTGATTTTTCATTATGTTCCTTTCAATTTTACAATACATATATATACATGTCGAAGCATCCATAAAACCCAATCCATTAACCTTGGATTAGAACATAGTCGTAGTTCCCTTGACCGCATCTGCAAAATACCATGGATAGAAAACCATCATGCCCAAAACCATGTGTGAAATCCATGCACAAAACCATAGGTAGGTCCGCCCACCTAATATAGGGTCCAAAAACATTTCCTGGGGGACTGCCACAAACCTCATGCAAGGGGGCCACCACCCCCCTGCTTACCCCCCAACAATGCCCGATGCAACATATAGGGGGGCTACCACGCCCCCGCGGGTGGGGTAGTCGTGGAAAGAATATAACACGACCCAACAGTTATGAAGGTAGAGAAGATCTTAAATATTTATAGACTTAAAGGAAGTACTCAAGTTAGTCAGGTAGTGACTATTCTGAGAAGGAAGAACAAGATTCTTGTGTATGGCATCAGTGGATGGGCCACATGAGCCAAAAGGGCCTTTAGGTATTGATGAATCACAAATTACTTCTTAATTTGAAATCACTGAGTTTGGATTTTTGCAAACATTGTGTATATGGAAAACGATGTAAACATAAATTTAAAACCAAAAGTCATAATAGCAAAGGAATTTTGGACTATATTAATTCTAATCTTTCGGTACCATCTCCTACAATATATTATGGAGGTGCATCTTACTTCGTAACATTTATTGATGATTACTACAGGAAAGTTCGAGTCTATATGTTAAAAATAAAAATTTATTTGTTTAATGTCTTTGAACATTTTAAAGCTATGGTTGAAAAGAAAATAGACAAATCAATTAAATGTTTAAGAACTAACAATAGCGATGAATTTACTTCCTTAGAATTTGAACAATATTGCAAGGATGAAGGGATTGTTAGACATAAAATTGTTGTCTATACTCCTAAGAAAAATGACATTATTGAATGTATGAATTAGACTCTTATGGAGAGAGCCAGAAGCATGGTCAACAATGCTAACCTGCAGAAGGAGTTGTGGGAAAAAACAATATCTACTACTTGTTATTTGGTAAACAGATCACCTTATGTTTCCATTAATTGTAAACTTCCTGAAGAAGGTTGGTCAAGTCAATGTTATGATTATTCACATTTAATAATTTTTGGTTGTGATGCATATGCTCTTATTCCAAGAATCAACGTTCTAAGTTAGACCCAAAAGAAAAATGTTATGTCTTTGTTGGGTATAACAATGCGATGAAAGGATACAAGTTATGGGATCCTTCTTCAAGTAAGATAATCATTAGTAGAGATGTAACATTTAATGAATATTATCTTTTAAAATACGATATTAAAAAAGTTGAACATGCACAGGTATCACCAAATCATAAAATTTAATTGGAGACTCAACCTTTTTTGGAAATTCAAAATGAAGAAGAGACTTTTGAAGAAAAACATGAAGAAGATGTAAAAGATATTGTAGAAGTTCAGGAACCATTTTAGCAACGGATCACTTGAAGGAGGTCTACAATGGAAAGAAAAACACCCAAAAGATATGAATATTTTGCTTCATCTATTGCATTGATTACTGAAGATGGGGAACCTTCTTGTTATCAGAAGAAATGGACGATGCAAATATTGAAAAATGGAAGAAGTCTATGAATGAAGAAATGGATTCTTTATCCAAGAACAAAACCTGGGATCTTGTAGAACTTCCTAAAGGGGGAAGTGTTGTTGGATGCAAATGGGTCTTCAAATTGAAGAAAAATGCTGATGGAAGTATTGAAATATATAAGGCGATATTGTTGGTGAAAGGGTATTATCATGTAGAAGGTTTAGAATTTCATGAGATTTTTTCACCAGTTGTAAAACTTGTTTCTATTTGTACTATGTTAGCACTAACTACATTATTTGATCTTGAGTTAGAACGATTATATGTTAAAACAACATTTCTTCATGGAGATTTGGATAAAGATATATATGTGGAACAACCTGAAGGTTTTTTACAAGGTCGCAACAGAAGATTAGTTTGCAAACTCAGGAAATCATTGTATGGCCTGAGGCAGTCTCCCAGGAAGTGGTATAAGAAGATTGACTTCTTCATGGTGAGCCATAAATTCACTTGAAGTGAGTATGATCATTTTGTGTGCTTTAAGAGTTTCAATGACAAATTCATTATCTTGGTATTGTATTTTGAAGATATGATTATTGCAAGGAAAAGCATGGAAGAAATCAACAGATTAAAGGCTCATCTTTCGAGGATAGTTGATATGAAGGATCTTGGAGTTGAAAAACATATCTTAAGCATAGATATACATAGATAATAGAAAAATAGAAAGCTCTGGTTATCACAGTAGAAGTATGTGGATAAAATAATTGCAAAGTTCGATATGGACAATGTGAAACATGTTACTATTCCTTTAGCTTCCCATTTTAAGATTTCTTCGGGTTTGAGTCCTAGAAATGATGAAGAAAATAAGTATATGTCTCGTGTACCATATGAAAATGCGGTAGGAAATTTAATGTATGTAATGGTATCTACAAGACCTAACATTTCACATGCAGTTGGATTTGTCAACAGGTTCATGGAAAATCTAGGAGAAGAACATTGATGATCAGTGAAATGGGTGCTTTAGCTTTTGAGAGGCACACGTGACCACTGTGTCATGTTTAATGGTTGTGGAGATTTAGTCTGCAGATACATGGATGCTGATTATGCAGGTGATTTGGAAAAGAGGAGATCTACTACAAGATATGTCTTTACTCTTGCAGGTGGATCAATTAGTTGGATGTCAAAACTTCAAGATACAATTGCTTTGTCCACTACTGAAGTAGAATATATAGCTATTTCAAATGCCTGTAAAGAGGCAATCTAGTTGAAAGGTCTATCTGATGAGCTTGGAAGGATGCAGGAGAAAGTGAATATATTTTCTGATAGTCAAAGTGTTATTCATTTGGCTACAAATCCAACTTATCATAGCAAGACTAAGTGCATTAATGTTACATACCATTTTGTAAGACACATGATCAATGGCGGAAAAGTAAATCTCAAGAAGGTCCACACACAAGAGAATTGTGTAGACATGTTCATGAAACCAGTATTGGCAGAGAAGTTATGATGGTGTTTGGCTTCTATTGGATTACATAAGAGACGATGACTGGGCATGGGCAAAGGATTAGGAAAATTGTTGTCAATGTGGAGATTGTAGAAGAATGACAACAATTAATGTTAATAATGTAATTATCCGAGTAAATCTAAGTTTACCATTCAGACAATTGCACAAACATAGTGAGTTATGTAACGAAATGTTTGAATATTAAATTGGTGATTGCTCAAGGGGCTTGATGTAATGTTTGGAGAGTCATTTTGACCTGGAGAAATGATAATGTTAGGTTTCAAGCTACTGAGGAAGTTTTTTGTAGCATGATCCGGATTACCCACAGTTTCTAGTTCATTCTGCCGACGTTTCAAACCCCAAAGGGGGTCCATCATCAGGACAAATCAAATTATCTGATTTGTCCTGATGATGGACCCCCTTTGGGGTTTGAAACGTCGACAGAATGAACTAGAAACTGTGGGTAATCCGGATCATGCTACAAGAAATAATAATTTCAATCCCTTGCCCCATGGAGGTTTCCTTGACACACTATCAGGGTTTTACCACGTAAATTCTTTGTGTTTCTTGTTGTGCGATCCAGTTTCTATTTCTTGTGCATTTTTTTCATATTTAAATGTTAATGAGCTCAAAATACCAACAATAAAAGACAAGGATAGAGAAAAAAACATGGTAAATATAGATTTTAATATAAGAAGAGGAGATCAAAATTAAAGAAACTCAAATTAGAAAGAAATAAATTTAGACTCTTAGTTTTTGTGTTTTACTGAAGAGTGGATTATACAGGTAGAGAGTAAACCATCTATAAAAAACAAGGCTTACACCATATTGTTGTTGAATTTATAACATTGTCGTTAGATATCAATGAAAATGTTGAGATATTGAAGTGATTATTGAAGTAAATGAGAATAACTAGGTCCACATCTAAATATTAAAATCAATAGCTTGAAGCAACATCATAGTAAGAATGTAGTCCTCTCTATTTAGAAATATAAATTGACATAGATTTTAAAATAGAAGTTGACATAAAAATTTAAATAGATATTGAAATTGACATGTACACTGAAATCAATGTATTGATTTTAATGTACATGCATTAACATAATACTCTCAAGAAGAATAAGAGACATTTATGTATGCAACCATGTGATGGAGTTTGACTCCTGACAAAATGAATTATAAAAAAACCATTGTCTTTTGGACATAATGTACCAACAAGATTCACTTGGATGCATAGGTTAACATCACTACAATCAACATATAGAAATAATGAAAAGGAAGATGAACATTAGTTGTAGTCACAATAATATCAAAGCTCACAAATACTTGTTATCTTATTAATATCTCAAGATATCATCTACGTCTCTTTGACAATAAAAAATATAATTGGATATTCAAGTTAATTGATCTTTCTAATTCTTAAAAAAAATTATTTTCATGTACATGCATTTATTTTAGTATAAATTTTACATCATTTATAGATCAATTCATCTATAAATTGACATGTACACTGAAATAAATGCATTATAATTTATACACAAATTGAAATAGGAAGTGAAATTGACATGTAAACTAAGCTTTGATTTCAGTGTACATGTTTCATAATTTCTAAATCAACACATCTAGAAATTTACATGTACACTAAAATCAATGGGTTATAAATTGAATAGAACTCGATATTGAATAGAAAATTGACATAGAAATTGAAACTAAGATTGGGTCACATAGAAATTAGCATAGAAATAGAAATAGAAATAGAAATAGATATAGAAATTGATAGTGAAAGTCAAATTGACATGGAATAAAGATAAAAATTGAATAGAAATTGAAATTGCCATGGAATAAAGATAAAGTTTGAATAGAAATAGAACTTGAAATTGACATGTACATTGCAATCAATTCATTGATTTATCTGTAAATGTATTGATTTCAATGTACATTATTCATCGTTCAAGATTTTTATTTTATTTCTATTCATCCCTAATAATTTATGAGTGGGGAAGCCTAATATTCAACCCTATGGCCCTACTAATGCTATGTAATTAATGGTAATGCTAATTTTTCTACAGTTTCATCCTTTTACTTAAATTTTTAACATTAACATTAATTGCTTTAGGATGTTTGAGAGTGGTTCTAACCTCATTGGATTTCTTATGGAGAAAGTGGAAAATTATATCCCACTAAAATTCCAGTAGACTTAACAATTTTAAAGATTTCACGATTAGGAGGATTGCAACATTTCCATTGGATTTTGTTATGTATGAGGGTATGTAACTAGGATTTAATCAAGAATACCAAGCAATCTATGGATGTCGATGTTGGTGGCATTGATTATTGAACTCCTTTGTCATGATCCTAGTAAAAATGTACCCATCACTTAAACAAAATCTTAATTTGACATGTTAAGCTTTTCCTATCTCATTTTAATGCTTATAGGGTGATATTCATTATGAGGGTTCCAATATAGGTAATTATTTGATGAAATGTAGGTATTTGTTGTAACATGATTTTTTTGGGACTATAGAGGTCATCTGGAGCTTTTTTGTTGATGCATTTTTGGTTCAAAGATGGATTTCACTTGAAGCTATTTTCTTTATATGCACTCTTACATGCTAAATATATGAGAAACTATGCATATTTGTATATAATGGTTTGGATTCACATCGATGCACATGAATATTTAAGTTTTTTTTTTTCAAATTTTTAATATTTATATATTTTTGGTTGAATGGTCCTTTGGCTTGATTCATTTTTGGTTCCTATATTTTGGGTCGACCAATTTGATGACCCGTTTAGTTCTAATAACATTGATTCATTTTCCATAAGTTATTCTCAATTTTAACTTTTGAGTCTTGACTATAGATACTGATGACCTCAGATCGAGTCTTTGACTCATCACTTTTTACTATTTTTGAGTTTGAATAGTTTCAATTCACTATCCTAATCTTTAGAGTTTATTATCTACTATTTTGCTTAGTACTAATCAAATTCTAGAATAATGAATGATGAATTTAAAGCAGTCTAGAGTCTTGTGTGATGAATGGTGAATTTAAATCAGTGTATACAATATTAGATTAACATATTAACTTAAGATAGACAAAAGGTGCTAAATTTCCTACACCAATGTGTTTTTGAAGAAACCAGATATCAGATAGCATAGCTCTCATGGAGCACTACAAATCTAGTAAAGAAAAATGTCTAAAGTGCAAATATAGTAAAGAAAAACGAACCAGAGAGCATAAAAAGAGTGATAATATTGATATTTTTTAATGATTCTAATTGAAAATAACCAAATACATGTATTTATTTATTTTTGTTTATAACTAACATTGTTTTTTATGGCAAAATCTAATTATTTTGTTTTATAGCTTTCTTTATCGAAACTTAGAATAAAATTTCGGGAGAAATTATGGTTTTATGTTGTTTAAAATGCATTTTTGAATGTATAAATGGATTCAATGCTATGAAAAACCCCTTTAGCAATTAGATTATCTATATTTCACAATTCAAATTTATGATTTCTACAAATCTTTGTCACATATTTGACAAAATTAACTAGAGAATATGAACGTATAAGATTTAGACTATATTTTCTTTCATGTAATAAATATTTTAATTTTATTTAAAAAAAAAATATGGTTAACTCTATTAAAAAATAACATATTTCCATATATTAAAATGCACCTCTAAATATAATAAAGCTAATTTAAATTAAAAAAAAAAATACTATAAAAATAAAATAAACTAAAAATAGTCTATATAATATATATGTTTTTTTTCTAAACTTCACATAATCAACATCTCAAAGTAAATATGATAGGATTAAATTGTTTTTTAAGTGATACAATATAGGTAGAATATAAAAAATACTATAAAAATAAAATAAATTAAAAATATTGTACATTATATATATATATATATATATGTTTTTTTAAACTTCACATAATCAACATTTCAAAGTAAATATGATATGGTTAAATTGTTTTTTAAGTGATAGAATATAGGTAGAATACAAAAAATACCATAAAAATAAAATAAACTAAAAATATTATAATTATAATTATAATTATATATATATATATATATATATTATTTTTTTTTAATTTTATATAAGTAAATATGATATTCTTAAATTGTTTTTTAAGGGATAAAATATAGGTAGAAAAACACCTAAATATATAATATGTTTATGCTTATTTTTTTAAGTGATAGAATATATGCAGAAAAACTCCCAAATCTGTTATAAATAGCCTTTGACATGCTTTTGCTTTTTCTTAATAGATACAATTCTTTGAAAAAAACATTGACACTTTAATGTATAAGTATCACAATTTGAGAGAAAATATGAAACTTGGTGATGATTGTAATATCTAAGGTTCAATTTTCTATTACAAGTAACTACAACAAGCTATTACAATTTGAGAGAAAATGTGAAATTTGGTGATGATTGTAGTATGTAATGGTTCAATTTTCTATTACAGGTAACTACAACAAGCTATTACAATTTGAGAGAAAATGTGAAATTTAGTGATGATTGTAGTATGTAAGGGTTCAATTTTTTATTACAGATAATTACAGCATGCTCTCACTATTTCTTAATAGATATAGTTTTTTGACAAAATACATTTACAACGAATTTCAAAAAATGTGAAACTTAACTATCATTGTCATTTATAAAAGCTGAAATCTTTAAATAATTTTAAGCACTTTTTTTACTTATTTTTATTACATACATTTATGAAAAAATATTAATAATAATATTAAATATTACAATTTCATAAATTATTAATATTAATATTATTACTGAATTATTAATATCAATAACATGCTTTCACTATTTCTTAATAACTATATTCTTTGTCCAAAAATATTTTATAAATATTGTAATTTTAAAAAATATAAAACTTAATTATGTTCTTACTATTTCGTAATAACTATAATCTTTCTCCAAAAAAATATTGTGTATTCACACAATGGTTTAAAAATATCGTAATTTAAAATAATGTAAAACTTAGTTACGATTATCATTTATAAAGGTTGAACTTTCTAAATAACTATGACACCCTATTATAATATATTATTATTATTGAGATTTATAAAGACAATTACATTTCCTATTATATTTTTATTTTATATTATTATTATTTTATATTATTATTATTGAGTAATATAATATTTTATATTATTATTATTGAGATTTACACAGACAATTACATTTCATATTATATTTTTATTTTATTTTATATTATTGAAAACTATAAAAGAGAATTATATTTCATATCATGTTTTTATTTTATTTTATAAACAAATATTTGGAACCATAAATGTTGACCATTTTCAAATTCCCTTATAAAAATATTATGTTTCTACTAATTACCTTTTAACATTACTATGGTTCAAGTTAAAAATGACTATGTAAAGAATCTTGTGAAAGAGAATTGAGTAAAATCTTAATGGAAGAGCGTAGTCCTCTGCCAAATTGAGTTGTAATGCATTTTAGAGATATTATAAATAGGGAGCCTTCGTATAATCTGACAACGGATACTTGGGAAAACTTGCAAAAGAGGAACTAGTCCGGACCTGGAATATGTTTAATATGTAAAGCAGAGGGAGAAAATAACTTACACATGTTCCTGCAATGTATTCACACCCTTCAGCTTTGGAGGAACCTTGCTTCCTTTTTTGGTTTTAATTTTGTTCTGCATTCTTCACTAAAAGAAGCACTTGATTGGTGGAGTAATCAGAAAGCAATCTGGAGACCTATTCCACAACTAGTTTTTTGGTCAATCTGGAAATGGAGGAATAACACTTTGTTCCAAAACAGAAAGGAAGTTTTTAGGTCTGTTTTTGAGAACATTATCACTCTTTATAACTCTATTCCTCCCAAGATTTCACAACATAAAAAGGAAAAATCAAAGGAGCAAACAACAAGTCACATGAACTTTCCAAGAGCCTATTTTGATGGGGCGGCACAAAATGGTATATGTGCTTGTGGGGTCTACATAGCCATGGAAGAAGATCAACAGTTTGCCATCCACTGGAATGGGGGAAAAGGAACAAACAACAAAGCCAAGGCAATGGCTCTATCAGGGCTTCTTTACTTCAGCTTATTCCTAAATATTCGGTCCCTGCAGATCTATGGTGACTCTAAAATCATAATAGATCATGTCATAGCCAAGAGTTCTATAAAAAATCAACACCTTTCAGGTTGGATGAACAGAATTGACACACTCTGGAGGAGGAGGAAGGATTATACTATACATCATGTCAACAGATCTCAAAATACTCAAGCAGATGATTTGTCAAAGAAAGGGCTCCTAACTCAAATGGGCAAATGGAAAATGGACATAAAAATGGAAGCCGAAACGTACTCAGGATTTTTCTCTACCTGGCACATAATTTTACTTGTTCATATCAATTTCCCAGGTATGTTCCCTGCAACTGTTTTTCTTGCTCATATTGCATACTTTCTCCCAGCTGGCAGATGACGCTCCCAAAAGGGTTTTTTCCTATCTAGGCAATCTATCTGGAAAAAGTTTTGTTTTTCCTCAGGTATACCGCACATATACATCTTTTCTTTTTCTGGTTTTTCACTACACTGTTCCCCTACAGTCTGTACTCTCAAAGAATTTCTCTCATTTTAGTCTATAAAGATGTATTGGACATTATCTGATTTTAATACAATCAAGCTTTTTTCTAACTAAAAATAAAAATAAAAATAAAAAATCTGACAACAGATACACCAGCGTTAGTACATCATAAATAGTTTTACTTTTGGAGCATATGTATTCAGAACATATAATTAGAAAGTGAATTTGACGCTGCCACTTTGGATCCATCAGAAATATAAATCTGGATTTGCACTGGGAACTTGCAACAACAGGTTAGGGCTATTAAGCTTCCATTGGGCATATTAATTGAAGCATGATTTTTATATCTCATTGAGACTCAGTGTTTGTTCCATCTTTATAATTAAGATATGAAATATGAGATAGATATTTACATCAAAACTATTTGAATATGGAGCTACATTTCGAGAATTCTGGATACAATAGTTAATTTAACAATCATTTTAAAATAAATAATTTAAAAAAAAAAATTATTAATTTTTTTGATGACATGAATAGTTTTTTCCATATAAGAATAATCAACATAAGTTTAAAGTGCAAAATTTAAAAAAAGTTTACATTTCTATAGATTTTAAGTCTTAATCTATCAAGTTATAAGAGAAATCGAATTTTTTAAGATAAAAACATTTTTTAAAGAGCAAAACTTGAAAAAAGTTTACAACTTTATAAATTTAATCCCTCTGATCACTTAATAAATCTGGAATTAAATAAAAATCTTACATTTATATTTATATATAATCTACAGGGATTCTGTTTTTATTACAATGTAAATTTTATTATCTTTAATGTTTTTACATTCTCACCCATTTAAAAGTTGACCATTGAAATATAAAATAAATATGACACTTGAATAAAAAACCAAACATACAAAAGCAACTTTTTTAATTCAAGAGTCTTTAAAAGCCAATTAAACCCCTGATTTTGATGACGTTGGGTGATTCTTGACTTTGATGACGTTGGGTGATGAATCATAAACTTCTGGTATAAATCACCATATTGACATTGTAGGTTTTGAGCATTGAAACCTCTTATAAAAGACTTAAATCACAATATGGACATAGGTTTTGAACATTGAAACTTCTTATAAAAGACTTCCAAGATCATTTTCAAAATTCTCAAATTAAAGAAAAACTCTAAATAAGGTAAATAGAAACTGCTTTGGTAGGAGAAAAACTACCACAAGTAATCGTAATCCTTGGAAAGACGACCATTAATTCATGATGTGGCTACCCACAATCCAAATGTTATTCCCAAAAACCTTAACACATTTTTGTGTGTGGGTTTATATATATAAACCCAAATTTTATACATCCATTTTGTATCTCCCCAAAACCTTAACACATTTTTGTGTGTGGGTTTATATATATAAACCCAAATTTTATACATCCATTTTATATCTCATACATCCATTCAATCTTTTATTGGAATATAATATTAAAAAGACTTTATTATTAGTATATGTCTTAAATTCATTTACACCTTATTATTTTAAATATTAGTTTTCATTAATCTATAATCTTTATTTAATTGTTAAAAAAAATATTTTTTTAAGGTTTAATGTGTTAAAACTAATGGACAATATATTTGTATTGATATTAATTAAATATGTTTATTGCTTAATTTCAACTTAATTAATTTTATCAATCTAGCTGAATACTTGTTGCCATGGGAAATAACTAAGCCCAATGTGCCAGGGCACCCAGTCGATTTAATTACTCTACCTCATCCAATGCTCACATCAAGTATCATGGATCCACACCTTCCATCATATGAGAAGATTGGGCCTCTAGAGAATTCGATGGGGGTAATTTTGTAGTGGCTTATAGTCTTCTGATGCTCGTAATCATTCTGTTTCTCATACAATTTTTTTTCGTTCTTTGCAATGGAATTTATCTATGACCCCCTCTCTTCACATTTCTCCCCATCAATATTCTCTGCTCTTTCCTTCTACTTTCTTTGGAATTCGTTGTATGGAGTTTGTGCTCTTTATCTTAGGCTTCTGAATTGCTCACTTGTATATGTGGTTTAAAGATTTTCTCTTGGTTACATTCTATTTAGCCTTTGGATCTTTGGTTCTTCACCCCTACACATTACTTTCTTTATTTTATTTCCATAACCCATCAACGAGCATGTTTTCATAGAGGAGGAGAGGGTCGTGGTGCTATGGGTGGTTCAAATGCTCGATTTAGGGTTGAGTCATCTGCTTAGCATTTTCATAACTAGGCCTCTCTTGAGTATAGCAAGTTCAAGACTATGGAGGATGATATTAGGAAGGAATGACAGAGTCTCACAAACATGGAATTGATGGAAGAACTATCATCTTGGACACCAAACACTAATAGCGTGAGAGAAAGGAAAAATAGGTCTCTACACAATAGACCTATATTGGTAGTTGAAGACATTCTTGAGCAAGTTTTTACTAGAACATTGTGACACACATGAGAAATTATGACTAAGACGGGTGACATGAAGTTGCAATTGTTGGATATTATAGTTTCCCTAGCTTGGATTGAAGCTGGTTCAACTCTGAGTTCAACCCTAGGAACAAATAGCAAGGATATGACCCACCTATATGAGGTGGAAACCTCACCTTCCTCGTGAATTTTATGTTGAATACTTTTCTATATTTTTTCATGAACTCTATGACTATTTTCGGTAATTTGTTTGGTTGCTAACTGGTTTTCTTGGTCATGGGACAACTCTTAGACATTGTGGTTTGTTAATTTTCCTTTCATCTCTAAAATTATATCTTATTGATAACTAGTTGTTCTATCATTCATTTGGTTTATTGTGTGGTAGGGAAGTGATAGAGAAACATTGTTTTCCTTTGGAAATTTTGTGCAATATCAATGAATCTTCAACTTACAATTTAAAATAAAATAAAATTAGAATCACTATTGTCACAAAAATTATCAGTGTTCCATGGGGACACGTCCCTCAAGATGCATGGTGTGCTCCCCACGTTTCCCATGCTCTCGATATGGAGGGACATCTAGGGAAATGTTTCCCCACATTCCCCTTTTGGGGAAACTTGGAGAAACATGAGAGGAAACATTTCCCCAATCCCAAAGACATGTTTCCTCAAAAGGGGTGCTTGTGGGTGCCCTCCCCTCCCCCCACCAAAAAAATATACAAAAAAGGGGTTCCCTCTGTATTTTTCCTAAAAACAATAATTGATGACCGGGGAAGCCTAATATTCAACCCTAGGACTCTCCTAACGTTGTGTAATTAATGGTAATGTTAAATTCTTCTCATTTTCATCATTTTCCTTAAATTTTTAACATTAACACTAATTGTTTTAGGATGTTAGAGAGTTCTTCCAACCTCATTGGATATGGAGAAAGTAGAATTTTAGATCCTGTTAAAAATCTAGTGGACTTAACAATTTTTAAGATTTCAGGATTGGGGGGGCTACAAAATTTCCATTGCATTTAATTGTGTATGAGTGTATGAAACTAATACTTGATCAAGAGCATCAAGCTCTCTCTATACCTCAATGTTGGTGGCATTGATTGTTGAACTCCCTTTTCATGACCCTAGTTAAAATGTACCCATCAGTCGAACACAATTTCAATTTGACATGTTAAGCTTTTTCTATCTTTTCTTAATGCTTACAAGGTGATATTGATGATGATGATCTCAATATAGGCAATGGTTTTGATGATATGTAGGTAATTGTTGTAGCATAATTTTATTGGGACTATAGATGGACCATCTAGAGCCCTTTTGGTGATGTATTTTTGGTTCATAGATGAATTGCACTCGAAGTTATTTTGGTTAATTTTACTCTTGCTATGTATATGAGAAACTTTGTATATTTTTGTATCATGACTTGGATTCTTATGGATGCAAGTTTGACGACTAGTCTAGTTTTGATAATATTGATTCACTGTCCATAAGTTATTTTCAATTTTGACTTTTGAGTCTTGATTATAGATACTGATATTTTCAATTTTGACTTTTGAGTCTTGATGTTATGCTCTTAACCTGCAAACAATACCCAAGCGAAGAAAAGATACCGAGAACACAGAGTATGCGAAGAAAATAAACCCAGAACACAGAAGCAATGATTTTATTATTCAGAGAGAAATGTTCACAGGCCTCTTCGAGGGGGCAACCTCCAATAGAGCAGAGCTCGATTACAAAAAAAGACACGATGCTCCTCGCAGGGAGTCTCTATCCTTTATATATGACTCATACATGCAATACCACGAGCCAATATCGTGGGTTTTATTAATACCATCTATCTAATACTACCGCCCATTTGCAACTAACTGTGGTCCCGTCATTAATTGCGGGTTAACCACTTACAAATATTAATATGGGCTTTATTGACTCTTGACTATGACGTGATCCCATGACATAAATAAGGGGGTTAGGGTGGGACCCTAACATGCCCTCCCCCTTAAGACTAGCCTTGTCCTCAAGGCTGAAGCTGCGGAAACTGCTGAAGAATAGTGGCTGGTTCCCAAGTTGCATCTTCCGGAGAGGTGTCTTTCCATTTGACGAGGACCTCCTTAAGCATGCGGCCGCGCAGGTGCTTCTCTCGTGTGTCTAGAACTTGTTCAGGTTGAAGCCAGATTGACCCTTCTTCGTCCAATTCAGGTAGACTAGTTTGAACTCGGCAATTGTTCCCAATCACTTTCTTGAGGCACGATACATGGAAAACTGGGTGGATTTTTGCTGTAGGTGGCAAAGCCAACTTGTAAGCCACTTCTCCAATGCGCTGAAGTACTTGGTATGGTCCATAGAATTTTGGAGAGAGCTTTTGACAACCCTTGTCTTTGAGTGATGTTTGCTTATATGGTTGCAGCCTCAAAAAGACCTGATCCCCTTCTTGAAATTGGCGCTCTGAGCGATGTTGGTCAGCCTGTTGCTTCATACGGTTCTGATCTTGATGAAGGTTCTCGCGCAGATGGGCAAGCATGGTTGCACGGTGTTGTAGGAGTTGATCCACGGCTTGTACTTTGGAGCACCCCGTGAGATAAGAAGTAGGGGAAGGCGGAAGTTGTCCATAGACTGCTTCATAGGGAGTCATTTTGGTAGTGGCATGATAGTTGGTGTTATACCACCATTCCGCCAGAGGTAACCACTGTACCCAAAGGTGTTGTTTTTCTGAAGTGAAACACCTAAGGTAGGTTTCTAAACATTTGTTGACTGCTTCGGTTTGACCATCTGTTTGCGGATGATATGAAGTACTGAGTTTAAGTTGAGTGCCTTGTATTCTGAAGAGCTCTTGCCAAAAATTACTGGTGAAGATTGGGTCGCGGTCGGACACAATAGAAGTGGGCATGCCATGCAATTTGAAGATCTGATCCATGAAAGTTTGAGCAACCAAAGTGGGTGTGAATGGTGGGGGTAGGGCGCAGAAATGAGCATACTTCGACAGTCGGTCCACAACCACCATGATGACTGACTTGTTCCCAGACTTTGGAAGACCTGTAATGAAATCCATGGAGACCTCCGTCCAAATTGACGCCGGAATGGGCAATGGTTGTAATGTGCCTGGTGTGGGGACGGTTTCCCCTTTGTGGCGTTGACAGACGTCACATTCTGCTACGAAAGTAAGGATGTCCTGTTTCATGCTGGCCCAAAAAAATGATCTTCTGGTGCGAGCATATGTCTTCTGAAAGCCCGAATGTCCTGCAATGGGAGATGAGTGCAATTCTGCTAAAATGCGACTTTTGAGGGTGGATGTTGGTGATATTACGACTCTGTCCTTGTAGCGAAGAATATCATTCTGCCACGAGTAGCCCTTGCTGGAATTAGGATCTACCTGCAATTGAGAAATGAGTTGAGAGAGCCCGGGATGTGAAAACCATTCCCTACGAGCCTCTTCAATCCAGTCTGGAATGGGGAGTGAAATTGCGAGCAGAGTACTTTCCTCCTCAAATTGGCGCGACAATGCATCTGCTACCCTGTTGTCTTTCCCTTTCTTGTAAATGATCTCATAATCATATCCCAGCATTTTGGCTAACCATTTATGTTGTTGTGGGGAAGATAGGCGTTGCTCCAAAAAATATTTAAGACTGTGATGATCTGTGCGGATTTGGAAACGTCGCCCCAACAAGTAAGGTCGCCAGGTCTCGACTGCATGTAAGATGGCCATCATTTCCTTCTCGTAGGTAGATTGGCCCAGATTCCTCCCACTTAGTTGTTGGCTGGTGAAGGCCAATGGTCACCCTTCCTGCATTAAGACTGCTCCAATACCTGTTCCCGAAGCATCAGATTCAATGACAAATGATTTGGTGAAGTCCGGTAGTGCTAAGACAGGAGTGGAACACATGGCGGTTTTGAGAGCGGTAAATGCCTGTTGTGCTTCTTCGTTCCAGAAGAAGGAATTTTTCTTTAGGAGTTGCGTTAGGGGCTTCGCTATGCGGCCATAGTTGCGGACAAATTTACGATAATAGCCTGTGAGACCCAAAAATCCTCTCAAGCTTTTCAAGGTCTTGGGTTGAGGCCATTCTTGCATTGCCTGGATCGTTTTTGGGTCCACCTTGACACCTTCACGCCCCACAATGTGGCCCAAATACTCAACTTCTTCCATGCCAAATGAACACATAGACATCTTGACAAATAATTTATGCGTGCGGAGCAGTTGCAAGAGTAGATCTACATGCTGAAGATGTGCCGCCCAAGTGCCACTATAGATGAGGATGTCATCGAAGAAGACAAGGACACATTTTCTGAGATATGGTTTGAGGAGGTGATTCATAAGGCTCTGAAAAGTAGAGGGGGCATTACAGAGACCAAATGGCATGACCAGGAACTCATAATGGCCTTCATGAGTTCTGAAAGCTGTCTTGGGAATGTCGACTTCCTTCATGCGAATTTGGTGGTAGCCTGAGCGAAGATCCAACTTAGTGAAGAATTGAGCCCCATTGAGTTCGTCCAGCAAATCGTCAACCACTGGGATGGGAAATTTATCTTTGACTGTTAACTTATTGAGGGCCCTGAAGTCTAGACACATCCGCCACTCCCCATCTTTCTTGAGGACCATGACCACTGGAGATGAATAAGGACTAATGCTGGGACGAATGACACCTGCTTCCAACAATTCCTTGATGATTTTTTCTATTTCATTCTTTTGGGTGAACGGATATCTGTATGGCCTCACATTTGGGGGTTGGGCCCCTGGAACCAATGTGATGCTATGATCATGTTCCCCTCGCGAGGGTGGAAGCTCATGAGGCTTGTCAAAGACAGTCCGATGTTTATTTAAAATCTGTTGCATCTCAGGATGAATTGGCGGGGGCATGGTGTCGACTACCTGGATGGCATTAAATTGAGCTACCACTCCATGATGGCCCTTTTTTAACAATTTTTCCATCCTATGCGAGCTGATGATAGAGGGGGCTCTCGCCCGTAGTCCACGGAGGGTATGTGTGGAGTTGTTCTGCTTAAAACTCATATATAACTCCTGGAAATCCATTGTGATTGGCCCAAGAGTGCGGAGCCATTCCGCGCCGAGGACAATGTCGCAACCCCCCATGTGTATTGCAAACATGTGGGTTTTCAATTGATAATCCCCCATTTGAATTTTGACATTTTCACAGCGACCTTCACATTTCATTGTGCCCCCATCTGCAATCTGGACTTGGAAGTTAGAAACTGCCCGGACGAAACAATGTGTTGCTTCAGCGATCTTTTGGTGGATGAAATTATGGGTACTTCCACTATCAATCAAGACTACTACTGGGCGATGTTTAAGAAAACCCCTGATTTTGAGAGTTTGAGGGGAAGAAATTCCTGCCAATGCATTCAGCGAAATAATTGGTTCATCAGATACAATCTCCTGTTGGTTATCTTCTTCTATCGCCTCCGGTTCCTCAAGTGGTGGATCTTCCTCTGTGGAGCTGTAGTCAGTGGCATCTATTTGAAAAAACTTGTGCTTTTTGCATTTATGACCCGGGGAATATTTTTCATCACAGTAGTAACATAGTCCTTGCTTCCTTCTTTCGGCCATTTCCGCAGGTGACACCTTTTGAATCTTAAGTGTCTGAGTCATATTGGGAGCCTGTGAGGGACGACCTTTAGCGGGGAAGTTGGGGCGGCTGGATTGGGCTGTTAATGCACGTTCCACCTTACGGGCTACCTGGCAAGCCTCTGTCCATGTGGGAGGGTGGTGGAGTAGAACCTGAGCTTTGATGGCTTCTTTAAGACTGCTGATAAAGCATTCCATGTAGAACTCATCTGTGAGACCCTTAGTGCGGAAGGCTAAGGCTTCAAAAGCAGTAATATATTCCTCCACTATACCCGTCTGTCGGAGCTTAGTGAGACGCCCCAAAAAAGAGTCTTCCTGTTCAAAGCGACTGCAAAGAGTTTTGGCAAATTGGGCCCAATTCTGAAAATGTCCATTGCAACGCTGATGCCATTCCTTCCATTGCCATCGTTCATTGTCCAAGTACATGGTGCCAACCATAAGCTTAGTCCCCTCATCTGTGATATGATTCAATTGGAAGTACTGCTCCATTTGTGCTAGCCATGCGGACGTGTGAGAACCGTCAAATTTCTGCATATCCAACTTGGGAGGTCGCTGACTGGGTGGTGGATGGGAGTGCCAAACGTGAGGAGAGTGGCTAGACTCACCCTCATGGTATTCATGGCCATTATACGCCTCCTCGTGGGCTGGCTTCTTGCCCTTTGAGAATGCCTCCTGTAACTGGTTACTCATTCCTTTAAGCTCAAGTTCTATGTGGTCACTCATTCCTTGAAGGTTAAGTTCGATCTTGTTCACCGCAGTTTGGAGGGAGTTGACATAGTTTTCAATTTTGTCGATCCTTTCATTGGCCATCGCTTGAGCGCGAGTTTCTACCATACACCAACCTGATGAAAAATTGGGACCGCCTAAAAATTTTTACTAAGAAATTGAATGGTACCACCTTGCTCAGCTCGTCGTCCTGATACTGATGGGCTAGGTCACCAATAAGCGCCTCGGAAGATCTCAGACTTTTTTTTTTTTTTGGAAAACTCCTAACAGAGTTTTACTCCTTCCTGATCAATACTGCAGTCGCCAAATCCTCAAAATGTCAATGCCGCCAAAAGTCCTGCGAAAATTATATCCAGGTACAGGAACCCTTCACAACTACTCCGATCTGGTGGATCTGAGAGATCTGAATGGTGGAACAACTGCTGCTGCTGATCTGGAATATCCGATCTGGTGGATCTGAGAGATCTGAATGGTGGAACAACTGCTGCTGCTGATCTGGAATATCCGATCTGGTGGATCTGAGAGATCTGAATGGTGGAACAACTACTGCTGCTGATCTGGAATATCCGATCTGGTGGATCTGAGAGATCTGAATGGTGGAACAACTGCTGCTGCTGATCTGGAATAGATGATGTGTGATCCCCCGATAGAAAGGGAACTATGGTCTTGGGGAGTGTCAGGTGCTACAGATCGCAATATACATAAGGGTCTGACAGTAGTACTCGGCCCAATGTTTCAGGGCTCTAACTAAGGAGGATCGACCGTACCCTTAGCCGTACAACCCGACTACCCTATCGTACGGGCGAGTAATCTCTCCAAGTGCTGTTCTCGGTGTACTGTAGCCACAAGACGGCCGAAGGTTTATCTATGGCGAGGTTTCAAGGGAGCTAGGGGGCTTCCTATATACCCAGAGGGTACGTGGAAGACAGTCTGTGCGCGGTTCTGTCTAATGCGCTACTACTCGAAGGGGTACCCACAGGGGTTACAAGGGAGTCCAACAGACGTGACCACCTCTTGTATTTCCTGCGTGCATGCCTCCCCAAATCCGCAGATTTATGCGCTTAACGACAGATCCCGTGGTTTAAAGACGCCGGAACACGTCTCTAGCCAAAAAAATTTTTGCTAAAATTTGGAGATCCCACCGAGCCCTGGAAAGTGCTCTGATACCACTTGTTATGCTCTTAACCTGCAAACAATACCCAAGCAAAGAAAAGATACCGAGAACACAGAGTATGCGAAGAAAATAAACCCAGAACACAGAATAGCAATGATTTTATTATTCAGAGAGAAATTTTCACAGGCCTCTTCGAGGGGGCAACCTCCAATAGAGCAGAGCTCGATTACAAAACAAGACACGATGCTCCTCGCAGGGAGTCTCTATCCTTTATATATGACTCATACATGCAATACCACAAGCCAATATCGTGGGTTTTATTAATACCATCTATCTAATACTACCGCCCATTTACCATCTATCTAATACTACCGCCCATTTGCAACTAACTGTGGTCCCGTCATTAATTGCGGGTTAACCACTTACAAATATTAATATGGGCTTTATTGACTCTTGACTATGACGTGATCCCATGACATAAATAAGGGGGTTAGGGTGGGACCCTAACACTTGACTATAGATATTGATGGCCTTATATCGAGTCTTTGACACCTCACTTTTTACCTTTTTTTTTTTAGTTTGAGTAATTTCAATTTACTATTCCATTCTTTAGACTTTAGTGTCTACTATTTCGCTTATAATGAATGATGAAATTAAATCAAAATATGTAATATTTCTCAATTTCTATTTCATTGAGTCAATTATGATGTATGAATCAATGTATTTCATTATTGAATATGAATCTCACACACAAACACACACCCCAACATCTCTCTCATGGGTGTGCTCATAAACATCCTATTTATCGGTCTCCTCATTCTCGTGTCTCCCCATCTCAAAAATTTGGTGCGTTGGAAATTATGCACTTTAGAATATAGAATAACATATTAACTTAGGATAAAAACAAAAAAACAAAGTAATAAATTTCCTACATCGATTTTTTTTGAAGAAACACAAATATCAAATAGCATAGTTTCCATGGAGCACCATAAATCTAGTGAGTAAAGCAAACCTAGGACCACAAAAAGAGTGAAATTATTTATGTTTTTATAATAATTATAATTAAAATAAACCAAATATGTATAATTATTTTTATTTTTTGTTATCTTTGACATTGTTTTCTTATTGCACAATATAACTCTTCTATATTTTGGTTTTTTTTTTTAATCTCACAACAATTTTTTTGGATAAATTATATTTTATCTTGTTTAAAATGAATTTTTGAATTCATAATGATTCAATCCCCTCGATAGCCCTATAGCATTAACACTATCCATATTTCACAATTCAAACTTGTGATTCCAACAAATCACTTAAAACTGTTAAAAAATATGCCCAAAGCAAAACCAATAAACTAAATTTCCCTTTTTAGTAAACATTTTAATTTTATTTTAAAAGGAACACTTCTCAACTTTTTGAAATAATTACTCGATCCTAGGATGCATCTTTCAACCAATAAATCTACATCAAATAAAAAAAGATGACAAAAAGAAAAATAAAAATAAAATAATCTATATATATATATATATATATATATATATATATATATATATATAAATATATAGATATATATATGAAAACCTCTAGATATAGTAGTCCACGGGGCTTAGAATAGACTGTGATGGGGTGTACTGTTAAGTCACTCTGTGATGTGAAGGTCACTAGTTTGAAACTCCATGGGCAAAACTTGAGCTATGTTAAGGTTTGGTGTGGCCCAAGCTGAGTGTGACCTTGAGTGATTTTGATAGCTTAGATGCCCCTAGGTCTAGGTTTCTCAAGCCATGGGTTAAGCTTAATGAACTTAGACAAGTTGACAAACAAAAAAGCCCTTTGGGTATATCAAGCATTTTAGAGTAAATATGATATAGTTAAATTGTCTTAGTACTTACAATATATGAAGAAAAACATTAACACCAAAATTTATTATAAATAACCATCACATGTTTCCATTTTTTCTTATATAAATTTCTAAAAAAAACTACATTGGCACTCTTAGATGCCCCTTGGTCTAGGTTTCTCAAGCCACACGTTAAGCTTAATGAACTCAGACAAGTTGACAAACAAACAAAAACCCTTTGGGTATAGCAAGCATTTTAGAGTAAATATGATATACTTAAATTGCCTTTTAATACTTACAATATATGAAGAAAAACATTAACACCAAAATTTATTATAAATAACCATCACACATTTCCACTTTTTCTTATATAATTTTATGGAAAAAAAGAAAAAAAAATACTACATTAACACTATAATTTATTGAGTATTATAATTTCAAAGAAAATGTGAAACTTATTTATGATTATAACATAAAGGTTCAAATTTTTATTACTTCTAATTACTAACTCAATCATATAAATTAAATGGCTAGTAAATATCCATAAGCATCAAAACATTTATTTCATGATTACATTATCAAAATTTCGAAAATAATAAAAATTAACTAAAATTATAAGTCCAAAATTATATTAAATTAAAATTTTAGAAGCCTTAATCCAAAATAAACATATTTTGTAATAACATAGCACGCTCCCTATACTCACTTATTTTTTTAAATAAATGTGGTGCTTTGTCAAACATCCTTACAATATTGTAAATATAGTACTTTACACCAAAAAAACATTTACACCATAAATTAGTAGATATTGTAATTTCAAATAACATGTAAAACTTAATTATGATGACAATAATATTGTAAATATAGTACTTTACGCCAAAAAAAAAAACATTTACACCATAAATTAGTAGATATTGTAATTTCAAATAACATGTAAAACTTAGTTATGATGATTGTCATTTATAAAGGCTAAATGATCTAAGTAATTAAGACACGATTCCTTTATTCTTATTAGATACAATATGTTAAAAAACATTAATAATTACATTTCCTATCATATTTTTTAATTTATTTTATAAATATGACAACACATGCTTGGAGTATCAAAAGCTGAATGTGTAATCAAATTAACAAATGAAATGTTATGGTTTTTTTAATTAATTTGGTTAAAAATTGGATATAGTTTTTAAAAATAATGAATTAAAATGATTTATTATAAAGACAAATATTTTATAATTCTTAGGATGTCCAATTTATTTATAAAAAATTATAATAAATATTGTCTGAAAAACCTAATTTTTTAAGTTAAACTAAACAGTTTCTGATTACCAGGTAAAAGTACTATATTTTTACTAATTAGTGTGGTTCTAAGTTTATAATGATTTTACGGAGAATCCAGAGGATCGAAGAAAATCTTATATGAAAAGGGAAGACTACAGAGCAGCGTAGTCCTTTGCCGAATTGAATTGTACGCATTTTAACCTATTATATACAGGGAACCGTTTTTTCTCTGAAAAAAACCTATTATATACAGGGAACCGTTTCACATAATCTGACAACACCAGTTTGAGTACCTGATAAATAGTTTTACTTTTGGAGGTGCATATGGATTCAGCCCATAAAGTGAATTTGAAGGTGCCACTTTGGATCCATCCATTCGGAATATAAATCTGGATTTGCAGCGGGAGGATATAAACCTGCAACAATAGTTTATGGCTAATAAGCTGCCTCCCCAGAGGTATCTATCTACTCCTTCCTTGCGTTATGGGATTACAGTAAAGTAACTAGGGAAAGGGAGTTGTCTATAATGCGATTTTTTGAAGATTCTGGTGACGGAATCCGGCGGAAGAAATTGAGGTTAAATCTTGATTTGTTGCAGTTAAAATGGTTTTTTAACTGCATATTTGGATTCAGCACCCTGAAAAACCCTTGGAACGCTTTCATTGTGCAGAAACTAGCTATCAAACTTGCAATTCCAATAAATTCCTGCCGGATTTCGACCGGAAAAACCGGCCGAAAAAGCTTTCAAAAAGTCGAATTATAGACAACTGCCTAGGGAAAGTACCTCACACCTTCATAAATAAATAATTTTGAAGAGTTACTTAGAAATCCAAAATCACCGTGCAAAATCCAATGGATATAGGCATGACAGAGCACGCAACACTGTGGTTGCTTGCACTCTTCGCAAACTCCAACGGCCACTTACAATTCACGGATGGATGGCTAATATTAAAACCATATGTATGACATGTCAGTGTCAGGTTTGGAAGACCCGGATAAAGATGAAGGCGGATCCATTGTACAAAAAAACTTTTATTTTTATAAACACGTAACTCACTGGTTTCACTCTTTGCAAATTCCAACGTCCACATTTACCAATTCACCAACTATGAATGACCATCTGACAGACATGGGGCCACAACAAGGATCCAGTAGAAAAATAGAGGCTATAATTTTGTGGAAAATAATGGAAATTTTTGTAAAATTTTGATAAAATCTCATTTAAATTTTTGGAATTTAGATTATCGTTGTTAAGCTTTAGAATTCTTTGTGTGCTTCAGAATTTTTGATAGTAATAAATTTATTTCTATTATTAATTTTTTTTTAATTTTTTTTTAAAATTTTATTAGAATTTATATAAAAAAATTTGTTATTTAAGCAAAATTGTGATTTCTATAAACAATACCAAAAAATACTTAAAATTGTAATCTATATATAGTATGGCAAAAAAATACTTACAAACACAATAAAGTTTGAGAAACCAAATTATAATAACAAATTATATAAGAATTAAAATACAGTTGGAGAAGAAAAATAGTGACCAGAATTTTATCAGAACCATTAATTTTCTTAGTGGGTTAAAAAAATGAATGGTTCTTCTAAAAAAATTTGGTGACTCTAAATAATCTAAAGTAAGTATAATTTTTTTTTAGAAACCATAGAAATTTGGTAAAATTTAAAAAACTTAACCGACATTTTTAAAAATCTAAATTATAATTTTCAAGTTTCGTCCTTCATATTCTTGATGATACTAATCCATTTTTACTTTAACAAAGAAATTCAAGAATTTAAACTTTAAAATTTTGAAAAATAAAATCACTGGATTCCAACCAGAAACTTGTTGTCCAAGCTAAATGAGATCGCCACATCCCTTGTATACTGGAACTGAATGAGATGTTTGGGGCATCAATCAAGGATCCAACACCTGTAGAATCTGCCTCGGGAGGAGCAGAAGAGATAGTCATTTACCCATGCATACTTTTGTTTTATGCGGATAGCTTTTAATTTCTGTCATGCAAATATAAGTTTAGATAGATATTTAGTGTATGGACATGAAACAGAGACATATCTAGCTTGGCTAGAGAGATTAAGACTTTATTGTTTTTGGATGGCTTACAATGCGGATAGGTGGCTAACAAACTTGGTTTCCCTTCGCGGCAAGTTGAGGCCACCTAGCCAATATATGTGGTGTAAATTTGCCAATGTTTAATAGAAAATGGAATGGACATGCCAAGCTTAACAAAAAAAAATATATAATTAAAACACCTATATATTTAATAAACTAAAAATTTATCAAAAGTTATTAATGAAATGATTATTAAATAAATAAATAAAATTGCAAGTTTTAAAGTATGTATTTTGTTAAATTTATTTATGTATTGAAAAATACAATTTAATAATAATAAAAATTGTAATTTTATAATTTAAACAAGCACTAAAATATATACTAGTTAAATAGTGTATATTTTATTTATTAACATAGATTCATCTTAATTCCAAAATTACCAAGTGTCTAGAAAGATGTAAACTTTTATTTGGATACAAATTGCCAAGAAGAATTAAATTATTTGATTCCTTAAATCGAGAGTCAAGATGAATCTATGTTGGTTCTTAATAGTATTATTATCTTCTTTTCTAATCTTCTTCACGCTGATAAAATCTAACCTCTAAAATATCTTTATCCAATCTATTTTTTTAAAATTTATTTTGCTCAAATTTAACTCGTATTAATGTATCTCTTTAGTTTACTCTTAACTTAATATTCTATTTAACCTAGTCCTACACTCGTTAATTTCAAATAAAACCCTGTGTATCCCTAATGATGGGTGGAGGTGGTAATCTACATAGCTACAATCAACAATATTATTTATCTCTCTCTCTCTAGGTGTATCCCAAGTTAGGTGTTAACCCCAAGTGATTTTAACAACTTAAATGCCCCCTTGGTAGTGGTTATTTTAATTATAAGTGTTATTGATCTAAGGACTAACATAAGTTAACAAACATATACATATGCACATTTATTAATTAAATTTAAATATAAAATTTTAAATTATAATATTTTTTTTTTGTAAATCAAGATTCTATTCATTCTTCCAAAAAGAGGTACAATAGTAGCAAAATGCAAGTAGTCTCACCCCGACCGGGTTTGTTGATTATTGCAATCAACATATGATAAAGAAACAAAAAAACATCCAAAGACACACTCCACAACTAAGGAGGTCAAAGCACCAGTAAACACATAAAACAAGTAAAACACCTGTAACCATGCTAGTCATCATAAGTGATGGAGGCTGGGCTATCCGGAGTTGTTCATAGAGGAGGAGGAGGACGAAAGGAGCATTGAACGTGCTCTTCGAAGTGGGCCATATAAGGCTCCATCTTCTCTACTCTCAGATAATGTATTATGGCCTTGCTAGACCACCACTATGCGCTCTCGGACATTGCAATGGAAGTAGTACATTTCGTTCAAAGTGGAAATGAGCTCTACATGCTCCTCCTTCCTCACCCACTTTGAGGTTTCCAAGCGTTCAAGTACCGACTGAATAAAATCCCGACAGTGCTCTAAATAGCAATCTTGACTCTGACCACATTCCAAATTACGAGCCTTCCCCCGTCGCCCAAAATTGTCACGACGAATTGCCCCATCTCGTTGTTGGGTCTGTGGGGTGCGACTCCCATAACCAATCACTGAGCCACCACGACCACGACCACCATAGGCCTAAGAAGCCACTTGACCAGAATGACCTTCCTTACTGCCATTGCAACTGCTAGAGACCAGTCATCCCGAGTGACCTGCATTAATACCGCCCTCCTTAGAGCTAGTGGTCGCCATTTCTATTTGCAAGGGAGATGAATAGACCCTCGGGCTACTCAAATTGGGCTTAAGTAGCGGAGAGGAACGAGTCAAACGGGGAGTCGAATGCATTATGACTGACCCTATAACGCTGGGATGAGCTGAAGCTGACTAGTGGGTGACTTCCCAAACCTCAACTTTCATCGAGGAGAAACGCCCCACCCCCACCAACAGGACCACAACCAACCAACCCAGGATGAACACAAAGATTCACAATTCCAAACTAACAATGAGGATCTGGGTCTGCAATTCACAGTCCCTCTCCTTGAATAGGACCCTAGCTAACCAAACTACGCAAAATCCAGCACACACACTCCATAGACAATGCTTAACCTTGCAGGACCCCGAGAGGGGACCATTGAAGGAAGTGAGCCAAATTTCACTCCATCATGCAAGGGATGCCACCTGTTAGGCCCCCAAGTCACCATCGCACTTGGGCGAATCAGGCGTCCATACTAGGCGCTTTTAACTGACAAGTTGGCAAACGAGTCATCGGGGCACGTTTAACCGACAAGCTAGGCAAGCATGCACATAACCGATGAGTTGGTTGGGCGCATTTAGCCAACAAGCCATGGAGATGCATTTAACCGATGAGCCAGGGAAAACACACTTAATTGACGAGTTGAGGGGTGCCAACACAAAGAAACGACTAAGTGTTGGGCACACACGACACTTCGATTTATAAGTGGACGAGTTAGCGGGCGACGAGTTGGGCGCACCACCAAGGTCGACGTATTAGATTTATGAGTTGGAGTGAGGGCAGGTGGTTGGACCGAGCCAAGCCCCCTCCCCATGTCCAAGAACTTGTACAAGTATGCGAAGGGTGAGAGTTGAATGGAGCATCAGACAACCTCAACCGCAGAGCTTCATAGCTAGCGGGTTAGCGAAGGAGCAGCACTGAGCCATACAAGATGAGCCCACAGGTCAGGCAGAAGTAACACGAGACAACGTGGAGGTAAGAGCGCAGGTGACCACAACAGGTGGGTCGACCCGGCGCTAGACTTGGGCGCGACAACACAATAGTGTGATTTCCCTTGGGCGAGGCTGCACGTGGAGGTTTACACATCAGGTGCGACATACATAACTGTCGAGAGAGGGGGGAGTCCATGGTAGAACACAATGGTTGGGCGCGGATGTGTTGGGCAGCTCAGACCTGTGGCAAGTGTGTCGAGCAGTGATCGAGTGAAACAATATTGCGAGGGGTTGTGGTCAGGTCGTGCTGCAGGCTGACTAATCGGGCAGCTCACCTACTTGTGTTGTATTTTCTAACACTAGTTAAGTTTTATCTCCCGACATATTGTAAAATTTGCAGAATTATTATATACTTGATAATTACATGAAAGATGTGTCTTGTACATTTGTTCTTGTCGTGAATGTTGTTTAAGTTATTCCGCACTTAAAATGAATAAAAAGATGAAAGATTAATGTTATAGGCATAGTTTGGAAAATGGTAAAGAAACTAATGTGTTGAAGCATTGAGCCGGTGCCACGCGTTACTCAATTCGAGAAAAAAGAATTGGGGCCATGACAGAGGGTATCCGAGATTTTTCGACATTAAGATGCAGAGACCAGGTATGTATGCAGCCTGGAATTTTGGGAAAGAAATATTGGATTCATAGTTTGGGGTTTCTTGACTTGGATGTTCATGGAAAAATTGTCCAAGCGTTGGTGGAAATGGGTGCCACACACAAATTCATGACGACAAGATTGGAAAAAGAAGTTGGGCTACAGATTGTTCCATATAATTTGGAAGTCAAGGGAGTGAACTCGAAGGCTAGAGTGTCGGGATTGGCAGATGAAGTGCTAATTCTAATTATAGACTGGCAAGGTCGATTGGACTTCACAGTAATGGAGATGAACGAATTTGACACGATATTGGGGAAAGATTTTCTAAAGGGCAATAAGGTGATTATTTTCCTGTTTTGTGATGAGGTTATGTTGATTGGAGGCTTACGAACTTGGACTTTGCCTACTCATAAGCAAAGGAAGGAAGTTCAGGTGCAACATGTTTCTGCACTAAGCTTGAAGAAAGCAATGCGAGAGTCAGATGTGGAGACATATGCGACAGTCATCAGGGGAGTTGATATCGATGATGGAGTGGGGACGCCTATTCCAGCTAAGATTTTTGATGTATTGGACAAATATTCAGATTTGATGCCCGATGAGCTACCGAAAGCACTTCCATCGAGGTGTGTAATGGACCATAGCATTGAGCTAGAGCCAAGGAAGCAACCTCTGGCAAAATCTTCTTATTGATTATCAGGGCCAGAATTGGAGGAATTGAAACGACACTTGAAGGATTTGGCTGATGCAGGTTTCATAAGACCTTCAAGGTCCCTATATAGATCCAGTATTGTTCCAGTGGAAGAAAGATATAAATGAACTACATATGTGCTTTGATTATCGTGCTCTTAACTAGTAAATGATAAAGAACAAGTATCCTTTTCCATTAGCTGCAGATTTCTTTGACGAGCTTGAGAAGGCCTGAGTGTTTTCCAAGCTAGACTTGAGGCATGGGTATTATTAGGTGCGAATAGTGGAAGGAGATGAGAAGAAAATTGCGATTGCGACAAGGTATGGAAGTTTTGAGTTCCTTGTTATGCCTTTCGGGTTGTGTAATGCTCTCGCTACATTTTTCACTTTGATGGACGATGTAGTACGTCCATATTTAGATTTGTTCATCATAGTATACTTGGACGATATCGTGATATACAGTGATGACATGGAGGATCATAAGAAACACTTGGATTTGGTGTTTGAGGCACTGAAGAAGAATCCATTGTACTTGAAGAAGTTGAAGTGTATGTTTTCCTAGACCGAGATTCTATTCGTTGGACACATTGTAGGCCAAGGGCACATACGTATGGAGTTGAGCAGAGTGAAGGCGATAGAGGAATGGGCCAAACCGAAGAATTTCCATGATATGAGGGTGTTTTTTGGGATGACCAACTACCACTAGAAGTTTGTAGAGGGGTACTCCAAAGTGACATCGCCACTGATAGAGCTTTTGAAGAAGGATAAGCGATGGAATTGGATGGAGAAGTGTCATACAACATTTGAAGACTTGAAGAAGAGGATGGTTACAACACCGATACTGAAGTTACTTGACTTCGAGAGACCATTTGAGGTACACATAGATGCTTCATATTTTGCGATAGGAGGGGTTCTTATGCAGGATGGGCATCCAGTGGCGTATGAGAGTCGGAAGTTGCAGGATAGGGAAAGATGATATCCAGTTCATGAGAAGGAGATGACTGTGATCATCCACTGTTTACAGGTATGGAGGCATCACTTAATAGGGAAGCCCTTTGTTGTCAAGACTCACAACGTTGTAGCAAGTTATTTTGCATCACAACCGAAGCTGTCAGCAAAGCAAGCTCATTGGAAAGAATTATTGGCAGAGTTCGACATGACTATTGAGTATAGACTGGGTAGACTTAATGCAGTTGCAGATGCCCTCAGCAGCAAGGGAAAGTTAGCCGCACTCTAGGAGGAAGAAGACCAGGCAAAATGAAGTAGGAGTCGAGTATAGATGACTGATGAGATGCAGAATAGAATTCGGGCAAGCATTGAGATAGATACTCAAGCACAGAGCATTGTGACGCAGGTGAAGGAAGGAAAGACACGAAAGTTTTTTCTACGATATTGACTCTTGTTCTTTGGGAATTGACTTTACATTCCAAAGTCATCTGGACTTAGGAGACACGAAGGAGTCCCACAATTCTCCATGGATTAGCCACCCAGGGCTACGTTGTTCCTTATCGTGATTGGAGAGAGGATTTTTTTGGGAGAAGATGCAGGAGGATGTAGAGGAGTCTTTGCAGACATGCATTATTTGTCAATAGGACAAATCGGATAACTAGAGACAGGAAGGATTGTTGCAGCCTTTACCGATTCTAGAGAGACCATGGATGAGTGTTCCGATAGACTTCATTACTCATTTATCGCAGGTACATGGGTATAACGGGATTATGGTCGTGGTCGATCATTTTTCCAAGTATGTCGTCTCCATTTCGACGAAGATACCATGTGGAGCCGAGAAGGCTGCTGCATTGTTCTTCAAACATGTTGTGAAGTATTGGCAAATTCCATTGAGGATCATATGGAACCAAGATCCATGTTTCACAGGTAGATTTTGGACCGCTTTGTCCACGTTGGTTGGGATAGAGTTGCCGCAGAGTTTGAGTTACCATCCGTAGATAGATGAGAAAACTGAATGAATTAATGCACTGCTTGAGGATACTTGAGACCACGGGGGCTTCATTGGGGGAGCAATATCGTACCACGTCGGTTCATATTGGGGGATATTTATTGAGGAAAAAATGATATAATATATTGGGGTATATATAGGGGGTAAAGGGTTTTTATATTGGAAAATATAAAAAATGGAGCTTAAAGTTAATGAAAAACATAAATGGTTATAAAAAATGTTAATGAAAAAATGGATACCTATAATATCTAGTGAAGGTAGGGGTTTTATAAATTGGGAAGATGTATTGGGTTCATATTGGTAGGGGGTTAAATAATGTGTTTTTTAGAGGGATTCTCCAATATGTAGTCAAATTAAGGTTATTGTTTAATATGCCACGAATTCAGGTGATATGTTAGAGGTTCATTGAGTGAATCCCCCGTGCTTGAGACATTATGTGACGACTGATTAGAATAATTAGCCTGAACTCTTGGATGTGGCTCAGTTTAGCTACAATATGCATAAGAGTTCCGCAACTAGGTATAGTCCATTTGACTTGGTAAATGGACAGGTGCCAGTTGCTCCACACACCATGCTATCGAGAGGTTTTTTGAGGAGTCCACATGTGAAGAGATTCATGACAACATGGGAGGATACCTTAGATTTGGCACGGGTGCAATTGCATGAAGTTGCAAGGAGGATGAAGAAATGGGCAGATAAGGATAGACATGACACACACTTTAGTGTTGGGATATGGTTTTTCTCAAGATCACTGGAGATCAATTTCTTCCATCGACAGGGACTACGAGATCTTTGATGAGGAAGTATGAGGGGTCATTCTGGGTAAAGAAGCGGGTTGAAGAAGTTGCATATGAGTTGGAGCTTTTGAACCACATGTGTTCGAAATATCCTGTGTTCCATATGAGTAAGCTTAAGAGATTTCAACTTGATGCACATCATTGAGATAGGACAAAACCACCGAGGGGACATGTAACGTCCTGCAGTTCTGCCCGAAGTGCGACCATGTTCGGCTGATGTGTGACCGTGGGCGAGCGACCGGTTGGAGGGCGAGCTGCAGTTGTGCGACACTTATGCGACGAGTTATGCAATGGTCACCTTGATTATGCGACGAACATATGCGATGATAATAAGGAGAGCGTTGGCATATATACGCATGTGAGCGGTGAACGATATGTTTGGAGGCCGACTTACGATGGAAGGCAAGACGACATATGTTGTGGGCATTTGGCATTGGAGTAAGGGGTGTGCACAAGCGTTGGGCAAGTCAGCTGGGTGCTAGACCTAGCCCCACACCTTGGTATACATTGTGATAGCGTTGAGCGTTTTATCATCATCGAACAATCACTTGACATCTTCGCACAAGGAGAAGGGAGTGCGCAGTTCTAAGTGCGCAATACAAGAAGGTGAATGCGCAGATCTCATGCGCCCATTCTTAGGCTAGTCGCATGGTGGAAGGTTGCACTTGGTGTTGGGTGAAGGCACGGGGGAGGGTGAGCCCGGTGGTTGGGTGAGGCGTGCACAATGAACGTGTGGCGCCCGATTTGTGCGATGGCTTGGCGTGGGTGTCTTGGCGACTCGGGTGAGCATCCACCCATCGTGCAAGTGTGCATGAAGACTTGTTGGTGTGTTGGGTTGTGAACGGAAGTGTGTCTCGGTTGGAGGCGCTCGTGTGTGGCGACTTGGAGGCGCGCCCAAGTTGGGAAAACAACACGATCGTGCGACAAGGTGAATGAAGGGTTGGTGAGTCGTGCGGCGACCGTGCGGAGGTGCCGACGAGCTGGGCAACTGAGTTTGCCGAAGTTGTGAAAATTGACTAAGTGTAAATTTGGGGTTTCCCAAGATTTAACTTGTACATTGTAAAAGTGAAGATTGAATAATTTACTGATATTCGGGCAGACTCATATTGCAGGGAGTTACCCCTCCCTTTATACTGTTGTGCATTTCTCTTGTATAATGCTGTTGATAATGAATGTGTATGGGTTTTCATTGGTATAAAGGAACACATTAATAATACTTGGTTGCGAATCACAAACTAAGTAGGATAAGTGGAATGTTAGGCGTAGTCCACGAACATAAGTATTGGTCAAAAGAAAGTGTTCAGTGGTGCCGCACCTCGCTATAAGCGGTTGAAAGACTACTGCAGGTGTAGGGGAGTGACAGGTGGTATCAGAGCAGGCTGATGACCGGGTCGACGATGAAGTGCTGATCCCACTGCACTATCGTGACAGGTGGTATCAGAGCTGGTACGTGACAAAGTGCAGGTGTGGATGCACTTGAAAATTGATGACAGTGGAAGTAGGTACTTGCAGGTGAAGGAAGCTAGTTTCACTTACAAGTGGAACAAGGGCCGGTTCATGGTTGCAGGGAACTTGGTGAAGCTGGTGAATGGTGAAACAGGTTTAGCAGAGGTGAAGCTTAGTGCCTGGACCAAGCTAAACATCAAGGCATGGCAGGTTTGGAAGAGTGCAAAGGGAAGCTCTTGCTTACCTTATACAGGTTGAAGCGGATGAAAGAAGAGAATCCCCGGATTCAAGAGAATCTTGAAGTCTTGGAAAAAAATGTTGAAGACGAACTTCTTCAACTTGGTTGGACAATGGAACAAGATGAAGTTGCAGATTGTGCTGACAAGGAAGGGGAAGCCGTGATAATTGAGGATGTTGCAGATGTGACAACGATGGAGGATGAACTTGAGATTGATCAAGTTGGACCAGGATCGTGCAGTCTGCAGATATGGATGGATGAGGATACTCACATGGAGGAGCCTCATGATGATGATGTAAGTACTATTGATACTTGTGTTTCACTTGAGCATTTGGTAGATGAACCGTATGCAGGGAAGAGCAAAATCAGTTTGCCGATGCTAGGGGGGATATTACCATGGATGTCTATGATGAGACCTTGTATGGAGAAGCAAGGATTGTTGATTGTTGCAGGACTTGTTGGGATTGTTTGTGATCTTATGGTAGAAGGTGCAAAGGCCCGTGACAAGGGAGGAACATGATGATCATTACGGAGGATTGGGTCATGCTTTAGCCACATGGAAAATTGGCTAAGTGCCCGGCATGACTCATGGGCAGATTGGAGGGCACACACTTGAGGTATGATGATGATACTTGGGTGGACTTCTCATGGTCGAGACCAAGAGATAGTCTTGGTGGAACCTTTAGTGGGGGTGCTATGATGGAAGGGACTTGTGATGATGATGATATGGTTGGGTGACCGAGTTCACTAGACTGAAGATTGAAGACTTGGATGAGGATGATCGATTGTTGTGATGGGTCTACCTGGCTAGACTACATGGACAACTTAGTCATGGACATCAGGTTGGAGACATGGAGCATGGCAGTCTTATGCAGGGACATGATGCAGGAGCACTTGTAGAGGTGTCACTTATGGACATCCAATAAGGAGTGCCAAGGCAGGGATGTTGTGCAGATGGATTTGCCGGTGTGACATGGAGATGTTTTACTTATGAGCCGATGGAGAGGTTGTGCACTTATGTACAACAAGGCCATGGACTTGGATGGGATTGTGAGCAGACTATGGAGCATTCCTACTACATGGAGAGCTGAGGCATCTTGCAGAGACCTTTGGGCCGAGACTTGTATGCTTGCTGAGGTGTTGGTTGGGGATGGTTTATGGAGCTCATGATGACATGAGATTGTTGTGACTTCTGGAGGGACTTCATATATGGTGGACTTGGAGGATCTAATGCATTGAGGAGCTGAGGTCAGGGACTTTGATGCAGGTGCATACTTTCAAGTACATGCATGGGTATGGCTTGAAAGAGTGACTTGATGTGGAGGATCGATATGAGACACTTTGGAGTGATGGAGTTACAACGATGATGATGCCTTGGTGGCAACACTTGGGCATGGGTTGAGCCGAGACTCAACCACCTTTTGACATGGGAGCTGATTGATCTATGATCATGGGCAGCACATGGATAGATGAGACAGGTGTATACTTGTTTCTATGGCAGACTTGAGGGATGGCACATTGTAGATATGATGAAGGATTGCTTCATGGACCTAGATGTGGCACATCGAGAGTCGGTTTGATGAGATGGTATCTTCACATTGAGGAGATACACATATGGATGATGTTGGGATAGATGTGGCTGATTTCATGTAGCACATTGACACCAAACATCATGGACAACATGTTGCAGATGAGATGAGGGCTACTTCATGGACCTGAGCATGGCTTACACTTGTATGGAGATGGATTCTTGATCGAGTTGAGGATGTGATAGAATGTTCTAAGAAACAACTGGTGATGGCTTGAGGATGTACATTCTCATGGTTTGGACGTGACGGTCGGATTAGCTACCCAACTAGTTCAAACATGGGGTTGCAGCGTGTACAGAGATGTGTTAGCATTGTGTTGGAGTATCATGGCAGCAGTTCACATGATGACACATGATGAGGTCGACACGAGATGTTGCAGGAAGCATCTAGCTTGAGATGGAGGGACCAACCTTCCACGATGGAGAGTAGCATGTGGAGATTGTGACAGGGTGATCGATGGTCATGAATTGAGATGATTTCCGATGTATGACATACCTATAGGTGTATATCTTGGTATGGTGATCTTGGTGACAGATGGTTGCCGAGGCGAGACATGGTGGAGACAGTGGTTCTACATATGTTGCAGAGATGTTTGCAGTATGTGGAGGAGTTGACATCATGGATATTGATGATCTTGGTGGATGGCTACCAGGATGATATGTTGTCGAGGACGACAATGACTTCAGGTGGAGGAGGATGTAACGTCCTGCGGTTCTGCCCGAAGTGCGACCGCGTTCGGGTGATGTGCGACCGTGGGCGAGCGACCGGTTGGAGGGCGAGCTGCGGTTGTGTGACACTTATGCGACGAGTTATGCGACGGTCACCTTGATTATGCGACGAACATATGCGATGATAATAAGGAGAGCGTTGGCATATATACGCATGCGAGCGGTGAATGGTATGTTTGGAGGCCGACTTGCGATGGAAGGCAAGATGACATATGTTGTGGGCATTTGGCATTGGAGTAAGGGGTGTGCACAAGTGTTGGGCAAGTCGGCTGGGTGCCAGACCTAGCCCCACACCTTGGTATATATTGTGATAGCGTTGAGTGTTTTATCATCATCGAACAATCACTTGACATCTTCGCACAAGGAGAAGGGAGTGCGCAGTTCTAAGTGCGCAATACAAGAAGGTGAAGGCGCAGATCTCATGTGCCCATTCTTGGGCTAGTCGAACGGTGGAAGGTTACACTTGGTGTTGGGCGAAGGCACGGGCGAGGGTGCGCCCCATGGTTTGGTGAGGCATGTACGGTGAACGTGTGGCACTCGATTTGTGTGAAGGCTTGGCGTGGGTGTCTTGGCGACTCGAGTGAGCGTCTGCCCATCGTGTAAGTGTGCACGAAGACTTGTTGGTGTGTTGGGTTGTGAACGGAAGTGTGTCTTGGTTGGAGGCGCCCGTGTGTGGCGACTTGGAGGCGCACCCAAGTTGGGCAAACAACACAATCGTGCGACAAGGTGAACGAAGGGTTGGTGAGTCGTGCGGCGACCGTGCAGAGGTGCCGATGAGCTGGGCAACTGAGTTTGCTGAAGTTGTGAAAATTGACTAAGTGTAAATTTGGGGTTTCCCAAGATTTAACTTGTACACTGTAAAAGTGAAGATTGAATAATATATTGGTATTTGGGCAAACTCATATTGCAGGGAGTTGCCCCTCCCTTTATGCTATTATGCATTTCTCTTGTATAATGTTGTTGATAATGAATGTGTATGGGTATTCATTGGTATAAAGGAACACATTAATAATACTTCGTTGTGAAACACAAACTAAGTAGGATAAGTGGAATGTTAGGCGTTGTCCACGAACATAAGTATTGGTGAAAAGAAAGTGTTCGGTGGTGCCGCACCTCGCTATAAGTGGTTGAAATACTACCGCAGGTGTAGGGGCGTGACAGGACCAGCCATGGTTGTGGATAGGCCACACCTTTTTCTAGAAAAGATTATGGATCTTCGGACTATGGGTTTTGGGAGTACTACACGACGAGAGTTCTTTGTTAAATGGAAGAACGCACCGGAAGAGAGTAGTTGGGAGACGGAGGATTCACTGTGCAGGTGGAAGAAGGAGATTGATGAGTACGATGAAGAGTTGAGGAGAGTATCTAGATTCCCGAGGATGACATTGAATTCTGGCGAGGGAGGATGTCAGGCCCCCGAGTCACCGTCACACTTGGGGGAGTCGGGCACCCATACTGGCGTGTTTATGCACTGGGTCGCCGGGGCGCATTTAATTGACAAGCTAGGCGAGCATGCACATAACTGATGAGTTGGTTAGGCGCACTTAGCCAACGAGCCATGGAGACATGTTTAACCAACGAGCCAGGGAAAACACACTTTACCGATGAGTTTAGGGGTGACAACACAAAGAAACGACTAAGAGTTGGGCACACACGACACTTTAGTTTATAAGCGGAAAATTTGGAGGGCGACAAGTTGGGCGCACCACCGAGGCCGACGTATTGGATTTATGAGTTGGAGTGAGAGAGGGTCGGCTAGACTAAGTCAAGCATCCTTCCCACATCCAAGAAATTTTATAAGTATGAGGAGGGTGAGTTTTGAATGGAGCATCAGATAGCCTCAACCCTAGAGCTTCATAACGGGATTATGGTCATGGTCGATCATTTTTCCAAGTATGTCGTCTTCATTCGGACGAAGATACCATGTGGAGCCGAGAAGACTGTCGCGTTGTTCTTCAAACATGTTGTGAAGTATTAGGAAATTCCATTAAGGATCATATCGAACCAAGATCCGTGTTTTACAGGTAGATTTTGGACCACTTTGTTCACGTTGGTTGGGATAGAGTTGTTGCAGAGTTCAAGTTACCATCCATAGACATATGAGCAGACTGAATGAATTAATGCACTGCTAGAGGACTACTCGAGATATTATGTGACGACTATTTGGAATAATTGGCCTGAACTCTTAGATGTGGCTCAATTTAGCTACATTATGCATAAGAGTTCTACAACCGGGTATAGTCCATTTGATTTGGTAAATATACAGGTGCCAGTTGCTCCACACATCGTGTTATCGAGAGGTCTTTTGAGGAGTCCACATGCGAAGAGATTCATGACAACATGGGAGTAGACCTTAGATTTGGCACGGGTGCACTTGCACGAAGTTGTAAGGAGGATGAAGAAATGGGCATATAAGGATAGATAAGACACACACTTCAGTGTTGGGATATTGTTTTTCTCAAGATCACTGGAGATCAATTTCTGCCACCGAAAGGGACTACGAGATCTTTGATGAGGAAGTATGAGGGGTCATTCTAGGTAATGAAGCGGGTCAAAGAAGTTGCATATGAGTTAGAGTTTCCGAACCACATGTGTTCAAAACATCCTGTGTTCCATATGAGTCAGCTTAAGAGATGCCAACTTGATGCACATCATCCAGATAGGACAAAACCACCGAGGGGACCAACCATGATTGTGGATAGGCCACACCTTTTTCTAGAAAAGATTATGGATCTTCAGACTATGGGTGTTGGGAGTACTACACGACGAGAGTTCTTTGTTAAATGGAAGAATGTACTAGAAGAGAGTATCTGGGAGACAGAGGATTCACTATGGAGGTGGAAGAAGGAGATTAATGAGTACGACGAAGAGTTGAGGAGAGTATCTAGATTCCTGAGGATGACAATGACTTCTGGTGGGGGAGGATGTCAGGTCCCCGAGTCACCATCACACTTGGGCGAGTCAGGTGCCCATACCGGCGCATTTAACCGACGAGTCTACCGAGGTGCATTTAACTGATGAGCTGGGCGGGTGCGCACATAACCGATGAGTTGGTCGGGCACACTTACTCGACGAGCCATGGAGACGTGTTTAACCGATGAGCTGGGGAAAACACACTTAACCGACGAGTTTAGGGGCGCCAACACAAAGAAACGACTAAGTGTTGGGCACACATGACAATTCGATTTATAAGTGGACAAGTTGGAGGGCGACAAGTTGGGCACACCACCTAGGTTGACGTATTAGCCGATGTTTCAGATTTATGAGTTGGAGTGAGGGCAGGTCGGCTGGACCAAGTCAAGCCCCCTCCCCACATTGAAAAACTTGTATAAGTATGTAGAGGGCGAGAGTTGAATGGAGCATCGGACAACCTCAACCTCAGAGCTTCATAACTATTGGGTTAGCGGAGAAGTAGAGCCGAGCCATATGGGATGAACTTGTAGGTTAGGAAGAAGTAACACAAGATAACATGAAAGTAAGAGTGCAGGTGATCGCAGCGGGCAGGTCGACCCGATGCTACACTTGGGTGCGACAACACGGTAGTGCGACCGCCCTTAGGTGGGGCTGCACGTGGAGGTTTACACAGCGGGTGCGACATACATAAATGCCGAGAGAGGGGGGAGTATGCGGTAGAAAACAACATTGGGCACATACGTATTGGGCAACTTGGACCCGCGGAAAGTGTGCCGAGAAGTGATTGGGTGAAATGATATTGCGAAGAGTTGCGGTCAGGTCGTGCAGCAGGTTGACTGACCAAGAAACTCACCTATTTGTGTTGTATTTTCTAAAACTGGTTGAGTTTTATCTCCCAGCATATTGTAAAATCTACCAAATTACTATATACTTGATAATTATATGAAAGATGTGTCTTGTGCATTTGTTCTTGTTGTGAATGTTGTTTAAGTTATTCCGCACTTAAACAGAATAAAAAGATGAAAGATGAATGTTATAAGCATAGTGGTAAAGAAACTAATGTGTTGAAGCATTTAGTGAGTGTCGCATGTTACTCAATTCGAGAAAAATGAATTAGGGCCATGACACCACCAGACCCCAGCAGGACCAGCACAACAAAACTAGATCCAAAAGGTTGAATCCTTCCCCGCATGTGTTGACCATATATCGAATACAATACTGGCAATTAACAACAATGCACACCCATAAGCAGAGGAGGGGATGCTGACGGCAGAGACACCACCTCTCCTAGACAGGGTTCCCTCGGAAACAAACACTCCCTTGATCAAAGCTTGAACTACATTTACCATAACAATACCAAACCTAGAATGTCTGATAGCAAACCTTGCCACTCTCCATAAATCGTCGATGGATGCCACCTCCCATGAGTTTAAAAAATGATTGAGGTCTCACACAAGTTACATTACCATCTCCCATACACAACATGCATTGAGAGGATAGGGAGGATGATCCTCGCGCCTTTGGACATGTGTTATTCATGAATGACCACGTATTACCTCGGTATCATCGTTTGCTTGGTTTATCACTCCATCAGAGAAAATTTTAAATTATAGTATGAATATGAATCATTATTTTAATTTATATGTTCAAATTGTTCTTAATTTAATTAGTATTAATATATTTTATATATATTACATTTCTATTTTTTTTTAATTATATGTTTGCTAGTTACAATTTTTAAGTTTTTATATGTTAATTATATGTTTATTAATTAATGTTTTTGAGTTTTTATATGTTTGTAAATTATATGTTCTCAAATAACTTTTTTTAAGAATATCTCATTATTATTTCAATTTATTTTAATATAATATATATGTTATGATTTTTTAGAATAAATATGATTTATAGTTTATTAATAAAAACAAATTTACAATATAAAAATTTCATTAAAAATATTTATTATTATTATTTTTTAATTGATTCTAAATCATATTTTATATTATTATTTTTTAATTTAATACTTCATTTATATTATTATTTTCTAATTTAATACTTCATTTAATTTTTAATTTAATACTTCATTTATATAGACATTACAACATAAATCCCAATATTTAAATATTTATACTCATTTATAAATATTACATATCTTAAATTATACAACACTTTTCCCAGAAAAAAAAAAATAAAAAAATAAAACATTAAAAAAAATAAAAATAAAAAATAAAAAAATTTAATGTGAATCCTAACTTCATATATATAAATAATTTTGAAATATTCAACCAAAATAAACAAAATGAAAATACTAGAAAAGAATGTAAATGAAAATATTTATGAAGTAAATTTTACACCATAGCCATTTAAAACATAAAAGAGGGGTTATGAAAACAACGATAATAAATATCACAATTAAATGGTTATTGATTATAAAAATAGAAAACTATTAAAAATATGAAATAATTATTTAAATATAGGAGTCTTTTTTTGTACAATAATTAATCCACTTATTAAACCCTTGATTATATTTATTTTTGAAAATAATCTTGACAAAGAATTTAATTTTATAACAATTAATTCATAATTAAAATAACTTATCTTATAAGAAGGTTGGGAAAGATACTTAGCCATATAGAAAGATTGATCTATGTTAGGGCATACTTAATAAATTTTTAAACCTAAAAAGGACAATAATCTTTATAAATGAAGAAATCATACCAACTAATCAAGCTGGATTATAGAAAGAGGTTTAAAAAGTAAAGGGAACTAGAAAGGATAGCAAATGGACAATTATTAGAAATATAAAAACTATTATTAGGGATAGAGACTAAAAGGAGATTAATAAATAGGAATTTGGAACACTCTGAATTATCTTGTGGAATTGTCATGTTTTTCCATGGCATAAAGGTCCTATGTTAAGTTGGATTCTAGGTGAAATTGATATTAATTTTTTAGTTGAAACTTGGGGAGCATGATGAGTCTAAGGTTTCTCACATAGATGGGTTCATTTTTTTCAACATGGAACAATAAATTCTTTCACAGAGGAATTGGAGGAATAGTTTATTATATAAAAAAGAGTGTTGCTTCTCACACTTGACCTCATAAGATAGACCACCTCCAACAACACATTTGGATCAAAATCTTTAATATTAATGCTAAGAGGATTTGACTCACAATTTATTATTTCACACCTATGAACTTTACCTTTTATAAGGAAAATTATCTAGATAGAATTTCCCTTATAATACCCTAGAGCAAGATATTCATAGTCTAAGGAATTAAGGTTATATCCTCTTGTTAGGAGACTTTAATGATAGAACTGCATCTTACCAAGCAATTCTTTTAAGTAATGAATTAAAACCTAATCCTTTTTGGCTAGATAAGGACCTTGATTTAGTTAGTGGATTCAAAATAAATTATGAATACATAACCAATAATATATTTGGTACTAAGTTAGTCAAACTCTATAGTTCTCAACACCTTATAGTTTGCAATGGTGTAATTAAGTGGCCAAACTGCAACTAGATGACTTGTATTCATGGGCTTGGAAGTAGTGTCGTGAATGATGTGATATATGATATCCATGTTTCCAATCAAATTCTAAACTTTTACCTCTTAAATAACCATGAGCCTAACTCTGATCATAGACCTTTAACCTTAACTCTACAAAAAAGGCAGTTACATGAGAATCATAAGAGTCAGAACCACCTACTTTTTTATGAGAGTAAAATGGTTCTCTTCTTAAAGGATTTATATAGGGATTTACACCTCTTAGCTTATAATATCGAAAATTTCTATCATAATTTTGCTACAACTCTCTCCACTACCATTAGCAAATTGTCTACCAAGGTGTCATATAAAAGAATAATAAACCTACTAACCCTTGGTATTATAATGATTGTGAAATTACTAGAAAAGCGATTAGGGATTCTCCTAACAAAACCTTAAGGCTTGATAAGATAAATATGTACAAAACTCTTATTAAAAGAAATAAAGATAATATATAAGTAAAAACTACTAGTAGTTGTTGCACCTCTCTAAGTTTGATCCTAGAAAATTTTGGATGAAAATTCTAATTCGTAGGGCTAAAGAAAATAATTTGATTCCCTTGAAGAACTAGGATATTTACCCTAAAAACCTTTATGAATCCCCTAACACCGTACACACCATTTTGAATTCCATTATAGAGGATGATATCTTTTCTTTGGAAAACATTGAGTTTGGGGTTAAGCAACTTTCTAATGGGAAATCCAAGGATATTGAAGGCTACCACGCTGAAATTTTCAAAATGAAAGAATCTATCCTCATCCCACCCATACACAAGCTCTTTAATTTAGCAGTGTATCAAGGCTTCTCTAAGCCTTAAACACAGATCCTTGTTATAAGTATCTTTAAGAGTGTAGATACAAAAAATCCTTCTTATTACAAGACCATTATGATTAACCACATTTTAGCCAAGTTGTATGTCTTATTTTGGAAAAGAAGATTAGCCTTTGACTTGAAAGCCGTGGTAAAAGAGCTAAAGGCCAAGCTGAGTTTAGGAGATATCATTTTACCATGGAATATCTTGTTACTCTTAGGGTAATCACATAGAAATTCCACAATAATAAAACATATCTCTTCTGTTTTTTTGTTGAATTTAGAAAGGTTTTTGACACCATTCCTAGAAAAAAGACATGGAAGAAATTAGAAGAGATAATGGCTCCTCTTGAGTTGAGGTTTGTTATGACAAGGCAATATGAGAATGTTATTTCCAAACTTAACAACACTGGGGGTTAGTCGAAAGAAACAAGATGAAATATTGGAGTCAAGGAAGGGTGACCCTTATCCCCTACCCTTTTTGGCATATACATTGATAATATAGAATTTGTTTGGAAGATGCAAGTTGTGCCAGTCCCATGCTTATAGGTTTGGTCATAAATCTTTCTCGTTTATGTTGATGGTATTGTTCTTTTGGCAAGAAGTTGCTACCATCTTAGCAACCAACTGATAATTCACCAAGATTTATGCCCCAAGATGGATATGACTTTAAATACTGACAAAACTAATGTCATGATAATTAAATCTCAAAACATCACCTATCATGCTTTCATTTATGACAAAATATTCTTGGAAGAAGTTCATTCATACAAATATCTAGGATTCACCATCCATGTAACACCCTTCGATGAAAAGTAGGTATTTAATTTACTTCTACTTCAAAAGACCTAGTAAATCAAGGGCTATGTGAAAATCCTAGTGAAACTTCAAATATTTAAAAGTTTTTGTTAATTATCTTTATTGAAAACTAAATAAATTAAATAAATAAATCATGATAAGTCTTAGAATTCATAGGAAAATACCCAAAAGGATATTTTTAGTTGCCAGACAGTTAGAGGCAATTTCTTTTCTCTCTCTCCCTAGAGATAAATATTTGAAAGGAAAAGTCCAAGGGGGAAGGTGTTGGGTTGTGTTATATTCTTTCCACGACTAACCTACATATTAGGTTGGGCGGACCTACCTAATCTGGGTTGGGTGGACCTACCTATGGTTTTCGGTCCATGGTTTTGGACACGATGGTTTTCAGTCCATGGTTTTCGACGCGAGGGTTTTCGGTCCATGGTATTGGATGCTTCAGAATGTATAAATATGTATTGTAACATTGAAAGGAATATAATGAAAAATCAAGCTGGTAGTCCCAGTTTTGGGATCCAAGGGAAAATCTTTGTGTATATGTGTTTTATGTGTTATGCTCTCGCATTGTTTATTTTCTGTGTTTTAGAATTTGTGTGTAGGTAATTTCTGTACGGGGTTAAAACCTACATTTTGTATTAGAGCTGTTTTGGCTTCAAGGGGACGCCTTTGTTGCAGAGGGGTTTCGCTCGGGCCTGTGGTAGACCTTGTTCAGTGGGAGATCTATGGGATCGATTCTGGTGGTGAAAGAAGATGGTGAGTAGTGGAAAGATAGAGATCGAGAAATTTAATGGTCAAGGTTTTGAGTTGTTGAAACTCAAGATGGAGGATCTGTTGGTGGTTAAAGATCAGTGGATCGCAGTATATCCAGGTGCTAAACCAATGGGAGTGTTTGATGAAGAATGGAAGAAGTTGGATCGGAAGGCTAAGAGCACGATACGATTGTGTGTCTTAGATTCAGTATTGCTGAATGTATCAGGGGAAGATACGGTGAAGGCTTTGTGGGACAAGTTAGGAACTTTGTACTAATCTAAGTCTCTGGTGAATACACTGTTCCTATGGAAAAAGTTGTATAACCTGAGGATGAAGATGGAGACTCGGTGACAGAGCATCTGAACGCATTTAATACAGTGGTAAGTCAGTTATTATCTGTTGATATTAAAATTTCAGATCAAGATAAGTGCATCAGTTTGTTGTGTTCTCTACCAGATTCATGGGATAGTTTGGCTATTGCAATAGGTAGCAATGCAATTGCCTTGCAGTTTGATGAAATAGTCTCATCTTTTCTAGCGGAGGAGATGAGATGGAAAAATATGGAGAGCCAGAATGGTGATGCCTTGTCTGTATGAGGACGGTCCCATAACAGAAACAAAAATAAGTCATTGAGTGGGAGATCTAAATCTAGGGGGATATCTAAATCTCCAGGAGAACCTGTAAAGGTGGTGTGCTGGAAATGCGGAAAGGAAGGGCACTACAAAAGGGATTGTAAATCTAAAGCTCCTGACAAAGGAAAGGGATTTGATGATGCTTCTTTTGTAGAGGAAAAAACCATCTCAGATGAAGGTGGGGATGTGTACTTGGCTTCTTCAAGTACACATGTAGATCATGAGGCATGGTTGATTGACTCAGGTGCATCCTTTCACTTCACTCCCCATAGAGAGTGGTTTTGTGAGTATGATAAATATGATGATGGTGATGTCTTCTTAGGGGATGATAGGAAGGATAGAGTCATTGGTCACGGAAAAGTAAAGTTGAATTTGCAAGGTGGAAGGGTTAGAACACTTCCTGCATTAGCCAAAAATCTGATTTCTGTAAGCAAGTTGGATGATGCAAGTGTAAAAACAGTGTTCGAGAAGGATACCTGCAAGATGGTTCAAGGAGCACTGGTATTGATGCGGGGAGTTCGGACTGGAACTCTATACAAGCTACAAGGTAGAACTATTGTTGATGGGTGCAATAGTTTGTGGTTCTTGAAAGTGGAGCAGAAAATCTAGTGGTCTCTGGAGAGAAGACCACGTTGTGGCATCAAAGGCTTGGAAAAATTGGAGAGAAGGGCCTTCGAATACTTCATGGTAAATGTATGGTAGAAGGTATGAGTAATAGCTCTCTGGATTTTGATTTCTGTTAAAATTGTGTATATGGGAAGTAGAATTGGGTGAGTTTCCCCTTTGGTGGTAAGAGGGAGAAACAGATATTAGAGCTTGTGCATAGTGATGTGTTTGGACTTGTGAAGGTTCCATCATTGGGTAAGTCTGTGTACTATGTATCATTTATAGATGACTTCTCAAGGAATACATGGATATATTTCCTTAAAAATAAATCTGAAGTCTTTGACAGGTTTAAAGAATTTAAGGCTCTGGTGGAAAACCAAACAGAGAAGAAGATAAAGGTGCTAAGGACAGATAACGATGGAGAGTTTTGTAGTAAGGAATTTGAAGAATTTTGTAAGAATTGTGGTATAGCACAGTAGAAGACTACTCCATATACACCTTATCAAAATAGAGTTGCAGAAAGAATAGACAAGACGAAAAGGGAGAGATGTAAGTGAGTGAACATGACAAGAATTTGGGCAGAGGTAGAACATGAGAAATTTTGGGCAGAGGTGGTGGAGACAAATGTTACTGGTTAACAGAACCTTCATCAGCGTTGGAGGATAAGACTCCACAAGAGGTATGGACTGGTAAGAAACCCTCTCTTTCACGTCTGAGGGTATTTGGATGTGATGCATATGTACATGTTCCAAAGGAGAAACGAACCAAGTTGGATAGTAAATCTGAAAAGTGCATCTTTATTGGGTATAAGGATAGTTTAAAGGGTTATAAGCTTTGGAACCCAACAATAAGGAAGGGGTGTACAACCGAGATGTGGTGTTCAGAGAGGTGAAAAATGTTATTAAACATGAATTCCAACCAAAGGAACCTGAGAAGATAGAGTTTGAGCTAAAGGAGGAAGAATTAGACTCTACAACAGAAGAGGAATCAGAAGATGAAGAGCCACAAACTCTAGGTGTAAGAAGATCAGTTCGAGAAAGAAGGCAGCCAGAAAGGTATAGTCCATCTACTTTCTGTTCAAATTTTGCTTTATCTATTACTGATGATGATCCTAGAACTGTGAAGGAAGTAGTAGATTCAGAGGATGGAAAACTCTAGAAAGAGGCCATGGTTGATGAAATGACATCTTTGCACAAAAATGAGGCTTGGGATCTGGTGGAGTTGCCGGCTGGAAGGAAATCCATTGGAAGTAAATGGGTGTTCAAGAAGAAGGCAAATGCAGAAGGAAAGGTGGAGAAATACAAATTTCGGTTGGTAGCAAAAGGTTATTCCCAGGTGCCGGGAATTGATTTTGGTGATATTTTTTCCCCTATTGCCAAGGTAACTTCTATTAGATTACTTTTATTTGTTGCTGCCGCTTTTGATTTTGAGGTAGAACAGATGGATGTGAAGACAAAATTTCTTCACGGGGGTCTAGAAGAGGAGATCTACATGAGGCAACGTGAAGGCTTTGCGATGAAGGGTAAGAAAGAACTGGTATGCAAGTTAAAGAAGTCTCTGTATGGGTTAAAACAGTCACCAAGGATGTGGTATTAGAAATTTGATACATTTATACGGGGACTTGGATTCACCAAAAGCAAAGCAGATCAATGTGTGTATTTTAAATTAATTGGTGACTGTGTTATTTATCTGGTCTTGTATGTGGATGATATGTTGCTCGTTGGAAATGAAAAAAAAATTATCTAGGATTTGAAGACCCAATTGTCCTCCAAATTCGACATGAAAGATCTTGGTGCTGCAAACTATATTTTGGGCATCGAAATTAAAAGAGATCAGGCAAAGAGGAAGCTCTGGTTAAACCAGAGGAAGTATGTCGAGACAATACTTCAGAGGTTTAATATGCAGGATAGTAAACCGGTGAAGGTTCCTATTCCTGTAGGTGTAAAGTTATTTGCTGAATAGTGTCCCAAGACACAAGAAGAGGAAGAGGATATGTCCCGTGTTCCATATGCAAGTGTAGTCATTAGCTTGATGTATGCAATGGTTTGTACTAGACGAGACATTGCACATGAAGTGGGAGTATTGAGAAGGTTTATGTCAAAACCAAGGAAGGAGCATTAGACAACAGTGAAGCCAGTTTTCAGGTATTTGCGTGGCACTAGTGATTATGGTTTGTGCTACCAAGGAAGACTAGGATTGGACAATGTTTTGGATATCCGTGGCTTTGTTGATGTAGATTGGGCTGGAGATTTGGATCAGAGAAGATCTACAAGTGGGTATGTGTTTAACCTATTTGGAGGTGTAGTCAGTTGGATGAGTAAGAAACAATTTGTAGTGGCACTATCAACTACAGAGGCAGAATAAATGGCAGCCACTCACACAAGCAAGGAAGTAGTTTGGTTGCAGAGATTGTGTTCAAGTATGGGGTTAGTACAGGGAGCTATAAGGATAGACTGTGACAACCAAAGTGCAATTTTCTTGGCAAAGAACCCTGCTTATCATTCAAAGACAAAGCACATTGATGTTCAATATCACTTTGTGAGGGATATGATAGAAGACAAAAAGGTGTTGCTAGTAAAGGTGGACACTTTGAAGAATATTGCGATGCATTGAAAAAATATGTGAGCTCTGAGAAGTTCTCTTGGTGTAGAGAAACAATGGCCGTTTCAGGGCTGGAAAAATGGCTAAGCTCTCCTGTGGCCCTCTATGGAAAGAAAACATGGAATTCACAGGAAAATACCCAAAAGGAGATTTTTAGTTGCCAGACAGTTAGAGGCAATTACTTTTCTCTCTCTCCCCCTAGAGATAAATATTTGAATGGAAAAGTCCAAGGGGGAAGGGAGGAGGAGAAAGGAAACACCAAAAACCATCCTATGGGAGGAGAGATAGAACGATTAAAGTGTAGAAACCCTGAACAAGACATTGTTTAGGTGGGTTTAGTGAGGACATTTCTTGACCTGGACTAAGGGCCAGTGGAAATATTGAGAAAGACTTATAAGTCTGGAAGGTTTTTGACTAGACTGGGTAGTGTTGATGTTAAAGAACCAACCTTTGAGGTCATTGCTTGTTTGTTGTTCTGGAACTGAAAGAGCTCAAGGGGAGAACTATACATCATTGTTGTTCTCATGGTTGGGTGGAGAGTTGCATTCTCTATTGGATTCCATATCTCAGTTTAATAGATAAGTGTGTTGATATAATGTGCAGGAAAATTACATATTATTTTGTGTATGAAGATAATTTTCCATTTTATAATGAAGTGACTGGAATTATTACGGTTAGTTACAAGTTAATCTTGCCAGAAGTATATATTAGCATTACAAGACTATAGAAAAATTTTGTAGTCGAACAATGCTTCATTAGCTATAGTTACATATAGTAAGTTCTTGAAGAATAGAAAGGTCAATAGATGAAACCATCGAATTCCATGAATCCTAAATAAATCAAGAAAACTAGATAAGGTTGAATGCAAGTTACCAGTTAAATGAAAACATAACTGATGAAAGAAAAACAATGAGACCTGGTTGGTTGAAGTTCATGCATTCGATCCAAGTAAGCAAGATCACTTTAGAACCCAGCAGGGGACGATTTAGTCTCTAAGTCGGCCGACTTGAGTTAGCAACCTAGTAACCAGTCCAAACACTAAGCAGTTGTAAGCGGTGGAATATGGGCTCAAACTAGTCAATGCAACTTCCTATTTATTTCACAATACAATTAATATAGAATAACTGACAAGTTTGCAGAGACGTGACCATCTTATTGTCAATCAAGAAATAACTAATCTTTGAACGAAAAACTATCACTCGGAAAAATGGTAATGTATTCTTAAAATTCATTATTTCCAAACACTAAGGGGGGTCAGCATGAGATTATAGCTGAAAACAAAGTAAGATAATATAACAACAAGCCCACAAATACTCGACTATGTGACAATAAACATGTGCCTTTTTGTCGTTTAAAATCACACCAACAACACAAGTGTTGCAAGGGAGATAGAAAGCCTCCTAGAGACATCCTCTGGGTTGATTGTAGACCAGTGCCTAGGACATATTAAATAGAGGAGTGCACGAAATGTTATATGTGAGGGGTTTGCAACACTCCAATTGTCATGTAACAAAAAGGTAATAAAAGGGGCTTCGTTCAATAGGCTTTCATTAAGGTAGAATCAAAACATACATGGATCCAAATGTGAGGGTATATAGGGGCAATCTCCAAGAGAAATGGCTTCTTCTGGTGGCCGACACACAACAATGAGACAACTCAATACTAAATTTGTAGTAATAGTGGAGAGGAAGAGAGGAAGGAGGGAAATAGATGCTTCGAGCTGTAACAAACAGAATCCTCAGCAAAAATGTTTCGACAGAAATATGGAAGAGGAAGGAGGTGGAGTAATAGAAACAATGGAGTGCAAAAGAAGGTTTTAGGCCAAATATAATATGGGTATCATTATCTGGGAAGAACATAAGTAAATCTGAGCTAACACAGGTACTGCAGGTTAATCAAATACACCAGTAAATTTGTAATTTATACAGGTATTTTATGCTAGTGAATAAAATATGTAGGTCTGTGATAAGCACAGGTACTATCTTTTATGAGTAGCTAAGATAAATCCATAGATTGAAGAGGAACCAAATGCATTCATTATACTATTTCAAAGGAAGAAAAACACATATGAAATGAGATTACCAAGAGGAACATGATGCACATTAATCATGCTTGGAATCAATAGGGAAATACCATTTATCTCAAAGGGTCCAAATAACCAGTCCATATGTTTAGCATGATATCAGTGAAACCCCCATGAATAAACATATTAGAACCAAATGGCATCACAGAATTCAAACCCTACGGGTGAGAAATTCCGGAACTGCTATACAATGTTGCTTTCCCCCTATTTATAAGAAGAGGGGAAGATCTTGGGTTAGAGTTAAAACAAATATCTTCGCCTGAGCTCCAGCTGTCTGCCAGACTAGTTGTCTAGGCTAGTGCAAGGCTCTATTTCCCAAATATTACAATTGGGATATGCTCCCTTTCCTGGAAATAAGAAACTACAGAAAATAATAAGAAATAAGAGGAAGATGGAGGAAGAGGTCGTTTGCGTTCCTATGAAGGCTTATAATCCATCCATGTCTCTGTCATCATGATTTGTTCTACTGCTGAGGCAATTTAGTGTCCATTCTCACTTAAATGCCTTCATCGTCGACTCTAGATGCGTGCTACAAGAAGGCCTTACCTTGAATGTGCCCATACCTGGCTTGAATGCTCCATACCTCCATTCACCACCCCAACTGCTGACCCATACGTCCTTTAAAGGTCTGCGCAATCCTTTTCGATGCTCTAATAAGCCTGGGGATGTGTTTTATGATGTAACAAGTAGTCTGTCAGGTGCGGGTCTTTAACACAGAAATGGGATGAAATAGGCGAGTTTTGACTTCCCTTTAAGCCCTCATGCTTTCAGCCCCTTTCTATAACTTCCTTTAGATGACCAGGGGGCTATGACTAGGGGCTTAGCCCTCGAGCGCTAAGGCCTCCAGACTCCCATCCTGGGGGCCATTTTCCTTTGTTACATGGAATCCAACACCCCGACGCTTAATAACATTTTAACTTTAGCATTTTCCCCTTGATACTTGTGATCACCGATTTGAGAGATAGAGTGTTGAATGAACATGAGGCTTTTGAAAGGGGCAGACTCGACATCCTTATAAATCCAGTGTATAAAATATCGTGTCCGGGGAGTTCCCGCATATCGCAATCGTGGGTCGGGAAAGAACTTCGGCGAAATAATGAACTTTGTTGTGTGTGATCGTCGATTTCCTATCTGTGAGGTGGGGGGACGTCATCGCTTCCACGTGTCACCCAGAAATGCCCCTATAGGACCCCTAAAAATGCCTAATTTGAATGCCACATGTCCTGCCTACTGGCATGCCACTTCTATACTACCATGTCATTGATGATGTCAACTGCCATGTCATACATACGGGCCAATGGGATTATGCCACGTGGCCCCTTGGAGGAGAGAGAAAATGGCCTACCTGGCCTTGGTTTTGCATGCATTTCCTTTATTAAATGATTTAGGCCTTTCCTTGACGATCTAACATTGTATCGCAAATCAACAATATCACAAGGTTCTTAAAGTTAGAACCTCATCGCCCTAATGATCGCCGATATGCAGGATTTACTGTGATACTGTGGGACTGTGAGACTGTGGGATCATGGTACTTGTTATAGACATTTTTGTGCCTTACAGATCTAAGCATGAAATGTCCATAAACCAAGGGATCCTAAGTCCCTAAAAGTGTTGTTCCGACCCCTAAAGGAACAAGGTCAACAAATTACAGCTTCTCCCAGAAGTTCTCCACTAGAAAATGCTCAGAATCAGTCAAATCAGGATCATTTCAGCTGCTCCACTGGCTAGCTACGTTGCATAGCACCCAAATACACTAGATAGGTGCATTGCAACGCACCTAAATGCACTACCAGGGTGCGTTGAGCGGGAAATGACAAATGGCAATGCCATTCTGCGAGGTGGAAAAACAATGGAAGCTTCCAAAATCTTCTCCAATGACACTTGCCTCACTGAGTTTGACCAAGGATGAGTAAGAGGCTCTCAGTCTCCAAGTGGAAGCAAGAACTGACAGAGAGAAGACACTAGTCAAATCATAAGCTGACTCATCCTCCTTGCATACATCTATATATGGATCCCTCATCCCAGAGATCCAGAGGCTGGAATTTTGCACATTGCAAAGAATTGTTGTTGGTTTTGAGATAGATATCAGAGTATTGGGTGATTTATGCTTTGTTGGAGGTGAAGAGGGGCTTCTTTGCTGGGAGGTTGATGCTGGATCAGGAATCATCGGTTGTAACTCCTCCTGGATCTTCTTGTTATATCAATAAAACTATTTGAGTTTCTCCTACATGCTTGGTGTATGATTGATGTTTGTTACATTTGTATGTTTAGCTTAAATCTGATCCTAAGATTTTTATGAATATAAACCCATGTCTTTGTATAGCTTCCCTCTTCTGTGATCTTACAGGTACTTGGTGAAGCTGGGCAAGTAAGGGAGGAGGTAGCTGGAAGCTGTCAAAGAGGAGAGAGATTGGATCAAAGGACTAGCGCAAGACATAGGTTGGTTCATCCTATTCCTCTTCGTTTATAGTTCATAAAGAAGAATACAAAAGTAGTTTTCTCTGTTTGTTTCTAAGGTCACTGTCACACCTTAGTGGGATAGGGTCGTTCTGAATAGACACTTTTCCCGTTAACAAAATGGCGACTCCGCTGGGGACGATTGTCTAATTAGTTTGTTTGTGTTTCTCTTGTTGTTTGTTTCATAAACTTAGAAGTAGAAATTGAACAACATTTGCCATTAACAAATGCAAAGTAGACATCTACTACTTCAATCCATTCACTGGATCTGTTTATGATTTGAACAGCTGATTCACAAATGATCTGATTGCCCTTTGTGATAGCTCTTAGACCTTCTTTAAATCTACCCTCTGATTGTGCATTACTGATTGCTTTTACTCGGCCAAAAACCATAGATTAAATTGTAAACTGTGACCCAGAACCCAGATAGAATTCTCGTTTCTGCCCCAGCGCAGGTACTGTGAAGAGTTCCTGCATTTCAGCACAGTTCCCGAGAGGGCAACCTGCACTGCAATCCAGTTTCTCTGTGTAACAGGTGCGCTGATCAGCCTAGCCTTGTGCAACTGAGGTTCTTGTGCTTCATTCTTTCCAGTTTTGTCTCTGTTTTTTGTAGCCTGTGATTAGTGTATGTGTCTGTTTAAAAACCCCTTTTCCTTGCCGTAATTCCGCCTCCTTTGTACAACAAGACTGTAGATGTTTTTGTGTGTTTGTTACATCATTTACAGTTTTCCATTGCAAAAGTAGAATAGTCATATTGTCGTCCTTTGATTTAGATCTGTCGCAAGTGTCGATTTTGATCATAGGAGAAAGTTTATTTGCTGTTGACAGTCGATTATACTTTTACTTTTGCCTTTGGTTTGAATTTGTAACTTTCTAGTGTCAAAACGAGTATTTATTTCAAAATCATAAAGTGTCACGTAATCATCTCTACCTTTTGATTTCGAAAAGAAGCTTGTTTGTGTTTGACACTTGAAAGCAAATTCAGATTTGTACATCAACTTTCTTTTTAGGCATCAATATTAAGAAAGTGAAAAACAAATACATGCACATGTGCATTTGCATATTGACAGTCTGTTTGGCTTGATTTAGGAAAGTGCATTTACAGTGTGCTCTTTGCTCTTTGCGAAAAGATTGTGTCTTTCTTTTCCCCTTGTAGCTAGGATTTTCATTGCTGAAAAGAGATAAAAATTTTGCTTATCATATTTAGATTTCATTTTAGGAATTACATCTACATCTCGTGGTGAACCCAAAAGGCAAACTTCATAAGAAAGATCAACTTAAAATAAATTCAATGAATCTAACAACGCTTTGGAACTTAACGCACAACATTTAGAGGTCTAGGCTAGAGACATATTCCGGCATCGAAAAGCCTGGTAACTGTTGTCCTCACTGATGGTTGGGTGATTCCTCCACTTTGAGACGATAAGTGCCAGTACGGACTTGTGCTCCCACGTACCATTGAGTATATATAGGGAGACCCCTATAGGCTTAAATCCTTTTATCCATAGGAAGCCGTGTCTGCCGCCCTACTAATCGCAATGCACCGAACACAACATTCGGGAAGATTGACTGCCGTACCGTAAAAAGTATTCTGCAGTTTTGCGATTGGTTTGGTACTCCCTCTACCTAGATCTCCAGAGCAGTCCCTTTCGTTCCTTTTCAGACTCCTTAACGGAAAAGGTCCATCTGAGCACTTGTCACTTCAGGCTCATTAAAAATCGAAGGAGACTAGAGTCATCTTTTGTTTTTTCTCGACTCTTAAAAATTGAAAAAACAAGTTGTGTCAAAGCGTCCAAAAATTTATTTTAAACGGAATATTCATTATCCTTTTCCTACGTTGATCTTAGGTTGAGAAAATGGAGTCTACCAACCAAGGAATTCCCCTTGGTGGAAATCCTAGTCCCTTCTCCTCTTGGGGAGATGTTGGTGCACCCCATATGGCCACATTGTCGCTTCCAGGACTGACAATTGGCTTACCGGTATGGCTCTTCTCAACCAATGTCGTTCAGAACACCACTATTCCTGAACAATTGAATAAGCAATTAGACGAGTCCAGAGTTGCCCACCAGCCTTCTACTTCCTCTAATTCTTCCTCTCCTCCTTCCTCTTCGCTTGATGGAGCTGGCAAAGCCAAAAGTCAAGTTCCTAAGGAGAAGAAGGAAAAGAAGAAGAAGGAGCCAAAGGCGAATGGGGGAAAACGAGTGTCGTCTAACGAAAATCCACACACTGCATCGACCAGGCCTAAATCGCCATGTGTAATTTGCAAAGGAGACCACTTTCACAGAGATTGTCCTTGCATCCCCCGGATACTAAGGGACTGGTCTCCTCGTTTGCACAATCCGGTGTCATCAACCTCTGGTGATCATGTTGAAAGCACACCGTCAACTAGTGAAAGTGAAGCCCCAGGACAAAAAGGGAAAGCTAAATTTCCTTGTAAACTGTGCGAAGGCAGTCATGCCGTCCACCGTTGTCCCTTCTTAGACGAAGCTAAAAGGGTTTTGGATGATCGTCCGGTTTCACCATTACGACTTCCTCCTGGATATAAAAAACTCTTGCCGAGTCCGTAACTAGTTGAGAATCCAGCTGGCCCACTCAGGTGGTCGGCTGAAGTGCCTATCATTGAAGATAAACCAACTGGATCCATACCAGACGAAAGTCAAAAGGTCGAGGCAGCAGTTGACCCGGTCTTGCCTTCAGAGGTTTTATCTTCGGATGATACAGTCATTGAAGAGAACAAGGATGACACCGTCCAAATTCTCTTCATCAAAACAGACTCCGATGAACATGGGGACAATCTACCCATTCCCTTACTGCAGGAGGGAAGTTCATTAGAGCCATACTCGGCCGTCTACTCGGTCCCACCTCCAAGCAACCTAGTTGTCTCCTTCGACTGGAATCAACTAGGCAGACCCCGTTTACCAGCAAGCATACCATTCCGAATTATCATTCAAATACATAGAATGGTCATGGCTGGTACCATCATAGATGAGGGGGCTTCAGTGAGTATCCTTTCCTCTACTGCTTGGAAAGCACTTGGTTCGCCATCGCTTTTGCCTGAGATGAGAAATCTGACAGGCTTTGATAAAGGAACCAGTCGACCTTTAGGGATCCTTCTCGATGTGCCCATAACATTGAGAAGGAAGACAGTTCGCATGAACGTAATGGTTGTTCAAGGACCCTTGGATTATAACCTACTCCTTGGACGAGACTATATTTATTGCATGGGAGCCATTGTCTCCTCACTCTTTAGAGTAATGTGTTTTCCGCACGAAGGAAGAGTGGTCAAGCTCGTGGACTAGCTTTCATTTCTCGGATCACGCATAGCAAATAGTCATATACCATCCCTAAATGGTCTTTTCACGCAAGAAATGTCTCAATCCCCGGTCCGTCCTCCCGATGAGCGCGAGTAATTTGGAGGGATATGACTGAAACCCAGGGGGCATGCGTCCTGGTCTGCTTCGGCAGGAAAACTTCGGGTATAGGGTAGGTTTCCGCGGGAGAATATGACTAGTCTGTACCCCGTCCGTGATTGGAAGAGGGGTTATTCTAGAATAAGATTCTCTTGTCAAAGTTATGTGAGTTGGCGGGCATCGTCGCTCACCTTTGTTTATCTCGGTAGACATCGCCGAAGAAATGTTTCATTCGCAACGCGAATAAGACAATCTTTGGTAACCTGTAAGAGGTAGGCCTCTCCTGATAGAACAAATGTTTTGTCTGCAAATTGAGGGGTAACCTTGAAACCATATTTTATACCTGGGGGCATGCAAAACTTTTGGAGTGCAAGCGAGGGGCGGCTATTTATTTTTTAAATTTTTAGGACCTCTAACCCTTTAAACTCGTAGGATTAGTCGTCACCTAACTTGCATAAAGAAAGGATGTGGGGCAAAAATCTAAAAATTTCCATTTTTATATGAGACATTCTTATCATATGACTGGATTAATCGAGCAATTTTAGCACATAGTTCAAGCTCGTTAAAAAATAAACATAAGATATGAGCAAATGTTTCCACCCACGTTTAAGCTCGTTAAAAAATGAACTATTCCCCTGTAAATAACCACCGTGAATGTAGTACTTCAGCCATTAAAGCCTTGGTCGTGTTTGCACCGTCACCTCCACTTTTTCATTGGCCGATCATTCACCTCCATTTGATTGTTTACCCATTTTGAGGAACAGCTGCGAAGAGTGATTTCACTAGCCATCCTTGTGACACTGCCGTGATTGGAAAATTCCAAACCTTACCTGGAATCAACTACTACCCATTTTATCACTCGTTCCTCAAAAGACGAGTCTTCTTTAAGCTCTTTTCAACTGACTCGTAAAATATGAAAAGATTGCCGAGTTTTGGCCTTCCAGCTCGTTAAAGCGACTGGAAGTGCTATCCCTCCTCTAGATTTTAATCTTTTTGGACCTGAGGGATTATTTCACAAAAAGATCGAGCGCTTGTTTTGTTCGGCTCGTTAAAACTATCGAAAATTCATCCCTTCTGTATTGTTTTATACTTTTTCGGACTTAAGGGATTAGATGACGAAAAAGGAATTTTGGAGTTACCTTTACGTACCTTTTCAGACTCTCTAAAAATGAAAAGGACCGAGTTATCTTTGTCGTTAAACTCGTTAAAAATATGAATAGCGACAAACCTGTCTTTAGACGAGAACGAGTTTCACTATCGCTAGGCTCGTTAAAACATAGTGATGGGTTTGCCCGAAGGGCAAATTATAGAACAAGCATATGTTATCCTCCTCAAGCTTGAAAAAAATAAAGAGGTACTGGTCAGCAATGATTGGGAAAAAATTGGGAAGAAAACTCAAAGAATATTAATTGGTAGCAAGTCGCTCTTGAACATGACACTTCCACTCCGTGTCCAAGTCGGGTTGGGTTATTTCATTCACCGGTCACATCACCATGGTCACGCCATACCATCCACATTTGGGGTAAATGCTACCGATCCATCACATAAGTGTCGCCGACATGTTCAAGAGAAGTCATCCAGAAAAGTCACTCGTGTCCCATCCACTACCATACATTATACTTCATTCTTTCATGACCGCCATCCTGAACCGTATATCATCAGATTGTTTTCACCTCCATCAAAATCATTTGCTCCGTTCTGCGTCATTGATGTGGGATTCATTAAGGCCCTCCTTTGACGGATCGCTTCTTGTCGACATCATCTCATTATCCAAGAAGTTGATCTAGGAACACCCCATTCAATACTTTGAAGCTTGCATGCCTCAATGGCAAGTTTCTCACTTCCGGCGACAGGTATACATCAATGACCTTCGACCGAAAGATTTTGCGTGGTGTTCGACGCCAAGTCCTTTATTCACACCACGTGAATTGTACTGCAGTACCTTGAGGGTCATCATCATTATCGGTGATTCCTCTCGCGCTTGTTAACAGTTTACATCATTGACTGGTAATTAAGCGATGTCTTTCCATGTTCGACTTCAAAACATTTCTCACATGGATCGACTTGTACTTCGAGTAAAGATCGGATGAGATTGAAGACCCCAGATCTAGTTTCATCCATCCGGGCTGCGATATATATTCAGGAAAATAAAGACATTGAAATGTACAACATTGTAGCACAGATAATCATCCTACCAAAAGGATGATGGCTCTATCAGAATCATCAGTCTACCATCAGACGATTGTCTGTCCTATGTACATGAAAATGAATTTATAAAGCTGAGCATGGGAATGCCCGCCTAAGCTAGATCATGAAAACAGTATGAAGATAATGTATTGTATTGTATCTTATTACAGGTCTCCTCCCAGCATTGAAAGAACTTCGGATCCTCCTAATAAAGCATTTCACCCGATAAACAACCTCATACTTTAGGGGGCAACTGTTATAGATATTTTTGTGCCTTACAACTCTAAGCATGAAATGTCCATAAACCAAGGGATCCTAAGTCCCTAAAAGTGTTGTTCCGACCCCTAAAGGAACAAGGTCAACAAATTACAACTTCTCCCAGAAGTTCTCCACCAGAAAATGCTCAGAATCAGTCAAATCAGGATCATTTCAGCTGCTCCACTGGCTAGCTGCGTTGCATAGCACCCAAATACACTAGCTAGGTGCGTTGCAACACACCTAAATGCACTACCAGGGTGCTTTGAGGGGGAAATGACAAATGGTAGTGCCATTCCGCGAGGTGGAAAGACAATGGAAGCTTCCAGAATCTTCTCCAATGACACTTGCCTCACTGAGTTCAACCAAGGATGAGTAAGAGGCTCTCAGTCTCCAAGTGGAAGCAAGAACTGACAGAGAGAAGACACTAGTCAAATCATAAGCTGAATCATCCTCCTTGCATACATCTATATATGGATCCCTCATCCCAGAGATCCAGAGGCTGGAATTTTGCACATTGCAAAGAATTGCTGTTGGTTTTGAGATAGATATCAGAGTATTGGGTGATTTATGCTTTTTTGGAGGTGAAGAGGGGCTTCTTTGCTGGGAGGTTGATGCTGGATCAGGAATCATCGGTTGTAACTCCTCCTGGATCTTCTTGTTATATCAATAAAACTATTTGAGTTTCTCCTACATGCTTGTGTATGATTGATGTTTGTTACATTTGTATGTTTAGCTTAAATCTGATCCTAAGAATTTTATGAATATAAACCCATGTCTTTGTATAGTTTCCCTCTTCTGTGATCTTACAGGCACTTGGTGAAGCTGGGCAAGTAAGGGAGCAGGTAGCTGGAAGCTGTCAAAGAGGAGAGAGATTGGATCAAAGGAATAGCACAAGACACAGGTTAGTTCATCCTATTCCTCTTTGTTTATAGTTCATAAAGAAGAATACAAAAGTAGTTTTCTCTGTTTGTTTCTAAGGTCACTGTCACACCTTAGTGGGATAGGGTCGTTCTGAATAGACACTTTTCCCGTTAACAGTACTGCAACATTGCAGGACTGTAGGATCACAGTACTGTGGGACTACTAGATCACGATACTGCGGGATGCATGATTGCGATATCACGGGACTGTGGGACTGCGATATCGCAGGAATGCGGGATGCGATATGACCGGTATGTGGGATTGCGGGAATGCAGGATTTACTGTGATGTTTCAGGATTAAGGATTGCAAGACTGTAGGAATTTTCCACAACCGATATGCAATATTTACTGTGCCTGAGGCCCCTGACCTCCGATATGAAATTTGCCTTTGTATTTGGTCCTTTCCTCCTTACTTTCAAGGTATTCCAAGGTTATCTTTAATCTGCTTTAACTTCAGATCCATAAGTCCATTTTTGGACTTCCATATATCACTAGAAAGCTCTTTCCGAGCATTGTGCAATGGAGGGGGTTTGATTAAGCTCTGATAGCATTCTATGGCTTGGGAAATGGCTTCAACTTCACTTCCTTTTTTACTCTTTTCAGAGCTGCACGCATATTTAGCATTGAGTGACAACATTGGCTCCTACTTGGGACAGTGCCTTGCTGGCAAGTTGCTGAGAACCTACAGACCATTATCCTTAACCATTAACCATGGAGTCAGAAATATATGAACTTTGTAACCAACAAAATATCCATGGGACTTTTCTCATCAATATAAAAAATGCAGTATTAAAAATTTTGACAAGATAGAAAGAAAATGCTCATTTGGTGAGCTTATTTATGTAAATTCCTATTTATGCACCAGAGTGAGTTCAACCCTTCAATGTAGCCAGAATAACATTTGGGTGCTGGACCTAGTGTCTTCAAGCTGTTGAAAATTTAAAATAAAAATAAGCATGCACCATGAAAAGCCTTCTAACAAGGAACCTGATACATGCTGTTAAAACAACCTTTGCTGCTGGCTTAAAAATATGGTCATGTACTCAACCACAGGGTTATGGAATTCACAAGGAAAATTTGCAGCTGCCTCCTTTTCATGAGTAGTCTATTGACCAATATCCTCTTGGCTAGGGAAACCACAAACACTTCTCAGCTCCACAGCTTTAGACTTTTCAAGAAAAGCTTGTTGCTGATCATTTGATACCCATTTTTTGACGGGCCAACCTTATTAGAAATCTGCAGTAGAATCTTTAGTTTTTGAGCTGCAAGAGTCAGAGATGAGAGGGCCTACTAAGACTTCCCAGCAGGGACCTTTCTGCAATATGTAATCACAGACACTACTTGGTCCTTCGACTTTGGGCTCTTCTTGAAAGTTTTTATACTGGGAGCCTTCTCCCCACGTGCTGATAAACCACCCCTTTTTGACCCTAGAAACCATATCTTCCTCCTTTGAATAATATGAATCATTCTTTGGAGGAGGGTCTTGGTCTTATTCTCCATGTGAAAGATGAGCATTATGAACTAGAGGCTCTTCGTCGACTCCCTAGTGGGCTTCCTCTTCTTATGCAACTTCCCCTGGCTAGAAGTGTTGTGGCTCTGCATCACTTGACTCTTCACCAGAGTCGTATTCATCATAGGAAGGGAAAACATCACATTAGGCTAAATCAAAGCTCGGAGGGTTTGTTGGCAGCTCAATGATCTTTCCTTCTTCACTTTCTCGCTCAGTGGGTGATGCTTCTTGATGCGAGTAGATTTTTTCCTGGAGTGGAGCTCCACAAACATATTTCGTAGAATCATCAACCTCGGGAATGTCTTCATCATTAGAATATGCGCAACAATATTAAAATAGAGCATTCACTAGATTTAATACTTTGTAATAATGATTGAACGATGTATGAAAACTTCTTAGGGAAGATATGCTGCGATGAGTTATTGTTGTTCTATACCAGACTCTAGAATCCTCATCTAAAGACAATTTGAACAACTTCGTTTGTACATATTCAAGAAGAATACCTTGTTGCTCCATGCATTCATGAAAGTACTTGGGGTGCTGGTTAGGTCTTCTCTTTGTATTCCCACTGAATCTAGGCAAATAGGTATTCCACTCATGAAACGCAGGGACATGATTGGGATAACCAACAATAGAATAGAAATTCCAGTGGGGCAAATTGGTTGTCTAGAAATGCAGGAAGGGCCATCTCGAAAACCTCCCTATATGAGTGATTTTAGTTTCAAAATTAGGGAAAGTTTTCTCCTCTGTTGTATCAGAGTGAGTATGGGGCTACTTGAAAGCCAGGATGATCAAATAGAGATATGGACAATGAAGTCTCTAGGATGTTTACCATAAAATCGATAGTGGAGTCGCCAAGGTGAGAGATATTCAACCTGCACTTCCCTTGCTCAACTAAGAGAGGAAATGTAAAATTTTGTCGTACGCAAGGAAAAATATTCTAATCCATTCCACGACAGCAGTGCCAAAAATATGTTGTCGCTTAAAATCGCACCAACAGCACAAGTGCTACAAAGGAGATAGAAAGCCTCCTAGGGACAACCTCTGGGTTGAATGTATACTAGTGCCTAGGACATCTTAAATAGAAGAGTGCATGAAAGGTTATATGTGAGGGGTTTTCAACACTCCTATTGTCACGTAATACAAAGGTAGTAAAAGGGGCTTGATTCAATAAGCCTTCATTAAGGTAGACTCAAGCCAATACATGGATCCAAATGCGGGGGTATATCAGGAAAATCTGAAAGAGAAATGGCTTCTTCTGGTGGCTGACACACAACAATCAAACAACTCAATATTGAATTTGTAGTAATAGTGGAGAGGAAGAGAGAAAGGAGGGAAATACATGCTTCGGGTTGTAGCAAACAGAATCCTCAGCAACAATGTTCTGACAAAAATATAGAAGAGGAAGGAAGTGGAGTAATAGAAACAATGGAGCAAAAAAGAAGGTTTCATGCCAAATATAATATGGGCATCATTATCTGCCAACAACATAAGTAAAGCTGAGCTAACACAGGTACTGCAAGTTAATCAAATACATCAGTAAATGTGTAAGTTCTACAAGTACTGTATGCTAATGAATAACACATGTAGGTTTGTGATAAGTACATGTACTGTCTTCTATGAGCAACTAAGATAAATCCATATCTTGAAGAGGAACCAACTTCATTCATTATACTATTTCAAAGGAAGAAAAACATAGATGAAATGAGATTACTAAGAGGAACATGCTGCACATTAATCATGCTTGGAATCAATAGGGAAATACCATTTATCTCAAAGGGTCCAAATAACCAGTCCATACATTCAACATGATATCAGTGAAGACCCCATGAATAAACATATTAGAACCAAACGGCATCACAGAACTCTGACCCTGCTGGTGATAAATTCTAGAACCCCTGTACAATGTTTCTTTCCCCTATTTATAAGAAGAGGGGAAGAGCTTGAGTTATAGTTAAAACAAATATCTTGGCCTGAGCTACAGTTGTATGCCAAACTAGCTCTCTAGGCCAGTGTAAGGCTATGTTGCCCAAAGATTACAATCGTGATCTGCTCCCTTTCCTAGAAATAAAAAACTACAGAAAATAATAAGAAATAGGAGGAAGATGGACGAAGAGGTCCTTTTCTGTTCCTATGAAGGCTTCTAATCCAACCACGTCTCTATCATCATGCTTTGTTCTGATGCTAAGTTGGTTCACTGTCCATTCTCCCTTAAATTCCTTTGGTGCCAACTCTAGATGCGTGCTGCGAGAGGGCCTTATCTTGAATGCGCCCATACATGGATTGAATGATCCATACCTCCATTCACCACCCGAGCTATTGACCCATAGATCCTTTAAATCTCTACGCAATCCTTTTCAACACTCTGATACACCTAGGGATGCGTTTTATGATGTAACAAGCAATCTTTCGAGTGCAGGCCTTTAACACAGAAATGAGGCAAAACAGGCGAGTTTTGACTTCCCTTTAATCCCTTATGCTTTCAGCCCCTTTCTCCAACTTCCTTTAGATGACCATGGGGGCTATGACTAGGGGCTTAGCCCTCGGGCACTAAGGCCTTTAGGCTCCCGTCCTCGGGGCCCATTTCCTTTGTTACTTGGAATCCTACACCCCGATGCTTGACAACATTTTACCTTTAGATTTTTCCCCTTGACACTTGCGATTGCCGATCTGTGGGATAGAGTGTTGAATCAACTTGAGGCTTTTAAAGGGATGACCTGACATCCCTATAAATCCAGTGTATAAAATATCGCGTTCGGGGAGTTCCCGCATATCACAATCGCGGGTCGGGAAGGAACGTCAACAAAAGAATGAACTTTGTTGTGTGAAATCACCGATTACCGGTCTGGGGAGGCTGATGTCATCATTGCCACGTGTCACCCTTTGAGTGGTGACACATGTCACCCGAAAATGCCCCTATAGGACCCCTAAAAATGACGAATTTGAATGCCATGTGTGTTGAAAATGGCAACAAGAAATGCTAAAAATAGAAGTGCTAAAAATAACAGTTTGGATACTAGTGCTGGATTGAGAAATAGGGAATGAAAAATGGAAGTGCTAAAAATAGCATTGCTATTTTTAGCAGTTCAGGATGGATTCCTATTTTAGTCAGTCCCTGGACTAAAAATAGGAAGTAAAATTAGAATTTGAACTTAACATCTATTTGAAAATAAATAAATTAATTCTCCATGACTTAATTAGTTGTGAAAAATGAAACATGAAGTCTATGTGAGGACATGCAACAGTTTCTCTATTAATTGAGGAATTTATCCATTAGTTAAAGAGATAAGGATGTGTTCTCATTTGATTTATAATTAGTTGGCTCAGTTAACAGAGTCAAGTCTAGTTAGATTGATTTAAACAATTTGTTTAAATTAATGTGAGTTAAGTTAGTTAATGCATGCTTGCATATAACTGCTGCACTTTAGATAACTGAATATTCTGATGAATAACCCATGCATGTCAGTTCAGACAGAGACCCAATTGAGATCAGAGAAGGGACAATGTACTATCAGTTGGATGAATATTTTTCCTATAAAGGAAGCTCATCCATGATGAGGATTTATCTCCTTCAGGACTATGTAGTTGGATCAAAGGTTAGTGAGTGTATGAAGAGGCCAATTCACACATGTGGCTACATTGGACCCCAATCAGAATTGCACAAAGAAATAGGTGGGCTTGGAGGGTAGATCAGGAGGTTTGAGAGAGGCCTTTGACTATCTATGAGAAGCAGAGGTATTGCAGAGAGAGAAGGATAAATTTTGAGCTGATTCTTTTTGTAATACTAGCTATATTTCACTTGTATGATAATACAGAGTTGCGGTTTTAGGCCGAGTCTTTCCCCGGGTTATATCTTTTGTGTTATGTGTGTTTGATTTCTCCATATTAGTTATATGTATTCTTATTGATGTTGCTCATGTTCGATTAAGCTTCCGCTAAATTGGTTGCAGAAGTAGATCAAGTATTTTGCTTTATTATATTGCATTATCAGGTGATTTACAGGTGGCAATTTCTACATGGTATCAGAGCAAAGGTGATCAAAGTAGAGAACAATATACACGAAGAAGAGAATTCGAAGTAAAAAAAAAATTGGGCTGCGAGTTTTCAGAGTAGATCTAAAAATTTTTGTGAAAATTTTTCAAAAACAAATAACATATTTGGTTTCCTTGCGGAAAAGGACCCAAATTCAAAAAAAAATTGTCTGAATTGGAGTACGGATGAGGGAGATATCGCTGATTTAAAATCAGCTCTTTTTCCAGAAGATTTCGTGACGGCGGGAAAGATGAAACAGTTTGGTGTGCTAGCCAAGAACCTGTATGCATTTGACGTACAAGATGCATGCAAAGCCTTAAAGAGCAAGGCAAAGGTTAGATACTTGGTGGTTGAGAGGGAGAGTAAATTACCTCTCAACACGCAGCGCCAGAAGAAGTCTTAGACAATTGTGGACGAGCCACGATTTGTGAAAAATCAAACATGAAGTTTATGTGAGGGCATGCAACAATTTCTCTATTAATTGAGTAATTTATCCATTAGTTAAAGAGATAAGTATGAGTTCTAATTTGAGTTGTAATTAGTTGGCTTAGTTAATAGAGTCAAGACTAGTTAGATTGATTTAAACAATTTGTTTAAATTAATGTGAGTTCAGTTAGTTAATGCATGCTTGCATATAATCGCTGCACTTCAGATAACTGAATATTCTCTCATGAATAACTCATGCATGTCAGTTCAGACAGAGACCCAATTGAGATCAGAGAAGGGACAATGTACTATCAGTTGGATGAATATTTTTCCTATAAAGGAAGCTCATCCATGATGAGGATTTATCTCCTTAAGGATTGCGTAGTTGGATCAGAGGTTAGTGAGTGTGTGAAGAGGCCAATTCACACATGTGGCTGCATTAGACCCCAATCAGTATTGCACAAAGAAATAGGACGCTTGGAGGGCAGATCAGGAGGTTTGAGAGAGGCCTTTGACTGTTTATGAGCAGCTAAGGTATTACAGAGAGAGAAGGATAGCTTTTGAGCTGATTCTTTTTGTAATACTGGCTATATTTACACTTGTATGATAATACAGAGTTGGGGTTTTAGGTTGAGTCTTTCCCTGGGTCTATGTTATGTTGATTTTCTTCTTATCAGTCATATGTGTTCTTATTGATGTAGCTCAAAATCAATTAAGATTCCGCAAAGTTTGATAGTAGAAGTAGATCAAGTATTTTGCTTTAGTACATTGCATTATCAGGTGATCTACGGTGAGAATTTCTACATGGTATCAGAGGTAGCTGATCTATAGAGAAATTTCTATAAGGTGTCCTCCATACTGGCACATCACTTCCATACTGCCACGTCATTGATGACATCAGCTGCCATGGAATAAATACGGGCCAATGGGATTGTACCACGTGGCCCCTTGGAGGATAGAAAAAATGACTTGCCCGACCTTGGTTTTGCATGCATTTCCTTTGTTAAATGATTTAGGCATTTCCCCGGTGATATAACATTGTATTGAAAATCAGGGATATCATAAGGTTCTTAAAGTTACAACCTCACCGCCACGTTGATCGTCGATATGCGGGATTTACTATGATACTGCAGGACTGCGCGACTATGGGATTTCGAGATCACGGTGCTGCGAGACCTATGTTGGAAATAATACTGAGAGGGGGGGGTGAATCAGTATTATCAGATCAATCAAACTTTTCAATTTCATACTCAGAAACATATACGCTACTTCAATTAAGTGAACCCGCGTGTACACGCAACTGTGTCTAATGAAACTCGCGTATATCCAGAGATCTTATAATTCAGTTAGCTTAATCTTCAGTAAATGCATCAGATCATTATTAAGCATATTAACAGTAAACAGGTGCAGAATAACAGAACAGAACATCACACAAGAGCCACACACATGAACACAAAGATATAAGGTGGAAACCCAATGTGGGTGAAAACCACCTGCTGCAAGTCATCTCAATCTTCTTCTTAATAAGAAAATCCTTTTACAATATTTGTACTGGTGCAGTCTTATACCAGTACGGGAGCTACAACCCCCTTTGCTCTTGTACTAGCCGATCCATTTACTAGTACGCAGGCTGCTACCTGCTACAATGCTCCAAAGATCTCCTTTAGCTTTTGTACTAGCTTAGATACTAGTACGTAGGTGCTTGCCTACAATCTTCTCACCTCCAGGTACCACGTTTCATCAATTTTCAGACTGGATACACTGAAGCACAACACATAATCTGTAAGGCCACTTTTCATCCAATTTTCATACTGGACCCATAACTATCATCGAAGCTCAAAACAATCATCAAACTCTGAATCACTGAAACCCTGTTAACAACAGTCACCAGAACACAGAGCAGACACAGAACTCTGTAATAACCATCAGATCCATCTGTAACTTCAAATATCAAGCTTTACAATGTATACGCTACTTAGATGAATCAAACCCGCGTGTATACGCGCTTTTGCCAAAGACAACCCGCGTACAGATCTAAAAATAATTTCTCATAACTTGCAGCTGTACCAGACATCAGTCATACTCATAACATTTATAGAATAATACATGCGTCAGTATGCAGATCTAGAATAAGCATCATAAAGATAGTTTATTTCAAACCATTTGACCCCGATCTCTCCTTAGATCTAGTTCTCCATCAACCGGTGAGATCTCTCCTTAGCTCAGATCAGGCAATGCATCATCAACCCATAACCCTGCATACTGGATCTAATGCTTCATCAGATATTCAAGACATTTCAGATGCACTTGCCTAATGATTTCCTCCTCCTTATATAGCCTTAGGCCTTGTTCAATACCAAGAGCCAAAACCATAGAAATCCAATACCATCAACTTCAAAACTAGGGATCAACACGTCCGCCGAGACGCCAAGGTCCAAAACCATAGGCACAACTTCCAAGGAATAACCGCCATGGACCAAAGGTACTTTTCCACATACACGCGCTTTTGCTGAAGCCAACCTGCGTGTACACGCGACTTGGGCTTAACTAACCTGCGTGTATGAACTTTCTCTTCTTCTTATAGTCTGATCATCAATTCCTTGCTGCTGACCTTCTGTACTATGATTTGTCATCAGTGAGGTTTGCCATCAAGGACAACACTTATCTCATAATGCCAACAACCTGCGGGATGTGAGATTGCGATATTGCCAGACTGTGGTACTGCGATATTGCGAGAATGCGGGATGCGATATGGCCGATATGTGGGATTGTAGGAATGCGATATTTGCTGTGATGTTGCGGGATGCGGGATTGCAGGACTGGAGAACTTGTCCACCGCCAATATGTGAGATTTGTTGTGCTCAGGGCCCCTGACCTCTTATATGCAATTTTCCTTTTTATTTGGGCCTTTCCTCCTTGCTTTCTAGGTTTTCCAAGGTTATCTTTAATCTGATTTAACTTCTGATACAAAAGTCCATTTTTGGACTTCCATATACAATTGGAAAGGTCTTTCTGAGAAATGTGCAATGGAGGGGGTCCGATTAAGCCCTGATAGCATTTTGTGGCTTGGGAAATGGCTTCAGCTTCACTGCCCTTTTGCACTCTTTTCACAGCTGCAAGCATATTTAACAGTGAGTGGCAACATGTATATTGAGGAAACTTGAATTCATACAAAATAACCCCTGCCAAGAGGAGAACTGAAAATTATGACACATTTTACACAATGTTTGTGGTCAAAACCCTTGAGAAGCATAACATTACTCGCATTCCTTTCTCAAGAGGAGTAAATCCTATTTTGTTAAAGAAAAAATACCTTACCATGGTGATCTAAATCCTCAGGCCTGAAACATCAATAAATCAAAGACAACGACTCTTTAAAGCTGTGAGCACTTGAGAGGCAACATATTTGAACTTGGAAGCGAAGAACGCCAAAATTAGCAGAGGCCCTTTGAGTCTCTAATTAATCGTTCAAAAGGTAGCTCCTAATGTTTGAAGGGTGGATTACACACCTACAAATTAGCATAAAGGCGAGTAAGCATCATGTGAAAACTCAGGATTATAAAAAAAAGGAAACAAATACAGTGAGAGGATTAAACTTACCTGAGGAAGAAATTCGCCCAGTTCAAATGCTTGTAAAACATAGACTTGTAGTTAGCGACATGCCTAAAGAATGGTTATCAAAAAAGTGAAATAGGAGATGAATCAGATAGAAAGTCCATTAGACAACCCTCCATACTAGTCTAAGAAGGTAGTTAGGGTTTTGAGTGTTGACTGCCGCTTAACCTACCCCTCGATGGAAATTTGCCTTGTAATCAACAGAAAATAAGGGTTTAGTTTTAGAGAAAGGATTCAACAATAAAAAACATAGGAATTTTTTTTTTTCAAGTCAATAATTACCTTTCAAAAAGTGCAAAACAACTCTCCTAGAGTGTGTAGTTGGAGCAGAGCCTCGACAGCCAAGCTGAGTTGTCCGAATGACCAGGAAAAATCATAGAAAAACAAGGTAGTTACTCTTATGTTGTTTACAAGCAGTTGGACCGTTGGATCCAAACCCTACAAGATCAATGATTGGATTGGCACTAGTTGTTATCCTTTGGGAATCATGCCACCAATTGTCACCCTTCAGTGCCAAATCAATTGATGAGCTATGGGGAAAGAAATCTAATATGGTAAGAGTCTGTATGTGGAGCTGTAAAGCCATATGTATTGAGATAAACCATCAATCCGCTTCAAATCACACCTGACCTAGTCGAGAGATAACCAAATCAACAATGCGGTGTCTGAAGGGTGTGATGGAAATGTCAGGAGGAATCATGACATGACTTTACCATAAACCTCGCTTCAGGGATCCCGTAAACAGGATCTATGCCAAATTAATACCCCCGTCATTTCATTAAGTGAGCACTTAATTAAACATAGTATCACAAGGGCCATCAAACCATGGGAACGATATGAATAATTAAACTCTCTTAAAATGTCTATTCGTTGAATTAAGGCCAAGCTGATAATGAGATGGGAAATGCAGTAGTAAACTTTATGAATTTCTCTCGGACTAATCCTAATCCGAAAAAGTAAAGTAGAACATAAGGTTCAACTCTATACCTAGGAATACCAATATGTGTTAACAATTAACTACAACCAAGGGAATTTGGCATTCTAATGTATTGATTAAATATGGATATAAATGAAAAATTTAACGACGATGTTGCTGGTTATGAGAAGAGTAATTACTAGAAACAAATTTTTTTTTAGTTTGAAAAACAATCGGGTGTATGTATGTTACAATCCATCATAAAATCAATTGGAATTATAGCATTGAGAAAATGATAAATGGAGGTTGGAAAACTTACTATGGGCTTGAAATAAATTGTAAGTTGATAGATCTTTAGATTTGGGATAAAAATAAAACTCCTCTTTGAAACTCTCATCGCCCTCGTTATTTTATGGATGTGAGGTGTGGGGTTGTAGTGTATCTAGAGAGTCATGGAGAAAAACTGAACAAATCTAAAAGTAGTTTATAACCTACAACCTCAATATTAAAGGAAATACTCCCTACCCTATCCTCCTAATTGAAGGAAGCCTTTCCCCCATTGAAAGTGTGATTGTGACTAGTATCATATGTATAAGAAGAAATTATACAACATGGACACCAAGAGGTTTCCTAAAATTACTTCTAGCTCTAGCTAAAACCTACACCATCCGCTCAAGCAAAGGTGGCATATGCATGCCCAACCTTGGCTAGACCATTGGAGCATAAAGGAGGAGATCATCTTGCAGAATCTAGAAAATATTAAAAATATTATTAGTTCCACTGTGGAAAATCAAAATTATCTCAGTGTCTTGATTAGTGTTGAGGAAAAAATGAACATTAATAAGATATAGAACCAAATCTTATGAGCTTCATAGTGAAACTGGGCATTGGTTAATTCCAAAAGCATCATGGGATGAAAGAGTTTATCACCTATGTGATCCTAAGAGGGTAGAAGATGTATAACTCTTCTAGTTAGATTGTCCATATTATTTCTGTTAAATTGTCCATTTTATATTCAAACTCAATTTAATTTTCAAAATATTTATTATACTACCAACCTTTTTAATCTTTTAACTTAACAAAATTTTAATGACATAAAAAACTTCTTTCACTTTTTTTTTTAACATAAAAATAAAATATTAAAAAAATTATGATTAATCCCTTAAATTCATGCTACTGACTAACCACATGGTTTCCATTATCACTCCACTCGAGTGTGGCACACAACTTTCATTGCGCACATAAGCTTCTGCAATTTAATAATAGTAATGGGTATTCGAAATCGTAAAGTTAAACTAGCTAAGTGGATAAAATAAAAAGTTTGATTCAAATTTTTCCAAGAATTTTTTGAAAAACTCAAACGAGGAATTTGTTCATTAGTATCATTACTTGAGATTTGTCCCTAAGAATCTTCAGGTACAGTTTTTCGGCAGTATTAGGGTAAATAAAGGAGTTGTTTATGGAGGTAGAAGAATTGTTGAGGGTAAATAAAAGAGTTGTTTATAGAGGTGGAAAAATTGCTGGGACACTCAAAAGTGGTTGACATTCAAGAAAAAAATTCAAAAAATCTTGTAGGTGCAGTGTTTGAATCATGTTTTTGATGGTGGAAATTGATTCAACACCATCAAAAACATCTATGGCACCTAAAATTATGAATTTTGACAATTTTTACTTGGATTTACAAAAATCCTTGCTGAATTTTTTCAAAATATGGCTGGAATTTCCATAACTTTCATGACAAAAAAGCATAATTTCTAGACTACAACGTAAATAAAAGTTCATTGCATCAGAAAAATTGTGATTACACTGCCATGGTTCCCGATACATAGAACAATATACAGAAAAACGTTGTGAATATGAGAAATTTGTAAATGAAAATATATTATTATATGATTTATTTATTTTTCTGGTTTTTAATGATAAGTAGAATGTCCACTCTAAACTTGAAAGAAATAAAGCTTTTGCACCATTCAAATCCGAAAAATTTAAATAATATGAATAACTGTAGAAGTTTTTACTCTCCATATATAATAATCATAAAAATTCAATATTAATATCATTTACATATATTTAATAATAATATTTTAAATATAAAATATTATAATTATTAAAAAAAAAAAATAAAAAAAAAATAAACACTATATACTTAGTTTTAATAAAAAAGTTAACGTTAATACATCATAGAAATTTATTATTAATTTTAAATTATTTATAAATTTTAGATAATAGTTTCTGGAATAATAATATTTTAAACATTACATTTATATATATATATATATATATTTTAAATGGTTTTGTAAATTATAGGATAAATGGATTGGTTTGTATGTATATTTTTTTAAGTAACTCCTACCCTTGATGACTAAATAGATAAAAAGTATAGCTACTTAGGTTTAAAGTTATTTTTCTTATTAACCAATTGAATTAAATGTAATTTTTTAATATTAATATTTGGTATATATTTATGAAAACATAATATATAAAAATGTAATTATTAAAAAATGTGAAAGAAATTTTGGTACAGTAATGTATTCAATTTTTTAAAGATATAATATCATGAATTCAATACCATATATTACTAATATTTATGTAGAAAACTATCACTATTAACTCAATATGTTTAACTTTTTCATCAAATTAATAAATTAACTTTTTCACTTAATTAAATTTAAGTAAATAAGATTTTAAATAAATGAATATTCATAATTAATTCTTGTAGAGTGATTTAAAGTTAATTTACATAGTTTAAGTAAGGGTAATAACTGCAATACAACATATTCCATGTTTCTATTATTATTTAACTGATTAAAGGTTGTGTGGAGAAAACTCCTAGTAATCAAATCTTTTTGCACAAAGCTCTTTATCTCTCTACAAAGTGAAAATTCTCTGCACAATGAAAGCTCTCCAACATGGATAAAATTTGACGACAAATATGGTTAAATATTAGGAAAGACTATTAAATTTCTTTGTTTAAACTTTGAAATTGAGATCGGTAAGGGAGTTGTCCAAATCTTCAAGCATGGCAATGCAAATGCAGAGTCAGACTACTCCTTTCTTAGTTGATTTCAAAGAATCTTTGAATGCTACAATGTAGAAAGTAATTTGATAGAAATTAATGATAGGTTTCAAGGACATATGATTCAGGCCAAAGGGATGAGGACCTCTGCGAAAAAGGCGATGGAGAGGAATTTTGGCGTTTTCCGTAATGGTTTAGGGTAAAACCATAGGTTTTTTACTGCAGATTATTACAGACATCTGGAGCAGTGTATCCGTATACCAACAATATTGCCCGCTGTTTCCGTTTCACCTTGTCCGTCGCTTTTGGCTGTCAATTTCTGGCTTGGAACATGGGGGATACAATGGAAGTAGAAGAGCTCGATTATTCCGAGGATCCCTATCCAGACCGTGTTATCTTTGGGAATCCTAGCTTCACCTCGCCGGCATCTGGCCCTAATTTTTTGTCCGAACCTGCTCCGCCTATTTCGTCGCTGGTGGTCTCATTTTCTGGGCACTGTTCTGCACCTCCTCACATCGGGTCACTCTCGATAGATTCCCCTGCCTTGGATTGCCCTCCTTTATCACCTGGTACCCTGCACATTTTGACTGCGAATACACCCCCATCGCCCTCTTTCGATCCTCATCCGTCCATTTCGACATTTTTCACCGCGCCGCCTGCAGACATCCATACCTCCGTGGCTCCAAACCCTCCCTCATCTGCTCACTCACCGTCGGGCTGTTTCGAAACCCCTGCGGTCAAGGTAAAGTCCGCTAAATTTTTTCCTTTGGAGGGATCCCCTGATCCATTGGTGGACCACCCATCTGCACCTCGTACGGGCAAGAGAAAGACCAAGTGCGTGAAGGAAACCTCCAAGGACATCACCATCCGATTCGGTGAGACCTCTGCAATTGGGGAGGCAGCATACATGGCTAGTATGGTGCTTGTTGGGCATGTCCACGGTAGAGCGTACTCGGCTACCAGACTTACTCTATGGGTCAAGGAGATATGGGGTGGATTGTTGAAGGAATTGCCTGAGGTACAGATCCTTCCCAGGGGGTGGTTTTCTCTTCACTTTGCAAAGGAAAACTATACGGATTTGGTTCTCACCAGGTATTGGCATATCGAGATGGCCCCGGTCCTTCTTAAGTGATGGAGTCCCTTGTTCGACCCTGAGAGAGAGAAAATTGGGGCTGGACCCCTCTGGGTACGCTTGTCGGGGCTTCCATTATAGTACTGGTGTGAGGAAGTCTTCATCAGAATTGGTAATGCTCTCGGTACCTATCTGGACCATGATCGAACATTTGTGGAATCAAAGAATAGAACCCTCGCTCGCATTCTGGTCCATTTGGACACACGTGAGGGTTTGGAGGAGAAGATTACATTACAATGGGGGAAGTTCATCAGGGTCCAGATCCTGGACTATGAAGGGGTTCCATTCCACTGCCGGCGATGCCACAGGGTGGGACATATCTTCAAAGATTGCCCTCTTATCAAAAAATCAGAGGACACCCCAAAAGCATCACCTGCACCATCCAGGATTGACTCGCCGACCGTTTTGCGCTCTCCTGCTCCGGGTCCTACTCCTCCGGCAAGCACTCCCCTACATAAGGCGGTGGATGTTGTGCACAGATCGATCTCGCCGCCGCTCACCAGGTCTCGAGCAGCTGCTGAAGTCGTAAAAGCTTTGGGTACTCCTCTGACCTCTTCTACCTCATCTATTGCTTATTGTTCATCTGTTGTTGCATCTTCCATATACACATCTATGGCACATTGCACTATGTCGTCTCCACCCTTAATTGCCACTACTGCCCCCTCTCTGCATTCGATCACTACATCCTCCACCTCTCCATCATCCTCCAGGGTTTCACCATCTCATCACTATTATCTTCGTTCCCAAACCCTAGCTAGTGGTACCCCGGTTTGACATGTTGGACTGGGTCTTACTCTACCTGGTTCAGTTCCTTTGACATCTCGGGGAGGAAATCTGATCTCTCCAAAGCCATCAAGCGTGCTGGGGCTGAAGTAGCCTCTGGTCGTCAATCCACTCTCGATGGGGTTCTTAGAGCTTTGAACACCCCGAGTGGAGTTCCCCCATGAAGTGTCTATCTTTTAACTGTAGAGGCATGGCTAGTGCCTCTAAGAAACTAGCCCTGCGGAGACTCTTTGAGGTTGATCCTATCGATATCATCTTGCTTCAAGAAACCCTAGGTACGGCTGATCACATTACCAGCTCTCTGCAATCTCTTTCCCCAGGTTGGACCTTTTTGGCAATGGATGTTGTGGGGAGATCTGGAGGACTTGCCATTGGTTACAACCCTCGCACCATCAGGGTTTCAGCATCATGGGGAGGCCACGGATTCATGGGCATAGATTTATTCTCGGCTGAGCTTGGAACCAACCTTCGGTTGTCAATATTTATGGACCCTGTCAACAGAGGGAGAATTTCTAGCAGCATATGCTAAACCTCTCGATCTTTTCTTCTGATCACATCATCATAGGAGGAGATCTAAATTTTTCCTTGGGTTTCTGTGAATCTTGGGGGTCTATGGCACAAGTGGATTCAATCTCGAGGTTTATGACAAACCTCCTAGAGCAGTACAATTTTGTGGATGTCCCCATGAATAAACCCCTTCCTACTTGGAGGAATAGAAGGGTGGGTGAAGCTGCACTCGCGCGAAGACTAGACAGATTTCTAATGAAAGGCCCCCTCTTACAGCATCTGCATCACTACAAACAATGGGTTGGTTCAGGGGGCATTTCGGATCATTCCCCAATCTATCTGGAGGTTTTGGGCCCTCATCCTAAACCAAAAGCCCCCTTTAAATTCAACCATGTTTGGTTACAGGACCCTACCTACATTAGCTTGGTTACGGACTTCTGGGCTGCCAACCCGATTAATAGATCTGATTCCTTGGCTAAAGGGTTCTGTAATAATCTGTCCAAGCTCAAGCATCTTTCTATTAATTGGGCTAGAGAGAAGTATCTGAGGGAGAACTCGCTACTAGCCCACATTGAATCTGAGCTGAGCTCTTTGCTTGATGAGAGAAGCTTGGGGTTTATTTCAGCTGAAGACAAGTCACACCTGATTGAGCTAGAGAACCAGAAGGCTCAAATTCTGAAGGAGAGAGAGGAATCCCTGAGATTAAGGAGTAGGGCCATATGGTTGAAAGCTGGGGATGACAACACTAGATTCTTTCAAAATTATGCTAAAGGAAGAAAGGTATCAAACACCATCTGGAATCTTCCACTACCTGAGGGAGGAGTTGCTGACTCTTTCAATAAACTCTCCCATCTTGGCTCTACACATTTCAGGAATCTATATAAAATCCCTCCTAGTTCAAATCTTGCTGACATCATAAATGTGGCTGGACATTTCCCCAGATTTGTTAATGAGGACGAGGCAGAGGAGCTATATGAATCGGTGACTACTAGTGAACTTGAAAGCACATTAAAATGGTTCAAGAAGGGCAAGAGCCCAGGCCCAAATGGTTGGAACATACAATTCTATCTTGCATTTTACGATCTTATGGGACAGGATCTGTTGAAAGTTGTGGAAGAATGCAGATTATCCGGATCATTGTACAATGCCATCAATTTGACTTTCATTGCTCTCATTCCAAAATCTGATACTCCTTCCTCTTTCGATGATTATAGGCCTATATCTTTGTGCAACTGTTTGTACAAAATTATTTCCAAGATCATTGCCAACAGACTCCGGCCTATTCTCTCCTGTCATATTGCCCCTCAGCAATTTTCCTTTCTTGAACATTGACAGATTCATGAAGCCATTGGATTGGCACAAGAAGCAATTCATTCTATCTGGACTAGACATCATAAGGGCATTATTCTCAAGATAGATCTGGCAAAAGCCTTTGATCGTGTCAGCTGGCTTTACATTAAGATGCTCCTTATCCATTTGGGCTTCCCTCATCACTTCATCACTTGGATTATGGCCTGCATTACATCCCCTACCTTTAGTGTCCTCATTAATGGCTCTGCTTCTCATTTCTTCCATTCAGAAAGGGGGCTTAGACAAGGCTGCCCACTCTCTCCCCTCCTTTTTTTGATTGTCATGGATGGACTTAGTCGCTTGATTGCATCGGCTAAGCGGGATGGAGATCTCTGTGGTCTCAAGATATCAGATGATTGCTTTCTCACACACCTCTTATTTGTGGATGATGTTCTCATCTTCCTTGATGGTAGTATTCGGGACTCTCGTACCTTCTCCAAAATCCTCCTTCTTTTCTCGACTGCTACCGGGATGCTAGCCAACCAATCAAAATCTACCATCACCTTTGCCCGAACCTCCATTCAAGAGTCCCACCTTGCTCATCATCTTTTTCCTTACTGTATCCATCCACTGGACAGGGGTCTCAAATACTTGGGATTTTGGATAAAGCCTATTAGTCAGAGGATTGCAGATTGGGTTTGGCTAGTTACAAAATTGGAAAAAAGGCTGTCCATCTGGAGTCACAGATATTTATCCAGGGCAGGCAGGCTCGTTCTTATCAAATCTGTTCTGGAGGCTACGCCAGTCTTCTAGATGGCACTTGCATGGATACCCAGGAATATCTTAGCTCGTATACAACAACTCTGCAACAGATATCTCTGGAATGGGAATCAGGACAATTTTTTTTTTGCATGGGTAAGCTGGAAGAAGATTGCATTGCCTAAGAAATGGGGCGGTTGGGGTCTAAAAGATCTCCCTTTATTTGCACAAGCCCTTGCCGCAAAAATGGGCTGGATCTTGCTGACAGGACAAAACCTTTGGACTACCATTTCTTATCATAAGTATATCTAGCCTCAACACATCATGGACTAGGTCCAATTGCCAAGTTGGCCAAAGTCAGGCATCTCGACAGTTTGGAAGGCACTCCTACACTCTCTCCCTCATATCAGGGACAACCTTGTTTGGTGAATCAATGATGGTTCAAAGGCTTGCATAGGCTTGGATCCACGGACCGGAGAAGGAGGAAGATATCAGCTGTCTAGAGATCTCATACAACATCTACACTCCCATGAGATCAAGGTGATTGCAAATATTGTAGATCATCAAAACACCTGTATTTTTTCCCAAGCATGGAAAACTGCAAGGCAGCTTGAATTACCTCCATGCTAGCACCAGGAATGGCATGAATATATCTCTGCACTATCTGAATCGCATATCAGGATTAAAGAGGGCCCTGATGAACTTATCTGGTGTTATGCGGAGAATGGTATCTACTCTCCAAAGTCAAGGTATCTATCCTTGATCTCCCACAAAAAACTGGATCAGATTACATCTTGGTGGAAGTACATTTGGAAACTTACAGCGCCTCCTTGGACCAGATTGTTTTCTGGTGTATTCTTAGAGATAAAGTGCCTACGGGAGAGCACCTCACACATAGATCTTTTCATGGACCTAATTGGCGCACCTTATGCAAAATCTCATCCGAATCGACTTCACATATTTTTTTGAATTCCTCTGCCTGATTACTCTCTGGTGTAACTTATCTTCGTCTATACATTTTTCTGGGTGATGGGTTGGCGATAATCTCGACAGTGCATGGGAAGATTGGTTTAATTGGCATAAGGGATCCAAACTTCAAAGCCTCCCTTTGATTATCAGCTGGTATGTCTGGCTGGCCCGGAACCGCTCTATCTTCGACAATAGGCCTGTGTGTTGGCCTCACATTGCGGCATGTATTGTATCAGCATATAATGAGATGCCTGAACCATAGCAACCTAGAGCCTGTAGACCTCATGCACCTCCTCTCATTGATAAAAACACACCTTGGGCGTATTTCAATGGTGCAACAAATCAACATGGATGTGGTGGTGGTTTTATCCTATACTTAAGTGAACAGCATTACTATAAAGTGATGATGGGTTTAGGAGCTGGAACTAATAACTTCGCTGAACTCATTACCCTTTGACACCTTCTGCATTTCTCTTTGGGACATCATTGCATGAACATAAACATTTTTGGAGACTCAAAGATCATCATAGATTGGTTAAATAATATTATTGCTTGTCACATGCACACACTCAGTAATATATTGGATGAAGTTAATATTTTCAAGGCTCAATTTAATAAATCACTTGCAATCATATCTATAGGGAACATAAAAACAGTGCTGACGGGCTATCCAAGGAGGCCACGACACTTCCCAGAGGAGAGTGGATGATCCAGGAACAACAGGGGACAAATGAATACCGCTACTACCATCACCCATATATAGATCAACACTATCACAGGGCAGAGAGCCCTTGATCACTGGTTATTATGTCTATTATTGAGAAATGTAAATTTTGACTTTGTATATATTTTATTTCACAAGACATATATGTGGATTTTAAATGCCCTGCGTGGCATATGTATAGGCTTATAACAGGCTCCTCTTACAGTTTTTGGAAGATCACCCTGCGTGGTGAATCTGAAAGGTACTTAGATTTTTGGTGAAATTTTTGAATCAAGTTGTCAGAGGCTAGAATGATACAACATATGCAATCACATCTATAATATGTAATTTTTCTAAGTGTTAATGAAAAATTATGATTTTTCTAGTGGAAAAAATGATTCAGGCCAAAGCAGGAGACACATTGTCATGAAGTTGAAGAATAAACTTCCCACTAAAGGAGTAGACATACACTGGCATGGAATTTGACAAGTGCTCATTATTTTTGTTAAGTACTAGATCACTTCTCATATCAAATGCAAATATTCGTAATCGCTATGTGTTGGGAGCAAAGAAGGCCTTGGTCAGACAATACTACATCAATCACACAATGTGCAATGAACCCCTATGAGACTTACATTTATAAATTTGTGGTGGAAAAGGTATGGTCAAATTGATCACGAGTGGTAATTTTTAAATGAAATAAAAACTTATCATAAGACAGGTGGGGCTGAATTTGGGATTCGAGCACCAGACTTGGAGCAAGAAGGATTTCAAGGCATCTACAATGGCATCGGATGCTCTGCCTCTTCCTGTTACCTTCATGAACAAGGTATTCTTGGTGATTTTTTTCTTCATGTCATACTTTATCATAAAAAAGTGGGGAGAGAAGGTTCGAATCTCGATCCCACTCTACATGTTGAGCTTCATGGAGATCTTGGCCCTTCTGTCCTTCCTAGCTTCTTTCAATTACTTGTTGGGATTCTTTGGGATCACCTTCGTACAGAACAATATTTCCATGACTTGTAATCTTAACAATGAACTAAATGATAACAGAGAATCCCCTTCTCCTATCTCACAAGAAATTCCTCATCCTGAACATCATGACTAGATGATTCATAGAAATGGTGACGAAGATATTGCATTGGTTGTTGCCAATGGAAGTGTGGCATCTCATTCATTGGAATCGAGGCTTGGAGATTGCAAGAGGGTGGCTTCTGTGAGGCACAAGGCAATGAATTTTTAAACGTTGAAGAGTGTTTCAGTGTTTCTGGGGTCTCGGGAAACCTTATGTTGATTGTTGATTCCTTGAACATTCAACAATCAAACAGACATGGACGCAGTCAATTATCCTGGGACGTTTCTAGTAAAACTGGAAAAATAGAACATTATCTTTTGGTTGGGTCAATGTTGTAAGAGTAGAAATTTAACGTGAATGAAACCTTTTTCAATGAGATGAAGGAATTTGCAATTATTTGGGAATTGCCTTTAACCTAGACCAATCTTTGTTTTTAATAACAATCCCTTTGAAGATCAATTTTTTTGACCAAAGTGAATTAGAGAGAGGAAGTTTACTATCTATAAAACACATTGAAAACTGCAGAAGAAAAATGTCATATAAAATCTTGCACACATAGTATAAATGATCCAGGTGGATTGTGGTGGCCACCAATGTATCCCATTTGGACCCCCACAACCGTCTCTTTTAGTTTTTCAGTTTCCGTAATTATAGCACAATTTACTATTTTTAGCAGTTTTTTGGGTCCTGAACTTCCGGAGCCGTTTTGAGGCCCTAAACGCTGTTGTTTGGGAAATATATGAGCAACATGGGTCCATGAACTGATGTTTCTCTTCCCAAAGTTGTAGTGCTCGAATAGATCTTTCTAACGAGCTATTGTACGCGTCAAACGAAGATCGGGTGCCAAAGTTACGACCCTGGGAAGTTGATGTACCAACTTACCCAAAACGGGGCCCACAATTTTGCGTTTCATCTTCTAGGGATAGGTTTTGGGATGTTAAGGGTTTTCCATTGTTTCTCAACAATAAGTAGGCCTTCGAGCCTCATTGTAACATAGTTCAGAGGCATGTAGCCGACACATCTCTTCTCAGAGATAAGCTACCATCGCCCTTGTTGGTTTATTGCCATTTCTGTTTGTAAGCATATTTTAGTATTTTACATTAATGAAATAAAGTATTATTTCTACTGCATCTTTGTGTATATGGTTATCTCTATATTTTGTTGCGTTCTTGGTATCAGAGCGGTCTTCTTTTTTTCTCTGTTTTTCTTTGCATGTTCCCAACGAGGTCGGGATATAAGGAGTTAGGGCTTGAATTGGTCGAACCTTTGCAAGAACAGCCTCGCAAATCCCGACGGCTCCCATGGTGGATGAGAAGAAACATGAGGGGGTAGGAGATTCTATCAAAATCTTGCTCGAAGAAGCCAAGGAATGCGATGATGGACAACTTTGCCCAGATCCTTTAGCGGCTATCCAGAGGCGATGTATTGGCTTCCAACAGCTACTCTGGAAATGCCACGCCCTTTAAGGTACAAGTTAATTTTGAAATCCCCATCTTCGAGGGTCAAATAGATGTAGATGCCATAGATAAATGGTTAAATCTGCTAGATGGGTATTTTTCTGTTCACGATTTTTCCAGTCGGGAAAAGATTATTTTCGCTCTTCTCAAAGTAGCCCCCCACATCAAGGACTGGTGGGAAACCTACTGCAAGAAGAAGAATGAAAGTATGGGCTCACTATTTTAAGCCACACCCACTTGAGATTCATTCCGGGATGCCATCAAGGAGTACTAATACCCTGTCAAAAGCTATGAGGACAAATACATCAAATGGACCACACTACGACAGGGAAGGGACCAAGATGTGTTGGAGTTCACAAACATTTTCATACCCTTTGCACACAGTTGGGTATCAAGAACTCTGAGCTGCATTTGGTACTCAAATACTGCGGCTTCCTACACAGATACATCTAGGAAGAGACAGAATTCCTAAACATCTCCTCGCTCGGCACGGTGTACTGATACATTATCAAAATTGAGCAGAAGTTCAAACAGAAGAAGTGAGACTTTGAATCTGCAAATCCAAAGACCAAAGGACAAAGCCAAGGTAGGGTGACCCAAGACAACCCATTGAAGCCGCAAGAAAAGAACAACACCATGAAGTCGAAGAAGGACACAGGAAAGTGGTGCATGTTCCACAAGAGTCTCACTCATAACATAAGTGAGTTTCGGACCAAGCAATCACTGGTGGCCAAGTTGAAGGCTTCAGAATCAGATGCATGTTTCGACCCTGAGTTAGAACCCAACAAGGGGAATGGCAAATGGAAGCAGATCATTGATGTGGAGTCCAACGTCACTGTTGCCACCGCCAAGATCTAGAAGAATGAGCCTGAAGACCCAAAGGAGGGGGAGGTTTTCCACTCATAGGTGTGGGTGAAGGGTTCGTCGCTGCAATTCATTGTCGACAGTGGCAGCCAAAAGAACCTCATTTCAGCATAAGTTGTGAAGCGGTTGGGCCTATTGACTACACCATACCCATAACCGTACAGTATCGGGTGGCTTCATGAAGGACGAGATCTCAAATTTCGCCAGCAGTGTTGCCTTCCCTACAGCATCAATCCCTTCATAGACGAGGCATTGCGTGATGTTACACCTCTGGATGTTTGTAATGTACTATTAGGCCAACCATACTTGTGGAGGCGACATGCTGTGTATGAGTCAAGGCTTTGCGTTGTCATTATTTCTTTTAATAATTAATTATATAGGATACCAGAGGTAGCCCCACCTACCGCCACCTCTTTGATCACTGCCAAGAAAGGCAGTAAGCTCATCTCCCAGGCTAGAAAATTCATTTTCTATCTGGTTCACTCCCAAAGTAAGGGGAAGATCGTCACCACATCCATAACCCCCGTGAAGGGTTCCTCCACACAGCAGTAGCAACAAAGGGATACGGTCATGACAGAACACAGGAACATCTTCTCCTCACCCACAAGGGTACCACACAAGCTTCAGGTGGGAAACAAAGTCTGGTTGCATCTACAGAAAAAACGCCTTACAAGAGCCCAATAGAAACTCAGACCACTTTGACATGGTCCTTACACCAGTACCAAGGCTACGGGAAATAATGATTTGAATCATATCGTTTCCCCATTCCTTTGATTTCACCAAGTGTTCAATGTGTACCACCCTCGACCATGCTTCCCACCATTACTAGACACATTCGAGATTGCAGAACAACTCACCAGGGACCAAGTTCAACAGATGGAGGAACTCAACGCAATGGTGACCATTTCTTCCTAAGGGGGGAGGAATGATCCAGTGGATGTTGGTGGCCACCCACCTATCCCATTTGGACCCCACAACCATCTCTTTCAGTTTTTCAGTTTCTGTAATTGTAGCACAATTTACTATTTTTAGCAGTTTTTCAGGTCCTGAACTTCCGGAGTCGTTTTGAGGCCCTAAACGACGTTTTTTGGGAAATCTGGGAGTAACATGGGTCCCAAAATTGTAGTGCTCAGATAGATATTTCTAATGAGCTATTGTATGCGTCAAACAAAGATCAGGTGCCAAAGTTACGACCCCGGGAAGTTGATGTACCAACTTACCCAAAACTGGGCCCACAATTTGGTGTTTCATCTTCTAGCGTTAAGTTTTGGGATGTTAAGGGTTTTCCATTGTTTCTCAACAATAAGTAGGCCTTCGAGCCTCATTGTAACATAGTTCAGAGGCATGTAACTACCACATCTCTTCTCAGAGATAAGCTACCATCGCCCTAGATGGTTTATTTCCAATTCTATTTGTAAGCATATTTCAGTATTTTACATTAATGAAATGAAGTATTATTTCCATTGCATCTTTGTGTATATGGTTATCTCTGTATTTTGTTGCGTTCCTATTTAAATCCGGATCAATAAAACTAGAAATCAAAGGAAATTATCTCCATATTGTTTAAACCAAATATAGAGTGTGGAGTGTGGACTCCGCACAGAGGTGATTTCCATTGTGAAGAGCTCTACACTCACCATGGAATTTCGTGGCCAAGAGAACTTGTGTCATTCTTATGGTTTGGTGTTGTTTCCAATGATGCATTGATGGAAATCACTTTGGCGATGTTTGTTACCTATGTAGCTTAGGTGTGGGCTAATGGGTCGATGAAACACTCTTCATTTTTTGCACTCGCTCGCTACTAGTGAGGCCCTTCCAGCCACCCATCCCCAACATCAACGACAAGCACGTAATGTCTGCTTCAAATCCCATTAACTGTTAACTGTCTGTTTCAGCTCCCATGAACATTAAGGTTCACAAATCGATGTGAAATCTTAGCGACACGACATCTCACCGATTATGCGCAACCAGGAACTTGTCAAAGTGACATGTTGGGACAGGGTCCCTTGCAGTCAATTTAGGGGAAAAAGCCCAAGTTCTGGGCAGAAAACCCAAGTTTTGTTATTTAAAGTGTAAATTCTCCGCAAGTTGTGGTCGCGGAGCATGTAGATAGTAAGTGTCATAAATGGATTTTCCCTTCTTTTATGTAAGTTGTGTCGGATTGTATAGACCTACCCATGGTCCACAAACCATGGGATTGTATAAAAAGGAGAGTCATCCTCTAACTACATTCACATGTTTGATGAATAGTGTGTTGCGCCCTTATTTGGAAAAGTTTGTTATTGTATTCATTTATGACATACTGGTATATTCTAAGAATGAGGAAGAACATGATGAACATTTAGCAACAATGTTGAGGTTTCTAAGAGATCATCAGTTGTATGCTAAGCTTAGCAAATGCAGCTTCTTTCATACTGAGGTACACTACTTGGGACATGTTGTTTCCAAGGAAGGTATAGTAGTAGGTCCAGAAAAGAGAAAGGCCATCATGGAATGGGAAACACCTAAGAATGTAGATGAGGTGATATCATTCATGGGATTGGCAGGTTACTATAGGAGGTTCATCAAGAACTTCTAACGCATTACATATCATATCACATCATTTTAGTGGAAAGGTAGGAAGTTTGAATGGATGAAAAAATGTGAAGATAGATTTGAGAAACTTAAGTAGTTGTTGACACATGCACCAGTGCTAAAGATTGCGGAACTAGACAAGGAGTTTGTGGTGTGTACAAATTCTTGCAAAAGGGGAATTGGTGGATTTCTCATGCAAGAAGGATAGGTAGTGTGCTATGAGTCACAAAAACTGAATGAGCATGAGAAAAACTATCCGAAACATGATCTTGAGCTAGCAGTGATTATACATGCATTGAAAATGTGGACACATTATCTTCTGGGCAGGGGGTTTACATTGATGAGAAATCACTGTGGGTTGAGGTATTTCTTTGACCAACTGAATCTAAAGGCCATGAAAGTTAGATGGTCGGCTACCCTTAGTTAGTTTGACTTCGAGATTAGATACATTAAAGGGAAGGAGAACTGGGATACAGATACTCTTAGCAGGAAGGTACAGGTAAATCATATAGCAGCTATAAGCTCCTATGGGACAGAGTTATAGGATAGGATCTTGTAGGCGGGAAAACGGGATGACAAATACATGGAGATGATGCACAGGTTACAACATAGTACAGGTACAGGGGCAAGTATAGGTACAGGTGATCAGGATGTAGAATATCATCCCACGACAGATGGATTGGTGAAGTTTCGAGACAAGATCTATGTGTCGAATTGTAGTGAGCTTAAGAAGCTTATCTTGAGGGAGTTTCATGTGAAACCGTATTCGGGTCATCCTGGATGTTAGAAGACATTAACGATGGTGAAGAAGTTTTACCATTGGCTGAATATAAAGAAGGAAGTGGTTGAGTTCGTGGTTAGATGTTTAGACTATCAACAGGTAAAGGCAAAATGCAAGCATCCAAATGGTCTACTACAACCTATTGCGATTTCGGAATGGAAATGGGAGGTCATTTCCATGGATTTCATCATAGTTCTTCCGAGGATAGTGAGGCAATATGATCCTATTATGGTTGTGGTTGACAAGTTAAGCAAGGTAGCTCACTTCATTCTAGTGAAGACTACATATTTAGCTAGTGAGGTAGCACGGGTTTTTATCAGAGAGATAGTGAGACTGCATGTTGTTCCAAAGAAGATTGCTTCGGACAGGGATGCAAAGTTGACTTCCAAGTTTTGGAAGGAGCTATTTGTAGGCTTGGGTATAGAGTTTTCCTTTAGTGCATCTTATCATCCATAGACAGATAGTTAGGCAGAGAGGGTCAATAGGATCTTGGAAGATATGTTGAGGATGTACGTGATGCACCAACATAGGAAATGGGAGGAGTATCTACCACTGGTGGAGTTCACATACAACAATGGTTATTAGGAGTCATTGAGGATGATTCCTTTCGAGGAATTGTATGGATAATGTTGTAACACTCTCATCAGCTAGAGTGATCCAGTAAACATGGTACTTATTAGACCAGACATGTTGACGGAAATGGAGCAAGAAATGCTAGTTATAAAGAATAATCTGAAGGAAACAGAGGATAGAAAGAAGAGTTATGTAGATCATCATAGGGTGTTCATAGAGTTTCAGGTTGGGGAGCACGTGTATTTGTGCATCAAGCTAAAGAAAATCTCTTTGAGGATTAGTTCATGTGCCAAATTGGCACCCCGATATTGCTGGCCTTTTGAGATCCTTGAGAGGATTGGACCAATGGCATATCGACTTGCACTGCCTCCAACAATAAAATTCAATGATATTTTGCATATTTCATTGCTTAAGAAGTATATAAAGGATGTTGAACATGTTATTGATTGGTATGTATTGCAAGTGGAGCAAGAAGGAGAGTTCCAGCCACAGCCTCAGTGCATATTGCAACAGAAACATCTAATGCTTAGAAACATACCCATAGAGAAAGTTAAAGTGCAGTGGAAGCACTTTGGGCTTGAAGAAGCTTCATGTGAGATGGCAGATCAGATGTGGGCCCTATATCCTTCATTATTTTCCAGTTGAGGCAAAGCAGTTTTGGTTTGATGTTGGTTATGTTTGGGATATGTTTTGCTGACGTTTTGATATTTGTATATGTATATATGTGTGTGTGTGTGTGGATATAAATACCGCCATGAGCTAAGTGATTAAGCTCCAATAAGTGGTATGGGTGTCATGTTATTATGGTTATTATATTGTCATGTTGTCATGATGTTTTTCTTTTGAGTAGGTTCTTCATTGTAAACGCTGCAATGAGCTAAGTAATAAAGATCCATAGGCAGTATGTTTTCTTTTCAGTGGTTTTGTTGAGGTCTTGGTGTAGTTTAACACCACAGATGGTGTTCCCTAAGGGGGAGGGTTCTATAACAACCCTGGTGAAAAGTTCATGTAATAAAAGTTAATGAAGGCAAAATAAGACCACGGTCAAGGGACACTTATTCAAAGCTAAATGTTGGGCAAAGATATCCTAGTGGGCATCACTAGATGCATGTTTTGGATAAGGAAATTTGACAAAGGCTAAGGAAAAGGTATTAAAAGGAAAAAAGGCATTTTTGGCACCTTTATTTATGCAAATAAAGGAAATTAGTAGAAAAGGAAGGTAAAAGGTCACAGGTTGCATGTGAGGAGGAAATTGAATGAAAATAATGGAAAATGAAGAAATTAGAGGCCTCATGCATAAAAAGGATTCTAAGGATCAGTTCATGGCTTTTTTCAAGTTCAAGTTTGGAGCTCTCTCATTATTCTCTCTCTCACTCTCTTGGTCACTTGGAGTTTTCTTGGAGCACTCTAGTTTGGAGCAAAGGAAAAGGGAAAGAAAGGAAAGGAAAATCAAGCAAGGATCAAGGAAAGGAAAGCAGGACTCAAGCAGCTTCATTAGGAATACTTGCAGGTAAAATTTTGCATGTGTGATTTCCTAGTTGGTTTGGACATGCATGGCTTTGCATGTTGGTGTATGGTTCTCTTGTTGTTAGTGGCATGGTTTTGGCAGGTTATGATAGTGGATTTCAGCCTATCCTAGCCTTTGTCTAGATGGAAAGGCATGTTGGGATGTTTATTTCGGTTTGGAACTTTGGAAGTGCCAGATGGATTTTGGAATATGGGGCAGAGGTGGTCTCAAGGTTCATTCCCAAAGGTCTAGGAATCCCTTAACAGGTTTTGGCGGGATACACGGCAAAGCTTGAGGGAGTAGTCTTGATTTATGGCCTATTGATCCGTGTTTGGATTACGGTAAAGCTTGAGAGACAAGGAGATGGAAAATTCCTCAAGGACAGTGATGGATTCTGGATGGCATTCCAAGTTCTGTTCGGTTGTGATCAGAGCACCGTTTTGGTGTGATCACGGTTGGATGAGGGTGGAGGTGGTTTAACCTCTGGATTACCTTGGTTGTTATTGGATTGGTTGGTCTATGAGATACCACATTCATGCTTGGAATATGGCACAAGGGTAACTGGATGAAAGAGTGAGTTGTTTCAACCATGTCTATGGTCGGGTGATACGTGGTGTGTTAGAAAAATATTATATATGACAGAGAAATGCAAGACATATAATATGCAGAAAAACACAAATACATAAAACCAGAGAGACACAGATATACGTGGTTCACTCTGTTTGGGCTACGTCCGCCCCGAACAGCCAGTCATTCCTTTCTATTATCCAACAATATGAAGAGACACAACCTACAGTGATCTGCTATAATATCCTTTGTTTTCTCTCACAATCTCGCCTCTCTGTTTCTCACCCCGAGAATACACATCTATATCGCATCCTCAATAAAAATACCCTCATACAAAGAGAGGGGTTGCATTCTAGGGTAAAAAACCCTAAACTAAACATAAGTTCTACCGTCAGATCATCTGCCTAGTGAACGACCCAGATTGACTAGAAATTACTATACTTTTACAAGGCAATTTTACATCTGTTTTTAGCTTCGGGGGTGCTGCCCCAAAAACCTCGGTCGGGGAGGGGGGGGGGACAAATTCCCCCCGCACCTCCTCGCATGGAGGGGTGTACAATATTCTTGGGGTATACATCCAGCTGAAACAAAGACCTCTAAATAATCATGCTCCATGCCCAACATGGTGGTCCTGAACCTGGTCAATTTTGCCTATGATTAATAAAAGCTAAGTTCTCTTACTTTTGCACTGATGTATATGTGGATTTAGTGGATATCATATCTCTAATATTTATATGGTTTTATGTTGGTTATAAGCATGGTTGAATGACTAGTTCATGTCATGGTTATTTCATATATTTACTTGTAACTGTTAAATGGATGGATGCAAGACATAATTGATGATGTAGTAGTTCAATGGAGAAGGAGGTGATCCTTCTAGTTATGTTTCATAAGTTGTTTAAGTTATTTAATATTTGTCTTGTACGCTAGACCTGTAGGTTGCATTGATGCCAAGTGTTTGACAAAATGTCAGTCCCGGTTGGGGATGCTTAGGCTTACTCCTGAGGGTGATTTTTGATTGATCAAAATTGTTATTATGTTTTTAGCGAATTATGGAAGTTACAACAAGTTCTGGGTAGAGGCCAGGATTCTCGGTAGAGGGAAGGATTCTGGGCAGGGGCTAGGATTCTGGGCAGAGGCTAGGATTCTGGGCTAGAAAAGTGGCTTAAATCCCAGGGTCGCTAACACAGAACTATAAATTTTGGTCCACATTCGATGGCAGGCAGGCCTGTGAGAGCGACTTTAGCTTTCTGGACGTTCCCTTGCTTATAGCATGAGAGCAACTATGGTCTAAGAGCTAGAGAATAGTAGTGGGACCCATGGATAGGCTGTTTGAGTGGCTGACTTGTCTCATGAGGGTTCTGTTGATGATGGTGGATGAATGTATGTGATGTTTCGTCTACTCCACTACATAGGAGATTGAATCAGATTGTAGTAGAATATCTCCTCATGTTTACCCTGATTGGTATGGTTGCTTTGGGTAGACCTGGGAGGTGGTGTTATAGCTCGATATCGTGAAATGCGTAAGACATATCCCATTAGAAGGTTGCACTGAAATTATTTAATCCAAATGGGAGTTTTCTATAAGAAAAAGTCCCCCATGGACAAATGAACATGGTCTTATGTTAATCTGCTAGGAGTATGTTGTTTTGGTTGTAAACAATTTTTTTTTCCATGAATGAAAAGATTTTGTTACTGGCACAATCGTCAATGGTTTGATCGATATAAGGGGTAGGGTATTTGTCTTTGGGACAAGCCTTGATAATATCCCTATAATATATGCATAATGTGATGGTCCCTTGCTTTTTGTTAGCAGGAAAAATATTGGAAACCCAATCAGTCAAGGGAACTAGGCAGATAGAACCTGAACCTTAGTTTTAATAGCAACAACCTTTCATGGATGCATTGGATATAATCTTTTTCTGATGGGTTTTTGATCCGGGTAAGTATTAATTTTGTGAAAAACAATACTCAGGTCAATTATTGGCATTTCCTCATAGGACCAGGCAAAAGTGTCATGAAATTCTTGAAATAGGGCTTTGTACGTTTGAATTTCTTCAAGTGAGCATGAAGCACCTATATGAATTTTCTCAATAATTCATGTTTTTACTAAGATATTAATTGCAATCGTTGTAGATAAGTTTCCCAAATTCTTTAAGCTTGGTTTAGAAGGAGGAGGAGGAATTGAACTGGAAGGTTGATTCGATGAACTAACTTCGTTTCCATTGACTATAGGACCCTTATATCTATAATCTTTTGATCTTGCTGCTACCATCACTTGCTGCAAAGACATAATCATGATATCTGCCGATGTGCAAGAAGAATATGGGTTATGTGAAATCATTTTGTTGACTTGAGAAGGAAAATGATCCTTCAAAATATCAGGAGTTGGGGAACATTTTATAAATTTGTTAACCTCTACCCGATGTGGGAATTCCTTCATATAATGATATTCATTACATATAAGGCAAGGATAACGAGGTTTATTTTTCTCGTTAGAAGGTTCATTTTTAGTTGGTTTTGCTTTTTGAGAAGCATTTTGTTTTGCTTTACCTTTCCCCTTCTTTTTACCCCTAGATGGTTGATTCTTACCAATAGATGTTTCTACTACATTACTTTCGGAAATAGTTTCCAGAGAAAGGATTTCACTAGATGAATCATGTATTGCCAAAGTATGAGGGCTTTTAGAATTATTCTTTTTACCTTTATAATGATGCCTGACATAACAAATTACACCATCAATGATGTTAGATATTGTAGGAGTTGAATCTAGTTGATCATTTAAAATTGTTGGGTGAGGTAGATTTAGGATTTTCTTGTACAAGGTGCAAGATTGGGTATAGAATAAGTCTAAATACTAACCACGAGAAATTACCTACTCTTATGTTATAACACCTCCCTTATCAACATCCTCGGTAATATTCAAAAGCAATGATTTTGTAAAACATGCAACTAGAATTTGATTTGGAAAAAAAACATGACTAATAAACACCTACATCTCCATTCATGTATATGATCAGAAATTTAAGTGGATTTTGATTGTTTTAGAGAAGTTGGCAATTCAGTACTAGTGTCATATTGAAGTGGTAGCTGGAAATGTGTCAAAAATGTTGTTGTTAAAGAATTGAAATTATGGAAAGAAGCCCTAGGTAAATCAATGTACCATTTGGCTGTTGAATCGGTTAAATTTCATTGGAAAAGGTGAAGTTTGATAGAATCATCGATTAGTGAATTCAATAAACACCAAATATTATATGCCATAATGCGATTTGATTGGTATTCTCCTAATTTTCCTTCAATTTAGTATATCACTCAGTAACTTGGTATGAATCGTCAACCAAAAGGGATACTAATAGATAGGATCATTTGTTAACTGGGATAAATATAGTAAATATAAGGTTGCGATGAATGGAAAATGTCAGTTAGGGTCTTATTATAGAGTTTAATAACCCTACGGGTTAAGTCCAACTCCTAGAGGAGCATACCCAAGATATCTTAGAATAGCTCGTGCAATTGGAATATGTACTCCTCCAGAGTAACCAGGATGAATCATACCAGGTTGTAGTTGAACAAGAACTTGATAAGTATGAACAAGGTATGGTTGACTCTGGAAAGGTGGAATCTGACCCATTTAGCCCAAGTAATATTTCCCTTGTACAAGTTGAGCTTGAAAAGGTTGACCTTGAACAAATTGACTTTGAACAATTTGAATTTGGACAAATTGACCTTGAAAATACCGGCTTTGGAAATCTTGACCTTGGAAAGGTGGGCTTAGAAAAGCCTGACTTGAAAAGGTGGAACTTAAAAAGCTTGACCTTGAAAAGGTGGGTGCATTGTTCCTATACTAGGTTATCTGATATGAATCTGTGTTGTAGACTGGACAATAGGACCAGTTTGATAAGAAGATGCTTGAGGGATGGCCTATGTAGTTTGTGGAATAGGTATTTGAGGGGTAACTTGAACAGTAGTTTGTGATACTCTCGGGATAGGTTTTTGAGGTGCAATTGAAACTAGTTGTTGAACAAGTGTCTGAACAGGTGTTTGAGGTCCACTTTGAACATGTTGTTGAACAGGTTGTGAGTTGGTTGTTGAATAGGTGTTTGCAAAATTCCTTTTATAGGCCTTTGGAAAGGTGTTTGTGGAATTCCCTAGACAGGTTGTTGGATAGGTACAACAATACTTGGAATATGTATTTTAGGAATAGATTTTCGAGTAGGCTGAATAGGTTGATAAACTGACACTTGTGGAGCAACTGGAACAATTTGTTGAGAAAAAGTTGGGTTCCAAATAATATTCATCCCAGGGTAGTGAGTACTAATCAAGGGTTGAGCCACAATAGGTTGACCCAAAATGAGCTGAGATATTTGACCATAAGTTCCAGTAAAAGGTTGTCCTCCAACAGTGGGATAAGGTCCGACAACAATTTGTCCTCCAGGTGGAGGATAAGGTGGTTCCCCCCAGGCGGGTAATAAACATCAGTTGGGCTTACTTGAGGATTACCTAAATTATTGGATACCATGTGGACATATTGGTATGATGCCAAAGGTTAGGAATGGATTTCATGCTCTGAAAAGTAGATGTAGATAAATCATATGACCAAGTAGAAAATTGAGGGGAAGGAATAGCTCCTATAAAAGTCCCAGTGAGTGACTGGTATCCAGGAGGAACTGAAAGAACACCATACAGTAGTGACTCCAGAGAGCTGGTAAACAGAGAAGTATTAGTATGTTGGCTCCCAGGAGGAATTGATGAAATGGTTCATCTTGGTGAATAAAAAGGAATGTGGTGAGGTGGAAAACTTGGACCTAAAAAGTTCAAAGGGGTAGAATACCAAGGATCAGGTTGGAAAGGATCAAAAGGAACTCTTGGAAAAACTCTTGGTTCACTAGTGGTAATTGGAGTATGAGGTGATTCTTCCTCCTCGTTCCCAATAATATCTTCAATACTAATTAAATTATGTTGTAATCGAGTCGTAATTATAAGCTTCCTTCAAGGTGAAGGTGGAGCAAGAATAGGAGCTATAACAGACATAGGTGATTCAGCTTGAGAAATAACAAACTTAGGATCTACTTCTATTTTGGTTAGTTATGTGTCTGAAACTTCTCCAATATCAAATTTACTTTAAACAACTTTAGTAACTTATGGGCCAAATGAACTAAACATGATTCTACTTCTTGCGTTGGATTCACTTTAGTTTCTACTATCTCAGATTCTAAAACTATTGATGTTTCAAGTTGTTATGAGGTTCCAGATCCTATTGATTTTGACCTTTTAGTCTTAATATTTTCCAATTGACTAGGTGTAAATTCAGAGGGTAAACTTTGCATTCTATGCAAATGCCTTAGTGAATTGATCCAGGTCCGGGTGTGACAAAGGACCCTTCCAAGACCTTTTACTTTCTTGATGTGTTAAATTGCATTTTTAAGAGAACATAAATGAATACATGTGCATGTTGTAAAGAAGAGGAACACATCAATCATTATCAACATAGAAACATAAGCCGTTGAGAATAGAGTTCGTCCAGGAGGGACTACGTCTCCTAGCCCCAGTGTGAAGATGGTGTAGGCCACTACATTAAGTGTTGTCAATAGTGATGATGTACATAAGAGGTGATGTCACTATCATATAAGGAAAATTCCCTCATGCAGGAGTGGCTCCAAGAGATGTTCCACTACCAGAACTCTTAGTCAAACATGACTCCTATTAGTATGACATAAACTCATGCATGATGATCATGAGCATCCCTCCAACATGGCATAAAAGGGATCTTAGTGCAAATATGCATGATGAAAACATGAGTATCCCATCAACATTCAACAAAGGGATCTCAAAACAGATGATTCCGCATCATATCAAGTAGGAATCATGAAGCAAGTATGAAAACAAGATCCCACATCAAACATCAAACAAGGAGCTGTGCAACATAATGCATAGAAAAAGAAGTACATGAATGCACTACATATACCTCACATCCAGGGGCCATCTGAAGAAGCGGATGTCAAACTGCCAAAGTTGTCCATACCATCGGTCCCGTAGTGTCGAATCTCATGGGGATGACTGCTCACACATGAATGCTGGCACCTGCACTCCACTTAGAAAAGTGGCCGAAAAATAGAATGAGAGAATAGAAAATCTAAACACACCATCATATTTGTGGCGTTGAATAGTGAAAAATCGACTGTCAAATTTCTGAATTATGAGAAAATGAAAATCTGGGGCTTAAGGAATCTTTTAGATTCCCCCTAGATTCCTCAAAAATTCCCTCCTCCGGGTCCTTTGCAAATCAGCTGCTCAGATCAAGAAACTGACTGCGCCATTGGGTTCATGTCACCGAGAGGTGTAAGATCGACATAAAGTTTGTCCAATTTGGACACTGTGAAAATTTCACCCTCTTGGAAATTTTGCTCACTCATGGTTCCACTTGCATAAAAATTATTAAAAAAAAATGACTCTGCGTCATTTTCCATGCCCACTCCTGGTTCCTCCATCTGCCTGTGTGCACTGGTGAAATGAATGTTTATATTATTTTTCTTCGGGAAGATATTCCAATGATTTGGTTTGGTGTGTTGGTAAAATTGGTAAATGGTTGAGGGGTTGGGTGGTCAAACCCCACCCCTCCCTTTTTAAACACATATTAGTTTTACGATTTGAACTGAAACAATTTTGGGGGGGGGGGGGGGGGGGGGGTGGTCGGGTCCACATAGGGTGGCCCGCCCCCATAACTCCCCGCCGACTTGCAATAGGATTGAGTGTATTTGAAATAGTGCGCAATTGGCGTTCAAACATGAGGCACATTTAATTGTGTTTTGGTGGCATGCCATATGGTGGTGGTAATGACATGAGGCCCCCTGGTGGGGGCCAACCTACATGGGCCAGGCAGGTTTGATCCTCGCCGGCGTTGCACTCCATACATGGCACTTGGTTAAAGGTGGGGGGGTGTGGGCCGAGTCCACTGGAGGTGGCCCATGTCCACCCCATATATATTTGTTTATCGTTGTGTAACGCGTGCGGTTGGACTGGTGGGGTCATGGCCGTCGGTCATTTCAATTATTTATTTTTGTTTATATGGTATTGGGGTGGCGGGGGTGGTGGCCCACCACCACATCTATTATTTTTTTTATATTTTTTTTAATAATACAAGGCCATTTTTAAATATTCGGATTTTAGGCTGAAGGAGACAAACTAATCAGGCCGCAAATTTGTTTGGAATCTGGCCCAGGTTGGCCAGAATCCAATGGCTGGATTTGCTCCAAATTGCGGCCTCCTTAAGCATGCCTAGTCAGTGAAAAGTCAATCGAGATTTGACTCCTTCTAACTTTTGCATACAGACTCGATTTGGTGAACCGTTCACATCACCGTGATCAGGACGACGAGATCTTCGCTCTGGTCCTAGTTCAAAAGAATTCCAATCACTTTGATTTTTGAGCTTCCATAAGCCCTCTTTGTCCTATGTGTGTCTCTAGAGCCACTTGGATCATGAATCAACCACGATGAAGTTTTATAAAGAAACAAAATAATATTCACAATCCAGTCCTAAGGTCTCTAAAAATTAAAATGAAGCAAATAACATGCGCTAGTAAATCTAAGGAATCAAACCATGCAGATAAGCTTTTCGCAGCGAAATCACTAGTTGGTGATGAAACCTAATGTCGTAGAGATCAATGTGAAAAGTGGCTAAAGACAGAGTGGGTGGAACCAATTATGATGACAACATGCTTAATGTACATGATATGGTGCAAGTAATCTTCATTTATGCCATATCGAATGAAGAATACACTCCAAAAAGGTCCAAGTGAGTGTAGCCAACATCTATTACAAGTATAACAGAGAATTCCCCTCTGTCGTTACCTCAAGTAATAGCCCAGAGATTATGGTCTCTAAGGTTACCACGTAAAACAATTTAACCTAGGGGGATAGTCACAGATGAGACGTACACACAAGGGTAGAGTAACAAAGCTCAATCCCCTTGAAATTTCCTCAACATGGTTAACTGAGGTTTACTTCCAAGTCACTCCTAGGTACCTTTTGGAACCATTTTTAATACATTTAAATTACTCTACCATAACCAATGAATTGAGTCGATCACTCCATTTGTTACGACATGATATCATGCTTAACTCCTTTGTAAGGAGAGCTTCCCAGAGCCAAACTGCTAAGAATGGATTTACTCCCTATCACAAGATGCTAATGTTTGTTTGCAGCTTTGGAAAGTTAACTCACTTCCCTATTTGAAAGCCCTACAACCTTATCTAATGTAGGTGAAAAGGAGCCCTAAAATAATAATAATTTCTAGTTTGATTTTATTAGCGCTGTTTTTAAGAGTTAATACTTACTCAAAGGTAAATGGACATGAAATTCATGGTGTTATGACTTGATGAAAAACCTTAATGCAATCGAAGATGAAATTGTAATATTTTCTTTTCAATGAATTTCTAACTGAAGTAAGAAAGGGTCTTTTCAAATTTTTAATGGGAATGCAAAAAATCTTAAATTCCCGCTATATCTCTTTTCCTAAATGTAGATCTTCAATTTCGAATTACCCAAATACAGAAATTAACTTTTAAATTTTTGATTTTTCCCAATAACTTAGAAAATAAAGAAACTTTCCCTTTTTACATACAATCACTCGAAAAAATTCAAAAATACATGAAGAAACCAATCAAAACTAAAAATGATTTTTTCCTAATGAATGTTATGAATTCAATGGAATCAAGAGTATAATTATGATACACTTCAGTAATAGAAGAAAAATGGCTTTTCATTTCAAATTCATCATAAGAAGCACTTCTCATAAACAATACTCATTCTTGTAAATCATCACTTTTCATTCACGAAACAATCTTTCACAAAAGAGTAAAATAAACACAAGATCTGATCTATACGAAAGAAGAAATATAGGAAGACAACAAACCAAAATCAATTGACATTTCTTTTGATAGATCAACCACACACTAGATGAAGCTTTTACACTAATTTGTGAAAACAAGAAAATTTCAAGAAAATTCTTTCACAACACTCACGTAGACTGACAAAGACTCAATGAAGGTATAAACAAGTGTAATTAAATAGGAAACAAAAATGTATGGACTTGATGAAGAGAAAACTGAAATTTAAAAAAAATCCAGGTATATGTGCATACGCACTATTGCAAAGGGAAAAGTGCACAAAAATATGCTTTGTGCCTAAATATAAAGTGCGCACGTGGGAAATAAAAAAATAAAAAATAAACAAGTTAACTAAATCATAAAACACAGATTTTGAGTATTTCCAAACACACAGAAAGGGCTATGACAAAAGGATCAAAGGTCAAAACAAAGAGAATGATGGAGAGTGAGGCGATCCCCAACGGAGTCACCAATTTGTTAGGAGGACTAATCCCTCTTGTAGGCAAGATGGATCTCCCTAAATCTAAAATGAAATCTAGTAACAAACAATAAAATAACTACTACCTTTCCTTAACTTACGATTGACTGAAACAAGTAATATGTGAGGGATTACTTACCAGTTTATTAAAATTCTTATCGAAGTCCCTTTTAGTGCCTTTAACAACTATCTTCTCCTTGATTCTTTAGCGATTGTTCCAACGTGTTTCGAATCTTCTCCATGATGTTTCAAAGGAGATCTACATAGACATAAACACACAAAGGATCAAAGCATCTAGTATATAGAATGAAAGATAAATGAAATACTTAACTCAACATATATCATAAATTTAATCAATAACCAATCATAACCTATGTGAGTGATCAAGGAATCCCACAAATTATATTAGAAAAAGACATGATTAGGAAAAAACAGTTGCTTTTATTAAATAAAAGTGAGAACAAACTTACAACCTCAAGCCCTTATGTTACAAGCCTCTTCTCACAATCTCTAACCGTCTCCTTGGATGAAAAAGCCTCCTTGCTTTATTTCTACAACATAAGCCTACCTTTAATGGTCCTCTCCAATCCTCTGGTCTATGTTTGATTAATAGGCCAAGAGAAGGAGGTTTTGGATCCTCTTCCTAAGGGATTAGATCCGCAAACGGTGGGATAGGGGTTCCAAAAAGAGAGGGAAGTAGCTCCATGATGGGAGGGATATGGCTTGAGTACGCATCCATTCGAAGCTGTTAGTTGGGAAATATTCAACTAACAAAGCTTCTAGACTTTAATTTTTATTTTTTACTTGTGTTAAGTCATGTGCGCAGGCCATAGTGTCAGACAGAGCACACTTTTGTCCAACTTCTAATGGTCTCTTCTGCATATGTGCATAAATGGACTAGGGAACTACGCGAGAAGCCAAAAATAGGTTTTTGAGCCTTGAGATGTAGGAGTTTCATTCTCTTTGGGATTGTTTGGGTTCTAGCCTTGTAAGGGGATGCTTTGGAACAATTTGATGTATAACAAAAGATCCAAATGGACGATCATTTTCCTAATGCGACAAAATGACGTGTAACACCCATTGTGTTTGTTTATCAAATACAAAGCAATGAAGATATCCTTCCAAACATTTGTTCACTATATCAGTCTTCCCATCAAATTGAGAATGATAATATGATTTATGAGCTAATTGAGTACCAAGACAAGAAGATAATTCCCTCCAAAAATTTCTGGTGAAAATGGGATCTCTGTCACTTACAATAATCTTTTGGTTTCCATATCGATTTTGAATTGTTTCCATAAATGCAATAGTAATTGTACTGGCTTTAAAAGGATGAGATAATGCAAAAAAATGTGCATACTTGTTCAGGCTATCAACTACCACCATGATGACACTCTTTCCTTAAAACTTGGTTAAACATGTGATAAAATCCATTTGAGACCTCCTCCCAAAGCTGACATGGGATGGCTGAAAGTTGTAACAAACCCGATGTATTAATTGTCTCAAATTTATTTTGTTGGAAAACCAAAAATTCAACCATATACTTTTGAATATTAGATTTAAGGCCATCCCATAAAAATTCTTTCTTGACCTTGTGGTAATTTTTAAAAAATCACGAGTGACCTCCTAAGGAATAGGTGTGCAATTCCAAAAGAATATTTTGTTTGAGTTGTGAATTCTTACTCAGATATAAGTGATCTTTGTAACATAATGAATCATTTTTCCAAATAAATGTATCATATGTACTAGGATATTGTTGCAACTTTTGAATGAGTATCCACACATGTTCATCATTCTTCCATTCATCCCTTGCTTCATTTATCCAATCGGGTTGAATAATAGAAATGGCACAAAGAAACACTTCCACTTCCTCATCGTTTCTTGAGAGTGCATATGTAATAAGATTTTGCTTCCTTTTTTTGTAGATGATTTCAAAGATCCAACATCTTTGTGACCCATTTTTGCTTCTCTTCTGAAGATAATGTTTGTTCCAAAAAGTATTTAAGGCTATCATGATCTCTTTTTACCTCGAAGTGTCTTCCCATTAGGTAAGGTCACCATTGCTTTAGTGCATGTAGTATTTCTAACATTTTCTTCTCATAAATAGGCTTGTGTAAATACTTTCCCTTGATTAGATGACTTTAAAAAGCAATGGGTATTCCTTCTTGCATTAAAACAGCACCAATTCCATTTCATGAGACATAACATTCCACAATAAAGGTTTTTGTGAAGTCTAGTGTAGCTAAGATCAATTCTTGGGACATTGCCTCTTTAATATGTTCAAAGGAATTAGTTGCTTCTAGAGTCCAACAAAATGCATCTTTCTTCAATAATGTTGTTAGAGGTGCTTCTCTTCTCCCATAATTCTTAACAAAATTGCGATAATTCCTTGTCAACTTGAGAAATCCTTGAAGATGCTTTAGGGTTCTGGGGATTTTCCATTCCTCAATGGATTGAATTTTGTTAGGGTGTACATTAGCACCCTCATGAGATACAATATCACCCAAATATTCCACCTCCTATACTCCAAAGAAACATTTGGAGTTTTTTGCATATAATTATTTCTCCTCTAATAGTTTGAGCACCATGTCAGCATGTTGAACATGATCCTTCCAAGACTTGTTGTAGATTAGTATATCACCAAAAAATACTAACACATATTTTCTAAGGAAGGGTTTGAAAATGGAATTAAGCAAACCTTGAAATGTGGAAGGTGCATTAGTAAGGCCAAAAGGCATGACCAAAAATTCATAATGAGTTTCATGAGTTTTGAATGTTTTTTTTTAAATGTATTTAGTCTTCATTCTAATTTGATGATATATTGAGCAAAGATCCAATTTGGTGAAGTAAAGTTCTCCATGTAATCCATCCAACAATTCATCAATGACAAGAATGGAAAATATATCTTTAATAGTGAGCTTTTTCATATCCCTATAATACAGACACATATGCCATGGTCAATCCTTGTTGTGCATCGATACCATTGGAGTAGAGAAAGAACTATGACAAGGTTGAATTATACGGCCTCTAGTATTTATGCAACCATATGTTCAATTTCACTCTTTTGGGCATAGGGATATCTATAAGGTTTGATATTTGGAGGAAAACTTATTATAAGTAAGTGAATAACATGATGATAATCATGAATAGGTGGCAAGACTTTGGGAGTCATAAATACCTTGGAATTATTGTCCAAGAATTTTTGGAGATCTGGAGAAATAGACGATTTCAAAGATTTAACTGCTAGTGAGCATAATTGTGAAATTACTCCTCATTGTTATTTATTCAAAATATTTGTCACGCCATTAGAGTTGATTATATTCCTTGTTTTCCTGCAATACTCCTTAATTCAATTTCCTTTCCTTCCCAAAACAAATTAAAGAAAATTTATTAAAAATTAAAAGTTATCTTCCCCAAATATTGTAACAATTGGATTCCTAGTACACCATCAACACCACCCATTGTAATGGAAAGAATTGGACTATTCAATACATATTCCCCCATGGTTAGCTTGATATTATGGCACTTTATTGATCCATTTATAGTTCCTCCATTTGCAACCATCACTTGACACTTTGATGCTGGACATAGAAAGCAATTTAATTCTTTGGCTATCTTACAATGAATAAAATTATGGGTAGTACCCAAACTAATCAACACTATTACCTTTTTATTCTTGATATATCCTTCTATATTGAGAGTTTTAGGAGTGGTAATTCCTGCCAATTCATTACAAGATATGGTCAGATTAATTTCTTATTTCTCTCAGGTTGGTTCCTGATGCATATCCTCTTCTTTTGATGTTTCTTGTTCCTTTTCTTTCTCCTCTTCACAATCTATGTAAAATATTTTCTTCTCAGCACACTTATGAGCTTTAGTGTATTTTATATCACAATTGTAACAAATCCCTTTTGCTCCTTTTTCCTCCAATTGTTGTGGTGTCAACCTTGTAGGTTGTGGAAGGCTAGGAGTAACAACACTTTCATTTTTATAGTTGTGAGAGGTATACTTCCTTTTTTCCATAATTTTTCTCTCAACTTTTCTTGTACCTTGAATGCCTTCTCGAATGAATAATGTTCCCAAAGGTGAACCTCATGTTGGATGTTAGCCTTTAAAGTAATAATGAAGATATCAATCCTATGCTCCTTTGGAATATCAGTTACCTTATTATTAAATTTTTTTAAGTCCTCAATATGCTCCACCATTGAACCCTTTTGTTTTAGACTTATCAATTGGCTAAAGAAGGTGTTGCTCTTTGTATCCTCATAATGTGCCATCATTTCCTTCGTAACATTTGACCAGGTGAAAAATGGTTTACGAAAAAAAGCCATCAATACCATAAAAATTGATTGGGTTCTAAATATAAATATGCAATTGCGTACCTTTTGTGTGTGTTGCACATCATGTAGATCAAAATATTGCTCCATCTATAGTATCCATGTTACTAGATCTTTGCCATTAAAATTTCTCATATCTATCTTTGGAATGTGGTGGTTCTTAAACCCCACATTGGAGTCTCTAAAATCATAATTCATATTGCATTTTTCCTCATCATGGTTTTCATGGATTACCTTTTCACCATTGGGAAGCATGTCTTGCAACAACTTTGTCAACCCTTCCAACTTGATATTCATTGTGTTCCATGTTTACTTTAAAAACCTCCATGTTTCATTTTATGTTTTCTTCTAAAACATCCATCTTAGATTCCAATTCAGTTTTGGTTACTCTATGCGATAGAGAAATTTTTTTCACTTGGTCTTGTAATTTGGATATATCATGTTGCATTTCTTCCTCTTCTTCATGCGTTATAGTATAGCTTTCTGGTTGCTTGCTAGGTGTATCCAATTTTTTGTTTCGAGGCATTTTGGAATCAAAAAGTGATATCTATGATTCACTATTCCCTTTGAATGACTTGAAAAATATTTTTTAAACAAAAGTTATGAAAAATTTCTTAAAATAACACATACCTTTTTCTTGTTTTTAGGAGCATAATATTGAAAATGTCTTATCTCTATAATTTCAGCCTTCGAAGGTCTGAACTTCATCCTCTAGTATCCCTCTGAGTCTTCTTTCCAATGCCATAATTCAGACCAATATTGGATTCTTCAAGATAAAGTTAGACCAAATCTGCCTCGATGACCCGATTATGGATGGGTTCAATAGAGAGAAATTGTACAGAATTCCACATGTCACTATTTACAATTTCATTCACATTTTACAAAATTCAAATCGATTCTTGTAGAGAAAGTTATGACGATTTTCCCTAGGTCACTTGTTTGAGATTGAATTATGGATCCAACAAAAACCATAACTTCTTTGGACTATATCTCAGAAACTATATCGAACCAAGATCTGAAATTCATACACAAATTTCACCTATATTTCATATCCTTGTGGTCTCAATTCAAGCTTCTGAAGCATTGTATAAAAAGGGTTATAGCGAAAATACCAAGATGACCTACTTGAAGCAACGAAACCTTGGATTCGAAAACTATGATACCAAATGGTATGCAACTAACTCACAAAGCATAAGAAAAGATAAATCAATTACTTAAAAGTTACCCTCTTTTAAATCATTTCATAAAAGTTAGATGTTGGGCCTGGAGGATGAATGGAGGCTAGATCTTACCTTCCTAGGCCTAGATTTTCCTTAGAAAAATTTTCTTGAGCAACTGTTATGCAACCATCTCATAAAAGAGAAGAAAATATAGATCAACAACTTGAGAAATAGCCTCTTAGAGGGGGAGCCTCCTTTACATCACATAAATGAAAAATTCTTGGATGATACAAATGAGAAAACCTCCTTGGTATATATAGGAGTCTATGGGATCACAATATAATTAGATCTTACATAAAAATAATAATGTAAGGACACAATAATAAAAATATTGGGATTCTATGGGGCACTATAATAACAATATGGGGGCTACAAGGGGACACAAATAACAATAGGGATATAAGCTAACAACAACAATAAAGGGACTACACTAGTATTATAGGGAGCTAACAAAAATGGTGGACTATAGTTAATGTGATTCTCCCTATAGATTAGATAGGCAACATGGTGATGAGTACTTGCCTCACATATTGAGGATTTTGAAAGAAGAAATAAGAAGTTGCAAAGAAGATAATGATAGAATCATTCACTCACAAGAGACACATGCTAGGGAAAAGGAGAAACAAGCAAAGGTCAATGTAGTTATCCTTCAGAGTTTGTCAAAATTTTAGAGATAGGGACCACTTACGATCAATCATGGATAGGAGGAAAAGACTAATGGAGCCACAATGGTAGCAGATCTCATTGTGGGCACAGGTTAGATAGATATGACATAGTCAGAGATGGAAGGTTCTTGGAATGACCTGAAAGGAGAGGCATGTGACATGCACTTTACTCTAGTTCTGGTTTAGAGAGGCATCATGGTCATCATCGTTATCATCTTGATAGGAGGAATGATAGGGGATATTTTCCAGATGAGTTCAAGAAATCCAAGCCACCTAAATTTGATGAAGAATTGAAGAAATTGGAAGATGTAGAGGCATGGTTGGTTGGGATGAAGAAATTCATTGAGTTGCATGACTATATAGAGAACATGAAGGCCAAGATATCTATTTTCAGCCTCAAAAGGAAAGAAGACATTAGGTGGGAAGAAGTGCAGTAGTTCAGAGAAATCAAAACAAAGGACTTGAGTTGGAATGAATTCAAGAGACTCTTTAGGAAGATGTACTTGTCATAGAGGTACTATGAAAATAAATCCAAGGATTTCTATGAGCTAAATATGGCATTGATGACAGATGAGGAGTACACAACTAAGTTATTGGAGTTATTGAGATATGTACCATATCTTAAGGATGAGAAGGCCAAAGTTCAGAGATTTGTTCGTGGATTACCATTAGCATTCAAGGATCAGTTTGAGTATGATGAGCCTCGGTCACTAGAAGAATTCATTGGGAAATTGAAGCACTGTTATGAGCTATTAAAGTGTAAGATAGAGTCTAAGCAGGGTTGGAAATAGAAAGACAATACTAAAGTTAAATAGCCACCAAAGCGAACGACACCTCATAATGTAGGCGAAAAAGAGAATGGTGTTACTTACAAGAAGTTTAATGCAGTTGAGAAGGGACATGGGTTGTAGCCTGGAGAGTATCAAAATAGAGGCGGTGGTAGGGGACAATTGCAGTGTTAATATGTGGCAAGGAGCATATCAAGAAGGATTGCCCATTGTATCAGGGTGATAGGCCCTAAATCTACAATGCACATGAGGCTTAGAAAATTAGGGATGTTGGGATGAGTATTCCTCAGATCTATGCAACATTAGATAACAGGTACAAAGATCAACAAGAATCTAATATTGAGATGGACGGTAAGATTTTTGATCAAGTTGTTTCTATTATGATTTACCTTGACCTAGTGGATAAGCGTGATTTGAGAAAATAAGTGCATGCAGAGTCTTGGTTAGTGTAGTTGGATACATGTACTGCGAAGAGAGTTCATCATTAGGTAAGAGCTTGTGCATTTGAGTTGAATGGTATGCCTACATTAACACATCTGAATTTACTTCTATTGGGATCATACAGTATGCTTCTGGGTATGGATTGGTTGTATCTTCATAGTAATAAGGTGGATTTATGAAAAGGCTATTGAGTGCTTGGATGATAATGGAGAACAAAGAATATTACAAGGTAAGAAGAAGGTAACATTACTCAAAATGGTTACAACTATGCAGGAGAAGCGTAGTCGTAGGAAAGGATGTGTGTTATTTGTAGTTCATATCTCGAGTGATAAAGGTAAGGATGTTAATTCTTGAGGATGCAAAAGTCTTGAAGAGGTTCCTAGTCTTCCAATAGTTTTAGGATGTATTCCCAACAGATATTTTAGAGTTGCCTCCTCATAGGGAAGTGGGCTTCTCTATTGAGGTGGTACCAAGGGAAACACCAGAATCAAAGGCAGCTTACAAGATGAGCACACCAAATGTAGTGGAATTAAAGCCGCAGTTGAAAGAAATGGTTTATAAAGGATACATAAGGCCAAATGTGTCACCTTGGGGTGCACTAATGTCGTTTGTGAATAAGAAGGATGGAACTCTCAAGTTGTGCATTGATTAGAGGTAGTTAAACAAGGTGACATTCAATAATAGGTACCCTCTACCGAGGATTAATGACTTGTTTGATCAATTGAAGGGGGTAGAATTATTATTGGAGATTGGTTTGAGATCTAGATATCATCAGGTACACATCAAAGAAGAGGACATCTAAAAGACTTCTTTCCAGACCAGGTATGGGCGTTATGAGTTTGTTGTAGTTCCTTTCGGCTTGATTAATTATGTAGCTACTTTCATGTACTGGATGAATAGTATGTTGTGTCCTTATCTGGACAAGTTTGTTATTGTATTCATTGATGATATATTGATATATTATAAGAATGGAAGAACATGCCAAACTCTTAGCAACAATATTGAGATTACCAAGAGAGCATCAGTTGTATGCCAACATTAGCAAATGTAGTTTTTTTTTTCAGAAAGAGGTACATTACTTAGGGAATGTTGTTTCCAAGGAAGGGATAGCAGTGGATCCAAAAAATATCAGAGTTATCATGGAATGGGTCACTCCTAGAAATGTGGATGAGATAAGACCATTCATTGGGTTAGCAGGTTACTACAAGATGTTCATTAGGAACTTTTCATGGATTTCCTATCCTATTACATCGTTGTAGAGAAGAGAAAATTAATTGGAATGGATAGAGGAATGTGTAGCGAGTTTTGAGCAGTTTAAGCAGTTGTTGACAAATTCTCCAGTTCTGAATTGCAGGTCTAGATAAAGAGTTTATGGTATGTACAGATGCTTGTAAGAGAAGACTTGGTGGAGTCTTGATGCAGGAGGGATAGGTGGTGTGCCTCAAATCAAGGAATCTGAAAGAGAATGAGTATAACTATGTGACACATGATCTTAAGTTGGCAATGATCATTCATGCATTGAAGATGTGGAGGAACTATCTTCTTGGTAGGAGGTTTGTGCTGATGAGTGATCACAATGGGTTGAGATATTTATTTGGCCAACCTAATTTGAATTCCATACACGCTAGATGGTTGACCATGATAAGTGAGTTTGAATTTGAGATTAGGTACATTAAAGGAAAGGAGACTAGGGTTGTAAATGATGTAAACAGAAGAATACAGTTGAAACACATAACAACTATGAGTCCTAATGGGATAGATTTACAAGATTAGATCTTACAGGCAAGATAACAGGATGACAGGTAGGAATAACTTGAGCATAGTTTACAGCAATAGGGTAAAGGTGAACAAGATGTGGATTATCATCTCACAATATATAGTTCCATCAGATTTAGGAATAGGATCTATGTGCCAGAAAATAACGAGCTCAAGAAGATTATCTTGTAGGAATTTCATGTTAAGCCATACTCAGGTCATCCTAGATATCAAAATACTCTAATAGTTGTGAATAAATTCTTCTATTGGACCAATTTTTAGAAGAAGGTAATTGATTTTATGGTTATTTACTTGGATTTTCAGCAGGTAAAAGTAGAGTGTGAGAATCCAGGTGGATTATTGCAACCGATTCCAATTCTAGAGTGGTAACGGGAGGTCATTTCCATGGATTTCATGACATTTTTCTCGAAGAAATATAAACAACATAATTCCATAATTTTTGGGGTTGACAGGTTGACAAAGGTAGCTCACTTCATAGAAGTTAAGTCTACTTATTTAGCTAGTGAAGTAACACAAGTATTCATCATATATACAGTGAGGTTGCGTGGTGTTCCGAAGAAGATTATGTCAGACAAAGATTGCAAGTTCACTTCTAGTTTGTGGAAGGAGTTATTTGTAGGTTTAGGTACATAATAGGCTCTTAGTACAACTTATCATCCATAGATAGATGGACAGAAAGATAGGGTCAACATGATTTTGGAGGACATGTTGAGAATGTATGCTATGCACCAACAAGGGAGGTGGGACGAGTATACTCCATTGGTTGAGTTTGCTTACAACAATGTGTATCAAGAATCTTTGAATATGGGTCTGTTTGAGGCACTTTATAGGAGGAGTTGTAATACTCCTATTAGTTGGAGTGATCCAGTGAACTGGGCACTGATTGGACTAGACATGTTGGTAGAAATGGATTAGGAAATGTAGGTAATCAAGAAGAATCTAAATGTAGAACAGGACAGGCAGAAGAGCTATGCAAATTAGAAAAGGTTGTTTAAGGAGTTGTAGGTTAGGGAACATGTGTAACTACACATCAATCCCAAGAAGAGCTCCTTGAGGATTGGATCATGTGTGAAGTTAGCACCTCAGTATTACGGGCATTTAGAGATCCTTGAGAGGATTGGACTAGTGGCTTACAGACTTGCACTACCTCAGACAGTGAGAGTCCATGATGTTTTCCATGTTTCATTGTTTAAAAGATATGTGAAATACGTTAATCATGTGATTGATTGGTCTGTATTGTAGGTGGAACTATAAGGATACTTCTAGCCGAAACCTTAGTGCATTTGCAATGGAAACAACTCATGCTCTGGAATCGAACAAGTTAAAGAGTAGTGGAAGCACTTTGGGCTCGATGAAGCTACAAGGGAGATGGTTGATCAGATGCAGGCTATGTATCCTTCTCTATTTGATGGTTGAGTTAATGTAATTTGATATATTTTTTGATGTTGTGTTTTAGTTATGTCTATATATGCATATGTTATAAATACCACATCGAGTTGTGTTATAAAGCTTTAATAAGCGGTATGGTGTTCATGATATGTTGGTTATGTTTTTAACAGATGGATACGATGTAAATGTTGCACTGAGTTGCGTTACAAAGCTCCATAGGCAACATGTGTTTGCTGGTTTATGAGTGTCATTGAACACTGAGGATGGTGTTCCCCCAAGGGGGAGGGTTCTTTAATAGCCTTGGTTAAAAATCCAGGTAATAAATTTAATAAAGGCTAGATAAGACCAAAGTCATGGAACACGTATTCCAAGCTGAATGTTGGGAAAAAATTCGTAGTGGGTTTTCACTTGGTTTATTATGGCTAAGGAAATTGGCAAAAGTAATGGCAAAGGAATTTGAAAAGGGAAAGAGGCATTGATTGGAATTTTAGTTGTAAAAATAATGGAAAATGGGAGAAAAGGTAGGTGAAAGGTCACAAGTCACCTGTGAGGAGGAAATTGAAGGAAAAGTAGAGGAAATTGAAGAAAATAGAGGCGTCATTGATAAAAAGGCTTATGAGCATCAATTCACAACTTTTGTTGGTTTAACATTTTGTCAGATCAATTTGGAGATCTCTCTCTTTATTCTTTCTATTCTATCATTCTTAGATCACTATAAAATTGGAGAAAGGAAGGTAAAGGAAGGAAAAGAAAGCACAGGGAACCAAATAAAGCAAAGAAGAGTTGGATCAAGCGGCTACAACGAGATTCCTTTGTAGGTACAAAGTTGCATGCATGATTTCCTTGCTAGTTTTGGCATGCATGGTACATGCATGTGTGCATTTCATCCTCTTGTTGTCATTGACATGGGTTTTCCAGGTGTGTCAGTGGTTTCATCCTTGCCTTGCTATTTCTGGATAGCCATGGTGTGATGGGGTTCTTTCTTTTGGTTGAACTTGGATTGTCGGACGATTTTGGAATCGAGTGAGGTGGTCTTAGGAAAAATTCCCAAGGGCCTATAAATCCCTTGAACAGTAATGGCATGATACACAATAAATTATGAGGGTTCCTCAAGGTATTGGTGCAGAAACCTGGAGGCATCCATGCTTGTTTAGGGCCTAGTGATCCCTTGATGGGTTTTGGCAGGATTTCGGTAAAGCCTAGTAGTGTATGTTTGTATTTGGGCCTAGGAATCCCTTGATCGATAATGGTGGGATTACGGTAAAGATTGGTTGTACAGGTGAGGGTTTCGGGCCTAGGAGTCCCTTGACTAGTTTTGGAAGGATTTTGATAAAGTTTGAGGAAGCCCTGGTTGTTTTTTTGTGAGTCCCACATTCATACTTGGAATATGGCACAAGTTGATTGGATGAAAGAAATATATGGTTCAACACAATCTATGCTCGGGTGGTATGTGGAAGGCCTCGACTTGGTTGGATTTGCATATGTTAATAATAGCTCTTTTACTCTTGCATTTTATGACTATTTATACTAGTTAATATGTAACTTTGATGGTTGTTCTGTCATTGTTATTATTTTTGTTATATGTTGGTTATAAGCATGGTTTTATGAAAATTTTAGTTATGGATCTCATCATGTTTTGATTAGTAAATGATTGGTTATTGAATGCATGACCTAATATATGTTATAGCAACTGATGATTTTCAAATAAGTATGAGACCCCTATATTCATATATGTAATTATGACTTGTAGAATACATATTCACTATGTATTTGACAGAATACTAGTCTTGGTTAGGCCTTGTTAGGCTAGATTTTTGTCTAATTTTTTCATTAATGGATTTTTCCTTGTGTCATTCATGATTATGGAAAGTTCTATCAATAACTGGGCAGAGGTTTGTATCCTATCCCTAAAAAAGTTGCTTAGATCTTGGGGTCGCATCAACAAAACTAGGTAATTCAAACTGCAGATGCTGGGAGGTAGGGTTATCCATGCAACTGGAGGCTTGCAGTCACTGGCTTACCTTGTTATGCCAACAACCGAGAGTCCAGGTCAATGAAAATGTAGTCTAGCTCAAGGTCTCGACACCTGGAGTGATTTTTTAGCTTTTGTGGGTCCTGTAGCTCCTAAGGGAGGTTAGAAAAGTTTTTGTTGGAAAATTCCACTTCCTTAATTGTACCTAAGAGGTTTAGTCATATCATAGTAACTCTTTGTCATATATTTACCCTAGAGGACTGGTGAACTTGGGTAAGTGTTGGAGGAGGGTGTTACACCTATGAGCTAGAGCTCCCATCTGGGAGAAAGGTGCACAATATATTTGATGTATCATGCCTGAAAAAGGCCTTGGGACAGTAAGTGAAAACAACTACTTATTTAACCGCTTTGGATGATGAGGGGCATTTGGTGTAGGTGTCAGAGGTCATTTTGGAGGTGAGAGAGAGAATGCTCAGAAACAAGACTGTTTAGTAGTTTTTGGTGAAGTGGAAATATTTGCGAGAGGAGGATTCCACTTGAGAGGGGGGACAAGTAATGAAACATTTAGGTGGGGAGGATTATGATGTTCCTACTTAGAAATTTTTCTAATTGATTACAATTTTGCACAATTTTGAGTTTTGCTAAAATGGGCTTAGGAAAACTGGGTAAGGAGGACCACACTTTGTAATTTTGGCTAAGGGAGGGTCCAACATAGGAGAAAGGGAATAAAACAGAAATCATAGTGGATGGTCGGGGCCACCCTAAGAGGAATAAGAACCCCTTGGAGCAACACACACTTGTGAAGAGAGAGAGACAAAAAAGTGTTGCTGTATGGGACCCACATGGAGAGAGAAGGATATCAATGATAATGAGGAGGAAGATACATCATTTTGGGGCTTTTTATAATTTGAAAATTCAACTCTCTTGTTATGAAACCATCTCACAAAATAGAAGAAGAGATAGATAAATGACTTCAATATAAGCCTCTTCAAGGGGAAACCCCCTTTACATTACACAAATGAATAATTCTTGGATGATTCAATAGGGGTCTAAGTGGTCACAATATAATCAGAGCCAACATAACAATAATAATGTAAGGGCACAACAATAACAATAGTGGGCTTTTATGGGAAACAAAAATAACAATAAGGGGGATAAATTAATAACAATGAGGGAATACACTAGTATTATAGGGATCTAACATTCCCCTCTCCTTCAAAAAAGTGTTGTCCTCAATGCTTGAGTAATTCTAGATGCTTATGTATAAAATTCTCATCCTCCCATGGGTAATTTCTTCCACTTAATGAGATACTATGAAATTGGTTGATTTCGTAGCCGTCGAGTTCTTGTTTCCACGGCTGCTTCAGGTTCCAATACGATTTTTTCTTCCTCATCAAGTTCAGGCAATATTGTTTGAATTGGGGGCTTGTCACATATAACCTTCTTTAAGCATGAAACATGGAAAATTGGGTGCACTTGGGAAGATGTAGGAAGCTCCAATTTGTATGCCATAGTACCAATCTTTTGCAATGCCTTGTAAGGAACATAATACTTTGTTGATAATTTATTATCCTTATTATCTTTCTTGAGGGACATTTGTTTGTATGGTTGTAGCCATAAAAATACCCAGTTGGCTACATCAAAACTTCTTTCGTTGCGATGTTGATTTGTCTGATCTTTCATTCTATTATGTGCCAAAGTGAGGTTATCCATTAAGACTTGGAGAACTTGTTGTTGATGCTCGATGTGATCTTCCACTGCTTGAACCTTATAATTTTCTCTTAAAGATGATGTGGTGGATGGTGGATGATATCAATAAAGTGCCATAAATGGGGTCATTTTTGCTGCAGTATGGAAGGAAGTGTTATACCACCATTCAGCTAGAGGTAACCACTTGACCCATTGTTTTTGTTTATCAGATACAAAGAAACGAAGATATCCTTCTAAACATTTGTTCACTATCTAAGTTTTCGCATCCGATTGAGGATGATAAGATGAGCTATGAGCTAATTGAGTATCAAGACAAGAAATAATTTTGTCCAAAAATTTCGAGTGAAAATAGGATCTTTGTCGCTTACAATAATCTTTGTGTTTCCATGTAGCTTTTGAATTGTTTCCATAAATGCAGTAGAAACTGTATGAGCTTTAAACTGTGGTAAGTTTTTAAAAATAATGAGTGCCCTCCTAAGGGAGAGGTGTGCAATTATAGAAGAATCTTTTCTTTGAGTTGGGAATTCCTATAAAGGTATAAGTGATCTTTGTACCATAATGAATCATTATTCCAACTAAATGTATTAGATGTGCTAGGATCTTGCTGCAACTTGTGAATGAGTGCCCACACTTCTTTGTCATTCTTCCATTCATCCCTTGCTCCAGATATCCAACCTGGTTGGATATTATAAATGGCACAAAGCAATTCTTCCATATCCTCATCCTTTCTTGAGAGTGCATCTGCAACAACATTTTTCTTCCCTTTTTTGTAGATGGTTACAAAGTCATAACCCAACATCTTTGTGACCAATTTTTGTTGTTCTTCTGAAGAAAATATTTGTTCTAAAAAGTATTTAAGATTATCATGATCTGTTTTTACCTTAAAGTGCCTTATCATTAGGTAAGGTCGCCATTTATTAAGTGCATGTAGTATTACCAACATTTCCTTCTCATAAATAGGTTTGTGGAAATACTTTCCTTTTATTGGATGACTTTCAAAAGCAATGGGTCTTCCTTCTTGCATTAAAACAACGCTAATTTGATTTCCCGAGGCATCACATTCCACAATAAAGGTTTTTGTGGAGTCTGGCATAGCTAAGACCGGTGCTTAGCACCTTTCCTCTTTAAGATGCTCAAAAGCCTTAGTTTCTTCTAGAGTCCAAGAAAATGCATCTTTCTTCATTAATGTTGTTAGAGGTGATGCTATTCTCCCCATAATTCTTAACAAAATTGTGATAATACCCTGTCAACCCGATAAATCCTCGAAGATTCTTTATGGATGTGGGAATTTTCCATTCCTTAATGGCTTTAATTTTGTTAGGGTCTACCTTAACACCCTCATGAGATACCATATGACCCAGATATTCCACCCCCTTTACTCCAAAGAAAAATTTGGAGATTTTTCATATAATTGTTTCTTCTCCAGTAACTTGAGCACCCTTTCAACATGGTCAACATGATCCTTCCAAGATTTTTTGTAGGTTACTATATCATCAAAAAATACTAACACAAATTTTCCAAGGGTTTGAAAATGGAATTCATCAAACCTTGAAATATAGAAGGTGCATTGGTAAGGCCAAAAGGCATGACCAAAAATTCATAATGACCTTCATGAGTCTAAATGTTGTTTTTAGAATGTCTTCAGTCTTCATTCCTATTTGATGATATCCTGAACGAAGATCCAACTTCGTGAAGTAAACTGCTCCATGTAATTCATCCAATAATTCATCAATGACAAGAATGAGAAATTGATCTTTAATAGTGAGCTTATTGAGCTCCCTATAATCCTAACACATGTGCCATGCTCCATGCTTCTTGTGCACCAATAATACTAGAGAAGAAAAAGAACTTTGACTAGGTTGAGTTATACTAGTCTCTAGCATTTCTGCAACCATACATTCAATTTCACTCTTTTGGGAATAGGGATATCTGCAAGGCCTAATGTTTGGAGGAATAATTCATGCAATCAAATGAATATAATGATCATGATCACAAATAGGTGGGAGGCCTTTGGGAGTCTCAAACACCTTGGAATGATTGTCCAAGACTTTTCGGAGATCTAAAGAAATAGATGATTTTGATGTTTGAACCCCTAGTGAGCATAATTGTGTAATTATGCCCCGTTTTTCTTTCTTTAGAAGATTTGTTCTATTATCACTAAAGTGTCTTCCCTAGAAGTTATCAAAAGAAGGAATAATCCACGGTAACCAATCTTTAGATTCAGGTTCTAGCCCAACTAAGTCCAGAGAGAGCTCTCTCTTTATAATTTAACTTTGTTTGGGTGCGATTTTAGGCTAGTTCTTAGTGTTCATAAGGTTTTTATTTTGGTTGGGTGGTGGAATTCTAGGAACAGATGGGTTGAGCTAGCTTCTTCAAGCCATTGGGATATGGAGTCAAAAAAAGGATAGCATAACTGGAACAGATCATTAAAGGGAGTGTTCACAGGGCAGGCTAGCAAAGGAAAAGGCAAATCTTCAAGGGCTGATGGATGGAATGGTTCTAACCAGGGTGAAAGGGCACTTAAGAATCCTTGGACTGGGATCAGAATGAGGAATAGGGGGTGATCATCAGCAAAGGGCATTAAGAATCCTTTGCTACATAGACCACAAGGAAAACCACAGAAGCTAAGGAGCAGCTAAGAATTCCCTAGCTAAGATAGTTTAGCAGAAAACATTAAGAATGTAAACAGTCAAGACAGAGTGCATTGAAGCAAATTCTGAAATATCATTCCTAGTTTAACATTCAGATTTCGTAGAAACACATATGATTATTAAGAAACATAAGGAAAAACAATAAGGCACATGAGAGAATACTTATTTGGTTTTTGCTTTACACATGAATCCTGTAAAATGTTTGAACTTTATTCCATGATCCAGCAAGCCAATCCAGTTTTTGATACAATAAGACTTTGATTTGAGTGAAAAGTCTATAGAAATGTCTTTGAATCCACCCGAATTCTTCGAAATGTGAAGTATTTATACAAAAAATATTACAAAAGATCTCATAATAGTTTGAGATTTAATTAAGGAAATAAAAATATATTCAAGCATGAAGATAGAAATAGATGGAAAACTACATCATGTTGTCCCTCTTTTTGTGGTAGTGCTGGCTGTTGCAGTTGAATTTGAGCCCCTTAAGCTAGCTAATATTTGTACGCTGGAATCATGTTTGTCTTTAATCTTTTACTAATACTCTTTAACCTACTACTCTTTGACCCTGTTCACCTGTTTCATTTGGCTACCATTTAGATTTACTGTGGTAACTTATAGTAAATCTATCCTTTTTTCCCACCATTCATCCTTAGGTAACTTTACTTTGACCATTCTTCTATAGATCTCATCTGCCTTTGTGTATTTGGAAAAATTAGGCTTGGTGACAAATAGATGTTTCACCTCATGCTCTAGGAAAAACAGATTCTCTAAAGTATCATACAATACTTTCCTTGTTGGCAAGGCCTTGATACCTGAAGTGCTTGCTTGATCCTTAGCCAACTTCCTTAATCTGTCAGTGTAGTCCAATTGGGTCATAAGTTTATCATGGATGACCATAGGACTAGGAAGGCCTTTATCCCTCAAAATTTGAAACTTGGCCATGAATCTATCAATACCCACCTGCATGTTATGGAATTTTTCCTCTAGGTTAACCATAAGGTTTCTTTTGGAAAGAAATTTTTTGACTTCTATGATGGCTTCAGTTCTGTCCTCTACACCAAGCTCATTAAGCTCATGTCTGTTCTTGATATTTAAGAAGTGGATGAGTTGATTAGCATCCTCAGGCTAGTCTCCTAAATCTTCCCTTACTTTCTTAATAGCCTCAGTGGCCACTTTTACCAGTTTTGTTTGCTCAAATATTACTTGAATTGATGGCCAAATATCATTGACAGAGTCAAGAGAATCTCTTTGGCCTATCCTAGTGGCTTTTGTAGAGTTAAATCTTTTTCTAGGACCTTAATCTTCTCACCCATCAGTAGGGCTTTCTATGTTTCTTCTCTTTGCTAAATCTGGGCAAGCTTGCAGTCAGTTTCTAAGCTTGCCACTTTCTCCTTAAGACTTTTAAGTTCTGTTGCCTCGATGGACATTTCCTCCATGGCTTTCACTAGCTCTATTGTCTTTTTCTATTGAAGCACCTGCTTTTGTAGACTCAGTTGTGACTGGCAGTGCTGTGGCAGGTGGAGTTGTTGGTGCCAAAGATGCTGTCAGTGTTGAGGGAACTACAGTTGTTACTGTGTGAATGGAAGTTGTAGAAGTGGTGGCCAATTCACTTTGTTTGGATTGAATCAATGTGTGCAATTCTTTCTTTTTTTCTTTCAACTGGTCATTTAGCTTTAGGACCAAGTCCATAAGCTCTTCTTGTCCTTTTTGTGTCTACAGGATTTCTGCTGTCTATGGGTGATGTAATGGTGGAATCTTAATTTGCTTCTTCAAAGCAACTATGTCGTCATTTTTCTTCTTTATCAATTTTTCAGTGGCCTTTACATCTTTGGTATCATGTCCCAACTCAATGATTATGTCCTCTAAGGACTTGATTCTGGTGTCTTTGGCCTGTGAAGAGGCCTTCTCCAATTGGAACTGAGTTGATATGTTATTTAGGGAATTTTGCAATTGGTGAGTTGTGATGGCTTTCCCTGTCAAGGTGGAGTAAATCATCTCCCCTGTTTGCTTGTGCAGCTCAATTTGGTCAATAGGATGTATGTCCTTTGCCAGTACTTCAAAATCTATCTTTTTGAAGTTAGCTACTGTTCTTGGTTGTTGAGTGGTAGGTTTCACAAATGTCATCTGCATTTTGCCTTCTTTAACATCATAGGCTGACATAAGCCTTGTCTAGTTTGTAGGTGCCATCTTTAAGTACTGTGCATAAGTTTGGGCTTTTAGCCTCTCATTCCTGGCCTTTATATCCTTGTATCTTTCTTTGATGTCTTGATCCCTGTCAGCTAGCTTCCTAAATGAGGACACTTCAACACTTTGCTACCTTTCCAACATATGAGTATGTGATGTGGAAGGTTCTAGTGTGCCCCCAAAAGGAGTGGCAGGCCTGCTTCTTTCTCTTTCTCTGCTGGTGGCCCCAACTGTTTCTTCTATAAACTCCTGTTGAGAGACAAGATTTAACGTTTGCTTTTTGACCTGACTAGTCTCTGCATATGTCTTTGTAGCTGCTTTGCCTGATGTAGTGGCCTCTTCCCTATTTCTTTTGAGGCTTTTCTCCTCATTTAGAGGAGTTTGCAAGGTAGGGGGAGTACTCATGATGGGCTCTGGTATACCTATTTGAGTCAATTCCTTTGATAGGCTTGGCTATTCTGACTCTTCTTGCACCTGGGATTCTTCTCCTATGTGTGATTCACATTGTGCCTAGGATGCTCCCTGTGCCTGTGATTCTTCTTGGATTTGAGATTCTCCTTGGAATTGAGATTCTCATTGCATCTATAGGAAAGAACCCTCATCAAGCCATTTTTCTAAATCAATTAGAGCATTTTCAACTGCAACTTCAGTGCTATCCTTGTTTACTAAAGTATTCTCCACCCATCCCAATTGATTTGCATATTTCTCTATTTCAGGGATTCGGTGGTGAATGTAGGGAGCCATCTTGTTTTTTTGTCTTCTATCACAAATGAAGTCATAGGGATCATATCTCCACATGAAGTTTTGTTTTAGTTTAAGTCTCTAAAGGATTTACTCTGCTTCTCTTCTAGATTCTCGACTATTACATACAAAGAGGCCTAGTTGATCTTTGATTCTGAGCTAGGCCCTCTTTTTGGCCTTAACAAAATGCACCTCATCTGAATTGATTATCTGTTTGTAGTACTCCAGAGCAAATAACCTCATTGGGAGGTATCTGGGTAGTTTATATGGGGCCAAATCATAACCATAGATCCTTATTTATGTGTGATTTTGGTACAAGTACCAATATCCAACTTTGTGTTGTTTTGACAACTGCAGGATCTTCCTGATATTTGAACTGATTCTTGGAGGAGGAATTCCTAGCAGCACGGTCACTACTGGATGTACAAAAAGATCTATGAAGTCTGTGTATGGATATGGAGAATCATACTTATGGATCAAAGGAGTCTAGAAAATCACTGACCTAGGATGACCTTTAGTATCAAGCTTTTGGAGAGTGAAGGGGAACTTGTCAGCTTAATAGTATAGACAAGGGTGGTACAAAACTGAAGAATATTTAAGTACTCTCTCAGTACTCATTCTAAGGAATTGGTCATGCATTTTGTCAGCTATGAACTTGGAATAATCATACATGATAGCAGGGGGTTGTCTAGGAGAAAAAATGGACATGAAGGCTAAGATGATTTCATCTATGTATTCACTGGTAGTATAGCCTAAAATACTAGATATCATTGCTACAATCTCCTGGAAAAATTGAGAAAATATGGTATATATGTATGAAGGAGGATCTTTTGGGATATGTTTTTCTTCTACAATAAAAGATTGGATCATTTCAGCAAGCTTGGTAGTGGTAAGCTTGGGGAATCTGTCTAATAGGTCTCCAATTGAAACAGGGGTTAAGTTCTGCCCTGGTTGTAGTTGCAACATTTCATTGGCTGACTTGGCAGTGATGGTGAAAAGTATGGTTTGGGCAGGGGACATTACTACTCTTTGACTGGGAATTTAGTTTGCATGGAAATAATGGAAAATTTCTAGGAAGATGTGTACCTCAAGAAATTGATACTTGGGCAAATTAGACTCCCAAAGACCTATTTTGTTAGCGTGGTTTAGGTATTGGTTTCTATATCGGCGATATAATTTGAGAGGGGATTCATGGAAAAAGGTGTCCTTGATTTGGAAATCTTTGTAAGCAAAGGGGAGGTAATCCAGGTCCAGGTGAGGAGTGGTAATTGGTCTGACATCCATGGCAATTGGGGCTGCCATTCTTAGTTCTTGTGGATTTAAGAATGGGGAAGGTAAATTTCCAATGTTTAAGGTAATGGTGGTTTAATTCTAGGTGGGTTTTAAGAAACTAAAGTTCCCCTTTAATTTCAATTAAGAAAACTTAGGGACTGGTTTGGAAGTTAACAAGGCTTTCAATAGATTCTGGCTTAAATACCCGGAATTGAAGAAAACTAGGTCTGAACCAGGTAAATGGCGATTCTGAACGATTGAAAAGGTTTCAATCAGGCTGGAAGGAAATCTGGGAGCTTTTGGCATCTTCAGAGTGTAATTGTATGTGGGTTGATAGCTTTCAATGTTCATAGGTGCATGCATGGAAGATTACAGTTAAAAAATGATAAAAATAATGATTTGGGGCTTTTTTGGATTTATGCGCGAAAAGTCAATTTAGCGGGTACGGGTGTACAATGACCGTTTGTCGCGTAGCAGGGGTGAACAGTGACTGTTTTGGCAGGTAGTGGGCTGGAGGTAAGCGGTTTATTTCGCACAGCCTTTAGGCACTTGGCAGTATTGGGGGGAGGCTGCTCAATTCCATTCATCGAGCACCACGTCGCCTCGGGGGCCCAACGGAAAACAACCCATTTCAGGTGGGTATCATTTGGATTTTAGGCCCTTTCGAAATCAACATGGGTCGTTGGATGGGGAGGGGGGAGATCGTGTGGTGGTTGGGTGCGGGAGTTGCATGAAAGGTAATAGGGGGGCCCAACAAGCATTTAAACGTGGCAGTTTTAGCTTAATGAGGGGTTAAGGCAGGGATTAAAGTATCGGGTGGGATATGATTGGTGGATGGTTTGACTTTAATTAATCACAAATCGATTAATTATGTCAATTAGTTGGGGTTGGATAAAGTAAAGTTTATATTTCAAACTTTGGGGTAGGGATATTAATATTTAAAGGGATTTAATAAAATATACAGGAAAAAAGGGGTTTTTTTTTAGGAATTAATAAATATAAATAAAATCAGAAGTTAATATGAAAAAGGTGGAAAATGGATTGCGCTAAGCATAATGTATTTTTGTAATTCATTTGCTTTTTACATAGAAACATTATAACTTAGGCTAAGTGTATTTTTGTGGGTTTTTATAAAAAAGGGGTATTCATAGGGGTGATTGCTTTTCCTTAGGAAAAATATAGTTTTTACCTTAGGAAAAGGGATTTATTAGGGAAAATGAATGAACTGAAGGGGGGTAAATGTTTATTAGGGGATCTTAGTACTTAATATCTATAAGTCATTGGGCTGAGGGTCCGGTCCCTCCAGAAGTTAGAGAAATGCTCTGAGCCCCTTTGACTTAAGATTTTGGGTACTTCAAACTTATTGTGGGAAATTAGTTAAGTAAAAGGTGAAATGAGTGAGGGGAAATTAATTAATTTGACTTTGTGAACTTTATGCCAGTCCAATTTCTCATTCATACTTAGAACTTTCATGATGAGGGTGATAAATATGCTTTTGTCTAAAAATCATCACAATTCTGCAACCTTTCTTCTACTTACCCATCTACTCATCCTACTATTTTTACTTCTCTTTATTAGGGTGCATTTAAGCTAGCAAACCCTTATAAAATATTTTTCTTTTTCTTTACAATAGTGAACTGACTAAATCTAACCTTATTACATCCAAGGGCTCAGATTAGACAGTTGAGCTCCTTTTATTTACTCTACCTAATCTACTTATCTACCAAGATTAAATAATTTGCTCAGATTTTATTCTCTAACTATGGACATGAAATTGGAATATGAAATAGCAAAGTTTAAACATTTTGACTATAATGGATTGTGGCATAGGTTACAAATTGCACACAATCATTTATTTTGCACAAAAAGTAAAAAGTAGTGGCATTTTGACTTGCACACTTTCATGGTCTTTTCTTTTCTTGGGGTTCAATTTTTCTTTTTTATTTTTTTTTATTATCTTTTTGACCTTTTTATTCTTTTTGTCCTATGATTATTCTTCTAGGACATACCCTCTTTACATTTTTTAATTTTCTGAATATGAAAGGTATGTACATATTACAGGTTTAATCTCAGCCATTCAAAAATTATGACTCCTATTGGTATAGGAACCTAACAGTGGCTCCACTTGGGGATGTCATTTCCTAGTGAAATGTCAAGAACTTGTAGATCAATGGCCTTTTGAATTGCTGTGATGTCACTCTGCAACTTTTCCATTTTCACTTTTCTGCATTATTGCTATTTATGACAGTAAAACCTTTGAAGCTTAGGGCCTTCTCTTTGGGCTTCAACTCCAAAAAATCACTATCCAATCAACTCTATACTTTTGAAAAATAGAATATGTACAAATAATTAGTGAAATCATTAACTAGGTTCAATGTAGTGTTTAAGCATTTGACCATTAATTGGTCCTCCTTCTTCTTTTGTGCCATCCATTTCTCTGAGAAAGAAAGCATTATTACCTCTGAATGCATAGGTGGCATATGGGCCTTTCCATAGGAAATCAAATTTCCCATATTTACATTTATCCTCTCTTCTTGAATCCCATTTCAAAACTTTGTCCCCTAGGTAAAAATCTTTTGCCTTAGTCCTTTTAGCAAAAGCCTTCTTGATCCTTTCCTGCACAACTTGAGATTTGATGTACACTTCTTCCTTGGTCTGCTGTAAATGAAATTTTTGGTTGGTGCTTCTTTGGATGTCATTTGGTTCAACCTGCAACTCTTGGAGCAGCTTCATCATTGGTGTTCCCAAGGATGAGGGGAAGACAACTTCCATTCCATAAACTAATTGATAAGGAATAATATGAATGGACTTCTTTGTGGTTAGCCTGTCTGCCCATAAGGCATTCACTAGCTTCTTATTCCATGTTTTCTTATTGTCTTCTAACAACTTTTTGATGATGTTCACTAAACTCTTGTTTTAGGACTCTGCTAGTCCATTTCCTTGAGGGTAATAAGTTGTGGAATGGCCCAAATTTATATGGTACTTATTACAGAAATCAATCATTCTCCTAGACTTGAAGGCTGCTGCATTATCAGTGATGATCTTGGTTGGGCAGCCAAATCTAGATAGGATGTTAGATTCAAGGAAGGTTATTATAAGAGTTTCAGTGACTTGCCTTGATGGTATGGCCTCTATCCATTTGGTAAAATAATCTGTAGCAGTAACGATCCATTTCTGTTGGGTAGAGGAAGGTGGGTGAATTTCACCAATGAAGTCAAGAACCGATTGTTGAAAAGGTGCTTCAGCAGATATTGGTTTTAGGGGGAGGGGTAAAATATTTTTCTTTCCTTCAAAAATTTGGCATTTATGACATGAGGCTACAAATTTATTTACATTAGAAAACAAAATGGGCCAATAGAAACCAGGTCTAAGAATCTTGTCTGCAGTGGTTTTCCAGTAAATATGTCCAGCATAATCACCTGCATGAAACTCTTGTAACACCTTGTCAGATTCTTCTTTCAATAAACAGTTAAGAAGGATACCTTCATGATTCCTCCAAAACAAAGAATTTTCAAGTATGCAAAATTTTAAAGGTTTCATGTTTAAAAACCTTCTTTTGGTCCTAGATAATTCAGGATGAGCTTGTAAATTTTGTAAAACATATATGATGTTAGCATACCATGGTGATTCAATAAAGGCCTGGCTGATTGGTGGAGTCACCATCTCCTCTCCATTATCCATTTTTGCAATAAAATCTATATCTAAGGTTTGACAGTTCGATTCAGCCATGAGCTTGGCTAAACCTTGGCCTTTGATTAATTTCTTTGGCTTGATTTCTAGGTCATATTATAATATACTAGCAATCCATTTCCCTCTCTTTTCATCTGGACCATCCTGAGTTAGGATATCCTTGACTACTGCATTGGGGACATAAGATATTATATGAGAATATAAAATGTAAACTCTGAAATCTTTTATATCTTTGACCAGAGAAAAGGCTTGCTTTTCCATTATATTGTACTTTAAAGGGGCATCTCTTAGGGTTTTGCTAAAAAAGGTAATAGGTTTTTCATAACCCTGATCATTCTTCTGTAGTAGGACTGTAGCAATTGTATGTTCTGAGGCAAAATAAAATATTTTGAAATCCCTATCGAACTTTGGACTGACCAAAACTGGTGTCTTTGTTAAGGCTAGCTTAATATCTTCAAAGGATCTCTTAGCTTCAATGGTCCATTTTATGGTCGAATCTTTTTTCAACATGTTATTTAATGATCTAATTAATCCTGCCAAGTTAGAAATAAATCTTCTAAGAAAATTTATTTTTCCTAAAAATGCTTGAAATTCTCTGATGCTCCTGGGATGCTGTATCTATAATATGGCTTCAATTCCTGTAGGATCTATTCAGATACCATCTTTAGAGATTATGTGGCCTAACAATTTTCCCTCTTCTAACCCAAATAAATATTTTTTAGGATTCAATGAAATTCCATATTTCCTACATTTGATCAAGACCTACCTTAGGTGATCTAGGTGTTGTTTATCAAATTTTGAGAATACAGTGATATCATCTAAGTATATTACTAGGAAGTCATGAATCTCCTTAGCAAAATCAATGTCCATAGCTCTTTGAAAGGTGGCCCCTGCGTTCTTGAATCCAAAAGGAATTTTCAAATAAATGAATGTGCCCCAAGGAGTAGTGAATGCTGTTTTAGCCTGGTCATCTGGGTGAACTAGAATCTGATTGTAACCAGAAAACCAATCTAATAATGAGATCCTAGTTGACCCTACTACCATTTGTAATATATGATCCATTTAGGGAGAGGGTAATTATCTTTGAGTGAAACTTTATTGAGATTCCTGAGATCAACACAAAGTCTAATCTCACCAGTATTTTTCCTTGTTGGCACCAAATTGGAAACCCAATCAGAGAACCTAATAGGTACTTTATCTTGGCTTCATACATTCTTCTGATTTCCTTTTCAATAGAAGGAAATAGAATAGGATTAATCCTCCTAAGCTTCTGTCTAAAAGGTTTTTGGTTTTATTTTATGGAGATGGTGTGTTGTATTATGCTGGTGTCATAGGACTTGAGGTCCTCATAACTCCAAGCAAAGACATCATGGAATTCCTGTAGCAGTTCAATATATTTCACTTTTTTCAGTGGGAGGTAAGGACTTCGAAATTTTTATCAATTTTGGATTTTCCTTAGTACCTATATTACACTCCTCTATATCAGATTTTAAGGGTTCCATCTTTGGTTTTCTAGGGACATCATTTGAATCAAATAAGTCTTCCAAAGGAGTTAATCCTTTGGGAAAAATGTTGTCTTTGAGATTAATGATTTCAGAATCGTCATTAATTATCTCTTCAATTTCAGCTTGCTTTAGGTTTTGTGCATCTGATTTTGTAAATTTTGTGGGATGAAATCTATCTATCTCTTCATCTTCTAATTTGTTAATTTCTATTTTATCTGTAAAACAGGGATCTAAGGTTATGTCAGTATCTATATTGCTATTTACAAATTCTTCCTTTAAAGTTAAAAAATTATTTATCTGTTGGCCATTAGTGAATACTTGCTATTTTTTCAAGTTATCCGGGATAACAGGTCTGTGTTTAACCTCAAGAGTGTATTGATAGTTAGTTTGGAATGGTAACTTACAAGTGCTGGAAAACATTGCTAAACTATGAGCCTGCATGTTATATTTCCTTGGGATGACTGCAAGCTTAGTTTCTAGGAAAATGTTCAATATTTCTACAACTGTTCCTGTATAAAAACTTAATCTAGGGTCTTTGGTCATATATACAGCATTAATTTGTTTTATAACCAACTCATAATCTCCCATAATAGACACTCTTATGGCTCCTAACTCTCTAACCAATTTGAGACCTAAAAGAAGTGCTTCGTACTCAGCCATGTTGTTGTTGCATTTAAAATTTAGTCTATAAGCATGACCCTTTGAGTAATCATTCTCTAAATTGTAAATCCATACTCCTGCTCCTACTCCTAACTTGTTCACTGAGCCATCAAATTCAATATGCCATAATATTTCATGTTCATAATTCTTACTGTCTCGGGGGACAAAATCTTCATTGATTAAGGTGTCTTGATCATCTTTTTTATCTAAATTCTCTTGAGTTTGGATAGTTTCATTTTGAGCTGTAACTGCAATTTCTTTTGGTTCTGAAATAATGTTGTTTGAACAAGTTCCTTGTGTTTGTTCAGCATTGTACAGAATAAAAGAATCAATGTCAGAATGCATGGAATAGATAGGAAAGTTTTGAGGCTTATCCAGCCTACTCACTACATATTTCATTAGAGTCTCTCTGTACAGTTTTTTAGGATGTCCAAAGACTGAAATTGTGGCATATGAAATGTCAAGTTGCAAAGACCCTTGGAGTTTAGCCCCCCATGATCTAGACCATAGCATGCCATATTTAGGTGGTATATCAATAACAACTATGTCCATGAGAATGGTCTTGGCAGGATATTGTACTAAGGTAACACACAGGTCTTTGATTAGACCTAGACAATTTACTTGACTTGAATCAAATGAAAACAGGTCCTTGTAAGGCCTAGTGATGTCCAAGTTCTATTTTTACATAACAGATTTAGGCATTAAATTGTGTGAAGCCCCAGAATCTAACATTGCGTTGTGCAGGATCTTATCATGAATGTTAAGGCTAATATAAAAGGGTGGTATCACTCCTTCTAATGGTTTGCCATTAACATCAGGACTGAATATAAGCTCAGGCTGATCATCAAACAAGTTAACAAAATCTTCATTCTCAACAAAGTTTAAGGATTTGCTTATTTGAGATTTGTAAGTTTCATTTTTAATCAACTCTATTAAGGGGACTGATATTTTTAGCTTAGCCACCTCTTTCCTAAATTTAAAGGCAAAGGGGCTTTCTCAGGTTGAGGATTTGGAATTTTCATGGCAGGATTTGCAGTAGATTGGTCTTCTTTTTCTACATTTGAATTCTTTTTCTGTGGATTTTCTAATGTGATGTTTGGATATTCCTCCACTGTCTCCTTGGAGGGGGTTAAATTGGATGGTTGATTATCAGGGGGTTCGTCATTGGTTATATCTACAATGGTGGGACTAGAAGGGTTCTGCCTTGGTCTAGAGAGGATTTGGAGAGGTTTAGTAACTGGAACTATTTTGATTTTCTTAGGTTGATTTGGCGCTACTTTCTTGTTTTGGTCAGGAGTATCAGTGTTCTTTTTACTCCTCAAATTGTACTATTTGTGCACTTTGAAGATAGCAGAATCATAACCTTGCTTGTAATCGAATGATTCTCTGGATTGGGTTTGTAATTGTTGAAGCATATGTAATTCATGAACATCTTGAGTCAAAAATATAGTTTCCTCCTCATCTAATCCCATTAAGTTAATTTGTGTGTCTTGTTCAGGGTCTTCTGAATGGGAAGTTTCGGCATAGTTTTCTTGAAAAGGAGGCCTAATATTTTGATCAGGTCCATTTTTCCCAGTGTTTTGATTTTGATTCTTTCTAAAGTTTGGATTTCTCATTGGAGGTGCTTTTTGATTATCCCAGTGAGGCTTCCTTTCAATGTTCTCTATCCTATCCATCAGTTTTTCCATTCCTTTGGCTAGGGAATCTATTTTAAGGTCAGAGGGCGAGGCTTCATCTTTCAAGGGTACTCTCCTTTCATTCCTAACTCTAGCTCTTTTTGCTAGAAGATTTGCTTCTACACTAACTACTACACTTTGCGTGTCTTCTAAAGTTGGAGGATTTCTCTCTCTTAGTTGAAATGCCATATCAGTATCAAACCCATCAGGAAACTTAATCAGAGCTAAACCAGGTGGGGTTCTAAGATTGACTGGTATTGCCTTGTATATATTGTTAAATTTGGTACAGTAACCCTGGACTATTTCATTTGGTCCTCTCCTAATGTTTTCAAATTCTGAAAGGATCTGCAGATGGTTCTTTTTCTTTTCCCATATATTTAAAAATTGCTGATAAAATACTCCTAAAGTGACAATTTTCCCAGGGTCACCTATTTGAGATCAAATTATGGAGCCTCCAAAAACCCTAAATTCCTTAGTTCGTATCTCAAAAACTATAGTGAAAAAAGATCTGAAATTAGGTTACTAGGTTCATAATGATTTTTTCTCAAATGGGTTTTAATTTTAGTGTCTGATGCTTCGTAGAAAAAACGTTATATCGAAAATTCCATGATGACGTGTTTAAAGCAGCGAAACCCTAGAATCCAAAGCTTTGATACCAAATGTTATGCAACCAACTCACAAAATAGAAGAAGAGATGGATAAACGACTTCAACATAAGCCTCTTGAAGGGGGAAACTTCCTTTACATTACAAAAATGAATAATTCTTGGATGATTCAAATGTAAAAACCTCTTTTCTATATAAAGGAGTCTAAGGGGTCGCAATATAATCAGAGCCGACATAACAATAATAATGTAAGCACACAACAATAACAATAGTGGGCTTCTATGGGGCACACCAATAAAAATAAGGGGGATACACTAATAAAAATGAGGGAATAAACTGGTATTATAGCAACCTAACATCTCTTGTATGCTTGAGCTACTTAGCTAAGTCTACATAGTGTTGTTCAACACATGATCTTTCTGAGGGGAGATCTCACCTCCATCTTCAGTGGAATTCAAGTGCTACCCTAGGGGATATATTGCTACACTTTGTAGTTGTTAGAGGAGATTCCATAGGGGAACTCAAGCCATTCTTAGAGCAAAATAGGCATAAAAGGGCACACACACTCTTGGGGAGAAGCAACCTTAGTGTAGACCTAGTTCCGGGATTTTAGAAGCACACTTCCTTATTGTTTTGAAACATATTTGCAGTGGTTTGGAGGGCTGACCTGGTGGCCATTTCGCAGGTTGAATTTCTCTATTTCTGGGCATGCATAGAGGTGGACTAGTTTGGACTACGCAACCCCTTTAGGAGTGAAGTTGTTGTGGGAGGTTTGATCGAGGGCTTGAGGCTGATGTTTTTGAGGAGTCATAAGGGAATTTTGGAGGAATTGCTCAGTATTTTGGAGGCCTTTTGGGTAGGAGATTCATAGGTGGTGCGAATATTCAGTTGGAGGAGGAGATCAAATTATTTGGGGATTTTCTGGGAGGTTGGAATTAATCCCAACCCTTTTTGGGTCTTTATGGGTTTTGTGAGGAGATTCTGTAGTTAACTTTATGGATTTTTCTGATAATTCTAAAGTGGTCAAACATTAGTTCCTTTCCAACTAGTAGAAATAAAATTTCTACGCCAACGCAGGGGTTGAAGGAGAAGTAATTGCTAGCATTTAGCAACACATTTTATCACATGGGACTTGTCTATCTTGCTTTATCAAGCTCAGGTTCAAATGCTCCATACATATATTGTACTCTCCTTCATTTGATAATAAAATGGCTCAACTTGGCACAAATTTTGGAAAATTTGTGGCTGTCTAATTGCATGTTTGGATTTTGTGTTTCATATTGTGATTTTGCTATGTTACCACTGTTAATTTCCTAGTAGGAATATTACATGCCCATACCTCCTATCCATAGCCTTAGACTGCTCAATGCTTATCCTATTTTATAAAATTCCCTTATTCATCTAATAATCTCACAATTTCCACTCTCACCACTCATAAGCTATTCGTGCTCTTTTAGGTGTCCTAAAATCCTATCCCTTATGTAACTCTTCTGCATCCATCGCAACTTCCCCTCATCTTCCATAACTAGCCAACATCTCTTCCATATATGTTCCAAGGAGACGTGGGATTGACATCAGGGGCTTCAGAGGATCGAAAATGTTATTGCCCTTGTAAAATATGCAAGGGTTTCAATTTAAGGAGACTTCTAATAAAAACAACTATAATACATTGTAGAGACTATGGACACGCTGAAAGCGGGCATGAATATCATCTATTAGTATTTTATTCATCATATGTCTTTGTATTGTAGATTGTTTTTTTAAATGTTTATATGTATATCATATTTTAAATTGCATGTCTTTGTATTGTAAATTGTATTGCCTTTCTATTATAAATGTTTATATTCTTTTTGGAGATACTTGACCTATGTTGTCATCTTGACGTGGATAAATATTATTTGATTATTATGGTTAGGGTTTATTAAGGGGTTAGGTAGAGTTAAGGGTTAATTAGTTTATGGGTTTAGAGATAAGGGGTTATTGTTTAAGGGTTTAGGGGTTTAAGGGATTAAGAGAATGGAGTTAAGGTGTTAGTGGGTTAATGCATGTTTAGGGGTTTATTAAAAAGTTTAAATTTATAATCCACAATTTATTAAAATGTTATGTCTCTAACCTGTACAATGTATTTCGCTAATAAAAGAAGCTCTTTCTCATTTTTTAAGGAAAAAAGTATGGGACACAAGCCTTGCAGTTGGTGTTCCAAAATGTTTTAGGTGACAATGAACTTTTTAAGCCCAAGTGATATATAAGAGTGAATAATTCTATACGTAAAATTCCTTTTTGTGATAAATAAAGGGTCCCATTTGTTGTAAATTGTGACAAAATTGAAGTAATATCATAGCTATAATAGTTCTAGGAAAAGGGTATATTAATGAAATGTTTAATAAATAATTAATGGTATTTTTCTCCAAATTTATCTTACTTATTTTCATTCATGCAAGGTAGATTATTCCATTTTTAATGTCCATTGAAGTAGGCACAATGCTTTTATTCTATAAGATTCACTTACCACTGAGTACAAAGGAGTAAGTTTTTCACATTTTGGTCAAACAATTCAACTAAGTAGTCAAAAACAAAGAATAGCCTATTTTGTGTTGAAGGAGAGATTGACATCGTGCCTTACTACAGAAGGGTCTGCTATGAAAAATGTCTTTAGTGGGTTCCCTACCACTTTACTAAAGAAAACTGGGGATCCTATATAATTTTCTTACATATGTTATTGATTTCGAAGTTTATAAGTGAAAACATATGATGAAAATACAAAATAAAATGAAACCAATAAGTTAGATCAACAAACACATTTTTGCCTTGATTTTGATAAGCTAACCTAGACAATATGGACGTACCTATTTACTAAGAAGTGATGTAAAAAATAGGAAATTAGGAATCAAACGACATAGAAAGAATAATTAGAGATAAACAAAAGAGCAAACAATAAAGAATAAGAAAGACCTATCCTCCTATTGTACATTAATCCTAGACCCATCTAGTCACCAATTAATTTTAGTAGTAACTTTCATTGTGAGAATACCTTTCATATAAGATTAAAAGTCCACACCCTCTTTAGATCCACCCTCAGCTTGTCATAATCAAAGATTTGAGAGGAGATGGGGATAAAATACATTTTTCTCCTTTCCCCTCTCATTCTCTTATCTTATGGAATACATTATTAACAATATTGTAGTATTTACCTTGAGGTTTTCCTGCTTGAACTTAATTGGTATTGCCTAGATTTTATTGGTATTATTGTTTGAGTCTTGTACATTGAGAAAATTTGTAATTGTGATGGAATAAAAAGGATTTGATGATTGTCAGGTGATTTTTCCTAATTTTTTTCAACATAATCTTAAACATCTCGCTAAATTGTACATGCTTCATGATCACATTGATTTATTGTATTTGTTTCTTGTGCTCACACAGGCTCATGGTTGATCACCCATCCTCTTAAAACTTCTGGTCTCTAAGTGAAATAAAGAAAGAATATGAAATTATAATGATAAATGCAAAATAAGATCAATATGTTTTTTATTATGGTTGTGATTATATATCTCAGAAAGTGTCTCTCTTCCTACATGTAAAGAAAAGTGACGTCTTTGCTAGATTTTTTCAACATATTCTTAAATATCTTGATAAATTGCACAAACATCATCATTGATTTATTGTCTTTGTTTCTCACTCTCACCTTATTAGTTGTGTTTGTCTTTCTCTTTTTTGTCTTTTTTTTCCTATATTATATTTGTAAACTTTTTTATTGATGTTTAAATATTTTCTATATATACTAATATGACTTTATTGATTGTAATTGTATAGTATCATCCCCCAGGGCATTGCTTGACAAGGAAGAGGTGGTTGTAGTACATGCGCTTGTTAAGAACATGGAGAAAAATATTTGGGATCAAAATAATGATCCTATGGAATAATATAATGATGTTGATAACATATTTGAAGAAGATGGGAAAAATAGATTGATCCAGGATACATTTAATAATGCTGGAATAGATGATGATGGCAACTAGTATGATGGTTGTGCTTTTGATAAACATGTACTTGAGAGGGAAATTGAACCTCTTTATGAAGGCTCAATAACATATTTTCTCACGTTGTATTGTTGCTGGTCAATTTAAAGGTGGTATTTGGTTTGTTAGACATGTGTGACATAACTCCTAAGGTATGTAATATATTTTGTGACATTAATTAGTCCTATACATATGATAAAGCAATAATTTTTTTTAATGTAGTTAGTACATTGATTATCATTTAATTAATTTGTAACATTTGGATGCAAGATGTATGATTAGTATTGTTTAGTACATTAACTAATACTACTTGTTTTTTTATGTTGTAGATTGTTAGGTTAATTTATGTTACCACTGTCAAATGTTTTACCTCATACATACCGAGTTTTACATGTTGTTATGAAAGATATTGGAATGGAGTATCAAGGTATTCATAAATGTCCTAATGATGATATTCTTTATTATAAAGAACATGTGTCAAAATACAAATGCCCAAAATATGATGAGAGTAGATATCAAAACGATAAAGTAACAAAAAGGTTCCTCGCAAGGTTCTTCATTATATTCCCATAATTCCATGTCTACGACAATTGTTCAAGTTCAAAAGCATAGCACAACTTTTGGATTACCATGCAATGAATAGAATTGAAGACAGTGTTGTTTGAATGCCTACATATGGATCTGCATTTATGAATATAGAGGAAAGGTAGACAAAGTGTAAAATAAAACTTCATAATTGTAGGCTTTCATTAGCAGTTGACAATGTCAATCCATTTGGAGAGCTCATATCTACTTACTCGGTGTGGCTTGTTTTTGTTATCAACATTAACATTCCTTCATGGAAGTCAATAAAGAGGGAGCACATAATGTTGAAAATGGTTTTTCCAGGTATTAATTTGATTAGAATAAAATAAATTAACACAATATATCGATCTAGGTATTAATTTGTTTACTCATATATGTTCAATTATGTCTTATATTTTTTTATTTACTCATATATGCAAAAATTATGTATTGTATGTTGAATAAATTAGGTAAGTACCCAGTCAAATATATGAATGTATATATCGAGCCTCTTATCGATGAGTTAGTAGAGTTATGAAACGGTGTAAATATGTATGATATCTCTAGACTAGTAGATGCCCAAAGAGAATATGAATTCCATGCAATGCTTGTATGGACAATTCACGATGCCCCAGGACTAATACATTTATGTGGTATGTTATAATATTACCTTGCACTTTAATAGTGTCTAATTTTACGAGGTTCATTTCATGTATGTTTTTTAAATAGTCCCTTCATTATACATACTAAGCATATTTGATATAAAAATTATTCCATCTCTTGTAGGTCTTCAAACAAGGGGTAAATTTTCTTGTCCAGTTTGTGGTCCTAATGTTAAATCTTGTCATTCATGAAGCTTAGGAAATGAGGTGTTTGATGAGTATAGTAACTTACTTTCTAAGAACCATAGGTATCGAAGTACTGAAAAACATATTTTCAACGGGAAAGAAGAGACTAGATTAACACCACGAAGATGACACCTTGTGCAAGGAATTTGTAGTATAATAGTCTCTCAAGGTATGGATCGAATTGTCTATCTATCAATATACATGATATGTGCTGTAACTCATTTTAATTTTTTCCTATCAAGATGTCTAGAGCATATTTTTGTAAAAAAAAAAAAAATCAAATATCAAAGAAAAAAGAGAAAAAGATAGGAGTTGAAAGCGCTTGGGGTTGTTTTATTAATGAAGTTTTTTTTTAAATAATAATCAAAGTTTAGCACGCTAATCAAAATTAGTTAAGTTATAAGAGCCTGAGATTGGGTCCTGGTTTCAATGTTTGGAAAGATTAAAGGATAGGCATGTACAACATCAGAATGAATTTATGCAACGGGGCCCACACGATGGGGAAAACCCGCCATAACAAATTGCCCGAAAGTTAATGGGAGGTGTGCCTCCACAAGGATTTTCAAACGAGCCTATTGGCTTTATATCTACAAATCAGATTGACTACAGAGGCACTCCTCCGAAGATGTCCCGTACAAGTGATTTCCCACGCGATGTTGTCAAAAAGCAAGGCTGACCCCACCATTCATCTTGCCATGTAGCCATTCCCTTCCCCACCTTTTACTCATGCATGTCATTTCAGTTATTTATTTCACTCTGCAAAAAATTTAATATTCTACAAAAGCATTGAATTTTTTTTAGACTCCCGTTCTTCCATTTAACCTATAAAGCCCCATTTCAAATCATTTTCATGTACTTTTCCTGCCTGCTCTCGCTATCATGGCCTTCGAATTTTCCAAAAAACATCCCAGTCAGCACTGTCTACCATCACTAGCCAACGTACAACAAAATCACTGAATTCAGAATGGCCCATGTCAAGTTTATGAACATCTCAAATGAAAAATCAGATATCTAGGAAACATGTAGAGAATGGATGTCACCCCAAGCAACCGATGCAGGAGCAGGACCTTCTTATGTTCCTTAGTCACAAGTCACCCAATGACAAAGCGTTTTCGATAATGTTTACCATAAATGTTTTATTTCAATGTAATTTTATTTTGTAAATGTAATATTTGAATATGAGAAAAGTTGGTCCTAAAGTAGTTTAGATGGTTGATAGTTTTATAACTGTAATTTTTTGAATTTTGTATAAAAAAGGCTTTCTAAGGTATTTTGGAGGTTTTGGAATTTTGGACCTCAAAGGCAAACATAATATTGTACTTTCACTTTTCATGTGTTGATGAATAAAGTTTTCATAGTGATTCTAGAACTTGTTGGGTATGATAAGTCTTTCATGTTTCATCTTATGTGAATTTTTCTTCTTAGAAAATAGTAATGAAGCCGGTGGGGTTTGATTTTACAGTGCTATGAGTTTGACTTTCTATGAATTAAAGTTAAAAATCCTTAATGATGTGCTGCTCTTTTATAAATTTCATTACATGCTAATCATATTTCTTCTAAAGTTGAAGATAAAAGATTCTGTGCAAGGAAGCCTATTATCTAAAACTTTCCACCATCACTTCTTTTTGCTCTTTCTTCATTTCAATTCAACATCAGAAGGCCACTTTGGAAACATTGTTCACATATGGAAAGTTAAAGGGTTTTAATTAAATTTTTGGGGTTTTATAAAATGATGGGACAATCAATTAATCCTTTTACAGTTCAAAATAAATGTCTTGGGCATTGATCTCCTTTCAGCCAAAGATTGTCTCCCAAGGTACAACAATATGTTTGGATTATTTTATATTTTTATCACATTTTCTTCATTGTACTAATTGACAAGTTATATTGCTGTTATAGTTTAACTATGATTCACCTTGTAGGTCTTCAAAGAATTAATAATAGGGCACTTCCACTAGGAATAAAAAGTTATCCCGAACAATTAAATAGGCTCCCCTACTATGAGCACCTAGAAATTGTTCATTTGTTTGTTAGAATGCACATCGGGAAGAATGTAACATAGAACTTATGTAGAATCTTAGATGGAAGGAGAGATAAATAAAAAAATGTCAAGATTTGTAATCACATTAAGGAGGCCAATCATGCAATGCAAAGTGTGATTAATTCAAATAGCAATCGAGATGACCAAAATATAAGAGCCTTTCCATGGTTATTAACAAAGAAAAAAAGCAAGGATGTTAAAGAGGTTATTGAAAAAATTAAATTCACAATTGGATTTTCTTGAAACATAAAGAATATCCTAGCAAAGAAAGGTGAATTAGGTGCGGTAAAAACTCATGATTTTCATATGTTCATTAAGGTCATTATTTTGGTGTATATATTTGTAGATTTGTGAAACATCTTGTTAGTGTTTTTTTTCTACTAATTTGGGAATAAATAATGATCGATCATTATTTTTGTTACAACATGTTATGCCTCCACCTCTCCCAGACAACTTTGACAACAATGTCAAATAGGTTATATATGATCTTGGCAAATACAAGATGTAAGTAGAGATTTATGTGCAAAGTGTAATTTGTTCAATAATTTATTTTACAACTTATATTTTACTACATGTGTTTTACTTTTCATCATGTACTATATACTTTTATGTTGAAACATATGATTTTCTTTGTTCATTTGTAGATGGTTGTCATCTAAAGAAATTGATAAAGAAGATATAAAGTATTTAAGGAAACAAATTCATCATCTAATGTGTGAAATGCAAAAGTATCTACCTCTATCATTTTTCAATGCACAATAACACTACCTCATACACCAAGTTGAAGAGATTGAAAAATGTGGACCTATATGCATAAGATCAATGTGGATGGTTGAGAGGTACTTGAAATCACTGAAGGCTTTGGTTAGAACAAGAGCACGTCCTGAGGGTTATATGGTAGAGGGATATATGTTATATCAAACCATGGTTTATATTTGTTAATATAGCCCTATAATAGGAAAAAGTATTAATGTATTGGATCACATTTGGGATGTCAACTCCATGAACAAATTTGAAGGGGACCACCCATTGGGAAAAGGTAGAATGAGGAAAGTGAGATGTAAGTAGATAGTGGATATTTATAGTAATTAATTATATATATGTGAACTTTTATTTGTATTAATATAGTCGGTCGAGAGTGGGACATAATACATTTATAGATTGCGAACAATCTTGATTGGATGAAGGTATGGATTGAACGATGAAAACTAGCTAATAATGGTAGGTTATCATGGTATGGTGTGTCTACATTGATAAAGGAAGCTGAATGTAGTGGAGATACCAATCTTACACAGAGGGAAATTGATTTAGCATATGGTTTAAAAGATCATCAGACAAGCATATTCACCCATACTACTTAGCTTTTTTTACAATTATATTGATGCATATTGCATTTTTTTTCTTAATTTGCAAATTTTCCAAGTATACATATGCTTATCAATTGACAATGCATTTTTTATGTGTTTGACAAATTGCACTTGAAGCACCACAACAAAATGTGGTGTGATGGCTACAAATTTAACATCAAAAGGTTGGATGAAAAGATGAAAACTTTTGATAGTGGGTTAACTACAATATTTCAGGTTATCAATGTTTCCTCTATAAATGGCAGCCATCCAGAAGTCTCTGACATTCGGTATTATGGGTATTTGCATGATGTCCTTGAGGGTGACATTAAATCCTTCAAATTAGTTGTATTCAATGTCAAATGGTTCAGGCTATGAATCCATGAACATGAACTTTATAGAACTATTATTGAGCATGCTAATAGATTCACCATGGTTGATACAAGGAATGTTGAGCCAAGATCAGAGCCCTATGTTCTTCCAAGCCAATGCGAATAGGTATTTTAAGTAGAGTTTCTTGGTAAAGAGGGATGGTCATATGTTATTAGATACGATCCAAGAGGAAGGCCAATAAAGTATAATGTAGCAGAAGAAGATGAAATTGAATAATAATATGATGTAGAGGAGTAGGGGGTTCATTTGTCAAAAGATACGTTAAATAAGTTCAAGGATATGTTAATCGAGACAATGTTCATCTGGATGAACTAGATGATATTGACATTGTGTCGGAGGAAAAAATTGAAGAAGTCGAATCAAATGTACAAGAAGGTGTTCTGATGATGATGATGATGTTGATATGGTGAATGCTTTGAACATGAATTCTGATCTGGATGATATAGATGATGTGTTGGATAAGTAATATTATTAATGATATCAAAATGCTGAAATGTACAAGGTATGTATTTATATGTTTTTAGTTGGTTTGTTCTCTTTTGTTGACCTTAAATTTTTATTTTCCTAGTTTTTATGTTTAATTGTTATCGTGTTTCTTTCAAATATATTATAGTAGATATATTGGGTATTGGGGAACTGAGAGTGATGTGTTGGGCGGGGGGGCGCACGTGGGGGGCGCCGGGGTGGTGCGAGAGCCCATATGAGCTTCCAACTTTACGTGGTTTGCCTTGTTCAATAGAGAAAATATTATTCTTTAAATGAAGAGATGCCTACCATCCCTATATAACCTTTCATTATACCAAATTCAAATTATTTTCTCTACCTTTTCAAGGAGCCATTTACAATCTATTTTGAGGTAACAATTTAGCTTTAGCATAAATCCCAAGTATTTTACTTCTTATTTATTTCAAAAAAAGTTGAAGAGAAATGGCCTTTCAACCAAGCTTAATCCCTTCTAAACAACCCCAACCTATGATGATGCATTTTGTATGATTGATGACCATTACTATAGTAGGGGAAAAGGTGTCTAGGAGGGATTTTAGTGTGTTTCAATGGTCCAAAGAGTCATATGATAAAATTAAAATATCATCTAAGAAGAGACAATGAGTTATGAAGCAATTTGGGGTAATGGAGATTCCTTTGAAGATTCCTCAACCTTAAAATCTTATAACCCCTAGCTACCTATTACCTATTTGATATTTTATAATTATAACATTTAATGTAGCCTATTTTTTTTTTGACACTTGTAACCCTTGAAATACAACATCAATAACCTTAATTAGTAACCATTAACCTTTGTATTAATTAACTATTATACAACATAACTACACTTCTAGCTCTAAACTTAACTCTATAACATGTAATACAAACTTTAACACAAATAACCTAATTAAACCCTTAGACTATGTATAATTATCCTTAACCCTAAAATATTGTCACCCCTAACCCCTATACCACTAATCCTTGTAACTCAAGTCATCATAAATTATATCCCTTATAACCATTCTTATTGTAACCTTGATATTCCTTAACCATTTGATTTGATCACTAAGCCATATAATGTAAAACTATGAAACTCTTAATCATGTAACTTATATAATCCCTAGCCCTTATAGAACACATCTTTAAGCCCTAACCATTTTGGTTACATCATCCTCTATCATAGACAATTCTTTTCGTTGTCACTTTGTACCCTTATTATCCCCATCATTATTATCCAAGAACCCCCACTTCTTGGATGAAGAATAAGAAGAAACCATGAAGAGCCAAGGTCCAAACATAGCTGAAGTGGATACATAAGATCCCAATACGCTTAGAGATTTCCAAATAATATATTAGAAAAAGGGTTACAACATAGAGGTAGCTCCATTTCTTCAAGTTGTGTGAACTCAGGGATTGTTGCATAATAAGCCTCATTTTTATTTCCAAAGTCAACATTAATGATTAGGTGATCATTCAAATAATTTTTTCCAAAGTACTAATCAAGATATTTATAAAAATATGCTTCATCAATCTCCTTATAATGTGTGAATTGAACCTCTACATCATCCCCTCTCTATGTTTTTGTAGAAGTAGATCCTCTATCCAAGCTTTAAATATCATCAAAGACTAGGGAGAAATTTACCTACCCTTCACCACATGGATCTACAAAAAAAAAATATAAACTCTCCTACTTGAGTTTCATCCATCCCAAAATTAGTTTTGCATTCTCTTTTACCATCGGGATCATAAGTATCATAGATGGGACGAGCCTCGAAATAAAACATATATGATTTGGGATAATTATGTTCCTGAATTACTATCCTTGCTTCAAGATGTCCCTCAAAATGATCACTGGTAGAAAAAGGGAAGAAGTTTACTACTTATATTTCATCACATGCATAGTTGTCTTCATTTTTGTCACATAAGACTGAAAATTTCACTCCCAAACATTTTTGTTACTTTAGACCTATGTGTTGGTGTTTCCTCACCAGGAGGACTATAAGAACTAGTGTTCACTTTCCCAACTCATGAAAAATATGTGCAATTCCTTCCTTCATTTTCAAGGAAGTTTAGGGCACCTTGACTAGTTGACTATAATCCTCCTAGAAGTTCTAGCACAAGCTCCTCATAAAACATTCTATCTATGCCTATGCCATGATTTGAAGGTAATGACTTCTCCATCTCTACTATTGCATTATCTTCTTCAATAATATCTACTCAAAATTAGGACAACAATATGAATATCATTAAAATGATTCCCATCTATCAAAAAATAGCGATAGATCTTATTATGAGTCTAATTATATATATTTTATATATAATATATAATATATATAAAATATAAAATATATAATATATATAAAATATATATTATATACTATATAATAGATATATGAACCAACAAACATAAACCCATCATGTTAATTGCGGAGCAGAGGGCAGGTGTGGCAGGGCATAAGAGACTGCATTCGACAACACAAGGGAATTCAACAACACAGTGTCACATGGTGGAACAGAGGCACAAAGACCTTGGTAAATATGGTAGTAATGTTACTCTTGTTACATATGTTATTAGGTCGCGGTGGTTTTCTTCTTTTAATATTTTCTTGTGAATGTACAGTAACCCTTTCAAGCATTAACTCTGAAATAATTTGTTTTCAATGCAAATGGGATGTTGTGGGTTTCTTTTAGGGCTTCAAGGCCTTTAATGGCTTTTGGGACATTGGACGATGTTCTATCTAATTTGGGTCATTTATTTAGTAGTTTTCATTGGGTTTATTGTTTTAAATCTTAGAGGTTTTCACTTGATGGGACGTGAATGGACTTGGATATTTTGTGGGTATCCTTTTATATCATTTTGAGATTTGGTCCACAAAGGCCTTATCTAGTTGGTTAGTCCTGACTTGATTAAAGCCATTTTTTAAAGAATGTATTCTATATTTGTTTCTCATGTTGTGTGCTATGATATTATGGCTGAACGAATGGTAAATTTGAAAGTGATAACCTGACCCAAGATTGCTCTATTTCCTTGGCACTATATTGTATTTTACCCCTTTATTTGGCCTTGGCGACGATAACCTGGCTTGGCCTTGGCATGACCAAAATCCCCTTTCCTTCCTTCTCAAAATAAGAACATTAGTGCCCCTTTGGGGGTGGTTCCCTTCGAGTATAGTCCCCATTCCCTACTTAAATAAGTAATGCAAAAATCATATATGTATACACCTATAAGAAGTTGTGTATACAAATGGGTTTGTCTTCACTTTTAGAGCTACAACTTACCATCTCTATAAAACTCATATTAGAGGTTTTACCTAGTTGGCTTGGTCCTGACTAGATATAGATTTGTTTTTGGTTTGAAATACTTGGGATATCCAAAAGTTTGTGAACTCATCCTCTCACATTCAAGGCTCGCATTAGTTATTTCTTTAGTTCATACAGTCTCTACAAAGGTTCACATTATCTATGATGGATCGCTCTTATCTATGATTAGTCATATTTCACATTTACATTATGGCTCACACTTATTTGTGGCTCTTTATCTCATGTATTGTAGCTAATGGACAATATGGTTTACACTTATGATTTTAGGCTTGCACTATGTAGCTCTATTTCTAAGGTTCACTCTCTGTGGTTTATGGGTGTCTAAAAAATATCTTGCAATATATATCTATATCTATATCTATATCTATATCTATATCTATATATATATATATATATATATATATATATATATATATATATATATATATATATATATATATATATATATATATATATATATATATATATATATATATATAGATATAGATATATTGCATTCTCTATTATAGGATCCTCTAGGAGGTCAAATGTTTCCTCTTTATATAGTCTTCCAAGGGCTTGACTAGGCCTCTCGAGGCCGACTTCATATTTGTTGGCCGAGATGTCACTTTTTTCCACCAAGAACAATCTGAATAAGAGGGCTAAATTGAATTCCTAAAGTCATTGTCAAGGAGGGTTGAAGTCACCACTATAATAACCAACCAACTGCCTAGAAAAATTACTCTATCAACTTCATAAGTGATCATAAAAGGGAGAGTGAAGCTCTTTGTAATTCTCAGCCACAAGAGTGTCAACACAAACAAATATTTAAGCAATACAAGTCACTGTATCAATGAACCCTTGAGGAGAACTAAACTACAGTCAATATAACCTTCTTAAGCTTCTTCACACTTATAGATATACCCTATAATAGAAGACCAAAATATTTACAATTGCAGATCGAATTTGATGAGCTTGATGGCAGTTGAAATGATGCAAATGATCCCTGCTTGAGCACAATTAAGTAGTATCCTAGTGAATAATTCTTGGAAATTTTCAACCATATTAGTTACTAATATACAACATAAATAAAATATAATGTTATGTAAGGAGGAAAAATCTAGTGGGAATAACCCCCCCACTCAAAATTAGTGTGCTTATATCAAGACGTTCAACTACTAAGAACATGTGTCTAAGAACCCATGTCCTTCACTGCTAAGAGCTACCACAAAGCTGTAAATCTCTATTGCATGAAAATATTGGTGAATATGTCTATATAATACTCACCATAGGAAGTTGAACTTGTACACTGATATCTACCAAAATATCTTAGAAGCAATGGCTTGAATAAAAATGTTAATTACACTCCTATAGTCTTCCTCTACTAATGAAAGAGCAATAGTTGTATGCTTCTTGCTTGACCAACACATGGGATTGAAACCAAGGTAGAGAACATATATTAATGTGGATTTTCAATATTTTCTATCACTATCCTAACATGAGTCTACGTAACCATTAATCCAAGGAAGACCCTACTACATAGTGTAAGCCATAACTTGTAGTCACATGTCTAGGAATCATCTTAGCTTCTTTCTAGTTTAGCTCATGTTTCTCATGCATGTATCCAGAAACTGCTCCAACTACATAGGAGATGATTTTTGTAGAATTTGTAAGGTACAAAATACTCCTAATCAACTATTTATATTTTGTAGAGTACACTAATTTTGTAGCACTACCATCCTCTATCTCTCAAAAGAAAATAAGTGGGAACCTCCTTGCAACTAATTATATAAACTATGGCAAAAATGCCACTAGCATTTATGGAATGAATAAAATTGGTCCTAAATTCTTATTGGATGATATCCAAACAAAGAAACAATCACAATAATCCCATATTAGTCATGGCAGGCCTATTTGTAGGAAGAGGTGTCAATTCCCAACTGTTGATCTCCATTAAGTATTTTTACTCCTCTCTCATAATTTATTCACTAGAGGGGTTCTCCTCAACCTCTGCATAGGTTTGAGGTTTTGATCGAAAAAGAAAATAACAATGGATATCACATTAATGATCCATGATGGCTATATATTACAAGGTCTTGACAAACTACGAATTGGGTCTCTATGGATTGGTAGGATCAACTGCTAGATCACCAACTACATAAATTGTTTGTTATACTCTTTAAGGCCTTTTCTATATATCTACAATTTGTTTCTACTATTTTTAGATATTAGGATCCAAAATTTGATCAAATTGTGATATGATGAAATATCACGAATATTCATCACAATTAGTGGTGGAAGATGAAGTAGGGTGTAATGGAAGAATATAGGGAAGTTGAAGAGTAGGTGTTTCTATAACTACTATAACCATATCATTCAAAATTTCCCATCAAAGGTTTGGTTAAAGGGTAGTCATTTAGACATGTCATCGACTTTGTTCAATAACTTGCAAATTGTGGATATAGGTGGTGTAGTGTTTGATTTTTTTTATCATGTGGGTGGGAAAAAATAGTATTTTTGAGTGTTATGTTGCAATAGTACATAATAGTTAATTGTTATAGTTATTCCATTTGAGAAATAAATGAACAAGCATGTGAGAAATAAGAAATAAGAAAAATAAATAGGAAACAAGATATGAAAGTTTTGAAGCCTCGAAAATTGTTTCTACAACATGGGTGAAAACCACCTGGTTTGGACCTTGGTTGGCAGCTCCTTTTCCATTTGGTGTAGTGGCTCTGACTAGGGGTAATGGGACCAGTTTCTCAAAAAGTGATTTTGGTAGTGTTGATGGGGTGATATATGATGTAACAGGGGAATGATTTAACTAAGTGTAATCTAATCTAAACTATTAATCACATGCATATATCCCAGTTTTAAAGATTGTCTAACTATAACTATACCCGAGAATAAAAGCAAGATATGCGATCTACAATAATGTCCTATGGAAATTGGTAATAAAGATCATTCAACTACAATAAGAGATGAAATCATTTTAACAATAATTGTTTTGGATAAATATTTTAGCCAAAATGATTGTGAGAGAAATATCACATATAGAATCATTCACGTATTCAATAGGAAATTAAAGGCAACACCATACAAAAGTGCAATAATGCTAACCAAAATTCAAACTTTCATACATAAAGCAATTTGTTACAGGGAAAAGTGTCTATTTAGAACTGCTCTATCCCACTAAGGTGTGATAGCTGCCTTAGAAACAAATAGAGAAAAACTACTTTTGTTTTTCCTTTATAAATTATAGATAGAGAGGAATAGAAGGACCAACCTCTGTCTTGCGCTAATCCTTCAATTCGATCCATCTCTTCTTTGATAGTCCTCATCTACTTGCTCCCTTGCACGCCCAGCTTCACAAAGTACCTGTAAGATCACAGAAGCATAACACTATACAAAGACATGGATCTATAATCATAAACAATCTAGGATCAGATGTAAATTGACCATACAAATGTAACAAGCATCAATGATACAAAAGCATGGAGGAAAAATCAAATAGCTTTTATTGATAAACAAGAAAAGATCCAGGAGGAGTTACAACCAGTTGTTCTGACCCAGCATCAACCTCCCAGCAAAGAAGCCCCTCTTCACCTCAAACAAAGCTTAGATCACCCAACAATCTGATGTTTGTCTCTAGAAACCAACAACAATTCCTTGCAATATGCAAAATTCCAGCCTCCAACCTCTGGATCTCTGGGATGAGAGATCTATTTATAGATATTTGCAGAGGTGTGAGTTAGATCTGGGTTTTTGATTAGTGTCTTCTCTCTGATAGTTCTTGATGCCACTTGGAGATCTCATTGATCTCTTACTCATCCTTGGGCGATTCTAAGAGGCAAGTGTCCCAGGAGAAGTTTCTGGAAGATTCCATGATCATCCACCTCGCAAACTGTCTCCACCACTTATCTTTTCTCGTCCATCGCACCCCATAGAAGGGCATTTTGAAATGCAACGCACCCTCACAATGTATTTAGGTGAGATGCAATGCACTTAGCCAGTGGAGCAGCTGCAATGATCCTGTTTTTACCAATTCTGAGCAGTTTCTCATGGAGAACTTCTGGGAGAAGCTGTAATATGTTGACCTTGTTCCTTTAGGGGTTAGAACAAAACTTTTAGGGACTTAGGAGTCCTTGATTTATGGACATTTAATGCTTGGGGTTGTAGGGCCCAAAAATGTCTATAACAGTTGCCCCCTAAAGTATGAGGCCGTTAACCTTTTGGTGTCGGGTGAAATGCTTTATTATGAGGATCCGAAGTTCTTTCAATGCTGGGAGGAGACCTGTAATAAGATACAATACAATACATTATCTTCATACTATTTTCATGATCTAACTGAGGCAGGCATTCCCATGCTCAACTTTATAAATTCATTTTCATGTACGTAGGACAGACAATCGTCTGAGTGTAGACTGATGATTTTGGTAGAGGCATCATTCTTTTGAGTGGATGATTATCTGTGCAGAAATGATGTACATTTAATGTATTTATTTCCCTGAATATATATCGCAGCTCGGATGGATGAGACTAGATCCGGGGTCTTCAATCTTGTCTGATCTTCACTCGAAGTACAAGTCGATCCATGTGAGAAATGTTCTGAAGTCGAACATGGAAAGACATCGCTTGATTACCAGTCAATGATGAAAACTGTTAACAAGCGCGAGAGGAATCACCGATAATGATAATGACCCTCAAGGTACTGCAGTACAATTCACGTGGTGTGAATAAAGGACTTGGCGTCGAACACCACGCAAAATCTTTCGGTCGAAGGTCATTGATGTAAACATGTCGTCGGAAGTGAGAAACTTGCCATTGAGGCATGCAAGCTTCACAGTACTGAATGGGGTGTTCCTAGATAAACTTCTTGGATAATGAGCTGATGTTGACAAGAAGTGATTTGTCACAGGAGGGCCTTAATGAATCCCACATCAATGACACGGAACGGAGAAAATGATTTTAATGGAGGTGAAAACGGTCTGGTGATATAAGGTTCAGGGTGGTGGCCATGAAAGAATGGAGTATAATGTATGGTAGTGGGTGAGACACAGGTGAATTCTCTGAATGACTTCTCTTGAACATATCGGCGACACTGATGTGATGGATTGGTAGCATTAACCCCAAATGTGGATGGTATGGCGTGACCATGGTGATGTGACTGGTGAATGAAACAACCCAACCCGACTCGGACACGGAGCGGAAGTGTCATGTTCAAGAGCGACTTGCTACCAACAAAGTTTCTTTAAGTTTTCTTCCCAATTTTCCCCAGTCATTGCTGACCAGTACCTCTTTATTTTTATCAAGCTTGAGGAGGATAACATATGCTTGTTCTATAGTTTGCCCTTCGGGCAAACCCATCGCTATGTTTTAACGAGCCTAGCGATAGTGAAACTCGTTCTCGTCTATAGACAAGTTTGTCGCTATTAATCTTTTTAACGAGTTTAACGACAAAGATAACTCAGTCCTTTTCAATTTTAGAGAGTCTGAAAAGGAACGTAAAGGTAACTCCAAAATTCCTTTTTCGTCATCTAATCCCTTAAGTCTGAAAAAGTATAAAACAATACAGAAGGGATGAATTTTCGATAGTTTTAATGAGCCGAACAAAACAAGCGCTCGATCTTTTTGTGTAATAATCCCTCAGGTCCAAAAATATTAAAATCTAGAGGAGGGATAGCACTTCCTGTCCCTTTAATGAGCTGGAGAGGCCAATGGCTCGGCAATCTTTTCATATGTTACGAGTCAGTTGAAAAGAGCTTAAAGGAGACTCATCTTTTGAGGAACAAGTGATAAAATGGGTAGCAGCTGATTCCAGGTAAGGTTTGGAATTTTCCAATCACGGCAGTGTCACAAGGATGGCTAGTGAAATCACTCTTCGCAGTTGTTCCTCAAAATGGGTAGACAATCAAATGGAGGTGAATGATCGGCCAATGAAAAAGTGGAGGTGACGGTGCAAACACGACCAAGGCTTTAATGGCTGAAGTACTACATTCACGACGGTTATTTACCGGGGAATAGTTCATTTTTTAACGAGCTTAAACGCGGGTGGAAACATTTGCTCATGTCTTATGTTTATTTTTTAACGAGCTTGAACTATGTGCTAAAACTGCTTGATGCGGGTTTATTTTTTAACGAGCTTGAACCTTGTGGTAACATTGCTCGAGGCGGGTTTATTTTTTAACGAGCTTGAACCCTGCAGTAACACTGCTCGTGATAAGTTTGCATGCCCCCAGCATAATAACACAAATCGAGGTGCATGCCGCCCAAGCTTCATTGCATTCAACTCGGTGGTTGGAATGAAGGTTTACCTTTGAGATTTGGAAAGGGGATTTGTTTCATTTTTTTAATGAGGTTGACACAGTAAAAGAACTATCCTTAAGACTCCTTGTTTCATTTTTTAACGAGGTCGACACGAGATAAGAACCATCCTCGAATCCACCGTATTTACAGTATTTGATAGAAAATCAAAAACTGATGGATGATTAAGGTTGCTGGAATAATCTTCGTGGTAATCCGGAAGATGGGAGCGATGGTGGTAATCTTCCCATGGTGCCTCTCCTATCATCATTGATTGAATGATTCCTTTGTCTGTAGATTGTACATGCGACCAAGGATCTGAAGAGGTGCCATATTCCTTAGACCTATCTATCCAAACACTCGATGAGCATTGATTTGGGTTTGCCCCCTAAGCCAAGAAAATTGATTGCTACAATATTTCTAAAATGGCGATGATCCATGCTGGCAAAATGTTTAGGAATCTTCTGAATCCATTAGATATAGAAGCTTTCATATTGCAGGTTTCCACTGTGGCCACTTCCGCCAAATTGCTCGGAGGCGGTAGGGAAAAAGTATCCATTAAGGGAGGGTCTTTTAGGAGGCCTACTCCAATATTTTAAAGCAAATGATTGCTTCCATGGATCATTGGAATGCTTCCCGTAACTTGTGAACTATTGGGGAGAAATGTTTGTTGGTCGACGATTGTAATTCTTCCTTGAAAGGGAAATGAAATCTTCCTGAAGTAGGTCAACACAACTGCGGCCATGGCATATATCCAGGGCCTTCCCAGTAGGATGTTGTAATCGAGGTTTCCGTCGATTACTTCAACATCAATTTCTACTGTTTTTCCCCCTAGTTCAACTTGCAAGTTACTTGAAATTCCGTATGGAGTGTATGATCGTCCATCAAATGCTTTTAACATTGTTGATGATTTTGACAAGGGTGGTGAGCCTAAATTTTTCCAGCAACTCATTGACATAATACATGTAGATGCCCCCTCATCAATAATTGTTCGATGAACAGTTTTGTTGAGGGCTTTCACTTGAATAAGGAAAGCTAGTTGAGCTGGTAACTGAGGGTTATATCCTTTATGATCAAAGGCCACAAGACTGGAATCCATTGGGTCAATCCCACCTATTGCTGATAATAAAGCTTGCTCTTGGGAGAGGCAATTTTGCGGTACCTCAAGTGTCGACATAGCGGACGACGATTGGGCCAGGTCCTCTATTATATTATAATTCTGTGCTACTTTGGCACGAGGATTAAATGTCGATTTGTGTACTACTCCCTTTGGCGGATTAATTATTGGCTCAGGAATGATGGGTGACACAACTTTGGTCAAAGTTGTTGTCGAACTACTAGGTTGTTCATTAGCCTTGTTATTCGACAGCTATGGATTCCCGTAATCTTTATTCCTTGTCAAAGCATCATTTTGCTGCTTTGAGATAGACAACATAAGCACTTGGGATCGGGAAGCATTTTGATTAGCAACCAGTTTGGTTCCCGGGCTTGGAAACGGATCAGTCAATACTGCTGAGGTTTTTGAACTCTTAAAGAGTTTCTTAACTTCAGCTTTATGTGGACAATCTCTCGTCCGATGATCCTCATCGCTTATATGACACCCCGGAGGGGGTTTCCTTTGCCCAAAAGGGTTTGTAGAAGGTTTTTCAGGAGATGACTCATCCTGCTTCCTTTTTCTCCCTTTCTTTTTCTTCTTGCCCCCTGGTTGCTTCAGTTGTTTTCCCTTGTCGGTCGACACAGCATTTACTTCCGAGGTAAGAAGTTCCTCATTTGCATTTTGACTAGAAATCTTACAGGCCTTTTTGGATGTAGCCTTTGTCGATTTCGTGTCTGTCGCGCCAATCACGCCATCGCCAGCATGAGAGTCATTGTTTGATTCAGGAGGAGGAGGAACTGAGAATTCCGGTCTAGGGGCGTCAGGTATTTTAACGTAGAGCATGCCAGACTGAGTGTAAATCAAGTCCAAATATAGCGCACGAGCGATAACTTGCTCTTCTATGACGACTACCCCTTTTGCCACATCTTCCGTGATGGAAGGTAGTAATGACTTGATAAACCATTCAGCTAAGAGTTGATCGGGAACATACGTTTTTACCATTCTACAACGACGTCGCCACTCATGTATATGATCAGATATGTGAGTGGCCGTCGTCTGTTTGAAGTTGGTAAGGAGTTCCGTTCCCGTTTCGTACCTTATCGGTAATTGAAAATGGGTTAAAAAGGTTGTGGCTAGGGTACTGAAGTTGTCGAATGAAGCTCTAGGCAATTTGATGTACCATTTTGCCGCCAGACCAGTTAACGTTCTCTGAAAAAGGCGAAGTCTATCGAATCATCATTCAGGGTGTTTGATGAACACCACAGATGAAAGGTCATCACATGATTCGACGAATCTTCACCCGGATTTCCATTAAATTTAGGAATATCTGACGGAAGTTTATGCGGAATTGCTGGCCACCAAGGGGCATAAGCAATTGGATCATTCGTCAACCGGTTTAGATCTGGTAATTCTAGAGTTGCTACAAAGGGCAACTGTTGATTTACGTTAGGCGAAGCATACCCAGGATAAGATGGAATCGCCTGAGCAATGAGTCTTTGCATACCAGCATAATGTATTTGATGCTGGCAACTTTGACAAGGTTGATGGGCATAACCATTATAATATGGTTGTTGGTAACTGCTTTGGAAATGCGGTTGCCCATTACTTACAAAGACTTGTAGCTTAGGTCCTTGATATGATTGTTGGAAAGGCGGTTGTTGAGATTGAATCAGCCATGGTTGTTGGACCATTTGCTGCTGCCCAATACTGGATGATTGACCAAGATGAGGAGTCATAGTACTTGTTTGAGCTTGAGTCACTCCAGATAAGGAGGCACTAACCTGAGGTTGTGATTGAGTTGTCGAGATAAGAGGCTGTTGTACTGCAACCTGAGAAACTTGGGGTTGACATACAACAGGTAGCGCTTGTACTTGCGACGCAGTCACCACAGTAGGTATAGTGGGAATATTCGACACAGGGTGCACTGGTTGCATTGAATATACAACCCTTGGTTGTTGAGGTAGTATTGGTACCCAACCGCTGGATGTAATTCCAGTTTGACCTGAACTTTGTTGTAAACTCCCACATGGTTGTTCTCCGGGAGGGAACAATGAAAAGGCATACTGCCCCCCATATGGTGGCAATCCAGTACTTAAAGGGTATATTGGCCTTTGAAGACACATTGGATCGATTTGTTGAGTTTCAACATAAGAAATACCAGATGATAATCCGGATGAAGAAATAGGAACTGGGCATGTCGTCGAAACAGTCCCTGATTGGACTCCGACTTGTTGTTGATAACTTGCCGGGACAGATGGTATACCAGTGAACATCGTTGGAGTAGTAGCAGGAGGCTCTGCCGCTGCTGCGTCGGATGACACAGTCCTGGATGTTGATGGTTGTTCAGACATATCTAGTCTATCCAAAAGATTTTCTAGCGATTTCGATTGACTTTCTTCCACAATTGCGGATTACTCGATCAACTAAAAATAAAAGGGAAGTATGTTTCCGAATTAGATGAATTTTAGACGCTTTGACACAACTTGTTTTTTCAATTTTTAAGAGTCGAGAAAAAACAAAAGATGACTCTAGTCGCCTTCGATTTTTAATGAGCCTGAAGTGACAAGTGCTCAGATGGACCTTTTCCGTTAAGGAGTCTGAAAAGGAATGAAAGGGACTGCTCTGGAAATATAGGTAGAGGGAGTACCAAACCAATCGCAAAACTATAGAATACTTTTCACAGTACGGCAGTCAATCTTACTGAATGCTGTGTTCAGTGCATTGCGATCGCTAGGGCGGCAGACACGACTTCCTATGGATAAAGGATTAAGCCTATTGGGGTCTCCCAAAATATACTCGACGGTACGTGGGAGCACAAGTCCGTACTGGCACTTATCATCTCAAAGTGGAGGAATCACCCAACCATCAGTGAGAACAATAGTTACCAGGCTTTACGACACCGGAATACGTCTCTAGCCTAGACTTCTAAATGTTGTGCGTTAAGTTCCAAAGCGTTGTTAGATTCATTGAATTTATTTTAAGTTGATCTTTTTTATGAAGTTTGCCTTTCGGGTTCACCACAAGATGTAGATGTAATTCCTAAAATGAAATCTAAGATGATAAACAAACTTTTTATCTCTTTTATGCAATGAAAATCCTAGCTACTAGGGAAAAGAAAGACAAAATCTTTTCACAAAGAGCAAAGAGCACACTCTAAATGCACTTTCCTAAATCAAGCCAATCAGACTGTCTATATGCAAATGAACATGCATGTATTTTTTTTTCGACTTTCTTAGTATATGGATGCTAAAAAGAAAGTTGATGCATAATTTTGAATTTCTTTTCAAGTGACAAATATCAACAAGCTTCTTTTCGAAATCAAAAAATGGAGACGATTACAACACCTTACGATTTTGAAATGAATACTTGTTCTTGGCACTAGAAAATTACAAATTCAGACCAAAAGCAATAGTAACAGGATAATCGACCATCAACAGCAAACAAACTTTTTCCTATGATCGAAATCGACACTTGCGACATATTCAAATCAAAGGACGACAATACGACTATGCTACTTTTGCAAAGGAGAACTATAAATGACTCAACAAACACACAAAAACATCTACAGTTCTTTTGTACAAAGGAGGTGGAATAACAACAAGGAAAAGGGGTTTCAAACAGACATATACTGATCACAGGCAGCAAGATTCAGGAATAGAACTGGAAAGAATGAAGCACAGAAGCCACAGCGACACAGAGCTAGTCTGATCAGCGCACCTGTAACACAGAGAATCTGAAATGCAGTGCAGGTTGTCCACTCGGGAAGTGCACTGAATTTCAGAATCTCTGAATAGTACCTGCGCTGGGCCAGAAACGAGACTCTGTTCGGGTTCCGAGTCACAGTTTGCAGTTCAGTTCTTGGGTTTTGGCCGAGTAAAAAGCAATCAGTAATGCAACAATCAGGGGTAGATCTAAGGAGGATCTAAGAGCTATCACAGGGGCAATTAGATAGTTTGTGAATCAGTTGTTTAAATCATAAACAGATCCAGTGGATGGACTGAAATAGCAGTTATCTACTTTGCATTTGTTATGGCAAATGCAGTTCGAATGCTACTTGTAAGTTTATGAAATAGACAACAAGGAATGATAAACAAACAAACTAATTACTTCCCCAGTGGAGTCGCCATTTTGTTACAGGGAAAAGTGTCTATTTAGAACTGCTCTATCCCACTAAGGTGTGACAACTGCCTTAGAAACAAACAGAGAAAAACTACTTTTGTTTTTCCTTTATGAATTATAGATAGAGAGGAACAGAAGGACCAACCTCTGTCTTGCGCTAATCCTTCGATTCGATCCCTCTCTTCTTTGATAGTCCTCAGCTACCTGCTCCCTTGCACGCCCAGCTTTACAAAGTACCTGTAAGATCACAGAAGCATAACACTATACAAAGACATGGATCTATAATCATACACAATCTAGGATCAGATGTAAATTGACCATACAAATGTAACAAGCATCAATGATACAAAAGCATGGAGGTAAACTCAAATAGCTTTTATTGATAAACAAGAAAATATCCAGGAGGAGTTACAACCAGTTGTTCCGACCCAGCATCAACCTCCCAGCAAAGAAGCCCCTCTTCACCTCAAACAAAGCTTAGATCACCCAAGAATCTGATGTTTGTCTCTAGAAACCAACAACAATTCCTTACAATATGCAAAATTCCAGCCTCCAACCTCTGGATCTCTGGGATGAGAGATCTATTTATAGATATTTGCAGAGGTGTGAGTCAGCTCCGGGTTTTTGATTAGTGTCTTCTCTTTGATAGTTCTTGATGCCACTAGGAGATCTCATTGATCTCTTACTCATCCTTGGGCGATTCTAAGAGGCAAGTGTCCCAGGAGAAGTTTCTGGAAGATTCCATGATCATCCACCTCACAAACTGTCTCTGCCACTTGTCTTTTCTCATCCATCGCACCCCATAGAAGGGCCTTTTGAAATGCAACGCACCCTCACAGTGTATTTACGTGAGATGCAACGCACTTAGCTAGTGGAGCAGCTGCAATGATCCTGTTTTGACCAAACCTGAGCAGTTTCTCATGGAGAACTTCTGGGAGAAGCTGTAATCTGTTGACCTTGTTCCTTTAGGGGTTAGAACAACACTTTTAGGGACTTAGGAGTCCTTGATTTATGGAAATTTCATGCTTGGAGTTGTAGGGCCCAAAAATGTCTATAACACAATTGAAGAAAAGTTATTGCCTAGTACATAAATAAAACAAAATCACAGGATAAAAGTACCATTTGTAATAAGTTCTACTCATGTATTTCAACAATATCGATCTAATTCCAACAAATCCAACATCATCTAAGAGTGCAAAAGTGCAATTTCAGTAGAACATGCCAAATATAAAAGAAAATAGATCATGTTCCATTCATTCTTCCAAAAACTCCTCAAAGGTACAAAATGCATGTTTTGAAGAATGTTTATGATAAAATTTCTAGACCTCTCTCTAAATGCATGAGAGGGGTTTAAATACTAAAATTGTAGGTGCTAAAATATATTATTACAAAAATAGTTGAGGAGGTTTAAATGACCTTCCTTAGATTATGCGAAATGAAACTAAAATAGAAATAAAACTAGGTGATTAACTCCTTTGCATTTGATCCTTAAGATCGCAGATATTCGTCATTGGTTTGAGCTGTGTCGGTTGGCCGATCACAGATTTCAATTGTCCAGTAAATACGACATCTGTCAGTGCTGGCACCATTTTCTATGTGGAAGTGGTTAGGCAATGCAGGTTCATCCACTGGATATATGGCTTGACTAAGAATTTCCAGTATGATTCCCAGTTCAGCTTGCTCGTTTGTCTGATCACCTCCTCCATTTCCTTTGCTTATTGTCTCCATTGCTGCTCTAGTTGATTGGCATTTGGAAGAAATCCTGGTATAGATTCAGCAACCAGGTTGGTGCCATGTAGATTTTATTTAATGGATTCAATGATGATGTTTTCTACTGCTACTGCGACCGTTGTTTCCCTTTCTGCTTGCTTGAGTCGATAATCCCAATCTGCAAATAGAAATTCTTTATGTGACTCCTCCAGTTTTGGAAAATCAACCTTTCTCCCATCTTCTGATTCTTGCCAGGTGATAAAACCAGAAATCCTTTTATGGATTTCATCATACTCAAGCCTCATGATGACGACTTGGCTTGTTAGCTTATCATTGATCTCGCAGTAAGGATTTACTTGCAATATTTCTTCGCACAAAAGTTCCTTTTGTTGCATTAGTTGGGCGTTAAGGCTGAGTGCTTATTTTACAAACTGATCGATTTTGTACTGTCTTTATACTTCTCTAGCATATCTTGAATCCGCGCATCCTTTTCTGCTAGGCTGGCTTGATGTTGTATTTTCATCCGTTTAAACTCCTACTGTAGTTTGGCAATTTGTAACTCTGCTTGTTGGTTAGATTTGTTTTTTTCTCTACTTGTTGTTCCAATAATAAGATCTTTTGTTTTTTTTTTCTTTTAGTAGTGTTTGAACCTCTGTTTCTTTACCAATAGTTTCCATAGCATAGTCTCCCGCAAATTGCGATAGTCTCGTAAGGTTCTTAGATGGGTCCATGAGTGAACCTCTCTAGATAATATCCATTGGTTCCTTGTCGGGAGTGGTAACAACTGCAACATCCAACTTTCTTTTCTTCCTCTGCCTTTTGATGACAACTTTATGGGCACGGCTATAAAACACATCTAAGGGAGGAATTTTCTGCAAGTCTTAAAACAATTTCAGAAGTGGGTTGGCAGGAATGAGCTCTATATCTTGAGTACTTACAATATTATCCACTATAACCTCTTGAGTTGATCCGTTCTGCGGAGTCTATAATTCAGATGTTTTTTCTTTTGTATGGAGCTTTTTATTAAAATGCTCCCATTCGTTTTCCAAATCAGCAACTGGAGGTTTAGCCGACTGGGTGGAGGTAGAGTGAATTTCAGCCTGTGTCTTCACCAAGGTTTGCTCGTTTTCTTTTTCTGTAGTTCCGGCTGTGTCTCTGTCGAACTCTTCGTTTTTACTACCCCCATTATGGGACTGTTTCTCTGAGTACTGTGACTCATGGGTAGACTTCTCCGGGGACTTTTCTTCGTAATTATCTTTATAATTTTCTCTAGACCTTTCCTCTAAGTTTACACTGGGAGTTGGCTCCCTTATTGGTTCAATCTGTAGTAGGTCCAATGGGACTTGTAATAATCTCCTCTCTCTGTATTCATGGAAGGCCTTAAGATCATCTGGGGCAAAAATTAGTGAAGCCATATGCTTTGCTTATGAAAATGTCTCTTTTTGTAGGAAGAGGTCATCGAATGCATCTTCCTCATGGGTGAATATTTTCACTTTCACGATAGTAGTGAAGTCTTCGGTGGTGCCATTTGGGTCATACTGTCTTCCTGGAAATGTAGCCAATTTTAGAGATTTCATAATCTCTACTTCCTTGCATGCATGTCCAAAATCGTGTAGTGAAAATGCACCACATTGCAATGGAAATGTAGGCCAAATGACATTTTTTTGTTCCTTCAATCCACTTCCATCCCATGATATGAAATTTGGAACCAAAACAGATAACATCCATTATATAGGCACTCATGAAAAATGTAGGGTAAACCCTAGAAGAGATACTCCTCTTTCTCCTATACTCTACTATGGCTTTCACCAAATTATCTGACAAAATTTGGGTCCAATTCATTATTGTTGCGTTTATGACTATACCTACTAATGACAACCATTCTGGGGGAAATTTGGTACTATCGGGCTTGCCGAACATTCTACATAGCATGGTTGCTGCAAAACTATGTGGGGGAGATATAGATGCTGTAAAATACATACCCGGTTTATCCTTTTTGATATTGCCTTCATTTTGTGTCCAGGTTCATTTAACATCTGCTGGGTCTTCATTCTCCTTAGCAAATGTCTCGAGGAATTGTTTGTTGTAGAACGTTTGTGGCTCTGGCAGATTGTACATAAGTTGCAGGTTTTCCGGTGAAAAAAATCCCATAACCTCCTGCCTGCTATTCTTAAATTATCTATCTGAGACATCCGCCTGATCAATTATCCACTTGACCATATTTGTATACAAAATTATCTTTGGTCTTACGGCTATGCAGTGCAGAAATGAGCACACCGCCTCGAGGATGGAGGCGTTTGAGGAAGCATTACCATCGGTTGTGCCCTTTGTTACCATAGCTCTTGGTTGCTCTTCTTCTAATAAATCATACATGGTTTCCTACGTAGAGGTTCCTCTGTCTTTGCTATATGTAGTATCGGATAATAAGGGAGTCATTTCTGATTTCTCAGACACGGCTACCTTGCCCCTCTTTGTCATTGCTCCCAATGACTCTTTTTGTGGATTTTTCCTGAAAATGGAGAAAAACAGAAGCTATCGGATATATAAAGATAAGAATGAACCTAAGAATGAATAATGCAGATAACTTTGAAAATGTGACAAGAAAGGAGCTTTTATTTGAACGCAGGTGAGAAGATATCGTATCATGTTGAACTGTCTTTCAAACGTAAATGCTATTAACCCTTACTAAATTCCCACTAATGGTTCCTTATCCCCAGCTTTATTGCTCATTAATGCTCTACATCATAGGTCGAGGAAGAAATTTTTAGGGTGGCGAGCCTTTAAACTATGAAAATGTTGATTTTGTGATTGCGATGCAATATTGTAAATCACATTATCACATTGTGATTATTGCACATTCTTTAACGTTTCTTTAGTTTCTATGAGATGTGAAATGCGGGTTGCTCATTATCAGTTTCAAGGAATAGCTTATTTTTTAGGATTTTCTATGTAAATACCTTTTTCCTTAAGTAGTGGACTTGAGTGCTTGTTTATAACATATTTGGGAATCAGGTCTGGGTCTTGAATCGCATTTCACAATCTCACATGATGATAAGGCTTCGGGCTCCTCTTAAGTGTTCTTAATGCAATGCGATAAGGGAGATTATGTCATCACAACTCGCATATCGCATGGTTTAAGATACTTTGTTATGGCGCGCCCTTTGTAAGTAGCGATTTGCGATGCAAGCCTTATTTTATTAAGAAATGCTTTAGAACTTAGTTCACATGGGAAACCCGATAGTTTTGAGGTTTCAGCGCAGTGTTCTTTTTTGATTTGTTTTCGCTAGCTTTAGTGGATAGCAAGGCTTTTGACACACATGATTGTGCGATATGCAAAAAGGCGAATATTTTCTACCTTTTTCAAAAGGTTTTATCTTGATATCTTGCTTTATTCCAAAAATTAACAAGAAAAATTCCTAAATGATTAAAAAAAATTTGGAAGGATTTTTAAAGGGTCCCCATTTATTAATATAATATTGACTATCACTATTAATAAATGGGGGGTTGTTGAATAGAACAACAATTGGTGATTCACTTGGAAGAACCAGTTATCTCTGATAGTTTTTTGAAATTTCTAAAAACTTCCAAAATAAAGGTATTTTTAGAAAATAAAAATTACATGACATATAAGATAAGAAATATTACTCTGAATAATCAAACAAAATTTACTTAACTATCACCCTTTTGATCATCCCCTTCAATATGAAAGTTTCTTTGTCTACATTAGTCATTACTTAGTTTTAAAGATAAAAATAGGGGGACTCTCATAGATAAGCTTTTTTGGTATATTCAGTTTCCATAGGTAGAGCCTCTACTACCAGCAGGTGTCCATACCCTCGATAGGGTTACCTTTTAATCATAAATGATTCAGTATCCCATCTAGATAAGATTGCAATCCTTAAAGATAAGTTCATATTTATATACTTGTTTTTCTAAATAATTTTCTTTTCTTTAAAGTTTTCATTTTACTCCTCAAAGGCCATTGTCTTGGTTCAGTGACCAGAATTGACAATGCCATGCACTAGTTGAACTTCGCTGAACAAACTGGCTCTTGATGAGACCCCTTGTCTTTTGATTGATGGAATCTCAATTCATTACCGTGTTTTGATATGCAGTATTGGTAATGTCAGCTAGGTATTTCCCTATGATCATGGTAAGCTAGCTCTTGATGGGACCTCTTATCCTTTACGTTTAAGCATATTTTAGAATTACACTCTAAGGATGAAAGCTTACTAGATGGGAAGAATCATTGACTTCTTAAGAGTTTATGGATGACAATTGTAGAGTTGAAGATGATTTTCTGTAGAGAGACTTTCCTTTGTTTAAGATACTTTTCTTAACTAATGGTAGAGCAAAGGTTTCTTTATAAAGTCAAGGTTTGGCAAAAGACAAATAATTTTGGCTGAAAACAAGCAATCTCAAGGCAATAAAACTTAACTCATGTTTCAAATGCGAAAATCATCTTCTTAACCATCTTTACTCATACAAGCGAAAAGTCAAAATATAAAAGAGACTATTATTTGTAAAGCCAAAAGTAAATGCTACTCAACTTTTTATTTTCCTAAAAAGTAAATACAATAATATACAAGTAATAGAAGAGGTGTTATTCTATGAAAAATATTTCTTAAGGATCTTCCCATTAACAGGTAAAGATTCTCTCTTGCCTGATAAATCTTGTAATAAAAAGGTTGATGGGTCTATGTGTTCCACAATCTGAAACGGGCCAAGCCACATTCACTGGAATTTGGTGTGCTTACCTTTTTCCTCGTGTGCTTTGTCCAATCTTAATACCTTGTCTCCGAGCTGAAAGGATTTTGTACTTATAGAATTAGCATCAAAGGAAGCTTTGACTAACTGTTGATGATGTGCATGTGTAATTTTGGCCTTTTCCCTTTCTTCTTTGAGCTTAAGGATTTGTAATTGTCTCACTTGCATAGAAGAGGAAGGAGTTTCTTCAATAAATTGAACTAGGGCTAGTGAGGGAATAGCTACATTTTTTGGGAGGACAACTTCTTTCCCATACACCAAATTAAAAGGAGAAGTGACTATGGAGGCCTTCTTTGTTATTAGATCTGCCCATAGAGAAAATTTTAAAGACTTATGCTAGTTTTTCTGACTTTGATCAACGGTTTGTTTAATATTTCTTATGATATTTTTATTTATAGATTTAGCTAAGCCATTTCCTTGAGGATAATAGTTTAAGTTTAAAACCTCTTTTAAGAGCAAATTTTGTCACAACATTTCCTGAAAAATAAGATGCATTATCAAACATAAGGGCAGAGAGAAGACCAAATCTGGTAATAATAAACTGATTGATGAATTCAATGATGTTCTCAGTATTGGCTACCTTAAGCAGAACCTCTTCCACCCATTTTGTGAAATAATTAGTTGTGTAAGAATTTATCTATGCTACTTAGAGGAGTGAGGAACAATCTCACCTATTATGTCCAGTCCCCATTGTTCAAATGGGTGTTCAATGTTGACTAGTTGCAATGGTAACGTGGGTTTCCTCTATCTGCCATCAACTGTTTGACAAACTTTACATTTCCTTACATAATTGTTTGCATCCTTGAATAAGGTTGGCCAATAATAGCCACAATGCAAGATTTTATATGCGGTTGTGTCCCCTTCAAAATATCCACCAGCTGGCCCATCATGGAGTTCCTGCAAAACCTTATCTACTTCAGATTTTTCAAGGCATCTAAGCAAAACAGAGTCATAATTTATTGTAAATAACACATTATTGATGATTTGGTATTTTCTAGATTTTAGCCTCAAATCCCTTTTTCTTCGGTAATTTAGTTGTGGAGGGGCATACCCATTTCTTAAATAAAAAATGATATTAGCATATCTGGATTCAGTGTCATTAAAGCATGGAAAATTTTAGGGGTGAATGTTCGCCCTTTGGCGAAATTAAGGGGTTTTAAATTTTTAGTGGTCGAATATTTTGTATCATAGTACATTTTTACAAATCGCCTGAAATAGCCCACCTTATTTTAAGGGATAAGGTAAAATAGGTAAGTTTAGCCCTTGAAATTAGGAGTTACAACCTTCCATTCGCCCTAATTTTCAAGAATATGTTTTATCTAAGTGAATCCTATGGGCCAAATACCATATTTATAAAAGAGGTATGGTAAATTAATAAAAATATAAATGAATGAGAGGTATGGTAAATAAATAAAACATTTTTTATATTTACTCCATTAGTCACCTTATATACATGCAAGGTTGTAAACAAATAAAAATATAAATAAAGTGGAGGTATGGTAAATAAATAAAACCTCTTTTTATACTTACTCAAAAGGTATGGTAAATAAATAAAAATATAAATAAACTAGACGTATGGTAAATAAGTAAAACCTCTTTATATTTAGTCCATAACCCTCTTTGTATTTATGAAGGCTCCAAAAAGAGGTTTTATTTAAGTGAATCCTAAGGGCCAAATACCATATTTGTAAAAGAGGTATGGTAAATTAATAAAAATATAAATAAACGGGAGGTATGGTAAACAAATAAAACAATTTTTTTTATATTTACTCCATAAGTCACCTTATATTTAAGGACACTCAAAAAATGTGTTATATTTAGGGCAAAATACTATGGGCCAAATACCATGGGCTAGATTATTATTAATACCATGCAAAAAAACATTATTAACCCTAATATTAGTATTAATAAAAATAAAAATGGCACATGGTATTGACCCATGGTATTCATGTGGAATGTAGCCTATTTAAATGGGGGAATTAAACCAACATAGATCCATCTTTACTCTAGATCTACTAAGCCCTAAGACGTATCAAATATCGTGATATGCAAACTAGCATAGAGTGAAAAACTATTTGATCCCTCTCGGGGCTTGGTGGATCAAGAGTAAAAATGGATGTTGTAATTTAATGTATGTTAAACATTTTAACATGGTTAAAATAAAAAATAAAATAAAAATCAATTATTAATTTTATTAATTTTTATAAATTACTAATAATAATTTTTAAGCTCCAGGTTTATTATAACCCATGGTATTGACCCATGGTATTCATGTGAGCATAGAATATTTAAAGGGGAAATTCTATCATCTTAGATCCATCTTAATTCCGGGTCTACCAAGTGCTCAGAGGGATAACTAGATTTCATCCCCCTAAGAGTGGTAGATGTGGAGTTAAGATGGATATAGGTTGGTTTTTATGATAATGAAGATATTAGATAGACTTAGGAAATTATATTGTAAAAAAATCTTAAGGTGAATGGTTAAAACTACATTTAGTCACTTCACAAAATTTAGTAAAAAATACCAATATCTCCATTAATATTGGTTTTTAACTTTTTTTGATTTAACAAAAAAAATTCAAAAAAATGAAACCTTATCACTCTTTCTGCATCACCCTCGCAGAAGATTTCCCACCATTTTTCAAACATTCTCAATATGATATCTTCATGAAAAAGTTTAGGTATTGATGTTGGATTAGTTGTTTTAAAAATAAGTTGGTTTGGACAACCTTTCATCTTCTGTGCTATTCTTAGTTTGTCCTAATGATCTGTAGGGGTTGGAGCCATTGCACAATATTTTCCTAAAAGGTGGAAATTGTTCACCAAAATGGAAATTAGTCTACATGTTACAACGCTGTAAAAAAATGCGAGAAATATGAGGGTAGTGAATTATGCTAATAAGAAATTTAGATTGGGAGAGATGTAATTAAAATTTATTATTTAATTGAAGATTTCCAATTAAAATAATAATAAATATACATTTATATATTCATATATTGATTGGAAATACTCTCACAATGGTCACTTCTTTCAATTAGATCCCCTTCAAGCCCTTGGGATACCTAATACTTTCTTATATAATATAGTTGGGGATTGCTACTTGTTGGCGTGTTGGGGTAAACAAACTTGATGTGTTTTGATGTGTTTTTTTTTTTTTTTTTATCTCGCAGTTCGAGTCTATGGAATAAGAAAGAAACTGGATAACTTGAAAAAAGTGGTAGCTTGACAAAAGTTGTAGAGAAAATATTAATCTCTCCTACCTTGACAGAACTCGTTGTCAATATCAACACCTACAAGAACTTTGTTGTGGAATGTTATCTCAAAACCAGACCCTGACAGGCTGCTGATCAGGTAGACTTTAAGTAACTCTTTCAAACCTACTTTAGGCTAAGGCTTAGCCTCCTCAAACTGAGAGGGCTCTCTCACAAGATTAAAGATTTGGATAATGAATAAGATGGCTAACTCTATGAAATAAAATGAACAAGTATAAGAGGTTGAAACAAAATTAGAAAGTATCCATTGGGCTTATGGAGTCAGATATGCTTCAGTAGTGGCAGTAAGGTTGGCTTTGCATAGAAGTCAGGGCATTCAGAATCCAACATATGTAGAACACACCAAATACATAGAAGGCCAACTCAGTTTACAAATATATGAAGGAAATTAGAGCACTGTTAGTGATTTCTAAGTAATCAAACATTCATAACACTGTAGATAATAGGAAAAGACAACAAAAGACATTCATCACATCAAATTCCTTTTGATTCCTGAGAAGCAAAGCCAATACTGTATTACTAAGAAATAGAGTCTTTTACATAAAGCCAAATATCAGAGCTTTTCTCAATAAATTTCCAACCCTTAATAAATTAGTTCTTCTCCCATATATAGAGTTCATGTATATTCCTTCCTCCAACATGAGGGGAATTCGAATTCCTCCTAATTTGACACCCATTGACACTTAAAACTAACCATTGAATACAAAAGACAGCTAACTAGGAGCCCTAGAGACCTAATACAACTAGGAGTGTAACTCCTTATTATGATTACAACAACCTTATCTAAACATTTCAAGCATTCTTTGACACCTACTCCATGAAGTCGAATTTGATGGTGCTCATAACCTTCCAGCTGGCCCTTGATGATTCATCCATTTGCTATTCCTAGAAACTAGGAGACTGTCCCTTGCTCTCTTTTGGCTGAAAAATAGGTCTTGGGACAGAGCTCATAAATTCTCATAAAAAATGTATTTGTAAAAACTAAAGGATTCTTTTGTGAAAAAATACATGTTGAACAAAAACCTCTCTTGGTTTTTTGAAACATCTTTCCTACCACCCAGAATGAGTCTGTGAAAAAAAGGTGTAAAAATATGCTTGTGAAAAACTGCACCTACAGCAGTTTCATAGCGCAAGTTTGATCATTCATTTATCTCAAATCATAATGGATTTGAAGAAAGTGGAAGAGGTTTTTGTACTTCAGTATCTTAAGAATGAAAAAATCTTTCACTTTTCAGAGATGAGTTTTTAACTGCTCAGAAACGCTTCTAGAAATTGACTGGTAAAAACAAGGAGAGAAAGTTCCTCCTTTTTTGCTTTTGGTCTCCACAAGGATCTTCTTTGATTACACAAAAATGTATTGAAGTGCCATGTTCTTCATGTGCTATAGACCTTGTCCATGCACCCGTGTGAAGATAAAACCTCTTTGATGCTTCCTGAAGGATAATGAACAATACTAGCTGTGATCATTTTTATAACAAATGGTTTATGATTCATATATGCTTTTCCTTTGCTCGTTTGCCCTTGCTGGATTGCTTGTATTGTGTAAATGATCTTTCTTCAGAAACTAATTTTCAAAAAGGTTTCCCTTTTGTCCCTCAAAATTGGTCAATCTTCCTCAAAATATGCAGCTACAGCAGTTTTGTAGCGCGCTACGAAACTGCTGTATATTAGGCATCATCTTCAGCAGTTTCGTAGCGTGCTACGAAACTGTTGTGTAATAAAAAAACATAGTTTCTAATGCCAAAATTTGACTGTCTTGAGCTTCTTTATCTTGTAATGACTCTTCCATATGACATGAGGTTGCTCAAAACTAAATAACTTGACACCATTCTTTAAGGTAAACTTCAAAAGGTAGTCTATATCAAAATTTAGGATTACCTTACTTGCCTTGCTTGAGCCTTCAAAGAACTCTGCTGTATGCTGACCCTAAATTTTCCAAGTGCTTCTTACACATGAAAGGAGCATGAGAATGACCAAGACCAATTCTTCCTTACCTTACCCTTTTCCTTTGAAATGTTTTCAGTGATAATAGTGGCTCCACTTGGGATAGTGTGCCCTTGTGGTACACTAAGAACTCGTAGGTCCAGTGCCCTATCCTCTTATGATAAATGGAAATTTGTTTGACAAGCATCCCCTTTAAGCTTCTTGGGCCTTCACCTCAGGCTTAAGCTTGATGATCACTGTAGGAGAAAGAAATCTATATCTACTAAAAAATGCTCAGTCAATCCTTGAGCTTATTTGCATTTTCCTACCTACCTACTAGCTGCAATTTCCACTTTAGGTCAAGCAACATGATATTTCCAATAAAGCCAATCAATTTTCCTTTCTAATATTGGAGGCTCTTGACTGCATTCGACCTAAAAATAACCATCGTAGTGAGATGACCAAATCAACTCATAATATACCTGCTCTTCATAATGCAAATGAAAATGAAAAATTGGTGTGCAAAGCTTGGCCATGTATTCATTTATAGGGTCAAAGAGGACATGGTTATTTTGATGATCATCATAACATTCTACATCTTTAGACAATTGATTCTCAGCCACACACGATTTCTTTGATATGCTATCCAACTGCCTTTCTGAATGATACCCACAAACAATGTAATTTTCTTCATTATAAAGATCATTCTCTGATGCAAGCTGCTGCAAGGAATTACAAAAATGAACAACCTTTTCCTCTGCCTGAGGGTCATAAAAAATTTCTTTCAGTATTTCTTCTTGTTGTGTGTAATCATTTTCATCTTCATTATGATTCAAAGACTGAGAAGTCTGCTGCATCTCTACATCAATATCAGAGGATTGAATATGGTTTTCATAAGTAAACCCCTGCTGATTTTCATGTTGCATTTCATGGGATGTTATACTTTATTCTTGGTGTTGAAATGTACTGTTATGAAGAGCCTCTAAAATTTCTTCATCCATAAATTCATCATCATCATAACAATCCTCCAAATATTGAATAAGACTCAAAGAATGTTTACAGCAATCTTGGACCAACAACAAGGAGGGATGACACTCTTTATACATCTCATAGAATTCATCATGAAAACTAGCAAGCGAATATATTGAACCATTTTCCAAAATTTTATACCTAGACCATGCTTTTCCTTCTAAAGTGGTCATAAACATCCTCACGAGACAATCTCTCAGGAAACTGAACCTTAAGATTGCGTACATGCATATGAAACCTAACCAAATGAAGAGCAACATTGTCTTTCTTTTCATCTTTGAATATCAGAAGATCCTCTAACCAATCAACCTTTGGCATAGGATTTGGAAAACCAGGGATATGAGACCGATTCATAGGAGCATACCTGGGATTCATTCTTGCAGTGGAACTCATCTTGAAACTTCATCAAGCTACTGATCTTCTAGCAGTGGAGTGACCTTCCAATTTCTTATTCGATGTGTGGAGTCGCCAAGGTAGTTTTCAGCCTCAAAAACTTTCTGAGCTCTTGCTACCTTCAGAAGTTTAGCTTCTTGATTTTGGGAATGAATAATCTTTAGACTCCCGGCAAACGCACCAAAATTTTATCTCAAAAACAGACCCTGACAAGTTGCTGATCAGGTAGACTTTAAGTAACTCTTTCAAACCTACTTTAGGCTAAGGCTTAGCCTCCTCAACCTGAGAGGGCTCTCTCACAAGATTAAAGATTTGGATAATGAATAAGATGGTTAACTCTATGAAATAAAATGAACAAGTATAAGAGGTTGAAACATAATTAGAAAGTATCCATTTGGCTTATGGAGTCAGATATGCTTCAGTAGTGGCAGTAAGGTTAGCTTTGCATAGAAGTCAGGGCATTCAGAATCCAACATATGTAGAACACAACAAATACATAGAAGGCCAGCTCAGTTTACAAATATATGAAGGAAATTAGAGCACTGTTAGTGATTTCTAAGTAATGACACATTCATAACACTGTAGATAATAGGAAAATACAACACAAGACATTCATCACATCGAATTCCTTTTGATTCCTGAGAAGCAAAGCCAATACTGTATTACTAAGAAACAAAGTCTTTTACATAAAGCCAAATATCAGAGCTTTTCTCAATAAATTTCCAACCCTTAATACATTAGTTCTTCTCCCATATATAGAGTTCATGTATATTCCTTCCTCCAACATGAGGGGAATTCGAATTCCTCCTAATTTGACACCTATTGACACTTAAAACTAACTATTGAATACAAAAGACAACTAACTAGGAGTCCTAGAGACCTAATACAACTAGGAGTGTAACTCCTTATTATGATTACAACAACCTTATCTAAACATTTAAAGCATTCTTTGACTCCTATAACTCCATGAATTTGAATTTGATGGTGCTCATAACCTTCCAGCTGGCTCGTGATGACTCATCCTTTTGCTGTTCCTAGAAACTGGGAGACTGTCCCTTGCTCTGTTCTGGATGAAAAATAGGTCTTGGGATAGAGCTCATAACTTCTCATAAAAAATGTATTTGGAAAAAATGAAGGATTCTTTCGTGAAAAAATCAATGCTGAACAAAAACCTCTCTTGGTTTTTTGAAATATCTTTCCTACCGCCCAGAATGAGTCTTTGAAAAACAGGTGTAAAAATATGCTTGTGAAAAACTGCACCTACAGCAGTTTCGAAACGCAAGTTTGATCATTCATTTCTCTCAAATCATAATGGATTTGAAGAAAGTGGAAGAGGTTTTTGTACTTCAGTATCTTAAGAATTAAAACCTCTTTCACGTTTCAGAGATGAGTTTTTAATTGCTCAGAAACGCTTCTAGAAATTGACTGGTAAAAACGAGAGAAAGTTCCTCCTTTTTTGCTTTTGGTCTCCACAAGGATCTTCTTTGATTACACAGAAATGTATTGAAGTGCCATGTTCTTCATGTGCTGTAGACCTTGTCCATGCACTTGTGTGAAGATAAAACCTCTTTAATGCTGCCTGAAGGATAATGAACAATACTAGCTGTGATCGTTTTTATAACAAATGGTTTATGATTCATATATGCTTTTCCTTTGCTCGTTTGCCCTTGCTGGATTTCTTGTATTGTGTAAAGGATCTTTCTTCAGAAAATCCTTTTCAAAAAGGTTTCCCTTTTGTCCCTCAAAATTGGTCAATCTTCCTCAAAATATGCAGCTACAGTAGTTTCGTAGCGCGCTATGAAATTGCTGTGTATTAGGCATCATCTTCAGCAGCTACGAAACTACTGTGTAATCACAAAACACAGTTTCTAATGCCAAAATTTGACTGTCTTGAGCTTATTTATCTTGTAATGACTCTTCCATATGACATGAGGCTGTTCAAAACTAAATAACTTGACAACATTCTATAAGGTAAACTTCAAAAGGTAGTCTATATCAAAATTTAGGATTACCTTACTTGCCTTGCTTAGCCTTCAAAGAACTCTGATGTATGTAGAACCTGAATTTTCCAAGTGCTTCTTACACATGAAAGGAGCATTAGAATGACCAAGACCAATTCTTCCTTACCTTACCCTTTTGCTTTGAAAAGTTTTCAGTGATAACATGGAATATTATCAAAACTAATAAAAGGATATGAAAGAGTGTATTGTAAGAACCTTGACAAACGCAACCACTGAAACTTGGAATATTGTTTGTAGGAAGAGAAAATTATGTTTATTTTTCCAAACATGTATGTTAGTATATTACAGTTTAATGAATATGTTTTCTTATTATCATATATGGTTTCATGCTTTAACAAAAAATTCGCCAAGACGTCACAATGTTTTATTATTCAGTAAAAGATTTGCCAAGATCTTACAAGATTTTATAATTCAGTGAAAGATTCTCCATCACTTTACAAGATAATATAATCTGGTGAGAGATTCACCAAAAAATTATATTTACATATTATATTTTTGATAAAATCGCCTCCCATTTTTCCTATGTATCATTGGGATTAGCCCATTTATTATACATATAAATTTAGGGTGGTTCTTAAAATTTTCCTTGCATTAAAGCTTAACTCGTATACTTGTATATAGTTACTTGAATCTTGTAGTACTGGTAAGTTGGATGCTCTTGCTAACACTCTACAAAAACCTTGACCTTTTACAATTTTAGCTGGTCTGATTTTGATGTCATATTCTTGCAATGTCGTTACCCAATTTGCTCTCTTTTCACCTACATCCCTTTGTGTTAACATATTTCTCACTGCCGAGAATGGTACTACTACCTTTGTGTGGGTTTTGAGGAGGAAGGGTCTGAAATGCTTTATGGATTTGAAAATAGCAAAGGCTTGTTTTTCGACATCTGAATAGTTCAATTCAGACCCCTTTAAATTGGAGCTAAAGAGAGAAATTGGTGCTTTGGCTTTATCATCATTGACCTGTGTTAATATAGCTGCATATGATTTCTCGGAAGAGAAAGTATATAAAATGGAATTATTAGAAACATTTGGATTTTCCAAAGAGGGAGAATTTATGATTGCTTGTTTAATCAAATCAAAGGCTTCATGCTCTGTGTGTCCCCATTTAAAAAGATATTTTTTCTTAATCATGGATTGAAGAGGTAAAACAATTCATGAAAAGTCAGGGACAAATATTTTAACAAAATTTATTTGCCCTAGGAAAGATTTCATAGACCTTTTGTTATGAGGTAAAGGAATTTCAGAAATTTCTCTTATTCTATCAGGGTCAGTGTGAATCCCTTCTTTGGATACAATGAATCCAAGGAGTTTTCCATCACTTAAAGCAAAGAAATATTTCTTGGGATTAAGAAAAATTCTGTACTTTTGACAATGTTCAAAGATTTGTTTTAAATCTCTCAGATGATTATTTCATTTTTTGGAGTATACAGTTATATCATCTAAATAGATTACAACTGATTTGTTTACCAAACCTTTGAAATCTATATCCATGGCTCTTTGGAACGTTTCACCAACATTGATTAATCCAAATGGTGTCTTTTGATAGGTGTAGGTACCTCATTTGGTACTAAATGTAGTTTTTAGCCAGTCATCTGGATGTACTAGAATTTGGTTATAACCTGAAAATCCATCTAGGAAAGACATTAGTTCTGATCCTACAACTGATTGCAATATCTGTTCCATAGGAGGAAATGGAAAGTTGTCCTTTTGACAAGATTTATTAAGATTGCAGAAGTCTATACATATTCGAATATCACCATTCTTTTTTCTGACTGGGACAAGGTTGGACACCCACCTGGAATGTCTGACCAGGAAAATAATCTTGGATTTTAGTAGTTTATTCAGTTCAGACTTAATCTGATTTTCTAAATTGGAATGAATCTTTCTCAATTTCTGCTGCACATGTTTTTCATCAGATGTCATGGGGATGGTATGTTGAATTATAGAAGTGTCGTATGTTTTAAGATATTCACAGTTCCAAGCAAAGACATTCTTATATTTCTTCAACAATTGTACAAAGGCTAATTTTTCATTTGATGTAAGTCCAAAACCTAGATTGATATTTTGAGGTTTAAGGTCAGTTTCTAGATTAACCAATCCAAACCTTAGAGTTGAACTCTGAAGTTTTGAGCTGGTTGGTCTATTGAATCTGTCCTTAAGGTCATATAAGTATTCCAGCTTAACAATAGACTTAGGTATAACATTCATTGTTGTGTCTTTCTTAAGTTGGTTGTCATGTTGATCTTCATCAATTATCTGGTCATCATAAGAACCTTCTGATTTCAAAAAGCTTATTATATTCGAATCGTTATTAAAGACTCGTCAATTGATGACATTGTCAGGAATAGAAGGCCTAAAAATAAATTCAATAGAAAATCGATCGAGACTGTAATCTCCTAGTGGAATGAGCTTGGAGGCCAAATTAGCCAAAAGGTCAGCGCTTGCGTTTTGGAGTCTGGGGATAGGGGAATATTAAACACTGTAAAGTGAGAAGTGAGATCCTGGAATAATGATTCATAATGTTTCAAATGTCCAGACAAATAGTGTATAGTATTTCTTACTTGTTTTATCACAATTTCTGAATCCCCAAACACTTGTAGGTATTTGATATTAAGGCTAATGGCTTTATACAAGCCTTGAACTAACGCTTCATATTCAGCAGTGTTGTTTGCGAAATCAAATTCATGTTTGCATGCTAACATAGTTTTTTCCCCTTCTGGGCTAATTAATATGCATCTTTCTCTTGCTCCATCATTGGATTTAGATCCGTGAAAAAATAATTTCCAAAATAAAGAGCTAACTATATGTTTATCTACAAAATTTATACACTTAGAAGTATCTATTTGAGAAAAAGTTTTCAACTTGCAATACAACAGAATTTTCCAAGAAAGGTGAAGTATTTGCATTGAAATTTCCTAGAAATGATTCAACTGAGTAGTTTCCGATGATATTGCTACAATATTTGATTGGTTCATTCTCTCCTTCTAATTTTGTAGCAATATACTTTTGATGCTTTTCGCGATCAACCCTTATTTGATTTGGCTTGCCATTATAGGGAAGCCACATGTGAGACCAGTCAGTCGCAAAATAACCATTGCGTTTCTCTGACCATTCTCTATTAAGGATTAAGCCATAGAACTTAGGAATATCAGCTACAAGAATGTCAATGACTTGACATACTTTAGGGTTCAATGAAAGTCTAATGGTAACTTGATTAAGTTCCCCTATTACTTCGACTTGGGATCGGTCTAACTGCACAATGCGCACAACGGATTTTTGAGGCTGAACATTCAATTTCACGCAAACTATTCTTGGTAAAATATTAGATGAAACTTCAGATTCAACTAAACAGTTGTGTATATTTTTGTTGAAAATTTCGAAAGTCAACAAAATTGGAGGAGTATGGGATTTAGATCTTCCTCCAATTAGAGCAATATTGGTAGGATCGATTCTGTCTAATGAAGTATTAAGGGGCCTTCCTATTTCTTGGGTTGCTTGTGAGAGTACGATGGTAGGAAGAGGCGAAGTAGGGACTGTTTTGAGTTCTTTGAGTAGCAGCTTCTGTTGATGTTTCAACTTGCTAAGCTCATTAAAGGCAATGTTCGCCCTAGTCTTTTTCGTATCATCCACAATGTTGTATTCCATTTCATCGGATACTATCATAGTCTTGGCTGGAGGTGAAGAATTTGATTGAAGAGGAGCAGTTTGGGTAGATTTGGATGGAGACTTCTTACCTGTTGTTTTATCCTTGGGAGCCGGAGTTGATACCTTCTGCTTTGGATTTGTTTGAGGTGAATCAACAAAGCCTCTACTTCGGGTTGCAATAGGCAGGGCTTCTTGTGTTTCTTCATTGGGAAGGATAAAATCCGACATCCCTTGTAACTCAACCACTTCCTCATCATCTATTTTTTCTTCAGTTGTTGAGACTTCATCTTCCTCTCCATTCGATTAACAGGGGAATTCCTTTTATATGGTTTGAAATATTTCTTTGGGGAAGTCTTTGCTACTTGTTTCTTGGTGTCAACCATTTCGTTAGACATGGTTTTGAGGACCTTTTCTAAACCTTCAAGATCAAAAGGATCTTTAGGTGCTTTTTTTTGGATTCATCCCTAATAGTCACTTTCTTGGATTTTCGTTCTTCTAAAGCATTCTTCTTATCTAAGGCTAAAATTAGTTTTTCTACAACTATTACTTCTTTCATGTTTTCTGCCAAAGTTGGTTTTGCATCCATATTGACAAAAATAGATGTGTTCAAAGGGAGAGAAGAAATGTACCACTCATTTTGGATTTCATTGCTGGGCTTGGATGCCATTGGTATTTTATTCAATAAGTTATGAAAGCGAGATTTGAAGTCTTTAATTGGTTCCTTAGGTTCAACTTTCAAATTGGAGAGATAATTGATTAGGGTAGTTGTGGATCTATCATCTCCAATGTTAGTTAGGAACTGCTCTTGAAAGGCATCCCAACTATTTATAGAACTTGATGGTAATGATAAGTACCATGATCCTGCTGATCCTTGTAAAGTATAAGGAAATAATATTACAACTGAATCTTCTCCTACTACTGCATTTAAATTAATAGACAACATAAAATTGTTGATATGTTCCTCAGCTAGTAGGCCATTATCAGGATTGAACTTTGGTAGCAATTTTTCGGGATGAGCTCGTAATGGATCTAAAGGTACTGCCATTCTTACAGCTCCTGGATTTGTCCATGGCCTTGGAGTATTTTGAGCCATTGTTGGTGTCTGCGTAGAAGAAGATGTTCCAGTGATTGGGTAGAGGAGGGTTGAGTTCCAGTACCTGTGTGAATCACAATATGGAGTTGTGAGGTGGTGGATTGATCTTGTGATGAAATGGATGGAATGAATGAAGATGATTGAGGGGATGATGGAAGAAACTCATTATGAGATTCATATGGTGTCTTCTTAGCTCTCTTATGGCTTGGTAGAGGGAATTCAAATGGGGGAATCCCAAACTTTTCACTATGTGCTCTAGCTAACCGTTGAGATGAGGGAAACTGAGAAATAACACTATCTTGGGATAACTCAGATTCTTCTTCAGATATAGAAATCCCTTGTAACTTATGAATTAGAGATTGGACTTCAGGGGTTTCTATAGAAGAATAACGATCTAGTTTCTGTGGAATATTAGCAGTGGGTTCTGAGAGTGTGTTTAAAACTTCTCGCTTAAGATTCCGAGATTTAGAATGCGATCATGAAGTTGGAGGTGAGGGTGAGGGGGTTTTACTCTTAGAATGGTCTGCTGGTTTGAATTTACTTGCCATTCATAGTTCAGGCCCTCCTTCTAGTGCCAAAAATGTTGAAGCCTCGAAAATCGTTGCTATAACATGGGGGAAAGCCACCTGGTCCAGACCTTGGTTCAAAGATCCTTTTCTATTTGGTGTAGTGGCTTCGACTGGGGGTAATGGGACCAGTTTCCCAAAAAGAGATTTTGGTAGTGTTGATGGGGTGATATATGATGTAACAGGGGAATTATTTAACTAAGTGCAATCTAATATAAACAACTAATCACATACATATATCCTAGTTTTAAACATTATCTAACTATAAATATACCCGGGAATAAAAGAAAGATATGCGATCTACAATAATGTCCTATAGCAATTGGTAATAAAGATCATTCAACTGTAATAAGAGATGAAATTGTTTTAACAATAATCATTTTCAATAAATAGTTATCCATAACGATTGTGAGAGATATATCGCATATAGAATCGTTCACATATTCAACAGGAAATTAAAGCCAACACCATACAAAAGTGCAATAATGCTAACCGAAATTCAAACTGTCATACATAAAGAAATTGAAGAAAAGTTATTATCTGATACATAAATAAAACAATATCACAAGATAAAAGTACCATTTGTAATAAGTTCTGCTCATGTGTTTTAGCAATATCGATGTAATTCCAACCAATTCAACATCATCTAAGAGTCCAAAAGTGCAATTTTAGTAGAACATGCCAGCTATAAAGAAAATAGATCCTGTTCCATTTATTCTACCAGAACCTCCTCAAAGGTACAGAAGTGCATGTTTTGAAGAATGTTTCTGATAAAATTTCTGGATCTCTCTCTAAATGCATGAGAGGGGCTTAAATAATAAAATTGTAGGTGGAAAAATAGATTATTAAAAAAATAGCTGAGGAGGTTTAAACAACCTTCCTCAGCCTGTTCGTTCGCTGAGGTTTACTCTACTACTTTTTATATAGTTCCAGCTGTGTCTTTATCAGACTCTTTTTTTTTGACTACCCCAATTCTAGGACTGTTTCTTTGAGTGTTGTAACTCATGGGTAGACTTCTCCTGGGACTTTTCTATGCAATTATCTTTAGAATTTTCTCTGGAGGTTTCCTCTAGGCTTACACTGGGAGTTGGTTCCCTTATTGGTTCAATCTGTAGCAGGTCCAATGGGACTTGTAATAATCTCCTCTCTCTGTATTCGTGGAAGGCCTTAAGATCATCTGGGGCAAAAAGTAGTGAATCCATATGATTTACTTCCAAAAATGTCTCTTTTTGTAGGAAGAGGTCATCGAATGCATCTTCCCTATGGGTGAATATTTTCACTTTCACCATAGTAGTGAAGTCTTTGGCAGTGCCATTTGGGTCGTACTGTCTTCGTGGAAATGTAGCCAATTTTAGAGATTTCATAATATTTAATTCATTGCATGCATGTCCAAAATTGTGTAGTGCAAATGCACCACATTGCAATGAAAATGTAGGCCAAATGGCCTTTTTCTATTCCTTCAATCCTTTGCTCAGCCCACCTTCTCCTGCTGTTTGGTAGGCTATCTCCCTATCCATTAACTTATTAGGGACATAGTATGGGAGGACATGCGGTGAAGAAATGCTCCCGAATACTCTGATATATGTAAATGTCTCCTCCCCAAACCATCTGGCTACATGTAGGATATCTACTTCAGCTTCTCTAGAAAATCTAGGGCATTCTTGTTGTAGACCTGTTTATGAATAGGCAACATAACTCCTTGAAAAATTCTATAAAAATGGGGGTGAAACTGAGACTCGCACATATTATTATGATATATATGAATGGGAAGTGGGTCTTTCACAGTCCACTTCCATCCCATGATAGGAAATTTGGAACCAAAATAGATAGCATCCATTATATAGGTACTCATGAAAAATGGAGGGTAAACCCTAGAAGGGATACTCCTCTTTCTCCTATACTCTGTTATGGCTTTCATCAAATTATCAGACAAAATCTGGGCCCAATTCATTATTGTTGTATTTATGGTTTCATCTAGTAATGACAACTATTGTGGGTAAAATTAGGTACTATCAGGATTGTTGAACATTCTAAATAGCATGGCTGCTGCAAAACTATGAGGGGGAGATATAGATGTTGTAGAATACATACCTGATTTATCATTTTTGATATTGCCTTCATTTTTCATCTAGGTTCGCGTAACATCTGCTGGGTCTTCATTCTCCTTAGCAAATTTCTCGAGGAACTGTTTGTTGTATAACTTTTGTGGCTCTAGCAGATTGTACATAAGTCACAGGTTGTCTAGTGAAAAAGATCCCATAACCTCTTGCTTTCTATTCTTAAATTCTATGTCTGAGACATCCACCTGATCAATTGTCCACTTGACCATATTTGTATATGAAATTATCTTTGGTCTCGCGGTTATGCGATGCAGAAATGAACACGCCTTCTTGAAGATGGAGGCGTTTGAGGAAGCATGACCATCGATTGTGGCCTTTGTTACCACAGTTCTTGGGTGCTCTTCTTCTAATAAATCATACATGGTTTCCTATGTAGAGGTTCCTCTATTTATGCTATATGTAGTATCATAGAATAAGGGAGTCATTTCTGATTTCTTAGACGTGGCTACCTTGCCCCTCTTTTCCATTGCTCCCAATGACTCTTTCTCTGGATTTTTCCTGAAAATGGAGCAAAACAGAAGATATCAGATATAGAGAGATAAGAATGAACCTAAGAATGAATAATGCAGATAAAGTTGAAAAGGTGACAAGAAAGGAGTTTTTATTTGAACATAGTGAGAAGATATCGTATCATGTTGAACTGTCTTTCAAACGTAAATTATATTAACCCTTACTAAATGCCCACTAATGGTTCCTTATCCCTAGCTTTATTGCTCATTAATGCTTTGCATCGTAAGTCGAGGAAGAAATTTTTAGGGTGGCGAGCCATTAAACTGTGAAAATGCCAATTTTGCGATTGTGATGCAATATCGCAAATTGCATTATCGCATTGTGCTTATTGCACTTTCTTTAATGTTTCTTTAGTTTCTGCAAGATGCGAAATGTAGGCTGCTCATTATCGGTTTCAAAGCATAGCTTATTTGTTAGGATTTTCTATGTAAATCCATTTTTCCTTAAGTAGCGGACTTCAGTGCTTGTTTATAACATATTTCAGAATAGGGTCTGGGTCTTCAACTGCATTTTGCAATATTAGATGATGATAATACTTCGGGCTCCTCGTAAGTGTTTTTTTTTTTTTTAACATAATCAATTATTGTATTAATAACTGAAAAAAAGATGGGAGTCACGACTCCTGAGGTACATTAAGTGCTGAGGGCAACCAGGATCAGTGGAGTTACAAAACAGATATCTCTCCTTGATCCTTCTCCTACTTGTTCTGTCTTTGAGGACTTCTAAACTACTGTAGACTCTTACATATTGGAGTAGCAAAAACTGACATTTACAAATCATTTCTAATCTATGTTAATATGGCTGATGTGCCTTGCTGTAGATTCCTCCGGTTTTTCATCCCTGTCTATTTGCTTAGTGCTTGAGGAGCTTGGGGCTGCATTGTTGCGTTTGTCCATCATATATTTCAGAATCGTTATTGTTGTAGGGAAAAGTATCCGACTCGGATGACCCTATCCCACTCTAAGGGTGATAGTACCTCAGCAACAACTGTAAAGAAAACTACTTAAGGTTTACTTCTTTATGAAAGCAAAAGAGAGTGGATAAATGCACTAACCGTTGCCTTGCGCTTAATGTCGAATTCAAACTCTTCTCTATGGCCGCTTGCTCCCAGCTCTTTTCTCTTTTGCCGGCCCAGCTACAATGAGATCTTGCAAAATGACAAAGAAGGAGACTACAAGAGGCATGCAATCATAACTGATTCACGGATTAGCATAAACCAAATATACAATTATCACAAAACATCATTGGAACAAATGCATATAGAAGAACCTCAATAGCTTTTATTAATGAAGAAGTAAAGGTTCTGAGAGTGTTACAACCATTGAAGGTCCTAATCCAGCAACACCTCCCAGCAGAAAGAATTTCTCCTCTTCACCTCCCTCAAGCAATCACCCAATAGCTCTATAGTGAAACCAACAGCATAGCATTACTTTGCCCAAAATTCCAGCCTCCTGAGCTCATAGGAGAGAGCTCAATATATAGATGAATTGAGAAAGGATGAGTCAGCTTGCAACTGATGTGTAGCTGCCTTGTGTCCTCTCTCTCTTCAGTTGATCTTCAGTTCTTGAGTCCACTTGGAGAACCTTGCTTCCACTTGGAGAAACAGAGCCTCTGACTCATCACAAGGCGAAATCCCTGATCCAAGTGTCATTTTTGGAAGATTCCAGAGCAATGACTCAGTGTGCCACTTGTCCCATCTCGCTCAGCACAGGTGGCCTTTGTTCTACCTGCTTTGCAACGCAGGTACACCATGGAGGAGTTGAGTTTCAGCACAGAAGCCTAGTGGAGCACCTGCTTTGATTTCAGGATTGCTTGTTTTTGAGTGTTTTCAGGTGGAGAACTGATCCGAGAGCTGTTGGTTAGCTGACCTTGTTCCTCTAGGGGTAGGAACATCATGTTTAGGGACTTTGGATCCCTTGGATTATTGACAATTCATGCCTGATGTTGCCAGGCACAAAATTTCTATAACAGGTGCCCCCTAAAGTATGAGGTCGTTTATCGGGTGAAATGCTTTATTAGGAGGATCTGAAGTTCATTCAATCTGCTGAGAAGTGTCCTGTAATAAGATACAATACAATACATTATTTTTCATTCTTTTTCATGATCTAGCTGAGGCGGGCATTCCCATGCTCAGCTTTATAAATTCATTTTGGTACATAGCACAGACGATCGTCTGATGATAGACTAATAATTCTCTGCTGAAATTATCATCCTTTGAGAAGGATGATCATCTGCTGCAATGATGTACATATCAAATGTCTTTATGTCCTGAATATATATCGCAGCCCGGATGGATGAAACTAGATCCGGGGTCTTCAATCTCTTCCGATCTTCACTCGATGTACAAGTCGATCCATGTGAGAATTTTTTGAAGTCGAACATGGAAAGACATCGCTTGATTACCGGTCAATGATGTAAACCGTTAACAAGCGCGAGAGGAATCACCGATAAGGATGATGACCCTCAAGGTACGGCAGTACAATTCACATGATGGGAATAAAGGACTTGGCGTCGACCACCATGCAAAATCTTCTGGTCGAAGGTCATTGACGTATACCTGTCGCCGGAAGTGAGAAACTTGCCATTGAGGCATGCAAGTTTCAAAGTACTGAAGGGGTTGTTCCTAGATCAACTCCTTGGATAATGAGCTGATGTCGACAAGGAGCGATCCGTCAAAGGAGGGCCTTAATGAATCCCACATCAGTGACACGGAACGGAGCTAGTGATTGTGATGAGGTGAAAACAAACTGTGATGTATGATTCAGGGTGGCGGTCATGAAATGGATGAAGGACAATGTATGGCAGTGGATGGGACACGGTTGACTCTTTGCAGAACAACATCTCTTGAACATATAACGACACTGATGTGATGGATTGGTAGCATTACCCCAAATGTGGATGGTGTGGCGAGGACCATGGTGATGAGACCGGTGAATGAAACAACCCAACCCGATGTGATACGGAGGACAAAGTGTCATGTTCAAGAGCGACTTGCTACCATTAAAGCTGTGAGGTTCTCCCAATTTTTCCCCAGTCATTGCTGACCAGTACCTCTTTATTTTTATCAAGCTTGAGGAGGATAACATATGCTTGTTCTATAACCTGCCCTTCGGGCAAGCCCATCGCTATGTTTTAACGAGCCTAGCGATAGGGAAACTCGTTCTCGTCTAAAGACAAGTTTGTCGCTATTTAATGAATTTAACGAGTCTAACGACAAGGATAACTCGGTCCTTTTCATTTTTAGAGAGTCTGAAAAGGTACATAAAGTCAACTCCAAAATTCCTTTTTCGTCATCTAATCCCTTAGGTCCGAAAAAGTATAAAACAATACAGAAGGGATGAATTTTCGATTGCTTTAACGAGCCGAACAAAACAAGTGCTCGATCTTTTTGTGCAATAATCCCTCAGGTCCAAAAAGATTAAAATCTAGAGGAGGGATAGCTTTCCGGTCGCTTTAACGAGCTGAAAGGCCAAAACTCGGCAAACTTTTCATTTTTTACGAGTCAGTGAAAAGAGCTCAAAGAAGACTCGTCTTTTGAGGAACGAGTGATGAACAGGGCAGCAGCAGATTCCAGGTACAGGTTGGAATTTTCCAATCACGGCAGTGTCACAAGGATGGCTAAGTGAAATCACTCTTCGCAGCTGTTCCTCAAAATGGGTAAACAAACATATGGAGATGAACGATTGGCCAAATGAACGGATGGAGGTGAGACTGCAAGAACACGACCAAGGGCTTTAATATGGCTGTCAAAGGTTACATTTACCAAGGTTATTTACCGGTTCATTTTTTCTGAGTGAGCTTGAACTCTAGGGGAAGATTGCTCACAACTTATGTTTATTTTTTAACGAGCATGAACTATGTGCTAAAACTGCTCGGATCTTGCGTTTATTTTTTAACGAGCATGAACTGTGCCAAAACTGCTCGTTTTTATGCATGCCCCCAGCATCATAATGACGCATGTCAAAGGAGGGTGCCCCCCAAGCTTCATTGCATTCAACTTGGTGGTTGGAATGAAGGTTTACCTTTGAATTTTGAAAAGGGGATTTGTTTCATTTTTTAATGAGGTTGACATAGTAAAAGAACTATCCTCATGACTCCTTGTTTCATTTTTTAACGAGGTTGACACGAGATAAGAACCGTCCTCGGGGCCTACTGTATTTACAGTATTTCCATTAGGGCGACGATCCATGCTGACAAAATATTTAGGAATCTTCTGAATCCGTTGGATATAGAAGATTTCATATTGTAGGTTTCCACTGTGGCTACTTCCGCCAGATTACTTGCCGGCGGTAGGGCAAAAGTACCCATTAAGGCAGGGTCTTTTAGGAGACCTACTCCGATATTTTGGAGTGATTGATTACTTTCATGGATCATTGCACTGCTTCCCGTAACTTGAGAACTGTTGGGGAGAAATGTTTGTTGGTCAACGATTGTAATTTTTCCTTGAAAAGGAAATACAATTCTCCTGTAGTAGGTCGACACAACTACAGCCATGGCATATATCCAAGGCCTTCCCAGTAGGATGTTGTAATCGAGGTTTCCGTCGATTACTTCCACATCAACTTCTACTGTTTTGCCCCCCAGTTCAACTTGCAAGTTATTTAAAATCCCGTATGGAGTGTATGATCGTCCATCAAATGCTTTTAACGTCGTTGACGATTTCGACAAGGGTGGTGAGCCTAAATTTTTCCAGCAACTCATCGACATAAGACATGTAGTTGCCCCTTCATCAATAATTGTTCGATGAACAGTTTTGTTGAGGGCTTTCACTTGAATAAGGAAAGCTAGTTGAGCTGGTATCTGAGGGTCATATCCTTTATGATCAAAGGTCACAAGATTGGAATCCATTGGGCCAATCCCACCTATGGCTGATAATAAAGCTTGCTCTTGGGAGGTGCATTTTTGCGCTACCTCAAGTGTCGACATAGCGGACGACGATTGGGTCAGGTCCTCTATTATATTGTAATCCTGTGTTATTTTTTCACGAGGATTAAATGTCGATTTGTGTACTACTCCCTTTGGCGACTTTATCATTGGTTTAGGAACGATGGGTGGCACAACTTTGGTCAGAGTTGTTGTTGAACTACTAGGTTGTTTATTTGCCTTTTTGTTCAACTGCTTTGGATTCCTGTGATCTTTATTCCTTGTCAAAGCATTATTTTGCTGCTTTGAGGTGGACAACATAAGCACTTGGGATCGGGAAGCATTTTGATTAGCAACCAGATTTTGTCTTGGACTAGGAAACGGATCAGTCAATACTGCTGGGGTTTTTGAACTCTTGAAGAGTTTCTTAACTTCAGCTATATGAGGACAATCTTTCGTCCAATGATCCTCATCGCATATATGACACCCTGTCGGGGGTTTCCCTTTCCTTTTCTTTTTCTTCTTGCCCCCTGGTTGCTTCAGTTGTTTGCCCTTGTCGGTCGACATGGCATTTACTTCTGAGGCAAGAAGTTCCTCATTTGCATTTTGACTAGAAATTTTGCGTTTGCCAGTCACGCCATTGCTGGCGTGAGAGTCAGTATTCGATTTAGGAGGGGGAGGAATTGAAAATTCAGGTCTGGGGGCGTCAGGTATTTTGTCGTAGAGCGTGCCAGACTGAGTATATACTAAGTCCAGATATTGAGCACGAGCAATGACCTGCTCCTCTGTTACGACTCCCCCCTTGGCCACATCTTCCGTTATAGCCGGAAGTAATGACTTTACAAACCATTCAGCTAACAGCTGATCGAGAACATAAGTTTTCACCATCCTACGACGACGTCGCCACTCATGTATATGATCAGATATGTGAGTGGCCGTTGTCTGTTTGAAGTTGGTAAGGAGTTCTGTTCCCATTTCATACCTTATCGGTAATTGAAAATGGGTTAAGAAAGTCGTGGCTAAGGAGCTGAAATTGTCGAAAGAGGCTCTTGGCAATTCAATGTACCATTTAGCCGCTGGACCTGTCAATGTCCTCTGGAAGAGGCGAAGTCTTATCGAATCATCGTTTAGAGTGTTCGATGAACACCACAGATGAAAAGTCATGACGTGATTCGACGGGTCTTCACCTGGATTTCCATTGAATTTAGGAATGTCCGATGGAAGTTTATGCGGAATCGCTGGCCACCAAGGGGCATAAGCAATTGGATCATTCGTCAGCCGGTTTAGATCTGGCAATTCTAGAGTTGCTACAAAGGGCAACTGTTGGTTCAGGTTAGGCGAAGCATATCCAGGATAAGATGGTATTGCCTGAGCAATGGGTCTTTGCAGACCAGCATAGTGCTGACAACTTTGACAAAGTTGATGGGCATAACCATTATAGCATGGTTGCCCATTACTTACAAAGACTTGTTGCTCAGGTCCTTGATATGATTGCTGGAATGGCGGTTGTTGAGATTGAACCAGCTCTGGTTGTTGGACCATTTGCTGTTGACCAATACTGGATGATTGACCAAGATGAGGAGTCACAGTACTTGTTCGAGCCTGAGTCGCTCCAGATAAGGAGGCACTACCCTGAGATTGTGATTGAGCCGCCGAGACAAGAGGTTGTTGTATTACAACAGGTAGCGCTTGTACTTGCGACGCATTCGCCGTAGCAGGTGTGGTGGGAATATTCGACACAGGGTGTACTGGTTGCATTGAATATGCAACTCCTGATTGTTGAGGAAGTATTGGTACCCAACCGCTAGATGTGATTCCAGTTTGACCTGAACTTTGTTGTAAACTCCCACATGGTTGTTCTCCGGGAGGGAACAATGAAAGAGCATACTGCCCTCCACATGGTAGAAATCCAGTACTTAAAGGGTAAATTGGCCTTTGAAGACACATTGGATCAATTTGTTGAGTTTCAACATAAGAAGTACCAGATGATAATCCGGATGAAGAAATAGGAACTAACCATATTGTTGTCCCTGATGGGACTCCGGCTTGTTGTTGGCAATTTGCCGGGACAGATGGTATACCAGCAAACATCGTTGGTGTGGCAGTAGGAGGCTCTGCTGTTGCTGTGTCGGACGACACAGTCCTAGATGTTGACGGTTGTTCAGACATTTTGAGTCTATCCAAAAGATTTTAGCGATTCTACAAGAACTTACGATGCCAAAAGACTAACTTCGAAGATCAACGCAGGAATAGGAGGTGATTATGTTCCGATTTAAAATAAATTTTATTAACGACGCTTTAGACACAACTTTGCTTTTTCATGTTTTAAGAGTCGAGAAAAAGCTAAAGATGACTCTAGTTGCCTTCGATGTTTTAACGAGCCCGAAGTGACAAATGCTCGGATGGACTTTTTCAGTTATAGAGTTTGAAAAAGGCCAAAAGAAACTTCTCTGGAGTTCTAGGCAGAGGGTGTGCCAAACTTTTCGCGAAACCACAGAATACGTTTTACGGTACGGGTGGTCGATCTTCGTGAATGCTGTGTTCACTGCATCGCGATCAGTAGGGCGGCCGACACGGCTTCCTATGGATAAAGGATAATTGCCTATAGGGGTCTCCCAATATATACGCGACGGTACATGGGAGCAAAAGTCCGTATTAGTGCCACCGACTCTCAGGAGGAATCACCCACCTTCGTAGAGATCGACAGTCACTATGTTTAACGACGCCGGAACACGTCTCTACCTAGACCTCTATGTGTTTGCGTTATGTTACAAAGCGTTGTTATGTAAATTGGATTTATTTTAATGTTGATCTTGCTTAGCAATTTGCCTTTAAGGATCACCACGAGATGTATGTAACAAATTCCTGAATGCAGTCTAAGATGAGAAGCAAACTTTTCAATCTTTCAACTTTGAAAATCTTAACTACTGAGGGAGAAGAAAGGCAAATCTTTTCTCACAGATCATGGAGCACACACTAATGCAAATTTTTCCTAAATCGTCATGCAAACAGTCAAATGCAAAATGCACAATGCATGTATTTTCTTTTCCCTTTCTTAATGTAGATGGGTTACAAAAAGAAAGTTGTTATATAACTTTGATTTCGATTTCAAGCGAAAACAAACAAGTTTGTCCAAAATCAAAAGACACCTTAAGATTTACTTGCTTAATCACTGGAAATGCATGAAATCAAACCATAATGACGAAAGTAAAATGACTAATCAGCTATGGACAGCAAACAAGCTAACTCTTTAGACCAGCAAAATGCCTAACACAGGTTCAGATCTAAGAGGCCAAAAGCAAGACTAGTTTACTCTTCGTTATGGGAAATTGTAAATGAGTAAGAAATACAAAGAACAAGTACAATTTCGTTATATAACAAAGGCGGAATGATGGCAAGTAATGTTGGTTTCAGAACAGGTGCAAGACTGGTAACTGGCAGCCAAATCTATAGTGAAAACAGGCAAGAGAAAAGGAGGAAACCCCAACAGCACTAGGCAAAATTGGGCCAACGCAGGTGTTGCACAGCCAGTCTGGCTCTCAGCGCAGGTAGCCCCTTCGGGACCTGCATTGCAAATCAGGTAGCCTGTGTACTACCTGCTTTGGAAAACGAAAGTTGCGTTTTCACAGTTTCCGGGTTACAATTTTCTCAAAAATGCACAGTTTTTGCTCAAATCAGAAGCAATCAGTCAAGCACACTCAAAGGGATGATTAGGAGGATGAAAAGCTATCACTAAGAGCTTACAAGTATCCTTGTAGATCAGCTCTTCAAATCATGAACATGCTCAGAAATGAGCTAGAGTAGCTGCCCTCTACTTCGCTTTTGATATAGTCAAAAGCTTTTCGATTTGGTACCCTTTTGTTCAGGAAATGAATAGCAAAATATTACAAACAATCAAACAGATACGATCCCCAGCGGAGTCGCCAGTTTGTTGTAGGGAAAAGTATCCGACTCGGATGACCCTATCCCACTCTAAGGGTGATAGTACCTCAGCAACAACTGTAAAGAAAACTACTTAAGGTTTACTTCTTTATGAAAGCAAAAGAGAGTGGATAAATGCACTAACCGTTGCCTTGCGCTTAATGTCGAATTCAAACTCTTCTCTATGGCCGCTTGCTCCCAGCTCTTTGCTCTTTTGCCGGCCCAGCTACAATGAGATCCTGCAAAATGACAAAGAAGGAGACTACAAGAGGCATGCAATCATAACTGATTCACGGATTAGCATAAACCAAATATACAATTATCACAAAACATCATTGGAACAAATGCATATAGAAGAACCTCAATAGCTTTTATTAATGGAGAAGTAAAGGTTCTGAGAGTGTTACAACCATTGAAGGTCCTAATCCAGCAACACCTCCCAGCAGAAAGAATTTCTCCTCTTCACCTCCCTCAAGCAATCACCCAATAGCTCTATAGTGAAACCAACAACATAGCATTACTTTGCCCAAAATTCCAGCCTCCTGAGCTCATAGGAGAGAGCTCAATATATAGATGAATTGAGAAAGGATGAGTCAGCTTGCAACTGATGTGTAGCTGCCTTGTGTCCTCTCTCTCTTCAGTTGATCTTCAGTTCTTGAGTCCACTTGGAGAACCTTGCTTCCACTTGGAGAAACAGAGCCTCTGACTCATCACAAGGCGAAATCCCTGATCCAAGTGTCATTTTTGGAAGATTCCAGAGCAATGACTCAGTGTGCCACTTGTCCCATCTCGCTCAGCGCAGGTGGCCTTTGTTCTACCTGCTTTGCAACGCAGGTACACCATGGAGGAGTTGAGTTTCAGCGCAGAAGCCTAGTGGAGCACCTGCTTTGATTTCAGGATTGCTTGTTTTTGAGTGTTTTCAGGTGGAGAACTGATCTGAGAGCTGTTGGTTAGCTGACCTTGTTCCTCTAGGGGTAGGAACATCATGTTTAGGGACTTTGGATCCCTTGGATTATTGACAATTCATGCCTGATGCTGCCAGGCACAAAATTGTCTATAACAGTTATGGACTCTTCCGCATGGCTACACCTGTTTGACAAATGGTTGAACTGTTGATGAAGAGAAGAAACCCTGTGTAAGAAGAGATCAATTTCTGCTCGGTATTTGTCATTAATGATGCGATTCTGGTCATTGATTCTTGCTTCCAAAATCCTCTGTTGATTGTCTAAGATATGTTGTTGGGCTCTGATTTCTTCCAGCTCAGCTTGCAGGTCCAAGTAGTGCAAACAATCCTCATTGTGAGCCATAGCTGATGCTGAGGGAGGGGAAAATAGAGGGCGGATGGGGGAAAAGAGGTACTGCCTATGGATTCGGTCAACAACGCAGGGAGCATAAATCTTCCAGGTTACAATGGTAGGAGAAGAAAATCGGATAACGATGCAGCTAGAAGACTGGTAGATCCACTTGGAACCATAGATGGGAATGTATAGCTATGATGAGTCATAGAGAGGAGTAATCAGGGGGTAGAGTGCAGTGATAAAGAGAGGGGAGGGAGGATATAAGGAGAGGCGGGAGGGGCGAGATCCGGTCACGAGAAAAGAGAGGGAGTCCAGAGAGATGCACGGAAAGGTCAGAGAACTGTCTAGTGAAGCCCGAGGAACAGGATTGATAAGATAGAGACCGGCATGGTTATTGAGATTGAGAAGAATTTGGAGAGGATAATATCTTTGCCATATCCCTATGCGGATAGAAATTTTGCTGAAGGCCCGATAGGTTTTATTCCAATCCTTTTTGTCAGTACTGTCTGATTTGGTGCGGAAAGGCTTGACTCGGATCATGGAAAGGGCTGATGGATATCCTCAGCCTTGCAACACAAACTGCCTACTGTCCTTTCACACGCTCAGTTGGCATATCCATTGGCCTGCTTGTTGAGATTACGAAGGATATGGAAGTACTGCAAGTTATCCATTGCCTAATGCAGCAATTGATTTTGCCTGGTGACTTGCTGGAGGAGGGTGTTAGGCGATTCTTTCTGGTGGACCATGAGGCAGATGACAACAGAAGAATCTCCTAAGATCCTTGCTGAATTTATCCCCAATTTTCTTAGCTGAGTTAGTCCTTGAAACAGGTAACGCTTCCGCTCTATTGTTCGAGACCTTCCCTAGGCCCCATTCATAGTGAAGAATGCATTCCCCATTAGCGTTGATGATCAGTCCCCCTGCTCCGGTTGTTCCTGGATTCGATTTAGATGCCCCATCAAAAAGAAGATAGAAGCTGTTGCAATTTTGTATCCAATTGAAAAACTCCTCTTCTTTTAATCTGATTTTCCAAGAGTTGGTTTCTTTACTGCGTTGTTCATTCGCCATGCTACCATTCTGGGCTTTGTAATTTTTATCCAGAATGTAACTTATAAATTCTCGCTCTTCCGCACTGTACATTGTTGCATCTATCCTGCTTGGGGTTTTGATTGAGATAGCTTCCAGGGCAAGATTTTTGGCCTTGTTGCAAACTATTCTTGTAGTTGAGCTCTTATCTTGGAATATTTTCCGATTTCTTGCTGGCCAGATTCGCCATAGCAAGGTATAAGGGAGAGTATTCCATACTCTCTTCACCAGGTTACTTCTTTTTTCTCTCCAGGGGAAACTTTTTTTCCAGATGTGAATTGCTTTGACTATGGAATGTTGAGAATTCCAAGGTAAATTGCCAGTGAAGGACAAACTTTTCCAACATTCCATAGCAAAGGGGCATTCTACAAAGAGATGGTGCATTGTTTCTTCGGCGTTGTAACAGTTAGGACATCTGGATGGGCCGTTGATGCCTCTCTTTTTCAAGTTCTCTACTATTAAGATTTTACCCTTCAGCAGAAGCCATATGAAAATTTTTATTTTTGGGAGCGCCTCTGACTTCCAAGCCATTTTCTAGTGGTTCCATAAGGTCATGGGAAAGGTGCTATTGCAGAGATACTAGTGGCCTGCTTTGATTGTGTAATTTTTTCCAGTTAAATCCAAATGAAAACCATCCCTCTCATTCTTCTTAATGGGAGCTTTACCGTGAAGGAGAGTATGCAGATAGCAAAGGCTAGGATTTAATTCGCTGGGTATTTCCGGAAGGACCACCCTGTCCAAATGTGAGAATGGGGATCCCAGTTGGAAATTTGGTCTAGGTGGTTTATCCCCCTGTTGTTGAAGAAATTGATGATGGGTATGGCTTCTTCATGCATGTGTATAGGTTGTTGCCCCAAGATTTTATCTGTTCCAATATTGATACTGGCTGCCCCCACAGGAACTTTAGAAGTGTTCTGGATCATGAGTGGAATGGATTTTTTGCATAGCCACTAGATGTTAGAGGAGTCTCTATTAGGAATATAGGAATCAAGAAGTTGCTGTCTGGGGAAGTTTAGGTATTTGGTCTCCAGTACTCTTTTCCACCACGAAGAGGGACCTGTAATAAGCTTCCATACAATTTTCCCACCAAAGGCAAGGTTAAAGAACTTGGGCCACCTAATACCTAGACCGCCTCTATCTTGGGTTTGGATGACATGTTTCCAGCTGACTAAATTAACCTTGGTTTTGTCGTTCTTCCCTCCTTGCCAAAGGAATTGATGGAGAAAAGCTTCCATTTTATGGTGAAAAGTAGCAGGGGCTTGGTAAAGAGAGAAGCCGTAAAGAGGGAGAGAGGTGATACCTGACTTGAGAAGTATACGGCGGCTTGCTGGGTTGAGCTACAGTGATCCCCATTGTTGCACCTTCCTCTTCACCTTATCAATGATTCCATCCTAGGTACCAGCCTTCAAAGGACCAAGGCTCACTGGCATGCCTAGGTAAGAGAAATGAGTCCACTCCAGGTTGCAGGAGACACCAAATATATTTGCAATACTGTGAATTACCTAGTTTGAAGTATTCCATCCATATATACAGCTTTTAAGCTGGTTGACCATGCCTCCAGAGTACCCCATAAATTGGTCAAGGAGTTTCTTGAACCTCCTTGCTATTGTGGTGGAAGCTCCTCCAATTAACAATGTGTCATCAGCAAACTATGAGTGATTGTTGTTCTTTGCTCCATTCCCGAATTTTATTCCCGTTATGAGGCCCACTCTCCTGTTATGATCCAGAGCTTGACTGAAGGATCCCGCCATGAGGATAAAGAGATATGGGGAGAGGGGGCAGCCTTGTCTAAGACCGCAGGAAGATTGAAATGCTTCACCTAGTCTGCCATTGATCAGGGGGGAAATCTAGGGCCCAGAGATGCAACCAGCTATAAGGTTAATGAAGGCCAACTCGAATCCCATCTTTTTTAGGACAGCTATGAGGAAGGAGTGCCAGACTCTGTCAAAGGCATTAGCCAGGTCAAGCTTGAGGATGAACGCTTTTTCCTTCCTAGAGAGGCTCGAATGAATGGCTTCTTGCACAAGAATAATGGAATTAGTGATCTGCCTATTACGCAAGAAACCTCCTTGATTTTCAGAGATCAAAGAGGGAAGGAGGGGTTTGAGGTGAGAGGTTAGAATTTTGGACAAAATTTTATAGGAAGAGTTGCAGAGGGATATGGGTCGGAAACCGGAGAAGGAAGTGGGCCGGTTTTCTTTGGGGATGAGGGCAAGAAAGGTGGAGTTGGTGAACCCTCCTATTTTACCCTTTCTCTGCATCCACATGATCATCTTAATCAAGTCCCTTTTTATAAGACCCCAAAACACCCTATAGAAGCAGATGGGAAATCCATCAGGCCCAGGTGCCTTATTAGGATGTAGATTCCAAATCGCTCTTCTGATTTCCTCTTCTTCAATTTCCTTGTTTAGACTGTCGTTCATCTCCTTAGTGATTCCTTTGGGCAAGTGTTGGAGAAAATCAGTGTAATCCTCTTCGCCTTTGGTTTTGGTTAGGAGATTTATGTAATGCTCAGAGGCGGCCTTTCTAATGGTCTCTTGGGTGATGTGCATATTTCCTTCATTATCCAAAATTGAGCTTACATTGTTCCTAAGCTTTCAAGCAGTGGCCTATTTATGAAAATAGGTTGTATTTTTGTCTCCTCCTTGGAGCCATAATTGCTTGGATTTTAAACGCCATTTGGTTTCTTCCTCCCTGTTTATGTGGCTCAGCTGTGTATAGAGAGCATTTTCTTGCTCCTTGTTTTGTTGAGATAGGCCATGTTCTTCAATCCTTAATTGAACGCTCTCAAGATCACTCTTAATCTTCTTTTTAACCTCCTCGGGTTCCTTATAATTCTCTTTTGCCCATTCCTTTATCACCTGTTTGGTTCTTTTTAATTTAGTTTCCCATATGAAGCCCGAGGAACCTTCTACATGCGGGCTCCATGCCTTCTGAACAATTTCTCTGACTGATGGAATCCAATTCCAAAGGGGGCGGTATTTAAATGGGATAGGCCCAAGGGGGCAATGCGTTTCTAGAGTGAGAGTAATAGGGTAGTGATCGGATGCCGAAGTGTTGAGGACATTGGCATATCCTACAGAAAAGGAAGAGAGGTATGAGATATTAACTAAAAATATGTCAAGCCGCTCCATTATATTGCCAATGCCAATCCTACGGTTACTCCAAGTATACCTGCGATTTTTAGGAACAACATCAACTAATTCATGGTCTTGAATGATAGCCTCCATTCGACCTCTGAAGGGATCTGGAGTAAAACATCCTCCTATTTTTTCATTGGCATGCAAGACTAGATTGAAGTCGCCTGCTACTATGATGTTTGAATTTGGCTCCCCATCGATACTTGCCCTTAGATCATCCCAACATAGTTCCTTTTCTCTGTAATGGTTGGGTCTATAAACATTATAAATAATTACTGTATGGTTGCCTATTCTATTGTCCAAAATAGTTCTGATCCAGTGCTGGTGGGGATTTGGTGCAGTGCAGTTCCATTTACTATTGTCCCAGATGGTGACAATTCCTCCGGAGGCTCCTCTTGAGTCACTAATACATCCTATATAGTGTTTCTGCTGGTCTATTATTCTTCTCATTTCATGTTGATCTTGTTTTGTCTCCTGTATCAACATAATTTCTGGCCTTTCATTGTGAATTAGGTCTCTGAGGGCAACAACTTTGGAGGGGTACCCTAAACCCCTGTTGTTCCAAGATAAGATTTTCATCATTGGGTATTGGGCATGCGGAGACGTGCTCGCCTCTCTTGTTCTTTGTGACTTGTCTCTTTCTCTTGATGCCCCAGAATGAAAAATTCTATTGGTGTTTGCGTTCCCATGGCTATATCTTTCTGAGCATTCTCATCCTTATGTTGCTTGGCAGATTTCCTTCCAGGTCCCGGTTTTTTGTAAATGTCATTGGATGTTCCATGTTCTTTTGAAGAGATTCTGGTTATTCTGGATAGAGAGGGCTCAAGGGATGCCTGTGAAGAGATGATCTGGGAAGGGTGGGGGTCAGAGGGCTCAGATAGGACTGAGGGGGGCAAGGGGGGATCTTCTGGAGGAGACTCAGAGAGAACAAGAAAGGGGTTAGAAGAGGGGGGGAGGGGCAGATTAGGTAAGAGGGGAACAGATGGAGAGGAAGAATAAGGATGCAGAGTAGAGGGTCCAGGGTTATCAGAAACCAGGGGAGGCTTGGATGAAGGGGCAGATTTCTTCTTTTTGACTGATTCCCAATGGCCTTCCTACTCATCACTCTCTGCATCAACAAGTTTAGAACATCTATTAGCAAAGTGTCTGTATTCGTGACATACCTTATATTTAAATGGTATCTGCTCGTAGTCCAGTTGCTGGACATGTTGGAAATAATACTGAGAGGGGGGGGGGGTGAATCAATATTATCAAATTATTTTTCAATATATTTATACTTTAAATTATTCTTTAGATATTGTATGTCAGTACCATAAAATAATGAGCATGAACAAGAAAAACAGATAGTCACACCAAAGAACACCAGATATAAGGTGGAAACCCAATGTGGGTGAAAACCACCTACTGCAATATGTCTCTATCTTCTTTCAATTAGAAACTCCTTTTACAATGATTTTGCACTGGTGCAGTCCTTTACCAGTACGCAGGCTACAACCTGCAGAGACCTACAACTCTCTCTCGTTTTCCAGTCTCTCCTGGAAGGGAGCTACAACCCCCTACTTCTTTTCTTTTAAGGACCACTTTTCATTAATTTTCAGACTGGATCCAAGAACATCAAATAAACATCAAGTACATGTGAATCAACCAATCTCCTTATTCAATCAATCCAATGAGCCACCCAAACTTCTCAGAATGCTGTAAACAGAAAAACAACACCAGTAACCTAAACCCAGAACACAGCAGCAAATAGAAAACAGGCAGCCAACAAATACTTCAAAACAGGTCCGCAACTTCACCAATATACCCCTGCGGATACCCGCACTTCACCTTCAGCTACGCTGCGTATACCCGCATTGCGCCTTCTTCTGTACTGTGTACCCCGCATTGCGCTTTCAACTGTGCTGCGTATACCCGCACTGTGCCTTCCTCTGTACTGCGTACCCCGCACTGCGCCTTCAACTGCGCTACGTACACCTGCACTGTGCCTTCCTCTGTACTGCGTACCCCCGCACTACACCTTTAGATCACCTGTGAACCTCTGATTAGGGCCAAATTAACAGTCCTCCAATGTACCACAGACAGTCAGATCCACAGATGCGCCCGAGAGATCAAGACTTAGCAATAGATTCGCCTTTAAATTTTACCTTGATTTAGATCTAGCTTTTAAAACTGATACCCCAAAATTCAGATCTTAAGATATTCAAATTTCAAAGATATCTAAGCCAAGTGATCTCCTTCCCTATTTATAGTCAAGCCCTTATTCACACCATGGGACAAAACCATCAATAATCAATACAAGGGATCCAAACTGGGGCTAAATTAGATCCTATACCACGGGCCAAAACCATAGGATCGTGAACGACGGGCTAAATACCACCGGCCAAATATAAGAAACCCCACGTGAGCGCACTTCTCTGCTTTGAAGTGAGTGAACTAGGGGACTGCACTTTCTGAACGGATAAACTGCGGGTATGACCGCACTTCCTGGAAGGAGAACCTGCGGGTCCGCACCTTTTGAACCATTCACCTGCGAACCTCTTAATTTCCATCATTTTGAGAGCCTGAACAGAGTTTTGCCACTTGAGTGAGTTGCCATCAAGTACAACACCTGTAGCATAGAGCCATACCAGAATCATAATGCTAACAATCTCCCCCTTTGGACTTGATGGCAACCTCAAGATCCTCAATGTCATTCTCCCCCTTTGACATCAAGGGCAAAGGGTTATGCTCCCCCTAAGACCATGCTCCCCCTGACTATAAACCAGATCTGAAAAGAAGAACCATAATCCACCAAACACCATAAATGACCATGAAAGAGATAGAGACATATCACAACAATATTTCTTCTGTACTTCCTCCATAATGCCAACAATCCATTATATGCTCCCCCTGAACCTGTGCCATTCGATCTTCAACCAATCCGCAACTCAAAAAATGTATGCATATACCCCAGATGAACCTTGCGTACAACCAACAATCAGAAGAGAGTCAACAACAAGATGATGCATCAACAACCCATAGCTTTTGCATGAGGTATTCAAAGGTCTCCCTGGGCAATGGTTTGGTGAGTATATCAACAACTTGTTCCTTAGAAGGAACATACTCCAACTTGACCTTTTGTTCAAGCACTTGTTCTCGGAGAAAGTGATACTTGATTGGTATGTGCTTGGTCTTTGAATGCATGACTGGGTTCTTTGAAATGCTGATTGCACTTGTATTATCACATAAGATGGAGATAGGTGGTGTACAAGTGATTTGAAAATCTAGCAAGGTCTGCATCATCCAAAGGAGTTGAGTGCAGCAAGATGCAACAGCCACATATTCCGTTTCAGCTGTAGACAAAGCAATTGAACTCTGTTTCTTGCTGAACCAAGATACTAATCGGGAACCCATAAAGAATGCACCACCACTTGTGCTCTTCCTGTCATCCACGCTTTCGGCCCAATCTGCATCTGTATAAGCATGAAGTGTGAGATATGTATCTCTAGGATACCATAAGCCATAGTTTTGAGTCCCTTGAAGATATTTGAAAATTCTCTTCACTGCCTGAAGTTGAGTTTCCTTTGGATTTGCCTGAAATCTTCCAACTATTCGCACTGCATGCATGATATCTAGTCGGGTACATGTCAAATAAAGTAGACTTCCAATCATAGATATGTAGGTTGGTTGATGCACTGCTGCTGATTCATCATTTGCACTGAGGTTACATCCTGTGACCATGGGTGTACATACTGGTTTTGCTTCTTCCATACCATATTTCGTCAAAATCTGCTTGAGATACTTGGTTTGAGACAAGAAGATCCCTCCTTCATTTTGTTGGATTTGCAATCCAAGGAAATATGTCAGTTCTCCAAGCAAAGACATTTCGAATTCTTTCTGCATCACCAAGGCAAAGCTTTGACTCATAGCTTCTTCATTGCTACCAAAGATAATATCATCTACATACACAACAAGTATTAGCAATTTGTCATTTTCAATTTTTATATAAAGATTGCTATCTGCTGATCCTTTTGAAAAACCTTGTTGATGAAGATATTTGTCCAAACGATAGTACCAAGCCCTTGGAGCTTGTTTAAGACCATAGAGAGCCTTTTTTAGTCCGCATACAAGATTTGGATTATTTCCAAGAATGAAACCATCTGGCTGCTCAATGTATACTTCTTCTTCTAAGTCTCAATTCAGAAAGGCTGATTTCACGTCCATTTGAAATACTTTGAACTTTTGAAAGCTTGAGAGAGCAAGGAACATTTGGATGGCCTCAAGTCTTGCAACAAAAGCAAAAGTTTCTTCAAAATCTATTCCTTCTTGCTGGGCATACCCTTTACAAACAAGTCTGGCCTTGTTTCTGATTACTTCCCCATTTTCGTTCAACTTATTCTTGAAGATCCATTTTGTCCCTATAACATTCTTATCCTTTGGTCTAGGAACCAACTCCCAAGTGTTATTCTTTTCGATCTGCTCAAGTTCTTCATCCATTGCTTTGACCCAACATTCATCTTTGCATGCCTCTCTTACATTTTGTGGTTCAGTGGAGGAGAGTAATGCCAAATAGCTTGAAGCTTCTGCAATTGTTCTTCTTGTTTGTACACCTGATTCTTTCTGCCCCAAAATCTGAGATTCTGGATTATTTTTCTGAACGTACCTTGATGGAGTCTTCTCTTCTATCCTTATCTGTTCCTCTGGTGCTCCTTGAGGTTCTTCTTCTTCATCATTCTGTCTTTGAGGGTAGTCTTCATTTTCTTTGATATTTTCATGATTTACTTGCCTAGGAATGTATCCTTTTTCATCAACCACTACATCAATGTTGTCAACAATTTTTCCAAGTCTTTTATTGTAGCACTTATATGCTTTGCTGTGTGGAGAATAACCAAGAAGAATGCCTTCATCTGCTCTAGGTTCAAGTTTGCCAAGTTGCCCATCAGTATTCTTAATATAGCATTTGCTCCCAAAAATTTTGAAATGCTTTACCGAAGGAGTCTCACCATACCAGAGCTCATGAGGAGTTTGAGTGCTGTTCACTCGGACATTTGTTTTGTTGAGAATAACAACCGTAGCATATGCAACTTCACCCCAGAAAGTTGCAGGAGTTCCAGACTCATCAAGCATAGCACGAGCCATTTGTTGGGCTGTTCTGTTCATCCTTTCCACCATTCCATTTTGCTGAGGAGTTCTAGCTGTAGAGAATTCCCTTCTTATCCCATGTTCTTCACAGAAATCGAAAAATTCATTTGAGGTAAACTCCCCACCTCTGTCGGACCTGAGGCACTTAATTTTGTAACCTGATTCATTTTCAACCAAGGCTTTGAAGGATTTGAATTTTTCGAATGCTTCGTCTTTGTGCTTCAAAAGTCCTAACCAAACAAACCTGGAGAAATCGTCAATGAATAATATCAAGTATTCTTCTCCTCGAGGTGACCTTGTCCTGAAAGGACCACATACATCTGTATGGACTAGTTCAAGAGGCTTGCTGGCTGATCCTTCCTTCTCTGGGAAGTTGGTTCTGGTTTGCTTACCAAACTGACATGATTTGCATATGGTGTTGTCTGGAATTTTGATATCTGGAAGACCACGAACTACCTGATATTTGCATGCCTTCATTATTTGTGAAAAGCTTAGATGCCCCGACCTCCGGTGCCATAACCAATGTTCATCATCCTTGCTCGAATAACATTGTTGTTGTCCTTCTTCAAATATGTATAGATTATTTGGAGTTCTTCTACCTTTGATCACTGTTTTCCCTGTATCAAGATCACGAACACTACATCCATTTGATCAAAATATTACCTCGGTTCCTTGATCGCACATCTGACTGACACTCAGAAGATTATGCTTCAAGCCATCAACATACAAAACATTTCCAACTTTGACCTTTTCTTTCAACTGAGCTGTGCCTTCTCCTTTTATAGCTGCAGGAGTATCATTTCCAAAAGAAACTTTCTTTCCCTTTTCTAAAGCAGAATATGATTCAAGTTTTTCTTTATCACCTGTCATATGCTTCGAAAATCCACTATCGATGTACCATAGATTTTCCTATCCCTCTGCATAAAAGGCTATCCCACATCTTTCTGATTGTGGTTCTTTTATTCTCCATGTTCTGGTGCTTGAGGCTTGTTCCTTTGTCAACTGAAACCTGCTCCTGCATTTAGAATCTTCATGACCGAAGTTATTACAAATAGAACATTCAATTTCATTTTCAAGAGCCGAAAAGTTGTTATAGGTCCTTTTTGTAATCCCAGTCATACTTCTTTGTTTTTGAGCTTCTCTAGTCATGATTGTTTTATATGCAACACATTGAGCTGCTTTGTGACCAAAGTTATGGCAAGAGAAACATTGGCCATTGAAGAAACTTTTGCGGTTATCAAATCTACGGGCCAATTGATTGTAATTTCTATTGTCATCCATCCTTGAAGCAAATTGAGAAGATCTTACCTGTGGCTGGTTGTAGCTTTTGTTCACCCTTAAGACAGATTGCCCCTGGTTTACCTGGTAGTCTTTATTGTGCTTTTGCTCATTCCTTCTTGCTGCATCAAGATAACTCTTTGAGGTGGATGCTTGAGATGTTTCTCCATTATACCCCAGACCTGTCTTGTTTAGCGGAGAATGCTGTACATTGATTATCTTATCCAGAGTTTCAGATCCTTTGACAAACATAAGATTAATAGAATTTGTTTTCTCAATTTCTTTTCTAAGGCCAACAATTTCACATTCTAAGTTTTCAAGAAATTTTTCTTTTTCATCAATTTGAAATTGTAGAGTATCAATGATCACATTCTTTTCTTCTATACATATCTTGAGTCTAGAAATCTCTTCATAAAAGCTATCCACATCTATAGCATCCATGTAATCATCATCTTCAAAGGCCATTAAAAGTTTATAGTCATTACCTCGTTCATCTTCATCACTATTTGATAGACCATCACTGCCTTCATGAGTGTAGTAGCTTTTCTTATTTGCATTCTGTTTCTTGTTCCATCTAATAGGTTCCTTTCCCTTGTCGATATTATCCTTATGAGGACATCTGGCAGCATAGTGACCTACTCTTCCACAAGCAAAGCATTTGAAGGGTAACTTACCTCTAAACTGTCCAGCACCCCGTTGAAGATTTCTGACAAATTTGATACTTCTTCTTCTTCTGACCCATGTCCTGATTCATAGTACTCTCCTTTGCCTGAAGCCTTGAAGACAAATTCTACCCTGTCAGATGGACCTCCTTTCCTCATTTCATAAGTAGTTAGAATTCCATGCAGTTGTGACATTTTACGATGTTGTAGATTCTCCTTTTCTTCTATAGCAAAAACTTTAGATTCAAACCTAGGTGACAAAGATATTAGAACTTTTTCAACCACAACAGCCTCTTTTATTTCTTCACCCAAATTTTTCATACAATTAACAATCTCATCCACACGAAGAAAATAGTTAGCCACACTTTCATCATTATACATCTTGAGATTTTCATATTGAATCCTGAGGGTTTGAAGTTTTGCACGTTTTACCTGATCATCTCCTTCATAGCTTAGAACAATCTTGTCCCATATTTATTTTGCGGATTTATACTACATAACTTTCACAAATTTTGATTGAGATAGACATCCTAGAAGAGTATTGACTGCCTTTGCATTTGTTTCATATTTCTTCTTCTCAGCTGGATCTGTAGGAGTAACTCATGGAAAAGTATACCCTGTTTCTATGATGTCCCAGACTTCTATACCCAAAAATGGAAGATAGGCAGTAACTCTTACCTTCCAATACACGAAGTTTGTCCCATCAAAAATCGGTGGCCTGATTGATGCTTCCCTCTCGTAGTTGCTCATGATGGATCTTCCTTCAAGCGATCAAGCTCCTTTAGAAGGACCTGCTCTGATTCCAATTGTTGGAAATAATATTGAGAGGGGGGGGGGGTGAATCAGTATTATCAAATTATTTTTCAATATATTTATAATTTAAATTATTCTTCAGATATTTTATGTCAATACCATAAAATAATGAGCATGAACAAGAAAAACAGATAGTCACACCAAAGAATACCAGATATAAGGTGGAAACCCAATGTGGGTGAAAACCACCTGCTGCAATATGTCTCTATCTTCTTTCAATTAGAAACTCCTTTTACAATGATTTTGTATTGGTGCAGTCCTTTACCAGTACGCAGGCTACAACCTGCAGAGACCTACAACTCTCTCTCGTTTTCCAGTCTCTCCTGGAAGGGAGCTACAACCCCCTACTTCTTTTCTTTCAAGGACCACTTTTCATTAATTTTCAGACTGGATCCAAGAACATCAAATAAACATCAAGTACATGTGAATCAAACAATCTCCTTATTCAATCAATCCAATGAGCCACCCAAACTTCTCAGAATGTTGTAAACAGAAAAACAACACCAGTAACCTAAACCCAGAACATAGCAGCAAATAGAAAACAGGCAGCCAACAAATATTTCAAAACAGGTCCGCAACTTCACCAATATACACCTGCGGATATCCGCACTTCACCTTCAGCTACGCTACGTATACCCGCATTGCGCCTTCTTCTGTACTGCGTACCCTGTACTGCGCCTTCAGCTGTGCTGCGTATACCCACACTGTGCCTTCCTCTGTACTGCGTACCCCACACTGCACCTTCAGCTGCGCTGCGTTTACCCACACTGTGCCTTCCTCTGTACTGCGTACCCCCGCACTGCGCCTTCAGATCGCCTGCGAACCTCTGATTAGGGCCAAATTAATAGTCCTCCAATGTACCACAGGCAGTCAGATCCACAGATGCACCCGAGAGATCACGACTTAGCAATATATTCTCCTTTAAATTTTACCTTGATTTAGATCTAGCTTTTAAAACTGATAACCCAAAATTCAGATCTTAAGATATTCAAATTTCAAAGATATCTAAGCCAAGTGATCTCCTTCCCTATTTATAGTCAAGCCCTTATTCACACCATGGGACAAAACCATCAATAACCAATACAAGGGATCCAAACCGGGGCTAAATTAGATCCTATACCACAGACCAAAACCATAGGATCATGAACGATGGGCTAAATACCAGGGGCCAAACATAAGAAACCCCACATGAGTGCACTTCTCTACCTTGAAGTGAGTGAACTAGGGGACCACACTTTTTGAACGGATAAACTGCGGGTATGAACGCACTTCCTGGAAGGAGAACCTACGGGTCCACACCTTTTGAACCATTCACCTGCGAACCTCTTAATTTCCATCATTTTGAGAGCCTGAACAAAGTTTTGCCACCTGAGTGAGTTGCCATCAAGTACAACACCTGTAGCATAGAGCCATACCAGAATCATAATGCCAACAGGACATGACTCCATTCGTCCACTTTTAGCTTTATTGCTTCAAGCAACCCTTTGCCTAGATCCACTTCAACACAGATCCTTGCATAGGCTTGCATGTTATCCTTCGGCTCACTACGATCAATATATTTGCCTACAGTGTTCCCAATGGCCCGAACAGACTGATCTCCCCAGCAATGGAGAGGGTGGTGAGGTAGACGGACCCAGATCGGAACAACACTGGGAACATCCAGCTCGGGGTCAAAATCTGGGGTCCATTTATTGAGCTAGAGACCCCTGGAGTCCATGAAATACGACCCATTTCTGAAGATCAAATCCTTGTCCTCTTTGGATTCGAAGTGGAATGTATAGTGCCCTTTTCCACAAAACCTAATTGATATTTTCCCTTGGATTTTATCTAACCAGTTTCGTTCAATCCATCTTTGAACTGTTCTTGGAGAGGGCCATAGGCCTGTGAATTGCCCTCTGAGACCTTTTTCAGCAAGAGATAATGCTGCCATACGAGGCAGGGTTAGAGGTAGTTGAACTTCTTGAAGAACATCTAATTCGTTGACAAATTTCAAAATCGCAGGTCTAGGGCGTTGAGGAGGGAGTGATTTCACAAGATTTGAAAAGGCCTTTTGAGGATCGATTTCCTCCCGAGGAGAGTCTGGGGGGGCCATGGTGGGAGGCCAAGGCCCAGACAGCCACGGTGCCGAAGGAGGGGTGCAGTCTCAGAGGGCACGCGCAGGCCAAGGCTCCGGTCCTGAGCGACAGTGAAAAAATTATATAAAACTTCCTCGTAAGTGTTCTTAATGCAATGTGATAAGGGAGATTGCATCATCGCAATCTCGCACATAGCATGGTTTAAGATACTATGTTAAGGTGCACCCTTTGTAAGTGGTGATTTGCGATGCGTGCCTTATTTTATTAAGAAATGATTTATAACTTAGTTCACATGGGAAACCCGATATTTTTGAGGTTTTAGCCTGCTATTCTTTTTTGATTGCTTTTCGCTAGATTTGGTGGACAACAAGGCTTTTGACACACTTGATCATGTGATATGCGAAAAGGCAAAGATTTGCTAGCTTTTTCAAAAGGTTTTATCTTGATATCTTGCTTTATTCCAAAAATTAACAAGAAAAATGCCTAAATGCTAAACTTATTTTTGGAAGAATTTTTTAGAGGGTCCCCATTTATTAATATAATATTGACTATCACTATTAATAAATGGGAGGTTGTTGAATAGCACAATAGAAAGAAATCTTTACTCTCTTACTGAAAAAGGAAAATGTTTTGGAGATGCAATGCAGAAGATGAAGTTGAGAAAGTGATCCCTCTCTTATAGTCCTTGGGAGGGTCCTTTTTTGATCATCACTTATGTCTCCTTCTCTCTTTAAACCGTGAAGTGTGCTAAGCTCCTTCAATGGAAGAAACCAAATAGTAAGACAATAATTATGCTCGCTCAAGATTATATCTCAAAGATAAGGGGCTTCAAGGGTCATTAAAAAGAAGAAATTTATTTTCTTCCCTTGCTTGAAATGTTGTCCCATGGCATCTTCTTATAGGAAGAGTTCAATCTTCATATAGTTTGGTTCACAATGTGAATGGACCAAATTTGAATTCTAGTTCCATGTGTGTGAGGAGACGTGCCATTACTCAAAATTCACCGTTTGTGACAAGGAAACTTAGATTCAATTTGACATCTTTAAGAGTATATCTAACATGACACCTTCATTAGTTGCTCTAAGATAATGTGAACATTTTCTTTTAGAGGATCCATGTGACATTCAAAGGAAAAGCTACATAAAACATGCGAAACTAGAAATGTTAAGTGATTTTAATTAAAATCCATTTTGCATAGTTTTGGTTATATGGTCAATGGTAGTGGTTTATAACCATGTAATAACACTTTACTATATTGTAGTTATGATAGTTATAGTGATCACCTGTTTATCTCTATGTTTGATTTTTAGGTGATAACAATTTCCCCATGACGTGTGAGGTTAGGAGAATGCATATAGCATAATACATCATCATTTTCTTTAGTTGATGCCATTAAATTGATTCTTCAGAGAGATAGATAGATACAGAGAGAGAGAGAGAGAGAGAGAGAGAGAGAGAGAGAGAGGGAGAAGAATATTAGGAAGTAGTGATTCAGTATCAGACTACAACCAACAATTTATAATTTTTATGGAGAGGTTAACATTCCAAATCCATGACACCCAACATTAGGAATGGTTTATAGCAAGACTATTGTTGCATATCCAAATCCCACTAACACAAAACAAAGGTGAATTCCCATGCCAAGACATTAGAGACTTCTATGTAGTTGGAGGCTACAAGGGCAGGTGGGGAGAGTAGTGCAGGAATGGTGCAAGTACATTTGTAGTTGGCCACCTTGACACTACAATTGTAGGGTCTCACAAAGAGCAATGAAAAACATGAGGTATGGTGCATAATATACAAGAGGGAGGGACACCATTGCAATGAGTGCTTGACAGTAATAGATTATGTGGTTATAGGGGTAGAGAATCAATTAGCTTAAGGGAGAGGACTATGGTGTGATATTTACAGGGTCTAGGGGCACCTACCAACAAGCTTCCCAATGATGTAGAATACCAGAGATTAGTTAGGACTCCTTTTGTGATTTTTCTAAATCAATTGAGCATGAAATTCACCCTTGCCATGCATTAGAGTTGATGTGTGAGAGAACCTTTGATGATTACCACATATAAGAGGTATAGGGAGGTGATGGGGCCACAAAAAATAGCAAGGGAAAGATTATCCCATGTCAGCTCAAGGATAGGGACCTCTAGGGTGAGAAATAGGCCCATCTGTAAGAGGGAAAGGGGGATTTAGATGAGGATGAGGGTTGATAATCTGCTATAATTGTGTTCAATCTATATATCTCACGAGAAAGGGTTTGAATCCATGCATAAATTGTACATACTGCAGGAAGGTCAACCATGCCATGAAATATTACTCACATTTACTAGAAAATGGCAGGAAAAATGTGGACCAAATGTGTAGATGGTTATAGTGGAAGCCACCAAGACGACTTGCAAGTGTGTGTGGTGACTAGAGGTGGGACTCGAATAGGCATGGATGCACTAACCCCACTAGAGTAGCCTCATCAATGGGTATAGAAGGATACATAACCTCCTCCGAGGTTCAAACCTGCTAAGCAAAAGAAAATTTATGACGAGGTGATGAGTAATTTATGAACAACAGAATGGGGTGTAGTGAGCTCACAGAGACAAACACACAGACCACCAGTTTATGATATTATTCCAAGTTATTATGATCCTATACCTAAGGTGATTCTAAGGGAGGTAATCCCCATTCAAAATTTCTAATATTTTTTTAAATTTGATGAAAAATGTAGAGGCCATGGAGATATTACACAGAATGATTGATGATTGCATGCAGAAAACCATTGAGCATGGTGCAAAAGATAGGGATGTTAATTCTATGAAGGTAGCTTTGACGATAATAAAGCAAGTGTTGTAATGAAGGCACACCAACAAGGAATTTTGACACAGTTCTCAAATGACATATTATGATATGGGAAAAATATACTAGATTTTGGTTTTGATGTCAATATTCTACCAAAGAAGACATGGGATGTTGGGCATGGAATCCCCCCAAGGCATGTTTTGGGGCTCAAAGCCAAAGTTTTGACCCTATATTGTTGTAAAGACTTTACGAATTGTGGGCACGGAGTGTGAAATGTATGATAGAGTCACAGGATTGTCTGCCCTAGTCTTGTAATGTAAGGTCGGCCCACCCATGGTCCACGGACCATGGGATTGTATAAATAGAGCAAGGCTCTAAGTGTAAAAGAGAGTAAGGAAGTAGTAGAGGGAAGACAAAGTCTAAGTGACTAAGTGTGTCTTGGGTCGTAGAGTAGGAGAAGGCTCTCCATCTGAGTGCCCAGAGGCCTAGTAGTCCACAGCTGAGTGCGTGGACCCCTGCAACTGAGTGTGCAAGGCGGATTAATGTCTGTAACCGAAGAAGGGATTAATAAAGAGAAGATTGATATCAATTTTTGTATTTGTTCTTGGGTTAATGCATGTTTGATATAAATTGCAAATATATTGTTTATTTACTGCGTGCACTGGTATGAATGATTTCTGTTGTTAAGTATAGCTTAAAGCATGCAAGTAGGCCAAAATAATTGACTAACATTGGAATACTAGTAAGGACTTGGGTAATAACAATGTTTTGCCCCTGATTAGGGTTGCGTGAAGGCAGCATCTTAGGCTGCGAGGTACTGGAAAGTGCGTGTAGCGATGTACGTGTAGGGTCGAATCGCGGACCATTTGAACTCATCAGACATCTCTAGGGTGCGGAAACCTGGTTCTAGCACCCTCCCATACTACTTTAGGTGAGACCTCATTCTGCGCTCTACATACTGTTGATGAAAGGGCTGGTAGTACCGATATTTATTTGGTTAACTTAACTCTAAACCTGGGTCAGGCCCCAATAAGCCAACAAATGGTTTCGTTGCCGAGACCAGGATCTGCATAAGAGATGCCTAATGTCGTGTCACTGGAATCCAACAAAGAAATAAATTGAAGACTGGTTATATAGAAATATTCATGATTTCACGGCACAGGAAAAAAGGAATCCGTGAGTATCGAAGGAAGAGTGGTTAGAGCGCTACTTATATATGGAAATCCATAAAATTTTCTTTGCATCCTTCCCCTTTGAGTTGTACGAGTGGATTGTGAAGCTAGAAAATAGTCAAGAAAGGTGTAGGCTCGACAATGTTATTGTGTGGACTCTAGCGCTGGTGCACAGACTGGAAGCATCGAAAGATAAGATCGCACACACTGTGGACCATTGGCTCGATCGAATTATAGGAGGGTTTATCACTGAGTTCACGGTACATACTTCAGTTAGCTATAGCAAGGCGGAATTATGCTTCCTCAAAGGACCGCGAGGTAAGTACGTTAAATCTTTGAACACTTGGATTAATATGCTATTATGTGAAAAGAAGGTTATGCAAATAAATTAATGTTTGGGGCTACGTGAAGTGGGAGGATATACATAAACAAAGGTAGTGCAAAGATAGAAACTAGCCCCTTGATTTTACCTCCGCAAGAAAGCCAGGAAGAGCTCGTGAAAGTTTGACCAAGAAGTGAGATTAGTCTGATAAGGCAGTGAATTCTATGCATACCACCCCCACCTACACCACCACCAGTTTCACCAACTTTACCCCCATCTTTTCCCACACCACCTTCGCCACCACCACAATTTAATATGGCGAGTGCGATAAAGTTGCCTGTGTTCAAAGGAGTAGGGAATGAAGATCCAGACCAATTTTGGTTTATGGTAAAGGCTGTATGGGAAGCACAAGGAGTCACGGATGAGAATATAAAGAAGGAAATGTTGGTAAGCATGTTGAAGGATCGTGCACTGACATGGTAAATTAAGCATTCCGATAACAATCCAAATGCAGGGATCACAGATATCCAAGTTGCGCTAAACAGGGAATTTAGCAGGCCAAAATCAGAGACAAAGTCGATTATCGGATTTAAGGAAATCATGATGCTTGTAATATCCCTCCCTTCAATAATAAATAAAAATAATACAAAATAAATAATAATAATATAAATAATAAATAATAAACCACTTAATAATAAATAATAAAATAATAAATCATAAAGGTTAAATAATAAATGATATTTAAAATACAAGAAAATAAATAAAAATAATAAAGATAAAATAGTAATAACCATACTAAAGCTCTAGATAAGAATAAGGAAACTATCAAAAAGAAGGAAATAAAACAAGAAAAGGAAACTATTAAAAAGAAATAGATCAAAAGAAAGTTGCATGAGACACATGGAGTGTGTGCATGTGGTTCCTCTTCCAATGTTTGTTCTATTTAATAGATGGCGAGGAAGACGAGAGGCATTCCTGCATTCCATCTTTCCGAGATTCTGTCTTTCATTCTCTTGGGAGAATGGTATACTAAGACCTAGGAGTCACTGGTAGTAGTACGTTGATTGAGGGCTCGAGGGTGGCCAGTTGTAGCAAGACGTTGCAAAATTGAGCCTACGGTTGGGTGGAGAGTCATCCCCAAACCTTGTTGCGGTAAGCCTACTTCGACCACAGGTAAACAGGTAAGCACTATTCATTCAATTTGAATTTAGTTAATTAATTACATGTTTATTGGGCTAGGTAAGTGCCACTCTCATTTAAATTAATGTTAAATTAGATATTTATTCTTTTGGACTGTTGCATATGGTATCAGAGCAGGGCTCAACCCTTAGGGCCTTGGGCATTTAAAAAAAATAAAAATATCTTGTTGGAATATTTAACTTGACTTGTTTTTTTTGAAGTTACAGGTTGCTTATTTTCCAACAAGTTAATTTCCACGGTAACTGAACTTTGGAATTGAGATTTCTAAATTTCCGCAATTCTGATTTGTTTTCATTAATTCGTTAGCCATTTTTGACAATTGTTGTAGGCTCTGCCACAACATGAACCAAGTCGTGTGTGTTTTTATGATAGGTATTAGATAAAGCTTGTTATCATAAATTTATTTATATTGTGGTTTCTGTGATCATTTTTGTCCGATTTTTTTTGGTAATCGACATGCACTTCCCCATCTATTGGCTTTTATATTCCAGCGTGTGTAATCTCTAGTCTCCGCTTAGAAATAACCAGCTCATCAGTAGCCATGGCGCAAGAGGGTAGCTGTTTCTTTGGTAGAATTTTAATTTGTGCACCAGTATTAGTTCTCATTTTCCCAATTCCCAATATTTATAGCCGCCATAATGCTACCGTAGTGAAAATAGCCCTTAAACTTTTGATCCTTTAGATAACTAAGGATGATTTTCAGTTCATCTTTTCACAAGGATGACTTTCAAAAATCTGTTACTACTTTCATCGAAGGCTGTCAATTCCTCTCAGTATACAAGTTTGTCATATGAGCTAAAGCATTTTCAGTCTCATTGTTCCCTCAAAATTAGTGGAGAGTTGAAAGATCCATCAAAATCCTCGACATTCACAAGCGCAGTGCAGGCCGCGCCAGTGAACAGAGTCAGATCATGGCATAAAATTAAGCATAGAAATAATTGCGAGGCATAGCAATAAACTCAGGAATTATTTTTTCCCATGGGAATGAAAGAACTAATGGTTAAAAGAATAGATGCCCATCTCATGCCGACAAAATATATGCAGAAACCAATTCTTGTAACTGCAATTACAACACCACACATTGTCTGTATGTTAAGAAATTGAGATTTTCTTCTGCGAATGTATTTTTTTGCTTAAAAATACATGTTCATAAAAAAAAATTCAGCTTCCAATTCAGAAAGCGATAATGGGTTAGGCAACCGTGAGGTGTAGTAACCGTGACCCCCTCTGCAGTTCTTTTGATGGTTTCGATCTGTGGAGAAACCACTCCAACATCTAAACTGATTTCTGCAACATAGCCCGAGTTTTATCATGCATGTGTTTTTAAGTCTGGTAATGGATTAGGATGCTTTGAAGCATTTGTCGTCATTATTTTATAAATTCTCAGAGATACCTCTAAAATGGAAAAAACACATTTAATAAGCAATTAAAACCTGGGCACTAAATGAATGTAAATCCATCCTTGGGACTGATTGGTCATGCTAAAGTAGTGATCTTCTATTCTAATCATAATGGCAAGGTACTTCCGGATTTCAAAAAAATGGTGATTTTATGCTGCTTTATGGAGTCTGTTTTGTTTATTTGAAAATGGATCCAACATCTTCTTTGCGGGTATTGTACGAGGGAACTCTAGCTCATTATCTGTATCCTTATTGTTGCTAACTCATCCTCTGATCATATCTTCAAAGTTGTGCCCCAAACAGTTACATCTCCCACTTGAAGCAAAACAGTCCAAGGTATATCTACCAGGTTCCAGTACTCCCTTAAATCTGAATTTGATATCTTTGTATTGTATCTTTGTCAAGAATAGTGACATCTTTTCATCTGCATGGTTGAGCTAGTCAAGACATTCATTAGGGAATAAATATCTAAAGCAAGATTTTTTTGGCTATTTTGATCTTCTCAGTGTGTCCATCCTGCAGTTTGAGAATGCATTAAATAAATCCTTCAATTTTTAGATTGACACATCCATAAATATCTTTCCTCCACTAGTTTTCTGTATAATTCCGAGGCTATGTTGATCACATCCTTAATTTGCAGATCTAGCCATATGATTTTACATGATTTATATATTCCATATGTTGAGCCTGCGTGATCATTTTTTTTTCTCTAATCTGTAGACTTGTCATTCTCCTTAACCGCATGATCGTACTGAATAACCATTGGCTTTTCCTTGAATCTGAAACCGGTTGTTAACTGCAGAGATAGCGTTGCTGTTTATGTATTAGGAAAGGTAACAAAAGTCTATCCCTTCATTAAACCATATTGTATGGGATGGAAGAGTAACTTCTTTCCAGGACTTTTTAACTGGATATATAAAGCTGGTAGGTATGTGTCTTTTACATCCACAAAAAGTTTTTGATATAAAAGATACGAGAAGGAATAGCAGGTTCATAATTAGCAATTTTGCCACAGAATTTCTTTGAATTTCCTAGATCTCATTGTCTGATAGCTTGTTTGATAAAATCTCAATTTCTAAAGTAAGGTCTCCAGTGAAATCTCTTAGCCTTGGCACTTGCAATTATGCTTTGTTTTCTGTACTGTGCAGTTCCAAATCTCCTCAAGATCGATCACATATATTCAGATCCATTATATTACCACACCTTGGCTCTGCTGGAAATGGCTTCTTTACTACTTTCAACATGGGACATTTTGTAGTGCTAAGAACAGTGGCGTTTTCAAATAAACATGAATGCCTTTTAGAGCCGATTTCTTTCCATTGAGAATTGTTCTTTTTGTAGCCTTATTCATTCAGCTCAGGGGGTTGAACCAATAATGACAAGATCTCATTGAGATTAAGAAAAGTTTTGTGTATCCATTGAATAATCTAAACGGGTGGATTGCCTCATATTCTATCGTGATTGGGGAGGTGTAGACTGCACAGCTAGTATCTGTCCATGGTATGGTCTCTTAATCTAAAGAATCTGTCAGGCTACATACCATCTGGTATTGGAAAGTTGACTGCCTTGAAGGTCTTGAATATTTCTGGAAACAATCTGCTTGGGGAAATATCACCCAAGATTGGAAATTGCAAGAAGTTGGAGATTCCTGATCCAAGCCGTAGCATGCTTCGCGATGAAATCCCTCCGACCTTGTGGTTAACAGCCACACGCTCTAACCAACTGAGTTATTCCAGCCATTTTTTATTTATGAAACTGTAGAAATAGATTGTGCCACATTTGGCCAGAGCAGCAAGAGCTTCCAAATAGGAAGTTCTAAGGAAGATGAAAGCTGTGTGTAGATATCTACTGAGGGTGAGAAGGCTGGATTTAGATTTGCATGCTTCATTTTACTGAGGTTTTGAAGTGTCTCGGGCCCTTGTTGAGTGCTGGGGGTAAATTTTTTTTTACTTTAACTTCGTTAATTTTTACCATCTAATTTGGAGAGCCAAAATTTTCAGATCGATTTGAAAAATATTTGATTTATTTTTCTCAATGAAACATTAGTGCAAGGAATGCATAATGCTTTAATTATTCTTTTAAAAGAACAAAATAAAAAAAATCTTAACTATCTATTTTCAGAAGAAAATTGTAATTTTGTTTATTAAATTGAATTAGAATTACATTTTGATAGTGCATAGCAGCACTAATATCAGCACTGAAATCTTATTTTTTAAGTTTTCAGGTAGAATTTATATACATTCTTGAAAGTGTTTCTAAATATTAGTTCTGAAGGACTAGGGCCCACATCCTCAAAACTTACCTTCTTTGAACAAATTTATGGTCCATCCAAAAAAACAAACTCTGGTGTGTTATTGCAATTTGTAACACAAGAGAATTTGTAACGCGTGAAGGTTTGACTCGTGTGTTATTGCAATTTGAAACACTGAGAATTGGGTTGCAAATTCAACTGAAAAATGGTTTGAATGGCCTACCAAGCATCATAGGACAACAACAAAACTACAATCAATCTGAATATTAAACTCAAAGCTAGAATCCATCTGAATTTTAAACTCAAATTAGATTAGACAAGTGTCAATTTTGACCCATTGAAAATTCATCTTTAATAATTAGTCACTCTGGGCTTTGGAGACCTTCCTAAACTACATTTAATCTGAATTTTAAACTCAGAAATTAGATTAGAAAAGTGTCAGTGTTAATAAGTGACCCATTGAAAATTCGTCTTTAATATTTAGTCACGCTGGGCTTTGGAGACCTTCCTTTGACAATGCATCATCAATTGATAGAAGTTTCTATATATGGTCAAACACTACCTCGACAAAGTGCTTCACAACGTCTTTAATAAATAGAATGAGATTGGTAAGGTTTTTATTTTGTGTTTGAGAGTTCTCTTTTAATTCATTTGATCACGAAATCGGAGTCCCCAAAGATCTTTTAGCGATCCAAATTCTTGTTTTCCACAGAGTTAGTAAGCAATTCAGATTCTTGTTTTGTGCAGATTTAGTAAGCAGAGGAAAGTAATAAATTTACCATATAATTATTTGTACTTGCTCTTGTGTTTGTTATTCTTACGAAGAAGTGATTATCGGAAAGATGTAAAACATATCCTCAAGCTGCTCCTTGCCTGGGATTTGTCTACCACCAGTTGTTCTAGCTTTTTTGAGTTTGGGTACCCTTCTCTTTCTTGGTAGAGTGACGAATGGGGCAGCACCTTATTAGAACATTGAAATTTGCAGATCTTGGAAGTACAGTCATTCCTACTGAGCCAGATACACTAAAGAGCAAGACATGGCACCACCTTGAAATTCCTTTAGTTCCTTCTTTCAAACCATATTTGGGAGTCTTCATTTATGGTCTCTTTGCCCATAAATAATGCCAAGCTTCGACTTCCCTCTACACCTACCTCGACGAGTGATGGTTTCTTCACGTGATACAAAGGCAACACCATCCAGTGATAACATCTCATAAAAATACCAAATTTACTTTGATCATTAATAAAACTTATATCATACATTTCATGTGCATCACAAAAACATAAATTGCACCAGTAACAAGTTAGCGACTACTGCAAACAGGAAACAAACTCATACCAAAATTCAACTCATTCTGAACATATAACCAGGTAGAAATTGCGCTCTAGAATTCCCTTCATCTTAAATGTATAGGAGAATATCTTTAAAAAAAAATAAAAAATAGTGTTGGACATAGACTGAATAATGCTTAGTTGTCATGTGCTGGAATGCTATCATCTTTGATCTATTTCTTGTCAGGGTTCCTTTGCGTCTTGCTGATAGCTTTGTTGTACTCTTTTTGTCTCTTGTTCAAGAAGTCGATCAAACTATTTGCTTTGGCTCATGATGAGTAGGATTTTGCCCTGGATAAAGTATATAGGAAAACTTGGTGTTTTCAGTTATAGGAAATTATCCAAACTCTTAAATTTTAACCAGTTGGAATTTGCAAACTCAAATTCTGCCTGAGCGAGATTACATTTTTATTCCTTCAAATTTGATTTATTAATTTTTTAAACCAACCTATAATGTCAAATCTGCAATTTGTGCACACTGTTCATATTCCAAATTAGGTGTTTAAAATGATGCTAATGAATTAGAATGTATAAAAATAGGAGTATGAGTATGAAGGTATTCCTTAAACTATACAACGACCATACGCTGGTTAGTGGCAACAATGAAAAGATGAGTATCATCATAAAATTATATTAGGATTGACTGTAATATCAATGTTAGACATAGAACTTATGTAAATTTGATACAACTTAAAATCAATTCCAATATAACTGGGAGAAGTGGCATATAAATACTTACATTTCATTCCACTATAAATTTGAATTCTTTTCCATTAACAAATTTGCACAATAAATAAATAAAATCTTCTTTAAGAAATGACAAACAACAATGAGTTATTGACAACTCTTATTATTTTGATTCTCCTTTGAGAACGCTGATTTATTCAATATATAACTTTATATATATGGTGAACTTGAATTATAAGTTAATAAGAAATTATAATATTTTAATTATGGTTTATATTATATATATATTTAATGTTAGGGAATTTAATAGTAGCTATATTTTCTAAACTAAGTGATTTTTGAATGATCTGTTTTAAAATCCAATCATACATTTTGTTATTAATCATAATATTTTGTCAAATTCCATAATGTATTATATTTTAGTAGTGAATTTACGATATTCAATATGGTTACAAATAAGCATTATTTCAGAATTTGAATACACTTTATATGGATATGGTAAAAACAAAAAGAAAAAAAAGATCAAGTAAATCTCATAAGAATCATTAATAATGAAATTGGTGAAATGTGGTTTAAGTTGTAGTATATGCAAGGTCTTCACTTGGTGAAGATTATTTTCTTGTCCAATTTGTGTATAATGATAGTTATGGTTGTGTGTGTGTGTTTTTTTTTTGTTTGTTTGTATTGGTCAAAGGTTATAATACACAATTCATGTCATTCCATATGTTAATAAGAAGCCAAGGAATGATGACATTTTTTATGCTCCCTATAGCATGCACAAAAAAAATAAAAAAAATTAAAGGCGATAATGAAATTATGGTAACATTGGGCTATAGAAGTAATAACTGCATGAATATTTGTATGATGGGAATTGGATAACTTTGCAAGTAGATGCAAAATTGGTAGATTTAAAAGTGTCTAAATTGGAAGTTGAGAATACTTGTAATTGATGAGAATGTCAAATGATTAACCAAGGATGAATATAATGAGACAGTAAGGCAAAGGTGTAAATTGATGTAAAATCCAATATTAATAATTTAAGGAATGTTGTAAGGCTAGTAATATATTGAGGAAGGAAGAAAATATGACGAGAGATTAAATTTCAAAGCTGATGAGGCTCACGATGTACTTAATGAATTGTCAACTTCCTAGTTGAAAGAAGTGAAAATGAATATTGGAAAGCAATTGGTATCTTGATGAAAACATGACAATAATAGTATTCATGAGATAACATAGATCTTAGAGGGATGTTGAATAATCTTAATTCATAGTTAGTATTCATTGTTTATCTAATTAAATGAAATCAGTTCATGATAATAATGCTTAAAGTGCATTGTTGTTCTATATTTGATAAGTATTGAGATGGTTATCATATTAATGATGTTTCATGATGTGATGGTATGAGGGTATATGTGATGCTTCTTTAGTTATCTATTATTATAACGATATTGAATGCTCATAATGGGTATGATATTTCTAGAGATCATGATGTTATGATAAGATGTATACTGACATGTGTTTCATTTATTACGTGAAGTCATGATATATCTTTGATGCAAATATGTTGATGTTATAACTTATGATGGTATTTCATGAGGTGAAGCATGTGATAGTTGCATACAAATTTATGACATGCATGAGCATGCAGTTCGTTATTTTTGCGATTAACAATGATGAATGTTCTCATGATGACATGCAAGACTTGGCATGTGGATTATTTTCTATGATACTATGATGGTATAGCTAATGCATTGGTTGCATGTTGAGGTGTGATGATTCACAGGACTCCACAAATGGGCCGAAAGGGCCAGTTTATTCGATGATATCGTGTGAGCCCATACGCATGAGAGAGAATAAGTAACACCATATGGGCTGGGGACAAACTCAATCAACACTACATATGCCAGTGGTTCCTTTGTCTTGTGTATAGCTCTTGATGGATAGCTCTAGAAGAACTATGAGACCATCTTGAGGAGGCCACGTGCCTGATGTTCTAGGCTAGGTGCCTAGTATTGGATTGGGATGCCGAAGTCTAGAAGGGATGTAAAGGACTTCGATGCCTGGGGCTGTGCTCCTTAGTAGTTGTGGAGGGAGTGGGCCAGCCTTGTGAGATGCCCGGGGTCATTGAGTACCAGATCGAATGCCTGCCTTGGGGCAGATGAGGTCTGAGTCAGGCGCGAGCCTTGGGGCCAGCCTTGGACTAGGATACAGACTGGGTCAGGCTTAGCCTGGTGCCGAAAGTGGGAAAAAGGATAGAGATTCCTTGAGATCTCCCGGGGTGTTAGGGACTTTCGATGCCTGCTGGTTATACTAGTTCAACAGAGGGTGTAATATCCCTCCCTTTAATAATAAATAAAAATAATAAAAATAATAAATAATACAAAATAAATAATAATAATATAAATAATAAATAATAAACCACTTAATAATAAATAATAAAATAATAAATCATAAAGGTTAAATAATAAATGATATTTAAAATACAAGAAAATAAATAAAAATAATAAAGATAAAAATAGTAATAACCATACTAAAGCTCTAGATAAGAATAAGGAAACTATCAAAAAGAAGGAAATAAAACAAGAAAAGGAAACTATCAAAAAGAAAGAAATCAAAAGAAAGTTGCATGAGACACATGGAGTGTGTGCATGTGGTTCCTCTTCCAATGTTTGTTCTATTTAATAGATGGCGAGGAAGATGAGAGGCATTCCTGCATTCCATCTTTCCGAGGTTCTGTCTTTCATTCTCTTGGGATAATGATATATTAAGACCTAGGAGTCACTGGCAGTAGTACGTTGATTGAGGGCTCGGGGGTGGCCAGTTGTAGCAAGACGTTGCACAATTGAGCCTACGGTTGGGTGGAGAGTCGTCCCCAAAACCTTGTTGCGGTAAGCCTACTTCGACCACAGGTAAACAGGTAAGCACTATTCATTCAATTTGAATTTATTTAATTAATTACATGTTTGTTGGGCTAGGTAAGTGCCACTCTCATTTAAATTAATGTTAAATTAGATATTTATTCTTTTGGACTGTTACAATGCTTCCAGGTGAGCCCCCTGGGAGATAGATCAGAGACTGAAGGGTATGATTCAGGAAGACAACATGACCTTGATAGATGGGAAACACCGCACATGGTTTGTAGCATTGGTAACACCGCATCTAAGGAACTCACTGTCACAATAGAAGCTGTCAACTCAGGCCGAGGCCTTGGAAATCACAATGAGATTGCATGATACCCCGATACAAGATCCTAACCTGGGAGTCCAATAGATCCATGCGTAGTTGAGAAACTTGTGTCTTGAGATGTAGAGTTTGAAACAAGACAAGACAACTGACCCATAAGCGCATGAGGAGGTATGGTGCATAAAGTGTAAAGGATAGGGACATGACAAGGACCATTGTCTAGTCTTCGTGAACTACCTGGCGGGAGGAGGGCCAATGCTATTGAGACCAGATGCACAAGCAGGACCGAGCACGACACCTGCATTATGGTGCGCAATTTTTCAGATAGGAGGGAAGCATGCTATAGATAACTGCCACCTATTATAGAAGTATACGCAGACGACCCATTGATTGTTTTATAATTCTGCAGGTCAATAGGCCATGATGAGCATACCTGTAGAAGTTATGACTTGATGATGGATCAGACTCCTACCTATAGAGTTCAGACCGAAATGCGAGCCCTTGATCAAAATGCAGGGATGGCATGCACTGGATTTCAGGGGCGTGAACTAGGCCGAGGTGGAATGGAACTAGGAAGGGGTCGCGGATAGCCAATCTATTACAATTGCGGAGGGCTAGGGCATTATGCCCGCGATTGTAAAAATCTAATAAGCCATCATGCTTATATTGTACCTAGTTTGATCATGAGATGTAGGACTATCCCACGCTGATAGTGAGGTTGTGCGATAAAGGAGCACTCCAACCTCCCCCGACTCAGAACCTGCAAATGATGAGGTCTGAGCCGCGCGAGGAGGACCTGAATGTAAACATCATGCTCTGAAGCAGTATCATGACAAGAGATGACAAGAGCAAGTAGCCTAAAGAGAGTGCCTGGGTTCACAAGGCTCCAACAAAGGAACCAGAATTTGATTTGGAGCATGCTAAGGAGACATTCATGGAAGCTAAGAAGAGCTTCATGGAGGCCTCCACTTCAAGTAGTAAAGACAAATTGCAACTAGAAATGGGCCCATCAATTCTCACTACCTTTCCGGAGACATGCATGAAGCTGTTGTGCGACAACAAAGCGGTGAAGGGGCTGCAAGAACTCATCACTAGATGTGCTGGACCAGGCAAATTGCATGTATTCCGGAATCTTGGGAAGCACACAACTCGAACAGGAAGGGAGATGAGATTGACTACCCAAATCGGGGAATATGAGATGGATCAAGTGATTTTGAATCTAGGATCGGACGTGAACGTCCTGCCAAAGCAAACATGGGAGTGCATGGGTAGGCCCACGTTGCAATGGTCTCCTATTCAATTGTGAATGGCAAACCAACAAAAGATCCCACATATGGGAAGATTGCAATGAATAATGGTAGATATCGAAGGTGCAAGCGAACTTGCAGATTTCAAAGTGATAAATATTGTTGATGACAACAATCCCTATCCCACACTACTAGGAATAGGTTGGGCCACTGACATGAATGGAGTGATAAATCTAAAGAATCACAACATGATTTTTGAGAAAAAGTCACTACACGTAGTGGTATCTTTAGACCTTGCGGAAGGATCACGCTACATAGAGCTAGTGCATGATTGCGACAATGATGACAATCTAGACTGTATCTACAAGATAACCGTGTGGGACCAGGATTGGGTGAATCCAACAGTGGATGACAGGATTTCGTGGGAGCGCGAAAGCTCCTGCACCTCAGATTCGGACAAGGAAATAGAATGATGGCAGAACTGGTTACAAAAGATAACCACGCTCAATTGCAACATGATGATAAGGTCACTGCATTTCGTGGCAATAGAGGTAAGAGATCTGCCTATGTATGACGGATTGATCAAGGTGGATGATTTCTTGAAAAAATTTGGAAGCGAAGTACTTGAATAGCAGCATTTTGACACTATGAAATGGTCACTACGCGCTACACCCACAAGAGGGTGGGGTATGCATCAAAGAATTTTTGAGGACTAGTGCGAATGAAGAAGGATGATGCTTAGGTAGTTTGGAAAGCCTTAGATGCGGATCAAAGCCGGGTATGACGGACGAAACAACCTATGCGCCCACATATCCAGATGGGTATCGGCATATGCTATGCAACCTGCACGAATGCACACCGTCCTCGCGATAGGAAATAGGACCAACATGAAGGAGTGGATAAGATGATGGCGCGAATGACGAAGTATGATAAGACCAAGCACGCCATAGATTATCCACGTGGAAGCCTTTGAAAAAGTATGCGAAGTAATGAACACGGTCCACCAGGTGAGACACACTGACTGGGACCTGCATGTACCAGTGGCTATATGGGCTTATAGGACCATGTGCAAAACCTTGACCACACGGGCACTTCCGACACTGAAGTATGAAGAAGATGTTGTAATCCCTATGGAGCATGCAAAGCCTAGTCCGCACATGGCAGCACCCATAGATACGATGGTTTGCGAATCCCGGAAAGAAGGAATCACACAGCCGCAAGAGACAGAACACATGAGACTTGAGGAAGAAATCCAACATGGAAACCTTAGACTCTGTGAACTTGAAAAAGAAAGGGTACGGTTAAGAGAGAAAAGTGCTTTGATGGACGCGGAGGTCAAGAAGCTGGAGGATGAGATAAAGGAAGAGTTTCTTGCCGAAAACACTAGAATGGTAATACAAGGTGCGTACGATCATACTAAGTTTGAGAACTATCACTGTGAATTGGTAAGTCTGATGCATTGGCTTGGATTGCATATCGCCAAACGTAGTGACCAGGGTAGCGCGTTGCAAATGGTGAAGTGCGGGATGCTGACCATAACAATAGAAGGTGGGGATTCTCCAAGAACCCTGATGGAGGATAGGATGAAGCTCTACATAGGTGGTGCGACCACCTGAATAACTACGGCAAAGAAAATCTTAGCGCTCCAGGCAGTTGGAAGGGAGTGCAAGACTATAAACTATTTTGCCTAGGGGCTGCGCGATATTGGAGATGTGCACAGAAGAAGAGAGTCACAAGGTCCGTGACCGCGCACGGGGGTCTGCGTTTCCGCGTGCGTTGGCCAGAAAGTGACCATTGAAGTCACTATTCATGATGGAATGCTCAACTTGAGGCCAAATGGAGCGGGTGGCCAGCATTTAATATGTGATTTATGGGCAAGATTTGGGAGAATCTACCGCCAAGAAAGCATTAACGAACGGAGTGGGGGGAATGGTTGAATTCAAATTTAAAAAGTGCTATAAAACACAAAGGGCTACCCAGCAAACAACACTTGGTCATTTTCGAATTGAGAGATTGAGTAGAGCCTTGAGCATTGTGAGCCGAGCATTGATTGAGCCCCTGAATTCGCGAGTGATAGATTATAGCCCAGATATGATGACAACAACTAAGGATGGTATGGGAATAGAAGAGGTAATTTCCGGCGAGGCCACACAGGCGCTAACTGTGGATGATGTTCCAAAAGGTGCCGTGGTTGTGGTAGAGATCCCCAAATCACCACGTATGCCAAGACCCAAGAAGGATAAACAAGCAATGGCCCCCATACGTGTGTCCTCGAGGAACCTGCTGCATAGGAAATTATCGATGGAAGAGAAGGGGAAAGTTGTCATGATAGAAACAGATGAGGAAGAAGAAGATTTACAAGCCCTTATTATCACAAAGGAAGAAGACGAAGGCATGGATGTGGATACTTAGCCTAGGCACTCTGTGACTAAACTACCTGCCTATGTCCCTCCATGGAAAGGGAAGGAAAAAGTACCCAAAGACATGGATGAGACCAAGAGTTTTCTCCAGACCCCGCTCCTCCCAGATGGCATCACGTTTGAAGGCATGCACCTGGGCCGCGTGCTGACCATGAAATTTGAAAATTGGGACCTCGCTGACCGCGAGAAGTTCCCTCACCTTAAGACTAGGAACCTCATGAAGTAGCACACCATGGGGGTAGTAACAACATTGGAGCCGTGGCAATGGTTGCGCGGTCTGGAAAAGGCTGGGCTGCTGAACCTACTTTGGGTGCCACATTTCCACCGCCCGCCAATAACCATTTTCGTCATCACACAACTGCTATGACTGCTGCATGATGGGTATCTATGGCTAGAGGAGCCCATCCCCATCACGACAGACCTAATTCATCATATTTCCCGGCTCCCATACAAAGAAAAGGACCCCGCAACCATATTGGAAGGTAAGGGTAGTGATTTGGCCCTTGTGGAGGCCATGAAAACGAAGTATAAGCTAGAAAAGAAGAAGAGGGGCTATGCCATCTCCAGCATCAAGAATGCAGTCCATGTAGCTACCCAAATCCTCACAGGAAAAGTTATGTGGAAGTGCTACACAGACGAGATACCTGCACCGGTGGTCACATTGGCCGAGTAGTGCGTGGAGGGGGTCCAGTTTAACTGGTCTGAATTCCTCTGCACAAAATTCTTAGAAAAATTTTGCGAAGCCCAGGAGCAAGGTAAAAATTTCCACTATGCATGGTTGTTTCTATCCATATTGCTCGTAGCAGGGGAAATGTCAGAGGACAGTCAATTCCCCACAATTGACAGAGATTTACCAGAGGCCGCAAAGTACGCTTTGCTCTAGGCCACAAAGGATGCGACGAGGATCTGCGACACCAAAATCTTCTAGGTGCTCATGGAGATGACCATCCAGATGTGGATCAATCGTAAGTGGTGGTTGTCGCCCATGGTGTACAACAATCTACAGAGTTTTTCAGAATTTAAGGCAAACATGCACAACATCTTTATCAGGGCGTGCAAGGATCCAATGAAGCAGTGGATGAAGCTACCTTTTGTAGCCACTAACGATGCCATTTTCACTGTCTTGGAGGAATGGCCTCCAAAATGGCGCACCCCAGATCTTGCAAAACTCGAGAGGGCGGAAACGCAGAAGGAGAAAGACGATGCCAAGTGACACATCGCGCAGTTGTCCAAGAAAAAGCGGAAGGAAACAACAACAACCGAGGTGCGGGAAGCGCGACAAGCGTCACATAAAGTCGTTGAATAGAAAAAGGCCAAAGAAGTAGCCGCAATAGCACAAGAAGCAACTGTGAAGGTGGGTGAGTCCCAAGAAATGCCCTCGTAGGGGTAGGAGGCAAGGGAAACAAAAACATAAGAAGGAGGCGTGGACCCACGAACCGCGTCCACACAGTTGAAGTGCCCACACATGGTAGAGCGAGCAGGACTGAGGAAGAAGGTTAAGGCCTCAAAATTGGCCATTGACCCGATCACCCTAATCGAGGGTGATCTGCATGACATCTGCGAGATAGTGTGCGATATCAACAATGAGGCTCTTCAGGATTTTATGCAGGAGCACCAAACTGTGTTGGGGGCCCTCAGAGCATAGTTGCAGGAGTTACAAGTGTGGCCCCCTCAGGTTGGTACCCTTTCAACCCACCTCACAGCAGGATCCTTAGCAGCAGAGCAAATCCTGCGCACACAGATGGAAAACACAATAGTTTTACCAGAAGGGGCTCTAGTGACATTGAATGAGGCTAATAGATTTTCGGTTAGCAGAATGAAATGCCTTGGCCTTAATCTGGCTACCCTTCTGCGTGAGACTCTATATCTATTATAGGATGGGATAACGGAAAAGCTACGCGAGATCCAAGTCCTCAGCAAGAATAATATAAACATGGAACAACTCAGCTTGTAGCGCGACGAATTGGTGTCGCAAAATCAATAATTGGTGCAGGTGGTAGACAACGCTTGCCGAAGCATCCTGGAGCTGGCCATCCCATTAGATCTACCATTGGAGGTGCGAATCCATAGGTTAGCAATAGGAATCCGCGAGGCCAGGGAAGAAATGACCAAGGCTCAGCTAGAGCTGAATCTTTAGATCGCCGAGCTGCGATTAACAGCGCAACCATTCACTCCCCCCAAAGTCAAAGAACAACGTGCTAGCACTATCAGAGTGGGACTGGAGGAAATCAGAGGTGCAGTGCAAGACTGTACCAGCATGTTGGAACAAGCACTTGAGGTCCTCACAACTTTGCAGGAGGACCCTAACATCCAACGCTTGGAGACAGAAGCGCGAGAACTCCAAAAATAATATGACAATGTCCGAGGAACAACGTAGACAGTAGTCCTCACCAAAAGGATTGCGAGGATGTAGCAAGCTAAAGCACTGAAGGAGTAGGTGGACGCAGTGCAACACAAGGAGGCAGTTCTGAAAGCGCGCATTCAGCTTTGGATCGATGACGCCTTCACTATCACAAAAAACATCGAAGGAAAGCTCGCGCACATATAGGGAATGCACACATTAATGCAGAGAAGCACCCTAAACACAAAGGTCTCAGAACAACAAATGTAGTAGATCCAGCAAGCAGCATCTCAGTGCGTTGCTGACCTCAACACAATTCGAGAACAGTTGGAGGGACTCTTTGCAAAAATTGTCGCGCTAATAGAGTGACTCGAGCGTGAGTCACGATGTTTGTGTTGGGGGCCTGTTGGGCATGGAATCCCCCCAAGGCATGTTTTGGGGCTGAAAGCCCAAGTTTTGACCTGATATTGTTGTAAAGACTCCGTGAATTACGGGTGCGGAGTGCGAAATGTATGATAGAGTCACAGGGTTGTCCACCCTAGTCTTGTAATGTAAGATTGTCCTACCTATGTTTCATGGACCATGGGATTGTATAAATAGAGCGAGGCTCTAAGTGTGAAAGAGAGTAAAGAAGTAGTAGAGGGAAGAAAAATTCTAAGTGACTAAGTGTGTCTTGGGTCGTAGAGTAGGAAAAGGCTTTGTAGCTAAGTGCACAGAGGCTTAGTAGTCTGTAGCTGAGTATGTGGACCCCTGCAGCAAAGTGTGCAGGACAGAGTCAAGTCTATAACTGAATAAGGGATTAATAAAGAGAAGATTGATATCAATTTGTGTATTTGTTCTTGGATTAATGCATGTTTGATATAGATTGCAAATATACTGTTTATTTACTGCGCGCACCGGTATGAATGATTTCTGTTATTAAGTATAGCTTAAAGCATGCACGTAGGCTAAAATAATCAACTAAAATTGGAATACTAGTAAGGACTTGGGTAATAACAATGTTCAACCCTCGAGTAGGGTTGCGCGAAGGCAGCATCTCAGGTTGTGAGGTATTGGAAAGTGTACGTAGCGATGTGTGCAGAGGGTCGAACCGTGGACCATTTGAACTCATCAGAAATCTCCAGGGTGTGGAAACCTAGTTCTAGCACCATCCCATACCACTTCGGGTGAGATCTCAGTCCACGCTCCACGGACTGTTACCGAAAGGGCTAGTAGTACTGGGAATGGTTTGGCTAACTTAACTATGAACCTGGGTCAAGCCCCAGTAAGCCAACATGGGAGTTGTTTGGAAATCCTAATATCATATGGTCATCGATCCAATTTTTATTTTCCAATGAATATCATATATTCCCAATTGGATGGTTAGTAGATGTGGAAGTGAATATTGATAGAGTAGAGAGTCTGGTAGACCTTGAAGTTATTGAAATTGGGTACGATACAAAACCTTAGCCGATATTACTTGGTATTGATTGGGAATTTTATAACCAATCCATTATTAAATTTATGAAGATATAAATCATTTTTGAAGCTATAGATATACAGGTTGTCCCTCCATTGGATCCCGAGGAGGGGGACTGCTTTGTCAAAATTGTGAGAGGGGACTTAGAAAATATCTATAACATCACAGCTCATCATGATGATTATGTCAACCCACGTATGGATTTTATATTGAGTTGGTGAAGCATAAATTCATGCTCATCAAACTTAGACAAACCACTGGAGAAATGGTAGTAGCACCTCCATGAGGTTTCCACAAGAAGATGTGCCCATATTACTAGTTATGTGCGATGGATTGGAATAGAATTTTTTGGGAATCTCCTCACTTCAACTGGTTGACAAACGTTGTTCGCATTTTCAAAGAGTTTGAACTATAGGTGCTACACCATTTTAGGTTGTCCACATTTGACATCACTCTCAAAGCTACTCCTATGCCTTGGTGAGAAACACACAAGGTGCACATAAATACATGGAAATAGTGTAGACACCTACTTTAGGTTTATTTGGATGTTTTGGAATACAGAGAATGATATATTAGTGAATACTCCCCAAATTCTCATTTGGAGAAGAGCACCCCAGAATGGAGAGATGAAGGAATTCTATACGTGGAGTGGATGCACCACTTTGTGCAAACATTGGATGTTGTATTTAATAATTGTTACATGGAGCTGGAGTTGCGATGAGGTACTACATAATGGGAATAAATGACATAAAGTTTTATCTTGAATTTTCAATTTGAGTTGAAGGATCCATTGATACATGAGGCTTTGTGCAGTATCAAAGAAAATATATTCACACTAGAGCCAATGACCACGCAAAGGGAGATGCAATTCGACGTGTTTCACAGTAATTTCTAGACCACTAGGAAGTTTCCAGAGTTCTTTGGCATGGCATAAGAGGTTGAAAATGAAGAAGATACTGGGTATGAATATTTAGGAGTCTTGTGGGGGAGCGACAGGTGAAAGGACCATAGTTGGACTCCACTACGCTAGATTATACGAAGGCCATAAAAATGTGTAAGGTAAATATTGGTACTGGGGACAATCCAAAGTTAGCAATGATCAAATATTATTATGATGAAGAGACTATTAGAATGAATTCCAACATGCTGCATGAATATCAAGACTTGTTCCCTAAGATTTTTCCCAAAATGAAGGGTATTTTGGGTGAGCTAGGGGAGATGAAAATCACTCTAAAACCAGGTTTCAAGCCAATACATCAAAGACCCTATCACCTTAATCCCATTTATAAGTATAAATTTAGGGAGGAGCTCGACAAGATACTGAAAGTGAGTATCATAAAGCTTGTCAAAGAGTCAAAGTGGATCAGTCCAATGGTGGTGTGGTTGAAGAAGACAGGGAAAATTCAAATTTGTGTCAACTTAAGGAAGATGAATGATGCATGTGTTTGTTTAGTCAATTTAGTGTCCTAAATTTCTTGCATAAATTATCAACCGATGTTTGTAAGCTGATGAAGTGTGGTGCACTATATGTGCTTAGTTAACATTTTTATTACTTCATTGTTTTATATTTTATGTTGTTTTCTTTTGGGGGGTTTCTGTTCTTTGATGTCTAATAATGTACAACCTAAAACTATGAGAAAATTTAAGTGAATCTAATGAATTTTAAAGAAAGGAAATGTTCCTAAGTTAATCTAATTTCCTAAAAATGGACCAAGAACTGTTGGCTAGTTAGAACCTAATAAAAAAACGAGAATCTATTTTATCTTATCATTAGTCCTAATCCATTGATCTAATTCTTAAAACCAAGAATGAAATTGATTCAGAAGGTAACTCAGTAATTTCATTCATTAAACATTCAACCATTCAATTTTAGAATATGATTAAATCAATCTCCTTGAAATGATTATTGGGAATATCAGTGATGCAAGTAAGTGAGGATCTGAAAGCAAAAAGGTAAAAACATGTAAAACTAACTGTAAACAACTAACATATTTTTGACTTTCTCCAATATTCAAATGTGAAGCATTACCCTCTTGAAGTTCTATGCAAGAAATCAATTATACCTTAGTTCCTAAGTTCCTAGGAAAATAACAATGTACTGAGTAAATTCAATCACTGTATGAATTAGACATTTAACCATTTAGTTTAGGATCATCATCATCTTGAAATGACTTTTGAAAACGTCCATTAACACAGTTAATTGGATCACGTGAAGATCACAGTGATAGTGAACCTCCCATCTCCAACATCAATGCAACAATTATGTACAAAACTGGGACATACGGGGTATTATAAAAAAATCATGTGTGGATATGCACAAATTACTGCAACATTGGAGAGGCTGCTAAAGAAGGATGTTAAGTTTGAATGAATCAAAGAGTTCCAGTAGGAATTGGATACACTAAAGGAAAAACTAGTATGTGTTTATCCTAGTGTTCCTGGACTTGAGTAAGGAATTTCACGTTCATGTAGATACTTTAGCAATAGCACTAGGCTAGGTATTGGCATAGCTAGGGGGAGCTGAAATAGACCATGTGATTGTGTTTTCCAATAGAAATTGTTTAAAACAAAGAAAAATGATACCACCACATATCACAAAGGTTTGGCCATTGTATACACACTACATAGTTTTATACATTATTTGTTGGGTTTACATTTCAAACTATATACAAACCACTCTATATTAAGATACCTCAATAAAAAGCTAGTGTTTGGGGCAGAGGATATGTATATGGTTTTTGTTGTTTCAAGAGTATGACTTTGAAGTAATTGTAAAGCCTGTTAAGCTTAGCATAGGGCTAAATAATTTGTCATGGATAAGCCCCAGCGAGAAGGTAGGGGATGTCAATGATGGACTACTAGACATGCAAAGATGGTGGAAAATCACTTTATCAAAATAATCAAGTTTCTAACTATAGGGATGGTGCTACCAAATTGCACAATGAATTAGATGGTGGTCAAATTTGTAGATTATCATCTCATCGTGGGATGTCTATACAAATTGGGTTTAGATGTAATACTCTGGTGATGTGTACTAGACCAAGAGAGGCCTACTATATTTTTAGATTACCATGAAAGAGTAGTCGGATGACATTACATAGGGAAAGTAACTGTGTAAAGAGGAGTGGACCATGATGCATCATCACCACGATGGATTATCTAACCAGATGGGATGACGTAGCACCAGTCAGAGATTGCAGTGCAAAGACCACTAACAAATTTTTATTTGATAATGTCATTACTTTGTTTGGGTGCCCTGAGATTTTCATGAGTGATTAAGGAACTCATTTCCTAAACCAAAATATCAAAGTTATGATACATGAGTTCCAAATATACCATCAAAAGAATATTCCTTGTCATCCACGAGCAAATGGCATTGTGGAGGCCTTTAACAAAATTTTGCAAATCATGCTAGAAAAGGTTTGTATTATAAATAGAAATGATTACGACCTCAAAATTCCTATAGTTTTATGGGTATACTAGACCACATCGAAGAAGATCACGGGTTAAACACCTTTTAAAATGGTCTATGGACGAGAAATAATAGTGTCGATGACATTTATAGTCCCTAGTCTCTGCATTATTGCAATGAAATGACTAGCAGATTCTGGCATAGTCAAGCAAAGACTAGCGGAGCTACTGCAGTTGGAAGAGGACCGATTTATGCCTGGATTGTAACAGAATGTGAAAAAGTATAAGGCATGGCATCTGTAACACCCACTCCCAGGTCTACCCAAAGTAACCATGCCAACTAGGCTAAACATGAGGAGATATGCTACTACAATCAGATTTGACCTCCTATGTCACCTTAAGGAAGTGGAATCGATGGAACATCACATACAGTCATCCAACATCATCAATAGAACCCTTAGGAGACAAGTCAGCCACTCAAAAAACCTGTCCCTGCGTCCCACTGCTATTTTGCAGCTCTTAGGCCATATTTGCTCTCATGTTGTGGGCAAGGGAGTGACCAAAAACCCAAACTTGCTCTCACAGGCCTGCCTACCAGTGAGTGTGGACCAAAATTGCTAGTTCTATGCCAACAACCCTGGGATTTAAGGCACTTTTTTAGCCCATAATCCTGGCCTCTACCTAAAACTTGTTGTAACTTCCATAATTAATTAAAAACATAATATAAATGCTGATGAATAAAAAATATCCCTTGGGACTAGGCCTAAGAATCCCCAACGGGGACTGACATTATGTCAAACACTTGGCATCAATGCAACCTACAGGTCTAAGATACAAGACAAATCATAAACGGTTGAAACAACTTATGAAACATAACCAAAAGGATCATCTACTTCTCCATTGAACCATTACATCATCAATTAGGTCTTACATCCATCCATTTAACAATTACAAGTAAATATATGAAATAATCTTGACATAAACCAACCATTCAACCATGCTTATAATCAACATAAAACCATATAAATATCAGAGATATGATAGCCATTAAATCCACATATAAATTAGTGAAAAAGTAAGAGAAATTAGCTTTTATTAATCATAGGCAAATCCGACCAGGTTCGGGATTGTCACGTACCACCCCACCATAGACATGGCTGAGCCAAATCTCTCTTTCAGCTAGTCACCCATGTGCCATATTCCAACAATGAATGTGGGGTCTCATAGAAAAACCAAGGGAATCCATAGCTTAAACCACCTCCACCCTCATCAAACTATGATCGCTCCAAAATTGGGGCTCTGATCACAACCAAATAGAACTTGGAATGCCATCTGGAATACATCACTATCCTTGAGGAATTTTCTGTCTCCTTGTCTCTCAGTCTTTACCGCAATCCAAACCCAGATCACTAGGTCCCACACTGAGACTACTCCCTCAGGATTTATTGCATATCCTGCCAAAACTGATCAAGGGATTCCTAGGCCTTTAGGAATGAACCTTGAGATCACCTCTGCCCTGGATTTTTAAATCCATCTAGCAATTCCAAAGCTCAAAAGTCAAAATAACATCCCAAAACACCATGCATATAGAAAAAGGTAAGGCTAGGCTAAAAACCATTGTCATAACCCAGTAAAACCATGCCACCAACAACAATAGAACCATACAACAACATGAAAATCCATGCATGTCCAAACCGGCTAGGAAATTGCACATGCAAACGGTTACTTGCACATATTCCTGCTGAAACTACTTGATCCTTCTTTCCTTTCCTTGATCCTAGCTTGCTTTTCCTTTCTTTTTCTTGATGTCCCTTTCCTTGCTCCAAACTACAGTGCTCCAAGAAAACTCTAAGTGACCAAGAGTGAGAGAGAGAGAGAATAATGAGAGAGCTCCAAACTTGAATTGACAAAGGATTACACTGACTGAGCTTGAGCCAAGAGCTTACACTGACTAAGAGCATGCCAATTGATCGTCAAATGCCTTTTTATGAATGAGGCCTCTATTTTCTTCATTTTCAATTATTTTCCTTCACTTTCCTCCTCACATGCAACCTCTGACCTTTCACCTTACTTTTCTCCTAATTTCCTTTATTTTCATAAATAAATGTGCCAAAATGCATTTTTGCCTTAACCTTTGCCAATTTTCCTTAGCCAAAACACACATCCAACGATGCCCACTAGGATATCTTTAGCCAATATTCAGCTTGAAATACGTGTCCCTTACCCATGGTCTTATTTTTCCTTTATTTACTTTTATTACATGGAATTTTTCACTAGGGTTGTTATGGCATCAAGACCATATCAAGAAAAAATAGTTTTAGGTTGGCAATCTAGAGTTGATGTATGACATCAAGTTTATGAAACACTCTGAGAAATTCCAAACAGACTAGTTGGGTCCCTATGTTATCCGTTCTGTCACAGATGATAGGGTAGTCTAGTTCGAGAAGTTAAATGTAGAGCCCCTTGAAAAACTTTTGAATGGGAGCATGTTGAAGGTGTACAAAGACAATCATTCCTCAACCCAAGGATAAGTTGTATAAAAAATATATATATATTTTTTATAATGTTATTTTTGTTTGTAGGTAGGAGTTGTGCGATAGATACCACTAGAAGTAGTGTGACAGACATGGAAAATTATATATTTCTTGTCACAGTAAAGGGTTGACATACTGTGTACTAGAACATTGCACAGTTAGGAGAACCAGTTGATGAGGAAGCATGTAGTACTGACAAACACTAGAATAATGGAATATAACTAGTAGATGGTGGCATTCATGGAAAATGGAAAAGTGTAGAAAAAGGAATCTATAGAAGCAGGTGCTACCCATATGGATTAGATACCATGGAGCTCAATGAGAAAAAATGAAACAAATTAATTTAAAGAAAATATTATCCAAATTGGAAATAATACTGACATGACTTCCAACTTGGCCAAAACCACATACAATGTTTTTTTTTAACAAGATTGGATAGTTGTTATATTATCAAAAAAGTTTTTGGAGCAAGCGCCTTTTACATTCTGTTGTTATGATATGATAGACTTAGTGATTAAATAGGAACGCAGACCTTTCTTCTGTGCTTGGTATCAAAATTTCAGAAGTTTTTTTAGCTATTCTAGAGTACTTTTTTACATATTGACCCACTAAGAAAACAAATTTACATAGCATATTTCATAGAAATCTATGGTTTGTAAACTGGGAGAGTATATTCTGTGGCCTTTTCCATATGTTTTACATTTTGTTGTTCCTTAAGTTCATTGTTCCTTGTGATGTTATTCATTCTACTTGTTGTCCCTCGCTATTGTTCCATCGACCTGTTGTTCCTTTGGTCTTTTTTTCTTTCATCTGCTATTCCTTATGTTTTTGTTCCTTTCTTTGGTTGTTGTTCCTTCTTCTTTTGTTCGTTCTGCTTGCTGTTCCTTGCTATTGTTCCTTCGTTCCACTGTTCCTTTGGCCTGTTGTTCCTTCGGCTATTATTCTTTCTGTTGTTGTTCCTTTTGGTTATTGTTCTCTCTCGCGTTGTTCCTTCTACTGCTGTTCCTTTTGGTTTCTATTCCTTCTACTGTTGCTCCTTTGTCTTCTCGTTGTTCCTTCTACTGTTGTTCCTTCGGCCTGGTGCTCCTTCGACCTGCTATTCCTTCAGCTATTGTTCCTTCTGCTGCTGTTACTTTTGGTTGCTGTTCCTTCTGGAATTGTTCCTTCTTCTGCTATTCCTTCTGGTTGTTGTTCCTTCTACTACTGTTCCTTCATCTTTTTGGTGTTCCTTCTTCTGCTATTCCTTCAGTCTGCCCTAATTTTCCCTAGTGCCTTTGCTTTTCTCCTGAAATTTGTGATTCAAGCTGCCATCACTGACATCGTTCATGTGATGTTCCTCGATATCATGATTTTTCCTTTGACTATCTGAGTTTTTTTGAATTTCCTGATGGCTGCGGATTCCTTGTTGCATTGTACATTCTCTTCCTTGATGTTTCTCTCTACTTCTTCTGCACTGTCCTATTATATACCAAAACTTAATTCTTGTAATTTTTCGATGGGAGTTATGGCATGCTGAGATAGTATTCCTCTTGATTCTCTCTGACGATTCCTTCTTCCTTCTCCACAGCCTGATTTGCATGATGATCCGCTTGCTTATTATGCGTCCTCAAGACGTGTTTGAAGGTTGCATTTCTAGATCCTGTTAAATTCCTTCTAGTTCTTTGAATGATTCAGATCATAAAATTGTTGTTGGGGTTCCTGTTTTGAGCCATAATCTCGATTATGATGGCTGAGTCTCCTATGATAGGATTTTGAATTCCTTTTTTTTTGAATCAGCCTTGTTCCCATCAGTAAACTGTGTGCTTCTGCCTAATTATTTTAGATTTGTCCCAATCCCCACTCGTAGGTGGTTACTTTTCCCCATTTGGATCATAAATTATTCAACCTGCTCCTGCTTTTCCGGGATTATTCTTTGAGGCTCTGTTAAAATACATACAATGTTTATTCTTAGTTTTCTTCCAGCTTTCCAACTCCTCTTCCATCATTCTTAATTTCCATTTTCCTTTTGTATTTTGTTTTCTCTGACCTTTCTGCCCATTGTTGTCTATTATGGCCCTGCTGAGCCAATCCCTTTCCTCTTGTTGGAGAATGCTATAGTCCATTGGTGGAGTTCCTGTTATCACCCCAAGAAACTCTCCTAGGTTGTATCTTAGAGATGCTCGGGAAAATTACAAACTCAACAAAATGTTGGATAAACGGTGGATGAATGAAAGAAATGCTACATATTCAAGCCAGATAACCACTTCTACTATGATTGACCCCAGACATGGGTGAACACCCCCAGCATACAAGGCTTTTAACCACCAATTAGTCACAGTTGTAGAGACAATGTGATGATGTAGAAGACTAATCACACCAGCAGATGCACAGGACCCTGTGATGGCCAACTGCAACCAGTTAAAAGGTCTGTAAATCTGTCTTTTAATACACTGACAGGATGACAGCTCTCTGGAATTAAAACAATAGAAACCTGCAAGCAAATTCAATGATACATGCTAAATCCTAACACAGAGGTGGGATGATAGCCCCTCTAATGTTAAATATTAACAACACATGAAATAATGCAGAACATGCACAACTTGGAAAAAGAAGAAGCATTAGAGAGTGAGCAATCAACAACAAAAGAAGCTTGTATTAGCTGGAAATTCAGACCAGAAGCTGTAGGTTACAAAGTAGTTACAGTCTCCAGAAGTTGAAGCTTGCAACAAAATAACACTCATCAACCTCATTACATTGTTTTTCTGGGTATATATAGAATCTGTTACACAAAATTTTCAGCTAGCCTGTGCGTGGAGGTGTCTTAATGGACCACCAACCGCATTTACAATTCGATATGGGCTTATGATAAGATCTGAATGTTTTAATGAATCAAAATGGCTCCTTCTGTACTTTAATGTCCTTTCTGAGCAAATGTAACGTAATGTGTACAAAGCTCCATGACTGATTTATACGGTTATCTTCTCGAGCCTTGTATTTCTTGTCCTTCAGTCATTCTGCCTTTAAATGCAGTAGCTGAGACTTAACTGCGTAGTATACAGATAACGAATGGCTTGCTTTCTCCTTCATGCGTGGAATAGGCCGAAAACACTGAAGAATACACTGAAAATGGACGATGGCGTCCGAGTGAATGGCGACCGTTGGATGATTCATATGGACGGTCGAGATCGGGCTGCACAGGCCATCGGAAGACATATGTGGATGAAAGAGTTTGGGCCGATGGATCAAGAGAATTAACGGTGGAGATGAGATTACGGAAGCCATCGGAAGAAATTCAGAACGGAGGATCCTGGACCGTCAGATCATGATCGGGGAGATCCGACGGCTGACGGGCGATGAAGATGCGGGTGCGTTAAGGGCCAGGGAATAGGCAAGATGGGCAGAAAGTGGTTTTATCGCACCGCTTATGGAGCTGCGGTGGTAATCGTACCACGGGTAGCGATGCAATGGAATAGAGACACATGGAGGATGTGATGGTGGGGAAACCACTTTCCCCGGGAACTAATGGGTGTGCAGGTCTGCGGAGCGGGGAATGCGACTATCGTCTGATGACGAAGTGGGAAGATCAGATGGCCGGAGCTCAACACGCGCATATGTTGAATGATGTGACAGGTGAGGGGTAGGCCAGAGCTTTATTAAAGCTTTGGGTTATAAACTTTATTATATGTGCGTGGTTATGGATTAAAACCTTAGAGACAGGGATTAAACAAAAATGCATTTAAACGAGGTTTACACGGGATATATGGGGTTTGAACAGGTTATAATGGTTTTTGGGAATTTATAAAGGGTAGAGGGGTTTAATATTATTATAGACAAAAGCGCTCGGGGGTTTAGAGGAACATGGGTTTAGGCGGGATTTTGTTAAAATAACAGGTGCCTGGGAGCCAAGGGAAATAGAATTATAACGGGTTTATAATGATAATAGAGAAAAATGGCAACAACGGGGTTAAGGGAGAAGAGGGAAAATGAAAGGGAAGGAGGAAATGAAGGTGGTGGGAGTTATAAGGGTAAAGCAAATGGAAGGGGAAAGATTGAATGAACTGCTGCTAGTTCCTCCTTTTCAGAAAACACCACGGTCAAGCTATCCTTGACCCTCAAAAATGCTTCAAACATGTAGCAGTGCTAACATTTGGCTCCTTCTGGGGATGAGATCCTCCCTGTGAGGTCTCAAGAACCTGCAGATCAATGCCTTCCTGATGAAAACCAATTAGCAAAATTCCTAGTGTTCCATTGGGCATGGAGTCTAGCTAAGCCTACACTAAAGCTGATAAAATGAAATATTTACAACTTTTAAGGCCAAAGACCTTAAATCACATAATTTTTCAGAAAACACCCATTAATTGGGTTGTCAAAAACTGGTTCTCCTCCCATACTTTTCAGTATGAAGGTGTTGTTCCCTTGAACCTGTGAAATGATAAAAGGACCTGTCCAGAAAGCATCAAACTTTCCATGATTGCCTTTCTTTTTCTTTAGTGCATCCCATTTCAGAACCAAGTCTCCAACCTGAAAATTATCTATTTTTGTCCCTTTGTCAAAAGCATCCTTGATTCTCTTCTGATGTGCTGCAGCCCTTTCCACCAACTGTTCTCTAATCTGATGTAAGTCTGTCAAATCATTGATTCTTCTTGCCATGTCTTCTTCTTCATTTTGCTCTTCTTGAAGGAACTTTGCCACAGGGAGAGTTAACTGAATTTGGAATACAGCCTCAGTGCCATACACCAGTTTGAATGGAGAACTCCCTGTGGATTTATTGATGGTCACTCTGTCAGCCCATAGTGCATATTTGAGCTTTGAATCCTAATTCTTTTTATTGTCCTCTAACAGCTTTTTAATTATCTTGATCAGACTTTTATTAGAGGATTCTGCTAGACCATTTCCCTATGGATAATATGAGGTGGAATGAAAAAGTTTAATACCCATTGAATCACACATTTCCACCAATTCTTTAGGCCTGAAGGCTGCTACATTATCTGTTATTAATTTTTGTGGACAACCAAATCCGCTAAAGATATTCTCTGTTAAAAACTTGATGACCACGCTATGATCAGCCTTCCTGGTAAGCACTGCTTCAATCCACTTAGTGAAATAATTAGTGGCTACTATTATCCACCTATGCTGGCCATTAGAATGTGGATTGATTTCTCCAATGAAATCCAAACCCCACTGCTAAAAAGGTCCTTTTTCCTGAATCGGTTTCAGGGGTAGGGATTTCAACTGTTGTTTCCCTTCAAATCTTTGGCACCTGTCACAAGATTTAACAAAAGCAAACACATCAGAAAATAAAGTGGGCCAATAGTACCCAGCTCTGAGAATTTTATGGGCTGTGGTCTTCCAATAATGGTGCCCTCCACACATGCTGTTATGAAACTATTGCATAACCTCTTCTGACAGTTCTTTGTCCAAACACCTTAGAAATATTCCAGATGGATCCCTCCAGTAGAGCAGATTTTCAGTGATACAATACTTTGCTGCTCTAAGTTTTAAAGTTTTGGCTTGACTTTGAGTAAATCCTAAAGGGATCTCTAGCTTTAGCAAAAAATTAATTATTTTAGCATACCAATTACATGAAGCTAGATTCTCGGCCACTAACTGCTTTCTCTCTGATTCAGCTGTTTTTTCCTCTTCTGCCTGACCATTTTCTGCCATTGTGCATAGGAATTCAACATCTAAATACCTGCAATTTTCTTCAGCCAATAACTTGGCAAGCCCCTGACCTCTGACCAACTTGGTGGGCTTTAGTTCTATATTAAATTCAATCATTTTAGCAATCCATTTTTCCCTCCTTCCATCAGCATCAGGTTGTGTTAGGACATTTTTTATTGCAACAGAGAGCACATATGCAATTATTTTTGAATGCAAGATATAAACTCTAAAATGTTTTAAGGATTTAATAAGATCATATGCCTGTTTTTCTATAATATCATACCTTAGTTCAACATCCCTCAAATTCTTGCTGAAAAATGCTACTAGATGCTTTGAACCTTCTTCATCTTGTTGCAATAACACTGCTGCAATAGTATCTTCAGAGGCAAAAGAAAATATGTGGAACTCTTTGTTGTAGTCAGGACTTATTAATGTGGGAGCTTCCATAATAGCCTTTTTGATAGACTCAAATGATTTTCTTGCTGCATCAGTCCATCTTACCTCTGACCCTTTCTTCAACATTGAGGTCACATGATTAACCAACCCTGCAAAATTTGGAATGAACCTCCTTACAAAATTTATTTTTCCCAGAAAGGACTGGATATCCTTCTTTGATCTTGGGACAGACAAAGACTATATGACTTTTACTCTTTTTGGGTCAATCTGAACACCTGCAACAGACACAATATGTCCTAACAGCTTGCCTTCATTTAATGCAATTTGAGATTTTTTAGGATTGACTGAAATTCCAAACCTCTTGTACTTCAAGAACACTTTTTTTAAATGCTACAAATGATTTTGATGGTTGTTGGAGTAAACTGTTATATCATCAAGGTAGATAAGCACAAACTTGTCCTTCTCTCCTACAAATGCTATATCCATAGCTCTCTGAAAGGTGGCTCCAGCATTCATCAATCCAAATGGCATTTTGGCATACATAAAAGTGCCCCAAGGAGTGGTAAATGCAGTCTTTTCTTGATCATTTGGGTGTATAGCGATTTAATGGAAGCCTGAAAATCCATCCAAAAATGACATCACTTTAGCTCCTGAGACCTTTTGCAACAAGTGCTCCATCTTTGGTAGGGGATAGTTGTTTTTCTTGGAGCATTTATTTAAATTTCGGAAATCAACACACATTCTGATTTCTCCACTCTTCTTCCTTACCACCACCAAATTAGCTACCCATTTCGAATATCTGAGAGGAACAATGATCCTGGCAGCCAACAATTTTTTAATTTCTTTTTCAATCAGAGGAAGAAGTATAGGGTTTATTGGTCTCAGCTTCTGTTTGAAAGGAACAATGTCTTTTGCCAGAGGGATTTTATGTTGAATTATGTTCTTGTTATATGTTTTCAGGTCACTATACTCTCAGGCAAACACATCAGCGAATTGCCTCATTAAATTGTAGTACTCAACTCTTTGATCAACAGGCAAATGAGTGGACAAATTCACATACCTAGGCTAACCTAGACTTCCTATATCATGCTTACAGACTGCAGATTGGTCTTTTTTTTGGGCAGCTTTGTGAGGCACATCATTCTAGTCAAACAATCTTTCAAGAGGAATTAGACCCTGAGGAATATGGTTACTAGGAAGCTGGACTATGATGTCTTTACCAATTTTATTTCTAAGCTGGGACTGGGGTTTTTCTAAGAAGGCATCATTTTCTTGGTCAATTTGCATTTTAGAAAATTTATCAATGACTTGAAGGAACCTACTTATCTCATCGTCATCATTAAAAAATTTCCAATGCAGGACATTATCGGGCAAGGATGGTCTATATTTCATTTGAACTTCATACACTAGTCTGGGAGGCATGGGAGGTATAAACAGACTAGCAGACACAGTAAGGGAATCAGCAAGTTGATTTTGGGCTCTAGGAATGCATGAAATACAAAAAAAATCAAAGGAATCCCTGATTCTCCATACCTCATCTCTATATGCTTTCAGCCTTGGGTGCTTTGCTTGAAATGTTTTATTTATCTGCTGAATTATCAGATTAGCATCTCCAAACACCTTTATACTCTTGATTCCTCTATGTTTTGATGCATTAAGGCCCAACATCAAAGCCTCATACTCTGCTATGTTATTTGTGACTTGAAAAACCAGATTAAAAGATAGCTGAATGCTTTCCTTTTCTGGAGACACTAGCACCACCCCTGCTCCTGCAGTCTCCCTAGAACATGCTCCATCAAAGAACATCTCCAAAATCTAACTTCCTTGCTCTTTCTCAACCTGAACAATTGGTTTCCGATATGCATTTCGGCCTTCTGAGATTCTTCTATTTGCAGAATACATGCTCAAAAATCAATGTCCACTGCATATATAGGATGATTTGTTGGGTTCTTCTCATCACTAATGATATATGCCAACTGTGCTTCTCTATACAATCTCCTGCTTTCTCCTCCAAACACTAGGACAATTGCATAAGATAGATCATTTTGTAATGTTCCACCTAGTCTCTTAATCCATCCTATGGACAGCAGCATGCCAAACTTAGGAGGGGCATCTGCTACCACAATATCTATCATCATACTCTTCATGGGCAGCTGAGTTAAGGTAATGGCCAGATCTTTAATCAATCCAAGACATTTCACCTTCCTTGAATCAAAAGAAAATAAATCATGATAGGGTCTAGTGATATCAAGGCCTAGCTCTTCCATGACAACTTTAGGCATCAGATTGTGGCTGGCCCCTGTGTCTAGTAGGAAATTGTGGAGGATTTTTTCATGAATGGTTAATGAGACATAAAAAGATGGAGAATTATTATCAGCAGGTTCAATCATAGGGCTGAGCACAATGCAGGCTTGTCATCTTTCAAATTAACAGATTCAGTGGAGGTTTGTTTGGTTTCTAGCCCAAGGGTTTCAAGGGTAGGCTTCCTAAATAGTTCACTCTTCATCAAATCAACCAGGGGCACATATATTTTCAACTTCTAAACTTCTGACTCAAAGCTGAAAGAAGGAGATGGTTTATCAGAACTTTTTACCTCTTGAATTGGAGCTTTGAGGATGACTGGATCAGCTGCTAGTCTTCTCTGCTTGATATTCTGTGGTTCTCTTTGAACAACAGCTCTTTGGGCAGAATTTTCTTTGACATTCTTTGTATTTGACCTCAAATTGTATCTTTTATATTGCTCAGTTTGTAGGACAGCTTCTCTGTCCCACACTGATTTTTTTGTTCTTGTAGCAATGATTCTTCATACTCAGCCAATGTCAAGAATGCAACACTGCCTTTATCTTCCATACAGTGAATTTCATCCTCATCTTCTTCAAATTGTTCCTCCTCCATGACTAAATTCTGAAAGGGAGCTTTAACTTTTTGTTCATCCTTTGTTTCTTCACCCCTTTGCATAATCTGTAACTGCTCATTTGCTCTTCTGAATGGATTTCGATTTCTTGGAGCAAATGTGCTCTGCCTTGTTTTCCCTGAATTCTGTTCCACTTTCAGCTTAGAAATTTTAGCAGCCAATGACTCTATCATCTTAGTCATTTTGTCTAATTTAGGCTCTGAAGATGATGCAGAAGAAGTAGAAGCCTGATTTGTTTGTTTTCTCTTGTCAACTTGATTTTTTAACTTTTCTGTAGCCATAATATTGGATTCTACTTCTAGGGCTGCATCCTGCATGTCTGCTAGCGTAGCACATCTCCTTTCTCTCAATAACAAGCAGAAATAAGAGTCAAAAGCATTGGCATAAGTGAGTTTGGTAGAGGTAGGAGTAGGCTTTACCTCAGTTGGTATCTTACTATACATTCTATTGAATCTTTTATTAAAATCAAGTATTGATTCACCATTTTCCCTCTTCAGATTACCAAACTCTGTGTGATAATACAAAAAGTCCTTTTTATCTCCCCATCACTTCAAACATGCATCATATAATGCCTCAATATCTATTATAGATCTCTAGGGTAGTTCCCTAAACCACTTCCTAGCCTCTCCATAAAGGCTCTGGACAAAAACTCTCATCCACACATCATTTTCACTTATATCTAAATTATCAACATAACTGTAAAAATCTTCAAGATGTTCTTCTGCTGTTACTCCCTCTGTTCCAGTGAATTTAGGCATATAGTTTTGATAATCGCCCACAGGCATAGGATTTAGAGGAACAGGCAATACTAAAGGTCCATATCTAGTAGCTACAATCCTTTCTATTATTGTAGGTGCTTGCTGTCCTACCATGATTGGAATATTTGAAATAATGCTGGCAGATGGAGCAGTAGGAAATAATGTGATGTATGGAAAAGATAAAGGGGTGTTTTGGACTAAATGGGATGCTTTCTTTGGAATGAGATTCAAAGGGGAACTAACTGCACAAGGAGCTGTACTAATCTCAGAAGACCTTTCTTTATTAACAGTGCTGATTTCTAAATCTTCAATCTGTAAATCTCTAGCAATAACTTTATCTTTCATAGATGAATGAGACTTCTTAGGCTTACCTGATCTTGATGCCCCTTTCTATGAAAATTTCTTCGTTTTAACAACCTTCTCAGGTTCAGGCACTGGTTCAGCAAGAGATTTCTGAGGATTTCTTTGAGTGTGTCGCATAAACTGAGCTAGAACTTCAATGTGGAGTCGCCAAAGGTTGGTCTTCCACCAGTGGAGTCACCAGACAGATGATTACAACCAGAAAATGTGTTCAAACTTTGTCTGTCATCAAAGCTTGAAACTGTGTCATTCTCCCAGGGAAGCTGAGCTTCAAGTCTCCTCTCCCTGGCAATGGCGCCAATTAATGTTATCACCCCAAGAAACTCTCCTAGGTTGTATCTCAAAGATGCTCAGGAACATTACAAACTCAACAAAATGTTGGATAAACGGTGGATGAATGAAAGAAATGATGCATGTTCAATCCAGATAACCACTTCTACTATGATTGACCCTAGACATGGGTGAAAACCCCAGACTACAAGGCTTTTAAGCACCAATTAGTCACAGTTTTAGAGACAATGTGATGGTGTAGAAGACTGATCACACTAGCAGATGCACAGGACCCTGTGATGGCCAGCTACAACTAGTTAAAAGGTCTGTAAATCTGTCTTTTAATACACTAACAGGATGACAACTCTCTGGCATTAAACAACATAAACCTGCAAACAAATTCAATGATACATGCTAAATCCTAACACAGAGGTGGGATGACAGCCCCTCTAATGTTAAATATTAACAGTACATGAAATAACGTAGAACAGGCACAGCCTGAAACAAAGAAGAAGCAGTGGAGAGTGAGCAATCAACAATAAAAGAAGCTTGTATTAGCTGGAAATGCAGACCAGAAGCTGTAGGTTACAAAGTAGTTATAGTCTCCAGAAGTTGAAGCTTGCAACAAAATAACACTCACCAACCTCATTACATTGTTTTTCTGGGTATATATAGAATCTGTTACACAAAATTTCTCAACTAGCCTATGCATGGAGGTGTCTTAATGGACCACCAACCGCATTTACAATTAGATATGGGCTTCTGATAATATCTGAATGTTTTAATGAATCAAAATGGCTCCTTCTGTACTTTGATGTCCTTTCTGAGCAAATGGAAGGTAAGGTGTACAAAGCTCCATGGCTAATTTATACGGTTATCTTCTCAAGCCCTGTATTGCTTGTCCTTTAGTCATTCTGCCTTTAAATGCAGTAGCTGAGACTTAACTGCGCAGTATACAGAGAGCTGATGGCTTGCTTTCTCCTCCATGCATGGAATAGGCCGAAAACACTGAAGAATACACTGAAAATGGATGATGGCCTCCGAGTGAATGGCGGCTGTTGGATGATTCAGATGGACGGCCGAGATCAGGTTGCACAGGCCATCAGAAGACATATGTGGATGAAAGAGTTTGGGCCGACGGATCAAGAGAATTAATGGTGGAGATGAGATTACGTAAGCCATAGGAAGAAATTCAGAACAGAGGATCCTGGACCGTCGGATCATGATCGGGGAGATTCGACAGCGGACGGGCGATGGAGATGTGGGTGCGTTAAGGGCCGGGGAATAGGCAGGATGGGTGGAAAGTGGTTTTATCACACCGCTTATGGAGTTGTGGTGGTAATTGTACTATGGGCAGTGATTCAATGGAATAGAGACGCGTGGCAGATGCGATGGTGGGGAAACCACTTTCCCCGGGAACTAATGGGTGTGCAGGTCTGCGGAGCGGGGAATGCAACTATCGTCTGATGACGAAGCGGGAAGATCAGACGGTCAGAACTCAACACGCGCATATGTTGAATGATGTGACAGGCGAGGGGCAAACTCGGCCTTTATTAAATCTCAGGGTTATAAACTTTATATATTTGCGTGGTTATGGATTAAAACCTTAGAGACAGGGATTAAACAAAAATGTGTTTAAATGAGGTTTACACAGGATATATGGGTTTTGAACAGGTTATAATGGTTTTCGGGAATTTATAAAGGGTAGAGGGGTTTAATATTATTATAGACAAAAGCGCCCGGGGGTTTAGAGGAACATGGGTTTAGGCGGGCTTTTGTTAAAACAATAGGTACCTTGGAGCCAAGGGAAACATAATTATAACGAGTTTATAATGATAATAGAGAAAAATGGCAACAACGGGGTTAAGGGGGAGTAGGGAAAATGAAAGGGAAGGAGGAAATGAAGGTGGCGGGAGTTATAAGGGTAAAACAAATCGAAGGGGAAAGATTGAATGAACTGCTGCTATTTCCTTCTTTTCAGAAAACACCATGGTCAAGCTATCTTTGACCCTCAAAAATGCTTCAAACATGTAGCAGTGCTAACAGTTCCTTTTGCGTTGAGAATTTCGGAAGCCATTCCCCAAGTTTTGGATAGTGTTTTCCCAATTTTTGGGTTTTGATTTTTGAAAATGCTCTTGTTTCGAGCCAACCAGATTTTCCAGCATAGCACAGTTGGTATATATTTCCATATTCTTATAATTGTGGCTTTCTTCTTTATTTCATAAGGGTAAGCTTTCTCAATATTTTCAAGAAATTCCAGCAATGGTTTTTCAAAGCTTAAGTTAATTTCCAATGGTTGTATTAGCTACTTCCAGCATTCCTTTAAGAATTCACACTCTTGGAATAAATGCTATATGTTTTCTTCCACTTGCCGGCATAAAGGGCATCATGATGGCCCTTGAATGCTCCTTTTTTTAAATTTTCTGCAGTCAAAATCTTCCCTTTTAATAAGGTCCATATTAAAATTTTTATTTTTGGCAGGGTTTCTGACTTACAGGCTAGTTTCCAAGGGTCCCATTCCCGGTGATCAATATGCTCTTGGAGGATATTATATCCAAATTTAACTGTGTACTACCCATTGTTTAGATCCCATAGGTAGCTGTCTTCCTCATCATAGTGGGTAGGAGTTGCCCCTTTTAAATGTTGTTTGATTTTTTTTCCTTTGTCCTTCTAGGTTTCTGGAATGGCTGGAATTTTCCACTCCTACCACTCCTTCTGGTTCCATAGAGAGATTGAATGGATAGCATTGTATCCATTTCCTTTAGCCATTCCTGAATGCCTTCAACTTACAGGAGATTTTGGATTTGATCTTTCCCCATGACCCTGTCCTCCCTTATCAAAATGGTTCTCCCATTACCTGGAATTTTTGAGATGTGGCTTCTCATTAATGGAATTACTTTTTTGACTAGCTTCCATACTTGGGAACTTTGTTTGATTGGGCTGATTCCTTTCAGCAACTTTTCTTTGGATCCATCCATGTATTTGTTAATTAGGGTTTTTTCCCACCAACTTTCTTTACCTGTTATGAATCTACACACGATTTTCATACCAAGGGCTGCATTCATTAGTCTAGGTAGTCGAATAGATAGCCCTCCCTTTTCATATGGTAACACTACTTGATCCCACTTGATCAGGCTGAACTTCTTGTTTTCCTACCTCCCACCTTGCCATAGAAAGCTTCTTATAATTAACTCCATCTATTTATGGCACTTGTTGGTGCCATGATTATAACATATTGATAAATTGGCAGTGCGGCAAGAAGAGCTTTAATTAGAGTCACCCTTCCAACCATATTTAACCACATCATTCCCCAATTTTTTATCTTAGCTTGCAATTTTTCGATTTGTTTTGTCCATATTTTGGCTTTCATGCTCTCTTTGGAGATTGGGAGTCCTAGGTAGAGGAAATGGCTCCATATTTATTGTGTTGAGATGTCCATGATTTGGGATATACTTTGCATAATACTAGGCAGAACATTCCAGCCATAAATCCTGCATTTAGTGTTGTTTAATAGCCCACCTGACACCTGTAGGAATTTATCCAATGTTTTTTTTAAATCTTCTGGCTATTATTGTTGATGCTCCTCTCAGTAGCAAAGTATCGTCCGAAATAAGGAGTGATTTATGGTTTTTATTCCTTTTGCTATTCCTATCCCTGATATAGCTCTTTCTTTCCTCTGGGTTCCAGAGCTCTACTTAAAGTATCTAGCATTATTATGTAAAGAAAGGGGGAAAGAAGGCAGCCTTGCCTAAGACCTCTTGTGCTTTGGAAGAAATCGTTGGGTCTTCCATTTATGAGAGGGGCTATCCATGGAGTGGAGATGCATGCTTGAATCACACCTATTATTTATTTTGAGAAGCCAAGTTTCTGGAGGACATCCATGAGATAAGGGTGGCTGACCCTATCAAAGGCATTTTCCATGTCTAGTTTAACTATCACGCCTTTCTCTTACTTTTAGATACTAGAATGGATAGCTTCTTGGAGAATTATGACATTATCAATGATTTGTCAGTTTGGCACAAACCCTCCTTGGTTTTCAGATATGATTTGAGGCCGCACTTTCTTGATTTTGTTTGCCAGTAATTTGGTTATTATCTTATAAGATGAATTACATAAAGAGATGGGCCTAAATCTATTATGAAACTAGCTCACAAAAAGATAGAAAATATAGATCAATGCCTTAGAATTCAGCCTCTTCGAAGGGGCAACCTCCTTTATATTACACAAATGAATGATTGTTTGATGATTCAAATGACAAAACCTCCTTTCTATATATAGGAGTCTAAGGAGTCACAATATAACCCAACCAACCTAACAATAATAATATAAAGGCACAAAAATAACAATAGGGGGATTCTATGGGGCATAGTAATAACAATATGGGGACATTAGGGGCACAACAATATTAATAAGGGTTACACTACAATAGTAATGGGGTAATCACTAGTGTTATAGGGACCTAACATGCCCCTCTCCTTCAAAAAAGTGTTTTCCTCAACGCTTGAGTAGTTCTGGATGCTTCTATATAAAATTCTCATCCTCCCATGTGGAATCTTAAGCGGATAAGTTCTTCCACTTGATGAGATACTCCAAAATTGATCGATTTCGTGGCTGTCGAGTTCTTGTTTCTGTGATTGCTTCCGATTTGAATATAATTTTTCCTTCCTCATCAAGTTCCAGCAATATTGTTTGAATTGGGAGCTTGTCACCTATAACCTTCTTTAAACATGAAACATGGAAAACTGGGTGCACTCGAGAAGTTGTAGGAAGCTCCAATTTGTATGCCATAGTACCAATCTTTTGCAACACCTTGTACGGACCATAATACTTTGGTGATAATTTATTATCATTCTTAGCTTGCTTGAGGGACATTTGCTTGTACGGACCATAATACTTTGGTGATAATTTATTATCATTCTTAGCTTGCTTGAGGGACATTTGCTTATATGGTTGTAGCAGTAGGAATACCCAATCGCCTACATCAAACCTTCTTTCGTTGCGATGTTGATCTGCCTGTTGTTTCATTCTATTCTGTGCCAGCACGAGGTTATCCTTTAAGAGTTGGAGGACTTGTTGTTGATGCTCGATGCAATGTTCCATTGCCTGAACCTTAGAATTTTCTCTTAAATATGATGTGATGGATGGTGGCTGATATCCATAAAGTGCCATAAATGAGGTCATTTCTATTGCTGTATGGAAGGAAGTGTTATACCCCCATTCAGCCAGAGGCAACCATTTGACCCATTGTGTCTATTTATCAGATACAAAGCAATGAAGATATCCTTCCAAACATTTGTTTACTATCTCAGTTTTCCCATCAGATTGAGGATGATAAGATGAGCTATGAGCTAACTGAGTATCGAGACAAGAAAATAATTTTGTCCAAAAATTTCTAGTGAAAATGGGATCTCTGTCACTTACAATAATCTTTGGGTTTCCATGTAGTTTTTGAATTGTTTCCATAAATGCAGTAGAAACTATACTAGCTTTAAATGGATGTGATAATGCACAAAAGTGTGCATACTTGGCAAGTCTGTCAACTACCACCATGATGACACTCTTTCCCTTAGACTTGGGTAAACCTGCGATAAAAGCCATTGAAACCTCCCCCCAACATTGGCTTGGAATGGATAAAGGTTGTAATAGACCCGGGGTCTTAATTGTTTCAACTTTATTTTGTTGGCAAACCAAACATTCTGCCACAAAATTTTGTATATCCGATTTAAGGCCATCGCAAAAAAATTCCTTCTTAACCTTGTGGTAAGTTTTTTAAAAATCCCAAGTGCCCTCCTAAGGGAGAAGTGTGCAAGTCCATAAGAATCTTTTGTTTGAGTTGGGAATTCTTACAGAGGTATAAACAATCTTTGTATCATAACAAATCATCTTGCCAGCTAAATGTATTAGATGTACTGGAATCTTGTTGTAACTTTCGAATAAGTGCCCACACTTCTTCATCATTATTCCATTCCTCCCTTGCTTCGTTTATCTAATCTGGTTGGATAATATAAATGGCACACAACAATGCTTCCACATCCTCATCCTTTATTGAGAGTGCATCTGCCACAACATTTTGCTTCCCTTTTTTGTAGATGATTTCAAAGTCATAACCCAACATCTTTGTGACCCACTTTTGTTGCTCTTCAGAGGATAATCTTTGTTCTAAAAAGTATTTAAGGCTATCATGACCTGTTTTTACCTTGAAGTGTCTTCCCATTAGGTAGGGTCACCATTTCTTAAGTGCATGTAGTATTTCCAACATTTCCTTCTCATAAATAGCTTTGTGTAAAAACTTTCCCTTGATTGGACGACTTTCAAAAGCAATGGGTCTTTCATGTTGCATTAAAACAACACCAATTCCATTTCCTGAAGCATCACATTCCACAATAAAGGTTTTTGTGAAGTCCAGTGTAGCTAATCCCGGTGCTTGGCACATTTCCTGTTTAAGATGTTCGAAGGCCTTTGTTGCTTCTGGAGTCCATGAAAATGCATCTTTCTTCAATAATGTTGTTAGAGGTGCTGCTATTCTCCCATATTTCTTAACAAACTTGCGATAATACCCTATCAACCTGAGAAATCCTCGTAGATGCTTTATGGATGTGGGGATTTTCCATTCCTTAATGGCTTTAATTTTTCTAGGGTCTACCTTAACTCCTTCATGAGATACAATATGACCCAGATATTCCACCTCTTGTACTCCAAAGAAACATTTGGATATTTTTGCATATAATTGTTTCTCCTCCAATAGTTATAGCACCCTGTCAACATGTTCAACATGATCCTTCCAAGACTTGCTGTAGATTAGTATATCATCAAAAAATACTAACAAAAATTTTCTAAGGAAGGGGGCGAGCACTCGTTTCCTCGCAATGGTAGAGACATAAGCTGAAGCATAGAAGGCAACAAAGACAGTGAGAAGAAAAGGTCGCAGTTTCATCAGTTGGAGATCGAGCATAAGAGGCAAAGGCTTCTTCGGTAGAAAATCCAATTATAGAGTCCCCAGCAACAGGGCAACAAGGAAGGACCACAATCAAGCCATCTGGGCAAGTGAAAGCCATCCAAAAGTGAAAGATATAAGCTAAAGGGAAAACCACCACCCTATGGGCTACTCACCCATAATCCATCCAGCAGTTCCATGATATCTACCTAAAGGTTATAGCTTGAATGACTCAATCTATCCAATCTGGTAGTTCCTTCCACACAAAAGTAGGTGCTGCACTCTAGGCCAAGAAGAAAGCCTTTCCCGAAGGGGCAAGGGCTCAAGATGGAATTCATCAAACCTTGAAATGTAGAAGGTGCATTGGTAAGGCCAAAAGGCATGACCAAAAATTCATAATGACCCTCATGAGTTCTAAATGCTATTTTCAGAATGTCTTCAGTCTTCATTCTGATTTGATGATATCCTGAACAAAGATCCAACTTGGTGAAGTAAATTGATCCATTCAATTAATCCAGTAATTCATCAATGACAGGAATGGGAAACTTGTTATAGACATTTTTGTGCCTTGCAGCTCCAAGCATGAAATGTCCATAAACCAAGGGCTCCTAAGTCCCTAAAAGTGTTGTTCTAGCCCCTAAAGGAACAAGGTCAACAAATTACAACTTCTACCAGAAGTTCTCCACCAAGAAACTGCTCAGAATAAGTCAAAACATGATCATTTCAGCTGCTCCACTGGCTAGCTGGGTTGCATAGCACCTAAACGCACTAGCTGGGTGCGTTGCAACGCACCTAAATGCACTATGAGGGTGCGTTGAGCGGGAAATGACAAATGGCAGTGCCATTCCACAAGGTGGAGAGACAATGGAAGCTTCTAGAATCTTCTCCTATGACACTTGCCACACTGAATTCGACCAAGGATGAGTAAGAGGCGTTCAGTCTCCAAGTGGAAGCAAGAACTGACAGAGAGAAGACACTAATCAAATCACAAGCTGACTCATCCTCCTTGCATACATCTATATATGGATCCCTCATCCCAGAGATCCAGAGGCTGGAATTTGGCACATTGTAAGGAATTGTTGTTGGTTTTGAGATAGATATCAGAGTATTGGGTGATTTATGCTTTGTTGGAGGTGAAGAGGGGCTTCTTTGCTGGGAGGTTGATGCTGGGTCAGGAATCATCGGTTGTAACTCCTCCTGGATCTTCTTGTATATCAATAAAAACTATTTGAGTTTCTCCTCCATGCTTTTGTATCATTGATGCTTGTTACATTTGTATGGTTAGCTTAAATCTGATCCTAAGCTGTTTATGAATATAGATCCATGTCTTTGTATAGTTTTCTTCTTCTGTGATCTTAAAGGTACTTGGTGAAGCTGGGCAAGTAAGGGAGCAAGTAGCTGGAAGCTGTCAAAGAAGAGAGGGATTGGATCAAAGGACTAGCGCAAGACACAGGTCGGTTCTTTCTATCCCCCTCTATCTTTAATTCATAAAGGAAATACAAAAGTAGTTTTTCTCTGTTTGTTTCTAAGGCAGCTGTCACACCTTAGTGGGATAGAGCAGTTCTAAATAGACACTTTTCCCGGTAACAAAATGGCGACTCCGCTGGGGACGATGTCTAATTATTTTGTTTGTGTATCTCTTTGTTGTTTGTTTCATAAACTTATAAGTAGCATTCGAACTGCATTTGCCATAACAAATGCAAAGTAGACATCTGCTGCTTCAATCCATTCACTGGATTTGTTTATGATTTGAACAACTGATTCAAAAATGATCTGATTTCCCTTGTGATAGCTCTTAGACCCTCCTTAGATCTACCCTTGATTGTGCATTACTGATTGCTTTCATTCGGCCAAAAAAACCAAAGACTGAACTGCAAACCGTGACCCAGAACCCGGACAGATTCTCGTTTCTGGCCCAGCGCAAGCACTGTTAAGAGTTCCTGCATTTCAGCGCACTTCCCGAAAGGCAAACCTGCGCTGCAATCCAGTTTCTCTATGTTACAGGTGTGCTGATCAGACTAGCCCTGTGTAGCTGAGGTTCTTGTGCTTCATTCTTTCCAGTTTTGTCTTTGAATTTTGCAGCCTGCGATCAGTATATGTCTGTTTAAAAACCCCTTTTCCTTGCTGTTATTCCGCCTCCTTTGTACAAAAGAATTGTAGATGTTTTTGTGTGTTTTTTGAGTCATTTACAGTTTTCCATTGCAAAAGTAGAATAGTCGTACTGTCGTCCTTTGATTTAGATCTGTCGCAAGTGTCGATTTCGATCATAGGAGAAAGTTTGATTACTATTGATGGTCGATTATACTTTTACTATTGCCTTTGGTCTAAATTTGTGACTTTCTAGTGTCAAAAACGAGTGTTCATTTCAAAATTGTAAAGTGTCGTAATCGTCTCTATCTTTTGATTTCGAAAAGAAGCTTGTTTGTGTTTGTCGCTTGAAAGAAAATTCAGATTTGTACATCAAATTTCTTTTTAGCATCAATATTAAGAAAGTCGAAAACAAATACATGCACATGTGCATTTGCATATTGACAGTCTGTTTGGCTTGATATAGGAAAGTGCATTTACAGTGTGCTCCTTGCTCTTCTGAAAAGATTGTGTCTTTCTTTTCCCTTAGTAGCTAGGATTTTCATTGCACAAAAGAGATAAAAGTTTGTTTATCATCTTTAGATTGCATTTTAGGAATTACATCTACATCTCGTGGTGAACCCAAAAGGCAAACTTCATAAGAAAGATCAACTTAAAATAAATTCAATGAATCTAACAACGCTTTGGAACTTAACGCACAACATTTAGAGGTCTAGGCTAGAGACCTATTCCAGCGTCGTAAAGCCTGGTAACTGTTGTCCTCATTGATGGTTGGGTGATTCCTCCACTTTGAGACGATAAGTGCCAGTACGGGCTTGTGCTCCCATGTACCGTCGAGTATATTTTGGGAGACCCCTATAGGCTTAAATACTTTATCCATAGGAAGCCGTGTCTGCCGCCCTATCGATCACAATGCACTAAACACAGCATTCGGGAAGATTGACTACCTTACCGTAAAAAGTATTCTGCAGTTTTTTGATTGGTTTGGTACTCCCTCTACCTAGATCTCCAGAGCAGTCCCTTTTGTTCCTTTTTAGACTCCTTAATGGAAAAGGTCCATCTGAGCACTTGTCACTTCAGGCTCATTAAAAATCGAAGGAGACTAGAGTCATCTTTTGTTTTTTCTCGACTCTTAAAAACTGAAAAAACAAGTTGTGTCAAAAGCGTCTAAAATTCATTTAATTCGGAAACATACTTCCCCTTTTTTTTTTAGTTGATCGAGTAATCCACAATCGTGGAAGAAAGTCAATTGAAACCCCGTCATTCGCGGAGGCTTACGAGTCAACCGTCTTTGTCTCCGGAATCGAAACCAGTATGGACAAAGAGAACTCGTTTAACTGGTTCCAAATCTCCTATTAAAGTTAGAACAAGTGTTCCAATGACATCAGAGACTCCGATTACTCCAAAAATTTCTGGAATCCCTGCCGCTACAGAAGAAGTTCAACAGCCACAGAGGGACAGTGATACTGATCCTAGTCTGAGAGTAAACACTTGTGTTACCGAACCAGTTCCATCTACAACCGGTTCGGAGAGTCTTGCTCTTCAAACATCTCTCGCTGTCGATTCCATACCTTCTTCGGCACCAAAAATATTTTACGGACCTGACGGTCTTCCCCTTCCACCTGGTCTGATTGCTATTGAAGAAATTGTAGAAGATCCTCAAACAAGCACTCCAACGCACTTTGGAGTCGGGATCACTCTATATCCCTCTTCATCAGAAGTTAGTCTACCACCAGCGGAAGCTCCTGTAGAATCGCTAGGTAATCTTTTGGATAGACTACAAATGTCTGAGCAACCGTCAACATCTAGGACTGTGTCATCTGACACAACGACGACAGAACTCGCTGCTATCACTCCGACAATGTTCGTCGACATACCATCTGTCCTGACTAGCTCTCAGCCACTAGAAGGAGCCCACTCAGGGGCTATTACGACAGTATGGTCCGTTCCTGTTTGTTCATCCGGAATAATATCCGGAAACTCTTATGTTGAGTCTCAACAAATTGATCCATTTGGAGGTCAATTTGGGCAGTTCGGTCCCCAAGGGCAAACAATTCCCTTGAGTTCCGGATTACCACCGTATGGGGGGCAGTATGCCCTTTCATTATCCGCTCCGGGAGGATATCCAAACGGGAGTTCACAACAACATTCAGGTTACACTGGAATTACCTCAAGTGGTTGGGTACCTATACTACCTCAACAACCAAGAGTTGTGTATTCGATGCAACAATGTGTACCTATGTCGAATATCCTGACTACGCCAGCTATTGTGATGGTGTTGCAAGTTCAAACGCTGCCTGTTGTATGCCAACCTCAGGTTTCTCAGGTTATAATGCAACAGCCCCTTGACCTTGCAACTCAACCACAATCGCCGACTGGTGGAGTGACGCAGGTCCAGACGGGTACAATTACCCCTCACCTTGGTCAAATGGTTAGTCTAGTGCAACAGCACATGGCTTCACAACCATGGCTGGTGAAATACCAACAACCGCAATTCCAACAAGTATACCAAGGTTCTGAGCAGCAAATCTTTGCGAACAGTGGACAACCATACATTCAAAGCGATCAAAATCAACCATTTTACAATGGTCATGTCCACCAACCTTACCAAAAATACCAGCATCAAATGCATTATACTGGTATGCAAAGACCAACTGCTCAGGCAATCCCATGTTATCCTGGGTATGCTTCACCTAACCTGAATCAACAGTTACCCTTTGTGGCAACCTTAGATTTACCTGATTTAAATCGGTTAACAAACGATCCAATTGCTTACGCCCCTTGGTGGCCAGCGATTCTGCACAAACTTCCATCAGATATTCCTAAATTTAATGGAAATCCGGGTGAAGATCCATTGAATCATGTGATGACATTTCATCTATGGTGTTCATCAAACACCCTAAATGATGATTCGATAAGGCTTCGCCTCTTTCAAAGGATGTTGACGGGTTCGGCAGCAAAATGGTACATTGAATTGCCTAGAGCTTCGTTCGACAACTTCAGTGCCTTAGCCACAACCTTTTCAACCCATTTTCAATTACCAATAAGGTACGAAACGGGAACAGAACTTCTTACCAACTTCAAACAGACAACGGCCACTCACATATCTAATCATATACATGAGTGGCGACGTCGTCGTAGGATGGTAAAAACGTATGTCCCCGATCAGCTCCTAGCTGAATGGTTTATCAAGTCATTACTACCTTCCACCATGGAAGATGTGGCAAAGGGGGGAGTCATAACAGAAGAGCAAGTTATCACTCGTGCACAATATCTGGACTTGATCTATACTCAGTCCGGCACGCTCTACGACAAAATACCTGACGCCCCTAGACCAGAATTCTCAATTCCTCCTCCTCCTAAATCAAATAATGACTCTCATGCCGGCGATGGCGTGATTGGCACGACAGACACAAAATCGACAAAGGCTACATCCAAAAAGGCCCGTAAGATTTCAGGTCAAAATGCAAAAGATGAACTTCTTGCTTCGGAAGTAAATGCCGTATCGATAGATAAAGGCAAAGAAACCAAACAACCAGGGAGCAAGAAGAAAGGCAAAGGGAAGAAGAAGAAACAGGAGGAATCATCACCTGAAAAATCTTCTTCAAACCCTCCTGGAAATAGGAAACCAAAAAATCCATGCTATATATGCGATGAGAATCATTGGACCTCAGATTGTCCACATAGAGATGAGCTTAAAAAATTCTTCAAGAATTCAAAAACCTCCGCAGTGTTAACTGATCCGTTTCCAAATCCAGGAACAAATCTGGTTGAAAGTGAAAATGCTTCCCCGTCTTAGGTGCTAATTTTGTCGTTTTCAAAAGAGCAAAATGATGCTTTGATATCGACAAGGAACAAAGATTATGGGAATCCACAGCTGTTGAACAACAAGGATAAAGATCAACCAAGTAGTTCGACAACAACTTCGACAGAAGTTGTGCCACCCACCATCGCTGAACTAACGATAAAACCGCCAAAGGGAGTAGTACACAAGTCGACATTTAATCCTCGTGCTAGAGCGGCACAACACTATAATATGGTGGAAGATTTGGCCCAATCGCCATCCGCTATGTCAACTCTTGAAGTACTACAAAATTGCCCATCCCAAAGGCAGGCTTTATTATCAGCCATTGGTAGGATTGACCCAAAGGATTCCAATCTTGTATCCTTCGATCATAAAGGATACGATCCTCAGTTACCAGCTCAGCTAGCTTTCCTTGTTCAAGTGAAAGCCCTCAACAAAACTGTTCATCGAACAATTATTGATGAAGGGGCATCTACATGCATTATGTCGATGAGTTGCTGGAAAACTTTAGGATCTCCAACATTGTCGCGATCTTCGACGACATTAAAAGCTTTCGACGGAAGGACATATACCCCATATTGTATCCTAAATAACTTGAAAGTTGAACTAGGAGGGAAAACGGTAGAAATAGATGTTGAAGTCATCGATGGGAATCTTGATTACAACATCCTACTAGGAAGACCATGGATATATGCCATGGCAGCCGTTGTGTCGACCTATTTTAGAAAGATTTCATTTCCCTTTCAAGGAGGGATTATAATCGTCGATCAACAAAACTTCCTCCCCAATGGTTCTAAAGTTACTGGAAGCATTCCCATGATCCATGGAAGCCCCATTCGCTTCAGAATATTGGAGTAGGCCTACTAAATGATCCTATACTAATGGGAACTTTCGCTCTTCCACCTCCAATCAAGCTGGCGGAAGTAGCAACGATAGGAACCTGCAACATGATATCTTCTACAAAGATCTCAGAAAATGATATCGACATGGATCATGCAGTGGTTTTGCCCCCAAGCCCAACGGAAATATTATAGCAATCAATGTTCCCAGCATGGGAGGCAAACCCAAATCAACGCTCATCAATCGTTTGGATAGATAGGTCTAGAGAATATGGTACTCCTTCAGATCCTTGGTCGCCAGTGCATGTCACTGACGAAGGAATTGTCCAATCAATGGTAATTGAAGGAGCACCATGGAATGATTCCCACCATTGTTCTCTTCTTCCAGATTGTGGAGAAGATACTCAAAATGACCTTTATCATCCTTCAGTCTTTGATTTTCTGTCAAATACTGTAAATACGGTGGATTCTGAGAAAAACTTATCCAACATTGAAGAGACTATAGCCATAAATATCTCAACCAAAACAGATGTTGTAGAGAATATTTATGTTGGCAAATGTTGCTCTCTTTTTCGCGAATTTAGAGATGTCTTTGCTTGGTCATATAGTGAAATTCCAGGCATTGACTTGAGTATCGTTGAACACGAAATTAAGATGTATCCAGATGTCAAACGAGTACGACAACGGCTAAGGCAGGTGCACCCCAAGAAAGCTGCTGCCATTAAGGCAGAAGTTGAAAAACTTCTCCATGCTGGTTTCATCTACCCGGTTCCTCTAACCGATTGGGTATCGAACATTGTCCCTGTTATCAAAAGCATCGTTCAACCATACCTCAACGACCTTCCGGATCATTCGCGAAAGCGGACTGATCATCCGCAGCATTTAAGAGCGATATTTCTACGCTGCCGACACTACAAGATATGACTCAATCCGCACAAATGTGTATTTTGTGTCAGTTCTGGTCGTTTACTTGGCTTTGTAGTCTCCAAGGATGGGATTCGTCTTGACCCCTGTAAGGTCCAGGCAATCATAAATTTGCCTCCACCTTCGAATTTGATTCAGATTCAGAAACTCCAAGGGAAAGCAAACTTTCTGAGGAGGTTCATTCCAAATTACGTTGAACTTGCTAAAGGTTATATACGTCTTTTGAAAAAGGAGGTACCCTTTGTCTGGGATTAGGTTGCGCAACCTTCCTTTGATGCTTTAAAAGATTCCCTGATGAAAGCATGATTAATGTACGCCCCCGATTATCAAAGAGATTTTAACCTGTATTTGCCTGCAGCAGATACGACCATCGCAATGGTTTTAGTTCAAGAATTCGATGGAATTGAGCACCCTATATATTATTTAAGTGAAAACTTAAATGATACAGAAATAAAATATTCTTACGTTGAAAAGCTAGTGCTTGCAGCTGTTCAAGTGATACAAAGATTTCGACACTATTTCCTCTTTCGGAAAACTACCATTCTGTCAGATTGCAACCCCATGACTTATATATTGTCGTGACAGTTACTGGGGGGCAAATACTCAAAATGGATAGCAATCCTACAAGAGTTTGACCTGGAATTTGTAAAATCCAAGTCAAAGAAAGCTCTAGTTTTCGCAGAATTATTGTGCGATCTCCCATCGTTATCCAACGATGAAACATCCGAAGAATCAATCGTGGATGAGAGTTTGTTTCTGATATCTACAAGCAATGAGTGGTATGGGGATATAATCATTTATCTCCAAACCCAAAAATTTAGGCCAAACACCTCCCACTCTGAACAAAAAAGTATTCGATACCAAGAAAAAAACTACATGATCGTCGGTGATACACTTTACCGTCGTGGTATCGATACAGTTCTGAGAAGGTGCCTCACCCATGAGGAGGCCGAAAAAGTCCTGAATGAGTGTCATTCAGGCGCATGTGGGGGGCATCAATCTGGATATGCTACAACACAAAAATTTTTACGAGCAGGATACTTCTGGCCAACAATGTTCAAAGATTGCATAACCGCAGTCAGAAGTTGCCATGCTTGTCAAATTTTTGATAGCAAAACCAGAAGACCACCCGCACCTCTACAGCCAATAGTTGCTGTTGGGCCATTCGCCAAATGGGGCATCGATTTCATGACATGTAACCCCACCTCGACCGGGGGGCATGGGTATATCATAGTCGTAGTTGACTATTTTACCAAATGGGCCGAGGCAATGCCTACATTAGATAATACTGGTGAAACAGCTGCCCTCTTCTTTTTCAATCATGTAGTCGCCAGATTCGGCGTACCATAGGCTATAGTCACAGATCATGGATCTCATTTTCACAATCAGATGATTGTCGAATTAGCTGCCAAACTAGGGTTGTCTCACGACAGCTCTACTCCATATTATCTGCAAGCCAACAGACAAGTTGAAGCGATCAACAAGGTCCTGAAACGCATGCTGCAAAGGATGATCGGAGTTCACAAAAGAAGATGCCACCTAATCCTGTACTCAGCCTTGTGGGCTTACTGAACATCGGTAAGGAATGCAACCGGGTTCACACCCTTCCAACTGGTATATGGCCTGGAAGCAGTCTTACCAATCCAGTGTGAAATCTCGTCTCTCAAGCTCGCAATTGATCTCCTCCCCAGAACTTCAGAAGAAGAGACTCGTTTCTTGGAATTAATCCAATTGGATGAAACCCGTCGTGACGCCGCTTTGGCTAATGAAGCCCATAAGAAACGAGTCAAGGCGTAGTTCGACAAAAATGTCAAACCCCGTGTCTTCTCTGAAGGTGACTTGGTCTTGCTTTACGACCAAGAATCCGATAAATTGGGAGCAGGTAAATTTAAGTCTTTATGGATGGGCCCCTATATTGTTAAACGAGTGTTAGCAAAAGGAGCCTACGAGTTAATGGATTATGACGGAATTCCACTGGCGCAACCTCGTAATGGGTTGTACCTCAAGCGTTACTATGCGTAATGGTAACCAGTATGCTTTTGTTATGTTTTTTGTTTTCGCTAAGGTGTTTTGTTTTGGTCAAGTAATCCACTTTTTACATTTATTGCAGATGTCAAACCTATTGGAGCCATGTGTTGGATATGCCGACGAAGCGAGTCGTAGTTCGCGGAACCTGTCCTCCGCAGCCTGGGCCATTTTTTATCGAAGCGGCGAGTTAGTAAGTTTCAGAGGTGTATGTATTGGTCGATCAATGAATAACATTGTTGAGTATAGCGCGTTGATAGAGCTTCTCTCTGATGCCATCACTCATGGTATACGCCGACTAATTGTCAAGCTAGACTCACAACTCGTAATACTACAACTCAATGGTATATATTCCGTCAGAAACCTAGCTATTTATCGCATGTTCCTAAGGGTTAAGATTTTGGAAAGACAATCTGATCTTATTCAATATCAACATATTTCCAGAAACTTAAACCCATTAACTGATTCATTAGAAAACTATGTGTTAGATAGACATTTGCAACATTTATAAAAAGAAACGCATCATCAATGTTTTGCATGTGGATCATGTAGCTCAACCAAAATAAAACTCTGAAAATAAAAAATACATATAACTGTTTATGGTTTACACATAATGTTCTGTAACCAAGACAAAATCGGTCAAATGACCCAAAAACTCAAAATGCTAGGGGGCACCCTAGTCTAATGATGCTCGTGATAGCAAGTCACAGCCTATGCGATCATGCATAGGAGACGAGTCCATCGTCTGGGCACACCAGTAGTATGCCGTTGTAACCGCAAAGGTAGCTCGTCGGTCCTCACATCTGGAATACCAAGAGTGAGGCCCTCAACCTGCTCCTGCAAAGCTGTGAGAGTCTTGGCCACATCTAGGTCACGAAGAATAGCCCTTCCGACGGCCTCTCCTGCTGGGGCAGCAACTGGTACTCTCAGGCGAACTACTGGACGAACGAGACCAACATCTGTATGTATACATGAGTTTGATTAAAGTCTTGATAGAATAAAGCACAAGGAAATTATAAGAAAAAACAATAAACAACAATATGGTCAAAGATTTTACCAATGGTGCCCCACTGCTCGCCATCCAGCAGTACTAAATCTGGATCACCCCGGAAGTCCATGCCAGCATATGGATACTCAGAATAAACCATCTCCTGACGATCAAACCACTTGAAGAAGGTATCAGAAAATGAAATCTGAGACTGGCCAGCATGCCTAGACATATGGTCAACCCATCTCTGCATACGTGGTTCAGTAGGAGAAGGTAAATCGAGTGCAATATACTGCAGCTGCATCAGTGGTATCTTCTCCAAGGCAAAGGCGGTCAAAATAGAACCATACCCAAAGTTCTTCAACCTCCCGTTCTTTATCTTGGTCAACTGTTCTTTCATCACAAGAAGTACTGCGTCGCACCAGTTGAACACCTTCGGTTGGAGGCATTCCAAGGCATGCTGCATATAAGATCGATTGGCTACATGAAGAGACGCACTACCGGCCATCATACCAAAAGTAAACAGAATAGTCCTAAGGGACCTGTCAGTGACATCACGAATGATGATCTTGCCGTCTTTACTCGGCTGAGATCCTTCTCTGCAGTACTGGCGGACATAATCTCTCACAGAATCGCCTCCTCGAGCTGAACCTGGAAAAGAGATGGGGGCACCCCGCCTCGACAAGCCAGTCAAGAAATAGATGTCTACTGCAGTCAAGTGGATAGATTTGCCCCTGATCTAGAAAACCTAATTGGTAGGATCCCAAGCATCGAGAAAATATTGCAGTAAGTTGATCTGCTGTCTCATGCTAGAAATGCGGAAGAACTTCAGTAAGCCACAATTCCGCAGCGCGTTCATTGTGACTGGATCATGTAGGGCAAGCAGGTCCTCTTCTTCATGCTCACGTTCTCGCCATGTAATGGTCATCTTACTCCAAATACCTCTGAGTGATTATTACACAAACAAGAAAAAATTCCATAAAAAATTGTGCATCAAATTCCCTTTTTGCGCCCAACGCACCTGTAGCAGTGTTCTAGGTGCGTTGAATGTCAGATATCCTTTAGACAGGCCAACATTCAGCGCAGGTTTCGATACACTGATGGTGCGTTGATGGCAGAACGAGTTCCTTAAACCCCAGGGGCTCAGAAAAGCTAGGAATCAAGCTCAAAATGCAAAATGGAAACCATGAAATGAAAGAGCTCAGGTTTAGCTCCTGCCTGGTCCAGACGGCGCCGAGAATCGTCCACAGAATCTCTTGAAATCAACTGATGAAAATCGAGGGGGAAATGCACCTCCAAAGCTCCAACAAACCAAGTTCAAATGAAATGGTAAAATGAGAGGTAAAAAACACTTTTTCATTACTTTTACGTATTTCAAAGTAAAATATTAGCATTTTAAACTCATTTTCAAGCAAATATTGTTCATTTCTGACTAGTTTGATGAAGCAGTTGAAAATACAGTACGATCTTTGAAAGGACAAAGCTATTTATGGTCAAATCAAAACAAGACCATCTAATCGAGTAGTGTTACCGCAAGGTTAAATCTCGTTAAAAAATAAACCTGCACCGAGCAAATGTTTCCACCCGTGTTTAATCTCGTTGAAAAATGAACTATCCCCCGGTAAATAACCACTGTGAATGTAGTACTTCAGCCATTAAAGCCTTGGTCGTGTTTGCACCGTCACCTCCACTTTTACATTGGCCGATCATTCACCTCCATTTGATTGTTTACCCATTTTGAGGAACAACTGCGAAGAGTGATTTCATTAGCCATCCTTGTGACACTGCCATGACTGGAAAATTCCAAACCTTACCTGGAATCAACTGCTACCCATTTTATCACTCGTTCCTCAAATGATGAGTCTCCTTTAAGCTCTTTTCAACTGACTCGTAAAATATGAAAAGATTGCCGAGCCATTGGCCTCTACAGCTCGTTAAAGGGACAGGAAGTGCTATCCCTCCTCTAGATTTTAATCTTTTTGGACCTGAGGGATTATTACACAAAAAGATCGAGCGCTTGTTCTGTTCGGCTCGTTAAAACTATCGAAAATTCATCCCTTTTGTATTGTTTTATACTTTTTCGGACTTAAGAGATTAGATGATGAAAAGGGAATTTTTGAGTTACCTTTACGTACCTTTTCAGACTCTCTAAAAATGAAAAGGACCGAGTTATCTTTGTCGTTAAACTCATTAAAAAGATTAATAGTGACAAAATTGTCTTTAGACGAGAACGAGTTTCACTATCGCTAGGCTCGTTAAAACATAGCGATGGGTTTGCCCGAAGGGCAAATTATAGAACAAGCATATGTTATCCTCCTCAAGCTTGATAAAAATAAAGAGGTACTGGTTAGCAATGACTGGGGAAAAATTGGGAAGAAAACTCAAAGAATCTTTATTGGTAGCAAGTCGCTCTTGAACATGACACTTCCACTCCGTGTCCGAGTCGGGTTGGGTTGTTTCATTCGCCGGTCACATCGCCATGGTCACACCATACCATCCACATAAGTGTTGCCGACATGTTCAAGAGAAGTCATCCAGAGAAGTCACCTGTGTCCCACCCACTACCATACATTATACTCCATTCTTTCATGACCGCCACCCTGAACCGTATATCATCAGATCGTTTTCACCTCCATCAAAATCATTTGCTCAGTTCCGTGTCATTGATGTGGGATTCATTAAGGCCCTCCTTTGACGGATCACTTCTTGTTGACATCAGCTCATTATCCAAGAAGTTGGTCTAGGAACACCCCATTCAGTACTTTGAAGCTTGCATGCCTTAATGGCATGTTTCTCACTTCGGGCGACAGGTTTACATCAATGGCCTTCGACCGAAAGATTTTGCGTGGTGTTCGACGTCAAGTCCTTTATTCACACCACGTGAATTGTACTGCAGTACCTTGAGGATCATTATCATTATCGGTGATTCCTCTCGCGCTTGTTAACAGTTTACATCATTGACTGGTAATCAAGCGATGTCTGTCCATGTTCGACTTCAGAACATTTCTCACATGGATCGACTTGTACTTCGAGTGAAGATCGGGCGAGATTGAAGATCCCGGATCTAGTTTCATCCATCCGGGCTGCGATATATATTCAGGGAAATAAAGACATTAAATGTACAACATTGCGGCATAGATAATCATCCTACCAAAAGGATGATGGCTCTATCAGAATCATCAGTCTACACTCAGACGATTGTCTGTCCTATGTAAATGAAAATGAATTTATAAAGCTGAGCATGGGAATGCCCGCCTCAGCTAGATCATGAAAAACAGTATGAAGATAATGTATTGTATTGTATCTCATTACAGGTCTCCTCCCAGCATTGAAAGAACTTCGGATCCTCATAATAAAGCATTTCACCTGATTAACGGCCTCATACTTTAGGGGGCAACTGTTATAGACATTTTTGTGCCTTGCAGCTCCAAGCATGAAATGTCCATAAACCAAGGGCTCCTAAGTCCCTAAAAGTGTTGTTCTAGCCCCTAAAGGAACAAGGTCAACAAATTACAGCTTCTTCCAGAAGTTCTCCACCAAGAAACTGCTCAGAATAAGTCAAAACAGGATCATTTCAGCTGCTCCACTGGCTAGCTACGTTGCATAGCACCTAAACACACTAGCTGGGTGCGTTGCAATGCACCTAAATGCACTATGAGGGTGCGTTGAGCGGGAAATGACAAATGGAAGTGCCATTCCGCGAGGTGGAGAGACAATGGAAGCTTCCGGAATCTTCTCCTATGACACTTGCCACACTAAATTCGACCAAGGATGAGTAAGAGGCGTTCAGTCTCCAAGTGGAAGTAAGAACTGACAGAGAGAAGACACTAATCAAATCACAAGCTGACTCATCCTCCTTGCATACATCTATATATGGATCCCTCATCCCAGAGATCCAGAGGCTGGAATTTGGCACATTGTAAGGAATTGCTGTTGGTTTTGAGATAGATATCAGAGTATTGGGTGATTTATGCTTTGTTGGAGGTGAAGAGGGGCTTCTTTGCTGGGACGTTGATGCTGGGTCAGGAATCATCAGTTGTAACTCCTCCTGGATCTTCTTGTATATCAATAAAAACTATTTGAGTTTCTCCTCCATGCTTTTGTATCATTGATGCTTGTTACATTTGTATGGTTAGCTTAAATCTGATCCTAAGCTGTTTATGAATATAGATCCATGTCTTTGTATAGTTTTCTTCTTCTGTGATCTTACAGGTACTTGGTGAAGCTGGGCAAGTAAGGGAGCAAGTAGCTGGAAGCTGTCAAAGAAGAGAGGGATTGGATCAAAGGACTAGCGCAAGACACAGGTCGGTTCTTTCTATCCCCCTCTATCTTTAATTCATAAAGGAAATACAAAAGTAGTTTTTCTCTGTTTGTTTCTAAGGCAGCTGTCACATCTTAGTGGGATAGAGCAGTTCTAAATAGACACTTTTCCCGGTAACAAAACTTATCTTTAATAGTGAGCTTGTTGATCTCCCTATAATACAGACACATGCGCCATGATCCATCCTTCTTGTGCACCAATACTACTGGAATAGAGAAAGAACTTTTACTAGGTTGAATTATACCAGCCTCTAGCATTTCTGCAACCATACGTTCAATTTCACTCTTTTAGGCATAGGGATATCTGTACAGCATGATGTTTGGAGGAACACTTCCAGGAATCAGATGAATAACATGATCATGATCACGCAAAGGTGGGAGACCTTTGGGAGTCTCAAATACCTTGGAATGATTGTCCAAGACTTTTTGGAGATCTGGAGAAATAGATGATTTCGATGTGGAAACATCTAGCGAACATAATTGTGCAATTACACCTCTTTGTTCCTTTTTTAGAAGCTTTGTCATACCATTAGAGCTGATTATATTTCTTGGTTTCCCTGCAATACCCCTTAATTCAACTTCCTTTCCTTCTGTATAAATTTTCATGAAAAGTTCTTGAAAATTAAAAGCTATTGTACCAAGGATTGTAGCCATTGGACTCCTAGTACAACATCAACACCTCCCATTAGAATGGAAAGCATTGGGCTAGTCAATACATATTCTCCCATGGATAGCTTGATATTATGGCACTTTCCAGAGCAATTTATTTTTCCTCCATTTGCAACCATCACTTGACACTCTGGTGCTAGATATAGGAAGTAATTCAATTCTTTTGCTACCTTACAATGAATAAAATTGTGTGTACTTCCTGAATCAATCAACACTATTACCTTTTTCTTCTTGATTTGTCCTTCTATCTTGATGGTTTGAGGAGTGGTAATTCCAGCCAATGCATTACAAGATATGGTTGGATTCATTTCTTCTTTCTCTAGGCTTTTTTCCTGGAGTATATCCTCTTCTTTTGACCTTTCTTCCTCCTTTTCTTCTTCCTCTTCACAATCTATGTAGAATAATTTCTTCTTAGCACACTTATGACCTTTAGTGTATTTGTTATCACAACTGTAGCAAAGCCCTTTTGCCCTTTTTTCTTCCAATTGTTTTGGTGTCAACCTTATAGGTTGTGGAAGACTAGGGGCAACAACACTTGCATCTTCATAGTTGTGAGTGGTATGCTTCCTAGTTGCCATAATTTTGCTTTCCATTTACCTTGCTAACTTGAATGCCTTCTCTAATGAATCAGGTTTCCAAAGGTGAACATCATGTTGGATATTATCCTTTAAAGTCCCTATGAACGTATCAATCCTATGCTCCTCTGGAATATTTTTTACCCTTATGTTCAATTTTTGGAACTCCTCAATGTGCTCTATTATTGAACCATTTTGTTTGAGACTTATCAATTGGCTAAAAAAAGTGTTTCTTTTTGTATCCTCATAATGTGCTGTCAATTCTTCCTTAAAAATTGCCCAAGTGATAATTTTTTTACGAGAGAAAATCCATTGATACCATACAAACTAATTTGGTTCCAAATATAAAGTTACAATACGTACCTTTTGTGTGTTTTGCACATTATTGAGATAAAAAAATTGCTCCATCTGTAATATCCATGTTGCGGGATCCTTGCCATCAAACTTCCTCATATCAATTTTTGGAATATGGTGGGTCTTCAATCCAAAATTAGAGTCTATTAAATCATGATTAACATTTCTTTTGTTCGCATCATGAGTTTCCTTTACTACCCTTTCACCATTAGTAAGTATTTCTTGTAGAAAATTTGTCAAATCTGTCTTCAAATCTACCATGCCTATCTTCAAATCATCCATATTAGCTTCCACACCATTCATCATAGTTTCCACACCCTTTGTCTTAGATTCCACGCCATTTATCTTAATTTCTATTAGCTTTTGTGAGAGTGACATTTGTTGCACTGGGTCTTGTAATTTTGATATACCATGTAGCATTTCTTCCTCTTCTTCATGAGTCATGCTAGAGCTTTCAGGTTGCTTACTAGGTGTTTGCATTTTCTTTCCTTGGGGTATCAGTTACCAATAATAATGCTCTACTATGCCCTTTGAAATCCTTCAAAATAATTTTTCAAACCAAGCTTAAGCAAAAATTTAAAAAAAAATCTACACACCTTTTTTCACTTTGTAGGAGCTCGATATTGCCTTTGATGTATCTCTGTAATTTTAGATCATCTAGTTCTACAATTGTGACCTGTAGTAGCCCTCTGTGTCCTCTTTCTAATGCCACCAGTCGGATCCAAATTGGATTCTCCAAGGAAGAGTTATGTCAAATCTTCCACAATGACCTTATTATAGACTAGTTCAGTAGAGCGAACTTGTATGACATGCCACGTGTCCCTGTTTCGAGCTTTGGCTCTAAAAAATATTTACAAGAAACTACATTCCGTCCTATTTTTGTGACTTCTTATGAAATTTCAATCTGATGCTCAGAGAGAAAGTTATGACGATTTTCCCCAGGTCACCTGTTTGGAATGTAATTCAGGAGTCTGCAAAAAGACAAAATTCCTCAGATCATATCTCTGCAAATATAACGTGAAAAGCTCTGAACTTTGGAACCAAGGTTCAATGCAATTTTGTCTCAAATGGGTTTTTTTTTTCTTTTGAAACTTCTCAAAAATAAAGTTATAGCGAAAATGCCACGATGACCCATTTGGAGCAGCGAAACCCTAGAATCCAAAGCTCTGATACCAAATGTTATGAAACTAGCTCACAAAAAGATAGAAAAGATAGATCAACACCTTAGAATTCAGCCTCTTCGAGGGGGAAACCTCCTTTGCATTACACAAATGAATGATTCTTTGATGATTCAAATGAAAAAACCTCCTTTCTATATATAGGAGTCTAAGGAGTCACAATATAACCCAGCCAACCTAACAATAATAATATAAAGACACAAAAATAACAATAGAGGGATTTTATGGGGCACAGTAATAACAATATGGGGACAATAGGGGCACAACAATATTAATAAGGGATAAAACTACAATAGTAATGGGGTAATCACTAGTATTAGAGGGACCTAACAGAATCTATTGAAAGTAATGGGATTTACCTCTTTTGGGACAAGTGCCAGATAGGAGGATTTTATATTGCCTCCCATTTTTTTTTTTAAGATGTTTTTCACCATTCTTTTGAAGTCCTTTTTTATCGTATACGAGTGATTTCTGAAGAATGCTATGGTGAAACCATCTGGCCGTGGTGCTTTATCCGGGTGTAGATTCCATATGGCCTCCACTATCTCTTCCTCTCTTGGCTCTTTACACAAATCTGCGTTTTGTTCTCTCTTTATTTTCTTTTTTGTGTGCTGCAGAATTTCTTCATACTCAATCGTTTCATTTGTGGCTGACAGTAGATCTTTGAAATGCTTGTGGGCTGCTTTTTTTATTTCTTCCGCTCCTTTAATTTCTTGATTTTCCACTTGGATCTTTTCTATCTGATTTCTAGCTCTTCTAATATTCATAGAATTATGGAAAAAGGATGTGTTCCTATCACCTGCCTTGAGCCATAAACTCTTGGACTTCAATCTGGCCTCTTCTTCATCTTTCTTGTTTTCCTTATAGATTTCCCAAAAGATTTCTCTCTCTTTTAAATAGTCCTGCTTGCTTTCCTCTTTGCCCTCTTTCTCCATTTGCATGCTGTCCATTTTTTGTTGGAGCTCTTTTATCTTTCTTTTTTTTTTGTTCCTCTATTCTTGCCCATTCTTTTAACTTGGCTCTTAAATTTTTAATTTTTGTCTCCCATATGTAGTGGGGTGAACCTACTACTCTTGGTTCCCATACTGTTTTAACTAACTTGCTGATTTCTATGTTGTTGTCCTAGGTTGAGCTGTACCTGAAGAGGAGCGGGTCCTGGTTCTGCAGCTTACCCAGAGCTATTAAAACAGGTTTGTGATCTGAAGCAGAGCTGTGGATGTTTTTTTATTTTATAGAGCTATATTCTTCTGCTATAATTTCTTGAATTAATATCCTATCCAGCCTTTCTTTGATATTACTTTTACCTACTCTTTTGTTGTTCCAAGTGTATTTCTCATTATTTGGGGGGATGTCAAGAAGGTTATGCTGCTCCTTAGTTTCTTCTAGAGAGTTCCTAGAGGGGTTCGTTTGATAATTTCCTCCAAAATTTTCCTCAATACTTCTTACCAGATTTAAATCTCCTCCTAAAATCACCTTCCCTGCTTGATTTTCTTATAAGATTTCCTTCAAAGAAGCCCAACACTGTTCTTTATCCTTACAGTGATTGGGGGCATAGATATTTATGACCCTGTACCTCTCCCTTGTACTGATTTTTATGAGGTCCGTTATTATCCAATGCTGATCTGTTTTCTTTTGAATCAATTCCCATATTCCTTTTTTCCATACTGTGCATATGCCTCTGGATGCTCCTATTGCCTGCATGGCTTCCCCTTCATACTTCCTAAATGTTTTTTTTAGATTTTTGGTGTCTTGATTTCTTGCCTTTGTCTCCTGGATCATTTGAATATCTGGGTTTTCGTTTATTAATATATCTCTTGCTACATTTTCCTTAATGGTTAACCCCATTCCTTTATAGTTACAGGAGACTATTATCATTATTTACCTGCTTGGTGGTACATGGTGCCCTTCCCCTTGGGTTGAATTCTCTCATTGTTCCCTGTGCTCTTCCCTAGGAAAGTGTCCATAGGTTGTTGCGTTCCTAGAGCCATTTCTTTTGCTGCTGCTTCGTCCCTTAGTTCCTTGTTTGTCTTCCTTCCCACTTTTTTTTTATTTTATTTTCAGTATTAGGGAGTGCTTCCTTTGCTTGCTTTCTGGTTAAGATTCTGTCTACTGAGGGGGGTGGAGACAGGTGGAGATTTGAGATTCTAGGGGAGTGGGGAGAAGGGTAAGGAGAATGAGGAGTTCTAGATCTAGATCTAGATCTAGATCTAGATTTGGAACGAGGAGATGGGGGAGCAGAGAAATCCAATGGATCGAATGGGTTTGCAGTTGCAAGGTTTGCATTCGGTGAGATAGGTTGGGCTTCTGTGGATGTTGATGGCTGTGAAGAAGAGTGGTTTGGTTGCTTGTTTACAGTTTTTTCTTCTTAACTTGTTCCCATTTATTTTCTAGATCATCCATTTTTTCACTTTCATTTTCCTTTTTTTTTGTACATTTATTTGCGAAATGACTGTATTCATGACATACCTTGCATTTGAAGGGAATCTGCTTGTAGTCCAGCTGCTGTATGTGCATCCACTCATCCACTTTGATTTTGATAGCTTTTGGGAGGACTCTCCCTAGATCCACTTAGACACATATTCGGGCGCATGCATGCATATTTTCCTTTGGCTCGCATCGATCGATGTACTTCCCCACTGCATTTCCTATGGCTTTAACTGAGTAATCTCCCCAGTAGTGGAGAGGGAGGTGCGACAATCTAACCCAGGCAGGTACAACACTTGGGACATCCATTTCTAGATCAAAGTCTGGGGTCCATCTGTTCGAATACAACCCCCTTGTATCCATGAAATAGGGACCATTCTTGAAAATCAAGTCTCAATCCTCCTTGGTCTCGAAGTGAAAGGTATAATATCCTATGCCACAAAACCTAATCAAGATCTTCCCATTTATTGAATTTGACCAATTTCTTTCTACCCATTTTTGGACAGTCCTCGGTGATGGCCACAACCCCATGAACTGCCCTACTAATCCTCGTTCTGCCAGGGAAAGAGCTGCTTTTCGTGGGAGGGCCAGAGGAAGAGATATCTCTGGTATTTCTTCCATTCTTTTAACAAAATTTGAGACTGTTGGTCTGTTCTTAGATGGTCCCATTGTCGAAATGAGGGAGGTAAATGCTTTGGATGTTTCTTCTAATTCTTGATGGTGGACTAAATGATGATCTTTGTTCTCTGGTGGATCCATTTTCTCAAGCCTCAGCAGTAGGAGGCCGCTGAGGGCAGCAACGAATTGCCTACTGCAGGGAGGTGGGCAATCTCTCTAGTCCAGAAGAAGTTGATCCTCATCAGCTGGAGGCCACTGAGGAGAAGAAGGCCTGTGTCTCTGAGAGTTGCAACAACAGCTAGGGCTGTGCGGGCGGCCTTAGGAACTCTCATCTCGATTAATTTCTTAAGAATTCCAATAGTTATTAGAAGTCCAAGAGACCTCTTAGATTTATAACCACATACAATGTTACTTCTTGAAGATCGACACTATTTGAAGTTTGAAAAATCTATGGTGGGGTAACACCATGAATGCCCGATAGTTAATGCAGTCAGAGATGCACATTAGGCACATAGTGCATCCATATTTATTTTATTTTCAATTTCATACATTTCTCAAGTGTAGAGCTAAGGTAGGAGCATATTTCCAAGCTAAAGCAGAGATCTAAGTGCATTTTGGAGAATAGATTTTGAATTGCAAGGCCAATTTCCCTTTCCCAAAGTATTTTCACCATGGCATCCTCACTAGTTCTAAATAAGTTGAGAACTAAGGCCATTGGTAGTACATCATTTTCATAGATTAAAACTAAGCCGAAAGTTCATATGCCCAAGGAAGAAAAATATCAGTTGATTACAACTTTGATTCTAGAGGGAGTCATAAAATAAGGGGATGTGTTGGGAATGGTGGGAAAACCTAAGTGCAATGACCATGACATGCAAAATTTTAAAAAGTTTTTGGAATTTTCCCACAAGCATTATATGTATAGAATAGAATAAATGAGTCAACTAGTGGTGCTCAAAGTGTAGAAATGGGTAGCTAGACTAGAGAAATCTAGGATTTTGAACATGTTAGACATCCCTCATTTTCATTGGAGTTTGGAGGTGAACATTTGTGTGAAACTACTATGGATTTTTATGCATAGGAGTTTTTTATGGCTCGAAGAGCTCATATAAATAAATACCAAGTTGATTAATAGAATTATAGGTCTCCCCATAGATGGAAAGGATCTACAGCCTGTAGGAATTTACAGGGTAAGTTCCACAGAAAGAATACCAAAAGGACACCGCTCACAACCAGATCTCAAATCAATACACCAGTATTTTTGACGTGGTTAAAACCCTCAGAGTGCAAGGAGGGAAACAGTCCACGGCCTGTCCCAACATGGGTACTACAGCCAATTTATTAATCAAAGAATGAAAATTTACATAAGCTTCTCTCATGCACGGATTACCCGAACAATGACCCTCCATGCGCTTTAAATAGAACTCATGGACCAATCAGGTGTCAAGCCACGGATCAAGTGTCGGTAATACCGAGGTGAGAGTGAACCGTCGGATCACTACATATCGTGACCGTCGGATTGTAAGTTACAAAATGTACAACGGTAAAGAAACACACTTTACCTAACTCTAACCTAACTCTATACTAGACCAAGTTGAACTTAACTATATCCTATGTGTCGGAATATCCTAACATCCCCCCTTAAGAACAACTTGGGATAGGATTGAAGGATTTACAAATATGACACAATAGGAGAAGGAAGGAGGCACTAGAGCCTATCCCCCCTTAGTGACAACTTCCTGAACTCCAAGCATATATCGAAGTTTAGTGAACTTCGCCTCTGTGAGAGCCTTTGTGAAGATGTCTGCAACCTGATCATCTGTTGGACAATATTGCACTTCAAGAACATGGTCATGAGTGAGCTTTCTGATGAAGTGCATGTGTAGTTCAATGTGTTTGCTGCGCTGATGCTGGACTGGATCTTTGCATAGCTGAATGGCACTTTGATTATCACACCAAAGTGTGGTTGAATGCTGCTGCTCAAAGCCAAACTCTGATAGGATCTGACGAAGCCACAAGGCTTCCTTACTAGCTTCCACGGCACCACGATACTCTGCTTCTGCTAACGAAAGAGAAATGGCAGCCTGTTTCTTACAAGCCCATGTAATAGGTCCTGAACCAAGAGTGAAGACATAACCGGCAGTAGACTTCCGATCATCAAGGTCACCAGCCCAATCAGAATCAGTGAAACCAACTAACAGAGGAGCTGCTTTGGCACTGTAATGAATCCCAAACTGTACTGTACCTCGAACATAACGAAGTATTCTTTTAGCTGCTTTCCAATGACTTTCACGGGGGTTTTGCATAAAACGCGCAACAAGGCCAACAGCAAAGGAAAGATCAGGACGAGTATGGGTTAAATACATGAGTTTTCCGACAAGTTGACGGTATAAGGTAGCATCAACTTCAGGAGAGGTACAAGAGACTGAAAGTTTGACTCCAGACTGAAAGGGAGAAGGGGCTGGCTTACAGTCTTCCATGTGAAAATGACGAAGAATATCACAAGCATACTTGGACTGGGAAAGGAAAATACCCTCTTGGGATTGCAAGACTTGAAGACCGAGAAAATAGTGTAAATGTCCTAAGTCTGTCATTTCAAATTTCTTTTTAAGGCTAGACTTCACATGGTTTATAAGGTTGGGATCACTACCAGTAAGAATAAGATCATCAACATAAAGAACAAGGATGATAAGAGAGTTGCCCTCTTTCTTGGTGTAGACAGTATTGTCAGAATGACACCTAGAAAAGCCAGATTCTAAAAGAAAGCTATCCATTTTGGCATACCAAGCCCGAGGAGCTTGCTTGAGGCCATAAAGGGATTTCTTAAGTCGACAAACAAGGCTGGAGTATGTTTGTATGAAGCCAATGGGTTGTTCCATATAGATTTCTTCCTGCAAGTCCCCATGCAAGAAGGCAGATTTAACATCCATCTGATGGACTTCCCATTTTAAAGAGGCAGCAAGGGAAAGAACAAGGCGGATGGAGTTCATTTTGGCAACAGGAGAAAAGGTTTCAGTGTAGTCAATGCCTTCAACCTGTGAAAAGCCCTTAGCAACGAGACGAGCTTTATGTTTATCAACTTTCCCATCTGGTCCATACTTGGTTCTGTAAACCCATTTACATCTAACAAGTTTGCGTCCCTTTGGTAGAGGAACAAGATCCCATGTATCATTTGTCATCAATGAATGATATTCTTCATTCATAGCTGCTTCCCAATGTGGATGGCCTGAAGCTTCTGCAAAAGTGTCAGGATCATGATTTACTGGAGCTTGAGCCAGTAAAGAAGAGGCTCTTTCAAACTGAGAACGTGTACGTCGCTGATCTGTAGGATCACCGGCAAGATCACCTGCTGCATCCAGAGTGGCACGGACCCATCTTGGAAGTTGAGGATCCTGAGAAGGTGGGGGAGGATTATCATCCTCGCTTTCATCATCTGAAGAAGAAATGTTTTCAAAGATAGAAGAGATAGGAAGAGGTGGCACATCCGCCGGACTAGGCTCGCAGGCCGATTTATTTTCATCAAATTTTACATCTCTTCTAATGATAACATTTTTGGACTTAAATGGAATAAGTCTATAACCTTTTACATCTTCAGAATATCCAACAAAAGTACATTTCTCACTTTTAGGTTCTAAAGCTTTATGCTTTTCATCTGGAATATGGGCCCATGCTTCACTTCCAAACACACGAAAGTGACTTACATCTGGTTTAATGGAACTCCAAGCTTCTTCTGGAGTGATATTCTCTAGAACCTTAGTAGGAGTGCGATTGATTATATAATTTGCACAATTAATTGCTTCGGCCCAAAAACTAAGACTGAGTCCTTTAGATTGCAGCATACAATTAGCCATTTCCTTTAAGGTGCGGTTTTTCCTTTCAGCTACACCATTTTGTTGTGGAGTGTATGGAACAGTATGTTGCATTTGAATTCCATTTTCGGTGCAAAAGTTGATGAATGTGTTTTTAACATATTCTCCACCATTATCAGTTCTTAGCTTAAGAATTTGATGTCCAGATTGTTTTTCAACAAATGCTTTGAAGGCCAAAAAAGTGGTAAATACTTCGCTCTTGAGTTTTAAGAAGTATACCCAAGTGCATCTGGAGAAATCATCAATGAAAGTTAAGAAGTACTTGCAGCCAGAGAATGAAGCAACAGGAAGAGGACCACATAAATCACTGTGCACAAGCTGTAAAGGGGCTGAGGCGTGCGAAGAGGCACGTTTGTCAAAACTGTCCCGATGATGTTTTCCGAGTACACATCCGGAACAAACACCATCTCTGCAAGATACCATAGGAAGACCTATCACCATATTTTCTTTACATAGATGCTGAAGGGAGCGATAGTTTAAGTGACCAAATCGATCATGCCAAAGTTTGCTCACTTCATCATTATGAGCAACAAATACTGAGGGAAGATTGGATGACCCAAAGTTGTGAAACTTATACAAGCTTTTGGAATCATCAGCAAGACCAGTAGCTAGAATCTGTTTAGGATCTTTTAGATCCTTGATTACAACATCATGAGGTGAAAATTCAACAATTTTACCTTCACCTGAATGAGTTATCTGATAGACAGATAGAAGGTTGCAGGATAAGGTTGGAACACATAATACATCATTAAACTGACCATTGTCTAGATGAACAGTTCCAGTCCCTACAACATTAAGAGATCTATCATCACCAATATATATATTTTTGGTGTTATAATCATTTAAAGAAGAAAACATGGCTTGGCTTTTGGCCATGTGACAAGAGGCTCCAGAGTCAATGAGCCACTCATGAGAATGAGAAGAAGAAGAAGATACATTTAATGCATAACCAGACTGAGATGATTGACAATGAGATGCAGAAAGTGCCATTCCGGAAGTTGAAGTTGAAGTAGGCTCCACATGGATGTTATGTTTCTTCATTGCGGCTTCCAAGGCTTCCATCTTCTTAAAGCATTTAGATTCTAAGTGGCCATCTCGATTACAAAAGTTACAATGTCTATCAGTCTTCTTCCATTTGTTTTTATTGGTCTTATCATTTTGCTGAAATGATCCTTCATTTTGAGGCTGAAATGGTTTAGGACCATTCTTTTGAGGATATGACTTCTTAGGATTCTTTGAATTTGGTTGCTGCTGGGCGGCTAACGCTTTCGTGGAAGAGTTTCCAAGATTAAGAAGACCAAGGTGTAAGAGTTTTTCTTGTTCTCTTATTAAGGAATCACAAAAGGAGTCAAAGGAAGGGGGCTTGTAGTCTTGTCCTTGACAAATGAAAGCTTCTCTTGTAGAATGGAAAGTGGAAACAAATACAGAGTAGGCTGGTCCCAACTTAGTAAGGATGGAATAAATAAGGTTACCATCGTCTTTCTTAACTTTAACACCTTCCAGGAGATATCTAAGGTTCTTGAATTTGGACAAGAAATCTTCAATGCAAGAAAAATTATTAGGATCCAAAGTAAGCAGCTCATTTTCAAGTTGATGGGCTCTAATTTCATTTTTAATCCCAAAAACTTTAGCAAGTTTTTCTAATGCTTCATGAGGAGTCTCAAGTTCCGCAATGTGGAATCTAAGATCAGGAGAAATAGACATCCCTATCAAACCACGTGCTTGATCTTGTCTATTTTGCCGCCTTGTCTTCATCTTTTGGTTTCTTCTCTTGGTCTGTGGCTATTCTGAAGAGACCTTTACTTCTAAGTAAATCTTCGATGTAGGCTACCCATTGGAAGTAGTTAGTGCTGTCAAGAATGACTTGGCATGGGCTTTCCATTTTTAAAAAAAACTGAAGCTGAAGATGCTAAAAGTAGGTGTTCCAATGGATAGATCTCGAAAAAATAGGCGGTTTTAAAAAAAACGGCTCTGAAAAAGGCTTCCGGATGAAGAAGTTATGGCTTTTTGAAAAATAATTGTTGAAGTAGCCGGCAAAGTGCGCGAATGTGCGGGAATGAAAAAATCCGCCCCCACAAAATGGAGACTTGAACCCAAGACCTCTACTCTCTTAAAATAGCTTTGAACCAATTGATCTATACAAAAAATTTGAGAGAGAGAGAGAGAGAGAGAGAGAGAGAGGGGGGGGGGGGGGGGGGGGGCCTCGGTTTGCGTGCTTGCCTTGAGAAAGCTTTTTTTCCCTACAAAACACAAAACACAAAACCCAACACGAATATGCAAAGAAAAACGAACCTTGCGGCTCGAAGTTAGCTTTAGCCAAAAAACTAGAAATTTAAAAAAAAATCTCAAAGTTAGCTTTAGTCGAAAAACTAAATATTTTTCTCAATGTTTCTGATTTTCCGAGATCACACTAAGGTGCAGGGAAAAGAGCATACGCATGAGAAAAATCCTTCCTTTCTGTTTCTGATTTGCCCAGATCGCACAGAGTCGCAGGGCAAAGAGCATACGCAGAAATGAAATTTATAGATCCGGTTAAAAAAAAAGGCTAAATAAACTGAGACCGAAATAAGCAGAGAGAAAATAATAGTAAACTGCAAAAAAAACACTGTATACCTCCCGATCTGAAAAATGACGCAGCTAGGGCTACTGGAAACCTTTTCGCGTGAAACGAAAGGGGTTCCTCACTGGAACAGATGCTCCGAACGCAATAGAGCAGTCCTCTCGGCCTGAAAGCAGTCAGAAACAGCAGATCTAGGAAACGACAACCGCATGCAGTTGTACCGGCTTCAGATTTGGATCACCAATGGACGCGGCCCTCAAATAGCTCTGATACCATGTAGGAATTTACAGGGTAAGTTCCACAGAAATAATACCAAAAGGACACTGCTCACAACCAGATCTCAAATCAATACACCAGTATTTTTGACGTGGTTAAAACCCTCAGAGTGCAAGGAGGGAAACAGTCCACGGCCTGTCCCGACGTGGGTACTACAGGCAATTTATTAATCAAAGAATGAAAATTTACATAAGCTTCTCTCATGCACGGATTACCCAAACAATGACCCTCCATGCGCTTTAAATAGAACTCATGGACCAATCAGGTGTCAAGCCACGGATCAAGTGTCGGTAATACCGAGGTGAGAGTGAACCGTCGGATCACTACATATCGTGACCGTCGGATTGTAAGTTACAAAATGTACAACGGTAAAGAAACACACTTTACCTAACTCTAACCTAACTCTATACTAGACCAAGTTGAACTTAACTATATCCTATGTGTCGGAATATCCTAACACAGCCACTATTAGACAAAATTCATGAGAAGATGGTGGCTAGAGAAGTTGAAGATAATTTTTTTTATATGAAACTAGAAGCGTAGATTTGATATTTATAGCATTGAATAGGATGGTGTGCAATTTTCGACCAAGATAATGTCATGCAACCTAGTGAGAAAGTGTAGAGAAGATAAGTATCCAGTAAGTGTAGTCACAGCTACTGCAAAGTGCATGGAAGGAGTACAGATGAAATGTTATATATTATTGCTAAACTAGTTAACACAAGACTACCTTGACACATAGGAAAAGAACACAAAATTTCACTACTCATTGTTATTGTTCTTGAACTCCCTTAATGTGTGACAAATCTCAAAGGATATCACATTTCTTTCCATTGACAATCCTGACTTCGTCATGCCCAAGTTTGGTGCTTTTTGGTTTATAGCCAATAAGAATAGATGGTGGCATAGTGGCATGCTTTTGTGCCACCCTACAGTTCATGTACATTCACGCCAAAGCTGACCCAGATTAAAGGTGGTTAAAGTGTAGATATAAGCTTAACAAGGCTATTGTGTTGTAGATTATTAAAAAGTGACCAGAGGAATAAAGAGTACCAATGAATAATTTATTAGTTCTTGATATGCAACCAGATGTCAAGGATGTCAATTTAGGGATATAAAAAAATCCCAAAATTGAGCATCTCAATGGGAAGCCAAGAGTGTAGATGGCACCCCAAAAAGACACTCATTTAGAGCCCCAAATGCATGAACCAAAGTAGGAGCATCCTACCACACCACCATAGGATTTGGAGGAAGAAGAGACCATGCCAAAAAAAATAGAAGAGGACACTACTAAGCCAACAAAAGGATATAAGGAAAAAAATGAATGTGAGTAAAATGGCGTGGATAGACCCTAATTAATCACATGAATACTTGGAGAGGTTAGCCACAAAAATAAAAGAAGTGACAGAATAGGGGACTACATCCCCTATCACAGCCATAAAGAAGGGAACCCAAGAATAAAGGGAGTTTTAGGACCAACTTCAACAATAACTGGAACAAGTATGTTTGATGATAGAGGCTTTGAGTGTGAAAAATCATGTTCTTAGCACACCAGAACCAATGTTTGTAATAGAGGCAACTAGTGCACACCCTCTACCATAAACTAAGTTGAAATTGTCGTAACCATCTGCGACTTCTATGGAGCCTCGTACATTATCCATGCCACTGATCACAACCCATTTTGCTAATACTAAAGGTCAATAGTGCGCCCAAGTCTTTTCACAAATATACTTGATTATTTTGTAATTTTTGATGTCAATTTTTACATTCTTTCGAGCATTCTATTACAAAGGAGGTCCAATTTTGAGTACATGCAGCCTCATTGGATCTATTTTAGCTAACCTATGAGCACTAAGCTTTACAAGAAGTGAAAACCCAACTCAAGGAGGAAAGGCACCAAGCAGAGTAAAGAGAATGGGAACTTCAACAAGCTATTGAGGAAATATATAGTAAGTTGCACAATGTTCCTATGGATGGCGATGTTCCATTAGAGGAGAAGTTGTCAAAGATAAAACATGTCATTAATGGCTTGGAGGAAAAGGTGGAGGAGTTATGACTACATGTCAAGCCTGCCATCCCACCAGAGGAAATTGAAAGGTGGGAAAAAGAGCATACTGCCTCCAAATCTCTTGAAAATACATGAGAACTTGTAAAGGAGTGTATCCAATTTTATGAGGTTGGTATAGTGCTATGGTACAAGATGCAAGACAATTTCGAGCACAAGGATCTTAGTTCTTAGATCAAACTTCCAAGCTACAGAATAAAGAAATGTGTACCAGTATGTTATCCCTACCCACACCTAAACGTTGTGTTGCAATGCTCTAGAGTACACCATTGGGTTGACAAATCAACTAGTGGAGAGTAGAGCAGTAGTAATTGGTGCATAAAGTTGAGCTAGCTACATGATGAGGCCATGTAAAGCACTAATTCCCTTGTTTTTGCATAAATTATAGTGTAAAAAATTATCATAGAAAGTGAACCCTTATTTTAAGTTTTCCAAATTTCGATAGACATTGCCGTAAACATTCTCTTAACAATGTTCAAAGACAAGACCACTTCGCACCAAGCTAAAGAAACGTTTGGTAATTTTGTGGCTAAGAATGTAGAATTCCCCCTCCCCTCAGTGAAAAAGAATGACAGAGTGGCTCAGGGATAAGCGAAAATTAGTGTTGCGGGACTCCTGGGGTAAAGGAGGGATGAGGGGAATTTTTTTGAAATGTTTCCTAGGCATTGGATTATTTCATAGGAGGTAATCCATACTTATATAGGAACGTAATAGAATACATAAAAAAACATAAACATAGATATGCAACATAAATAAAAATTCATTTCATTAATATCAAACAACTGAAATATGCTTACACACAATGTAACACTCTCCTCCCACATCTACTTAAGTAACTGACCAATCGAGGTAAACATGTGACGAGAGGCTACTATGATCTGATTCAACCTCCTAGGTCACATTAAGGAAGTGGAACTGGCAAAAAATAACCAAATTGAAGATCCACACATCCTACAAAACCTCTAAGATCTACCCCACCTTTACAGGTGACCAACCCTTGAGGAAACTCACCAGTTCAAGGAATTAGAGCCCCAGTCACTCCCTTTCCAAGACCTCCAAGTGCTTGAGGGTCCTAGTTTCTCCCATGAGCTTGCCTGAGTGCGACTATAGCCTTTTTCTTCCAGTGCTATGCCAAATACTACGAGATTTAAGGTTAAATTTTAGGGCTAGGACCCAGTCACTACCCAGAACTTCATGGAATTCACAAAAATGAATAAAACATAGAGACAATGATTCCAATGCAAATTATTGAACAAATACTTGACTGGACCTCTACTAACCATGACAGGAATTTTGTCAAACAAGTTACAAATATGCATTCTACAGGTCATAATAACATATACGAGCATACTGGTCTTATACTTATCTAAGAATCACTAAGAAGCATTGATGCCTAATCAAATTAGCTACATTATCATCTATTAGGTCGTAGATTCATTGCTCGATCATTTGCAAATCAAAACATGATGAGAACCATACATTTTCACTGTCATAAAAGATATTCAAAACCATTATATAAAAAATAGAAATAATGAGGATACAACAACCATAAATGCCACATATAAACTAGTACTTTTACAAAGAAAATCCTGAGGAAAGGAACTCTTATTAATGAATGCAAAATCCAACCTGGTATGTGACTACCCTATTCCACTCGACCATAGATTGGTTGAGCCAAGTTTCTCTTCAGCCAATCACCCCATGCCATATTCCAAACATGAATGTGGGATGCAAACCAAAAGAACCAACGAGTGCTTCCCGAGGCTAAAACACCTCACCCTCATCGATAGAATCAGGCTTTACCGCAATCCTTACTGGATCACTGGGCCATAAACAAGCATGGATGCCATAGGATTTCTCCACCTACACCGTGAGGAATTTTCCTATCTCTTAGTGTCTAATCGTTATCACAATCCACAATTTGATCAAGGGATTGCCAGGCCATAATCGAGACACCATCCTCCAAGATTTATCTTATATCCTACCATTCACCGGCAAGGATTCCTAGGCCTAATCAAGGGAAACCACCTCTAGTATTTACCATATATCCTGCCATTCACCGGTCAAGGATTATTAGGCCATCGAGGCACACAATATTTGGCTTTACCATAACCAAAATTTTGGTTCAAGGGTCACTAGGTCAGTGGCTTTACCACAATCCATAGACTGGTTCAGGGATCACTGGTCCATGTATTGTTTCATTCATAGATCCACCTCACTTAGCTTCAAATACATCTGGCAATCTATCTCAACCAAAACATGAGAGCCTCTTCACACCATGGCTATCCAAAAATGGAAAGGAAAGGTTGAAGAACATTATTACAATTAGAAAAACCCATAACCATGAAAGAAATAGAACCAAGAACACACATGCATAACCATACATTTCAAATATAGCAAGGACATCACACATGCAAATCAATAGTAGCTATTTGATCCTTCTCTTCCTTGCTAGATCTTTGCTTCCTCTTTTCCTTCTTTGCCTTTCTTGATCCAATGCTGAAGTGCTCCAAGAAAACTCTAAGTGTCCAAGAGTGAGAGAGAGAATAGAGAGAGAACTCCAAAACTGAACTAACCAAAATCCATGAATTGATCCTAAGAAGCCCTTTTATTAATGTGGCCTTTATTTTCTTCATTTTCCTCCTCACATGCAACCTATGACCTTTCACCTTCTTTTTCTCCTAATTTCCTTTATTTTGATAAATAAAATGCCAATTAATTCCATTTTACCTTTCCAAGGCCTTTGACATTGCCTTTTCCAATTTCCTTAGCCATAATAACTGAAATGAACACTCACACTAGGATGTTTTGTCCAACCTTCAGCTTGTAATAAGTGTCCCATAACTGTGGTTATTATTTTGCCTTTTATTAACTTTTATTACATGGAATTTTCACCAGGGTTGTTATTGAACCCTCCCCCTTGGGGTAACACCATTCTCGGTGTTCAGTGACACCTATAACCAAAAATACTACTGAAAGAAAAACATACTACACATGAAGCCTTATAACCTAGCTTAACCAATACGACAACATAACAACATGATGACCGTAATGACATGACACCCATACCGCTTATTGGAGATTTATAACACAGCTCATGTGGGTATTAACATCCATATACAAATGTACATATACTAAAACATCACATCAAACATTAACCCCAAAACATATACCAAAATATATATCAAGGAGATTCACTCAATCAACTAATAAAGAAGGATACATAGCCCACATATGATCCGCCATTTTCCATGTAGCTTCATCGCCCCCAAAATGCTTCCATTGCACTTTAACCTTCTCCATTGCTTAGTTCCAGAGCATGAGCACCTTTCTCTGCAATATACACTAAGGTTTCGGTTGGATTCTCTATTTGGCTCCACCTGCAATACAAACCAGTCAATCACATGATCAACATCTCTAACATACTTATCAAACAATGACACATGGAAAATGTCATGTAATTTCAATGTCAGAGGCAGTGCAAGTCGATGGGCTACTGGTCCAATGCTTTAAAGAATATTGAAAGGTCCACAAAATCGAGGTGTCATCTTCGCACATGATCCAATCCTCAAGGAGCTCTTCTTTGGATTGATGCGCAAGTACACCTGTTCCCCAACCTGAAACTCCTTAAACAACCTGTTCCAATTTGCATAGATTTGTTTCCTTTCCTGTGCTTTCTTTAGATTATTCTTGATTAATTAAATTTCTTGTTCCATTTATGATAACATGTCCAATCCAATCAATACCCTGTTCACCAGGTCACTCCAACTGATTAGAGTATTACAAATCCTCCCATACGATGCCTCAAACAGACTCATCCTCAATGATACTAGTAACCATTATTATAAGCAAACTCAACCAATGGAAGATACTCCTCTTGTTTCCTCTGTTGATGCATCACATACATCCTCAACATGTCCTCCAATATCTTGTTGACCCTCTCTATCTTTTCATATATATGTAGATGATGAGATGTACCGAAGGCCAGCTCTGTACCTAAACTTGCAAACAACCCCTTCCAAAACTTGGAAGCGAACTTTGCATCCTTGTCTGACACAATATTCTTCGAAACACCATGCAATCTGACCACATACCTAATGAACACTTGTGCCACATCACTAGCTGAATAAATAGCCTTCACTCTAATGGAGTGTGCTACCTTAGTCAACCTATCCACCACAACCATGATGGAATCATTTTCTCTAGATGTCCTTGACAAACCTGAGATGAAATCCATGGAAATGACCTCCCATTTCTTTTATGGAATCAAAATCAGTTATAGTAGTCCACCTGGATGCCTACACTCTACCTTTATTTGTTGACAATCCAAGCATCTAGCCACAAGCTCTGCCACATCCTTCTTCAGATTCAACCAATAATAAAACTTATTTACTATTGTCATTGTCTTTTGGTAGCTTGGGTGACCTGAATATTGTTTCACATGAAACTACCTCAAGATAATCTTCTTGAGCTCATTGTTTTCTGGAACATATGTCTCTTCCCTAAATCTGATCCAGCCATCTATTGAGAGATGATAGTCCAAATCCTGTGCACCTGTACATATACTTGTACTCTGATGTAACCTATGCATAAGCTCTCTATACCTGCCATCTTATTGACCTACCAATAAAATCTGATCCTATAAGTCCGTCCCATAGGGACTCATAGTTGCAATGTGATTTACATGTATCTGCCTGCTAAGATAATTTTCAACCTTATTCTCTTTAGCCTTGATGTACTTGATCTCAGAGTCAAACTCACTGGTCATGTCCAACCATCTATATTTCCTAGAATTCAGAATCAATTGGTCAAACAAGTATTTCAACCCACTGTGATCACTCATTAATACAAACCTCCTGCCAAGAAGATAGTGTCTCCACATATTTAATGCATGAATGATAACTACCAACTGAAGGTCATGTTTCATATAGTTCTTTTCATGATCATTCAGTTTCCATGACTCATAACATACTACATGTCCCTCCTACATAATGACTCCACCAAGTCCTCTCTTGAAATCATCTGTACACACTATAAACTCTTTGTCTGGGTATGCAATCTTTAACACTAGAGTGTTTTTCAACAACTTCTTTAACTGATAAAAACTTGTTGCACATTCCTTTGTCCATTCAAATTTCTTACGTTTCCTCTGTAATGATATGTGATCTAAGAGGAGTTCATGATGAACCTCCTATAATAGCCTGCTATCCCCATGAATGATCTTACCTCATCCACATTTCTAGGGTCTGCCCACTCCATGATAGCTCTTATCTTCTTTGGATTACTGCTATGCCTTCCTTGGAGACCACATGCCCCAATTAATGTAACTCTATCTGAAATAAAATACATTTACTAAGCTTATCATACAACTGATGTTATCTCAAAAGTCTCAACACTGCTTCTAAATGCTCGACATGTTCTTCCTCATTCTTAGAATATATCAAAATGTCATCAATGAATACAATAACAAACTTATCAATATAAGTACACAACACACTATTCATCAAGCACATAAAGGTAAGTGGAGCATTAGTTAAACCAAAAGGAAATGAAACAAACTCATAATGCCCATACCTGGTCTGGAAATATGTCTTGTAAACACCCTCTTCCTTGATATGTACCTAATGATATGCAGATCTCAAATCAATCTTTGAGAACAATGTTTCTCCCTTTAATTGCTCAAATAAGTCGTCAACCCTCGACAATGGGTACTTGTTCTTGATGGTTAGCTTGTTCAACTCCTTGTAGTCAATGCATAACCTGAGAGTACCATCTTTCTTCTTCACAAACACTACTAATGCACCCCATAGTGATACACTTGGCCTAATGTATCCCCTGTCAAGAATTTCCTTCAACTACAAATTCAACTCTACTAACTCTGGAGTGCGCTTCATGTATGGTTCCTTTGATGTTGGTGTTTCCCTTGGTCCCAACTCAATGGGGAAGTCCACTTCTCTGTGAGGCAAAAACTCTAAGATCTATGCTAGAAACACATCATGAAATTACTATAAGATTGGGTACCTCCTCAATATCTATGCATCCTCAGCCTCCTTACCTTTATCACTAGAAATGTGTATTGTAAATAACACACACCCTTTTCTGTGAATGCATTTTTCCTGCATAGTTGTCACCATCCTAACTGATGTTGCTTTCTTCTTATCTTGCAAGATTCTTTTCTCTCCATTATCATCCAAGCACTTAATGGCTTTGTCATAATAGTCCACTTTGGTCCTATGAAGACACAACAAATACATACCCAAACACATACTATATGACCCCAATGGTAATACATTCAAATGTGTCTAAGTAAGCATACCATTCAACTCAAATGCACGAGATCTTACCCAATGATGAACTCTGTTCTTGGTACTTGTAAGCAACTGCACTAACCAAGATTCAAAATACACTTATTTATTCAAACCACACTTATCCACCAAGTCAGTGTTAACATAACTATAAGTAGATCCAGGGTCAACAAAAATAGAAGCAACTTGATCACAAAGCTTACCGTCCATCTCAGTGATAGATGCTCAATGATCTGCTTTCCTATTATCCAATATTATATAGATACGAGGAATGCCTATTATTTAGTATTTTTGAAAATTACTTTTCTGAAGAGTCACCTGAATTCATGCCAACTCAACTCCTCTGTCCTAATGTTTATGCCCCGTTTTACATATTCCAACCATTTATTTGCTTTCCCTTTGAGGTTGAAGATAACTATTTTGGCCTTCATATTCTCTGTATACTCATGCAGTTCATAGAACTTATTCATGCCAAGTAACCAAGCCTTTTCATCCTTAGGCTTATTCAACTCTCCATAAAAGTAGGTGGTTTCACTTTCTTAAACTCATCTGGAAATTATCCCCTATCACTTCTCTTGTAAGGGCAATAACGATGATGATCATAGTGTCTATCAGAACCAGAACTAGAATAGTAACTATGTCCATCACCTCTCCTTTCCGCAGTATCTAAGAATCTATCATCTACGATCATGTAATTTCTATCTAACTTGTGATCACCATGAGACCTACTTCCATATGCCCATTAGTCCCATTCTCCTATCCATAGATGATCCAAAGTGGTCCTTGTTTATGCAATTCTGACAAACTTTAAAGAATTACTGCATTGACTTTTGCTTCTTTCTCATGTGCCTGCATGATTATGTCATTATATGATTTATAATTCCTTATTTCTTACTTCAAACTGCTCAATGTGTCTGCTAAGTCATAAGAGAGTCCAACACCACACTTCTCATCTGATTCATAGGGAGAATATTTGTAGTCTACCACCTTACTAGTCATTTTGATCTCATCCTGCAAGGCACACTATGTCAGCTAAACCAAATGATAAAAAACCAATTCACCTTAGTATAACTCGGGGAGGATATCTCATCTGCAAGACTGACCAAATTAGCACAATACATATATAAAGATAATCATATCAGCATTTAATCATCATCTCAGGCATTATCCAGTCATCAATGCATGACCATACCAACCACACATCATGACCTCATGCATAAAAATTATAAGCATCTCAATGTATGCATAAAACCATATGCATGACACACATGCATACACATTACATACAAACATTGACATGCATATACAGTGCATAACCGAGATAAAATCATGATAAACACATCCAATAACTATGCAATTAATGTTTCACATGGTAACACCGCTACAACCATAACCAACATCATGCATACATAGCCAATACATAGACCACAAACATGAGAACACATATGCAACCGACATGAATGCATGACCAACATACCACCCATCCCAAGGGGTGAACCATGATTTGAAACCACTATACAACACTCTCCTCCCACAACTACCCAAGTAACCAACCATATGAGGTAATCATGTGGCGAGATGATACTCTGATATGATTTGACATCCTAGGCTAGCTTAATGAAGTGGAAATGAAAAAACAAAACCAAATTGACCATTCACACATTCTACAGAACCTCTAGGAGTTACCACACCTTTCCAGGTGACCAACCCGTTAGGAAACCCACTAGTTCAAGGACGTAGAGCCCTAGTCACTCCCTTGCCAAGCTCTCCAAGTGACGAAGGGTCACAGTCACTCCCATGAGCCTACCTGAGTGCGAATATAGCTTTTTTCTTCTAGTGCTATGCTATTGATTGTAGGATTTAAGGCTAAATTTTAGGGATAGGACCTAGTCACTGCCCAGAACTTCATGAAATTTACAGAAATGAAAAGAAATATAGAAATAATGATGCTAGTGTAAATCCTTGAATAAAGACTTAAATAGACCCCTACTAACTATGAAAGGAATTTCATCAAACATGTCAAAAATATGCATTCTACAGGTCATAATAATAGATCTAAGCATAAGGGTCTTATAATTATCTGAGAATTGTTAATAAGAATTGATGCCTTGTCATATTATATGCATTATCATCTATTAGGTCATATATTCATTGCTCAATCATTTACAAATCAAAACATGTTGAGAATAATACATTTTCACTTTCATAACCAACATATCAACAACAAAAATAATGAGGATACAACAACCATAAATTCCACGTATAATCCCATACTTTTACACAAAAAATACCAAGGAGAGGAAATCTTATTAATGAATACAAAATCCAACCTGGTATGGGAATACCATGTTCCACTCGACCATACATTTGCTCAACCAATTCTCACTTTAGCTAATCACCCCCATGCCATATTCCAAGCATGAATGTGGGACTCAAACTAGGGCTTCCCAAGGCTAGGCCATAAATAATCCTCATCGAATCAATAGGCCATACACAAGCATGGATTCCACTGAATGTCCCCACCTACACCATGAGGAATTTTCCTATTTCCTAGTCTCTAGGATTTACCACAATCCATAGTTCGATCCAAGGATCACTAGGCCATAATCGAGACACCACCCTTCAGGCTTTATCATGTATCCCACCATTCAATGGCAAGGATTCCTAGGCCTTATTAAGGGCAACCACCTCTAGGATTTACTGTATATCCTGCTATTCACCGGTCAAGGCTTCCTAGGCCCATCGAGGCACACAGTTAGTGGCTTTATCACGACCCACATTCTGGTTCAAGGGTCACTAGGCCAGTGGCTTTACCACAATCCACAGTCTGGTTCAGGGATCATTAGGCCATGTGTTATTTCATTCATAGATCCACCTCACTTAGCTTCGAATCCATTAGGAATTCTAGCTCAACAAAAACATGAGAACCCCTTCACACCATGGCTATTCGGAAATGGGAAAGAAAGACTGAAGAACATTGTCACACATGCAAAAAACCATGTCCATGACATAAAGAGAACCAAGAACACACATGCATAAACATGCATGCCAAATATAGCAAGGAAATCACACATGCAAATTGATACCTGTAAGTAAACACGATGTAGTTTCTCGATCCTTCTCTTCCTTGATTGATATTTGCTTCCTCTTTTTCTTCTTTGTCTTTCTTGATCCAAAGTTGATGTGCTCTAAGAAAACTCCAAGTGTCCAAGAGTGCGAGAGAGATAATAGAGAGAGAACTCCAAAAGTGGACTTACCAAAAGCCATGAATTGATCCTTAGAAGCCTTATTATTAATGTCACCTCTATTTTCTTCATTTTCCATTATTTTCCTTCATTTTCCTCCTCACATGAAACCTGTGACCTTTCACCTTATTTTTCTCCTAATTTCCTTTATTTTCATAAATAAAATGCCAATTAATGCCATTTTTCCTTTCCAAATCCTTTTCCATTTCCTTTTCCAATTTCCTTAGCCATAATAATCGAATTAAACACCCACATTAGGATGTTTTTCCCAACATTCAACTTGGAATATGTGTCCCGTAACTGTGGTTATTATTTTTCCTTTACTAACTTTTATTACATGAAATTTTCACTAGGGCTGTTACATACACAATGGAAATAAACTGGCTCAAGCGATGGTATCTTATCTATGAGAAGAGATGTGGTGGCTACATGCCTTTGAACTATGGTATAATGAGGCTCAAGGGAATTTTTATTATTGAACAACAAGGGAAAACCCTAAACAACCCGAAACCCTTACCCCAAGAGATGGAACACGAAGAGTTTGTGGGCCCTGTTGGGCTTAGTTGGGTAGCCAATTTCTCAAGGTCGTAACTTGGTCATATTATCTCTGTTTGGAAGTATGTGTTGAAAATAGCAATAAGAAATGTTAAAAATAACATCTAGAAATTCCAATTTAATTTGTCCTTGAACTAAATTGTGAATTAAATTGTAATTGTTTTCTCGTAGGTACTTGTAATAGTTAATTAAGTTGAATTGACTTAGTTGACTTAGGAATGTTGAGTTGGAAGCCTATATAGAGTCATGTAAATTTGATCCCTAAATTTTAGGGGTCCAGATTGAGTTTATTGGAGTTGTAGTTAGATAACTCAGTCTAACTGAGTTATAGTAAGTTAAACTAGTTCTAACTACTTGAGGAACTAGTAGAGGTTTAGTAGTGAGTCAGTGCACCAATGCATCTTCAGTGCCACACTAGTTAAATGAAGATTCACTCACAAATAATTCTTGCATGTCAGTTCAGAGGAATATCTAGTTGAGAATAGAGTGAAGGGACAATGTACTATCAGTTGTATAATTTTCCAAGTTGTACAGATGGTGCTTGCAATCAGTTGAGGACCTAAGTTTGGATTACGCAGTTGTGGAGGAAGGATTTCCCAATTAAATATGGGTTGATTCTCTCAATAATTTTGCAAGGAAGTAGGGGCTTGGAAGGCTAGTAAATTGGCTAAGAGTTGACCAGAGTTAGCCTAGGAAGCAGAGAGTTAGATCATACTTGTGTTGGAATTGTTATAGTGAGAACAAGCATTGTATTTTCTTCTTAGGCCTTCTAGTTAATGCAATATAGATAGTCGAGGTTTTGAGAAGTTTCTTTCCCCAGAGAAATATTGTGTTATCTTCCATTTCTATTCTTCCTCTTTCTGATTATTGTTTTCATCGATCATTATTGGTTTCCACTTTTTAGAGTAGAGTAGCTTTTTGTCTTATGTTTTAGTACATTACGTGAGTTGTAGTCTACAGAAAAATCTACAGTACAATACCTTGTTGGAAATATTTTTTTGAGTACTATAGGATTTGCTATAGGCCATAACATATGCTAATGGGCCTACTCTAAACCATAAAACAAATCTATTTAGGGGGTCAAAACAACTCCATAAGTTCAGGACCCTAAAAATTGCTAACAATACTAAATTCTTCTATAATCAAGGAAACAAATGAAATTGAATGGAGCTTTAGGTAGAATAAGAAGGTGGTCACCCATATACACCTAGATTAGTCCTCCCCCCTTAGGAAGAAATGGTCCACATTGCATTCATAGCCTCCATGAGGTGAGGAAATTTATGTTGAACCTCATCCTTGGTGAACCACTTTCCCTTGTGAAGGAGCTGGCTTGCTTTGACAACTCGATATAGTTGGATCCTCTACTAGTGAGTGCTATTGATTTGTGTGTGCATGATCCTATCAATTGTGGCATGTTTGATGCATCTTGGGCTGAGATTGGTTGGTGTTAGCTACTCAACAATGTCGGAGGTGTCCAACAATGGTGGAAGTATGGTCCCAATCGGTCCACACTGAATGCTGGGCATAGGCCAAGGAACGGTGTAATGCCGAGCTTGAAGAAATTGTCCCCTACATACTTAGTGATGGTGTACAACCCATGTCAGAGTGGGTGAAGTTTGCAGTGGGGCCCAACAAGGTTCTCCTTCTGTATATATAACCAAACATTGTCTCCCACCTAGAACTTATGTGGAACCTGATGCTAATCATGACGTTGCTTGTACTTCTAATTGGCTCTATCCAATATGTCGTGGACTTGTTGGTGAATTTGTTGAATGCTCTCAATGAAGTTATTAGCCCTATTAGCTTCAGCCTGGGCATGAGTTGAATATGCTTGAGTAGTTGTAAATGTTATGGCCACATCAATGGGACATAGTGGCTAGAATCCCAAACCCACCTGAAAGGGGATATGGCCAGTTGAGCTATGGAGAGCTCTATTGTAATTGTGTTGAACATAGGGGAGGCTTGCATCCCATGTGCATGGATATTTAAAGTTGTACATGCACATAATGTGCCCAATCATCTTGTTGACGACCTCTGTTTGACCATCAATTTGGGGGTCGAAGGTCGTGGACTTAGTGAGCTTGGTATCTAGCATCGACTAAAGGCTCTACCAAAATGTACTCAGGAACTTGCTGTCCCAATATGAGATAATGGATTGTGGGATCCCAAAGTGTACCCACACTTTTTCAAAGAATAGCTTAGCAATGGCTTCTATTGTGATACTCTTCTTGTAGGCTGTTAAAATGGGCATGTTATAGAATTTTTCGATGACCATGAAAAAGAAGTCATTGCCATGCTTAGTAGAAGGAAGGCCCGACATGTAATCCATGGAGATGGATTCCAAGGCCGACTAAGAGTAGGTAGAGAAGGATATAGGCCTTGACTTTGATGGTCAGTTTGGCAATGGTGAAAGAAGTGCATGATCTGATGTATTTCCTAACATCTTGTCGAAGGTTTGAAAAATAAAAATACTTCTGCAATGTTGCCATTGTTTTCTCTACTCTGAAATGTCCAATGACCCGAATGTGGTGCGCCTCCTAAATCATCTTGGCACACTCAATTGAAGGAACACATAGGTATCCCAGGTGGCATAATAGTGCACCGTGGAGGTGAAAATCAGGAACTTGCATGCCTTTGAGGAGCATCTGGTATGTGTTACCAAATTTTGGATCACTCTTATAAAGATGCGGCCACTTGGAATTCTCGTGTCCAAAAGAATCGAGCACAGTGGTCAACACCATGACCGGCAGTTAGCTAAGGCAGTTTGCAACGTTATTGGTGATCCTGTTCTTGTACTTAATGTTTAAATGGAATTGTTGCAAGTATATGACCATTTATGATGGTGACCTTTCTGCAACTTTCCTTGTGTCTGTATGAACTAAAGGGGGTGGTGGTATCTGTGGATGACTGTTTCCTTCCCCATAATGTAATGTTTCCATTGTCAGCAGGTCTTCAAAATGGAATACATCTCTTTGTCATATGTGGGATACTTCTAGATTGTGTCTGAAAGTGTCTCACTGTGATATTCCACCAAATGACCCTGTTGAGTAAGAATTGTGCCAATAGCATAATTGGAGCATGGTAATGTGAGCACTGGTGCAGAGAAGATTCGATGCTTCAACTCAGCAAATGCCTTATGTTTAAATTCAAACCAAAAGAACTTTTCTTTCTCTCCACCCTTGATGTCTAGACTCAAAGGCCAAGTGATATGAGAGAACCCCAACACAAACCTGCGATAAAAATGGGAAAGACCCATAAAGTTGCGGAGCTTTATTAGAGTGGTTGGGGCTAGCCAATCCTAAATGGCTTGTATCTTGGTTAGGTCCACATGCACACCCCACTCATCAATGATGTACCCCAGATATTGAACTTGGGTCATACCAAAAGTGAATTTCTCCAAATTGGCACACAAGTTGTGCTGTCACAGGTGTCGTGGCGGAAAAAGTCGTTTGTGCGGACACAACTGACCTCCCTAGGATTCTAAACTCTCTAGCGACAAACAAGACAAAATGGAGTGATCTTTCTCTAAATATACCTTTTACAACATGAAAACTACAAGTGTTTAGGCTTACCTTATTCCAAAACGCTGTTGTTGTAGTCCGTCCTTGCCGATCCGGATGAGCTCCTCCTTCACATCAATTCCTGCAACCACAAACAATCAAACAATTACCAAGCACTTGCATTTCATATAATAAAACATATATTCAACATGCAGACCAAGGAACACATGAAATAACTCATTAACACAAGCTATTGAGAAAAATAAACCAGTTTGTATTAATAACGAAACAAAGAAACTCTTACAACCTGGCCTTGGTGTTGTGCAAGTTCCTCCCAGGGTCCATCAAGGGTTTTCCTCTACTTTGACAAAGCTCACCCACTTCCAAGTAGAATCAAGCAAAGACAATCTCTCCTCACAAGGTTCTAAATGGGAGTCCTAAATCCTGCAGCATTTACCCAAAGAAAATGTATAGCTCCAACCTCCCCTCCTTCTGGCCCAATGCCTATATTTATAGTGCTCAAGAGGAGGTTAATCAGGTCTACCATCAATGGGATAATCCCCTCTTTGGGTGGGATAGCTCCCTTATTGATGGGATAAGTTCCTCTTTGATAGGAGTGCATGAACCATCTGGAGGCGCCCAATACACGTCGAACAACCTTCTAGAATGCTCTAGAAATGACCACAAGTAACTTTTTAAAGATGAAATACGCATTGATGAAACTTGCGCATACCCTTTACAGGGGGACGCACCTGTCCCTTTACATACAGAGCGTCTTTGGACGCAGCTTTTGTGAACATTGGGAGCGTCCCCGTAGGTAAGGTTGAGAGAACCTGCGTCCCCAAAGATAAATACATTTATACAATACTTTCTCTCTTTTTTGGAGTTTGACATGGAGAGCAGAGGCATAAGACTTGCCTAAGAGGGTAGCATGATTGTTGATTGAGCCATACTAACTGTAAATAGTCATGGTGACATTTTTTAGTGTAACAGATTGCCCCCTAAAGTGCGAAGCCTTGAATAGATTAGGGTTTGTAATATCTAGGAAGGGTGAAGCGCTTTATCATTTCAAGGATTATCCCGTGGAGAGCCTGGTTAGAACCTGCAATTTTCAACACAAAATACATGTATAAGATTATATCATCACTGAGGTAGGCATTCCCATACTCAGATTCAAAACTTTAACTAATGGACTAACTACTCTGATACAGGAATGATCTTGCAGTACATCATTTTTATAGACTTTTGTAGACACAGTATGGACGCAGCCATCTGTTTATGATTAGTCTACATAGATAATGAATACAAAACTCCTCGCAGCCTGGATGGTAGAAACTAGATCCAGGGTCTTCACTTCTACTTCCCGAATTGGTACGATTCTAGCCATGTGATTAAATGATTTGATGTCGAACATGTTAGAAACCGCTTGATTACCAGTCGATGATGTAAACTGTTAACAAGCGTGAGAGAGACCACCAGTAATGTCAATGGTTCTCAAAGTACCAAGCACAACCCGTGAAATGTGAATAGATGTTTTGATGTCGAACACTTCACGGAATCCTTTGATCGAAAGTCAATGATGTAAACTGACGTCAAAGGCGAGAAACCTGCCATTGATGCATGCAGACTTCAAGGTACTGTCGATTCCTAAGTCATCTTTCTAGATAATGTACTGATGTCGATAGAAAGCGACCCGTTGCAGGCAAGCCCGCAACACGAAATCATTGTTCAAGTTGAAGAAATGTTGCTGTAAGGACTGACTCAGGGATGGTCAAATGGATGACAAGTATTTTGCAGATGAAAGTTTTACTTGCAGACCTCTTGAACACATAACGACACGACAGATGGCTTGGTGACGAATAACTCAAAGTTAATCCCCGGAACCCGGTTAAAGACTTTCAAAGTGGTTTGATCAACTGTGAGGTAAAAGATTTCCCAACCCAGGTGAATGAAAAGTGTCGTGTTCAAGAGTGGTAATAAAGTTTCTTTTGAGATAAAAGGTAACAAACAGGTTCATTCTTCTCTCTTTTCCCCCACCATTTCTGGCAAGTACCTCTTTATTTTTAACAAGCTTGAGGAGGATAACATATGCTTGATTATAAGCTCATCCTTTGGACGAGTCCAACCTAGTTTAAATTCGAACCCTAGGAAGGAGTGGTTCGTTCCTGTTTGTAATTGAACAGGTCCTCTACTGTAAAAGTTTAACGAGTCCAGTATAGGAGAAACTCGGCGTTTTTCAATTTTAGAGAGTCTGAAAAAACTAAAGGAGACTCCACGTTGAACTTTTTCGTACATTTGTGTCCCTCAAGCCCGAAAAAGTATAAAATAATACTTGGGGGACCGCTTGATCTTGCGACCAAGGAGTACTTTCATAATTAGTGCCACTGACCTGAAAAGTAAAAAGCGATCAAGGACACGTCGTTTTATTTCCGTATCGAGTTTGAAACGACAAAAACCCGACAATCTTTTCCTGATTTTACGGTCAGAAAGAGCTATAAGGGACCGTCTTTTAATTCCGTTTTAACGAGTGTAAAAGAAACGCTCGGCAATCTTTTCATGTTTTAGGAGTCTGAAAAGGGCTTAAAAGAGAACTCCAAGGTTTCACTTTTTCGTAAGTTTTAACGAGTTCGAAAAAGGGATAAAAATGTACTCATGGTTTTCACTTTTTCGTAAGTTTTAACGAGTTCGAAAAAAATGATAAAAATGTACTCATATGGCCGACTTTCAATTTAATTTACGAGTAGGAAAAGACGGAAAGAACTCGGCATTTTCATTTGTTTTACGAGAATGAAAGATAGCAAAATAATCTCGGTATTTTCATGAGTTTAACGAGTCTTGAAAATAACTAAAATTGACTCGAGATAGGTTTCATTTTTACAAAAGCTTGAAACAGAGAAAAACTATGCTTCAGAGTAGTTTCATTTTACACAAGCTTGAAACAGAGATAAAACTGTGCTTGATGCCCCCTAAGCATAACTGCTAGAGTGCATGCCCCCCTAGCTTCATTTCATTCAACCATTTGGATGAAATGAAGGTTTAGTGACGAGATCATTTAAAAGACTTTGACCTAAAACTGTAAGAAAATTATGCAAAACACCGAAACAACTAACCTAAATATACAACTTAACATTTACGAGATCTAGTCAATCTCTCCACTCAAGTAGAGGAGGATTTGTTTTATTTTTTAACGAGCTTGACACAGGAAAAGAAATATGCTCGGATTCGGTTTCATGTTTACACAAGCTTGAAACGAAAAACTATGCTTGTTACAAGTTCACATGCCCCCGGCATAATGATGCAAATCAAGGTACATGCCCCCCAAGCTTCATTGCATTCAATGAGGTGGATGGAATGAAGCTTTACTTTCAAAATCTTGTAAAGATTCGACTTGAAAAGGGAGTTGTTTCATTTTTTAACGAGCTTGACACAAGACAAAGAACCATGCTCATAACTACTCTCTACGATCTACCTAACAAGAAATTCTACTCTAAAAACCTTGATTCATTTTTTAACGAGCTTGACACAAGACAAGGAACTATGCTCTAAAAACCTTGATTCATTTTTTAACGAGCTTGACACAAGACAAGGAACTATGCTCTAAAATCCTTGTTTCATTTTTTAATGAGCTTGACACAAGACAAGGAACTATGCTCATAACTACACTCTACAATCTACCTATTTAACCTACCCTTGTTTCATTTTTTAACGATCTTGACACAAGACAAGGAACTATGCTCAAAAAGTTCGCATGCCCCCAGTATAATGATGCAAAGTGAGGTACATGCCCCCCAGGCTTCATTGCATTCAACCGGCTGGATGAAATGAAGGTTTACTTTCAATATTTAACTTGAAAAGGGAGTTGTTTCATTTTTAAGGAGGTTGACACAAGAAAAGAACTGTCCTCTTACCCGATTCATTTTTTAACGAGGTTGACCCAGTAACAGGAACAATCCTCAAACCTGATTCATTTTTTAACGAGGTTGACTCAGTAACAAGAACTATCCTCAAACACACTTACTTTCTACAATCTACTTACATGACCTAAAACCTACCTGATTCATTTTTTAATGAGGTTGACTCAGTAAAAGAACTATCCTCATCAACTGATTCATTTTTTAACGAGGTTGACACAGTAAAAGGAACTTTCCTCGGACACACTGATTCATTTTTTAATGAGGTTGACACAGTAAAAGGAACTTTCCTCACCTACACTGATTCATTTTTAAATGAGGTTGACACAGTAAAAGGAACTTTCCTCACACACACTGATTCATTTTTTAACGAGGTTGACACAGTAAAAGGAACTATCCTCGCACACACTGATTCATTTTTTAATGAGGTTGACACAGTAAAAGGAACTTTCCTCACACACACTGATTCATTTTTTAACGAGGTTGACACAGTAAAAGGAACTATCCTCACACACACTGATTCATTTTTTAATGAGGTTGACACAGTAAAAGGAACTATCCTCGCAATCCTACTTTCTAACTATCTATATGACCTAAAAACTAGCTGATTCATTTTTTAATGAGGTTGACTCAGTAAAAGAACTGTCCTCATGACAGCCTGTTTCATTTTTTAACGAGGTTGATACAAGAAAAAACTATCCTCATAACATTGATCATGGCTTCCAACTGGAGGAAAGACATGTCAATGGACACACCTTGATCATGGCTTCCAAGAGGTCTTCATCCGAAGGAAGAATACTTCTTGGGAAGGAACACATGTCAAGGGACTCAAAAGGGATAAGAACATCGTGTTCAAGTAATCCCATAGAGTTTTCCATGTCAATTACCGGAGCTAAATCAAAGGAAGATGAGCAAACAGTGAGAGGCTCACTTACATCGGTAACTGAAATCATGGGACCGGTTGCCACATAATTAACCCGTGGCAGGGTAGATACCACTTTAGAATCAGGAACATTTAGGGGTGTCATATTATTGGTAGTTGAAAAAAGACTAGGGAACGAAAGCTGGTCTACAGTCACAATACTGCCATTGTGAGGGAAAGACATCACGCGAAAGAGTGTCGATACGACGGCTTTCATTGCATAAACATAGTCTCGCCCAAGGAGTAAATTGAAATCCAAGGGACCTCGAACTACCATAAGATCAACACAAACAGTTTTACCTTCCAAGGTAATAGAAAACTTAGGAAGGATCCCTAAAGGTTCACTAATTGTTCTGTTAAAAGCTTTCAGATTCTGCGTAATAGGCGCAAGCTGAGGGGAACCCAAAGCTTTCCAAACAGCTGAGGATAAAATACTAACAGAAGCACCTTCATCTACCTGAGTACGATGTATGTCCCTACCACCAGCCTTGACAATGATTTGGAAAGGGATGGAGGAAGGAAGACGAGGTTCTGTCAGTCTATTCCAATCAAAGGAAAAGACCTCAGTGCTTGGAGGGGGTTCTGTATGAACAGGTGAAATGCCCCCTAGCATAGAAGAATCTGATGTAACAAGAAGAACCTGAGCGGTTTGAAATTCACTCTCTAAAGGGAAAGTGGGATCGACTCTATGTGAAATTGAATCGACCACTTGATCAACTAATGGATCATCAACCTGAGTGATATGAGTTTCACTCTCCAATGGGAGAGTGTGATCGACTATACTTGAATTTAGATCAATCACTCCGTCATTTGACGGTAGGTTGGGAGAAAGTTTACGGTAACCAGTTGGAAATTCTTGCTGTGGAACAGGAAGGTTTTCCAACAATGTTGAGGCTTCATCCATGTGAGGGCAAATGTGAGTTTGATGACTCCCTTTGCATAACTTACAAGGAAACCTAACTTTACCCTTTTTCCCAGGAACCTGACTATCACTGGTTGATGGATCAATGGAAAGTTGATGAGATTTTTCTGACCATACTTCCAAGACTTTTGGAATACTAGGACAATTGACAAGGAAGTGGTCACCCTTACAAAGCCTGCAAGGGTATTTGGGTTTACGATGTATGTCGGAAGTTTCCTCAACACCACTAACACTTACAGTCGTGGTTGGTTGGTTGACTTCTTTCTTATCTTGCTTCTTCTTCTTCTTCTTCTTCTTCCCTTTCTTCTTCTTCTTAGCCTCCTGGTTACTAGCAACAAGGCTTTTACCAGGCGAAGAGGAAGAAATGGAGGAAGAAAAATTAGGCGAAGAAGGTAAAGGGTCAACAGAAGGTTGGTGATGTTGAGATGGTGAACTCTGTGAAGGAGAAGCATTCGGTTGAGGTTGAACAATTGGAGTATTTTGGGCCAACGAAGTTGAAAATAACCATATCGGTAAACCTATTGTAAATCCAGGTAATGACAAAGTAGCCATATAAGGAGGACCAACATTCCCAAAGTAAGGAAAAGTACTAGGATTCTCATTAGGAGGGGTTCCTAGGTTGATAAATTCCGGAACATTTGCCATTATATTCAACTTCAGTGAATTTTATTAACAATTTTAAACTAAAATTAACAATTCACAATTTACACCTAACAATTAAAATTCACAATTCACACCTATGGTCTCTAAAAATAAAAACAAACAAATTAACACGCGCTATCAAATCTTGGAGTCAAACCACACACAAACAGTAAGCTCTCCGGACCGAAAACACTAGTTGGTGATTAAGCCCAACCTCGCAGAATCCAGTACAGAAATAGTGGGTGGAACAGTTACCCCGACAACCTGCTTAATGAATAGACCGGCACAAGTTCCTCCACTTTAACCGTCTCGAAGTGAAGCGAACCCCCCAGAAAATCCAAGTGAGTATAACCGACGTCTGTTCCAGGTACAGTGGGACCTTCCCTCCACTGTCACCTTGGGTAGAATCCTAAAGATTATGGCCACTAAGGTTACCAACGGCAACAAGTACACCTGGGGGAACAGTCTAAACTCCGACAGCACGCAAGGGCAGAGTAGCAAGCTCAATCCCCTTACCGGCTCCTTGACAGTAATCCAAGGTTTACCGATAAGTGACCCCTGGCTCCTCGACAATGGTTAATCCGAGGTTTACCGTTTGTAATACGTACTGTCTGGCGTCGTTCCCAACGAGGGGGGAATGATCCCCTCACTGGTTCGGACACGAGCTCGTGCTTCTCCTTTAAGAGGAGCTTTCCCAGAGTGTAAATGTAACAATTGGATTTGATTCTATCACAAGATCGACTACTTGTTTGGTTTTACTGTCTTGGAGAGTTAATTACTCACCTACTCCAAGACACTAGCCTAAGCTATGTTGGTGCTTCAGAGCCCTAGAAATGTAAAAATTACTAGATGAATTTTAATTAAGCGCTGTGTTATTAAGGCTGTTATTACTCAAATGGGTAAATGGATATGAAACCAATGGTGTTATGACCCGACTCAACTGAATGCAATCGAATATGATAATGTAATCTTTTCAATTCGATGAATCCTAACTAAAGTAAGGATAGAGTTTCCATTCACTTCCAACAATGCAAAAAATTGATCACTAAGGGAGAATATAACAAATTCTCTAATGCACTAATTTTATCAAGAAAAACTAATGCAAATCAATTCCAAACCATTTTTTTTTATTTTTGTGTAAATTCAAATCAAAGAAAGATGATCTAAATCTACAATTGATTTTTCAGAATGTAAACTATGCAATTGTAATCTATGCACAATTCACTTGAAAAGTATGCAAATGTAATCTATGCACATTTTTCATTCATATTCCGAAAAGGAGAATTCTAATTATGCAAATGTGATCTATGCAAGAGAATTCTCAAACACAAGATGATTCTAATGTAATCTAAGAACCAATCAAGTGCAAGTCGAGAAAATTGGGTGAGAGTTCCAAAGATCAAAAAATAAAAACACTCAAAGGCGATTAACACTCATACACAATTTAGCCCCCCCCGGCGAATGAGGGGGAATTTTTTTTGCAAAAACACAAGCAAAAAAAATGCAAAATCGTGAAAGGACTGAGACAAACCTCCAAGTAATGACCAAAGGAAATCAAATCAAGAATTTCTCAAAAAAGAGACTCAAAACACCCAATTTATGAAAGCTAAAGCAGGAATGCCAATGAAACAAGCTTAGGTGAAGATTCTGGACAAGGGACTGATGAATATGGGCAGAAAAAACTAAGAAAAAACAAAATCTAAGAGCAAAAAAGGCAAAAAGTGGAATTTTCTTAAATTTTGGCAGGGGACGCAGGCAACCCGTTAGCACAGGTGCGGGCCCGCTCTGTGCACACAGCAAAAGTGCGTCCAGGGACGCACTGTGCAGAACTCAGAGGGTGCGTCCTACTGAAAAACTCAAGAAAACTTAAAACAAAACTAATCCTAAGCTAACCCACCCAGATACAAGATCACAGAGCCAAAACCAGAAAAATAAACCAATTTTCTCAAAGCAAAGTTCAAACAAAAGAAAAACTCTTCTCATCAATGGAAACTATCCCCAGTGGAGTCGCCAATTTGTCGTGGCGGAAAAAGTCGTTTGTGCGGACACAACTGACCTCCCTAGGAGTCTAAACTCTCTAGCAACAAACAAGACAAAATGGAGTGATCTTTCTCTAAATATACCTTTTACAACATGAAAACTACAAGTGTTTAGGCTTACCTTATTCCAAAACGCTGTTGTTGTAGTCCGTCCTTGCCGATCCGGATGAGCTCCTCCTTCACATCAATTCCTGCAACCACAAACAATCAAACAATTACCAAGCACTTGCATTTCATATAATAAAACATATATTCAACATGCAGACCAAGGAACACATGAAATATCTCATTAACACAAGCTATTGAGAAAAATAAACCAGTTTGTATTAATAACGAAACAAAGAAACTCTTACAACCTGGCCTTGGTGTTGTGCAAGTTCCTCCCAGGGTCCATCAAGGGTTTTCCTCTACTTTGACAAAGCTCACCCACTTCCAAGTAGAATCAAGCAAAGACAATCTCTCCTCACAAGGTTCTAAATGGGAGTCCTAAATCCTGCAGCATTTACCCAAAGAAAATGTATAGCTCCAACCTCCCCTCCTTCTGGCCCAATGCCTATATTTATAGTGCTCAAGAGGAGGTTAATCAGGTCCACCATCAATGGGATAATCCCCTCTTTGGTGGGATAGCTCCCTTATTGATGGGATAAGTTCCTCTTTGATAGGAGTGCATGAACCATCTGGAGGCGCCCAATACACGTCGAACAACCTTCTAGAATGCTCTAGAAATGACCACAAGTAACTTTTTAAAGATGAAACTTGCGCATTCTAACCTTTACAGGGGGACGCACCTGTCCCTTTACATACAGAGCGTCTTTGGACGCAGCTTTTGTGAACATTGGGAGCGTCCCCGCAGGTAAGGTTGAGAGAACCTGCGTCCCCAAAGATAAATACATTTATACAATACTTTCTCTCTTTTTTGGAGTTTGACATGGAGAGCAGAGGCATAAGACTTGCCTAAGAGGGTAGCATGACTGTTGATTGAGCCATACTAACTGTAAATAGTCATGGTGACATTTTTTAGTGTAACAATAGGGTTTGGAGGACCTGTTGAATATGATGGAGGTTCTCTTCCCAACTTTGGTTTAATATCAGGAGTACATCCAAAAACAATACCACGGGTGAGTTGGTGAAGGGTGACAAGATGTCATCCATCAACCTCATGAAGGTCATGGGGGAATTTTTCAACTCGAAATGCATGAACAACCATTCAAAAATGCCCTCCTTGGATTTGAAGACAGTCTTGTTGGGATGGGGTCCCCTAGGTTAGTTTTGGGGTTAAAACCCCAATTTTTGTTGTAAATTTTGATAAAAATATCCGCAATTTGTGGATGTAGAGCACATAGATAATTAGAAGTAAAAATGGTTTTATCCCCTTGGTTATGTAAAGTCGAGTCGGTTTTGAGATCCACCCATGGACCGCGGACCAGGGATTGTATGTAAAAAGCTATAAATATGTGTGTCTTAAGAGAGTGAAAAGGAGGATTATGTGAACGTTGGAGGAAAAAGGGAAAGAAAACAACGGGTAGATAGAAGGGAAAAGGCTCCGCAACTGAGTGCACAGAGTCCTAGAGTAGAGTTCGCAGTTGAGTGCGCAGGGCAGTTCTGAGTCTGTAACATCATATTGAAGATCAATAAAGAAGACAATTGAAGAAATTCATGTGTTTATCTGTTTACTTCTGTTATTTATGTTGGCGATATATGTTGTGATGGAATGATGTTTTTATGAAATAATGATGTATTGATGCGCAACTCTATTTGATAAGTCTTATTAGCTGAACGCAATGCATGTTAAGTATTTACGCAAAGATTATAATACATTATGTTATGTTTATTAAGCACTTAAGTAGATATGTGTGAACTCAGATCTAGGGTTAATTTATGGTGCACGTAAGTGGTTGATTCATCTATTAAGGGTCCACAAAGAAATATCATAGACCTTCGTGAAGGTCTAGAGGTCGTTTAAAGGAAGTTGTAGTACCGAGCCCTAGGGGCTTATAGATCTACGCGAAGGTAGATCTATGGCAATAGAAAACATCACATTGATCTCTGGATGCAGAAACTTGGTTCTAGCATACCCCCATACTGCTTCAGGTGAGTCTTTAGCTTGCACTATGTGGGTTGATCATGAAAGGGCTAGTAGTGTAGCGTTTTTTTTGGTGCAACTAACTCTGAACCTGGGTCAAGACTCAGTAAGCCAACAAATGGTTCCATTGTCGGGACTAATCTGCATAAGGAGATGTGTGATGTTGTATCACTGGAATCCGACCAAGAAGGAAATTGAGAAGTGGTTGGATAGGAAGATTCACAAATTTGTAGCGCAAGAGAATAGGAATTCGTGCCTGTTAAAGGAGAAGTGGTTGGATAGATATTTGTACACATAAATACACGAAATTTTCTTATGCACCTTCCTGATTGAGCTATACGAGTGGATAGCTAAGTTGGTAGGTGACCAAGGAAGGTGGAGGCTTGGCAATCCAATAGTGTGGACTCCAGAGCTAGTGCGAAGGTTGGAAGCTTCTGAAGACAAAATAACGTCCATTGTTGATCACTGGCTCGATCGAATTATAGGAGGATTTATTACAGAGTTCGCGGTTGATACCTCAGTTAGCTACAACGAAGCATAGCGACACTTCTTCAAGGGACCGTAAGGTGAGTATCTGAGATATTTGAATACCTGGATTAAGATGCTCTTGTGTGAGAAATGGGTTATGTTGTTGCCTTGATGTTCGGATGTATGCAAAGTGGACGGATCTTCAGAAATCAGGAAAAATCAGGCCCTGAATATAGCATGTTGATTGGGCCTCCTTCGAAAAACGACGAGGGAACAACATAGGCCTCACCAAAGAGTGCGATCCAACCGATAAGACAGGGTTTTCCATGGATACATCATCCATCCAACCCACCTCCACCCTCACCTCCACAACATACACCTTCTCCCACACTGTCACCACCACCATCACCATTCAACATGTCAAACTCAATAAAGCTACTGATTTTCAAGGGTATAGGGAGCGAAGATACATATCAGTTCTGGTTTGTTGCAAATGTTGTGTGGACTGCACAACAAATCACTAATGACAACATAAAGAAGGTGAACTTGGTTACTACAATGCAGGATCGCATGCTAACTTGGTATATTAAGTACCGTGCTAATCATCCTTTAGTAACACTAGCAGACACTAAGGATGCTTTAAACTAGGAGTTTAGTAAGCCTAAGTTTGATTCATAGTCATTCATTGGATTTAAGGAAATCATGATGAGGGCTGGTGAGATGCCTTGGGTGTTAGATCAAAGGTTGAAATGTGTGATACACAAAGCTAATATGCAGCTGACAGATGGTATGCACCGCAAGTGGTTTATAGCCTCGCTTCTACGCCACCTGAGGATTGCTTTGTCACAAAAGAAGATAGGAACTCAGGCAGAAGCCCTGGAAATTGCGATGATATTGCATGAGATGCCTATTCAGGATGCAACTTTGGGAGTTAACCAAATTCACTCGTAGTTGCAAAACCTTTGCTTGGAATTGCAGAGGTTGAAAAAAGAGAAGGAGGCTAGGCCAGAGGTGCACAATGAAGTCTGGTGCCTCAAGTGTAAGAGTCTAGGGCATGATAAAGAACACTACCTTGTCTTCACAAATTATATTATAGGGGGGGATCGATCCCCTTGGGGAAGGAATCTCCAGCAGGACCGAGTGCGAGGTCCGCGCTATGGTGCGCTATTTGTTAGGTGGCTAGAAAACATGTAACCAATAATTGTCATCTGCTGCAAAAGTTCATTAAGACACCACAAAAGTTGTTATATGTTTTCTGTAAATCAGGAGCCACTGTCATAGCTATGAATTGATGATGGAAAGAGCACCTACCTACTGAATACAAGCAGAAACTCGGCCTTGATATCAGGGAATTGGAGGGGCGTGTGGAGGATATGAAGGAAGAGGACATAGTCGAGGAGAAGGAGGACCTAGTAGAGGTTGGGGTTAGGTTATTTTCTATAACTGTGGGACACCAGGGCACTACAAGTGAGAGTGTCAAAATCAGACATGCTCGTCCTACCAATACTACAGCTAGTTTGACCACACTATAAAAGAATGCCTTGTGCTGGTAGTTAAGATGCAGGAGAAGAAGGCACGGCCTTAGCAACCTACACAGTACTTATAAATGATGAGAGATGAGCCTTACAAGGAAGATTCAAATGTCAATAACGTGCCGTGAATCAGAATAACAACTAGGGATGATAAGCGAAAAGAACCCGAAGAGAATGGATGGGTCTACAAGGCCCTAGAAAAGGAGGTTGGGTTTGATCTGGAGCACGTGAAGGAAATTTTTATGGAAGCCAAGAAAATCTTCACTGAGGCATCTACCTCAGGATGATAGAGAAAAGTACCAGAAACGCACCTATAGAGGTTGACCCCTTTGTACTTACCACATTCCTGGAAATCTGCATGAAACTTCTACACGATACCAAGGTTGTGAAGGGTTTGCAAGAATTGATCAACAAGTGTGTTGGTAAAGAAAATGCCCCTGAGGGACACCATGTAGAAAGAAAAAATGGCAAACATAAGGTAAGAATAGGGCATGAGATGAGGCTCACCACGCAGATAGGAGATTATGAGATGGACCGGGTCATTCTCGATCTGGGCTCTAACGTGAACGTTTTTCCTAAATAGATGATGAGCCCCAAATTGGGTAACTTATTGGGCTCATTTTGCCTAATTATCCTTGTTCAGTCCTTGTTCAATCCTCCACTTTTCATATCTTATGCATTATTTTTTAGTATGTTTATGTCATTTGTACGAATAAGGGTGGTCACTCTTCCTAGGTGGCTAACACGTGCTTATTTCAGGTTTTTTGACACATGTTGGAGCAAAACCGAGCAATCATGGGCTAGAAGACAGCCAAGCTTGAGGTGAGGATTCGTAGGGGGGTTTTCTATGACATTAAATAGCCCTTCCTTGGGATCTTCACCCCCAAACTCCGAGCTCACAGGCCACCAAAACCGGATCTTGAAGGTAGCCAAGCAGATTTTGGAAAAGGGACTGTCTACTAACAGATGGACAGCTAAGTCCCCCAGATTTAGGAGGCCTGCTAGGGCCCTCGTGGTGTATAAATTTTAAGACCTCAGCCTTTGTAAGGGACTTTTTTGAAACCATTGCATATTTTTTCCTATAGTGCTGTCAGCTTTAGGTCGTTTTCTTGTAGCCATTTTGGCATAACTCTTGACTGATGACTATTTTTTTGATAATGATAAGCAGTCCTATTTCATATCAACTCTGAGTTTTCTATAGGAGCCATAACTCTCAGGGTTGGGTCCAACCTGAGAGGCTAGGGCCTCATTTATGTATTGTTATCTTTCCTTTAAGCATCGTTGTTTTCCTTTTGCGTATTTGTGAACGTATTTCTGTTAGGCAGATTAGGTTGTGTTGATTAACTAGGTCACTATTTATGAATAGAATGCTTCAGATGTTTAGAATAGATTGGTAGGATAATAGTAGGAAAAAGGCTCCAAAAAAGGGTCAACAAACACTTTTGGTTTCACCTCTTCCTTATTGGATCAGGGGCTGGAATTGAAGTAACCGTGCTGTCCCAAACAAAAACACTAGTTTGCTTTACCATGCAATCCTTAGTGTACTGTTTCCATTTGCAGAAGTTGGTTATGTGTTCAAATCTCTAAAATGTTTCATTGCATAGTTCATATACATGGTTCTCTTTCAAATAAAGCAGCTATTCATTCACTTTATTGTTAGTTAGATTAGATTAGCTAGGACTTTGATTACTTGCAAGACTTTGTTGATTCAGTTGAATGTATACGGTGCAGAGTATCTCTACCACTCTTTCATCCACCTAAGCTTCATCAGAGCCATCTGATCCACCTCCTAGCTAGGTTCCTCGTCTCACATCTGTCCTCTTGCCCACATAACCCTACCTTTTTGTGCAATCATTGTTTCAGCCTTCTTTGAGCCAATTTAGCCATCTACACCTCCTCACCACTCCATCCACCAGTCCCTGGGCCACTTCAGACCCCTATCCTACCTCGATATCCATTCATGCATCCTCCCTCACTGACCCATCCTCCAAAATCCAATTTTTAAACATCCTGTAGAAATTTCTGAACATCCTGTAGAAATTCCTGAACATCCTGTAGAACCCCTGCAGACTTCCTATAGAAGCTCACAAATGAGGTTTCTTGATAGCCAAACTTTGTGAAACTCTCTAGAAGGGTGTTAGGGACTCCTTAGACCATCTCTGAACCTTCTCAACCTCTTCCAAGCATTTCTCCTCCTTGATCCACCCCTGCACAGTCAAAGAACAGTGAAAGCATATGCATGATGAAACTGACGGCTTAATAAAAAATACAAAAAGATGTTTTCTTCAGATAGAGGTAGTCTAGACACACGTATTTTACCTTCATAGAAGTAATGGAAATCTCTTTCAGTAGTTTGCATTCTCTCCTTTGCATCAGTAGGACTAGCTGGTAGAATTAAGGTTTGATAGGTTTTGTGTTTTCCTTCAGTTTTTCAATCTCTTTTCACAAATAGATTAGCTTCCTTCGAGTTAGATTTCATCCATCAATTAAAAGGCTTCTTCTAAGAGATCGTAGAAGTTGGCTTAAGCTCCTAGCGGACTTGTGCTAGCTAACCAAGTGACAGCTGTGGCAAGAGCTAGTACTTGTGCATACAACACCGTCGCTTCCAAGTTTGTTACGAACTATCGGGTTGATAAAAATAAAGACGGGAGTCCCAGGAGTTGTAGCATTATTGCTGCAATACTGGAGCCCAACATCTTTTTGGTGCCATTGCCGGGGAAGCGTCAGAGTATTTGTGATTGCTGCTTTTCTTCTATTTTCCACTACAACCTTCTACTAAGTAGTTTATTTCATTTCATTTCCAAAAAAGTATATTAGATATTTCCTGCTTTCATATATTAGCATTTAAATTCCGTAATTTCAATTCTGCAAGCGTATATTAGCATTTCAACTCTGCAAGCCTAGACTAGCATTTCATTCCTGCAATTTCATTTGAGAAAAATAGATTAGTCCTTTCCTGCTTTCATTTCAATTCCACATTTTCATTTCAGCAAGATAGTTAGTTGCAGTTCAATCTATTTCAGTTTTGCATGTACCAGAAGAAAAAAAACAAAAGCAATCAAAAGTCTTTCCATTTCATGCTTCGTAGGAACAGAGATAAAACTGGAAAATTCTTACCCAACACCCCCACCACATGACTGAGTCAACCTTCTCTCTTCTCCGGTGACAGTGAGCTAGAAGAACCTATAGGTGAACCTCCTGAGATATACGAAGATCCTATAACAAAAGAAGAGTTAGAGAACACTCCATCTGAAGCCATGGCCGAAAACCGAAATGGTAGAAGAGAAGATGAGAGAATAGAAGGTGCCTTTCCCATCTGGGAGACCAATGGAGACATGAAAATGAAAAACATAAGTCCCTCAGCTTTACCTCACTTCCATGGATTGACTATTGAAGACCCTGATACCTTCCTGTTTGAGTTGGTTGTCCTTTGTTGAACTTACGACTATGCTGAGGACGAGCAAAAGTTGAAACTCTTTCCCTCTACCCTCAAGGACGCAGCATTACGCTGGTTCATGGGGTTACCTAGAAATAGTATCACCACTTGGGCTCAGATGTAGCAAGCTTTCAATACCAAATACCAGGACTACTATAGGTCCAAGGAAACCAAGGGAGAAATCTTTCCGATGACCATGGGAAGTGATGAGTCTTTAGAAGATTACGAGGAAAGCTTCCAACTTAGTTATAAATGGGCCAAGTGCACACTTGACCCGGAATCTCTGAAGCTGGTTCTGCTCCGAGGAGTCCCTGAAGACCTTCTCGACACCCTTAACATGCTAGCTGGAGGGGACATCTACCAACTACCTTATGAGGACATAAATACCATGTTTAGAAACCATTCTAGGGCAGCCCGGAAGAGAGGTAGGGGGAGTCCACTTTCACCTAGTACCACCTTCTCCAAGCATGAGTTTGCTAACCAGATGGAAGACCTCAAGAGTGAGATGAGATAGACTATTGCCATGCAACTTGATACCTTCCGAATTCAGCAAAAGAAAGAGGAAGCTGAGAGGGCTTTGGCCATTTTTTTTCCTAGATGCATGAGGAAGCATCCTAAGAATGAGTGTCCATTGCACTCAGTAGAGGTATGTTTCATTTGTGAGAAAGACCACCCCACCAACCAATGCCCTACCTTGCCTGGATTTAAAGCCATGTACCTAGGGACTGAGGCAAAAACTGAACCTCTCTACTTCCTCAACCAAAGGAGGCCACATAGGCCCAGACCTTACCAGCAGGGGATGCAAGGGACATCCCAAGCTTATTATAACCCCAACCAATCCCCTCATATAACTTCTTGGGGCCCCCCTGGTCATCCTTCCTGGTCTGCAGCTCCTCCGTGGTCTTATCCATCTCCATACCATACTCAACCTCCTCCTCATTCGTTTCACTCACATGCCCAGCCATAACCTCAGTGGAATGCACCTCAAATGAGGTGGAGGCCCTAGTAGAACAATCCTCCCGCCATTTTGCCTCCACCATCAACTCAACCACAACCATTACCTCCTGCTCCTCCAAGACAACCCCAGATGCCTGCTCAACCAAACCCAAACCCCAACAATAGAAAGGCCCAACAAGTATATACTGGGGAGACAACATGCCCTACCTATGCTGTGGAGATCCAGGAGATCAACCTACGATTTGGGAAGGTCCTTCCAGAGCGCCAACCTCCTCCCCTAGAGGAGGAGGAAGAGAAACAAGAAAGTGAACCCCAAGCCATTCCACCCTTTCCTGAGCGACTCACAGTAACCACACAACGCAACCCAGAAGAGACTGAGCTTCTCGGAGAACTCAAGCAGTTGTGTGTGAAAATACCACTTCTCCAGGCCATAAAAGATGTACCGATATACAAAAAATTTATTAAGGAGAAGTGTTTCAGGCACCCAGGCAAGCGAAAGAGAGATGTCTCAACTATCAATGTCATAGGACAACTGTCTGATCTTATGTTGGGGCAAGTAATCTGTCCAAAGTATTTGGACCCTAGGAGTCCTGTAGTTGATTTTCACATCAATGGCACCATCATACCCCACACCTTGATTAATCTAGGGGCTGCCATTAATGTGATGACCAGGGACACCATGCTTAAGCTCAACCTTCAGAGTTCCTTAAGGAAGACCTCGATAGTATTGCAATTGGCAGACCGCTCCACCGTGACTCCCGAAGGGATTGTGGAAGATGTCTTGGTCTCTGTTGACTCCTGGGAGTACCCTGTGGACTTCTTGGTCCTTCAGCCAAAGGCAAAACTCACTGGATATCCCCTCATTTTGGGAAGGCCTTAGCTAGCTACTGCGAATGCTTACATCAGCTGTCGAGCAGGAAGCATGACCATAAAAAATGGGCCTATGTCCAAACAGCTGGTCCTATACCCTCCTGCCCAACCTCTGCTAGAACATGACTTACCCCTCTGGTTGGAAGAAGGAGATGAGGATGAGGTCTACTCTGCACCATTATGCATAGTGGAGGCCACCAGGGGAGGTCCTCAAACCGAGGATGATTTGATTGAGAACTTGATCCAAAATCCTCCCCCCGGTGCACTATCCTTGGAAGAGTTGGTGGAAGATACCCAAGCTAGTGCTTTAGTGGACCTATGTGTGACTGATTCGACCACTCCCAGAGTTAAGAATGTGGATTTTGGCCCTGAAATAACTTTAAAGATCAACTCCTCTCTCTCTCCCTCTCAGGAAAAGGAGCTATGTAGCCTCTTGACCCGCCATTTGGAGGCTTTTGCCTGGAGCTACAAGGAAATGAAAGGAATCCATCCCTCAGTCCGTACCCATCATATTTACATTAAGGAGGACTGTAAACCAGTCAGGAAACCTCAGAGGAGAATGAATCCAACCCTTAAGGACATTGTTAAAGACGAAGTGCAAAAATTGTTGGATGCAGGATTCATCTACCCCATCTCAGACAGCGAATGGGTTTCCCCTCTGGTGTTGTTACCCAAGAAAAATGGGAAGTGGAGAATCTGTGTGGACTACAGAGAACTGAACAAAGCCACCAAGAAAGACCACTTCCCTTTGCCTTTCATAGATCAAGTGTTGGGTGGACTGGTAGGAAAGAAGTTTTTCTCTTTCCTAGATGGGTTCAGCGGGTACAATTAGATCCAAATCAGCCCGGAGGACCAAGATAAGACCAACTTCACTTGTCCATGGGGTACCTTTGCCTACCGAGTCCTTCCCTTTGGGCTATGTAATGCCCCTGCCACTTTCCAGAGAGCTGTACTAAGCATCTTTGCTGAGCTAGTTCATGATTCGGTGGAAATCTATATGAATGACTTTACTCCTTAGGGGTCTAGATTCCAAGAAGCCTTGTCCAGCCTAGGAAAAGTTTTAAGCAAGTGCATTGAGATGAAACTGTCCCTCAGCCCTAAAAAATGTGAATTCCTGATGACTGAAGGGACTGTGTTAGGTCATACCATTTCTCGCCAAGAATTACAGGTGGATCCTAATAAAATTGCTATCATCAAAAAGGTTCCACCTCCTCAGAAGGTAAGAGATGTTCAGAGTTTCTTAGGCTTAGCGGGATATTATAGAAGATTCATTAAAGACTTCAGTAAGCTAGCCTCACCATTGTTTGGCCTCTTAGGAAAAGATGTTGAGTTTAAATGGACTGACCACTGTCAGAGGACTCTAAATGAGTTGAAGGATAAGTTAGTGTCAGTCCCAATTTTGAGAGGCGCAAAATGGGCCCTACCTTTCCACATCCACACTGATGCCTTGAACAAAGACATATGGGTAGCCTTAGGACAAGTTGAGGAAAAAGCTCCATATGCCATATACTTTGTCAGCAAAAACTTATCCAAGGCAGAATTGAATTATACTATAACTGAGAAGGAGTTCTTGGCCGTGGTCCATTCCCTGAACAAGTTTCGACACTACATCACTGGCTATCAAACATTTGTACATACTAATCATGCTGCAATTAGATATTTAATGAATAAACCTGATGTGAATGCTCATATTATTAGATGGTTACTTTTTTTGCAGCAGTTTGATTTGGCCATGGTTGACAAACCAAGTAAAGAAAATGTTGTTGCTGACTTCTTGTCTAGATTGGATTTGCCTGCAGGTGAAGAAGGAACAGAGGATGACCAGATGCCAAATGAACATCTGTTTGCTATCTCAGTACTCTCTCCATGGTTTGCTGATATAGAAAACTACCTGGTCTCAACATAGTTCCCTCTGCATCTATCCTCAAAGGAGAAGAGTAGAATCGCGAGGAAGAGTGGCTCATTCACTTGGATCGGGGGCAACCTATTCAAACTTGGCCCCGATCAGATATTAAGGCATTGTGTAAGGGAGGAGGAAGTCTTTGAAATCCTCCTAACCTGTCACGATGGGCTCTGTGGAGGGAATTTTGCAGCCAAGAGGACTGCCTTCAAAATTCTACAGGGAGGCTACTATTGGCCCACTCTTCATCAGGATGTCAGAAGATATATCAGCCAATGTGACCGATGCCAGAGGATGGGGAAACCAACTCCAAGGGATGAAATGCCTCTCCAACCTGAAGTGACCCTTGAGCCATTTAAGAAGTGGGGTATGGATTTTGTGGGTCCTATCAACCCTCCTTCAAGGGAAAGGTCTTAAATCATTGTGTGCACAGACTATCTGACAAAGTGGGCAGAAACCAAGGCAATCAAAGCAGCAACAGAAGAAAAGGTGGCTAAGTTTTTAAGAGAAACATCTTCTACAAATTTGGCTACCCAAGAGAGTTAGTCACCGATCAAGGAAGCCAGTTCACCTCCAACTTAATTGAAGACTTGCTCGCTCATCACAAGATCAAGCATAGGAATTCCACCCCATATCATCCTCAAGAAAATGGGCAGGTGGAAGTCACCAATAGAGAATTAGAAGGGATTTTGACTAAGGTGGTGAGCAATAGCAGAAAAGATTGGGCAGATCGCCTGGTTGAGGCCACTTGGGCCTACAACACCACTTGGAAGACTACAACCAGTTTCACACCTTATGAGCTGGTCTATGGGAAGAGAGCTTTGCTGTCAATCGAGTTCGAGTACAACACATTGAGGATGGCAGCTCAGCTGGACCTAGATCTTAGCCATGCTCAATGAGAAAGGTTATTACAGCTGAATGGGTTAGATGAACACCGAATTCAGGCCCTCCTCCACTCAGAAGTGGTTCAACATTAGAGGAAGATATGGCATGACCGACACCTTAATGACAAACAATTCTAGCCAGGAGATTGGGTGCTGCTGTATGATTCCAGACATAAGGATTTCAAAGGGAAGCTGAGGACAAGATGGCTAGGATCATATGCAGTGGAGAAGTGCAATGACAATGGTTCCGTCCTTATCCAGACCATTGATGAAGAAGCCATCCCCATGCTCGTCAATGGGCATCGACTAAAGATCTACAGGAAACCTCTTTCGAGGCAAGAGTTCATTGAAACTGTGGAAAAATCAGTGTTGGTAATAGAGAAGGGTTCTGCCTCTGTTTTGGCCACACCCTGAGCATCATCATAAAAAAAAAAGAAAAAAAGAAAAAAAAATACAATAAAAAAGATCCTTGGGTGAAAACCTCTCTTAGGCACCCAAGGCAGATGGTAGGGGTGAAAACCTCATCGAGGCGCCCCTGCTGTCTCTCTGAAAAAGAATTTGAATAAAAGGACCCTTGGGCGAAAACCTCTCTGAGGCGCCCAAGGCAGATAGTAGGGGTGAAAACCTCGTTGAGGCACCCCTGCTGTCTCCTTTAAAAAAAGAGAGAGAGAGAGAGAAAAATAAGGAAGAAACAGAGAGAAAAAACAAGTTTAATACCTGGAAATTGTTGTAGGTTGCAGGAACACAATGCAAAAAGGAGGCCTCCCAACACAAGGACAAGGGTCCCTACCAAGTTACCAAGCAACCTCACAACCACTCCCTCCATGAACACTCATTTTTTTCAGGGTTTGGACACAATCTAGTCGTGGTTCAACCTTCTATAGGAAGCTACAGGACTTTCTACAGGATGTTCTGTATTTCTACAGGAAACATCCTGTAGAGCCTTTGGGCAGGTCATAATCGATTATGGAGAGGGATTTTAAGCTTGAATTCTGTTGAGGAGGCATGCAACCACTCTTTTCTTCCATCCTCCACTTGTTTCATCTCCTTTCACCACCATTGCCACCATCTGGCTGAATATACCTGCACAGTCATACCAGAACCCTGTTTTCTCAGATAAAAATTTGTTTTTTTCAAGTGAAAAATAAAGCATGCAGAGGCCCGCAAAATTTACCTATCAAGGCACCCTCAGGACCCTTCGTCCGTGAACGCAAATTTTTCTGTTTCAGCATGCACCCCAGGAGGAGAAATGGCTATAGGATGTCCTACAGGAATCCTGCAGCAGCTGATCCGGCTGGGGCACATACCATGGAGACACCAGCAACTCACATCAAACGAAGCCGGTGCATGCAGCATTCACCACCAGAGAGTCGGGTCTCAAGGTCTTGGAACCAGCATTAGCCAATGGAAGAGGATCTCCAGCACCCGTGCACGAAGCAGTAGCAGGAAAATCTAGCATTCCTCGTCCTGAAGCCTGAAAAAAACGTCCACAGCCGCATAGGTAAGTGCCTAACCTTATTCGTCAAATTACATGAACTATACTCTAAAATTTGCATGGCTGTGAGAATGGGTGGATTGAACAAGTTTGGAGGCCATTCAACTAGCCACCCACAGCCGGTCAGATGGCCTCGTAGGATCCGAATGGGCTTGGTTATGCCAAAAAGACGGGCAGTTGACACGTGGGAAGTGTCCAGTCGGGGAGAATCAGCAGTATGACAGAAATGGCGGTGGTGAATGTAGAGGTAAGGATTTGGCGGTCAGAGACACGCTGAGGAATGATGGCTGTGACGTCGGCCAATGGATCAGCCTGGACAACTCACCCCCACGCCATGAATTTCGCAACATTTCAAATTGGCCGGTCGAATAACTCACAGTAAACTGCTGTCATTCGCACTTGCAACCGTTTTTGCAGTCGAGTACGCGTCCTCCTCCTCTGCAAGTTGTTAGCCCGAGCTTCTCGGTCTGTTCCAACGTCCTTCTGCAGCTCAGACTCGTCCAGAACCACTGTAACATCCTCCATAAGTCGGGAAAGCTTTCTACAGGAAGGTGCGCTACAGGAATCCTAGCATTATGAAGAAGCTTGGACTGTTCACGTCGAGGGTGGCAATTCTCAGAGAGGTAGGCCCGAACATACCTTTCCCATGAAAAATAGTTCAAAAGGTGGTGAATTCGACGTGCTGGGGTAGAGAAAAATTTAAAAGAAAGTCTGTCTGCGAATCCAAAAACAGTTTACTTATCGTTGCATGAAATTGTCTTAGTGGTTTGCGTCCAAGATTTTCTCCATGAAGTCCTGAGTTCAAGGCTAACCGGTGGAAAAACTATGAATTTTATATGATTGTGTGTATGTTGGAAACATAGCCCTACAGTCTGTTTAGAGAAATCCCGAGTCGTCCTTCTATACATGAGCAGTCCGGTTTCAAAACAGAGGAACTGATACGAAGAGGCCTGCAGATACCATTTTTAACGCTCTGAGAAGGAAACACACCTAGAATTCCCTTTCTGCTCAAAGCGCAAGCAAAAGCAGAGTCTTTTTCACCATGCCATGAGGGTTTATCCGAAAGGAACCCTCGGACTCCAAGAAACTCCGAGAAACCCCTGAGGTGGTAGACTTATTTTACCGTGCACACTGGATGACATTCTGTGACAATCTTCAAGGTCACGATGATGAAATTACAGAAGAATTCCTAAGGTCCCTGAAGCCGAAATCGAAGACACTAGCCACTATCAACTTCAGAGGATTGACCCTAAGACTCACCCCACAGCTCATTAGCAGAGTCACTGATCTACAGATGGGGGTACCCTAGGATAAGGAGGAGAGAAAATTGGGTCAAAAGGCTAAAAAGGAGTTCTTCTTGCCAGAGGAACAATTTTCAGAGGACAAGAATGGGGTCCGAAGAACCAGCCTACAGCCATTTTGGAGTGAAGTCAGCCTCCAAATTATGAAGTATATTACCTGTGAGGGGTGATTCAGCATCGTATATAGTTATCATTTCTGTTTGCTAACAGAACTCAGGCACCAAATGGATTTGCCCTTAGAACAAAAATTGAGCATCCCCTACTTCCTCCTGCAATCCTTGATTGAGTGTGCCACAAAGCTGAGGGAGGGGACACCAGACCAGCTAGCCCATCATGGGCTTATCAAGCTCCTCGTGGAATATGCACTCCATACTTACACTGTCCCTCTCTCCTGGGAAATTTTTCAGAAATATGTCTAAGGATGATGACATCCGAATTTTGGCCGAGAAGCTCACTTCCTCCAGCAACGAGGAGAAGGAGCACACCGAGGTAGAAAAGAAAGCTAAAGGTCAAGAAACCATGGGCAAACCACCAAAGAAAGAACAGAAAGAGCCACGAGAAACAAGCCAAGCTGTTGAGGCCAAAACAGTGGGTGGTAAAATAACACAAACACCCAGAAAGAAAAGACTGCAGAGCAGGGCAGAAAGGACCGAGAAAGTCCAAGCCAGTGAAGGCACCCATAAGGCAGCCTTAGCCAAGCTAAAGGAAAAAGCACCCTCAGCCAAGCAGGCTAAAACAGTGCCAACTGGTTCTACAGGAAGCCAGAAGGCCATTTCTACAAGAAGCCAGAAACCAGCCACTACAGGCATTTCTACAGGAAGTCTGAAGAAAGGGCAGAAGAAGGAGAAATCGGTCGAGATTCTAGCTAGGGAGGCAGCAGCTGTGCTGGCCACCCTAAGCACCTCTCCCAAGCAGAAGTAAAAGCGAAAGAGGGAGACTCCCTTGTATTTTAAGGCAAGGAGGAGTGTGAGGATTAAGACTGGCAGACCCCAGCCTCCATCAAAAGAGCCAATCACAATTATAGATATCCCTACCACACCAAAGGAGAGGTCCCCCTCCAAGGCGTCCATCACTTATGAGCGGGGAAGCCCGAAGACATCCACATGGAAGGAAAGGATGGAGAAATTGAACTCGGAGGCCTCTCTACAAGATGCCGAGGCTGCTCTACAGGAAACTTTGGTTAGGCTGAAAGAGACTGAACAGATGGAGGAAAGAGCAGCCAAGTCATCACAGGAGGAGGAGAAGGCCGATACCATTATGGAACCAAGCCCCCAACCCAGCCTGGGATCTTATTATAACTTCTTCATGGCCGGGAAAATCATTCCTCAAAAATTCACAGTGCCACTTTTCCTAGCACTAGAGGAAGAAAGAGTACAAACCCACACTTGGATGAAGATCGCTAAATCCAAGGGGGTGGCAGATATAGGCCCTCTAAAGGAAAAGATCAAGGAGACCCAAAGAGAGTTGGCAAGAGTACGGCATGTGGAAAGCTCCCAATAGGCCAAGATACGAGAAGAGATTGAGTTGCTTAGACAGCAGCTACAGCTACAGGGACAGAGGAAAGAAGAGGACACAACAGCCAAGGACACCATAGAAGAGACTCAGGGAAAAGAAGGAATGCAAGCTGAACTTGAGGCACTAAAATGGAAACTACATGAAAGGGAATTGTAGGTAGGCCTAGAGATACAATCTCTAAAACAATAGATGCAAGAAAAGGAGGCACAATTGCCCTGCATGGCCAGTTGGGCAACAGAAGCTCTGCAATGTAGGCAGCCGGCCAAATCCTATGGCCTATACCTCAGGGATCAGTGGCTGCAATTCCAAATCAACACGTTGGCACAGAAGGGTATCTCCCAAATCCAAAACCCCCAGCAGTTCATGGATTTATGTAACAGCAGTTCATCGGAAGACAAGGCCAAGCTATCAGAGTTCTACCTTCATAATTTGGCCCTTCCAAATATAACCTCATGGGACCCCAACACATTAGTAGGGGACATGCAACTGATGGCAATGACCTCATGGCTAAACCACGAAGAAAAGAGAGCGGCAGAGGTCGGAAATGTCATGGACCGAGAATTACAAGAACCACTGCTGATTAGAGTAGAGCCAGGGGACCCCACAACATTGATATCCACCTACCAGCACCTAGAAACCAACTCTCAGGCTCTGTTAGAGTACATGGATCGGCAGTCTCAGGCCATAGCACACTTCGAGGATATGGAGCAACTATTGGGGGATAATTGTGTTCATGCTTGCACCCATAGGTGGAACACATTGTCCCACAACCTCAAAATCAGGGAATACCACACTCCAACTAGAATGAGGGAGGCCTTGGCATGAGTGCCTTTCTACAGAAAGTCTATGCAGAACCTCTAGGCCAGCCGGATAGGCCTCAAGTTAAGTCCCCCTTTGCTTTTGGGATTGTTAGAAGGAGGCACAGAAGAAGAAGAGCATAAAGAGTTGGAAGAGGTGGAAAGAAAGGCCGGATTCCATGACAGTGAAGAGGACACTACTTCAAAAGCCTGGGATGTGAGGGAGGCGATTAAGAAATTAAGGACGAGGAGCTGGACTAGTTGCTCGAGGATGAGCAACCCTTTTAGCAAGGGGTGATGATGAGCCCCAAATTGGGTAACTTATTGGGCTCATTTTTCCTAATTATCCTTGTTCAGTCCTTGTTCAATCCTCCATTTTTCATAGCTTATGCATTACTTTTTAGTATGTTTATGCCATTTGTACGAATAAGGGTGGTCACTCTTCCTAGGTGGCTAACACGTGCTTATTTCAGGTTTTTTGACACATGTTGGAGCAAAACCGAGCAATCATGGGCTAGAAGACAGCCAAGCTTGAGGTGAGGATTCGTAGGGGGTTGTCTATGACATTAAATAGCCCTTCCTCGGGATCTTCACCCCCAAAATCTGAGCTCATAGGCCACCAAAACCGGATCTTGAAGGCAGCCAAGCAGATTTTGGAAAAGGGACTGTCTACTAACAGTTGGATAGCTAAATCCCCCAGATTTAGGAGGCCTGCTAGGGCCCTCGTGGTGTATAAATGATAAGGCCTCAGCCTTCGTAAGGGACTTTTTTGAAACCATTGCATATTTTTGCACTACAGTGCTGTCAGCTTTAGCTCATTTTCTTGTAGCCATTTTGGCATAACTGATGACTGATGACTATTTTTTGATAATGATAAGCAGTCCTATTTCATATCAACTCTGAGTTTTCTATAGGAGCCGTAGCTCTTAGGGTTGGGCCCAAACTGAGAGCCTAGGGCCTCCTTTATGTATAGTTATCTTTCCTTTAAGCATCGTTGTTTTCCTTTTGTGCATTTGCAAACGTATTTTTGTTAGGCAGATTAAGTTGTGTTGATTAACTAGGTCACTGTTTATGAATAGAATGCTTTAGATGTTTAGAATAGATTGGTAGGATAATAACAGGAAAAAGGCTCCAAAAAAGGGTCAAAAAACACTTTTGGTTTCACCTCTTCCTTATTGGATCAGGGGATAGAATTGAAGTAACCGTGCTGTCCCAAACAAAAACACTAGTTTGCTTTACCATGCAATCCTTAGTGTACTATTTCCATTTGCAGAAGTTGGTTATGTGTTCAGATCTCTGAAATGTTTCATTGCATAGTTGATATACATGGTTCTCTTTCAAATAAAGCTGTTGTTCATTCACTTTATTGGTAGTTAGATTAGATTAGCTAGGACTTTGATCACTTGCAAGACTTTGTTGATTTAGTTGAATGTATATGGTGCAGAGCATCTCTACCACTCTTTCATCCACCTAAGCTTCATCAGAGCCATCTTCTCCATCTCCTAGCTAGGTTCCTCGTCTCACATCTATCCTCTTGCCCACGTAACCCTACCTTTTTGTGCAATCATTGTTTCAGCCTTCTTTGAGCCAATTTAGCCATCTACACCTCCTCACCACTCCATCCACCAGTCCCTGGGCCACTTCAGACCCCTATCCTACCTCGATATCCATTCATGCATCTTCCCTCACTGACCCATCCTCCAAAATCCAATTTTTAAACATCCTGTAGAAATTTCTGAACATCCTGTAGAAATTCCTGAACATCCTGTAGAACCCCTGCAGACTTCCTATAGAAGCTCACAAATGAGGTTTCTTGATAGCCAAACTTTGTGAAACTCTCTGGAAGGGTGTTAGGGACTCCTTAGACCCTCTCTGAACCTTCTCAACCTCTTCCAAGCATTTCTCCTCCTTGATCCACCCCTGCACAGTCAAAGAACAGTGAAAGCATATGCATGATGAAACTGACGACTTAATCAAAAATACATAAAGATGTTTTCTTTAGATAGAGGTAGTCTAGACACACGTATTTTACCTTCATAGAAGTAATGGCATCTCTTTCAGTAGTTTGTATTCTCTCCTTTGCATCAGTAGGACTAGCTGGTAGAATTAGGGTTTGCTAGGGTTTGCGTTTTCCTTCAGTTTTTCGATCTCTTTTTGCAAATAGATTAGCTTCCTTCGAGTTAGCTTTCATCCATCAATTAAAAAGCTTCTTCTAAAAGCTCATAGAAGTTGGCTTAAGCTCCTAGCAGACTTGTGCCAGCTAACCAAGTAACAGCTGCGGCAAGAGCTAGTACTTGTGCATACAACACCGTCGCTTCCAAGTTTGTTACGAACTACCGGGTTAATAAAATTAAAGACGAGAGTCCCAGGAGTTGCAGCGTTATTGCTGCAATACTGGAGCCCGCCAATAGACAGGGGAAAGAATGGGGAGACCTACGCTTCAATGGTCTCCAATCCAGCTGAGAATGGCGAACCAGCAGAAGATCATCCCTATGGGATGAATAAATGGAGTAATAGTGGATATAGAAGGTGTAATCGCACTGGCTGATTTTGAAGTAATAGAAATTGTGGAAGACAACAATCCATACCCTGCACTCCTTGGAATTAACTAAGCCATCGATATGAATGGAGTCAACAACTTGAAGAAAAGAACAATGTCCTTTGAGAGGAAATCGCCTTGGGTTGTAGTACCATTGGACCGTGCAGAAGGATTGCATTATACTAAACCAGTTTGTGACTATGAAGGGAGTGATGATGACTTGGATCAGATTTACAAAATAACAGTGCGAGATCAATATTGGATTAATCCAACAACTGATGGAAGGATTTCATGTGACTCGAAAAGTTCCTATACCTCAGATTCAGATGAAGAACTAGAGCATTGGTAGAATAGGCTACATGAACTATCTACACTGTGCTGCAACATGATGACTAAATTTCCACGTTGAGTGTCATCGGAGGTACGAAATTTACCCTATTATGATGGTTTAACTAACATAGATAAGTTTTTGGATGCCTTTGAATGAGAAGTCCCTAAGGATAATTGTTTCAAAGCACTGGATTTGGCGCTGCGTGCTATGCCCGCACGATGGTGGGGTGTGCACAAGGATAGCTTCAATGAATGACGATATGATAAAAGGATGATGAGGTTGCAATTTGGTCATCCTAAAATTAAACTGAATGAGAAGTAAAATGGGAGAAATGATCTGCACGATCATTTAGTGGAGTGGACTAAATTTTATGGAACGAAGCTGCAGCCAAAGTGGGTGCACTTATTCTGTCATACTTTGGATACAATCCCTATGAATTGGTATCTGGAAACGGAGCTCCGCCATGGCACTGCAGAGTGGGATATATTAAGGGAAGGATTCCTAATGACCTTTAGTTTTAAAGATGGGTTCGAATGCATAGATGAAGCTCTGCAGGCGGGTAAGGCAATAGTCTTCAGAATTCCACAGGATCATTTGGAGTTCGTTCAACCAGATTGGAGCACCTAGCTGCGCCATGAACTGGAATGCTATAATGTGACCACTGAGGATGAGGATGAAGATCCAAGAAATATCAGTATTCCAGAGGTAGAAGGCCATTGTGAAGTTGAAGGTCCATAAATAGAGAACCCAAACATCACCACACCATTGAAAACCAAACAAGTAAACATTGGTAGTGAGGCAGAGCCAAAATTTGTGAAGATTGGAGACTACTGAGATGATGCCACAGTGGATAAAGTTGCAGAGTTTCTCCGTGAGTACCAAGATCTTTTCCTACCAAGTTTTGAGACCAGAAAGGCATCAGAGGTGACTTGGGTGTGAAGAAAATCACTTTGAAATCAGACGCAAAGCCTATAAATAAGAGGTTGTATCGACTTAATCCCAAATACAAGGAAAATGTCTCTTAGAGTTGGATAAGATGCTATAAGCAGTAATCATCGAATCTGTGGAAGAATCTGATTGGGTGAGCCCGATGGTGCTTCAAGAGAAGAAACAGAAGGGAGAAATAAGGATTTTCATAGATATAAGGAAGCTTAATGATGTTTGCGTCCATGATCCTTTTCTGACATCATTTACTGATGAGGTTTTGGAAAACATTGGAGGGCAGGAGGCCTACTCATTCAGTGATGGGTTTTCAGGGTACCATCAGATCAAGATCGCACCAAAGGATAGGAGAAAAACAACCTTCACAATTGAATGGGGTTGTTTTTAGTATACTGTCATGCCATTTGGACTCAAGAATGCACCTGCGATATTCTCTCGTGTAGTTATAGCAGTGTTTAAGGAGTTCATCCATAAGTTCTTGGAGGTGTATTTTGATGACTAGATGGTGTTTGGCTTAGTGAAGCGCCATGTAGAAAGTCTGCGCCTGATGCTGGATACATGCCGCAGATACCAGATTGCGTTGAACCTGAAGAAGTGTCTATTTTGTGTCCCCTTTGGGATCTTTCTAGGTCATGTGGTGTGCAAGCGAGGGTTGATGGTGGACCCTGTCAAGATCGTGTTGATAGTAAATTTGGATGCCCCAAGAAGTGTCAAGCAGATGCGCACAACACTTGGGCATATAGGATGTTACAGAAAGTTCATCAAGGTTTTTGCTTAGATTACCGCACCCATGGAAAAACTGCTGAAGAAGGACACTACATTCTGTTGGGATGAAAAATGTTAGTGCGGTTTGGATGTCTTGAAGGAAAAGATGGTCACCGCACCAATTTTGGTTTTTCCAGATTGGGAAAAGGAATTCCATGTACATGTCGATGCCTCGTGCATTGCATTGGGAGCAGTGCTAACATAGGCTGATGAGGGAGAGATGAACCACCCTATAGCCTTCGCGAGCAGGAAATTATCAAAGGCCGAGAGGAATTACTCAACAACAAAGCGCGAAGGATTGGCTATGGTATACGCGCTTCAAAAATTCAGGCACTACTTGTTGGGCAGACATTTGAAAATGTACACCGATCATTCTGCCTTGAAATACCTAGTCAATAATCCTGTGTTGGGGGGGGAGATTTGCTGATGGCTGCTTCTATTCGAAGAGTATAAATTTGAGGTGATTGTGAAGCCAGGACGGTTAAATGCAAGACCTTACCATCTATTATGGATTGAAACAGGAGAGGAGCCTACTAATTTGGAGGAAGGATTCGCTAATGCACAGCTCTTTGCAGTGTGCATATCAGATAATCACTTTGCAGATATTATCCACTTTTTGATTACAGGGACAGTGCCAGAAAGATATAACAATTAGCAAAAGAAGGAACTAGTAGTGTTCACGACAGATTTCTAGGTGATTGCAAGACATTTGTATAAGATGGGTGTAGACAAGATATTGTGATGATATGTGCTAGAATTTGAGCAGAATAAAATCCTCGCTGAAGCTCATGGAGGGGTTATGGGAGGAAATTATGCAGGAAATGCGACAATGTATAAGATTTTGCGTGCAGGGATATGGTGGCCTACACTGCATAAATATTATTGTAGGGCATGCGATGCATGTCAACAGACGGGTAGACCATTGTAGAGGGATGAGTTGCCACTGAATCCTCAAGTATCATTGTAACCATTTGAAAAATGGGCAATTGATTTCATTGGGCCAATTCAACCCTTAGGGAAGAAGACACGTGCGCTCTATATCATCATCGCGACAGAGTATCTGGCCAGATTCGTAGAGGCACAAATGCTGAAGGATTGTATAGGGGCTACAACAACAAAATTCTTATTTGAATATCTGTTAACTATATTTGGCTACCGAAAAGTGTTGATGAGTGATCAGGGTATGCACTTCCTAAATGAAATGATCAGCACGTTAAATGAAGAGTTTTAGGTTTATCATCAGAAGAGCACACCATATCATCCTTAGGCTAATGGAACAGTTGAGGCCTTTAATAAAATTTTGGAGAACATGTTGACGAAGACTTGTAACATGCAGCAGAATGTTTGGGATGTTCACATATCTGCAGTGTTGTGGGCATATAGGACTACTTGCAAAAATCTGACAAGAAAAACACTTTTTCGATTGGTCTATGGCGTAGAAGCTATGATTCTAATGGAATATATCATGCCTAGTCTACGCATAACAACCTTCATGGGTATGGCAGATCATGAAGCCTTAGAAGAATGGCTCGCGCAGCCGATGGAGCTTGAAGTATATAGATTCTTGGCTAGGTTCCATGAGAAAATCTAGAAGGAACATGAAAAAGCATGGCACGATCAACACATCAGGTGCGCACGTTCAAAGTAAATGATTTGGTATTGTTGTATGATAGCAAGTTCACTAAGTTTCTGGGGAAATTTCATATGCACTAGCTTGGGCCATATGTTATCTGAGAGATTATAGATGGAGGTTCAGTTCAAATCGCGAAGATGAATGGAGAACCTTTTCCAGGAAGGGTGAATGGCAGCCGATTGAAGCCATATACAGGGGATCCAGGTCAATGACTATATGAAGGTAGGAAAATCTTAGTGCTCTAAGAAGTTTCAAGGGAGCACGAGACTATAAACTAAACTGCCAGGCTAGGAGGACTCCACGGTAGGTGGGCTATGTGGAAAATGGTGAAGTTACAGTATAAGAATATACGCGAAGGGAGCTGTGCTATGGAGGGAGGTGTCACACAACATAGTAGGAAAGTGAACGTTGTAGCCACTGTTCATGATTTGACATCTAGAAGATAATTAAGAGGAGAGGGCTAATGACATTTAAGGCTAAAATATTTGAAGATTTGATGCCAAAACAACATTAATGATCGGATTTTGGGGGAAATGGTCAAATTTGAATTCAAAAACCCCTATAAATTATGCGTGCCAGTCCAACAAAGAACACTTTACATACTTAGAATTTTTGAGCTAAGTTGCCTACTGCTTATGAACCACTCGTTCTTTGAGGATTTGGTCACAAGCCTGACATTTTCGAATTTACTAGAGTTGAACCAGAATTTTATCCTTGACACCATGTTAGGTCTAAGCCCTGCTAAGACTATGAGCACTGTGGGAGATATTTCGTCTAAAGGAGCTGCTCCAGAGGTAGTTAGTATTGAAGCTCTGAGTCATGTGCCTATGGTGTCAAGGTCACCTAGGTCAAAGCCTAAACCTATTCGAGAAACCCAGAAGCTGAAGAAGGATAAACATAAGAAATCGGTCCTAGTGCATGAGTCACCTAGGAAGCATTCCACAACTAAAAGAAGAAGAAAGACAAGCAGCCCGAGATGTTTTTCAATCTCGAAGCCGAGGAAGGATAGGGCATTGAGGACATCGACACTGGGGGGTGGATTCCCTTACCAAATTTCTTGACTATATTCCTCCACATAAGGGGAAGGCAAAGGTCACTAAGGATCGAGAATCTGACAAGTTCGTCATCTCTATGCCCCTGCTTCCGGAGCAGGTTCCCTTTGAAGGTTCGTGCCTTGTGCGGATCCCATGCTAAAGATGGAAGATTAGGACCTCATAGACCATGAGTCGTTCCCTCACCTAGCAACTACAAATTATATGAAGCATGTCCATTACCCAGAATCAGGTGTCACCGAGCTCGAAACAGTGGAATGGATCCATGGAGTGGAGAATTCCAGGTTATTGAACCTGTTATGGGTGCTCCACTATCAACACAACCGGTGTGCATCAGTGTCCATGATGGGTTCACATGGCCTAGAGTGCCTATACCCATCACTAACATGCTCATCCATAGGATCACACACCTGCCACATGAGCGCTTGAATCCGGCTAAGGAGTTTCATGGAAAGGCAGGAGAAAAAGATTTGGCAAATAAGATGAAAAAGGAGTTTTCACTTGTTAAAAAGCCATGATGTTTTCAATCATGTCTATAAATTATCCTGTGGTGCAGATTGCCATAAAAATCCTTGTAGGAAAGGTAATGAGGAAGTGCTGCGTGGATGAAGTTCCGGTGCCTGTGGTATCGTTAGCTACATAATGCACGAAGGGTGTGCAGTTTAGCTAGTCAAGGTACCTATGCAGCGAATTCCTCACGAATTGTCGCAAGTTCCACGATGAGACCAAACCATTCAAATATGCATGGTTACTGATCTCCATTGTATTGGTTGCATGGGAGCTTCCAGAGGACAACTAGTTTCCTCTGTTGAAGGAAGGTTTGTTGAAGTCCATGTAGTTCGCCTCCTTATGGGCCCAGAAGGACCCCGCGCGGGTCACCGAAACAAAGATCTTCTGGGTGTTGATGGAAGTGAGTCTCTGCATGGCCATCAATTAGCAGCCAAGGTTGTCCCCAACCTTGTACACGTATTTGTTAGCGTATGACGCATTCAAAGCTGACTTCCACCGCATCTACATTTAGGCACGCTAGGACCCGCAATAGAAATTGTATGATTTACCATACTTGGTCATAGATCATGAAATTCATGAAGTGATCAAGCGCTTTCTAGTAGAGTGGTGCACCCCATTAGATTTGGATGCCAGAACTAGTAAGGGCACGGGTAGCTTAGCTGAAAAGAAAAGAAAGTATGCAGTAAAGTAGGTTGTGCAGAAGTTGTCTGCACAGCGGAAGAAGGAAGCCACTGAGAAGTCTTGGATGGAGGAAGAACACACTGTTAAGGAGCAAGCCGTTCAAGAGAAGTTCAAATCACAAAGGAGCCATAAATCCCCTTCACCCGTGACAGAGGAGGAAGGACACACTGCTAAGGAGTAGGTCGATCAAGAGCAACGCGAATCACAAAGGAGCCATAAATCCCCTTCACCCGCAACAGAGGAGGAAGAACAATTTGAACAGGGTGGCGGAAATGATGAGGGGTAGAGGACCCCAATTTTGCTAAGGAAGTGTGGATAGGAGTAGTGGGAGGGTCCTCACAAGAGGCCAAAATCATATAAGGTGAAGAGTGATCCCATGGTCTTAACCGAGGGCGATCTCGATGAGATCAAAGACAAAGTCTGGGATACTACAACTGAACTACTGCAAAAATTTGAGCAACAGTACATGCAGATGCTGGGGAGCCTCCAAAAGGATCTTTGTGAGTTGTAGATCCAAAATAGTAGGTTATAGGTGGGCACAGGTCAAGCGAGCACAACACAAGTGAGCCTGGCACCGGGGACAAGTTAGGCTACAGAATTGGTAATGAAATTGGACCTTCACACAATTTATTTACCAAAAGGGTCCCTACGCGTAGCATCAGCTGATGACTGAGTCATCCCAAGTACCCTTAAGGACATCACACTGAAAATTGCAGTGCTCCCTATTGAATTTCTTCATGCGCTGTAGACAAGGGTGATGAAGGAATTGAGAGATCGAGAGCGGCGAGCTCTCAATTTGATTACAGAATACAGGGTGAAAAACAAACATATGTTCGCTGAGAAGATGCAGGCACTAAAGGAAAAATAAATAATCTAGGCACAAAGCTCCAAGCTGGAGGCCACGGTATTAGACGCGTGCAGAATAGTGCCAGAGTTGCACATCCTAGAGGACGCATAGTTAGAAGCTAAGGTCCAAAAATAGCTGTAGGAGTACGCGAGGCAAAGGTGGAAGTTGGGCGAGATCAATTCGAAATCAATATGAAGATCACAAAGCTGTAGCTTAAATTACAACCTACGACTCTACCTGAAGTCAGAGAGCAGTGCGGAGCCACCATCAAGGAAGGGATGGCCACTTTAGATGCCGTAGTCGTTGATTGCACAACCTTGTTTGAACAGGCGATGGAGTTGGTAATGACTCTGCAGGAAGACCCAAACCTGCAGATCTTGAATACATAGATTTTTGAGCTCCAAAAGCAATACAATGAGGTCAGGGTAACAACTCCCTCAATTGCTACAGCACAACGCCTTGCCAAGTTGCAGGAGGAGAAGTAGAGGCTCGCACAGGTAGAAGCAGCTCAGAAAAAGGAGGTCGTGCTTAAGGCCAGGTTGGGACCTTGGCTAGAAGAAGCTTACCAAGTCTCAACCAACATTCAGGAGAAGCTGACAGGCTTGCAGCAAACACAACAAAATATCAAGCTTGCCATGGATGGACTAGCTACAAAGAAAATCATAGAATAATTTAAGCAGGCAGCTACACAGAGCGCTGTGAAGGTTGCAGTTGTGCAGGTGGAGTTGGGGGATCTTCACAACAAGATCACTATGCCAACCGAGTGACTCTAGGGCGAGTCATGACCTTTGTGTTGGGGACTTGTTGGGATCAGGTCCCCTGGGTCAGTTTTGGGTTAAAAACCCATGTTTTGATGTAAATTTTGATAAAAATATGTAAAGTCTCTGCAATTTGTGGATGTAGAGTGCATAGATAGTTAGAAGTCAAAAGGGGTTTTAGCCCCTTGGTTATGCAAAGTCGAGTTGGTTTTGAGATCCATCGATGGTCCGTGGACCATGGGATTATATGTAAAAATATATAAATAGGTGTGTCTTAAGAGAGTCAAAATGAGGCTTATGCCTACATCAGAGGGAAAAGGGAAAGAAAACAATGGGTAGATAGAAGGGAAAAGGCTTTGTAGCTGAGTGCACAAAGGCCTAGAGTAGAGTCTACAACTAAGTGCACGAACCCCTACAACTGAGTGCGTAGAGAAGTTCTGAGTCTGTAACATCATATTGAAGATCAATAAAGAAGACGGTTGAAGAAGTTCATGTGTTTATTTGTTTACTTTTGTTATTTATATTGGCGATATATGCTGTGATGGAATAATGTTTTTATGAAATAATGATGTATTGATGGGCAACTCTATTGGATAAATCTTATTAACTGAACATAATTCATGTTAAGTATGTACGCAAAGATTATAATGCATTATGTTATGTTTATTAAGCACTTAAGTAGATCTGTGTAAACTCATATCTAGGGTTAATTTATGGTGTGTGTAAGTGGATGATTCATCTGTTAAGGGTCTACAAAGACCTATTGTAGACCTTTATGAAGGTCTAGAGGCTGTTTAAAATAATTTTTAGTAGTAAGCCCTAAGAGCTTATAGATCTACGTGAAGGAGTATCTAGGGTAATAGAAGACATCACATTAATCTCTGCGTGTGGAAACCTGGTTCTAGCATCCCCCCATACTGCTTCAGGTGAGACTTCAGCCTGCGCTACGCAGATTGATGCCAAAAGGGCTAGTAGTGTAGGGTTTTTTTTGGCACAACTAACTCTGAACCTGGGTTAGGACCTACTAAATCAACAAGTCTTCCACACATCAAAGGGTTCAATTGGTACCTGGTGATAAGTGAAATTCAAGTCAATCTTGCTGAAATATTTGGGCCCCTTGGGATTCTCCATAAGGGCATCAATCCATGGGATTGGATACCTATTCTGGATAGTGATCTTATTCAATGCCTAATAGTCAATACAAAGTCTCCAAGTCCTGTCTTTCTTCTATACCAACGAGATTGGGATCCCACAGGGTGATGAACTTGGCCTAATGTGCCCTTTCTGCAACAACTCTTGAATCTGCCTCTTGATTTCATCGTTATCTAGAACATAGCATCGATATATTAGCCTCTTGAGAAGAAACATGATGGGATTCATATAGATGGAGTGCTTGACCTGAAAGTGTAGGGGTACCCCTATGGGTGAGAATAAGATGTCCCTATTCATACCGTGTCCATCTGTTGTTTCCATGTGGAGGGGCCCTGTCTAGAGGTCGTGGATGTGGCCACAATATTATTTTTTCCCTGAGGGTGAATCATAAGGAAAACAAATTTCCCAGTTTTGGAAATTATCTTACTGCATTTCTTCATAGAGATCAAAGAGATGGTGATAAGCGATGCTACCTTTGGTATCTTGTATAACGTATTACCCAAAGAAAAAATAAAAATGTGAGTCTTAGACACATACATAACATGAAACTTCCACAAGTATGTTTGGCCTAATAATACATCACAAAATTCAAGAGGAGCAACATCACAGAGTACCTCATCTGTGAAGGGCTTGATGTTGTAGAGAAGGTGACACTTCTGGCTGACGCGGAGATCTTGTCCTTCGTGAAGCCACTCAATGGTGTACGACTGTGGGTGTGGTGTGGTCAGTAGGCCCAACTGCTACATGACGTCTGCTAAAATGAGGTTCTTTTTGCCTCTATCTACAATGACTTGTAGTGGAGATCCCTTCACCCAAATCTATGAGTGGAAGAGTCGCTCCGCCTCCTTTGGATCTTTGGGCTCAATATTTTGGATCTTGGAGGTGGAAACATTGGCAATATGCTCTGCATCAATAATATTCTTCCCTTCGTCATTCCTGTTGTCGGGTTATGACTTAGATTCAGAGCATGCATATGATTCAAAAGCCTTCAACTTAGCCACCAATGACTGCTTAGCTCAACACTTGTGTTTTGAGTGGGGATTTTATGGAACTCACACCATCTACCTGTGTCCTTCTTTGTCTTTGTGGTGTTGTTATTTTCTTGAACCTTCAAAAGGTTGTACTGGGTCACACTTGCTTGGATTTTTAGTTTGTTCTACAGTTTGGGCGCACCTTCTTTTGCTTCAGATTTGGAGATCCAAAGTTTCTCTCATTCTTTTTAAATTTATACTCGATCTTGACAGTGTATCGATAGGTGATGCCAAGAGAGGAGATGTCCAAGAAATCCATCTCATCCTAGATGTACTTGTGTAGAAAATGGCAACACTTGAGTACCAAATGCCACTCGGAATCCTTGATACCCAGCTTCATAAGAAAGGGTATGAAAAATATTTTTTTAACTTTGACACGTCTTGGTCCCTTCCCTGCCGCAGCATGGTCCACTTTATGTATTTATTTTCATAACTCCCAATTTGGTACTATTGTTCCTTGATGGCGTCTCTCAGAAAGAATTCCAAGTGGATGTGACTTAAAATAGTGAGGGGTCACTCTCGTCCTTATGTTCACAATAGGTTCCCCTGTAGTACTTAACATGGGGATCAACTTTGAGGAGTGCAAAAGTAATATTTTCTTGATTGGAAAAGTCATGAATTGAAAAAAATCATTCCAATAGATTTAACCATCTATTTACAATCTCTACATCTATCTAGCCTTCAAATATGGGAATGTCAAATTTTACTTCCACCTTAAAGGGTGTGGTGCCCCCAGAGTGGTTGCTGGATGAAGATGTGTCACCTATGGGTAGCCGTTGAAGGATTTGGGCAAAGTTATCCAACATCACGTTCCTTTGTCACTTGAGGGCTTCTTCGAGCAATATTTTGAAAGGATCTCTTACTCCCTCGTCTTTATTTTCTTCTACTATTGGAAGTCATCGAGGTTTGTGGGGCTGGTCTTGCAAAGGGTCAACTAGTTCGTTCCCTAACTCCATATACCCTGACCTTGTTGGGGGCATGCAAAGAAAAACGGAGAAAGAGAAGACTGTTCTGATACCACTGATTCAGAATTATACAAAAACACAATAGAATACAGATACAAACATAAACACAGAGATGTAACATAAATAAAACATCATTTCATTAATATCAAAGAACTGAAATATGCTTACACACATAAAGGAAATAAATTGGCTCGAGTGATGGTAGCTTGTCTCTAAGAATAGATGTGGCAGAAACATGCCTCTAAACTATTTTACAATGAGGCTCAAGGACCTTTTTGTTATTAAACAACAAGGTAAAACCATAAACAACCAAAACCCTAACCCTGGGAGATGGAACGACAAGAGTTTGTGGGCCCTGTTGGGGTTAGATGGGTAACCAACTTCCCGGGGTCGTAACTTTGTCATATTATCTTCATTTGGCATGTACGGTACCTCATTGGAAATATTTATTTGATTACTATAGGATTTTTTGTAGGCCCCTTCCCACGAATATGTGCTTGTTGCAGACTAAAAAAAACATCGTTTAGGGGGTCAAAAAAACTCTGAAATTTCAGGGCCCAAAAAACTACTAAAAATAGTAAATGTTTCTATAATCAAGGAAACAAATGAAACCGACTAGAGGTCTTGGTGGAATAGGTGGGTGGCCACCAATATCTACTTGGATCAAGAAGGGATGTACACCGTGAACATAGTACCACACATATGGTTGATAGACCACATAGATGTGTGATAGATATTAAATATTAATGCATAATAACTGATTTATTCTTTAGTTGACAGGGTATCTTCCAACTATGCTGGTTTGTTGGATATGGACTAAGGTGGAGGTCTAACGAGGTGGTGGTGCAACATATAGTTGAAGCCTTGCACATACGAGGACATCTCATCTAATTGAGCTACTAGAAGATTCCCCAAACTAGATATAGACAATCACCTCTATATAAAGGATGGTTGTCGATGATCAAGGGTTTTGTGATTCAGTGCGTTGGATGTTGTTCAATCGGTGTCTCAAGGATCAAGTACTTTGTTATGATATGTTCTATTTTTCTTTGTATTATCATTGTTATATAATCCTATTTTCCTTTCTCTATAATTGATGGATTCTGTGAAGACACATGTATTGAGGCTCTAGCATGGTGTCTTTTTGTAGATATTTTATTAATTTGTATTGTATGTTGTTGGCCGGTATCATAATATGAAGGACTACTTCCTGAGTTTTTGTGTTGAAACATGAAAATGATGTATATTTATCTATTGTTCGTTAATATAAATATGGTCTCTCTAGGATTTTTGTTTCACATCTATGATATTTATGTTTAAATTATTTTTGTCATTAAAGAATGTTATGGATGGATTATGAGTCTGCACGATGTTCCCAATTTCTATCTGTTTAATCACTTTAGTTATTGTAATTGACTGTGTTCTTATATAATGAATGGACCTTGTTTTCTATTATATTTTCATTTCGAAGTTAATATTGTGCATATTTTATGGAGGCTTTTCAGACAATGAGTTTTTTATTTAAACTATGTGTTATGTGCGATCAATGTTGAATATAATATTTGAACACCTTAACATGCACAATAAGGTTTTGGAATGTATGTTTGCAAAATGGGATTGTCTACAACATATAGTAACTATGATAGCTTAGGTTGGGTCATTGTGGACCAAGACTGTCTCCTACTCCCCCATTTTTCATAACCATCAAAGGTTCTACAACACAAACCACCATTATGTAACTCAAGTGAGACATTGTCTACTTGTAGATGTTCAGTATCGATAGGGGTTTTGTTGGAAAACTTCTGAACCCTAAGTCATTTCTCTCGTGAGCACCAACAGAGTCATAAGCCAAGAGAGGGTGAAACATGATCCTTGTTTAGGGAAGGAGGTCTTCTCTACTTATGTAACTAAAATAAATTTCTGTTTGATGAGATCAGTTTCTTTCCAACATTCATCATTATTATGTCAACAATTATTGTAAAAAATACCAACACTGGAAGAAGCAGTGTGTCTGGTTGTTAAAGTCTTCCTTCATGAAAATTAATTGTAGACTCCAAGAAATATCAGAGCTGCTAACAGTAAGTAGCAAACATTTAGTGCAATCATCCATCATACAATATATTTGATAATGCAACAAGCACATGAATTAGATAACATAAAAGGAAAGTTGTCAAGAAGAAGACTAGACATAATCTTAAATAAAAACAAAGCATCCATGTAGCAAACCTATTTTAGTAGAAGTAATTTCAATAGAGGGAACATTCAAGAATAGGAAGTTAGATAAGCATAGCACACATAAAGAGATGAATAAACATGATAATTAAAACATCAAACTATATTTATTGATCCCTCTGATACGAAAATTACAGAATGATTATTTGGGTTGTGACATTCCAGGGAAATACTTAGCAATTTGAGGAAATAATGGCCATCATTTCATTACACCAAGGGAACTTATCAGTACTCAAATATTTTGTTAATGAATATGGAACATTCTTCAAATTTTCCACCTTCAATAGAAACACCTTATTTTCTTCAATAATATCTCTTGCAAAGTGATATTGCATATCAATATACTTTGTCTTAGAATGATAAGTTGGGTGCATATAACAACCCTGGTGAAAATTTCATGTAATAAAAGTTAATAAAGGAAAAATAATAACCACAGTTATGGGACACTTATTCTAGGCTAAATGTTGGGAAAAACATCCTAATGTGGGTGTTCGTTTTAGTTATTATGGCTAAGGAAATTGGAAAAGGCATGGACAAAGACCTTGGAAAGGCAAAATGGAATTTTTGGCAATTTATTTATGAAAACAATGGAAATTAGGAGAAAAAGAAGGTGAAAGGTCACAAGTTTCATGTGAGGAGGAAAATGAAGGAAAATCATGGAAAATGAAGAAATAGAAGACACATTAATAGAAAGGCTTCTGAGGATGAGTTCATGGATTTTGGTCAGTTCAGCTTTAGAGTTCTCTCTCTATTCTCTCTCTCACACACTCTTGGGAACTTCGAGTTTTCTTGGAGCACTTTATGATTGGATCAAAAATGGAAATGAAGGAAAATAGGAAGCAAAGATCAATCAACGAAGAGAAAGATCAAGCAACTACAATGGGTTTACTTGCAGGAATCGATTTTCATGTGTGATTTCCTTGCTAGATTGGGCATGCATGGCTATGCATGTGTGTTCTTGGTTCTCATGCTATCATGGGCATGGGTTTTTCTAGGTGTGATAATGTTCTTCAACCTTGCCCTTCCATTTCTAGATAGCCCTGATGAGATGGGGTTGAAATTTTTGGTTGAGCTGGATTTCTTGATGGATTTGAAGTTGAGTGAGGTGGATCTCTGAATGAAAGAACGCATGGCCTAGTGATCCCTAAACTGGACTGTGGATTACTGTAAATCCATTGGCCTAGTGACCCTAAACAAGACCGTGGGTTGTGGTAAAGCCATGTATATTGTGCCTTTCTGGGCCTAGGAATCCTTGACCAGTGAATGGTGGGATATATGGTAAAGCCTAGAGGTGGTTTCCCTTGATTAGGCTTAGGAATCCTTGTCGGCGAATGGTGGGATATATGGTAATGCTTGGAGGGTGGTGTCTTTATTATGGCCTAGTGTTTCTTGGATTAGAATGTGGATTGTGGTAAATCCTACAGACAAGGAGACAGGCAAATTCCTCACGTTGTAGGTGGAGAAATCCATTGGAATCCATGCTTTTTTATGGCCCAGTGATCCAGTGAGGATTACAGTAAAGCCTGATTCCATTGATAAGGGTGCAGTGGTTTCTCCTTAGAAAGCTTTGGTTGGTTCTTTTGGTTTGAATCCCAAATTCATGCTTGGAATATGGCACATGGGTGATTGGCTAAAGATAGATTTTGCTCAGCCAATCTATGGTCAGGTGGAACGTGGTAGTCCCATACCAGGATGGTTTTTGCATTCATTGATAAGAGTTCCTTTCCTTGTCATTTTCTGTGTAAAAGTATTGTATTATATGTGGAATTTATGGTTGTTGTAACCTCATTATTTCTGTTGTTTATATGCTGGTTATGAATATGTTTTATGATGGTGAAAATGTATGGTTCTCATCAAGTTTTGATTTGTAAATTATTCAACATTGAATCTATGACCTAATAGATGATAATGCAACTAATGTGATAAGATGCCAATGATTCTTAGTGATACTAACATAAGTATTAGACCCCTATGCTCAGATATGTTATTATGACATGTAGTATTCATAATTGTGACATGTTTGACAAAACATCTCTTGTGGCTAGTAGGGGTATTGTCAAGTCTTTGTTCAAGAATTTGTATTCACATCATTGTCTCTATGCTTCTTTTCATTTCTTTAAATTCCATGAAGTTTTGGGCAGTGACGCGGTCCTAGCTCGAGAATTTAAACTTAATCTCATAGTTGCTAGCATAGATCTCGCAGGAAAAGGCTAGAGTTGCACTCATGTTGGCTCATGGGAGCGATTGGGACTCTCATTCACTTGGAGGGCTTGGCAAGGGAGTGACTAGGGCTCTAGGCCCTTTAAATGGTGAGTTTCCTCAGGGGTTGGTCACCTAGAAAGGTGGGGTAGAACCTGGAGGTTTTGTAGGTTGTGTGGATGGGCAGTTTGGTTGTGTTTTGTCAGTTCCACTTCCATAAGGAGACCTAGGAGGTTGAATCAGATCATAGTAGCCTCATGTCACATGTTTACCCTGGTTGGATGGTTACATGGGTAGATGTGGGAGGAGGTCATTACAGAGTGGTATTAGAGCATGGTTCACTGCTTGGAATGGATGGAAGGTGTGTTGGTCATGCATTCATGTTGGTTGCATATGTGTTCTCATCTTTGTGGTCTATGTACTAGCTGTGTATGCATAGTGTTGGTTCTAATTGCAGTGGTGTTGTCATGTGAAAATTTAATGGTTTTTTTGTTGGATGCGTTTATCATGAGTTTATGTCGGTTATGCACTGGATATGCATGTCAATGTTTGTATTTAATGTGTATGTGTGCATCTCATACATATATTTTTATGCATACAGTGATATGGTTATAGTTTCCATGCATGAGGTCATGACATTTGGTGGGTATGTTCATGTATTGATAATTGGATAATGGTTGAGATGATGATTAAATTATGATATGATTATGTTTATATATGTATTGTGTTAATCTGTCCATTCTTGCAGATGAGATATTCTCCTCGAGTTATACTAAGGTACATTGGGTTGTTTATGATGTAACACCCTCCTCACACATCTACCCAAGTAACCAACCAATCGTGGTAAACATGCAACGAGAGGCTACTATGATTGGATTAGACCTCCTATGTGACCTTAAGGAAGTGGAATTGATGGAACACATAACCAACCTATCCACATTAGCAATACAAACATCACGAGAGATGTCAGCCACTTAGACATCCTGTCCTCGGGTCCCACTAATGTTCTAGACATCTTAAGCCTTAGTCGTTCTCATGCTATAGGCATGAAAGTGTCCAGAAACCCAAATTCGCTCTCATAGGTTGGCTCCTAGCATCTAGAGACCTAATTTTCCAGTGTTATGCCAGCGACCCCAGGATTTGAGCCACTTTTCTAGGCCCAAAGCCCAAGTCACCTCGAAGAGTGGAATGATAACTTAGGAGTAGTAAAATAACAGGGAAACCATGATGAAAAAGTGATGAGCCTCATAAATGGGTAATTATATAGGCTCATTTTACCTCCTAACCTAGTCAAATCAACCATTCTCTTAGCTTATTGTATGATTTTATGATTATATTTATGCTTATAAGGTGAGTTGAGTTAGTTATTATGCCATGTGGTCTAACATGTATTTAATGCAGACTATTGATGGATTTCGAGGTCAAAGTCAAGGATCTAGTGGTCAAATTGCAGAAATAACTCGAAGTAGATAGAGGAGACGACTTATAGGAGGGAATCCCCCTCATTTATTACTCCTCACTTCAAATTCCCCTTCATTCAGCTCAGAGTACAAGCAGTGGAATCATGCACTAGAAGGCAACCGAGCAAGTGGAGGACGACTGATAGTTATCTCGAGTTCTGGGAGCCAAGCCTCCTTAATTTTAAGGAAGTTGTTGGTAGCTTCTGATGTATAACTAGAGAGGCCTAGGGCCTCATGGATTTCTTGGCTTTTGTAAACTCTGCTCAAATTTTGAGCTTATTATTTTGTGACAGTTTCATGTAATCTTGCTATTTTTTGATAATGAAGATGGAATCCTTTTTGAGCTAGCATTGAGTTACCTTAGAGGGCTGAAGCTCTTGGGTTAGGGCCTAATCCAACAAACCAAGTTTATTTTTACTTGTATTTGTATGATTTACTTCAGTTTGCAGATTAATTTGCTGTTAGATGTATTTTCCTTATGGTTAAGAATAGGCTGTTTTTGATGATTTAAGTATCTTTATTCCATTTATGTTTTTTGTAGCAGGCTAAATAATGATCAGAGAAGATTCAAAAGGCTAGCAACAGTGCCTTGGCCTCTCTTCCCCCCACTGCAACCATGATTGAGGCAAAGACTTTCTTACTGCCCCAAAAACACAGATTTTCCTCATTCATAGGACTTCTAGTGTTTGCAGCTCTTTAGTAGATTGACAGTCTAGTTTTGCTTTGTTTTAGATCTCCTTTATCATGTTCACTTCCTGATTTGCAATAGTCCTCTTTCATGCTTTCCTTTCTTACAACACTTCCAAGCATTTCCTTCTGTGCATCATAGTTTAGGCCATTTTAATGCAAAACTCTATTTTTCCTAAAATGCACTCATTTCATTGGTTGCTTGATTTCCTTGGTTGAATGTCAGTTTCTATGCAATAGATCTCTTCCAAAAGTAGGCCAGCTTACCAGCAATCACACCCTCCATCTGATCATGCCCTATAGGTCTCCCAAACCTCACCTCAATTCTACCCTAGTTTCCTTTATTTTTCATAGAACTTCTTCCTCTCTCCTTGAGCAAACCTAATCATGTTTCTCTCTCTTGGTGACGCATGGTGGACCTTAGGTACCCTAACACCTCATTCCAACCTTCATCTACCTTTTCCACCCACTCTCACACCCTCAAAACAGTCAAAATTTCTCTCGACATCCTCCTGTAGGCCTCCTGTAGTTTTCTTGTGTCCTCATGTAGTTTTTCGTGTAGGCTTTCTTTTGAAGGTCGAGTGTGGGAAAATCCTCCAGAAGGCCATGTAAGACCTCCTAGGACCCATCCACACCATCCTATATCCTCCCAAGCTCCAAAACTGCCCTTTGACACCACCTGTTTGCTGCCACTCACACACAATAAATTAGATGCATGATAAATTCACATAAAAACAAATAAAAATCCAAAAATATGTTTTTTGATTATTTACTTCCAGAAATATCATGGTTAGATGTTTTTTACTTTGTTGAGTAGGTAATGGCATTTCTTTCATGGTTTTGATAGTGTTTTTCGCAAAAGTAGAATTGGCTTGTTAATTAGGCTTTACTAGGTTTTGCTTTACATTCTAGTCTTTCTCCTTTCTGCAATTAGAATAGCATCTGTAGAGTAATCTTTCTTTCCTTTCATCACACATACAGCTTCTTCTGAAATCTATAGAAGTTGGCTTGAGCTCCTAGTGATCTCGCGCCAGCTAACCAAGTGACAACCTACAGTGAGAACTAGTACTTAGGCATACAACACTGACGCTTCCAAGTTTGTTACGAACTATCGGGTTGATAAAAGTAAAGTTGGCAGCCCAGGAGTTGCAGAATTCTTGCTGCAATACTGGCGCTCACCACTTTTTAGCACCATTACCGGGGAAGCATCAGAGTATTACGTGATTACTTCTTTCTTCTATTTCCTATTGCAACATTTTTCTAGTAGTTTATTTCAGCAAAAGTAGACTAGTCATTTCTTTTCTTTCAGTCCTTCATTTCCTTGGTTTCCTTTTCAATTATGCAAATTTCCATTTAGCAAGTTCATTTCAGCTAGTTGCAATTTGTTTTGTTCAATCACGATTTCAGCTTCTGCAAGTACTATCAGTGTGGGGAAAAAGAAACAAAAACCAAACAAAAAGATTTCCTTTCATGCCTCGTAGGAATAGAGATAACTCATGAAAAGTTTTGCCCAACACCCCCACTGCTTCACACAACCAACCTTCTCTCTTCTTCGATGGCTGCAATCAAGAAGAACCCTTAGGTGAACAACCAGACATATTTGAAGAACCTATAGGGGAAGAAGAAGAAGAAAACATTCCTCTAGAGCTAATGGCTGAAAACAGAAATGCTAGGGGAAATGGAGAGAGAATATAAGGTACCTTCCCCATTCGGAGACCAATGGGGACACCAAAATGAAAAATATAAGTCCTTCAGCCCTACCTCACTTCCATGGTTTGAATATAGAAGATCCTGACACCTTCTTGTTTGAGTTTTTTGTCATCTGTCAAACTTATGGCTATGCAGAAGACGAGCAAAAGTTGAAACTGTTCCCTTCTACTCTCAAGGACGCACTATTGCACTGGTTCATGGGATTACCTGGCAATAGCATCACAACTTGGGCTCAGATGCAGCAGGCCTTTAACAACTAGTATAAAGATGATTGTAGGTCAAAAGACACTAAAAAGAAATCTTCCAAATGACCATGGGAAGTGATGAGTCCCTGGAAGATTATGAAGAGAGGTTCCAGCTCAATTACAAAAGGGTCGAGTGTACACTTGACCCTGAGTCTTTGAAGTTGGTCCTGCTCAGGGGAATCCGGGAATACCTTTTAGACACACTCCATCTACTAGCCTGGGGAGACATCTACCAACTATCATATGAGGACATAAAGACTATTTTTAGAAACCATTCTAGAGCAGCTAGAAAGAAAGGTAGGGGGAGTCAACCCATAGCCAGTGCCTCTTCCTCCAATTCATCCATTAAAAGTGAAATTGGAAACATAATGGAAGACTTCAAGAGTGAGATGCTGCAGATTCTTGCCATGCAAATGGATACCTTACATATCAAAAGAAAACAAGAGAAAGCAGAGAGGGCTTTGGCCATGTTTTATCCTAGATGCACCAGGAGGCATTCTAAGAATGAATTCCCATTGAACTCTATAGAGATTTGTTCAGTATGTGAAGAAAATCATTCTACAGATAAGTGCCCTTCCTTTCCTGGACCTAAAGCTGTAAAAGGGTCGAAGGAGTCATTGAATAGATCTATTACATAAACCAAAGGAGGCCGCATGGACCTAAACCATACCAGCAATGGATGCTAGGGACATCTCAGGCATACTATAACCCCAACTAAGTCACTTCCATACCTTCTTGGGGCCCGCCTGCTCATCCTTCCTAGTCCACGCCTCCTCCTTGGTCCTTCACATCTCAATATCATGCCCAACCAACCACCCATTCATTTCAATCCTATACTCAGCTGCAACCTCAGTGGAATGCATATCATCAGGGGTCGAGGCCCCAACACAACTCTCTTCTCGCTCTTCTGCCTCCACCACCTACCCAACCACAACCGTTACCTTCTTCTCCACCAAGGTAACCCCAAATGCTTGCCCAATCCAAACCCAAACAACATACAAGCTTAAAAAGTGTATAGTGGGGAACCATCATGCCCAACTTATGTTGTGGAGATTCAAGAAATTAAATTACGATTTGCGAAAGTTCTCCCAGATGGCCAGCCTCCACCCAGGGAGGTTGAGGAAGATAAAGAGGAAAGAAAACCTAAAGCAAATCCACCCTTTCCTAAGAGTCTATCCATGACAATCTAGCCTACCCCAGAAGAGACTGAACTCCTAGGAGAATTGAAACACTTATGTGTGAAGTTAGCACTTCTCCAAGCCATAAGAGATGCGCCTATCTACAATAGGTTGATGAAAGATAAGTGATTTAGGCATCCAAGAAGGTGCAAGAGAGATGCCCCAACCATCAATGTCATAGGACAACTGTCTGACTTGATGTTGGGGCATATAATCTGTCCAAAATATTTGGACCCTAGAAACCCAGTAGTTGATGTTCACATGAATGGCACAATGGTCCCACATACCTTGATTGATCTAAGAGCTACCATTAATGTGATGAAAAAGAACACAACGCTCAAACTTAACCTCCAGGGCTCCTTGAGGAAGACCACGACAGTGCTGCAGCTAGTAGACCGCTCCACAGTGACCCCCTAGGGGATTGTGGAAGATGTGATGGTCTCCATTGATTCTTGGGATTACCCTGCTGATTTCTTAGTTCTCCAGCCAAAAGCAAAGCTCAGTGGGTATCCTCTCATTCTGGGAAGACCCTGGATGGCTACAGCCAATGCCTACATCAGCTGCTGAGTTGGGAACATGACCATAAAGAACGAGCACATGTCCAAGAAGTTAAGCCTATATCCTCCTGCCCAACCCTTGCTAGAACATGATATACCTATCTGGTTAGAGGAGTGTTGGGTCGTTAATATACCATTATTGTTGTCACTTTTGAATGCTTATTCCACCCATTTCTACCATTCTTCATCACGTAATTTATCATAATTTATCATATAATTCTATTTTACAATGATTTATGCTCTTATGTAAAATTATTATTTATTCTCCTTTATTTCTAATAAATTGATGATTATGCATGATTTTATCAATGAAAGTTTAATAAATTGGTTATAACATTATTCACCATTTTTAGCCTTCAAGATAATTTCCAGATTGAAGATTTGATCATTAAAAGTGCCAACTCAGAAATGCGTTGGAATAAGAAGCGACAATTTTGCAGTTGAGATTCTGAGCAAATGAAGATGAATCTGGAAAATCCGGAACATGGGTTTTGTCCAGAACGGACCCAATTAACTTTAGCATAGAATGGTTTGCCAAAATTCAGCTTTTATTGAGAGAAACGTAGGGTTCGTTGAGCACGATTTTCTCAGATTCGCTGTGTGGCCGTTTTCCAAATCTCAGCTGCAAAACCAAATTCGCCTTGCTCTTGTTGAAAGATGGATGGAAATATATCTTCTTGTTGATCAATTGGTTGGAAACAATCTAATTTTGTAATAGAAATTATGTTGTACTTATCTTTATTGTAACTTCTCACTGATCTCTCTCTATTTAAATGAAAACAGAGATAAGAGATGGGGATGATTTGGGGATGGAAAAATGATGGAATTGAGGATTTAGAATTAGAGATTTAGAATTAAGAATTCATGATAGGATAGGAGGAAGAAAGGATTGTTTCAGGCTCTAAGTCTCAAAGCTACTGCTGTTGTAATGATTTTACCATTTAATGATTAATACCTGATTTGGGAGGAATTGTTCATTCTTTTCATCTGAAGTAGCCCAGCAGCATCCGTTGGCAGCTAAGGGCCCAGGCTTTGGTGGAGTACGCTGCTGCTGTATTATATCTTTACGATTCATGTGTGGTTTGATTTCTTTCATTTAATCTGTTTAGTAATCTGACACCCTTTACTATTTTACATATCAACGCTGTTATATATACTTAATTGGATACTATCGTTATCTGCAACATGAATGCTATGTTATCATTTTAAATTTGTATCGCATTGCTGTTCCTTTTGATAGTTGATATAACATTGTTGTTCCTTACAAATTGTCATTCGATTACAGATTAACCGCGCTGTATGTTCCTACATCAGTACAACTATACGATGTATTCTTAAATTGTGACTGTTGTTTATTCGGGATTGTCGTTCCTTTACAATTGTTGTTACTTTATAGCTGTGATTCATGCATATTGTATCAAAGCTCAGATTACTATTCCTTTTAATGATAAGTGCATTGCGTGCTTGATTTGGGTTGTTGTACATTCATGTTTAATCTGCGATTCCATTTCCGTGTGCTGTCTGGTTTATTCTTAGAGTAAAGATTGCTATTAATTTGGCTTTGCTCTTGATTTCCATTAATTAGAGTTTGTTGTTCAAATTCCTTTAATTACAGTTTGCTGTCCATTTACTTTGTTTTTCATTTTTGTTGATTAATTGCAATAGTTTGCTTTTAAAGAGTTTTCCTAGTTTACTTTCAATGGCAGCTTTAGTTCAATTCCTATTTCCTTTTAATTGCTTTAAACCAGGACTATCAACTGTAGAGAACATTGGTTATTGCTTCCTCGTTCCCAGATTGATTGTCTTGTTCTAGTTTGATTTCAATTGCATCAATCCCTAGAGGAATGAGTGTTACTGGGAAAAGTGTCTATATAGAACTGCTATATCCCACTAGGGTGTGACAGCTGCCTTAGAAACAAACAGAGAAAAGCTACTTTCATTTTTCCTTTATGAATTATAGATAGAGAGGAACAGAAAGACCAACCTCTGTCTTGTGCTAATCTCTTGATTTGATCCCTCTCTTCTTTGATAGTCCTCAACTACCTGCTCCCTTGCACGCCCAGCTTCACAAAGTACCTGTAAGATCACAGAAGCATAGCACTATAAAAAGACATGGATCTATAATCATAAACAATCTAGGATCAGATGTAAATTGACCATACAAATGTAGCAAGCATCAATGACACAAAAGCATGGAGGAAAACTCGAATAGCTTTTATTGATAAACAAGAAAAGAGCCAAGAGGAGTTACAACCAGTTGTTTTGACCCAGGATCAACCTCCCAGCAAAGAAGCCTCTCTTCACCTCAAACAAAGCTTAGATCACCCAACAATCTGATGTTTGTCTCAAGAAACCAACAGCAATTCCTTACAATATGCAAAATTCCAGCCTCTGGATCTCTGGGATGAGGGATCCATATATAGATATCTGTAAGGGGGATGAGCCAGCTTGTGATTTGATTACTGTCCTCCCTCTGATAGTTCTTGCTTCCACTTGGAGATTGATGGTCTCTTACTCATCCTTGGTCGAATTCAGTGAGGCAAGTGTCACAGGAGAAGATTCTGGAAGCTTCCATTGCCTCTCCACCTCGCGGAATGACACTGCCATTTGTCATTTCTCACTCATCGCACCCCACAGAAGGGATTTTTGAAATGAAATGCACCCACACAATGTATTTAGGTGAGATGCAACGCACCTAGCCAGTGGAGCAGCTGAAATGATCCTGTTTTGACCAATTCTGAGCAGTTTCTCATGGAGAACTTCTGGGAGAAGCTGTAATCTGTTGACCTTGTTCCTTTAGGGGTTAGAACACCACTTTTAGGGACTTAGGAGCCCTTGGTTTATGGACATTTCATGCTTGGGGTTGTAGGCCCCAAAAATTTCTATAACAGTTGCCCCCTAAAGCATGAGGCCGTTAATCTTTTGATGTCGGGTGAAATGCTTTATTATGAGGATCCGAAGTTGTTTCAATGCTGAGAGGAGACCTGTAATAAGATAAAATACAATACATTATCTTCATAATATTTTCATGATCTAGCTGAGGCGGGCATTCCCATGCTCAACTTTATAAATTCATTTCCATGTACATAGGACAGACAATTGTCTGAGTGTAGACTGATGATTCTGATAGAGCCATCATCCTTTTGAGTGGATGATTATCTGTGCAGCAATGATGTACATTTAATGTCTTTATTTCCATGAATATATATCGCAGCCCGGATGGATGAAACTAGATCCGGGGTCTTCAATCTCATCCGATCTTCACTCAAGGTACAAGTCGATCCATGTGAGAAATGTTCTGAAGTCGAACATGGAAAGACATCGCTTGATTACCAGTCAATGATGTAAACTGTTAACAAGCACGAGAGGAATCACCGATAATGATAATGACCCTCAAGGTACTGCAGTAAAATTCACGTGGTGTGAATAAAGGACTTGGCGTCGAACACCACGCAAAATCTTTCGGTCAAATGCCATTGATGTAAACCTGTCGCCGGAAGTGAGAAACTTGCCATTGAGGCATGCAAGCTTCAAAGTACTGAATGGGGTGTTCCTAGATCAACTTCTTGGATAATGAGCTGATGTCGACAAGAAGTGACCCGTCACAGGAGGGCCTTAATGAATCCCACATCAATGACACGGAATAGAGCAAATGATTTTAATGGAGGTGAAAACGATCTGGTGATATAAGGTTCAGGGTGGCGGTCATGAAAGAATGGAGTATAATGTATGGTAGTGGGTGAGACATAGGTGAATTCTCTGAATGACTTCTCTTGAAAATATCGGCAACACTGATGTGATGGATTGGTAGCATTAACCCCAAATGTGGATGGTATAGCGTGACCATGGTGATGTGACCGGTGAATGAAACAACCCAACCCGACTCGGACACAGAGTGGAAGTGTCATGTTCAAGAGCGACTTGCTACCAACAAAGTTTCTTCAAGTTTTCTTCCCAATTTTCCCCAATCATTGCTGACTAGTACCTCTTTATTTTTGTCAAGCTTGAGGAGGATAACATATGCTTGTTCTATAATTTGCCCTTCGGTCAAACTCATCGCTATGTTTTAACGAGCCTAGCGGTAGTGAAACTCGTTCTCATCTATAGACAAGTTTGTCGCTATTATTCTTTTTAACGAGTTTAACGACAAAGATAACTCGGTCCTTTTCAATTTTAGAGAGTCTGAAAAGGAACGTAAAGGTAGCTCCAAAATTCCTTTTTCGTCATCTAATCCCTTAAGTCCGAAAAAGTATAAAACAATACAGAAGGGATGAATTTTCGATACTTTTAACGAGCCGAACAAAACAAGCGCTCGATCTTTTTGTGTAATAATCCCTCAGGTCCAAAAAGATTAAAATCTAGAGGAGGGATAGCACTTCCTGTCCCTTTAACGAGCTGGAGGGGCCAATGGCTCGGCAATCTTTTCATATTTTACTAGTCAGTTGAAAAGAGCTTAAAGGAGACTTGTCTTTTGAGGAACGAGTGATAAAATGGGTAGCAGCTAATTCCAGGTAAGGTTTGGAATTTTCCAATCACGGCAGTGTCACAAGGATGGCTAGTGAGATCACTCTTCACAGCTGTTCCTCAAAATGGGTAAACAATCAAATGGGGGTGAATGATCGGCCAATGAAAAAGTGGAGGTGACGGTGCAAACACGACCAAGGCTTTAATGGCTGAAGTACTACATTCACGATGGTTATTTACCAAGGAATAGTTCATTTTTTAATGAGCTTAAATGCGGGGGGAAACATTTGCTCATGGCTTATGTTTATTTTTTAACGAGCTTGAACTATGTGCTAAAACTGCTCGATTAATCCAGTCGTTTGATAAGAATGTCTCATATAAAAATGGCAATTTTTAGAGTTTTGCCCCACATCCTTTCTTTATGTAAGTTAGGAAACGACCAATCAAAAAAACATATAAATGATCGCTCTTTGCTTGCACTCCAAAAGGTTTGCATGCCCCCAGGTATAAAACAAAGTTTCAAGGTTACCCCTTCTTTAGTCCGTTAAAACATTTGTTTTACCGAGAGAGGCCTACCTCTTACAGGTTACCCAAAGATTGTTCTATTCACAACGCAAACAAAACACTTCTTCGGTGATGTCTATCGAAATAGCCAAAGGTGAGTGGAGGAAGTTACTCCGCTCACGTAACTTTTACAAGAGAATCTTGTTCTAGAATAACCCCCTCTTCCAATCACGGACAAGAGTACAGACTAGTCATATTTTCTCGCGGAAACCTACCCTATTCCCGAAGTTCTCCTGCTGAAGCAGACCAGGATGCATGCCCCCTGGGATTCAGTCATGTCCCCTCGAATCACTCACGCTCATCGGGTGGACGGACTGGAGATTGAGACATTTCTTGCGTGAAAAGACCATTTAGGGATGGTATATGACTATTTGCTCTGTATGATCCGGGAAATGAAAGCTGGTCTATGAGCTTGACCACTCTTCCTTCGTGCAGAAAACACATTACTCTAAAGAGTGAGGAGACAATTGCTCCCATGCAATAAATATAGTCTCGTCCAAGGAGTAGATTGTAATCCAGGGGTCCTTGAACTACCATCACGTTCATGTGAATGGTTTTCCTTCTCAATGTTATGGGCACATTGGGAAGGATCCCTAACGGTCGACTGGTTCCTTTATCAAAACCTATTAGATTTCTCATCTCAGGCAAAAGCGATGGCGAACCAAGCGCTTTCCAAGCAGTTGAGGAAAGGCTACTCACAGAAGCCCCCTCATCTATGATGGTACCAGCCATAACCATTCTATATATTTGAACAATGATTCGGAATGGTATACTAGCTGGTAAACGGGGTCTGCCTAGTTGATTCCAGTCGAAGGAGAAAACTGGGTTCCTTGGAGGTGGGACCGAATAGACGGTCGGGTACGACTCTGACGAACTTCCTTCCTGCGGTAAAGGAATGGGTAAATTGCCCCCATGTTCGTTGGAGTCTGTGCTTATGAAAAGAATTTGGACGGTGTCATCCTTGTTCTCTTCAGTGATTGTATCATCTGAAGATGGAACCTCTGAAGGCAAGACCGGGTCAACTGCCGCCTCGACCTTTTGACTTTCGTCTGGTATGGGTTCAGATGGTTTATCTTCAATGACAGATGCTTCGGCCGACCACCTGAGTGGGCCAGCCGGATTTTCAACTAGTGACGGACTCGGCAAGATTTCTTTATATCCAGGAGGAAGTCGTAATGGTGAAACCGGTCGATCATCCAAAACTCTTTTAGCTTCGTCTAAGTAGGGACAACGGTGGATGGCATGATCGCCTTCGCACAGTTTACAAGGAAATCTATACTTTCCTTTTTGTCCTGGGGCTTCACTTTCACTAGTTGACGGTGTGTTTTCAACATGACCATCAGAGGTTGACGAAACCGGGTTGTGCAAACGAGGAGACTAGTCCCTTAAGATCCGAGGGATGCAAGGACAATCTCTGTGATAGTGGTCTCCTTTGCAAATGACACATGGCGATTTAGGCCTGGTCGGTGCAGTGTGTGGATTTTCGCTAGACGACACTCGTTTACCCCCATTCGCTTTTGGCTCCTTCTTCTTCTTCTCTTTCTTCTTCTTTTCCTTCTTCTCCTTAGGTACTTGACTTTTGGCTTTACCAGCCCCATCAAGCAAAGAGGAAGGAGGAGAGGAAGAATTAGAAGAAGTAGAAGGTTGGTGGGTAACTTAGGACTCGTCTAGTTGTTGATTCGATTGTTCAGTAATTGTGGTGTTATGAATGATAGAGGTTGAGAAGAGCCATACAGGCAAACCAATTGTCAGTCCTGGAAGCGACAATGTGGCCATATGGGGTGCACCAACATCTCCCCAAGAGGAGAAGGGACTAGGATTTCCTCCAAGGGGAATTCCTTGGTTGGTGGACTTCATTTTCTCAACCCAAGATCAAAGTAGGAATTGGTAATGAATATTCCATTTAAAATAAATTTTAGACGCTTCGACACAACTTGTTTTTTCAATTTTTAAGAGTCGAGAAAAAACAAAAGATGACTCTAGTCTCCTTCGATTTTTAATGAGCCTGAAGTGACAAGTGCTCAGATGGACCTTTTCCATTAAGGAGTTTGAAAAGGAACGAAAGGGACTACTCTGGAAATCTAAGTAGAGGGATTACCAAACCAATCGCAAAACTGCAGAATAATTTTTACGATACGGCATTCAATCTTCCTGAATGCTGTGTTCAGTGCATTGCGATCGATAGGGCAGCAGACACGGCTTCCTATGGATAAAGGATTAAGCCTATTGGGGTCTCCCAAAATATACTCGACGGTACGTGGGAGCACAAGTCCGTACTGGCACTTATCGTCTCAAAGTGGAGGAATCACCAAACCATCAGTGAGAACAACAGTTACCAGGATTTACGACGCTGGAATACGTCTCTAGCCTAGACTTCTAAATGTTGTGCGTTAAGTTCCAAAGCGTTGTTAGATTCATTGAATTTATTTTAAGTTGATCTTGTTTATGAAGTTTGCCTTTCGGGTTCACCACGAGATGTAGATGTAATTCCTAAAATGCAATCTAAGATGATAAACAAACTTTTTATCTCCTTTATGCAATGAAAATCCTAGCTACTAGGGAAAAGAAAGACATAATCGTTTCACAAAGAGCAAAGAGCACACTCTAAATGCACTTTCCTAAATCAAGCCAATCAAACTGTCTATATGCAAATGCACATGCATGTATTTGTTTTTGACTTTCTTAGTATATGAATGCTAAAAATAAAGTTGATGTACAAATCTGAATTTCTTTTCAAGCGACAAATATCAACAAGTTTCTTTTCGAAATCAAAAATGGAGACGATCACAACACTTTACGATTTTGAACTGAATACTTGTTCTCGACAGTAGAAAATTACAAATTCAGACCAAAAGCAATAGTAACAGGATAATCAACCATCAATAGCAATCAAACTCTTTCCTACGATTGAAATCGACACTTGTGACAGTTTCAAATCAAAGGACGAAAGTACGATTATGCTACTTTTGGAAAGGAGAACTGTAAATGACTCAACAAACACACAAAAACATCTACAGTTCTTTTGTACAAAGGAGGCGGAATAACAGCAAGGAAAAGGGGTTTCAAACAGACATATACTGATCACAGGTAGCAAAATTCAGGAATAGAACTGGAAAGAATGAACCATAGAAGCCACAACTGCACAGAGCTTGTCTGATCAACACACCTGTAACACAGAGAATCTGAAATGCAGCGTAGGTTGTCCACTCGGGAAGTGCGCTGAAATCCAGAATCTCTGAACAGTACCTGCGCTGGGCCAGAAACGAGACTCTGTTCGGGTTCCGGGTCATAGTTTGCAGTTCAGTTCTTGGGTTTTGGCCGAGAAAAAAAGCAATCAGTAATGCAACAATCAGGGGTAGATCTAAGGAGGATCTAAGAGCTATCACAAGGGCAATCAGATAGTTTGTGAATCAGTTGTTTAAATCATAAACAGATCTAGTAGATGGATTGAAGTAGCAGTTATCTACTTTTCATTTGTTATGGCAAATGCAGTTCGAACGCTACTTGTAAGTTTATGAAACAAACAATAAAGAAGATAAACAAACAAACTAATTCTTCCCCAGTGGAGTCGCGATTTTGTTACCGGGAAAAGTGTCTATATAGAACTGCTCTATCCCACTAAGGTGTGACAGCTGCCTTAGAAACGAATAGAGAAAACCTACTTTCATTTTTCCTTTATGAATTATAGAAAGAGAGGAACAGAAAGACCAACCTCTGTCTTGCGCTAATCTCCTGATTTGATCCCTCTCTTCTTTTATAGTCCTCAGCTACCTGCTCCCTTGCACGCCCAGCTTCACAAAGTACCTGTAAGATCACAGAAGCATAGCACTATACAAAGACATGGATCTATAATCATAAACAATCTAGGATCAGATGTAAATTGACCATACAAATGTAGCAAGCATCAATGACACAAAAGCATGGAGGAAAACTCGAATAACTTTTATTGATAAACAAGAAAAGAGCCAAGAGGAGTTACAACCAGTTGTTCTGACCCAGCATCAACCTCCTAGCAAAGAAGCCCCTCTTCACCTCAAACAAAGCTTAGATCACCCAACAATCTGATGTTTGTCTCAAGTAACCAACAACAATTCCTCACAATATGAAAAATTCCAGCCTCTGGATCTCTGGGATGAGGGATCCATATATAGATATCTGTAAGGGGGATGAGTCAGCTCGTGATTTGATTAGTGTCTTCCCTCTGATAGTTCTTGCTTCTACTTGGAGATTGATGGTCTCTTACTCATCCTTGGTCGAATTCAGTGAGGCAAGTGTCACAGGAGAAGATTCTGGAAGCTTCCATTGCCTCTCCACCTCGCGGAATGACACTTCCATTTGTCATTTCTCGCCCATCGCACCCCACAGAAGGGATTTTTGAAATGCAACGCATCCACACAGTGTATTTAGGTGAGATGCAACGCACCTAGCCAATGGAGCAGCTGAAATGATCTTGTTTTGACCAATTCTGAGCAGTTTCTCATGGAGAACTTCTGGGAGAAGCTGTAATCTATTGACCTTGTTCCTTTAGGGGTTAGAACAACACTTTTAGGGACTTAGGAGCCCTTGGTTTATGGAAATTTTATGCTTGGGGTTGTAAGGCCCAAAAATTTCTATAACAATGAGTTATTGCTACTGTATCCTCAATTGATGTTTGCTGAGTGAATAGTTGGATTTCAGAGCCTTTGAGTTTATGTCATTGTTAGATTTCTTTTTCAAGCATTCATTTACTTTTGGATTTTAAGCACTATACTGCAAAACATTACTCTTGAGTAAATAGCTGCCTCAGACTGAGTACACTCTTGAAATAAAAAGTCGTCCCTGGGTTGATAATTAATGTGAAGGTAATTAGGATTTAAAAATACACCTTTTTATCGCTCGACATTTTGGCGCCGTTGCCGGGGAGAGTGTAGCCATTTTTAAAGAGTAGTGTGCATCTGTTGAGTGCCTGTTAGGAGAGAATTGGGTATTAAAAACGGAAGGTAAGAACCTGCGTATGGAGCATGTAGAAGCCCTGCGCCCCCGCCCGCTTTCCAACAGAACTGTTAAAGAACTTAGAGTAGAAATAGATGTTTGAATTTTTTTGTGAATGACTAAAAAAAATAGAAATTAAAAAAAAAACAAATCTCATGATTTCACTCAAGTGGTGATGTAAGCACCACCCATTTCACTAACTGATTGACAGGAACATTTGAAGAAGGAGCTTCGAAGAAACACATGATGAACATCTTCTGTTATGGTAAGAAATGGCTCACATTTATATTTTTGAATTTCCTATCAAAGATCTAGGAGGAGTGACACAAATGCACATAATTCCCCCATCTTTACCAAATTTTCATGGTTTGACAAATGAATACCCAGATACATTCTTATTTGAGTTCGAAATACTTTGTAGAGGATATGATTATTACACTAACGATCAAATATTGAAAGTGTTTCCTCTTACTCTAAAAGGGGTAGCTCTCCGATGGTTCATGAGACTAGGTGGGAATTGCATCCAAACATGGGAGGACATGAAGAACATATTCTTGAAGAAGTACCAAGACTATTGCAAAGCCAATGAAGATATTTTCAATATGATACAAAGGGAACATGAAAGATTGGAGGACTATGTAGATCGATTTCAATATAACCTTCAAAAATCAAAGCATAAGCATTTGGAAAAAGAAATCTTAAAAAAACTTCTTCTTAAAGGAATCAAAGATGAATTTTTAGAACTCTTAAATCTGATAGGAAAAGGTGATGTTTTTCAGTTATCATATGATGATGTTTGTGAGTTGTGCATAAGGTATTCAAGAGAAATATCCAAGGCTTGTAAGAATTCTAGAGATGTTTGTTCTTTGTTTTCCAAATCTACTACAAGAATAGGAGACATAAGAGCTGAAATCAATGCTTTATTTGAAAATTTTAAAGTTGATTTTATTAGCTCTCTAAATGCAAAATTGGATGTTTTTCAGGTTCATAAAAATCAAGAATTTGATGAAGTGTTTTTCACCTATGACCGAAAGGAGCATACCATAGATAGTTACTCCTCCTTATCTAGGATGGAAGTATCATATCAAAGAGATGGGGAAGCTGCAACAAGGTCAATAGGTATGGTTCAAAACACTTCCTCTTCATTCTCTTACTTGCATAATCCATTATGGAATACTAATGTGTTAGGGCAGCCATGTCAATATAACCATCAATCTTGTCTACAAGTTTGGCATGGTTCACCTTACGATTGCATGACTACTCTCCCTCATCTTGTAGCACAAGCACATTCTCCATATTTTCCACCAGCTCTTCCACAACATCCTACTTGCATATCAAATTTATCCACTCAACCCAACCAACCACATCATCGCAATGCTCCATTCCTTACACATTTTCCTGCTCAACTAATTCCACACCCTCACCACAATAAACCAGTACAACATGCTTACAATGTTGAACTGCCAAATTTACCCACCCTTCCCACCCATTCTATCTCACATGAGCCATTAGAGAAAACTTACAATGAGATTCAGACTGTTTCAAATTCAAAAATTGTAGAAGCTATGGAAGAAAATGAGGTTTCTTATAGTATGTATCAACAAGCTATTTTAAAAGCTCAAGAACTTCATGATCTGATGGATATGAGAAATCAAGAAAATAATGGATACATTGAAGATTGGTTTCACTCCATCATTTGTTTGCAACATCAGCTCTATGCTTCAACAATTTTTGATATCATTTTTTCAAGGGAAGTTGGCTTCTCATACCCTAATTTTTATTAATATGCATCTTTCAAATTTGGATATGTGCATACATGAAGCCCTATTTAGAAGATGGCTCCATTGGAAGTACTCATATACGTAGTCATATTCATTTTTCAAATCAAAATAGGTTAGTGTAGAAAATAAAATAAATAAGGAAATAAATAAATGCATTTTGTTTTTTAATGTAAAATTAGTTGTTTTTTGTTACAACACGCTATCGAAATCAACATCGGTGATAAATGTTTCAATTAATTTGTGTATGTACGTGAATTATAATGTAAAAAATAGTTCTACAAACACTCATTTTAATTTTTATCACCAATTTGAAAAAATGCTTGAATATCATTTTTTTTGGCTTGCGGGCTTGATAAACTTTCTGGAAAAACAGTCGGGACAGTCATATTTTGAGGGACCAAAAGTGAATATTTTTAAAACTTTTTTCTATCCTAAGTAGCCCTTGATTTCTACTTTCCAACTCAATTTGAATCACTCAATTTGGATTTGAAATGAAAAAGTGAGAACCAAAACATTGACAGGATGTCTAACGGTCAACTCAGGAACAGAGTTGGGACAGTCAGTTTTTGGAGGCCTAAATGAATGAATTTTTAAAACCTGTTTCTATGGTAGATTCCCCTATGAATATAGTTTACAATGAAATTTGAATCACTCATTTTTGATATCGTATGGGGAAGTTATGATCAAAATACTGACTCTCTATCGTAAATCAACACTCTTAAAACTCTATCTTTCCGGCTGTTCTTTACAGTATTTGATCTATCAATACTTATTGTCTTCAAAACCTGTTTCTATTGGAGATAAATAAATGAATCTATTTTCATTTCCAATTTTAATCATTCGAATCTCACATCAAACGAAAAAGTTACGCTTGAAATATCAACTGTTGGTCTAAGCCAAGTAATCGACAATGACTCTATTATGCAGGTTGTTCTAACTAAAATTGACATATCATATCATTGAATCTTTAAAACCTATTTCTACTAGAGATAAACCTTTAAATTAGCTCTCATTTGGCTTGGGAATCACTCAATTTCAACGAAAAACAAAGAAGTTGTGTTTAAAACACTGCAGGTTAGCATGATTGGCCATTGCTCTCCCGCAAGTAACAAATAAATTTTACTTTGTTATTTTCTCCGTGGATTTGTTCTACAGAGTAACTACTTGTTAGTTTTTTTGCATAATTCTTGGATTAGGGGAGCCTGCGCACCTCTCTTTCTCCATGATTTAATGTTTTATTGCAGGTAGATACTCGTTTTTTGCAGGTCTTGGGAAAATAAAGAAGGTCAATTTATGGACAAGTGATTTTTGAAAGAAATTTTAAATGAAACAAAGGAATTTCATCCAACTCATTACCCAAAGGATTCATAATAGAAGAAATGAAGAATTGATTTCCATTTGAAGATTCATGTCTTGTCACTGTTGCCAAAACATTTTTCAAAGAGATCATTTTTTCTTACATAACATCATAGTTGTTGTAACTTAATTTACTTATTTACATACTGTTTTTTTAAATAAAATTTTGTTTCCTTTCTGATTTCTCTTATATTTTGTGTTTCAGGTGTTGCTTCATTCAAATTGTAGCATATCTTCGACATCAATGCCGTGAACAACTAATTTGTTTTTTTTTGCATCTTTGTATTTTATGATTGTGCATTTTGTTGTTCTTTTCACGTTTTGCTGTTCCTTTTCGAAATGGAACAACACTTCTGCACTTTCACGTGTTGTTGTTCCTTTTCGAATGGAACAACACTTCTGCTTTTTCACGTTTTGCTGTTCCTTTTCGAAATGGAACAACATTTCTGCACTTTCACGTTTTGCTGTTCCTTTTCGAATGGAACAACACTTCTGCTTTTTCATGTTTTGCTATTCCTTTTCGAAATGGAAGAACACTTCTGCACTTTCACGTTTTGTTGTCGCTTTTCGAATGGAACAACACTTCTGCACTTTTACGTTTTGCTGTTCCTTTTCGAATGGAACAACACTTCTGCACTTTCACGTTTTGTTGTTCCTTCCAAAAAGGAACAACACTTCAACACTTTTCATTTTTGTTGTTCCTTTTCCAAAGGAACGACACTTGCATTTTTGATGTTCATTTTCCAAAGGAACGACACTTTTCATTTTTACTGTTCCTTTTCCAAAGGAACGACACTTGCATTTTTGTTGTTCCTTTTCCAAAGGAACGTCACTTTTGATTTTTGTTGTTCCTTTTCCAAAGGAACAGCACTTGCGTTTTTGTTGTTCATTTTCTAAAGGAATGACACTTTTAGTTTTCGCTGTTCCTTTTTCCAAAAGAACGACATTTGCATTTTAACACTTTTTTGTGTGTACTTTTTGCTTTTTGGTGTGCATTTCCGTTGTTGTTCCCTACAAGGAACAACATTTTTTTTGAGTGTTTTTGTTGTTCCTTCAAAGAAACAACACCTTGGAATTATTTTCGAGAGCAACCCTTCCTTCCTCTTGTGGGATTATTCTTAGTTCATCTCAACCACATTTTCCTGATTCTCTTTCATGGCATGAAGTACACTACTTTTATGAGGACAAGAATTATGGATTCTTTTGAAGCGAGTTATTATCATTCACGTTATGATCTTTAACAGGACAGCTCCTTGATGATAGATTCTTTTCAAAAAAGACACAATTATTTATATACTACTTTACTGCATTGTTTTCTGTTGAACATGATATTGATTGATCACCTTAATACCATGCTGGTTCCACCCTTCCTGGTTATAAGCTTCTCTGTTTGTAATAAATGAGATTATGGGTATATTTTTTCTATTGACATGTTCAACTTCTTCCACCATCCCTGCTCTTAAGGAGTACTGAGCCTCCCTCTTTTTATCATAAAAATGTGTAATAACAACAAAATTTTGTTTGCAGATGGAGGATAGGGGGTCCCATTACGAGCCAGCCTACCATGTTCAGAAGGCTGTAACAAAGTGACATTCCCATTATGGCCACCACACCAGGGTTATGATCCATTGGATAGCCAAATTATCCTTGGAACAGGAGGTCTCATCACGAGCCGACCTGATCACTTTTGCTACATCCCAGTGAATGGCAGTGTGGTTATCTGGTTACCATGCTAGCACACTGATCTCTTTTGTCGAACATCACTGTAACTCTCCATTTATAAATTGAGGATCCTGGCTCATATGGGTTAAAAAGCAACCCTGCCGAGGCTATGGACGCTTGCTGGCAGCAGCGACTCTGCTTATGGTATTGAAGTTATATCTTATCATCAATTATTACTATAATACCCTTTTCTTATTCTTTCTTTTTATCAAAGAAGTTATTTCCTTAATTTATTTTTCCTTGTTTTGAACCTTTATGCATGAGAAATTGTTTTATGATCAATCACATCATTTTCAGCTAGAATACTGTCAGTAAAGCATCTTTTTTGCATATTGCTGTCCTTTTTCTCTTTTTTCATAACTTATCATCAATCCAAAGCGTCATATCTCTTATTCATAACTATCTTTACACCCTCTACTCTCGTTATAACCATAACTCCCGTTGTCCTATCATTGATATGTGTACTCTGCTTCATTTACTGTTGTATCGTTCATTCCCTTGCCTTGTCATCAACACAACACCTTTAATATGATTTATGGTCATGGGATCCCTTTCACAATTGGAGGGGGGAATGTATGCATTATGGGATAGCATGTGATATGATTATTGCACTCTGCCATAACTTGTTGATTTGACAAAAGTTTTTCTGATTGAAATTTTTGCATGCATCTTATCTATTTCTATTCAAAACTAACACTATGGATTCAAGAACATTGTATGCAAAATAGTGATCTGTTTACATGAGAACAACAAGTATGGCGGGGAAACTCTATTTGCAGCATGACCACACTATTGCAACTAACAGAAGAGGCTCGAGCAACTCGGGAACGTGAACAACTGTTTAGACATGATGTGCTTGCCTGGATTCCACCTTTTGCATCACTTTCAGCACCAACTCTGCCTACATCAGCTTCAACAAATTCCAGTCCATTTATGTCATTCCACATTTTTCTTTTGGAGGTAAAATAGCATAATTTTCTGATTTATTACAAATTTAGGAGAATTTCATAAAAATCCATTTTGAGCATTATTTATCATCCTTGAGTCCACATCTGTACCACTTCCCATTTTTCAACGACATATCATCTTTCATTTTGGGGGAGTGTTGCTTTCATTCATTTCTTCCTTATAACCATGTTATTCATATTCTTTATCATCCATTGATATTCTTATTCCTTCTCAACACCTCCCTTATTCCATGTTTTTTTACACCAAGCATAGAATTCAACAGATGGTAGCAACCACCTCCATTTTTTTCTAGCATCGCATGAGGGCATGCTAATTCTTCAGAGAGGGGGAGGAATTGCTATGCATGATGGATGTTTTCTACTTTCTTCCTTATTTAAGGCATACAATTTCATTTTTACACAGTGCAGAAATTGATTTCCATAATACTTTTAAAACTATGAACTCAATTCTTGTGATTTCTGGATAATACAGATGTATCATTAAAATATACATACCCAGATAATTTCAAGATAAATTGGTTCATTCGGAAATCATTCACTCTCACATATAGCCATTTTGTTTATATCTCATGATCCGTGCATCAAAACGATCTGATTTTTGGATCATAGAGGCATTCATATATTACAAATTTACTTGCAACATTTCAACAAAATCTGGTTTGTAGTTTTTGGGAAAATGGTTAATGAAGGTTGTTGTCACTTATATCATATTTTGCTGCAACTTCATATGCACATAACTTGAACGTCAATGTAAAAATTGTTATGCCTTCATCAAGAGTGCTAAAAGTGAATATTCATTAATTAAGGAAGAATTCATTTGTTCTATCCATTTCATGAGCTGGGATGAACAAATTTTTTTATTGCTTGGTTAACAGATGGGTTTTGTCTTTGGGTTGCATGAGGACATGCAACATATTAAGTGTGGGGGTATGTTGGGTCATTAATATACCATTATTATTGTCACTTTTGAACGCTTATTCCACCCATTTCTACCATTCTTCATCACGTAATTTATCATAATTTATCATATAATTCTATTTTACAATGACTTATGCTCTTATGTAAAATTATTATTTATTCTCCTTTATTTCTAATAAATTGTTGATTATGCATGATTTTATCAATGAAAGTTTAATAAATTGGTTATAACATTATTCACCATTTTTAGCCTTCAAGATAATCTCCAGATTGAAGATTTGATCATTAAAAGTGCCAACTCAGAAATGCGCTGGAATAAGAAGCGACAGTTGTGCGGTTGAGATTCTGAGCAAATGAAGATGAATCTGGAAAATCCAGAACATGGGTTTTGTCCAAAACGGACCCAATTAACTTTAGTGTAGAACAGTTTGCCAAAATTCAGCTTCTATTGAGAGAAACGCAGGGTTCTTTGAGCACGATTTTCTCAGATTCGCTGTGTGGCCGTTTTCCAAATCTCAGCTGCAAAGCCAAATTCGCCTTGCTCTTGTTGAAAGATGGATGAAAATATATCTTCTTGTTGATCAATTGGTTGGAAACAATCTAATTTGTAATAGAAATTATGTTGTACTTATCTTTATTGTAACTTCTCTCTGATCTTTCTCTATTTAAATGAAAACAGAGATCAGAGATGGGGATGATTTGGGGATGGAAAAATGATGGAATTGAGGATTTAGAATTAGAGATTTAGAATTAAGAATTCATGATAGGATAGGACGAAGAAAGGATTGTTTCAGGCTGTAAGTCTCAAAGCTGTTGTTGTTGTAATGATTTTACCATTTAATGATTAATACATGATTTGGGAGGAATTGTTCATTCTTTTCATCTGAAGTAGCCCAGTAGCATCCACTGGCGGCTAAGGGCCCAGCCTCTGGTGGATACACTATTTCTGTATTATATCTTTACGATTCATGTGTGGTTTGATTTCTTTCATTTAATCTGTTTAGTAATCTGACACCCTTTACTGTTTTACATATCAGCGCTGTTATATATACTTAATTGGATATTATCGTTATTTGCAACAGGAATGCTATGTTATCATTTTAACTTTGTATCGCATTATTGTTCCTTTTGATAGTTGATATAACATTGTTGTTCCTTACAAATTGTCATTCGATTACAGATTAACCGCGCTGTATGTTCCTACATCAGTACAACTGTATGATGTATTCTTAAATTGTGACTGTTGTTTATTCGGGATTGTTGTTCCGTTACAATTGTTGTTACTTTATAGCTGTGATTCATGCATATTGTATCAAAGCTCAGATTACTATTCGTTTTAATGATAAGTGTGTTGTGTGCTTGATTTGGGTTGTTGTACATTCAGGTTTAATCTGCGATTCCATTTCCGTGTGCTGTCTGGTTTATTCTTAGAGTAAAGATTGCTATTAATTTGGCTTTGCTGTTGATTTCCATTAATTAGAGTTTGCTGTTCAGATTCCTTTAATTACAGTTTGCTGTCCATTTACTTTGTTGTTCATTTTTGTTGATTAATTGCAATAGTTTGCTTTTAAAGAGTTTTTTTAGTTTACTTTCAATGGCAGCTTTAGTTCAATTCCTATTTCCTTTTAATTGCTTTAAACCAGGACTATCAACTGTAGAGAACATTGGTTATTGCTTCCTCGTTCCCAGATTGATTGTCTTGTTCTAGTTTGATTTCAATTGCATCAATCTCTAGAGGAATGAGTTATTGCTACTGTATCCTCAATTGATGTTTGCTGAGTGAATAGTTGGATTTCAGAGCCTTTGAGTTTATGTTATTTTTAGATTTCTTTTTCAAGCATTCATTTACTTTTGGATTTTAAGCACTATACTACAAAACATTACTCTTGAGTAAATAGCCGCCTCAGACTGAGTACACTCTTGAAATAAAAATTTGTCACTGGGTTGATAATTAATGTGAAGGTAATTAGGAGTTAAAAAGACACCTTTTTATTGCTCGACAAGGAGGAAGATGAGGATGAAGTTTATTCTGCACCACTTTTCACATTAGAAATCGCTATGGGGGGAAAACCGCAAGATGAGGATGATATGATTGAAAATTTGATTCAGAATCCACCTCCGAGTGTATCACCATTAGAAGACATAGTAAGAGAAACCCAAAACAACCCCTCAACTGATCTCTGTGTGGCCGACCCTACTTCTCTCTGTGTAAAAATTATAGAGTTAAGCCTAGAAAGAACATTGAAAATCAACCCATCCCTATCTACTTCCCAGGAGAAGGAGCTATGCAGCATACTGAGAAAACATCTATATGCCTTCGCCTAGAGTTATAAGGAGATGAAGGGAGTGCACCCTTCAGTATGTACTCATCATATGTACATCAAGGAAGGTTGCAAGCTAGTCAAGCAGCCTCAAAGGAGGACGAAACCAACACTTAAAGATATTGTTAACGAAGGACTGCAGAAATTGCTCGATGCAAGATTCATCTATCCCATCTGTGACAGTGAATGGGTCTCTCCTTTGGTGCTAGTGCCAAATAAAAATGGTAAGTGGAGAATTTGTGTCGATTATCAGGAATTTAACAAATCCACTAAAAAGGACCATTTTCCTTTACTTTTCATAGATCAAGTGTCAGATGGTCTGGTAGGGAAAATTTTTTTCTCCTTCCTAGATGGGTTTAGCGGGTACAATCAGATTCAAATCAACCCAAAATACTAAGATAAGACCACTTTCACTTGTCCTTGGGGTACCTTTGCATACTGAGTCCTTCCTTTTGGCTTGTGCAATGCTCCAACCACTTTCCAAAGAGTGGTATTGAGTATATTTTTGAATTGGTTCATGATGTAGTAGAAATATACATGGATGATTTTACTCCTTATGGCTCTAACTTTCAAGAAGCTTTATATAACCTAGGAAAAGTTCTAGATAAGTGTATTGAGATGAACCTGTGCCTCAGTCTGGAAAAATGTGAATTTTTGATGACTAAAGGGACCATGCTAGGTCATGCAATATCTCAACAAGGACTACAGGTGGACCCCAACAAAATTGCCATCATCCAAAGGGTCCCACCTCCTCAAAAGGCGATAGATGTCAGAAGTTTCCTAGGTTTAGCTGGATATTACAGGAGATTCATTAAAGACTTTAGCAAGGTAGTTTCTCCTTTGTTCAGCCTCCTAGGCAAAGATGTTGAGTTCATATGGTCGGAAAACTGTCAAGAGGCCCTAGATACCTTAAAGAGCAAGCTAGTGACTACACCAATTCTCAGAGGCCCAAACTCGGCCCTACCCTTTCACATTCACACAAATGCCTCGAACAAAGCAATAGGAGCAGCCTTAAGACAAGTTGATGAAAAGTTACCTTATGCCATATACTTTATAAGAAAAAACTTGTCAAAGGCAGAGCTAAACTATATGGTGATCGAGAAGGAACTCTTAGCTGTTGTGCATTCCTTAAACAAATTCAGACATTATATCACAGGCTATCAAACTTTTGTGCACACTGATCATGCTGCAATTAGATATTTAATGAACAAACTAGATGTAAATGTTCGCATTATTAGTGGTTGCTTTTACTGCAGCAGTTTGATCTGACCATTATTGATAAACCTAGTAAAGAGAATGTTGTTGCTAACTTTTTGTCTAGAGTAAATTTTCCTGCAAGTGAAGAAGGAATGGTAAATGCCATATGAACATGTTAAAGACACATGGACAGCTCAAACATATGAAAGATAAATCATTCAGTACATGTTTTTATTAAGATAAGATACACATTTATAGTACAATAGGTGACTCTTGGGATTCAGATCCCAAGGTCTCTTGGACTGCTTTGTCCATTCAACTTCCACGCTAACCCTTTAGGATTAGGTGTCCAACATTCCCCCCCTTAATCCGAAGGGTTATGTATGAGTCCAAGAAGAGAGCTGTAATACAAAATGTGCAAAAAATACATGGCAGCACTAGGCTGAATGTGCTCTATGAAATGTTGGTAAAAAAGGGCGGTGGTTTAAGGATGACCACCAACACTGGACCGCTTAGTGCAGTTCCCGGAACTCTTCCAAAACTGGCAAGAAACTGAAGCTTTCTGCTAGAGGAAGTGTTCTCAATCTGTGATGGTTTAAGGATGACCAACAACTCTGGAATGCTTAATGCAATTCCTGGAACTCTTCCAAAACTGGCAAGAAGCTGATGTCTTCTGCTAGAGGAAGTGTTCTCAATCTGTTCACGGGCATCTTTGTCTCTGGCTGCAACTCTGAAACTGGTGTGGCAGGTTGTGGCTCAGGCTCACTTGATGTGACTTTGAAGCTTGTAGATGACCATCATTTCCCCCCCTGTCATGTACAAGGTGAGAAGATGGAGAAAACTCAACTGCAAGACTGTTCAATACTCTAGAACAAGTTCTAACATGTGTTTGGAATATCTTCTTGGCTGTTGATGCCCATTGCCAAGAAGCGATCCATCCAAGATGAATCTTCGTTCTTGCAGGACGTTTGTTTTTGAAGCATCTGTGTGAAGAATGGCTGGTTTTATGACAGTGCTCACATGGATGAAGATCAAAACAGTGATCTTTCAGATGGCCAACTCGATCACAGTGTTGGCATTTCACGATCTGTTGTTTTTGTTGTTGCTGTGGAAGAGGGGTAGAATCTGGAACAGCTGAAGGTGAGCTGCCATGAGAAGCAGGTGAACTGTCATGAGGAGCAGGTGAACTGTCATAAATGAATCCAGCACTCTGAAACTGAATGGGCTTGGCATAGTCTGGAATATGAAAGGACAAGTCCTTGTCATATCCAAGACCGGTTCTGTGCTTGTTGTGGACAAGCTGTTCCCAAGGTCTGATGATGGGCTTGGGAAGTGCAGACTGAGTTTCTGCATCTGCATATACAGCTGCTGCTCTATTGGGCACTGGATATGAATGAACTGTACCATTATTAACATGTTGCTGATCGGTGGTTGTCTCAATGTTCTGAACAGAAACAGGTTCAGAATGATGACTCCACTGTTGTAATTCTTCCTGTTGTAGCTTTGTTTCAAGCTGCAAAAACTCAATATTCTCTTGTACATTATACAAACAGGTTCTAATATCAACCAGAGAAGCTTTGCTTATTCTCACTGTATCATGATCTGAGGAATGTATGAGAGTTTTTAGGAACTCCAATATTTCACCAATTTTAGTCATTTCTTGATATCTTTACTAAACAGAAAAAATATATCTAGATGCAAAAAGTTCAGCAAATCTCTCTCTGAAAATTAGTCTAAGCAGAACAAAAGCTTCTTCCTTCCCTTCAAATTTACAAAATCAATAGGTTTTCTCTGTCAACAGCAAAACTCTTCGCATGGTAGCCAAAGTTTAACCCATCCGTTCTCAGTTCAAAAATGCAGAACAAGCCTTAAATAAATCTTCGTTTAAGCGTTTTCTGCACAAATCTGATCTCAGATTATTTTTTTTATTTTTTTTATTTTTTTAAATTAAAACCTCAAATCTTTTGTTTTTACGGACAAGAACTCCAAAACATCAGTAATATAGGAATATTATGACGATTATTCTCTATAATTCTTTACCGGAATCCGAATATTGAGGTAAGACTTGCAATAGGAATTCCCGATTGCCTTCCTTCAGCTTCTCCTTCTTCCACCTCCGCCGCTGCTTCTCCAAAAAAGTCAACAAAATAAAAGCATAGAAAGCGCCAGGGAAATGATGTGTGATCAACTCTACTAGACACACCGCTGAATTACCAGCAACAGTTACAAGGTTGGCTGCTTTTCCTCCAAAGCTCTTCTCCAACTCCGTCCCTACCTCATGCAACAATCGAACACGCTCATCCTCCAAAGGAAGAGGACGTGACCAGTTAAGCAATTTCCTTAATTCAGAACCTGAGTAACTTTTCAGACGATCTGCGTCAAACACTTAGTTATCATTCTCTAGAGCTGCTTTTAGACCAGCAGCCGGATGATCATAATGTATTTCTTCTTGATGATCATATTTTCGGTGCATGTGCCTACGGAGACGGGTCTTCCAGTGTGAACACGAACCGTTGGCTTCAGGGCGTTCCTTATTCGCCTAGAACCCGGACGTCATGCCCGCCTGTAAAACGATTAATGATTTTAGTCACCTTGCAGACCAAAGCGCTTTGCGAAGAAGAAGATGAAAGACTGCAACAAAATTGATCTTGCTCGTGACACAGTTCTGCACCGTCCCTTAGGAGTTCGAATTTTCTTCAAAAAACCAGAGACACCTCACATTTTCGCTCTGACATCTTGGGTCTTCCTCTCGTGCTTCCACAATACCTTTATCGCTCTGGTTACAGGATTGCACCCTCCTTCAGAATTCTGGTTTTGTAGATTTAGGATACTCTTCTGGATGGGAGTCCTGCCCCTCGCCTCAAGATCTGTGACTTTGGCTATTCCAAGTCTGCTTATTCTCAGCCCAAATCCACCGTGGGAACGCCTGCGTACATAGCCCCTGAGCCAACATCGTCAGTGTTTGTTAGAATGCTCTCTGCCTCATGTTTCAGCTCTTGCACAGTGACATAGATTGACTAATCGTCAATGCAGCAGTTGGAGTAGAGGAAATTCCCTGGCTTCATCAAATGCAGGTTTTCTTTTTTTGCAAAAGAATCTGTCAACTCAATATTTGATCCTAGCTTATATCATCGGTGTTCTCAACAAAGAGGACATAGACTGGTTGTCAGGGCAGAATCAGACTACTATAGTATTGTTGGAGTGTCGCGGAATGCCAGTAAATCAGAAATAAAAAGTGCTTATCGAAAACTTGCAAGACAATTTCATCCAGATGTAAACAAAGAAGCTGGCGCAGAGAAGAAATTCAAGGAAATCAACAAGAATGCCAAAAATCTCAACGTGTATGCCAAAACTTCCGCATCAATCCTTTCACGCCCATTCTGCTCACACTGCATTTCTTTGTTTTCCCATTCTTATGTTTATGTTATGATGGGAAGAAAGTCATTTCGGGCCAACACGCTTCCGCTGTCAGGCCAAGACTCCAGAACCCATTATAATCAAATCTGCAAGTATTTTTCCAGCCATGATCGGTGAGACCACAGACGTTTCAGGCTGTGCAACGCCTTCAAAAGCTGAAAGAGGCCTTCTCCCTCGAACGGTTTTCAATCCCACGAAAAACTCTTAATGATAGAAAACCCCAAAAATTCGACGGATTGTAATAATAAAAACCCAAATCGATTTGTAAGTGTTCTATTGGGCAACTAGGTCGGCCTCGGAATCACCCTACTATGCTCCTACAAAATGCAGCTCCGGGAAACCCGAATCAATTTGTAAGTGCTGTATCGCACGACGTTGGTGGTTTACACAGCTTGAAGGCTACCTTGACTTGGACCCATACGATACACTAGCTTTACCAGTTAGAGGAGATGGACGCTGCCACATATCAACTATACAGAGAACTGGGTTAATGTGCCTGGCACAACAGAAAACAATACTCTCAAAATAATCTCGAAGCAGACGGAAACCAGTCAGTCGTTCAAAGGAAATGGCAGACGGAAACCAGTGAGTCAAACTGGGTAAAAAACGGAAGCAGAGAGGAGCATGCGGGTATTAAGATATCTACGCCGCTGGGTAGAGGCGTTTCATGAACCAAAAACGATGCCAGAGGCCATGTCAGAGGCAGAGCAGCGCAGGACAGAGAACATTATGGAATATGGACAGACGCGTTGGCAGTGTTCAGGGCAGAGGAGCGCAGTGTCAGGGTAGAGAATGAAACACATGACAGAGGCAACGGTCAGTTATGAGCAGCTCAGACACAGAATTATGGGCAGAGGTGCAGGACTGACGTGCACATAACAGGCCACAGAAAAACAAGGGGCTCTGATACCATGTTAAAGACACATGGACAGCTCAAACATATGAAAGATAAATCATTCAGTACATGTTTTTATTAAGATAAGATACACATTTATAGTACAATAGGTGACTCTTGGGATTCAGATCCCAAGGTCTCTTGGACTGCTTTGTCCATTCAACTTCCACGCTAACCCTTTAGGATTAGGTGTCCAACAGAACACGTATTTTCTATATCAGTACTCTCCCCATGGTTTGCTAATATAGAAAACTACTTGGTTTGGGTAAACATATTCTACAAGTTTGGGTATCCAAGAGAGTTGGTCATAGACCAAGGGAGTCAGTTTACTTCCAACTTGATTGAAGACCTGCTCACACATCATAAGATCAAGAACAAGACTTCCACCCCTTACCATCCACAAGCCAATGGGAAAATGGAGGTCACTAACAGAGCATTGGAAGGGATTCTAACCAAGGTAGTGAACAACAATAGAAAAGATGGGGCAAACAGATTAGTTGAGGCCACTTGGGCCTACAACACAACATGGAAGACCACCATCGGGTTCACACCCTATGAAATGGTCTATGGGAAGAAGGATTTGTTGTCAATAGAGTTTGAATTCAATACCCTAAGAATGGTAGCTCAGCTGGACCTAGACCTCAGCCATGCATAGAAGGAGAGATTACTTCAGCTCAATGGATTGGATGAATGCAGATTTCAAGCCCTTCTCCATATAGAGGTAGTTCAGCTTCAGAGAAAGATATGGCATGACAGAAATATTAGGGAGAAGAAATTCCAAGAGGGAGATTGGGCACTACTCTATGATTCAAGATACAAGGATTTCACAGGAAAGATGAGGACAAGATGGTTGGGACCCTACACTGTGGATAAATGCAATGATAATGGTTTAGTTCTGATCAGAACCATTGATGATGAAGCCATCCCCATGCTTGTCAATGGACATCGGTTGAAAGTCTACAAGAAACCCCTCTCCAAGTGAGAGTTTATTAAATATTTGAATAAAATAGTGATGGTAGTGGAGGATGTATTAGCTTCCACTTCACCCACTCACTGAAGAAAAAAGAGAAAGAAATAAGGACTCAAGTGAAAACTTCCATGAGGTGCTTGAGTCCCATCATTGGGTTGAAAACCTATTTTGAGGCGGCCCAGTGATGTCAAAAAAAAAGGAAAAAATGGAAAGAATAAGATCCTTGGGTGAAAACCTCCCTTGGAGGCGGCTAGGGTAGGAAATTAAGGTGAAAACCTCTCTTAGGTGCCCTAGTTGTTTTCAAAGAGAGAGAGAGAGAGAGAGAGAAAAATACATTTTTATTGCATTGCAGGTTTGCAGGAGGACTATAGAGAGCATAAGAAGGTGCCAAGGGGACCCTGACATCCATACCAGCATCCATATCATCTTCTCCACACCTTCCTCCATCATTTTTGGCATCTCTTTCACCCCACTATACCTCTTTTTCCAAAACTGTGTTTTCTACATGAGGCTCTGTGTTTTCTACAGGAGGCTCCTATAAGAATTACAAAGAGCCAAAAGTGTCTATAGGAGGCAGTTTGAGGGACAAGGAAAGCTTCATGAGGAACCTATAATCCCTCTTACCATCTCCAAACCTCCTTGCCATCATTTCCAAGCCTGCATCACACTCCAAGCATCATTTTTTTTCCCTGTCCAAGAAAAAACATAGAAAAATAGTTTGTTTTGAAAAAAATAAAAATAAAAAAATAAATAAAAGGAGGAAAGGCACCATAAACTTCACCTGAAGCTTACCTACTATCCCTCCATCTTTATCTACACCTCTGGCATCATTCTCAAGCTCCAAACACAAGAAAAAGATGAACTTTCAAGGGGAGAAGCAACTACAAGAGCTCCTGTAGGAATTCCTGTAGCAGGTGATTCTATAGAAGTCCAACACCAGCAGCAAGAGAGTGCACATATGTAGGTTGGAAAGGCACATGCAGCTCAGCTCCAGCAAAGGAAGAACCTGCAAAACCACACAACAACACCTTAGCAAGCAAAGACAACATGCATGAAGGAAAATGAAGGCATGCAGCAGCACCTCACAGTCGATGGCAACAAATACACTCGGATCACAGGTAAGTAACTAAGTCACTCCTCTATTTGCATATGTGTAATTAGAAATCATACAAAGGCAATGAGATGGTTGAAATCGAAAGAGGAAAAGGTGGCCAGTTAACTTGACCACCTTCATTTAGTTGACTCCACTTAACCGAGATGTCACCCACACGTGCGCATAGTCAACTCAAGCAAAAGATGCCAAGGACAGGTAGTGGGAGGAAGAGTTAACTCCGATGCAATAATGAGGGATGATTATGAGGAGGGGCCATGATGACCAAGTAGGTGGGGACCAACAGTCCAAATATGGGCAACGTACACCTTGCCAGCTCAGCACTCATAATCGAAAATATCCATAAAGGGTAATGAGCACTCTTCCCTGTGCATTCTCACCACCTTTTCTTCATTTCCTCCTCGTAACTCAGCCACACAGCAGTCCTCTTGTGCCCCCACATCCTCGTAACCACCATCCTTCATCGATTTCCTCCATATTCTTGCTCTCAACATTTTCTACAGGAGCACCTACAAGAAATCTACAGGAGGGACAATGGGCTTCTACATGAGGGGCAGTGAGTCATTTTGAAGGGATAAAAAACGATTTTTGGCATGAATTTCAGTTTGAAGTGGTAGGGCTCATGAATTCCCTCTGTTGAATATTGAAATGAGAGAGAATTAGTCTTAGGTGGAGGATGAAATAAGTCTTTAGGAGGGTAGAAATACATAAAAAGAATTTCTGTTTTTTTTTAAACACTGTCTCCTCTATTTTTCTATTTGACTAGAAATTCGTTGTCTCCACCTCCATATTTGGTTTTCTAAAGAAGTACAGGTAGTATGACAGGGGGGTTTATGATAAAAGAGCCCACTAACTCCACTAGGCTCCATGCACATCCTCAAGTGGTGGACATATTCACAAGGGCAAACTGGATGAATTTCTTTGAGAAGTTTAGAGGGTTTGATGATGAAATTGCCCAAGAATTTGCTCTCTCTCTGGTCCCTCACACAAGAACTCATGCTAATGTAACCATTAGTGGCCTCTCCATTGAAATAACCCTTGAATTCATCAGTAGGGTCACTACCCTTCCTCTTGGGCTGCCTTAGAGTAAAGATGAGAAACCAATTGGCTAGGCTGTTGTTGAAGCCCCGAAAATCGGGTCTACAACAAGGGGGATACCCACCCGGTCCGGACCTTGGTTAGTAGCTCCTTTTCAATTTGGTATAGTGGGTCTGACTGGGGATATGGGACCAGTTTCCCAATATGTGTGTGTGTGTGTGTTGAGAATGGATATTTCTTTCCTAATGATTCTTAAGTAAAATGCTTTTTATTCTAAATCTAATCTAACAACATGCAATTGTAATCTAATAAACAAAAATATCTAATTCTAAACTAACCTGAGTTGTAATCTTTTAGTTATGCAATCTAAAATTATTTCAAATGACAGTTGGTAATAAAGATCATTCAACTGCTATGAGAAAAGAATTCAATAAAGATAAACCATTTCATATAAAAAGTTAGATGAAACAATTGTGAAAAACATATCACATAATAAGCTACTCATATATTAAGCATAAATAAATAGCTATCGCCGTACAAAAGTGCCAAATGATAACTCAAGAATTTAAGCATCCATATATAAATAACTGGACATGAATATCACCATAATGCATAAGCAGAAACAGTTAAGAGATAAAAGTACCATTTATAACTAGTTCTACTCATGAGCTCCAATAATAATGATCTATTTCTTCTTAATCCAACGTCCACTAAGAGTACAGAAGTGCAACATCAGTAGTAGATATTAAACGCAGATATCAATAAATCATGTTCCATTCATTCATCAAAACCTCCTCGGAGGGTACAAAAGTGCATGTTCTGAGGACAAGTTTTTGATAAATTTCTGGACCCTTCTCTAAATGCATGAAAAGGGTTTAAATACTACTAACTAATTCTAAAAATAATTTATTACAAAAATGTAGGATGCGGTTTAAATCACCGTCCTCATTTCAGGCAAAAATAAAGAAAAATTAAAACTAAAACTGAATCTAAAACTAAAACTACTAACTAACTATTTATGTATCTTTTCCTTGAAGTCGCAAGTGTTCAACATTTGCTTGAGGAGAGTTGGCTGGCCGACTTCCCATTTTAGCTGTCCTGCAAAAACAGAATTGGTAAGAGCTAGTGCCATCTTCTCGGTAGAATTGATGACACATTTGAGAGTCATGCACTGGCTGTGTGGTTTTACCAAGTATGCCCAGTAAGAATCCAAATTCAACTTGGTTAACCTTTGGATTGATTCTGCCTTTTCTTGAGCCTTCTGTCTCCAGCTTGTTTACTTTTCATCTTTAACACTTTTTCCCACAAATTTCCATGCTTACAGGCGACTGAGCAATTTGAGGCTTCCCATCTCGAGGGGTTTTAATCGCACATCAGAAACTGCCTTCGTTTCTTGATCCAGGCTTCCCTGGTGCGATTTTCACCTCTTGCATACTTTTTTTTAGAGGATATAAAGCTTAAATTTTGTGGAAAGAACGACTTAAACATTATTGGTTCTGATCTTTAACTCTCTATACGTGATATTAGCATTATCTAGTACTCATTTAACCATGTCTGTATACGGGAGAATTTTGGGCCTCGCCGCTATCCTGTGCAAGAATGAACATTCTAGATCTGTAATAAATGCCTCAGAAGACCCGTGTGAGCCTGCAGTAGCCGTAACCTCCATTACCTTGGGATCTTCTTCCTCAAGTAAATTATACATGCCTTCCCAAGTAGTAATATCGGCGTCTTTGTTACAGGTGGTGCCTATGTACAAGGGAGTCATCTCTTTATCTTCAGAACTGGGAGTTTTACCCTTCTTTCCCATAATATCTTGAACTCTGCTCTGTATACTTCTCAGCTTTCGCTCTTGCAGTTTACAAATGAGGTGAGAACAATGATAAGAAAATGTGACGGGAAAGATTTAAATGCGGAAAACATATAAAATATATTACCTTACGTGAACTGGTTCCTTGATAAGATCAAAACCATATTTCATTAATGATTGCCAACTAACTCATTGATTAACATTAACGCGCATAATCGTGCCTCGGTTTATGGAAAAATATTTCTCGAACAATGGGCCGTGCAGATCTGCGATAAGGTGATTTTGCAATTTGCTTCGCAATATCGTAGATCACAATATCGCAGATCGCAATATCGCAATATCGCAATATTGCAATATCGCCACATCGCCATATCACAAATCGCAGTTCCTTTACATGTGGCAAGCATCTGTCAATATGTTTTTTGCTAAATGCGATTCACGAGATGCGCCATCACATATTGGCATTTTAAGGCACTTCAGCATAGGTGATGTTTAAGGCATGCGATGCTATGAGGGTTTTTTGATGCGTGATTTCACATCGCAATTTCGCATTTTTAGAGTTCTGCTTGTGGGAAGGTATCCATTACCCTTTTTGTGATGCGACGTCTTTTAAGGAGTGATTTTATTCTAACTTATCATAAAACTTAAGTCTTTTTAGATTTTTGAGGGTATTCTCCTAAGTTTATGATAGTAAGTTTTATTGAAAAAGGAAATACAAGCATTAATCATTTTTTTAAATTTTTGAATAAGGGTCCCACTTATTTAGTATTAGTAATAACAGTAAATAAGAAGGGGGGTTGTTGTTGGCCACAACAATTGGCGATTCACTTGGAAGAACTAGTTATCTCTGCTTTTCTTTTGAATTTTCTAAACTTCCAAAACATAAAATTTTCTAGAAAATCAAACTTTATTATAGAAAGATAAAATATATTATGCTTTTTAGCCATCAATGATAGTTTGTTTCTTCTATGTGAACTTTGTTTATTTACTTCCTAGAGCTGGTTATTGTATCTACATCAGTCACTACTTGGTTTATAAATATAAAAACAAGGCCCTCTCTGTAAATTAGTTTTAAATATGCTCATTTGTCGTAGGTAGAGCCACTGCTGCCAGTAGGCGTTTATAGCCTCGACGGGGTTACCTGTTAGCTAGCAATGATCCTGTATCCCACTTGGAGAAACATACAATTTTCAAAGAGGAATCCATATCTACACTTATTGCTTTCATTTTCTTTTAATCCTTAAAGAACAATGCCTTGGTTTGATAGCCAAATTATGACAGTGCCACTCGATTTATAGCTTTGTTGAATAAGTTGGCTCGTGATGCGACCCCTTGTCTTTTGATTGCAACAATCTTGAGTCATTGCCTTGTTGTGGTGTGTAGTCTTGGAAAAGTCAACAAACTATAATATCTATGATCATGATAAGTCGGCTCGTGATGAGACCTCTTATTCTTTAAGTTTAAATTGTATCATTGGATTATTCCCTGAAGCTTGTGATTCCTTAGGTGGGGAGGAAGTCATTGTTTCCTTAAGAATAGCTCTGGACGACAATGGTAGAGTTTTTTGGAAAGAGCTTTTCTACAGAGAATCTTTGTTTTGTTATTAATACCTTTCATTTGACTGATATAAAACAAATTCCCACTAAAGGTTGCTTTTTATCAAAATTTACAAGGTTAGAACTAGTATCATATTCAGGCTTATAGCTTTTTGATGGTATCTTTCAATAATAATGACCAACTTTCTAAATTATTTCTATTTATACAAGCAAAAAAACAAAATTTAAAATAAATACTTGTCCTTTTCGTGAATTCCAAATGTAACCATTTACCACTGGTTTTATTATGAAAGTAAAGAAAAACTAATCTACAAAAATAGAAGAATGATCTCCTATGGAAAGTGTTTTTTGAGGATCTGCCCGTTAATAGGTAAACATTCTCTTTTTCTTGTTAAATCCTGTAACATAAAGGTAGATGGGCCTATGATTTCTGCGATTTGGAAAGGGCCAAGCCACATTCGTTGAAACTTCATATGTTTTCCCTTTTCCTCATGAGCCTTGTCCCATTTTAAAACTAGATCCCCTATCTAAAAGTCTTTTCTGGACATCATGTTTGAGTCAAAAGAAGCTTTTACTAATGCTTGGTGATGAGTGTGAGTTGTTTTAGCCTGCTTTCTTTGCTCTTCTAGCTTAAGGATTTGTAGCTACCTTAGTTGTAAGGAGGAAGCTGGTGTTTCATCAATATATTGAACTAAGGCCAAAGAGGGAATTGTTAGATGAGTTGGAAGAACCACTTCTTTCCCATAAACTAAATTAAAGGGAGAAGTGCGAATAGAGGCTTTTTGTGTTATTCAGTCTGCGCATAAAGCATATATTAAAGACTTGTGCCAATTCTTATGATTCTGGTTAACGGTTCGCTTAATGATCCTGATCAATTTTTATTTGTAGATTCAGCTAACCCATTCCCCTGTGGGTAATAATTGGAAGAGTATTTAAGCTTATAACCTCTTTTGAGTGCAAATTCAGACATAGGATTGCCAGAAAAATACGATGCATTATCAAACATTAAAGCAGAGGGTAAACCAAACCTGGTGATTATGAACTGATCTATAAAATCAATGATGTGTTCAACATTAGCTGTCTTGAGAGGAATTGCTTCTACCCATTTAGTAAAATAATCTGTAGCTGTAAGGATATACCTATGCTGTTTAGAAGAGTGAGGCACGATCTCACCTATTATATCCAATCCCCATTGATCAAAAGGTTGTTCAATGTTGACTGGCTGCAAAGGTAATGATGGCTTCTTTTGTCTCCCAGCAGCAGTTTGACAAACTTTACATTTCCTTACGTAGCTATGCGCGTCTTTGAATAATGTGTGCCAGTAATAGCCTGCGTTGAGGATTTTATGTGCAGTAGCATCTCCAGCATAATGTCCACCTGCTGGTCCATCGTGGAGATCCTACAACACCTTTTCAGCTTCAGATTTCTCAAGACATCTAAGTAGAACAGAATCATAATTCATCCTAAAAAGTACATTGTTCACGAGATGATATTGCTTAGCCTTCAACCTTAAAGCTCTTTTCTTTGTATAATCGAGGTTTGAAGGGGTGTATCTGTTCTTTAGATAAAATATGATATCAACGTATAATGAATCAACATCGTTTAGGCTTACCTCATACATTTGTATCTCTATATATGGTATTTCGGAAATAAACAATGCTCCAACCAGCATTTTGCAAAAGCCTTGACCTTTAACAATATTTGCTGGTTTAATCTCAACGTCATATTCTTGTAATGTGGTAACCCAATTGGCTCTTTTCTCACCCACATCTTTCTATACTAAAAGATTTCTTACTGCTGGAAACGGTACTATGATCTTTGTATGGGTTTTAAGCAAAAAGGGTCTGAAATATTTTATCACTTTGAAAACAGCAAATGCTTGTTTCTCCATGTCTGAATAATTTAACTTAGCTCCTTGTAGATTTGAACTGAAAAAGAAATTGGGCTTCTACTTTGTCTTGATTTGCTTGAGTGAGTATCGTAGCATATGATCTATCAGATGCAAATGTATATAAAATAAAAGGATCAGAAGAATTGGGAGTTGCTAAAGATGGAGCGTTAACAATCGCTTGTTTGATTAAATTGAATGCTTCATATTCGTCTTGGCCCCATTTGAAGATTGAGTTCTTTTTAATCATTGCCTGTAAAGGAGATACGATTCTTGAAAAATATGGAACAAATCTCTTTATAAAGTTATTCTGGCCATGGAAAGATTGCATAGCTTTCTTGTTGTGAGGCAAAGGTATTTTGGAAATCTCCTTGATTCTGTCAGAATCAATATGGATTCCAGATTTTGACACTATGAATCCAAGAAGTTTTCCTTCACTTAACACAAAAAGGGCTTTTTTGGGTTAAGTGAAATTCCATACCTTTGACACCGTTGGAATATCTGTTTTAAATCTCTGAGATGATTGTCTCGCTTCATGGAATATACAGTTATATCATCCAGGTAGATTACTACCTATTTGTTTACTAGCCCCTTAAATGCGATGTCCATGGCTCTTTGGAATGTAGCACCAGCATTGGTCAGACCAAAAGGCATATTTTGATAGGAATAAGTACCCCATTTAGTTCTGAATGTGGTCTTTAATTGATCATCAGGATGAACCAAAACTTGGTTATAGCTAGAGAAACCATCCAAGAAGGACATTAATCCTGATCCTATAATTGCCTGCAATATTTGCTCTGTAGGAGGCAAAGGAAAATTATATTTTTGGCCGGCTTTCTTCAGATTTCGAAAGTTAATACAAATTCTAATGTCTCCGTTCTTTTCTCTAACAGGAACCATATTGGAAACCCATTGAGAATGTTGTACGGGAAAAATGATTTTGGCTTTCAATAACTTATTAAGCTCAGATTTGATCTGGTTTTCTGGATTAGGATGGATCTTTCTTAGTTTCTGCTGGACAGGTTTTTCATCGTTTATCATTGGGATAGTATGTTGGATGATAGAAGTGTCATAAGTCTTAAGTTCATCGTAGTTCCAAGCAAAGACACTTTCATATTGTTTCAAGAGACAAACATACGCTAGTTTTTCTTCAGGAGCTAGGCTAAGGCCTAGGTTGATATTCCGTGGCTTGGTATCAGTTCCTAGATGTACTAATTCATAGTTCAGAGTTGAAATTTGAAGCTTTGAATTGGTAGATCTTTTGAATTGATCTTTCAAATCATATAGATCTTCTAATTTGACTACTGATTTTGGCATAGTATTATTAGTGCTATCTTGTTGCAATTGTCTATCATGTTGGTTCTCATCAATTATCTAATTAGTATAAGATCCCTCAGAGGTGAGGAAGCCTACAATATCAGGATAATCATTGAAAATTCTCCAATTTGTAATGTTATCAGGAATCGAGGGTCTAAAGATTAATTCGATTGAAAATCTATCGAGACTAAAGTCTTCTGAGGGAATGAGCTTGGAAGTTATGTTTGCCAAGAGGTTGGCACTAGCATTCTGGATTCTAGGAATTGATGAAATATTAAATGTTATAAAATGTTCAGTTAGATCTTGTACTAAAGATTGATAATGCTTTAAATGACCTGATAGACAATGTATAGTATTATGTACCTGTCTGATAACAATTTCAGAATCTCTGAAGACTTGTAAATATTTTATGTCTAATCTGATTTCTTTGTATAATCCTTGGACTAAAGCCTTGTATTCTGCAGTATTATTGGTGCAATCGAATTCGAGTCTACAAGTTAGCATAGTTTTGTTTCCTTCTAGGCTAATTAATACGCATCCTGCTCCTGCTCCCTCATTAGACTTAGAACCATCAAAAAATAACTTCCAAAATAAAGATTTATTTACAGGATTATCTATAAAATTAATACATTTAGAACTATCTGTTTGAGAAAAATTTTCTACTTGAGATAAAACAAAATGTTCTAAGTAAGGTGAAGTGTGAGCATTAAAATTTCCTAGGAAAGAATCAACAAAATAGTTGCCAATTATATTATTGTTGTATGCTACTAGTTCATTTTCTCCTTCCAATTTTGTTACTATGTATTTCTAATGTCTTTCTCGCTCAACCTTTATCTAATTTGGTTTACCATTGTAAGGGAGCCACATGTGTCACCAATCGGTTGCAAAGTATCCATGAAGTTTTTCTGACCAATCCCTGCTAAGAATTAAGCCATAGAATTCTGGAATGTCTGCAACTAAAATATTGATAACTTGACATACCTTTGGATTAGATGACAACCTTATGGTAACCTAATTTAATTCGTCGATCACTTCAACTTGCGATCAATCCAATTGCACTATGCGCACAATAGATTTTTGAGGTTGAACATTCAACTTTGCACAAATCGATTTAGGTAAGATATTGGATGAAGCTCTTGAATCCACTAAACAATTATGCAAATTTTTATTGAAAATTTCATAAGTAAGAAGAAATGGCAAAGTATGAGATCTTGACCTTCCTCCAATTAGAGCAATGTCATTTGGATCAACTTTGTTAATCACAGTATTTGGAGGTCTTCCCATCTCATGGGAAGCTTGCGAGATTATAGCGGCAGGCAGAGGTGCAACCGGTACTGCATGCAATTCTTTCAAGAGGAGCTTTTGCCGATGTTTTAACTTGCTCAATTCATAAAAAGTGATGTTAGCCCTAGTATTCTTCATGTCTTCTATGATGTTATACTCCATTTCATCCAAAACAATCAATGTTTTAGATGGAGTTGGTGAATCTGTTTGAACTGGGTTTGTTTGAGTCGCTTTGTATGTCGTTTTCTTGGTTGCGACTTTATCCTTAGGCATTGAGCTTGCATTCTTTGGCTTAGGAGTATATTGAGGAGGATCAAGTTGATTTCTACTTCGAGTACTTATTGGAAATGCCTCTTGATCCTCTTCATCGGGGAGGATGAAATCCCACATACCTTGTACCTCTACAACTTCTTCTTCGTCGGTAGGTACTTTGGTAGCAATTTCCTCTTCTTCTTCTTCTGATTTAGAACTTGTAATAGCTTAGGAGGCTTTGAATTAGTTGAAGTATTTCTCCTATAAGGCTTGTAAGGCTTTTTAGAAGAAGTCTCTGCTACTTGTTTCTTTATGTCAACCATTTCGTTAGACATGGTTTTCAAAACTTTTTACAATCCTTCTAAATCAAATGGGTCTTTGGGATGTTTTTTCTTTGGATCTTCTTTGAAAGAAACCTTTTTAGATTTACGTTCTTCAACGGTTTTTTTCTTTTCTAGAGATATGATACGTTTCTCTACCGTTATTGCTTCCTTCATATTGTTAGCTAAAGTTGTTTTGTTAGCTCTATCAACGAAGATTGCTATGTTTGATGGTAACGCAGAGATGTCCTATTCACTTTGCACTTCTTCACTTGGTTTAGAAGCAGTAGGAATTTTGTTCAATAGTTTATTAAAATGTGAGTTAAAATCTTTGATAGGTTCCTTTGACTCAGCTCTAAGGTTAGACAGGTCATTCATTAATGTTTTAGTGGACCTGTCATCACCAAACTTAGTCAAGAATTGTTTTTGGAAGATCTCCCAACTAGTAATAGACCCGGATGGTAATGAGAAATACCATGATCTAGCTGCTCCTTACAACATGTAAGGGAAAAGCTGAACAACAGCATCTTCATTAGTGACCCCATTGAGATTTATGGATAACATAAAATTATTTATGTGTTCTTCTGCTAGCATGCCTGCTTCAGGATTAAACTTAGGCAGCCATTTTTCAGGATGGGCCGGTATTTGACTCAAGGGAGTAGGCATTAATACTGCCCCTGGGTTGTTCCATGGCATTTGGGTAATTGTTGAACTGCTAACAGAGGAAAGCGCAGAAGATGATCCCTGCGGTTGGGAAGATGAGGATATTACAGTTCCAGATGTTTGAGAAGGAGATGTTGAAGTTCCAGTGGTCTGATGGACAATGATTTGAAGTGGAGGAGTGGATGGTTGACTTCACAGTGGGGACGTTGAGATGGATGATGATGATGAAAGAGTCTCACTATCAGACCCTTTAGGTGATTTCCTTGCTCTCTTCCTTGTAGGTAGAGGTAGCTTGGTTGGCTCAATACCAAATTTTTCGCTCTTTAATCTGGTGAGAGGATGAGCAGGATTTTATTGCGAAGTCACACTGCCTTGAGATTTATCAGATCTTTGAGGTGATATAGAAAATCGTTGAAGTTTATGAATTAAAGATTCAACTTTAGGAGGTTCAATAGTAGATTTCTCTAAAATGTCAGGGTTTTGTGGTAGTGGTTGTTGTTCTTTCGACTTCTTGCTCAAGATTTAAAGATTCTAAATGCGATGGAGAAGTCGGGGGAGATGGTGAGGGCGATTTACTCTTAGAATGGTATTTAGATTTAGAATTACTTACCATTCATAGTTCATGCCCTCCTTCTAGTGCCAAATATGTTGAAGCCCCAAAAATCGGGTCTACAACGAGGGGGATACCCACCCGGTCCGGACCTTGGTTAGCAACTCCTTTTCTGTTTGGTATAGTGGGTCCGACTGGGGATATGGGACCAGTTTCCCAATATGTCTGTGTGTGTGTTGAGAATGGATATTTCTTTCCTAATGATTCCTAAGTAAAATGCTTTTTATTCTAAATCTAATCTAACAACATGCAATTGTAATCTAATAAACATAAATATCTAATTCTAAACTAACATGGGATGTAATCTTTCCGTTATGCGATCTAAAATTATTTCAAATGAAAATTGGTAATAAAGATCATTCAACTGCTATGAGAAAAGAATTCAATAAAGATAAACCATTTCATATAAAAGGTTAGATGAAACAATTTTGAAAAACATATCGCATAATAAGTCACTCATATATTAAGCATAAATAAATAGCTATCACCATACAAAAGTGCCAAATGATAACTCAAGCATTTAAGCATCCATATATAAATAACTGAACATGAATATCATCATAACACATAAGTAGAAATAGTTAAGAGATAAAAGTACCATTTATAATTAGTTCTACTCATGAGCTCTAGCAATAATGATCTATTTCTTCTTAATCCAACATCCACTAAGAGTACAGAAGTGCAACATCAGTAGTAGATATTAAACACAGATATCAATAAATCCTGTTCCATTCATTCATCAAAACCTCCTTGGAGGGTGAAAAAGTGCATGTTCTGAGGACAAGTTTTTGATAAATTTCTGGACCCTTCTCTAAATGCATAAGGGTTTAAATACTACTAACTAATTCTAAAAATAATTTATTACAAAAATGTAGGATGCGGATTAAATGACCGTTCTCATTTCAGGAAAAAATAAATAAAAATTAAAACTAAAATTGAATCTAAAACTAAAACTATTAACTAACTGTTTATGTATCTGTTCCTTTAAGTCGCAAGTGTTAAACATTTGCTTGAGGAGAGTTGGTTGGCCGACTTCTGATTTTAGCTATATTGTGAAAATGGAATCGGTAAGAGCTGGCTCCATCTTCTCGGCAGAATTGATGACACATTTGAGAGTCATGCACTGGCTGTGTGGTTTTACCAAGTACGCCCAGTAAGAATCCCAATTCAACTTGGTTAACCTTTGGATTGATTCTGCCTTTTCTTGAGCCTTCTGTCTCCAGCTTGTTTACTTTCCATCTTTAGCACTTTTTCCTACAAATTTCTGTGCTTACAGGCGACTGAGCAATTTTAGGATTCCCATCTCGAGGGGTTTTGCCTAGCATAGCACGAATCGCACATTGGAAACTGCCTTCGTTTCTTGATCCGGGCTTCCGTGGTGTGAAAATCAATCTTAGGATGAGACTTCCACATTCCACCTGACCATAGAATGGCTAAGCAAGATCTCTCTTCATCGATTCACCCTTGTTTCATATTTGAAGCATGAATGTATGACTCAAACCAAAATAACCAACCAGGGAATACCGATGCTAAACCACCTCACCCTCATCAATAGAAACCAAGATTTACCGTAATCCATCCCAGATCACTAGGCCAACATAATGAACACATCATAACAAGATTTACTGTATCTCCACCCAATCACTAGGCCAAAAAAGCATGGATACCACCGGATTTCTCCACCTACACCGTGAGGAATTTTCTTGTCTCCTCATCTCTCAGGCTTTACTGCAATCCAAAGCCAGACCATTAGGCCCTAAACCAAGACTCACTCTCTAGGATTTCCCACATATTCTAAACCTGAGTTTACTAGTCCCGGTGGAGAGCAAACCACCTCTTGGATTTACCATATATCCTGCCATACACCGAAAAGGATTCCTACGCCCACCAAGGCAACGCACTCATGGGTTTATCACAATCCACAGTCTAGCTCAAGGGTCACTAGGCCAGTGGTTTTACTTTGATCCATATTCTGGTTCAAGGACCACTTGGCCATGTGCTCTCTCATTCAGAGATCTGCCGCACTTAGATTTGAATCCATCTAGACGTTTAGCTCAACCAAAACATGATAACCTCATCACACCATGACTATCCAGAAATAGAAAGGCTAGGCTAAAAGAACTATTACACCTGTCAAAACCCATGCCACAATAACAAAAGAACCACATGAAATACCATGCATGCCAAATCTAGGAAGGAAAATACACATGAAAATCGATACCTGCAATGAATCCTATTGTAGCTGCTTGATCCTACCTTTCCTACTTGATATTTGCTTCCTCTTGTCTTCTTTTCCTTTCCCGCTCTAATGCCAAAATGCTCCAAGAAAACTCTAAGTGTCCAAGAGTGAGAGTGAGAGAGAGAACAATGAGAGAGTTCCAAAACTCAACTGACAAAAGGTTACCAACTTATCCTTAGAAGCCTTTTTATGAATGAGGCCTCTATTTTCTTCATTTTCCATTATTTTCTTTTAATTTTCTCCTCACATGCAACCTGTGACCTTTCACCTCCCTTTTCTCCTAATTTTCATTATTTTCATAAATAAATGTGCCAAAAATGTCATTTTTCCTTTCCAGGGCCTTAGCCATTGCCTTTGCCAATTTCCTTAGCCATAATAAACCAAATGAACACCCCTTAGGATGTATTTCCCAACATTTAGCTTGGAATAAGTGTCCCATCAACTGTGGTTACTATTTTAGCATTTATTAACTTTTATTACATGGAATTTTCACTAGGGATGTTACAAAACCCTCCCCCTTGTGGAATACCATCCTATTTGTTATACCACACCAAGACCTTAGAAAAACCTCTCAAAAGAAAACATACTACCCATGGAACTTTATAACATAGCTTGATGCAGTATTTACAATGATCACCCTGCTGAAAAGCAAACTACCATCATGACAACATGACAAAGTACTAAAATGACACCTATACCTCTTATTAGAGCTTTATAACTTATCTCATGGTGATATTTACATCCATATACATATTTACATATATCAAAATCATCAAAACATATATGAAAACATATACTAAGACATATACCCAAAACACCATACCAAAATTGCTTTGCCTCAACCGGAAAAAAGTAAGGTTACATAGCCCGCATCTGATCTGCCATCTCCCATGTAGCTTCATCGAGCTGAAATTTCTTCCAATACACTTTAACTTTCTTGATTGGTCGATTTAGAGTATGAGCACCTTTTTCTTGAATATACATTGAGGCTTCGGCTGGAATTCTCCATCTGGTTCCTCTTGTAATACAGGCCAATCAATCACATGATCAACATATTTAACATAATTCCTAAGCAATGATACATGGAAAAAATCATGCAATTTCAATTTCGGAGGCAATTCAAGTTGATAGGCTACTGGCCCAATCTTGTCAATGATACTGAAGGGTCCACAAAATCGTGGTGCAAGCTTAGCACATGATCTAATCCATAAGGAGCTCTTCTTCAGTTTGATGATATGGGGTTCTCATTTTTAAATTGAGCTGGGTTTCCTGATGGATTCGAAGTTGAGTGAGGTGGATCTCTAAATGAAAGAACACATGGTTTAATGATCCTTATACCAGACCGTGGATTGTGGTAAATTCATTGGCCTACTGACCCCTTAATCAGACCATGGGTTGTAGTAAATCCATGTATTGTGTGCTTCAATGGGCATAGGAATCCTCGACCGGTGAATCATGGGATATATGGTAAAGCCTAGAGGTGGTTGCCCTTGATCAAGCCTAGGAATCCTTGCCAGTGAATGGTGGGATATATGGTAAATCCTGGAGGGTGGTGTCTTGATTATGGCCTAGTGATCCCTGGATCAGAATGTGGATTGGAGTAATTCCTATAGACTAGGAGACAAGAAAATTACTCATGGTGTAGGTGGAGAAATCCAGTGGAATCCATGCTTTTTTATGGCCTAGCGATCTAGTGAGGATTATGGTAAAGCATGATTCCCTTGATGAGGGTGCGAGGTTTATCCTCAGAAATCCCTGGTTGTTTCTTTTGGTTTGAGTCCCACATTCACGCTTGGAATATGGCACAGGGGTGATTGGCTGGAGATAGATTTGGCTCAGCCAATCTATGGTTAGGTGGAACATGGTAGTCCCATACTAGGTTAGATTTTGCATTCACTAATAAGAGTTCCTTTACTTGTTATTTTTTGAGTAAAAGTATTGGATTATATGTGGAATTTATGGCTATGATAAGCTCATTATTTTTGTTGTTTATATGTTGATTATGAATATGTTCTATGACAGTGAAAATGTATGGTTCTCATTAAGTTTTGATTTGTAAATGATTGAGCACTAAATGTATGACATAATAGATGATAATGCAACTAATGTGATAAGGCATCAACTGTTCTTAGTGATTCTTAGGTAATTATAAAATCCCTACGCTCATATATGATATTATGACCTGTAGTATGCATAATTGTGACATGTTTGAAGAAATGTATGTCATGGCTAGTAGGGGTCTTGTCAAGTCTTTGTTCAAGAATTTGTATTGGCACCATTGTCTCTATGTTTCTTTTTATTTCTTTAAATTCCATGAAATTCTTGGTAGTGATGGGGTCCTAGCCTTGGAATTTTGGCTTAAATCTCATAGTTTCTAGCATAGCATTAGCAGGAAAAGTCTATAGTTACACTCAGGCAGGCTCATGGGAGCAATTGGGAACCATATTCACTTGGAGGGCTTGGAAAGGGAGCGATTAGGGCTCTAGGCCCTTGGAGTGTTGAGTTTCCTTAGGGGACCTGGAAAGGTGAGGTAGCTCCTGGAGGTTATGTAGGATATGTGGATGGTTAGTTTGGTTTTGTTTCGTCGGTTCCACTTCATTGAGGAGATCTAGGAGGTTGAATCAGATCATAGTAGCCTCTTGTCACATGTTTACCCCGGATGGATAATTACATGGGTAGATGTGGGAGGAGGGTGTTACAGAGTGGTATTAGAGCATGGTTCACTCCTTGGAATGGATGGGTGGTGTGTTCGTCATGCATTCATGTCAGGTCTAATGTTTGTGTTCTATATACTAGTTATGTATACATGGTTTTGGTTATGATTGCAGTGGTGTTTCCATGAGAAAAGTTAATGGTGTTTTTGTTGGATATGCTTATTATGAGTTTATGTCGGTTATGCATTAGATATGTGTGTCAATTTTTATATGTAATGTGTATGTGTGCGTCTCATACATATGTTTTTACGCATACAATGATATGGTTATAGTTTCCATGCATGAGGTCATGAGGTTTGGTGGGTATGATCATGCATTGATGACTGGATAATGGTTGATATGATGATTAAATGCTGATATGATTCTGTTTATATATGTATTGTTTTAATCTAGTCAGTTTATGTTGTGGGGGAAAGTATCCAACTCGGAATGACCCTAACCCACTCTAAGGGTGACAGTTCCTTAGCAACAGCTGAAAGCAAAGCTATCTAAAGTTTCTTCTTTATGACATGCAAGAGATAGAAGGAAGAGATCCACTTACCGATGTCTTGCGCAAATGGTCGATCCAATCTCCTTCGTTTGCCACTTTCTCCCAGATCCAAGTCTTTTCACAGGCCCAGCTACACGAGATCCTGCAAATAAGACAAGAAAAGGAAACTACAAGAGGCATGCATTCATAATCGATTCAAGGATTAGCATAAATCAAAGACACAAGTAAGACAATACACCATTGAAACACATGCGAATAGAAGAACCTCAAATGCTTTATTAGTATATGGAAGTAAGGTTCAGGCGGTGATACAACCATGAGAGGTCCAATCCAGCATCACCTTCCCGACGGAGAGAAATCTCTTCTTCACCTCCCTCAAGCAATCACCCAATGCTCACAACCGTAAACCAACAGCAATTCTTTGCACAAAATTCCGGCCTCCAGATCCCATGGGATGAGATCCTTATATAGAGTTTTGGAGTGAAGATAAGTCAGCTTGATGTGTGACTTGTTGTCCTCTTCAACTCTAGTTTTTCTTCAGTTCTTCACTCGGAGTTTCTGTCTTCCACTTGGAGTTTTAGAAGCTCTTAACTCATCATTAGGCGAATCTTATCATCAAGTGTCTTTTTAGAAGCTTCCTGGGCACTGGCACTTTGAGAAAAAGATTCCTCCACATGTCCAAGTACGCCCAATGCAGGTAGCCTTTGTTCTACTTGCTATGCAACGCAGGTAGCCTTTGTTGTACCTGCTATGTAGCGCAGATGCCTAGTGGAGCAGCTGCAATGATCCAAAACTGACCTGTTTTTGAGTGTTTTTCAGTGGAGAACTGATTTGCAGTGCTGTGGTTTGCTGACCTTGTTCCTCTAAGGGTAAGAACAACATGTTTAGGGACTTTGGATCCCTTAGATTATTGACATTTCATGCTCTATGCTGTAAGGCACAAAAATGTCTATAACAGTTGCCCCCTAAAGTATGAGGTCGTTTATCGGGTGAAATGCTTTATTAGGAGGATCCGAAGTTCATTCAATCGCCGGGAGGTGACCTGTAACAAAATACAATACAATACATTATCTTTTCATATTTTCTTTTCATGATCTAGCTGATGCGGGCATTTCCCATGATCAGCTTTATAAATACATTTGCCGTACATAAACAGACGATCGTCTGATAAGAGATGGATAATTCTCTGCTTTTAATTATCATCCTTTTAGTAGGATGCTCATCTGCTGCACATGTCTATGTTTTTATCTCCTGAATATATATCGCAGCCCGGATGGATGAAACTAGATCCGGGGTCTTCAAACTTGTCCGATCTTCACTCTAGTACAAGTCGATCCATGTGAGAATTTCTTGAAGTCGAACATGGAAAGACATCGCTTGATTACCAGTCAATAATGTAAATTGTTAACAAGCGCGAGAGGAATCACCGATAATGATGATGACCCTCAAGGTACTGCAGCACAATTCACGTGGCGTGAATATAGGATCTGACGTCGAACACCACGCAAAGTCTCCCGGTCGAAGGTCATTAATGTATACCTATCGCCGGAAGTGAGAAACTTGCCATTGAGGCATGCAAGCTTCAAAGTACTGAGGGGGTGTTCCTAGATCAACTTCTTGGATAATGAGCTGATGTCGACAAGAAGTGATCCGTCAAAGGAGGGCCTTAATGAATCCCACATCAGTGACACGGAACGGAGCTAGTGATGATGGTGAAAACGATCTGTGAAATATGATTCAGGGTGGCGGTCATGGAAGGATGAAAGATGATGTATGGTAGTGGATGGGACCCGGTTGAAACTTTCTGAATGACATCTCTTGAACATATAACGACACTGATGTGATGGATCGGTAGCATTACCCCATGTATGGATGGTATGGCAAGACCATGGTGAAGGGACCAGTGAATGATAATAACCCAACCCGATATTTACGGAGGCCAAAAGTGTCATGTTCAAGAGCGACTTGCTACCATTAAGCTTTGAGGTTCTTCCCAATTTTTCCCCAGTCATTTCTGACCAGTACCTCTTTATTTTTGTCAAGCTTGAGGAGGATAACATATGCTTGATCTATAACCTGCCCTTCGGGCAAGCCCATCGCTATGTTTTAACGAGCCTAGCGATAGGGAAACTCGTTCTTGTCTAAAGACAAGTTTGTCGCTATCTAACATTTTTAACGAGCCCAATGACAAAGACAACTCGGTCCTTTTCATTTTTAGAGAGTCTGAAAAGGGTACATAAAGTAGACTCCAGGGGTCCTTTTTCGTCATCTAATCCCTTAAGTCTGAAAAAGTATAAAACAATACAGAAGGGATGAATGTTCGATATCTTTATCGAGCCGAACCAGACAAGCGCTCGATCTTTTTGTGCAATAATCCCTCAGGTCCAAAAAGATTAAAATCTAGAGGAGGGATAGCTCTTCCGGTCCTTTTAGCGAGTTGGAAGGCCAAAACTCGGCAAACTTTTCATTTTTTACGAGTCAGTGAAAAGAGCTCAAAGAAGACTCGTATTTTGAGGAACGAGTGATAAACAGGGATAGCAGTAGATTCCAGGTACAGGTTGGAATTTTCCAATCACGGCAGTATTACAAGGATGGCTAAATGGGATCACTCTTCGCAGCTGTTCCTCAAAATAGGTAAACAATCAAGTGGATGTGAATGATCGGCCAAAGGAAAAGTGGAGGTGACGGTGCACAAACACGACCAAGGCTTTTATGGCTAATGAATTTACGGTCTCAAATGGTTATTTACCGGTTCATTTTTTCTGAATGAGCTTGAACACTGGGGGGAAGCCTGCTCACATGTGTGTTTATTTTTTAACGAGCATGAACTCTTGCGAAAACTGCTCGGTTTTGCGTTTATTTTTTAACAAGCATGAACTTTGCCAAAACTGCTCGTTTTTACCAGTCATAAAGTAGTAAGGTCTCATGGAAGATTCCTATTTTTTAAAGAGCTTCATCTTCCTGCGCTTTGCCCCATACCCTCTTTTTATGCAAGCTGGGTATCGGCTAATCCTACGAGTTTAACGGGTTAGACCTACAGGTTTAAAGGGAGGACCTAAAAAACTAAAAACAAAATAGCCGCCCGTGCTTGCATTCCAAGAGGTTTGCATGCCCCCAGGTATAAAGTATAATTTCAAGGTTGCCCCTCCTCTCCTCCACTTCTGTTTTTCTTTGGGTGTTCTCATCTACTTGTCGTCTTGTCAGTCCTAATGTTAACGATACTTGTCTTCTCGTTATTTTTAGCGGGTCTTACGCGGTACTTGTCTTCTCGTCAGCCCAGTTTTTAACTGATCTTTGCGACAAGAGAAGAACACTTCTCAATAGACAAAACATTTGTGGGTTTGAGGGAGGCTTACCTCTTTCAGGTTACCCAAAGATTGGTTTTATTTGCTGGCACAAAGGAAACTCTTTCTTCGGCGATGTCTATCATTAGGATACACAAAGATGGTTACAATTTGTTGCAGCAATAGAATCTCTTTCTTTGGAGGCTGCCCCTACTTATCCTCTAAAACATTTGTTTTAATGGGTGAGGCTTGCCTTTTATCCAAAGATGGTTACTACTTGCTACCACAAATGGATCCCCTTCTTTGGCGGAGCCTACTTATTTAGACAAAGGTTAGTAACGGGCCCCCGTCCTCCCACATAACTTTAACAAAAGAATCTTATTCTAGAACAACCCCAATCCCAATTACCCCTTCTGAGAGCCCATCTCTCTCTTTGTCTTCTTGTCCTTCTTCTCCATGAAGATGGCTCAGAGGAAGATTCTCAAAGATGAAGGGGGGGATGGGGTACGGACTAGTCATATTCTCCCGCGGAAATTCTACTTTACACCCAAGGTTTTTTCTACCTCCAGAGCAGACCAGGACGCATGCCCCCTGGGTTTCGGCCTTCCTTTCCTGAATCACTCGCGCTCATCAGGAAGAAGCACCGGAGGTAGAGACCTTTCTTGATCAAATAGACCATTCAAGATAGGTATGTGACTATTTGCGATGCGTGATCCCGGAAATGAAAGTTGGTCTACGAGCTTGACCATTCTTCCTTCATATGGAAAACACATTATTCGAAAGAGTGAGGAGACTATTGCTTCCATGCAATATATGTAGTCCCGTCCAAGGAGTAGGTTATAATCCAAGGGTCCTTGGACGACCATCAAATTCATCTTGACGGCCTTCCCTTTCAAGGTAATAGGCACATTAGGTAGAATCCCTAATGGTCGACTGGTTCCCCTGTTAAAACCCGAGAGACGCCTTGTCTCGGGCAAAAGCGCCGGGCCACCCAGTGCTTTCCAAGCAATAGAGGACAGGATACTCACAGACGCCCCTTCATCAATGATAGTTCCAGCCATCACCATTTTGTATATTTGGACTATAATTCTAAATGGTATACTGGCTGGTAACCGGGGTCTGCCTAGTTGGTTCCAATCAAAGGACGCAACTAGGTTGCTTGGTGGTGGGACCGAATATACGGCCGGATATGATCCTAACGATGCTCCTTCCTGCGATAAAGGAGTGGGTGCTTTGCCCAGATGCTCATCAGAATCGGAGTTGACGAAAAGAATATGGACAGTGTCATCCTTATTCTCTTCGGCGGGGGTGTCAACTGAAGATGAATCCTCAGTGACTGTGGTGTTTGAAGATGAAACTTCTGAAGGGAGAACCGGGTCAACTGCCGTTTCGACCTTTGGACTTTCGTCCGGTCTGGATTCAGTAGGTTCACTTTCAGTGACTGACACTTCAGCTGGCCCTCTGAGCAAGACAGCTGTATTTTCGACCAACGAAGGACCTGGCGTGAGTTTTTGATATCCAGGAGGAAGTAGCACCGGTGCCACCGGTTGATCTTCCAAAACTCTCTTTGCCTCGTCTAAAAAGGGACAATGGCGAAGGGTGTGATCGCCTTCACACAGTTCGCAGGGGAATCTCATCCCTCTTCGTCGTCTGCGACCTTCACTTTCGTTGGTCGACGGTAAGCATTCAACCTGGTTGTCAGAGGTTGACGCTTCCGAATCGTGCAAACGAGGGGACCAGTCCCTTAGTATCCGGGGAATACTGGGACAATCACGGTGGAGGTGGTCTCCTCTACATATGACACATGGAGATTTGGGCCCGGTCCGTGCTGTGTGTGGGTTTTCGTTAGATGCCTTTTGCTTGCCCCCAGGCGCCTTTGGCTCCTTTTGCTTCTTTTCTTTCTTCTTCTTTTCCTTCTTCTTTTCTATGGGAGCTCCGCTTTTGGCGGCTTGACCTTTCGAAGAAGAAGGATCGGAGGAAGGCTCATAAGAAGTGGAAGGCTGGAGGGTAGCTCTAGACTGGTCTAACTGTTGAATCGACTGTTCAGGAACCGTGGTGGTCTGAACTACAGCGGTTGAGAATAGCCAAATTGGCAGGCCAATTGTCAGTCCTGGAAGCGACAATGTGGCCATGTGGGGCGCACCAACTTCTCCCCAAGAGGAGAAAGGGCTAGGGGTCCCATGCTATGGAATCCCTTGATTGGTGTGCTCCATGTTCTCAACCTTAAGATCAACGTAGGAATTAGGTGTGATTATGTTCCGTTTAAGATGAATTTTATATGACGACGCTTTTAGACACAACTTGCTTTTTCACTTTTTAAGAGTCGAGAAAAAGCTAAAGATGACTCTAGTCTCCTTCGATGTATTAACAAGCCCGAAGTGACAAATGCTCGGATGGACTTTTTCAGTTATAGAGTTTGAAAAAGGCCAAAAGAAACTACTCTGGAGTTCTAGGCAAGGGTGTGCCAAACCTTTCGCAAAACCACAGAATACGTTTTACGGTACGAGTGGTCGATCTTCGTGAATGCTGTGTTCACTGCATCGCGATCAGTAGGGCGGCCGACACAGCTTCCTATGGATAAAGGCTTTGTTCCTATAGGGGTCCCCCAATATACGCGACGGTACGCGGGGGCACAAGTCCATATTAGTGCTATCGTCCCTCAAGAGGAATCACCCACCTTCGTAGAGATCAACAGTCACTATGTTTAACGACGCCGGTTCACGTCTCTACCTAGACCTCTACTGTGTTTCGTTATGTTTCAAAGCGTTGTTAGATAAATTCAGTTCTTTTTAGGTTGATCTTGCTTAGCAGTTTGCCTTTACGTATCACCACGTGATGTATGATACAACTCCTAAATGCAGTCTAAGAATGATAAGCAAGCTTTCTCAATTCTTTCAACTTATGAAAACCTTAACTACTGAAGGAAAAGAAAGACATCATCTTTTCAAACAGATCATAGAGCACACACTGATGCACTTTTCCTAAATCGACATGCAAACTGTCAAAATGCACATGCACAATGCAAGTATTTCTTTTCTTCTTCCTTAATGTTGATGTATTACAAAAAGAAAGCTGTTGTATAATTTCGAATTCAATTTCAAGCGAACGCAACAAGTGTTTGTCCAACAATCAAAAGAACACCTTAAGATTCACTCGTTTCAACACAAGAAATACTGAAATTCGAACCATATAACGAAAGCAAATGCTCAAGCAGCTATGAACAGCAATAAACTAACTCTTAGAATCACAACGACACTTTCTCACAGGTCTAGATTCAAGAGGTCATAGCAAGACTAGTTCACTTTCACTATGGGAAACTGTGAATGACAGCAAGAAATACAATAAGAACAATCACGGTTTCTTCATACAACTGAGGCGGAATGAAGGCAAAGAGAAGTGGTTTCAGCTGGGTATACAGGTTGACAACAGGCTGCAAAAACAATACTGAAAACTGGGCAACAGACAGTGGGGAATCCCAGTTGCACAAGGCAAAACTGGATCAGCGCAGGTGCTGCACTGTCAATCGAAGATGCAGCGCAGGTAGCCCCTTCGGGACCTGCGTTGCAGTGCAGGTAGCCTTTGTGGCAGCTGCACTGATGAGACAAGTCACGTCTCTCTCAGATTCCGGGTCACAGTTTGCTCAAAAATGAGCGGTTTTTGGCCAAATCAGAAGCTGTCAGTCAAGTATACACTAGAGGATGATTAAAGGAAGATGAACACTATCACAAAGAGCTAAAAAGAGTCCTTGTGGATCTGCTCTTCAAATCATAAACAGGCCCAGCACTGGGCTAGAGTAGCTGCCCTCTACTTTGCGTTCGAAGGACTCGCATGCAGTTCGATTCGGTACTCTTTTGTTTAAGAAATGAATAGCAAGAAACACAAGCTACCAACAAGACACGCTCCCCAGCGGAGTCGCCAGTCTGATGTGGGGGAAAGTATCCAACTTGGAATGACCCTAACCCACTCTCAGGGTGACAGTTCCTTAGCAACAACTGAAAGCAAAGCTATCTAAAGTTTCTTCTTTATGACATGCAAGAGATAGAAGGAAGAGATCCACTTACCGATGTCTTGCGCAAATGGTCGATCCAATCTCCTTCGTTTGCCGCTTGCTCCCAGATCCAAGTCTTTTCACGGGCCCAGCTACACGAGATCCTGCAAATAAGATAAGAAAAGGAAACTACAAGAGGCATGCATTCATAATCGATTCAAGGATTAGCATAAATCAAAGACGCAAGTAAGACAATACACCATTGAAACACATGCGAATAGAAGAACCTCAAATGCTTTATTAGTATATGGAAGTAAGGTTCAGGCGGTGATACAACCATGAGAGGTCCAATCCAGCATCACCTTCCCAACGGAGAGAAATCTCTTCTTCACCTCCCTCAAGCAATCACCCAATGCTCACAACCGTAAACCAACAGCAATTCTTTGCACAAAATTCCGGCCTCCAGATCCCCATGGGATGAGATCCTTATATAGAGTTTTGGAGTGAAGATAAGTTAGCTTGATGTGTGACTTGTTGTCCTCTTCAACTCCAGTTGTTCTTCAGTTCTTCACTCGGAGTTTCTGTCTTCCACTTGGAGTTTTAGAAGCTCTTAACTCATCATTAGGCGAATCTTATCATCAAGTGTCTTTTTAGAAGCTTCTTGGGCGCTGGCACTTTGAGAAAAAGATTCCTCCACATGTCCAAGTACGCCCAACGCAGGTAGCCTTTGTTCTACTTGCTATGCAACGCAGGTAGCCTTTGTTGTACCTGCTATGCAGCGCAGATGCCTAGTGGAGCAGCTGCAATGATCCAAAACTGACCTGTTTTTGAATGTTTTTCAGTGGAGAACTGATTTGCAGTGCTGTGGTTTGCTGACCTTGTTCCTCTAAGGGTAAGAACAACATGTTTAGGGACTTTGGATCCCTTAGATTATTGACATTTCATGCTCTATGTTGTAAGGCACAAAAATGTCTATAACAGTTTAGTAGATGAGATATCCTCCCCAAGTGATCCGTTAATGAAAAAGGTATTATAGACTATGTGTGAAGTTGCCTATGTTACTTAGTCCAACGGATCAAAAAGATTGTGAATAACATAAACACTTAAACAATTAGAAAACGCATTCAAACCATCAACACAACCAAGTTTAATAAAGTCTCCTCTACTCCTTTGTCTGGTTTAGGTGATGAAGTGCCTTCACCTTTACCCTTTCTAAACTCATTATACATCTCTTCCACCATTACACGTATCGACTTGAAACTATCCAAGAATTGGGATTATGACCCAAGTGGAGTTTCATCTGCCATCCTTCTTTGTGAAAAGACCCTTCCAATCTATGGATTAGCCTCAACAGGTTCACCTTCACGTCATCCAAGCCTCAACCTAGTAAGCATTCAAATCTCCACACAAACTTGTCAAACCTTTAAAAACCTTACTGCTCTGATACCACTTTATCTGTTAAAGAAAAAGGTATTATAGACTATGTGTGAAGTTGCCTATGTTACTTAGTGCAATGGATTGAAAATATTGCGAATAACATAAACACTTAAACAATTAGAAAACAAATTCAAACCATCAACACAACCAAGTTTAATAAAGGAGTTCACCAGACTTCCTGGCTACATCTCCTGGTCCTTTTGCTTCCAGTGCTGACCTCTCTATTATGTCTTCAAATTGTTGTTACAGGTGTGAGCTCATAAACAGAGTCTCAAACACAAAAACGGATCTCACCGTTGTGTTCAGCTCGAGTTTTCGAGTCAAAACGAGTATACACTCAACTGTACTTGGCCACTATGACCTCCATACCCCCTGGAACGGCTCAAAACTACACTCTGTCCACTTTTTCTGTGTTATGGTATTAATATACCACATATAGTTATAAACTGTGATAATCATGAAATAATATGATTACACTAAAAATAGGGGATAAACGAAAGAACTGGCAAGCGTGGAGTTGACCCCGACTGTCCGACCTTTTCCCGGCGTAGATCTCAATTCCATACGATTCGATGGTTGTCACATCCTGCTCGTCAACTAATATGTACTTTCCGCACTATTGATCTGTCTTGCTTCATTCGACAGCTATCGTGCAATATCGCGCTCCAACTAGTACGTTGGTTAATTCTTCGAAAGCACGTGAGAAAAGTTTTTTTAGGCTGCTACCTGTCAACCACTGAGTGGAATCACACAAATTTCTGAAAAAGCATTTCTAGCCTTTGAGGTGCACGAGGAACCGTTTACCGCTTCCCTGCCAAAACTCAAAGAAGTTTAACTTCTTTTGACTAACCTCATCGGGTCCATTTTCAAAGATAAGCCGACTGCATTTCTCGACGCGATATGCGTCGATCTCCTTTGATTAAATGATCCAATGACTATGGTGCGAACCAATCACATATACATCATTCCTTCTCTGCTGACATCATCCAAAACCTATGACTCATTCCCGGGTTGCCACATGTCTTGTTGACGTAGGCATTGACTTTTTGACCTAAATCTTTAATTGGCTCTAATTTCTTCATCTGGACTCAGATTTATGTACGGTTTGGACCTTTGGCTTCATATTAACAAGTACTTTGACTTAAGCCTAATTTCACATGCATTTGAATACTTTTGATCTGGAGGTAATAATGAATCTATTTTGGATCACTCCTCCCCACTAGAAGCTTTTGGTCCACCAAAAGTTGGTTTTAGCTATCGAGTAAGTGAGGATAAAGTTCCTTCACTTTTCCAATCTCTATCCATTGTGCTTTACTTGGATTTGTACCTTTGAGTCCAACCTGAAGGTACTCAACATTTCCCCATCGTGAATTTCTTATCCTCCTATCTAAAACTGTGTCCTCTTGTAACTCATTGAGATACTCGGGCAATAGATCTTCAATGGAAGGTAGCTTACCTTGCTCTTCGGGATCTTCAATCAATGAAGGTTCATATAATCACAATTTTTTAACATTTATGACAGAGTAGATTTGCATGTAGGCTGGTAGATCTAGGCAGAAAGCATTTTCACCAATTTTATCAATTATTTTGGAAGGACCATATCTAACTGGTTTCAACTTTTTATCTTCCCCTTGTAGTATTTCTTTTCTGATATACAACCAGACTTGATCACCAACTTGAAAACTACACTCAACTTCATGATTTTCATGTCGCACCTTATACTTTGCTTGGCTCTTTTCCAGCTGTTTCTATACTACCTGGTGAATTTCCTGGATTTGTTCAATGAACTTGTTTTCTTTGTCCACATCACTGTGTCCATCAACTGCTATGTCTTTACCAATGACAAAATTCAAGGGATATTTTGGTATAAAACCAAAACAAGTCTCAAAAGGAGATCTATGAGTAGAAGAATGTTTTGCATGGTTGTAATCATGTTGCACATAACAAAAATGCTCATCCCAAAGTTTGGGATGCTTGCTGCAATATCGTCGAAGCAACTGTATTACTGTCCTGCAGACCACTTCTATCTAACCATCTATTTGTGGATGAAATGTCATGCTCTTCTTTAACCTTGTGTCCATTAACTCCCATAGACTTGACCAAAATTTCCCAACAAATCGAGAATCTCGATTAGATACAATAGAAGTGGGTAACCCAAAATGAACCCATACATTTGAAAGAACAACTTTACATTTTTTTTCAGCTGTGAACTATTTATTACATGGTGTCAAAATACACATCTTACTAAACCTATCCACAATTACATACAAATAATCATGACCCTTTCTAGACTTTGGTAATCCCCCAACAAAATCCATGGAAACACTTTCCCAAGGACGAGAAGGAATTGGAAGTGGAGTATATAAGCATAATTTTCTATTACTTGGTTTTCTTGTAGCACACATAGTACATCCCTTAATATATCTAGAAACTATCTCATTCATTCGTGGCCAGCAGCATCATCTTTGTAACTGTGTAACTGTTTTACTTACACCAAAATGACCTGATATGAGAGAAGTATGTGCTTCTCGAATTATATTAACTCTTTCAGTTTGTGGAATGCATAACTTTCCCAAATGATATAAGAGTTTATAATAATCCAATTCTTCTACCTACTTGCCATGACTTAATGTTGCATATACATCCTTAAAATCTGTTTATTGAGCATATTGTTCAATGTAACTTTTATGATTTACCAAATTATGCTTAAGTATTGTGGATGAATTTATAATTGGTATTGATAACATGTATGCAACCTTATTATGTATGCCCTTCTTATATCTGATAACAAGATGAAATTTCTATAGAAACCCCATCAACCTGTAATGTCTTGATTGTTGCAGTTTAGTTTGTGAGTGTAAATATTGAAGTGGTTGATGATCTGTATGTATGATTGTTTCTTTACCCATTATGTAATGTTTCCATTTTTTAACACTTTGAACTAATGCATACAATTCTTTATCATATGTAGGATGATTACCTACTGCTGATGTAAATGTCTCATAATGAAAGCATATAGGCTTCTTGTGCTGCATCAACACTGCCCCCATGACATATTCACTTGCATCTGTCTCGATCTCAAATGGATGCTGAAGATCTGGCAGTGCTAGTACTGGCTCTGTACTGATCCTTTCTTTCAATGTGTTAAAGGCTTTCAACTGTTTGCCTCCCCACTAAAACACATGTTTCACACTTGTCAAATTATGTAAAGGAGCTGAAATCAAAGAAAAGTTAGCGATAAACTTTCTCCAATATTGCGCTGCCCCTAAGAAACTTCTAAATTCTATAGCAGTATTGGGCTTAGGCTAATTTACAATAACTTTGACCTTAGAGGGATCTATCTTCAATTCACTACCCCCTATAATATAACCCAAATAATTCAAAGATGTTCTGCCAAATTCACATTTTGACAGTTTTACATAGACATTTTCTCTTTTCAATACATCTAAAATTTTCTTTACATGCTTTACAGGTTCATCCCATGTTATACTAAAAACAAAAATATCATCTAAATAGACTATTACAAAATCATCAATAAATGGTCTAAATACATCATTCATGACTCGCATAAATGTAGCTGGAGCATTAGTTAAGCCAAAAGGCATAACCATCCATTCATAGAGTCCTTGCTTCGTTTTGAAAGTAGTCTTCCATACATCCTGTTCTGCAACTCTAATCTAATGGTAGCCGCTTCACAAGTCTAGTTTAGAGAAGTAAACTGCATCTTTTAACTTATCTAATAAATCATCAATATGAGGAATAGGATAACGATTCTTTATTGTGATTTTATTTAGTGCTCTAAAATCAATGCACATTCTCAACAACCTATCTTTCTTTCGCACTAACATAATAGGTGATCTGCACGATGATGTGCTTGGTCGAATAAACCCTTGATCAAGCAACTCCTGTACCTGCTTCTTTATCTCTGCATTATCTAGAGATGATAACCTGTACATTCCAATGTTAGGTAGTGGAGCATCTTGCTACAAATAAATCTTATGTTCTATCTCTCGCTTGGGTGGACGTACTTTAGGCTCTTGAAACATAATATCATAATTGAAAACAAATTTAACTAGATCTTCTTTCTATTTAGGATTACAGCCTTGGAATGCATCGGATTTATCAATATCCTTTGCCTTTTACAATCATAAGTAAAAATTTCTTACCTGAATTTACAATTCTTTTCATCTGTTCTGACTTTATGAGAGAGAAGTTATCTTTGAGTTTATGATCCCTTACAATATATTCAATTCCATTCTTAGTGAGTTCATACTTATTTTCAGTTTGATAAAAGATAGCATTTCTAAGTATGGACTTCCTAATACAATTCCACATATGTCCAATGGGACTATGTCTAACTCAACCTCATCTAAAACTTTGACCCAATAGCAAAATGGAGTTTACATTGTTTCATAACTTGTAGCTTAGTTTTATCACACACCCAACCTAATGGATATGGATTTTTATGAGGTTTTGTTTCTACACCCAACTTCTTTACAATTGCTTTAGAAATCAAATTAACTTGTGACCCACTATCAAATAAAGTATCAACTTTAGTATGCTTGGAAATGACTATAATATGAAATAGTTCATTCCTTTTCCTCTCATCAATATCATTATCAACAAAATGCAAAGAAGTACTTGTCGATGATTTAGAATCTTTACCTTGTATACCTGTATTTGTAACCGTTGTCTCGTCACCTGAGTCTGACCCCAAGTCCTTTTAAACAGTAGCAGCATTCTTTCTCTCTTTACTCTCTAACTTCTTAGGCTTCAATTCTGGATGCAAAGACCAGCAGTGTGCCTCATCATGTCCTTCCTTCTTGTTATCACTGTAAAAGTTTCTTAAGAAATTTGGACAACCTACATGGTTTCTAAATTTTTGTGTCAGTCATGGTCAAGTTATTTTTATGTTTTTAGAGTCTAAGTCATAGGGTTAGAGTCTCATTTCCATCATCAAATAAAGTTCAACAACCTTGCTTTGCCTCTTATGGATCCCATATCATGTTTTAAGTTGCATGTGCCTGGTCATTTCAAACTTTCGAACACGCTACGAAACTGTCTAGGCATTTTCATAGCACAAAGCCTGAAATTACAATACCTGCGCTATGAAATCGAGGATTCGTAGTTAGGTGTTTTTGTAGCACAAAACCCCAAATTTACACTGGATGCACTACGAAATCGGGGATTCATGTTCAATCATGTCTAGCTGTCAAATCTACCAAAATCTTTTAGATTTTCATCATCAGGTGTTAGTCCATGAACCTTACCTCTCACATTCAACCATTCATATCCATCATTAGATTCGTTAGGGGTCGTTTGTCCGCAGTCATTTCAAATTTCAAAAGAGGAAAGGGTTAGTTGACCTTGGTCATATCTGTGTTGATCTTGCTCATATTCATGCAAGAGACACTTGCTGATGTTCGTAAGTTTGAAGTAAACAAGCCCACGGTGAGCAGAGACTAGAAATTCTTTCGTAGGTTTCAAGCGAGGCAACTCTTCATCAAAATCAAGCAAGGTAGCTCTTCAATTAAGAAAGGCAGTTTCTTCCAGGTTCTTCTATCTACAGGGATTCAAAGGAGAAATTTCGGAAGAAAGAAAGAATCACAGGTTAGGCCAATGCCTGAGAAATGAACCTGAAGGCTTAGATGCTCTCACAAAGGATAAAATAGTGGAAGAAGCTTTCAAAAAAGTAGGTTGTTGGAGGTTCTGTGAGAAACTATAGGGAGGGCATAGCCATGTGACCAAGGAATTTTCTTTGAATTTCACAGGTTTACATACGAATATTGGAGTGTTAGAATTGCTATTTTCTCATGAAGTGATATCTTTAGTCACATAAATTCCTAGAGGTCAAGAAAAGTTGTTTAAGAATTTCAAATTTGAAATGGCACCCTGCAAGATATTCCTGAAGCCAGAGTTTATAGACACATATTTAACTAAAGTAGTGCCAAGGGGTTATGTCAAAGATTCATATGCCAACCTACTCTCATGCATACAAAGGTACTTCACCTATGAAGGAAGATACCACAAGGTGTATTCTTATAATTTCAAAATCCTATTGCATTTTTCTGGAATAATATCTCTAGGTCTACCTTTCTTTCTATTTCGGAGCTTAGGAAAGATGTTTGATAAAGTACAGTTGAAGAAAGAGGCATGTGAAACATCATTGTTCCATCATGGCTTAGTTAAATTAATGGTCTTGCATGAACTTCAGAAGGTAGATAGAGAATAGTCTTCATTTCTCTTTATGTCTAGTTTTAGAGCTGAAACGGGACTTAGCCCTAGGGCTAATGAAATATCATCTCCAATGATTAGTCACCATGTAGAAGAAAGTTCAAGTAGGTTCATTAAACTGAAGGCCAGAAAGCAAGTGAATGAGCCAGTAACTAGAACACCATTGGCTGTTCAAGGCACTCCTCAACATTCACAGAAGAAGAAAGTTCAAATTAAGGAAGAAACACAAGAGCAGTCCATTGGTGAAGCAGTCCAGATAAGTGTAACTAGAAGTCAAATAACCAAAGAAAAGGGTAAAACAGTGGTCACTGATGAAAGACCAGTCTCAAAGGGTAGTTTGAATGATCTTCTTCAGGCTATTGGCATTGAAGGGTCTCCTTTGGTCCAAGTAGACTTCATTGAATTAGGTGAGGGCAAGACAAAAAGGATGAAATCCTCCAAAAAGTTACAGTTTGATGATCAAGTTTAAGAATTTGTTTTCAAGCCTAGAAGGCCTATAACTAGGTGGTCCAAAAGGTTACAAGAGGCAGAGCCAGAGTGTTATAGACATTTTTGGGCCCTACAACCCCAAGCATGAAATGTCCATAAACCAAGGGCTCATAAGTCCCTAAAAGTGTTGTTCTAACCCTTAAAGGAACAAGGTCAATAGATTACAGCTTCTCCCAGAAGTTCTCCATGAGAAACTGCTCAGAATTGGTCAAAACAGGATCATTGCAGCTGCTCCACTAGCTAAGTGTGTTGCATCTCGCCCAAATACACTGTGAGGGTGCATTGCATTTCAAAAGTCCCTTCTGTGGGGTGTGATGGGCGAGAAATGACAAATGGCAGTGTCATTCCGCGAGGTGGAGAGGCAATGGAAGCTTCCAGAATCTTCTCTGGTGACACTTGCCTCACTGAATTCGACCAAGGATCAGTAAGAGGCCATCAATCTCCAAGTGGAAGCAAGAACTATCAGACAGAAGACACTAATCAAATCACACACTGACTCATCCCCCTTACAGATATCTATATATGGATCCCTCATCCCAGAGATCCAGAGGCTGGAATTTTGCATATTGTAAGGAATTGTTGTTGGTTTTTTGAGACAAACATCAGATTGTTGGGTGATCTAAGCTTTGTTTGAGGTGAAGAGGGGCTTCTTTGCTGGGAGGTTGATGCTGGGTCAGAACAATTGGTTGTAACTCCTCTTGGCTCTTTTCTTGTTTATCAATAAAAGCTATTTGAGTTTTCCTCCATGCTTTTGTATCATTGATGTTTGTTACATTTGTATGGTCAATTTACATCTGATCCTAGATTGTTTATGATTATAGATCCATGTCTTTGTATAGTGCTATGCTTCTGTGATCTTACAAGTACTTTGTGAAGTTGGGCATGCAAGGGAGCAGGTAGCTGAGGACTATCAAAGAAGAGAGGGATCGAATCAAGAGATTAGCGCAAGACAGAGGTTGGTCTTTCTGTTCCTCTCTATCTATAATTCATAAAGGAAAAACAAAAGTAGCTTTTCTCTGTTTGTTTCTAAGGAAGCTGTCACACCTTAGTGGGATAGAGCAGTTCTATATAGACACTTTTCCTTGTAACAAAATGGCGACTCCACTGGGGAACTAATTAGTTTGTTTATTTATCATTCTTTGTTGTTTGTTTCATAAACTTACAGGTAGAATTTGAACTGCATTTGCCATAACAAATCCAAAGTAGATAACTGCTACTTCAATCCATCTACTGGATCTGTTTATGATTTAAACAACTGATTCACAAACTATCTGATTGCCCTTGTGATAGCTCTTAGATCCTCCTTAGATCTACCCCTGATTGTTGCATTACTGATTGCTTTTTGCTCGGCCAAAACCCAAGAACTGAACTGCAAACTGTGACCTGGAACCCGAACAGAGTCTCGTTTCTGGCCCAACGCAGGTACTGTTCGGAGATTCTGAATTTCAGCGCACTTCCGGAGTGGACAACCTGCGCTGCATTTCAGATTCTCTGTGTTACAGGTGCGCTGATCAGACTAGCTCTGTGCAGTTGTCGCTTCTGTGGTTCATTCTTTCCAGTTCTATTCCTAAATTTTGCTGCCTGTGATCAGTATATGTCTGTTTGAAACGCCTTTTCCTTATTGTTATTCCGCCTCCTTTGTACAAAAGAACTGTAGATGTTTTTGTGTGTTTGTTGAGTCATTTACAGTTCTCCTTTGCAAAAGTAGTGTAATCGTACTGTCGTCCTTTGATTTGAAACTGTCGCAAGTGTCGATTTCAATCGTAGGAAAGAGTTTGATTGCTGTTGATGGTTGATTATCCTGTTACTATTGCTTTTGGTCTGAATTTGTAATTTTCTAGTGTCAGGAACATGTATTCATTTCAAAATCGTAAGGTGTTGTAATCGTCTCCATTTTTTGATTTCGAAAAGAAGCTTGTTGATATTTGTCGCTTGAAAAGAAATTCAGATTTTTGCATCAACTTTCTTTTTAGCATTCATATACTAAGAAAGTCGAAAACAAATACATGCATGTGCATTTGCATATAGACTTTCTGATTGGCTTGATTTAGGAAAGTGCATTTAGAGTGTGCTCTTTGCTCTTTGTGAAAAGATTATGTCTTTCTTTTCCCTAGTAGCTGGGATTTTCATTGCATAAAAGAGATAAAAAAATTTGTTATCATCTTATATTGCATTTTAGGAATTACATCTACATCTCGTGGTGAACCCGAAAGGCAAACTTCATAAACAATATCAACTTAAAATAAATTCAATGAATCTAACAACGCTTTGGAACTTAACGCACAACATTTAGAAGTCTAGGCTAGAGACGTATTTCGACGTCGTAAAGCCTGGTAACTATTGTTCTCACTGATGTTTGGGTGATTCCTCCACTTTGAGACGATAAGTGCCTGTACAGACTTGTGCTCCCACGTACCGTCGAGTATATTTTGGGAGACCCCAATAGGCTTAATCCTTTATTCATAGGAAGCCGTGTTTGCCACCCTATCGATCGCAATGCACTGAACACAACATTCGGGAAGATTGACTGCCGTATCATAAAAAGTATTCTGCAGCTTTGTGATTGGTTTGGTAATCCCTCTACCTAGATTTCCAGAGCAGTCCCTTTCGTTCCTTTTCAGACTCCTTAATGGAAAAGGTCCATCTGAGCACTTGTCACTTCAGGCTCATTAAAAATCGAAGGAGACTAGAGTCATCTTTTGTTTTTTCTCGACTCTTAAAATTTGAAAAAACAAGTTGTGTCAAAGCGTCTAAAATTTATTTTAAACGGAATATTCATCACCCTTTCCTACGTTGATCTTGAGTTGAGAAAAATGGAATCCACCAACCAAGGAATTCCCCTTGGAGGAAATCCTAGTCCCTTCTACTCTTGGGGAGATGTTGGTGCACCCCATATGGCCACATTGTCACTTCCAGGACTGACAATTGGTTTGCCTGTATGGCTCTTCTTAACCTCTGTCGTTCAGAACACCACAATTCCTGAACAATCGAATCAGCAATTAGACGAGTCCAGAGTTACCCACCAACCTTCTACTTCCTCTAATTCTTCCCCTCCTCCTTCCCTTCGCTCTGGGGCTGGTCTCTGTGGCAAGTACCTAAGGAGAAGAAGGTGTGCGCTGCTTTGGAAGTCCTCGAATCCAACGAGTGTCGTCTAGCAAAAATCCACACACTGCACCAACCAGGCCTAAATCGCCATGTGTCATCTGCAAAGGAGACCACTATCACAGAGATTGTCCTTGCATCCCTCGGATCTTAAAGGAATGGTCTCCTCGTTTGCACAACCTGGTGTCGTCAACCTCTGATGATCATGTTGAAAACACACCGTCAACTAGTGAAAGTGAAGCCCTAGGACAAAAAGGAAAATATAGATTTCCTTGTAAACTATGCGAAGGAAATCACGCCATCCACCGTTGTCCCTTCTTAGATGAGGCTAAAAGAGTTTTGGACGATCGTCCGGTTTCACCATTATGACTTCCTCCTGGATATAAAAAAACTCTTGCCGAGTCCGTCACTAGTTGAAAATCCGTCTGGCCCGCTCAGATGGTCTGCTGAAGCATCTATCATTGAAGATAAACCATCTGAATCCATACCAGACGAAAGTCAAAAGGTCGAGGCGGCAGTTGGCCCGGTCTTGCCTTCAGAGGTTCCATCTTCAGATGATACAGTCACTGAAGAGAACAAGGATGACACCGTCCAAATTCTTTTCATAAGCACAGACTCCAACGAACATGGGGGCAATTTACCCGTTCCTTTACCATAGGAAGGAAGATCGTGAGAGTCGTACCCGACCCTCTATTCGGTCCCACCTCCAAGCAACCTAGTTGTCTCCTTCGACTGGAACCAACTAGGCAGACCCCGTTTACCAGCTAGTGTACCATTCCGAATTATTGTTCAAATATATAGAATGGTTATGGTTGGTACCATCATAGATGTGGGGGCTTCTGTGAGTATTTTTTCCTCAACTGCTTGGAAAGCGCTTGGTTCGCCATCGCTTTTGCCTGAGATGAGAAATCTAACAGGCTTTGATAAAGGAACCAGTCGACTGTTAAGGATCCTTCCCAATGTGCCCATAACATTGAGAGGGAAAACTGTTCACATGAACGTAATGGTAGTTCAAGGACCCCTGGATTACAATCTACTCCTTGGATGAGACTATATTTATTGCATGGGAGCAATTGTCTCCTCACTCTTTAGAGTAATTTGTTTTCCGCACGAAGGAAGAGTGGTCAAGCTTGTAGACCAGCTTTCATTTCCCGGATCATACAGAGCAAATAGTCATATACCGTCCCTGAATGGTCTTTTCACACAAGAAATGTCTCAATCTCCAGTCCGTCCACCCGATGAGCGCGAGTGATTCAGAGGGACATGACTGAAACCCAGGGGGCATGCACCCTGGTCTGCTTCAGCAGGAAAACTCTGGGTATAGGGTAGGTTTCTGCGAGAGAATATGACTAGTCTATACTCCCGTCTGTGATTGGAAGAGGGGGTTATTCTAGAACAAGATTCTCTTGTCAAAGTTATGTGAGTGGAGTAGCTTCCTTCACTCACCTTTGTTTATCTCGGTAGACATCGCCAAAGAAGTGTTTTGTTTGTGCTGTGAATAGAACAATCTTTGGGTAACCTGTAAGAGGTAGGCCTCTCTCGATAAAACAAATGTTTTAACGGACTAAAGAAGGGGTAACCTTGAAACTCTGTTTTATACCTGGGGGCATGCAAACCTTTTGGAGTGCAAGTGAAGAGTGACTATTTATTTTTTAAATTTGTAGGTCCTCTAACCCTTTAAACTCATAGGATTGGTCGTTTCCTAACTTGCATAAAGAAAGGATGTGGGGAAAAACTCTAAAAGTTGTCGTTTTTATATGAGACATTCTTATCACACGACTAGATTAATCGAGCAGTTTTAGCACATAGTTCAAGCTCGTTAAAAAATAAACATAAGACATGAGCAAATGTTTCCACCCGCGTTTAAGCTCGTTAAAAATGAACTATTGCCCGGTAAATAACCATCATGAATGTAGTACTTCAGCCGTTAAAGCCTTGGTCGTGTTTGCACCGTCACCTCCACTTTTTCATTGGCCGATCATTCACCTCCATTTGATTGTTTACCCATTTTGAGGAACAGCTGCGAAGAGTGATTTCACTAGCCATCCTTGTGACACTGTCGTGATTGGAAAATTCCAAACCTTACCTGCAATCAGCTGCTACCCGTTTTATCACTTGTTCCTCAAAAGACGAGTCTCCTTTAAGCTCTTTTCAACTGACTCGTAAAATATGAAAAGATTGCCGAGCCATTGGCCTCTCCAGCTCGTTAAAGGGATAGGAAGTGCTATCCCTCCTCTAGATTTTAATCTTTTTGGACCTGAGGGATTATTACACAAAAAGATCGAGCGCTTGTTTTGTTCGGCTTGTTAAAAGTATCGAAAAATCATCCCTTCTGTATTGTTTTATACTTTTTCGGACTTAAGGGATTAGATGACGAAAAAGGAATTTTGGAGTTATCTTTACGTTCCCTTTCCGACTCTCTAAAATTGAAAAGGACCGAGTTATCTTTGTCATTAAACTCGTTAAAAAGATTAATAGCGACAAACTTGTCTATAGACGAGAATGAGTTTCACTATCGCTAGGCTCGTTAAAACATAGCGATGGGTTTGCCCGAAGGGAAAATTATAGAACAAGCATATGTTATCCTCCTCAAGCTTGACAAAAATAAAGAGGTACTGGTTAGCAATGACTGGGGAAAATTGGGAAGAAAACTTGAAGAAACTTTGTTGGTAGCAAGTCACTCTTGAACATGACACTTCCACTCTGTGTCCGAGTTGGGTTGGGTTGTTTCATTCACCGGTCACATCACCATGGTCACGCCATACCATCCACATTTGGGGTTAATGCTACCAATCCATCACATTAGTGTCGCCGATATGTTAAAGAGAAGTCATTCAGAGAATTCACCTGTGTCTCACCCACTACCGTACATTGTACTCCATTCTTTCATGACCGCCACCCTGAACCTTATATCACCAGATCATTTTCACCTCCATTAAAATCATTTTCTCCCTTCCGTGTCATTGATGTGGGATTCATTAAGGCCCTCCTGTGACGGATCACTTCTTGTCGACATCAGCTCATTATCTAAGAAGTTGATCTAGGAACACCCCATTCAGTACTTTGAAGCTTGCATGCCTCAATGGCAAGTTTCTCACTTTCGGTGACAGGTTTACATCAATGGCCTTGGACCGAAAGATTTTGCGTGGTGTTCGACGCCAAGTCCTTTATTCACACCACGTGAATTGTACTGCAGTACCTTGAGGGTCATTATCATTATCGGTGATTCCTCTCGCGCTTTTTAATAGTTTACATCATTGGCTAGTAATCAAGCAATGTCTTTCCATGTTCGACTTCAGAACATTTCTCACATGGATCGACTTGTACTCTGAGTGAAGATCGAACGAGACTGAAGACCCCAGATCTAGTTTCATCCATCTGGGCTGCGATATATATTCATAGAAATAAAGACATCAAATGTACATTATTGCTGAATAGATAATCATCCAATCAAAAGGATGATGGCTCTATCAGAATCATCAATCTACACTCAAACGATTGTCTGTCCTATGTACATGAAAATGAATTTATAAAGCTGAGCATGGGAATGCCCGCCTCAGCTAGATCATGAAAAAATAGTATGAAGATAATGTATTGTATTGTATCTCATTACAGGTCTCCTCCCAACATTGAAAGAACTTCGTATCCTCATAATAAAGCATTTCACCCGACACCAAAAGATTAATGACCTCATGCTTTAGGGGGCAACTGTTATAGACATTTTTGGGCCCTACAACCCCAAGCATGAAATTTCCATAAACCAAGGGCTCCTAAGTCCCTAAAAGTGTTTTTCTAACCCCTAAAGGAATAAGGTCAACATATTACAGCTTCTCCCAGAAGTTCTCCATGAGAAACTGCTCAGAATTGGTCAAAACAGGATCATTACAACTGCTCCACTGGCTAAGTGCATTGCATCTCACCCAAATACACTGTGAGGGTGCATTGCATTTCAAAAGTCCCTTCTATGGGGTGCGATGGGTGAGAAATGACAAATGGCAGTGTCATTCCTCAAGGTGGAGAGGCAATGGAAGCTTCCAGAATCTTCTCTTGTGACACTTGCCTCACTGAATTCGACCAAGGATGAGTAAGAGGCCATTAGTCTCCAAGTGGAAGCAAGAACTATCAGAGAGAAGACACTAATCAAATCACAAGCTGACTCATCCCCCTTATATATATCTATATATGGATCCCTCATCCCAGAGATCCAGAGGCTGGAATTTTGCATATTGTAAGGAATTGCTGTTGGTTTTTTGAGACAAACATCAGATTGTTGGGTGAACTAAGCTTTGTTTGAGGTGAAGAGGGGCTTCTTTGCTGGGAGGTTGATGCTGGGTCAGAACAACTGGTTGTAACTCCTCTTGGCTATTTTCTTTTTTATCAATAAAAGCTATTTGAGTTTTCCTCCATGCTTTTGTATCATTGATGTTTGTTACATTTGTATGGTCAATTTACATCTGATCCTAGATTGTTTATTATTATAGATCCATGTCTTTGTATAGTGCTATGCTTCTGTGATCTTACAGGTACTTTATGAAGCTGGGCATGCAAGGGAGCAGGTAGCTGAGGACTATCAAAGAAGAGAGGGATTGAATCAAGAGATTAGCGCAAGACAGAGGTTGGTCTTTCTATTCCTCTCTATCTATAATTCATAAAGGAAAAACAAAAGTAGCTTTTCTCTGTTTGTTTCTAAGGCAGCTGTCACACCTTACTGGGATAGAGCAGTTCTATATAGACACTTTTCCCTGTAACATAGAGGTAAGTGAGACCAGGGAGATATCAGGATTCTGTGAAGAGCTCGTATTTCCAATAGTGCAACCATCACTCATGCATTAAGATGACAGAAACAGAGCAGTTGATACTCAAGAAGAAGAAAATAATTATGAAGAAGTCAAGAAGAAATTGAAGCTTGCCAATCTTGAGATTGCCCAACTTAAGAAAAGGGCAAGGAAAAATTCAATTGAAAAAGCCAATTTCAAAAGAATAAAGGCCATGTGGGAAGATGGAAAAGTTCCAAGACCTGAAGTAGTTGGCAGAGATTCCCAATACTTCACCTGGACTGTCCCTACAATCAAGGAAGCAAGGTACATCAGAATGATAAATGATAGACTAAGAACTAATATCAAGGTGATGAAAAGACAAATTGAGGACCTGGAAATTCAGTTGAACAGGTATGGAGGTCAGCCTCAACACAAATAAACAGGGTAGTAAGTGATGAAACCCTAATACAATTTTGGTTGAAACAAAAACATGACTTTTTGAAGTTGTTTCATGGATGGGTAATCTCAAGTATACGTGGCATATGTACATGTTGAAACAACTGTGAAGAATCCTTAAAAGGAAAGTTTTTGGAAAAAACTGTGTAAATTGATTCACACAGCAGTTTCGTAGCGTGCTACGAAACTGCTGTAGGTGACATGCACCGTAGTTTCGTAGTGCGCTATGAAACTGCTGTAGGTGCAATTTTGTTCTTTTTGGTCAATCTTCAGAGGAAAGAAGGAGGTATTTTTTAAGAAGGATGCTGCTGAAGAAGTGTAAGGAGATCATCTAAGAATGTTTCAAGTTCAAGAAAGGGAAAAACTCAAAAAGCAAAGGATACATGTGAAAGCAAAGTTTTGCGCTACAAAAACAACAGTTAATTCTATAGCACATCCAGATTGATCTTTTTCTTGCACCTTGAAGGAGTTTAATGTTTGGACAAGTGAAAGAGTAGGGTTCTATAGCTAACATAACACATGTTACATGATTAAAGGGGCGAGTTTTGTCATCAGGAGATTCGAGGAACACCATTGAAGACCAAGGCTACACTGCAGGGGACATTTTCCTAGTTTTTAGGATAGATGAAGGAGAAGTTATTGAAGGCCAGCAGGAGGGTTATGGACACCACCAAGGTCGAAGTTAAGGAGGAGAAGTTGTTAAGTTCGAATTTAATTCCTAGTCTAAGTTTTTACTATCATAATAAGGAGTTGTACTCCTAATTGTATTAGGACTCTAAGACTATTAAATAACTGCTACTTGTAATTAATAGTTTGTTTTAGGTTTGAATAGGTGTCAAGATAGGAAGTTTAAATTCCCCTTATGTTGGATCAGGGAATCCAAGATTGTAATGATAATTCTATAAAGCACAAGAGGTGGAATGCCTCAGGGTTGGAAATTTTCAAAAGAAACTATCATACTATGTTATTATGGGAGACTGCGTTTTTATGTTAATACAAATATTTTGGCTTCATTACTCAGGATTCAGAGGGAGTTTTAATGTTTGATTTTCTCATGGTTTTCTTCATTTACTCACTTGTAGTGGTATGAACACATGTTACTTAGAACTCATTGACAATGCTCTAACTTCCTTCATGTGTTTATAAATTGTGTTCCTTGCATTATGTCTCTATTTTGCTAATATATTAAGACTCCTTATGCCCTGACTTCCATGTTAAGCTGATCTTGCTATGATACTGAAACATATTCTGACTCCATAAGCCCAATAGATGTTTATTGATTGTGTTCAACCATTTATACTTTTTCACTTGTTTTTCCCATAGAGTTAGCCATCTAATCCTTAAATTAAAATCTTTAACCTAGTGAGAGAGCCCTCTCAGGTTGAGGAGGCTAAGCCTCAACCAAAAGTTTGGTTTGAAATAGTTACTCAAAGTCTTCCTGATCAATAGCCTATAAAGGGCTGATTTTTTGATAACACTTCTTACAACTAGTGCATGATGGTTTATCCTTCTTCATAGTGTTTGTTTTCCTCTCCTTCCATTTCAGTTTCTTCTTTCCTTTATTCTTGCTTTCAATAGGTTTGGATGATTTACCAACATCTAGGGTTACATTTGTACCTCTAGCCTCTAGATGAGTTGCTTGAACTGATACATCATCTAAGCTAGTTGGCTTAAACATAAGTATAGTATGCCTCAAATAACTATGAGTACCACCTATATATTTTAACAATGTCTCTGGTGAGTCCAATGATATGCCTAATGTCAAAGCCCTCTTATGAAATTCCTGAGTTACTTTGACCTTTTAGTTGACGTTGTGTTTGCCAACTCATCATTGCTTGTTGCATATAATCCAAAGGATAAAATTTATTTTTAATGGAAAAACAAATTCTTTCCAAGTTGAAATGATTTTACCATGTTTTTGGAGATATGCTTTTGTCTTGCCTTCCCACCATACAAGTGAATTTCCTCCAAGTCAAAGGCTAGCAAGATGGATCTTCTTCCTTTCTGAATCAAATTTTTTCACCCTGAAATAGACATCAATTTGCCTTATCCAACTATCAAGCTTATCAGCATTAAGTTCTCCATCATAAATTTGCAAATCAAAATTTACATCTAATTTGATCAAAGAGGCTTTATTTTTCTTCTTCTTAGAAGAACTAGTTTTATGAGAAGAAGAAGATGATGATGGCGATGATGGCGATGATGGAGGAGATGGAGGAGGATTTTATCCTTTTCCTTTATCTTCTTTATATGGAGGGAAAAAAATAAAATGTTCCTTTGACTGGTTTAGGTGATGAAGTGCCTTCACCTTTTCCATTTTTAAAATCATTATACATCTCTCCCACCATTGCACGTATAGTCATGAAACTATCCAAGAATTATGATTCTGACCCAAGTGGTGTTTCATCTGCCATATTTCTTTGTGAAAAGACCCTTCCAATCTCTGGATTCGCCTTAATAAGTTCACCTTCACCTCGTTTGAGAATCAACCTTGTAAGCATTCAAATCTCCACACAAACTTGTCAAACCTTTAAAACCTTACTGCTTTGATACCACTTGACCCGTTAATGAAAAAGGTATTATAGACTATGTGTGAAGTTTCCTATGTTACTTAGTGCAACGGATCAAAAATATTATGAATAACATAAACACTTAAACAATTAGAAAACACATTCAAAACATCAACACAACCAAGTTTAATAAAGGAGTTCGCCAGACTTCCTAGCTACATTTCCTGGTCCTTTCGCTTCCAGTGCTGACCTCTCTATTATGTCTTCAAATTGTTGTTACAGGTGTGAGCTCATAAACAGAGTCTCAAACAGGAAATTGGATCTCATCACTGTGTTGAGCTCGAGTTTTCGAGTCAAAACGAGTATACACTCAAGCGTACTTGGCCACTATGACCTCCAGACCCCCTGGAACGGCTCAAAACTACACCCTGTCCACTTTTTCTGTGTTATGGTATTAATATACCAAATATAGTTACAAACTGCGATCATCGTGAAATAATACGATTACACTAAAAATAGAGGATAAAAACAAAGAACTGGCGGGCGTGGAGTTGATCCTGACCGTTCGGCCTTTTCCCAGCGCAGATCCTGATACCATACGATTTGACAACTATCATGTCCCACTTGTCAACTAATCTGGATGTTCTACACCATCAATCTATCCTACTTCATCTGATGGCTGTCGTTCAATCTCGCGCTCCAACTAGCATGTTGGTTAATTCTCCGAAAGCACATGAGAAAAGTTGTTTCAGGCTACTACGTGGCAATCACTGAGTGGAATCACTCAGATTTCTAAAAACCATTTCCAGGTTGTAAGGCGCGTGAGAAACCATTTACTACTTCCTGTCTAGAACTCAAAGAAGTTTAACTTCTTTTGACTAACATCATTCGTCCGTTTTCAAAGTTAACCTACCTGTATGTCTTGATGTGATATAAGTTGACCTCCTTTGATCAGATGATCCAACGACTGTGGTACAAACCAATCACACATATGACATTCCTTCTCTGTTGACATCATCCATAACTTGTAACTCATTCCTTGGTTGCCACATGTCCTAGTGACGTAGGCATTGACTTTTTGAGCTAAATCTTTAATTGGCTCTAATTTCTTCATCCGGACTCGGATTTATGCGCCATTTGCACCTTTGGCTTCGTATTAATGAGTACTTTGACTTAAGCCTACTTTCATCTGCATTTGAAGACTTTTGATCTAGAGGTAATAATGAATCCATTTTGGATCACCGAGTTATACTAAGGTATATTGGTTTGTTTATGATGTAACACCCTTATCACACATCTACCCAAGAAACTAGCTAGTTAGGGTAAACATGCGACGAGAGGCTACTATGATTGGATTCGACCTCCTATGTGATCTTAAGGAAGTGGAATTAATGGAACACAATAACAAACCTATCCACATCAACAACAAAAACATCAAGAGACATGTCATCCACTCAAAGATCTTGTACCCGAGTCCTGCTGATATTTTGGACATCTTACGCCTTACTCACTCTCATGTTATAGGCATGGTAGTGTCAAAAAACCCAAAGTCACTCTCACGGGCTTGCCTGCCAGCGTCTAGAGACCCAATTTTCCAGAGTTATGCCAGCGACCCCGTGATTTGAGCCACATTTTTAGGCCTAAAGCCCAGGTCACTTCCTAGAATGGAATAATTACTTGGGAGTAGTAAAAGAACAGGGAAACAATGATGCAAAAGAAATAATTTAAACAAGAACTTAATCAGATCCTTACTATCCATGATAGGTTTTTCGTCAAACATGTCGCAAGCATGTAATCTACAGGTGCAACCAACATAATTAAACATAGGGATTTTTTACTTATATGAGAATATCTTAGAACCATTGTTCCTTGAAGTCATTTTCGATATTACCATCTATTAGGCCATAGATACACTATCCATTAATTTACAACTAAAAACATGTTGAGATCCATACATAGCTGTTTTCATAAAACACACATATAACCAACATAATAACAACATAAATACTCATGAAAGTACAACCATATAGACCACATATAATCCATAATAATTCTCATATAAATACAAGGAGAATAATCTTTCATTAATGATGCAAAAACCAAACCTAGGATGGGACTTCCATGTTACACCCAACCATAGAATGAATGAGCCAAATCTCTCTTCATTCATTCACCCCTATTTCATATTTCAAGCATGAATGTGGGACTCAAACCAAATAAACCAACCAGGGCATACCGAGGCTAAACCACCTCACCCTCATCAATAGAAACCAAGATTTACCATAATCCATCTCAGATCACTAGGCCAACATAATGAACACATCATAACGTTATTTAAAGTGATCACCACCTGATCACTAGGCCAAACAAGCATGGAAGCCACTAGATTTCTCCACCTACACCGTGTGGAATTTTCTTGTGTCCTAGTCTCTTAGGATTTACCACAATCCAAACTTGAATCACTAGGCCCTAAACCAAGACCCACTCTCCAATCTTTACCACATATCCAAAACCTGAGATTAATAGGCCCAATGGAGAGAAAACCAGCTCTTGGATTTACCGTATGTCCTGTCATTCACCAGCAAGGATTCCTAGGCCCATCGAGGCAACACAATCCTTTCTTTACTGCAACCCATAGTCTAACTCAGGGGTAACTAGGCCAGTGGCTTTACTGTGATCCATAGTTTGGTTTAAGGAACACTATGCCATGTGCTCTATCATTCAGAGATCAACCCCACTCAGATTCAAATACATTCGGAAATTCATCTCAACCAAAACATGAGAACCCCATCACACAATGGCTATCTGGAAATGGCATGGCTAGGCTAAAAACATTGTTACACTTGGAAAAACCCATGCCACAATAGCAAAAGAACCACATGCAATGCCATGCATGCCAAATCTAGAAAGGAAAATACAAATACAAATCGATACCTGCAATGAATCATGATAGAGCTGCTTGATCCTGCCTTTCCCTACTTGATCTTTGCTTCCTCCTGCCTTGTTTTCCTTTCTCGCTCCAATGCTAAAATGATCCAAGAAAAATCTAAGTGTCCAAGAATGAGAGAGAGATAGAGAGAGAATAATGAGAGAGCTCCAAAACTCAACTGACAAAAGGTGACCAACTTATCCTCAGAAGCCTTTTTATGAATGAGGCCTCTATTTTCTTCATTTCCATTATTTTATTTCAATTTTCTCCTCACATACAACCTGTGACCTCTCACCTCCCTTTTCTTCTAATTTCCATTATTTTCATAAATAAATGTGCCAAAAATGCCATTTTTCCTTTCCAAATCCTTAGCCGTTTCCTTTTCCAATTTCCTTAGCCATAATAAACCAAATGAACACTCCCTATGATGTCTTTCCCAATATTAAGCTTAGAATAAGTGTCCCATCCACTGTGGTTATTATTTTTTCCTTTACTAACTTTTATTACATGAATTTTCACCAGGGATGTTACAGAACCCTCACCCTTGGGGAACACCATCCTCGTTGTTAGACCACACCAAGACCTTAGAAAAAATATTGAAAAGAAAACATATTTCCCATGGAGCTTTATAACATAGCTGGATGCAATATTTACAATGATCACCCTACTGAAAAGCAAACCAACATCATAACAACATGAAAAAGTAATAACATGACACCCATACCACTTATTGGAGCTTTATAACTTATCTCATGGTGGTATTTACATCCATATACATATGTACATATAGCAACATCACCAAAAATATACGAAAACATATACCAGGACATACACCCAAAACACCATACCAAAGCTGCTTTGCCTCAACCAAAAAACAAGGAAGGATACATAGCTTGCATCTAATCTGCCATCTCCCATGTAGCTTCATCAAGCCCAAAGTGCTTCCACTACACTTTAACTTGCTCAATTGGTGGATTCTGTAGCATGAGCACCTTTTTTTGCAATATATACTGAGGCTCTAGCTGGAATTCTCCATCTAGTTTCACCTGCAATACAGACCAGTCAATCACATGATCAACATATTTAACATAATTCTTAAGCAATGATACATGGAAAACATCATGGACTTTCACTGTCAGAGGCAGTGCAAGTCAATAGGCTACTGGCGTAATCCTGTCAATGATATTAAAGGGTCCACAAAACCGTGGTGCCAGCTTGGCACATGATCCAATCCATAAGGAGCTCTTCTTGGGTTTGATGAGCAAGTACACATGTTCCCCAACATGGAACTCCTTGAACAATCTAACCCGATCTGCATAACTTTTCTTCCTATCTTGTGCTGTGTTTAGATTTTTCTTTATAACCTGCATTTCTTGTTCCATGTCTTCCAACATCTTTGGTCCAATCAATACCTTGTTAATGGGATCACTCCAACTAATGGGAGTATTGCAACTCTACCCATTCAATGCCTCAAAATGACTCATCCTCAACGATTCATGATAACCATTTTTGTATGAAAACTAAACTAAGGGGAGAATCTCTTCTCACTTCCGCTACTGATGCATCACATACATCCTCAACATGTCCTCCAATATATTTTTGACCCTCTCTGTCTGTTCATCTATCTGTGGATGATAAGGTATACTCAAGGCCAACTTTGCGCCCAAACCTGCAAACAACGCCTTACAAAACTAGGAATTGAACTTCTCATCCATGTTTGACACAATCTTCTTCAGAATACCATGCAATCTGACCACATCTCTGATGAATACCTGTGCCACATCACTAGCTGAGAATGTATACTTCACCCAAATGAAATGTGCAACCTTTGTTAACCTATCCACCACAACCATGATGGAATCATGGTGTCTCATTGTCTTAGGAAACCCTATGATGAAGTCCATGGAAATGACTTCCCATTTCCACTCTAGAATCGTGATCGGTTGTAACAGTCCACTTGGATGTTTGCACTCTAATTCCACTTGCTGAAAATCGAAACATCTTGCCACAAACTTTGCTACATCCTTTTTTAGATTCGGCCAATAATAAAATTTCTTTACTGCATTCAATGTCTTCTGATAACCTGTGTGACCTGAATATGGTTTCGCATGAAACTCCCTCAAGATCACCTTCTTCAGCTCTTCTATCTGGCACATATATCTCGTCTCTAAATCTAGCAAATCCATCCAATGTAATACGATAATCCATACCCTCTACACCTACACCTGTACTTGTGCCTGTAATAACACATTACTGCCACCTATACCTGTACCTACACCTATAATACCACCTGTACATGTACCATCACCCTGCTGGAACCTATGCACAATCTCCATATAGATGAAATCTTGTTGACCTACCTGCAAGATCCTATCATGTAAGTAATTCCCATAGGAGCTCATAGTTGCTAAGTGATTTACCTATACCTGCCTGCTGAGAGCATCTGCCACCCTGTTCTCTTTACCATTGATGTACCTAATCTCAAAATCAAACACATTGATCGTGGACAATCATCAAGCCTCCCTCACGTTTAGATTCGACTGGTCAAACAAATACCTCAACCCAATATGATCACTCATAAGTACGAACCTCCTGCTAAGAAGATAGTTCCTCCATATCTTCAATGCATGTATGATCTCTGGTAAACCAAGATCATGTGTTGGGTAGTGTTGAAGCCCTGAAAATCAGGTCTATAACAAGGGAGATACCCACTCGGTCCGAACCTTGAAAGTAGCTCCTTTTCCGTTTGGGATGGTGGGTCCGACTGGGGATAATGGGACTAGTTTCCCAATTTGTGTGTGTCATGAGAATTGATATTTCCTTTTCTAATAATTTCTAAGTAAAATGCTTTTAATCTAAGTCTAATTTAAAATATGCAATTGTATTCTAATGGACATAAATATCTAATTCTAAAACTAACCCAGGATTTAACTTTTCAGTTATGCGTTTTAAAATAATTTCTAACAGCAATTGGTAATAAAGATCATTCAATTGCTACGAGAAAAGAATTCGATAAAAATAAATTGTTTCATATAAAAAGTTAGCCGAAATAATTGTGAGAAGAATATCACATAATAATTCATTCATACATTAAAGCATAAATAGAATAGACACCACCGTACAAAAGTGCCGAATGATAACTCAAACATTCAAGCCTTCATATATAAATAACTGAACATAAATATCACTTTGACACATAAGCAGAAATCATTAAGAGATAAAAGTACCATTGATAAAAAGTTCTACTCATGAGCTTTAGTAATATAGATTTATCTCTTCCTAATTCAACATATACTAAGAGTACGAAAGTGCATTTCACTAGCAGACATTAAGCACAGATATCAATAAATCCCATTCCATTCATTCATCAAAACCTCCTCTGAGGGTGCAGAAGTGCATGTTTTGAGGAAACATTTTTGAAAAATTTCAGGACCCCTCTCTAAATGCATAAGAGGGGTTAAAATACTACTAACTAAATACTAATAATAGTTTATTACAAAAATATAGGAGGAGATTTAAATGACCATCCTCATCTAAGGCAAAAACAAATCAAAACTAAAACTAAAATTGTATCTGGAATTAACTATCTATATATATGTTCTCTGAGATCACAATCATTTAGCATCAGCTTGAGGAGCGTCAGTTGGCTGACCTCTGATTTTAGTTTCCCTGCGAAAACATAATCTGCAAGTGCAGGCGCTATCTTCTCGGGAGAGTTCGTAAGGCATTTGAGAGTCATGCATTGACTGTGTGGTTTAACCAAGTACTGCATTTAAGAATCCCAATTCAACTTGGTTAACTTCTTGATGGACTCTGCTCTTTCTTCATCTTTTTGTCTCCAGCTTGTCTGCAGTTGTTGTGCCTTTGGGAGAAATCCCGGAGCGGCCTCTGATATGAGGTTTGCTCTATGTAGGTTTTTATTGACACAGTCAATGACGTCGTTTGCCGCTATTGCTGATTCTTCTGCTGCCTGTTCTGCCTTCCTAATATATGTGCCCCACTTATTAAAGAGCATTTCTTTGTGGGCTTCATTGATTCTGAGCATGCCTGCTTTCCTTCCTTCTTCTGATTCCTGCCAAGTGCTAGGTTTCAACCAAATCCACTTACTGCCCAAGGATATACCCGATAAATACCACTGGTTTTGGAGCGCGGGTCTCACCTTTAGCCTTTAGCGCTTTTCCCCATGGTTTTCCTGGCTTACACATGACCGAGTGCTATGGGGCTTTCCTTCTCGATGGTTTTTGCCTAGCAATGCGCAATTAGCGCTAATCACGCATCGGAAACTGCCTCTTTTTCCCGATCCGGGCTTCCCAGGTGCTAGTTTCGCCTCCTGCGCGGTTCTGGTAGATGATACATAAACCTTAAATTTTGTGGAGTGAATTACCCAATGAGGTCATGGCTCCGAGACTTGAATTGTCTATCTGATATATCAACATTGTCTAGTACCCACTTTACCATGTCTGTGTATGGAAGAATCTTAGGTCTTGCCATTATCCGGTGCAAGAATGAACATGCAAGTTCTGTGATTGATGCCTCAGATGACCCGCATGAATCTATTGTTGTTATAGAAATTTTTGTGCCTTACAGCATGAAGCATGAAATGTCGATAATCCGAGGGATCCAAAGTCCCTAAACATGTTGTTCCTACCCCTAGAGGAACAAGGTCAGCAAACCACAGCACTAAAAATCAGTTCTCCACCTGAAAACACTCAAAAACAAGCTAATTCTGGATCATGTCAACTTTTCCACTGAGCATCTGCGCTGAATGTCAACTGCTCCACTCTGTACCTGCGCTGAATGTCAAATCTAATGAAGGCTACCTGCGCTGGGCGAGATTGGCCAAGTGGCACAGTCATTCTGCAAGGTGTCAAATGCCCGGGAAGCTTCCAAAATGACACTTGGATCAGGGAATTCGCCTTGTGATGAGTAAGAGGATCTAGATCTCCAAGTGGAAGCAAGAAACTCCAAGTGGACTCAAGAACTGAAGTATAACTGAAGTGGGAGAGGACACTAGTCAGCTTCATGCCAAACTCAAGCTGACTCATCCTTTCTCCAAAACTCCTATATAGAGCTCTCTCATGAGGTCTAGGCAGGCTGGAATCTGGTGAATGTAAGGAAGTGCTGTTGGTTTGAGTATAGAACTATTGGGTGATTGCTTTGAAGGAGGTGAAGAGGAGATTTCTTTCTGCTGGGAGGTGTTGCTGGATTGGGCCTCTTATGGTTGTAACACTCTCAGAACTTTACTTCTTCCATTAATAAAGCATTTGAGGTTCTTCTATATGCATGTGTCTTTGTGGCGTATTGATGCTTGTATATTTGATTTATTCTAATCCTTGAATCAATTATGGATGTATGCTTCTTGTAGTTTCCCTTTCTTGTGCTTTTGCAGGATCTTTATGTAGCTGGGCCAGTGAAAGAGCAAGGAGCTGGGAGCAAGCAGCAAGGAGAGAAGATTGGATCAAACATTAGCGGAAGACAACGGTTAGTGGATCTCTTTCTCCCCTCTCTTACATCTCATAAAGAAGTAATCTTGAATAGCTTTGCATTCGGTTGTTGCTGAGGTACTATCACCCTTAGAGTGGGATAGGGTCATTCCGTATTGGATACTTTTCCCAACAACAAATTGGCGACTCCGCTGGGGATCGTATCTTGTTGGTTGTTTGTGTTTTTTTTCTATTCATTTCATAAACAAAGGGAGTACCGAATCGAACTGCATTTGGATCTTTCAAATGCAAAGTAGAGGGCAGCTACTCTAGCTCAGTTTCTGGGCAAGTTTATGATTTGAAGAGCTGATCCACAAGGACTCTAATAAGCTCTTAGTGATAGCTTTTCATCCTCCTTGTCATCCCTTAGTGTGTACTTGACTGATACCTTCTGATTTGGCCAAAAACTGTGAATTTTTGAGCAATCTGTGACCCGGAAACCAAGAGAAACGAAAGTTTCGTTCTTCAGTGCAACTGCTGTGAAGGCTGTCTGCATTTCAGTGCAGTTCCCGAAGGGGCTACCTGCCCTGAAGGTCAAACAGACAGTGTCCCACCTGCGCTGGACCAGTCTTGCCTTGTGCTACTGGGGTTTCCTGCTGTTTCTTGCCCTGTTTTCACCCTTGTTTTTGCTACCTGTTACTAGTCAATGTGCCTATCTGAAACCAACTTTCCTTGCCACTATTCCACCTCGGTTGTATAAAGAAACTGTGTTTGTTCTTTGTGTATTTCTTGTATCATTTACAGTTTCCCATAACGAAAGTGAACTAGTCTTGCTGTGGCCTCTTAGATCTAGACCTGTGATAAAGTGTCGTTTTGATCTTAAGAGTTAGTTTGTTTGCTGTTCATAGCTGATTGAGCTTTTACTTTCGTCATTTGGTTTGAATTTATATATTTCTAGTGTCGAAACAAGTAAATATTAAGGTGTCTTTCGATTTTGGACAAGCTTGTTTACTTTCACTTGAAATTGAATTCAAAGTTATACAACAACTTTCTTTTTGTGTCGCACAAACATTAAGAAAGAGAAAAGAAATACTTGCATTGTGCATGTGCATTATGATAGTTTGCATGTTGATTTAGGAAAGAGTGCATTAGTGTGTGCTCTATGATCTGTGTGAAAAGATGTTATCTTTCTTTTCCCTCAGTAGTTAAGATTTTCAAAGTTGATAGATTGAAAAGCTTGCTTATCATCTTAGACTGCATTTAGGAGTGTTGTCATACATCTCGTGGTGATCCATAAAGGAAAACTGTTAAACAAGATCAACCTTAAAATAAAATGAATTTACATAACAACGCATTGAAACATAACGCAAACACATAGAGGTCTAAGCTAGAGACGTGTTCCAGCGTCGTTAAACGTGATATCTTAGCGTTGAGTGGTTGGGTGATTCCTCCACGGTGAAGCGATAAGTATCAATACGGACTTGTGCTCCCACGTACCGTCGCGTATATATTGGGAGACCCCTATAGGAACAAAGCCTTTATCCAATAGGAAACCGTGTCGGCCGCCCTACTGATCGCAATGCAGTGAACACAACATTCACGAAGATCGACCACTCGTACCGTAAAACGTATTCTGTGGTTTTGCGAAAAGTTTGGCACACCCTCTGCCTAGAACTCCAGAGCAGTTTCTTTTGGCCTTTTTCAAACTCTATAACTGCAAAAGTCCATCCGAGCATTTGTCACTTCGGGCTCGTTAAAACATCGAAGGAGACTAGAGTCATCTTTAGCTTTTTCTCGACTGTTAAAAAGTGAAAAAGCAAGTTGTGTCTAAAGCGTCGTTATAAAATTTATTTTAAACGGAACATAATCACCTCCAATTCCTGCGTTGATCTGTAGGTTGAGAACATGGAACGCCCCAACCAAGGAATTCCACAGGATGGAAATCCTAGTCCTTTCTCCTCTTGGGGAGAAGTTGGTGCGCCCCACATGGCCACATTGTCGCTTCCAGGACTGACAATTGGCCTGCCAATCTGGCTATTCTCAACCAATGTAGTTCAGAACACCATGGTTCCTGAACAGTCGAGTCAACAGTTAGATCAGTCTAGAGCTGCCCACCAGCCTTCTACTTCCTATAACTCTTCCTCTAATCCTTCATCTTCGCAAGGTAGAGCCAGCAAAAGCCAAGCTCCCATGGAGAAGAAGGAGAAGAAGAAGAAGGAGAAGAAGAAGAAGGAGCCTAAGGCGACTGGGGGCAAGCAAAAGACATCTGACAAAAATCCACACACAGCACTGACCAGGCCTAAATCGCCATGTGTCATATGTAGAGGAGACCACTTCCATAGAGATTGTCCTTGTATTCCCCGGATACTAAGGGACTGGTCCCCTCGTTTGCACAATTCGGGGGCATCAACCTCTGATAGCCATGTTGATTGCTTACCGTCAACCAGCGAAGGTGAAGGTTCAAAACAAAGAGGGGGAGCAAGATCCCCCTGCAGACTGTGTGAAGGCGATCACGCCATCCACTATTGTCCCTTCTTAGACGAAGCGAAGAGAGTTTTGGAAGATCGTCCGGTTTCACCGGTAATGCTTCCTCCTGGATACAAAAAACTCGTGCCAAGTCCTTCGTTGGTTGAAAATACAGCTGCCCCACTCAAGTGGTCAGCTGAAGTGTCAGTCATTGAAAATGAACCTACTGAATCCAGACCAGACGAAAGTATAAAGGTCGATACGGCAGTTGACCCGGTTCCGCCTTCAGAGGTTTCATTTTCAAATGACACCGTCAATGAAGATTCATCTTCAAATGACACCCTCACTGAAGAGAATAAGGATGACACCATCCAGATTCTTTTCATCAACACAGATTCTGATGAGCATCAGGGCAATGCACCCATTCCTTTATCGCAGGAAGGAACATCGTCAGGGTCAAATCCGGCCGTGTATTCGGTCCCACCACCAAGCAACCTGGTTGTGTCCTTTGATTGGAACCAACTAGGCAGACCCCGGTTACCAGCCAGTATACCATTCAGAATCATCGTCCAAATTTACAAGATGGTAATGGTTGGAACTATCATTGATGAAGGGGCATCTGTGAGTATCCTTTCCTCTATTGCTTGGAAAGCACTGGGTTCCCCGGAGCTTTTGCCTGAGATAAGAAATCTCTCGGGTTTTGATAAAGGAACAAGTCGACCATTAGGGATCCTCCCCAATGTGCCTGTTACATTGAAAGGGAAGACCGTTCAAATGAACGTGATGGTCGTTCAAGGACCCTTGGATTATAACCTACTCCTTGGACGAGACTATATATATTGCATGGGAGCTATAGTCTCCTCACTCTTTAGAGTAATGTGTTTTCCACACGAAGGAAGAATGGTCAAGCTCGTAGACCAACTTTCATTTCCGGGATCACGCATCGCAAATAGTCACATACCAACCTTCAATGGTCTATTCACCCAAGAAATGTCTCCACCCCCAGTCCTCCTTCCCGATGAGTGCGAGTGATTCGGAAAGATGGGACTAGAACCCAGGGGGCATGCATCCTGGTCTGCTTCGGGCAGAGGAAACTTTGGGTATAAGGTAGAATTTCCGCGGGAGAATATGACTAGTCCATACCCCGTCCGTGGATGGAAGAGGGGTTGTTCTAGAACAGGATTCTTTTGTCAAGGTTATGTGTTTGACGGAACAGGGTCATTCACCATTGTCTACTTCGGTAGACAGTGCCGAGGAGATGTTTTTGTTTGATGGTGTTATCAAAACAATCTTTGGGTAACCAGAAAGAGGCAAGCCTCACCCTTTAAAACAAATGTTTTATCGGATAAGTAGGGGCAGCCTTGAAATTATACCTTACACCTGGGGGCATGCAACCTTTTGGAGTGCAAGCAAGGGACGACTATTTATTTTTTAAATTTTTAGGTCCTCCCTTTAAACCTGTAGGTCTAACCCTTTAAACTCGTAGGATTAGCCGTTTCCAAACTTGCATAAAGAAAGGATATGAGGAGCATAGCTTCATGAGATAAAGCTCCATAAAAAATAGCTATCTCACAGGAGACATTTCTTATCTTATGACTGGTATTATCGAGCAGTTTTACTGCGGAATTTATGCTCGTTAAAAAATAGAAAAGCGAGATCCGAGCAGTTTTAACGCGGAATTCATGCTCGTTAAAAAATAAACATAAGCATTGAGCAGTGTTTTGGCGCATTCAAGCTCTTTAAAAAATGAACCCAGTCCCGGTAAATAACCATTGTGACCGTGAATTTATTAGCCATAAAAAGCCTTGGTCGTGTTTGCACCCGCCACCTCCATTCCATTTGGCCAATCGTTCACCTCCATACGATTGTTTACCTATTTTGAGGAACAGCTGCGAAGAGTGATTTCACCTAGCCATCCTTGTGACACTGCCATGATTGGAAAATTCCAACCTGTACCTGGAATCTGCTGCTATCTCTGTTTATCACTCGTTCCTCAAAAGACGAGTCTTCTTTGAGCTCTTTTCATCTGACTCGTAAAATATGAAAAGTTTGCCGAGTTTTGGCCTTCCAGCTCGTTAAAGTGACCGGAAGAGCTATCCCTCCTCTAGATTTTAATCTTTTTGGACCTGAGGGATTATTACACAAAAAGGTCGAGCGCTTGTTTTATTCGGCTCGTTAAAGTTATCGAAAACTCATCCCTTCTGTATTGTTTTATACTTTTTTGGACTTAAGGGATTAGATGATGAAAAAGGAATTATGGAATTAACTTTCTGTACCTTTTCAGACTCTCTAAAATTGAAAAGGACCGAGTTTTCCTTGTCGTTAGACTCGTTAAAATGATTAAATAGCGACAAACTTGTCTTTAGACGAGAACGAGTTTCCCTATCGCTAAGCTCGTTAAAACATAGTGATGGGCTTGCCCGAAGGGCAGGTTATGGAAGAAGCATATGTTATCCTCCTCAAGCTTGACAAAAATAAAGAGGTACTAGTCAGAAATGACTGGGGAAAAATTGGGAGAACCTCAAAGCTTTAATGGTAGCAAGTCGCTCTTGAACATGACACTTTGTCCTCCGTATCACATCGGGTTGGGTTGTTTTCATTCACCGATCTCGTCACCATGGTCCTCGCCAAACCATCCGCATTTGGGGTAATGCTACCGATCCATCACATCAGTGTCGTTATATGTTCAAGAGATGTTGTTCAGAAAGAGTCAACCGTGTCCCATCCACTGCCATACATTATCCTTCATCCACCCATGATCGCCACCCTGAATCATATTTCACAGATTGCTTTCACCTCCACTAAAATCATTAGCTCCGTTCCGTGTCACTGATGTGGGATTCATTAAGGCCCTCCTTTGACGGATCGCTTCTTGTCGACTTCAGCTCATTATCCAAGAAGTTAATCTAGGAACAACCCCCTCAGTACTTTGAAGCTTGCATGCCTCAATGGCAAGTTTCTCACTTCCGGCGGCAGGTATACGTCAATGACCTTCGACCAGAAGATTTTGCATGGTGTTTGACGCCAAGTCCTTTATTCACACCACGTGAATTGTACTGCAGTACCTTGAGGGTCATTGTCATTATTGGTGATTCCTCTCGCTCTTGTTAACGGTTTACATTATTGACCGGTAATCAAGCGATGTCTTTCCATGTTCGACTTCAACGCAATTCTCACATGGATCGACTTGTACTTAGAGTGAAGATTGAACGAGTTTGAAGACCCCGGATCTAGTTTCATCCATCCGGGCTGCGATATATATTCAGGAAATATAAAGACATTTGATATGTACATCATTGCAGCAGATGATCATCCTACTCAAAGGATGATAATTTCAGCAGAGAATTATCAGTCTACCATCAGACGATCGTCTGTTCTATGTACCAAAATTAATTTATAAAGCTGAGCATGGGAATGCCCGCCTCAGCTAGATCATGAAAGCAGAATGAAAAAATAATGTATTTTATTGTATTTTATTACAGGGCACCTCTCAGCGATTGAATGAACTTCAGATCCTCCTGATAAAGCATTTCACCCGATAAACGACCTCATACTTTAGGGGGCAACTGTTATAGACATTTTTGTGCCTTACAGCATGAAGCATGAAATGTCGATAATCCGAGGGATCCAAAGTCCCTAAACATGTTGTTCCTACCCCTAGAGGAACAAGGTCAGCAAACCACAGCACTAAAAATCAGTTCTCCACCTGAAAACACTCAAAAACAAGCTAATTCTGGATCATGTCAACTGCTCCACTGAGCATCTGCGCTGAATGTCAACTACTCCACTCTGTACCTGTGTTGAATGTCAAATCTAATGAAGGCTACCTGCGCTGGGCGAGATTGGCCAAGTGGCACAGTCATTCTGCAAGGTGTCAAATGCCCAGGAAGCTTCCAAAATGACACTTGGATCAGGGAATTCGCCTTGTGATGAGTAAGAGGATCTAGATCTCCAAGTGGAAGCAAGAAACTCCAAGTGGACTCAAGAACTGAAGTATAACTGAAGTGGGAGAGGACACTAGTCAGCTTCATGCCAAACTCAAGCTAACTCATCCTTTCTCCAAAACTCCTATATATAGAGCTCTCTCATGAGGTCTAGGCAGGCTAGAATCTGGTGAATGTAAGGAAGTGCTGTTGGTTTGAGTATAGAACTATTGGGTGATTGCTTTGAAGGAGGTGAAGAGGAGATTTCTTTCTACTGGGAGGTGTTGCTGGATTGGGCCTCTTATGGTTGTAACACTCTCAGAACTTTACTTCTTCCATTAATAAAGCATTTGAGGTTCTTCTATATGCATGTGTCTTTGTGGTGTATTGATGCTTGTATATTTGATTTATTCTAATCCTTGAATCAATTATGGATGTATGCTTCTTGCAGTTTCCCTTTCTTGTGCTTTTGCAGGATCTTTGTGTAGCTGGGCCAGTGAAAGAGCAAGGAGCTGGGAGCAAGCAACAAGGAGAGAAGATTGGATCAAACATTAGCGGAAGACAACGGTTAGTGGATCTCTTTCTCCCCTCTCTTACATCTCATAAAGAAGTAATCTTGAATAGCTTTGCATTCGGTTGTTGCTGAGGTACTATCACCCTTAGAGTGGGATAGGCTCATTCCGTATTGGATACTTTTCCCAACAACAATTGTTGCTTTAACTTCCATGACTCTGGGGTTTTCTTCTTCGAGCAGACTGTACATGCCTTCGAAGTGGTTATGCCGACATCTCTGTTACAGGTGGTGTCTATGTATAAGGGCATCATCTCTTTGTCCTCAGCAATTGAAGCTTTTCCCTTCTTTCCCGTTACACTCTGAAAACTGTTGCGTATATTATTCTGCTTTCTGCTCCTGCAAATTTACAAGGAAAGAATAATGATAAGCGATAAGGTGACGGGAAAGCTCTTAATGCTGAAATCACATCAAATATATCACCCTACGTGAAACAACCTTTCAATCAGATCTAAATCTTATCTTATAAATGACCATTAACTAACCATTAAATTTACATTAATGCCCATAACTTGGTATTGGATTACGAGAAAAATTTTATCGAATGATGAGCCCCGCAGACCTATGATAAAGTGATTTTGCGATTTGCTTCGCAATATCGCAGATCGCAATATCACTAATCAATTTCGTTAACAATCATTTATCACCTCACGTTTCTGTGAGATGCAATTTGCGAGATGTCCTATCACATATCACTGGATCAAGATATTTTACCTTAGGTGATACTTGCGGCATATGAAAGTTGCGATGCGCAATGGGTCTTTAAGGTGTGTGATCTTGCATCATGTTTTCATAATTTCGGAAGTTTGCTTATATGATGTCCTCCATTACCCTTTGCGATGCGATGTCTTTTTGTTAAGGGAATGATTTTATTTGAAACTTATCATAAAACTTAAGTTTTTTGGGTTTTGCGGGTGTTTTCCTAAGTTTATGATAGTATGTTTTATTTAAAGGGAAATATAAGTGCTACTTTTTATTTTTCAGAAGGGTCCCCATTTATTTAGTATTAGTAATAATACTAATTAAAAAGGGGGGTTGTTTCTAGCCACAACAATTGGCGATTCACTAGGAAGAACCAGTTATCTCTGATTATCTTTTGAATTTTCTAAACTTCCAAAACAGAAAAGTTTTCTGGAAAATCAGAATTTATTATAGAAATATAAAGTGCATCACTCTTTCAGCCGTTAATGGTAGTTTGTTTCTTCTATGTTAACTCTGATTATTTACTTCCCAAGCTTGTCATTGTATTTACATCAGCCACAACTTGGTTTTATAAAGATAAAAACAAAGACTTCTCTGTAGATTATTTTTAAGTATGCTCATTTGTCATAGGTAGAGCCTCTGCTGCCAGCAGGAGTTCATAGCCTCGACAGGGTTACCTGTTACCCAGTAATGATCCTGTATCCTACTTGGAGAAATATACAATTTTCAAAGATAAATCCATAGCCACACTTATTGCTTTTGTTTTCTTTTAATTCTTAAAGAACAATGTCTTGGTTTGGTAGCCAAATTATGACAGTGTCATTCACTTGATCTATAACTTTGCTGAACAAGCTAGCTCGTGATGAGACCCCTTGTCTTTTCATTGCAACAATCTTGAGTCATTGCCCTGTTTTGGTATGCAGTTTTAGCAATGTCGCCGAGTTATAATATCTATGATCATGATAAGTCAGCTCGTGATGAGACCTCTTATTCTTTAAGTTTATAGTGTATCATTGGATTACTCCTTGAAACTTGTAATTCCCTAGGTGGGGAGGAAGTCATTGGTTCCTTCATAATAGCTCTGGATGAAAATTATAGAGTTTTTGGAAAGAGCTTTTCTACAGAGAATATTTGTTTTGCTATTGATACTTTTCATTGACTGATATAAAACAATTTCTCACTAAAGGTTGTTTTTCATCAAAATTCGTAACACTGAAACTAGTAGAATTTTCAAGCTTATAGCCTTTGACTGTATCTTTGAATAATAATGATCAATTTTCCAAATCAGTTCTATTTATACAAGCGAAAAAACAAAATCTAAAAGAAACACTAATTTTTTTCATGAATTCCAAAGGTAACCATTTACAACCTATTTTATTACCAAAATAATAGAAGAGGTCATCTTCTATGGAAAGTATTTTTGAGGATCTGCCCATTAACGGGTAAAGATTCTCTTTTCCCTGCTAAATCTTGCAACATGAAAGTGGATGGACCTATGATTTCGACGATTTGGAAGGGGCCAAGCCACATTATTTGGAATTTTGAATGTTTGCCTTTTTCTTCGTGAGCCTTATCCCATTTTAAAACTAAATCTCCAATTTGAAGATCCTTCCTATATACCATGTTTGAATCGAAGGAAGCCTTCACTAATGCTTGATGATGAGCATGTGTGATTTTAGCATGTTCTCGTTGTTCTTCTAGCTTAAGGATCTGTGATTGTCTTAGTTGTAAAGATGAAGTTGGTGTTTCGTCAATAAATTAAACCAAGGCCAAAGAAGGAATTGCTAGATGAGTTGGGAGAAGCACTTCTTTCCCATAAACTAAAGTAAAGGGAGAAGTGCCAATGGAGGCCTTTTGGGTTATTCGGTCTGCCCACAGAGCATACATCAAAGATTTGTGCCAATTTTTATGATTCTGATAAATGGTTCACTTAATGATTCTGATTAAGTTTTTATTCGTTGATTCGACCAACCTGTTCCCTTGTGGGTAATAATTGGCAGAATATTTAAGCTTAAAACCTCTTTTAAGTGAAAATTCATTCATAGCATTGCTAGAAAAATATGATGCATTATCAAACATTAAAGCAGAGGGTAAACCAAACCTGGTGATTATGAACTGATCTATGAAATCAACGATGTGTTCAGCATTAGCTGTCTTGACAGGCACTGCTTCTACCCATTTAGTAAAATAATCTGTAGTTGTAAGGATATACCTATGTTGTTTAGAAGAGTGAGGAATGATCTCACCTATTATATCCAATCCCCATTGTTCAAAGGGTTGAGCGATATTGACTGGTTGCAAAGGCAATGATGGTTTCTTTTGTCTCCCAGCAGCAGTTTGATAAACTTGACATTTCCTTACATAGCTACGCACATCTTTAAATAGTGTAGGCCAATAGTATCCTGCACGCAAAATTTTATGTGTTGTAGCATCTCTCGCATAATGTCCACCTGCTGGTCCATCATGGAGTTCCTGCAATACCTTTTCAGTGTCAGATCTCTTGAGACATGGAAGGAGAACAAAATCATAATTCATCCTAAAAAGTACATCGTTTATGAGTTGATACTGCTTAGCCTTCAATCTTAGGGCTCTTTTCTTTGTATAATCCAGATTTGAAGGAGCATATCCGTTCTCTAGATAATATGATACATTGATTCAATATTGTTTAGGCTTACCTCATACATTTGTACTTCTTGATTTGGAGATGGTATTTCGGAAATAAGTGATGCTCTAGCCAACATTTTGCAAAATCCTTGACCTTTTACAATATTTGTTGGCTTAATTTTAGTGTCGTATTCTTGTAAGGAAATGACCCAATTTGCTCTCTTTTCACCCACATCTTTCTGTACTAAGAGATTTCTTACCGCTGGAAACGATACTATTATTTTTGTATGGGTTTTAAGAAGAAAGGGTTTAAAATGCTTGATCACTTTGAAAAAAGCATAAGCTTGTTTCTCAACGTCAGAATAATTTAATTCAACCCCTTGCAGATTTGAAATAAAAAATGCAATTGGAGCTTCCACCTTGTCTTGATTGGCTTGAGTGAGTATCGCAACATATGATTTATTGGAGGCAAATGTATACAAAATGAAAGGATCAGAAAAATTTGGAGTCACTAAGGATGGGGCATTAACAATTGCTTTCTTAATCAGATTGAACGCTTCATATTCCTCTTGGCCCCATTTGAAGAGTGAATTCTTCTTGATCATTGCTTGTAATGGTGATACAATCCTTGAGAAGTCTGGAACAAATCTTTTAACAAAATTAATCTGGCCAAGGAAGGATTACATGGCTTTCTTATTATGAGGCAAGGGTATTTCAAAAATCTCCTTAATTCTGTTGGGATCAATATGGATTCTAGATTTTAACACTATAAATCCAAGAAGTTTGCCTTTACTTAATGAAAAAAAGGACTTTTTTGGATTAAGTGAAATCCCATACCTTTGTCAACGTTGGAAGATCTGCTTTAACTCTCTGAGGTGATTACCACATTTTTTAGAATATACAGTTATATCATCCAAGTAAATCACCACTGGTTTGTTTACTAATCCCTCAAATGTGATGTCCATAGCCCTTTGAAATGTGGCACCAGTGTTAATTAGACCAAAAGGAATCTTTTGATATGTATAAGTACCCCATTTGGTTCTGAACGTGGTTTTTAGCTGATCATCAGGATGGACCAGAACCTGGTTGTAGCTGAAGAAACCATCTAACAACGACATTAATTCTGATCTTGAAACTGCTTGCAACATTTGTTCCATAGGAGTCAGGGGAAAATTATCCTTTGGCAGGCTTTGTTAAGATTTCGAAAGTCAATACAAATTCTAATATCTCCGTTTTTCTTTCTATCGGGAACAAAGTTGGAAACCCATCTAGAATGTCGAACGGGAAAAATAATCTTGGCTTTAAATAATTTATTGAGCTCAGATTTAATTTCACTTTCCAGATGGATGGATCTTTCTCAACTTTTGCTAGACAGGTTTTTCATCAACTATAATTGGGATAGTATTCTAAATGATTGAAGTGTCGTAAGTCTTAAGGTCATTGTAGTTCCAAGCAAAGACACTTTTGTATTGTTTTAGGAGACAAACAAAGGCTAATTTTTCTTCAGGGGCTAGGCCAAGACCTAGGTTGATATTTTATGGCTTGGTATCCATTCCTAGATTTACTAATTCATAGCTTTGAGTTGAACTCTGAATTTTTGAATTCGTAGATCTCTTAAATCGGTCTTTCAAATTGTATAACTCGTCCAACTTGACTACATATTTTGGTATAGCATTATTAGTGCTTTCTTGTTGTAACTATTTGTCATGTTGGTCCTCATCAATTATCTGATTAGTGTAAGACCCTTTCGATGTCAGGAAACTTACAATATCAGGATCATCGTTGAAAATTCTCTATTTTGTAAAATTATCAGGGATGGAGGGCCTAAAGATCAATTTGATTGAGAATCTGTCTAGGCTATAGTCTTCTGAGCAAATGAGCTTGGAAGCTACGTTTTCGAGGAGGTCGGCACTAGCATTTTGGAGTCTGGGAAAAGATGAACTATTGAATGCTATAAAATGTTCAGTCAGATCTTGCACTAAATATTGATAATGTTTTAAATGACCTGATAGACAATGTATAGTATTTCGTACCTGTTTAATAACAATCTCAGATTCTATGAGGACTTGTAGATACTTGATATCTAATCCGATTGCTTTGTACAGTCCTTGGAATAAAGCTTCGTATTCTGCAGTGTTGTTTGTGCAATCAAACTTGAGTCTACATGTTAGCATAGTTTTGTTTCCCTCTGGACTAACTAATACACATCTTGCTCCTGCTCCATCATTAGACTTAGAATCATCAAAAAATAATTTCCAAAATAAATATTTATTTACAGGACTATCTATAAAATTAACACATTTAGAGCTATTTGTTTGAGAAAAGTTTTCTACTTGAGACAGAACAGAATGTTCTAAGTAAGGCAAAGTATGAGCATTAAAATTTCCTACGAAAGAGTCAACAAAATAGTTGCCAATTATGTTGTTGTTGTTGTATGCTACAAGTTCATTTTATCCTTCCAATTTCGTTACTATGTATTTTTGGTGTCTTTCTCGCTCAACCTTTATCTGATTCGGTTTACCATTGTAAGGGAGGCACACATGTGACCAGTCGATCGCAAAGTATCCATGAAGCTTTTCGGACCAATCCCTACTAAGAATTAAGCCATAAAATTCGGGAATGTCTACAGCTGGAATATCAATGACTTGGCATACCTTTGGATTAGATGACAACCTTATGGTAACTTGATTTAGTTCACTGATTACTTCAACCTATGATCGGTCCAGCTGAACTATGCGTATTGCAGATTTTTGAGGTTGGACATTTAACTTTCCACATATTGTTTTAGGCAAAATATTAGTTGAAGCTCTTGAATCTATCAAACAATTATGCAAGTTTTTATTGAAAATTTCGTAAGTCAGAAGGAATGGAGGAGTATGGGATTTTGACCTACCTTCAATTATAGCAATATCATTCGGATCAAATTTATTTGCTATATTAGTTGGAGGTCTTCCCATCTCATGAGAAGCTTGTGAGATTACAATAGCAGGCAGAGATGCAACAGGTATTGCATGTAACTCTTTCAAAAGTAGCTTTTGTTGACATTTCAATTTTCTCAATTCATGAAAAGTAATGTTAGCCCTAGTCTTCTTCATGTCTTCAATGATATTATACTCCATCTCATCAGAAACAATCAGTGTTTTAGACGGAGTTGGTGAATCGGATTGGAATGGGCTTCTTTGAGTCACTTTTGGTGATGATTTCTTACCTACGACTTTATCTTTAGATACCAAGCTTGTGCTCTTCTGTTTAGGACTAGGTTGTGGAGGATCAAGTTGATTTCTACTTCTGGTACTCACTGGTGATGCTGATGAGCCCCAGAAATGGGTAATTATATGGGCTCATTTAGCCTCCTAATTTGACTTAATCCACCATTCTCATTAGTTTATTGCATGTTTTTTATTATATTTATGCTAATAGAGTGAATTGGGTTAGTCATTATGCCAAAAAGTCTAATGTGTGTTGTTGCAGAGTTTTGGTCAATTTTGAGACAAAATCAAAGGTTTAATGGGCACTTGGCAACCAAATTCGTGGAAGAACAAGGGAGAGGATTTGTAGGAAGGTGTCCCCTTCATTTATGAGCCCTTACCTCGAATTCTCCACCAGCACCTCGAAGTTCAAGGGCCACCACATCGATGATCACAAGGGCAGCCGAGCAAGGCTAGTAAAGTTGTTGTTAACTGTAGGTTTTGGTAACCGAGTTCCTAAAGTTTAGGAGGACTGTTGTGGTCCTCAATTTGGATAAATAAGAAGGCTTAGGGCCTCAGTTTGGTTATTCAGATGTTAGTTATATTTTAGTAATTTTTTAGTCTATTTTCGCACTCTAGTGCAGCCCTTTATCAGCACATTTTCGAGCTTTTTCTTGTAGATAGTTTTTGGGATGTAACTATTGTTTCTTTATCAATAAAGATGAATCCAGCTTTGCACCAGCTTTGATATTTATTAGGAGACTGTAGCTCTTGGGTTTGGGCCCAACCCGAGTGCCAGTACCTCCTTTGTGTACTTCTATGTGTCCTTGTTGCATTCATAGAATAATTTCTGTTATTTAGGTTAAAATCTTGCTTTGTTACTTGGGTTGTTTTTTATGATTAAGATATTTTTTCATGCTTCAGGTCGATTTGACAATTTGGTAACAGAAAATATCTACAAAAATGCCATCAAGCAATCCTTGATCTCATCTCTCCCTCCTTGGGACCATGAGTTGAGACCAAGGGATACTTTCTGCCATAAAAACACTGTTTTTGCCTTTCCATGCAATTGCTAGTGTAAGATTTTTAGTTGGAAAAAGTTGATACCAGTTGTACTTGCATGTTTAGAACTGTTCTTACTTAGTTTCCATAGTTATCTTGCATGATTTCCTATCTATAAACTTTTGTTCATCGTGTTTCTGGTTTTTAGGTCAGATTAGGTCAAAATAGATAGATCTCTAGTTTTTCTAGTCTTTGTTCGATTAGTTTTGGAAAATTGTGTGCAAAGCACCTGTAATACATCCCTGCCTATCCTTCCTCCATCATACAACCTGCTCCAACTCCTAATCCAAGATCCCTTCCCTTCATTTGCCACACTTTTCTAATTTGCCCTAATTTCTACATTCTTGTGCAACATTGCTCCCTCCATCCTTGAACAAATCCAACCACCTTCATCACTCCTTAGCTTCATGTACCAGGTCCTAGACCCCTTCACATTCTTTTCCATCCTTCATTTCTACTTTCCCACCATTTTTTCCTCCATCAATCCTCTAAAATCCTCTTTCGGCTCTTCCTGTAGAACTTCCTGTAGAACATCCTGTAGAACCCCTGCAAACTTCATGTAGAAGTTCACGTGAGCAGTTTTTTGAGATCTGACCACTGTGAAACTCTTTGGAAGGGTGCTAGGGACCCTTTAGGCCTTCTTCTCACCTTCCCAACCTCTTGCAAGTGCTCACTCCATTTCCTTTCACCAATCAACCTCTGCACAGTGAAAAATAGTTAAAGCACATAAATAATAATTCTGCAAAATTACTCAAAAATATAAAAAGATGATTTTTCCATATTTTCCTTTAGAAGTAGCTTAGTCACATGAATTTTACCTTTCCAAGAGTCGGTGGCATCCATTTCAGTAGCTTTCATCTCTTTTCTTACACCAGTACGGTTAGTCGGTAAAACTAGGGTTTGCTAGGGTTCGCATTTCCTTTAAGCTTTCAGCTTCTTTTTGCAAGTAGATTAGCCTCTTTTAAGTTAGCTTTCATCCATCATAGTTAAAAGCTTCTTCTAAGAACTCATAGAACTTGGCTTAAGCTCCTAGCGAACTTGTGCTAGCTGATCAAGTGATAGCCTACACTAAGAGCTAGTACTTGTGCATATAGCACCGTCGCTTCCAAGTTTGTTACGAACTACTGGGTTGATAAAAGTAAAGAAGGGAGTCCCAGAAGTTGCAACATCATTGTTGCAATACTGGAACCCACCATATTTTTGGCGTCGTTGCCAGGGAAGCATCAGAGTATTTGTGATTGCTACTTTTCTTCTATTTTCTACTACAATCTTATGCTAAGTAGTTTATTTCAGCAAGAGTAGAGTAGTTATTTCATTTCCATTTTTGTAATTTCATTTCAGCAAGCATAGATTAGATATTTCCCGATTTCGTAGATTAGTATTTCCCTTCCGCAATTTCAATTATGCAAGCATATATTAGCTTTTCATTTCCGCAATTTCAATTATGCAAGCGTAGATTATCATTTCATTTCTACAATTTCAATTCTACAAGCGTAGCTTAGCATTTTATTTCTGCAATCTCATTTCAGCAGCATAGATTAGTCATTTCCTTCTTTCCTTTCGATTCCGTAAATTTTATTCCAGCAAGGTTTATTCTAGTTAGTTGCAATTTTTTGTTCATTCAATTCAGTTTTGTAGGTACAAGTAGAGAAAAACACCAAAAATCAACCAAAAAGATTTCCTTTCATGCCTCATAAGAGTATAAATAAGTGATAAAAATGTTTGCACAACACCCTCACTGCTCCACATAGCCAACCTTCTCTCTTCTTCGATGGCTATGATTAAGAAGAACCCCTAGGTGGACAGCAAGACATATTTTGAAGAACCTGTAGGGGAGAAGAAGAAGAAAACATTCCTCTGGAGCAAATGGCTGAAAACATAAATGTTGGGAGCAGTACCTTTTCTTCCAACTCATCCATTGAAGGTGAAATTGGAAACATGTGGGAAGATTGCAAGAATGACGTGAGGCAGATGCTTGCCATGCATATCAAAAGATATCGAGAGGAAGTCGAGAGGGCTTTGGCCATATTTTGTCCTAGGTGCACTAGAAAGCATCCTAGGAACAAATGTCCATTGCACTCTATAGAAATGTGTTTTGTCTGTGAAGAAGACCATCCTACGAACCAGTGCCCTTCCTTACCCAGAATTAAAGCTGCATATCAGAGGGCCAAAGGAGCCACTGAACCACTCTATTGTATGAACCGAAGGAAGCCACATGGACCCATACCTTACTAGCAGGGAATGCAAGGGACATCCCAGACCTACTACAACCCCTATCAAACCACTTCCATGCCTTCTTGTGGTCCTGCTGGTCATCCTTCCTGGTCCACACCTCCTCCTTGGTCCTTCACATCTCCATATTATGCCCAACCAACTGCTCATCCATTTCATCCCTACACTTAGCCACAGCCTCAGTGGAGTGCACCTCATCAGGGGTGGAGGCCCCAGTACAACTCTCCTTCTGCTCCTTTGCGTCCACCACCTACTCAACTGTAACCATCGCCTCCTACTCCACCAAGGCAGCCCCAAATGCCTGCTCAACCAAACTCGAACCTAAATAATAGGCAGCCTCAGCAAGTATATAGTGGGAAACCACCTGCCCAACCACAACCCCATCCACATCCATCTCAAATATACATCCCCACTCAACTACCCATACCACCATTTCCAAACCTGCACATTGGAGTAGCTCAACCCAATTACAATGCTGAGGCACAACATTTCCAAACAACTCCTTCTGAGCTCAATGATATTCACCATAGCTCAGGAAGAGTATTACAAGAAAGAGATTATATTGATATCATTGAAGGACCACATCCGGCAGAAGAAGATGCAAAAGAGAAGAGGAAAGAACCATGGGCTGCACTTGATAAAGAGAAGAAAACAGAATCAGAGATCGAGAGAGCTCCCTCATGGTTACCATCAAATCCTCCATGTCTTCAAGAGAAAAATCAGAAAAAACAAGAAGATGAGAAGGTCATTGTAGAAGGTGACATGAAGAATGATCCAAATCAGCAAAAGGACCAAGGATATCAGAGCTATATTGAGATATGGTTCTAGACGGTCACTAAGTTGCAGCAGTACTCTCTTCCTCAGCTATGTTTGATCCCTTCAAAGTCAAATCATTTGGTCTCTGAAATCTGATAACTGTCAAAGCATGCATTTCAAGCCTCCCCATCATTTTGTCTCTAATCCCGATGTGCACATGGCTCCATTGGAAGTATTCTTATACTTGAAAATGATTTTTTTTTTCAAGTAGGGTAGGGTAGAGAAAAAAATAAAAATCTAAGGTGAAAACCTCCTCGGAGGCACCTCAGATTGGCCCATTGATTGAAAACCTCCATGAGGCAGTCAATGGGTTGGAAAGAAGAGAAAAGAAGAGGAGAATAAGATCCCTAGGTGAAAACCTCCCTTGGAGGCACCCAAGGCAGGCAATTAGGGTGAAAACCTCCTTGAGGCGCACTAGTTATTTTCAAAAAAAAGAGAAAAAAAGAAAAAAATGACTTTCCAGTTGTATTGTAGGTTTGTAGAACTTCAGGAAGCAGCAGCAAGCGCCAAGAAAGCTCTGAAATCAATAACAGCACCTATCCTACCTTCCTTCACCCTTCTCCATCATTCTTGACATTCTTTCCACCTCACTGTGCTTCTGTTCTAAAAACCGTGTTTTCTATAGGAAGATCCTGTAGAAATTATAGAAAGCTAGAAATGGAAATCAAAAGCAATTTGAGGAACAGGGAAGCTTCATAAAGGGTTCATAAATCCTCCTGTAGTCTTCAAACCCCTCTTCCATCGATTCCAAGTCTGCATTATAGCCCAAGATCATGTTTTCAAAAACTGTAGAATGCTCTAATACAAAAATACATAGAGCATAAATTTGTTTTTTCTCTAATTTGAAAACTGTGCATCCATTTAAAAAACTGTTTCATGGGGAGTTGTATAGGGATGATGGCAACATGCACAAGCAATTTCAGCCAATTCCACTACACGGTTTCCAAGAAATCAGCCTCCATCACCTTCAACCATTTTTTCATTTTCTCCATATCCGTCCATCCATTTAAAAACTTGTTTCATGGGGAGATGGATACGGCTGATAGTAACCTACCCAAGCAATTTCAGCCAATTCCAGTGCATGGTTTTCGAGAAATTGACCTCTGTCACCTTCAGCCATTTTCAGTTTTCTCGAAATTTGTGCATCCCTTGACCACAATTTTGCTATGGGAGGTGCATAATTATGATAGAAGCGTGCTTAGAAAGTTTCAGGTCAATCTGGTCTATCGTTTGGGATATATGGATGAAACAAGTCGCTGTCGTGCAAAAATCCAGCATCAGTAGCATGAGGGTGTAAATCTGAACGTTGAAACAGACTCCTGTAGCTTAGATCCAGCCAGAGGATACCTGCACAAGAAAACTAGCCACGTATTAGCAACCAGACTAACATACACCCACAGAAACAAAGGCATGCAACAGAAGGAAAGGCCACAGCACCTCACAGCAAACACATTTGACTTTTAGGTACGTGACTAAACCCATTCCTCTGTTGCATGAATGTAATTTAAGAACTGCATGGACAGTGAGATGGTTGTGATTAAACAAGATCAGTGGCTAGCTAACTTCCCACCCTCATCCAGTTCAGACAATGCCTCATTTAGTTCAAACAACGCTCAGTGGGTGCAATCGGCATGTGTTCAGCCATCTTCGGAAGAAAACTGAAAATAGGTAGTGGTGGTTGTTTAAACTCCAACGTAATTGATGGAAGTGATTATGGGCAAATAGCATATAGTTTCATAATAGCACTGCAGTCTGCATGGGGCCAACGTACATCTGGCCACCTCATCTCCTCACCACAAATCGTGCCAGTAGTTAAAAGACAGCTCAGTTAACGCATTCACCACTCTTTGTTAATTGTGCCTTCACGACACACCCTAAGATATCAGGGACACAAGCAGAAATAGGGGGCATAGAGATTTCTACAGGAAGTGAATGAAAAGAATAGCAGAAAGAGAAATCCCCTGCAATGTTGGCAAGGGAAGCAGCAGCTGTGCTTGCTACATTAAGCACACCTACAAAACAAAAAGGAAAAGGAAAAAGGCAGGCCTCCATGTATTTAAAGGCTAGGAAAAGCACAAGAATCAAACAAACAGAATAGGAGGAGCAGTAGAAGGACATGGACAAGAAGGCATAATTTTATGGCACACATGAGTAGACCACATCAAAAGCTTAGGATGATAGGGAGGCCACCAGGGTCATCAAAGATGAAGGGATAGATTAGTTGCTCAGGGGATGAGCAACACTTTCAGTAGGGGGATGATGATGAGCCCCAGAAATGGGTAATTATATGGGCTCATCTAGCCTCCTAATTCGAATTAATCCACCATTCTCATTAGTTTATTGCATGTTTTTGATTATATTTATGCTAATAGAGTGAATTGGGTTAGTCATTATGCCAAAAAGTCTAATGTGTGCTATATGCAGATTTTTGGTCAATTTTGAGACAAAATAAAAGGTTTAATGAGCACTTAGTAGAAAAATTCGTGGAAGAAAAAGGGAGAGGATTTGTAGGAAAGTGTCCCCTTCATTTATGAGCCCTTACCTCGAATTCTCCAGTAGTAGATCGGAGTTCAAGGGCCACCACTTCAATGATCACAAGGACAGCTGAGCAGGGCTAGTAAAGTTGCTATTAACTGCAAGTTTTGGTAGCCGAGTTCCTAAAGTTTAGGAGGATTGTTGGGGTCCTCAGTTTGTATAAATAAGAAGGCTTAGGGCCTTAGTTTGGTTAGCCAGATGTTAGTTAGAATTTAGTTATATTTTAGTCATTTTTTAATTCTATTTTCGCACTCTAGTGCAGCCCTGTATCAGCACATTTTTGAGCTTTTTCTTGTAGACAGTTTTTGGGATGTAACTATTATTTCTTGATCAATAAAGATGAATCCAGCTTTGCACCAACTCTGATCTTTCTTAGGAGGCTATAGCTCTTGTGGTTGGGCCCAACCCGAGTGCCAATACCTCCTTTGTGTACTTTTATGTGTATTTGTTTCATTCATAGAAGAATTTTTGTTATTTAGGTTAAAATATTGCTTTGTTACTTAGGTTGTTTTTTATGATTAAGATATTTTTTCATGCTTTAGGTCGATTTGATAGTTTGGTAATAGAAAAGATCCACAAAAAAGCCATCAAGCAATCCTTCATCTCATTTCTCCCTCCTTGGGACCATGAGCTGAGACCAAGGCATACTTGTTGCCACAAAAACATTGTTTTTGCCTTTCCATGCAATTGCTAGTGTTAGATTTTTAGTTGGAAAAAGTTGATACCAGTTGTACTTGCATGTTTAGATCTATTATTACTTAGTTTCCATAGTTATCTTGCATGATCTCCTGTCTATAAACTTGTGTTCATCATGTTTCTGGTTTTTAGTTCAGATTAGGTCAAAATAGATAGATCTCTAGTTTTTCTAGTCTTTGTTCGATCAGTTTTGGAAAATAGTGTGCACAGAATTGGTAATACATCCCTGCCTATCCTTCCTCCATCATACAACCTACTCCAACTCCTAATCCAAGATCCCTTCCCTTCATTTGCCACACTTTTCCAATTTCCCCTTCATCTTCATCAATAGGTTCCTCGTTAGAAACTTCTTCTTCTTCTCCTTCAGATTCTACATTTGTTATAGCATTGGGCGGCTTGGAATCATTTGAAGGATTTTTTCTATAAGGCTTGTAGGGATTTTTAGAAGAAGTCTCTGCTACTTGTCTCTTAATGTCAACCATTTCTTTAGACATGGTTTTTAGGACTTTCTGCAATCCTTCTAAATCAAATGGGTCTTTTGATTGCTTTTTCTTAGGATCATCTCTAAAAGTAACCTTCTTAGATTTTCTTTCATTAACAACGTTTTTCAAGCTAAGATATGTTTTTCTACTACTATCGCTTCCTTGATGTTTTCAACCAATGTTGTCTTGGCAGCCCTATCAACAAATATTGCTATGTTTGATGGTAAAGCAGATATATACCATTCACTTCGAACTTCTTCACTAGGCTTGGAAACGGTCGGAATTTTGTTCAAAAGCTTGTTGAAACGCGAGTTAAAATCTTTGATAGGTTCTCTCAATTCAGTCTTAAGATGCGATAGATCATTGATCAATGTGGCCGTAGATCTATCATCACTGAACTTAGTCGAGAATTTCTCTTGGAAAATGTCCCAACTAGTGATGGATCCTGATGGTAATGAAAAATACCAGGATCCGGCTGCTCCTTGTAAAGTATAAGGAAAAAGTCTAACAACAACATCTTCATTAGTAACTCCATTTAAATTTATTGATAACATAAAGTTGTTTATGTGTTCTTTTACTAGCATGCCTGCTTCAAGATTAAACTTGGGAAGCCATTTTTCAAGATGGGTCGGTATTTGACTCAAGGGCATAAGCATTAAGACTACCCCTCGGTTATTCCATGGGGTTTGGGCCATCGCTAAAATACTAATAGAGGAAAGTGTAGATGAAGTGTTAGGATATTCCAACACATAGGAAATAGTTAAGTATAACTTGGTCTAGTATAGAGTTAGGTAAAGTGTGTTTCTTTACTATGTACATTTTGTAACTTACAATCCAACAGTCACGATATGTAGTGATCCGACGGTTCATTCTCTCCTCGGTATTACCGACACTTGATCCATGGCTTAACACCCAATTGGTCAATGATATCTATTTAAAGAGCATGGAGGGTCATTTGTAGGTTAACCGTTCATGAGAGAAGCTTATGTAAAATTTCATTCTTTTATTAATAAATTGCCTGAAGTGGCTGCGTTGGCTCAGGCGGTGGACTGTTTCCCTCTTTGAGGGTTTTAACCACGTCAAAATACTGGTGTATTGATCTGTGACTTGTGTGTGAGCAGTGTCCTTTGGTGTTTTGTCTGAGGAACTTACCCTGTAAATTCCTACATGGTATCAGAGCTATTTGAGGGCCGCGTTTGTTGGTGATCCAAATCTGAAGCCGGTAGAACTGAATCCGACTGTCGTTTCCTATATCTACTATTTCTGACTACTTTCGGGCCGAGAGGACTGCTCTATTATGTTGGGAGCATCTGTTCCAGTGAGGAACCCCTTTCATTTCATGCGAAAAGGTTTCCGGTAGCCCTAGCTACGTCATTTTTAAGATCTGGAGGTATACAATGTTTATTTGCAGTTTACAGTTATTTTCTCTCTGTTTATTTTGGTTTCGATTTATTTAGCCTTTTTATTACCGGATCTATACCTTTCATTTCTTCATATGCTCTTTGCCTCGCAACTTTGTGCGATCTGGGAAAATTAGAAACAGAAAGGAAGGATTTTTCTCATGCGTATGCTCTTTTCCGCTGCGCCTTAGTGTGATCTCGGAAAATCATAAACATTGAGGAAAATATTTAGTTTCCGGCTAAAGCTAACTTCGAGCCACAAGGTTCATTTTTTTTTGTATGCCCGTGTTGGGTTTTGTGTTTTTTGTTTTGTAGGGAAAAATAGCTTTCTCAAAGCAAGCACGCAACCCAAAGCTTCAACCCCCCCCCCCCTCTCTCTCTCTCTCAAATTTTTTGTATAGCTCACTTGGTCCAAAGCTAATTTATGAGAGTAGAGGTCTTGAGTTCAAGTCTCCTTTTTGTGGGGGTGGAATTTTCATTTCCACACATTCCTGCACTTCGTCGGCATCTTCATCAAATTTTCTTCAAAAAGCCATAACTTCTTCATCCGGAAGTCGTTTTCAGAACCATTTTTTTGAAACAGCCTAATTTTTTAGATCTTTCCATTGGAACACTTAGTTTCAGCATCTATAGCTTTAGTTTCTGTTAAAATGGAAAGTGCATGCCAAGTTATTCTTGACAGCACCAACTACTTCCAATGGTGGTCCTACATTGTGGATTTACATAGAAGTAAAGGTCTCTACAGAATAGCCTCAGGCCAAGAAACCAAACCGAAAGATGAGGATAAGGCAGCTAAATGGGAAAATAGGCAAGATCAAGCACGTGGGTTGATAGGGATGTCTATTTCTCCAGATCTTAGATTCCATATTGCAGAACTTGATACTCCTGAAGAAGCATTGAAATAGATTACTAAAGTTTTTGGAATAAAAAATGAACTTAGAGCCCATCAACTTGAAAATGAGTTGCTTACATTGGACCCCAATAATTTTTCTTGCATTGAAGATTTTTTGTCCAAGTTCAAGACCCTTAGACTTCTCTTGGAAGGTGTTAAGGTTAAGAAAGAAGATAGTAACCTTATCTATTCCATTCTTACTAAGTTGGGACCAACCTACTCTGTGTTTGTTTCCACCTTCCATTCTACAAGAGAAGCCTTCATTTCTCAAGGACAAGACTACAAGTCCCCTTCCTTTGATTCTTTTTGCGATTCTTTAATAAGATAACAAGGAAGACTCTTACACCTTGGTCTTCTTAATCTTGGAAACTCTTCTAAGAAAGCGTTAGCCACCCAGCAGCAACCAAATCCAAAGAATCCCAAGAAGTTGTATCCTAAGAGGAATGGTCCTAAACCAAACAAGGGTCCTAAGCAATTTCAGCCTCAAAATGAAAAATCATTTCAACAAAATGATAAGACAAATAAAAACAAAGGGAAGAAGACTGATAGACATTGCAACTTTTGTCATCGAGATGGCCACTTAGAATCCAAATGCTTTAAGAAGATGGAAGCCTTGGAAGCAGCAATGAAGAAGCATAACATCCATTTGGAGCACTCTTCAACTTCAACTTCATCTACAGGAATGGCACTTTCTACATGTGGTTGTCAAGCATCTCATTCTGGCTATGCACTAAATGTATCTTCTTCTTCTCATTCTCATGATTGGCTCATTGATTCTGGAGCTTCTTATCACATGGAAAAAAACAAAGCCATGTTTTCTTCTTTAAATGATTGTAACACCAAAAATATATATGTTGGTGATGATAGATCTCTTAGTGTTGTAGGGACTGGAACTGTTCATATAGACAATGGTCAGTTTAATGATGTATTATGTGTTCCAACCTTATCCTGCAACCTTCTATCTGTATATCAGATAACTCATTCAGGCGAAGGTAAAATCGTTGAATTTTCACCTCACGATGTTGTAATTAAGGACCTAAGAGATCCTAGACAATTTTTAGCTACTGGCATTGCTAATGATTCTACAAGGTTGTATAAGTTTCACAACTTTGGGTCATCAAATCTTCCGTCGGTATTTGTTGCTCATAATGATGAAGTGAGCAAACTTTGGCATGAGCAATTTGGTCACTCAAACTATCACTCTCTTCAGAATCTATCTAAAGAAAATATGGTGACAGGTCTTCCAATGGTATCTTGCAGAGATGGTGTTTGTTCCGGAACTGTACTCGGTAAACATCATCGAGACAATTTTGAAAAACGTGCCTCTTGGCACGCCTCAGCCCCTTTACAGCTCGTGCATAGTGATTTATGTGGTCAACTTCCCGTTGTTTCATTCTCTGGCTACAACTATTTCTTAACTTTCATTGATGATTTCTCCAGACGCACTTGGGTATACTTCTTAAAACTCAAGAGTGAAGTATTTAACATGTTCTTTGCCTTTAAGGCCTTTGTTTAAAAACAATCTGGACATAAAATTCTTAAGCTAAGATCTGATAATGGTGGAGAATATGTTAAAAAAAAATTCATCAACTTTTGCACTGAGAATGGAATTCAAATGCAACATACTGTTTCATATACTCCATAACAAAATGGTGTAGCTGAAAGGAAGAATCGCACCTTAAAGGAAATGGCTAATTGTATGCTTCAATCTAAAGGACTTAGTCTTAATTATTGGGCAGAAGCAATTAACTGTGCAAATTACATAATAAATCGCACTCCTACTAAGGTTTTAAAGAATGTCACTCCAGAAGAAGCATGGAGCTCAATTAAACCAGATGTAAGCCACTTTCGTTTTTTTGGAAGTGAAGCATGGGCCCATATTCCAGATGAGAAACATAAAGCTTTAGAACCTAAGAGTGAAAAATGAATTTTTGTTGGATATTCTGAAGATGTCAAAGGATATAAAATTATTCCACTTAAGTCCAAAAATGTTATCATTAGAAGAGATGTAAAGTTTGATGAAAATATATTGGCCTACGAGCCTAGTTCAGCGGATGTGCCACCTCTCCCTATCTCTTCTACTTTTGAAAATATTTCTTCTTTAGATGATGAAAGCGAGGATGAAAATCCTCCCCCACCTTCTCAGGATCCTCCTTCAGCTCCTCAGCTTCCAAAATGGGTCCGTGCTACTCGGGATGCAGCAGGTGATCTTGCCGGTGATCCTACAGATCAGCGATGTACACGTTCTCAGTTTGATAGAGCCTCTTCTTTACTGGCTCAAGCTTCAGTGAATTATGATCCTGACACCTTTGCAGAAGCTTCAGGCCATCCAGATTGGGAAGCAGCTATGAATGAAGAATATCATTAATTATTGGCAAATGATACATGGGATCTTGTTCCTCTACCAAAGGGACAAAAACTTGTTAGATGCAAATGGGTTTACAGAACCAAGTATGGACCAGATGGGAAAGTTGATAAACATAAAGCTCGTCTTGTTGCTAAGGGTTTTTCACAAGTTGAAGGCATTGACTATACTGAAACCTTCTCCCCTATTGCCAAAATGAACTCTATCCGCCTTGTTCTTTCCCTTGCTACCTCTTTCAAATGGGAAGTCCATCAAATGGATGTTAAATCCGCCTTCTTGCATGGGGACTTGCATGAAGAAATCTATATGGAACAACCTATTGTCTTTATACAAATAGACTCCAGCCTTGTATGTCGGCTTAAGAAATCCCTTTATGGTCTCAAGTAAGCTCCTCGAGCTTGGTATGCCAAAATGGATAACTTTCTTTTAGAAAATGGCTTTTCTAGGTGTCATTCTGACAATACTGTCTACACCAAGAAAGTGGGCAAGTCTCTTATCATTCTTGTTCTTTATGTTGATGATCTTATCCTGACTGGTAGTGATCCCAACCTTATAAACCATGTGAAGACTAGCCTTAAAAGGAAGTTTGAAATGACAGACTTAGGACACTTACATTATTTTCTTGGTCTTTAAGTCTTGCAATCCAAGGAAGGTATTTCCCTTTCCTAGTCCAAGTATGCCTGTGATATTCTACGCCATTTTCACATGGAAGACTGTAATCCAGCCCCTTCTCCCTTTCATTTTGGAGTCAAAATTTTAGTCAATTGTACTTCTCTTGAAGTTGATGCTACCTTATACCGTCAACTTGTAGAAAAACTTTTGTATCTAACCCATACTCGTCCTGACCTTTCCTTTGTTGTTGGCCTTGTTGCTCGGTTTATCAAAACCCACGTGAAAGTCATTGGAAAGCAGCTAAAAGAATACTTCCTTATGTTTGAGGTACAGTTCAGTTTGGGATTCATTACAGTGCCGAAGCATCTCATCTATTGGTTGGTTTCACTGATTCCGATTGGGCTGGTGACCCTGATGAGCGGAAGTCTACTGCAGGTTATGTGTTCACTCTTGGTTCAGGACCTATTACATGGGCTTGCAAGAAACAAGGTTCCATTTCTCTTTCTTCAGTAGAAGCATAGTATCGTGGTGCCATAGAAGCTAGTAAGGAAGCCTTGTGGCTTCATCAGATCCTGTCAGAGTTTGGCTTTCAACAGCAACATCAGACTACACTTTGGTGTGATAATCAAAGTGCCATTCAACTATGCAAAGATCCAGTCCAACATCAGCGCAACAAACACATTGAACTGCACATGCACTTCATCAGAAAGCTCATTCATGACCATGTTCTTGAAGTGCAATATTGTTCAACAGATGATCAAGTTGCAGACATCTTTACAAAGGCTCTCACAGAGGCGAAGTTCACTAAACTTCGATTTATGGTTGGAGTTTAGGAAGTTGTCACTAAGGGGGGATAGGCTCTAGTGCCTCCTTCCTTCTCCTATTGTGTCATATTTGTAAATCCTTCAATCCTATCCCAAGTTGTTCTCAAGGGGGGATGTTAGGATATTCCGACACATAGGAAATAGTTAAGTATAGCTTGGTCTAGTATAGAGTTAGGTAAAGTGTGTTTCTTTACTATGTACATTTTGTAACTTACAATCCGACGGTCACGATATGTAGTGATCTGATGGTTCATTCTGTCCTCGGTATTACCGACACTTGATCCGTGGCTTAACACCTGATTGGTCCATGATCTCTATTTAAAGAGCATGGAGGGTCATTTGTAGGTTAACCGTTCATGAGAGAAGCTTATGTAAAATTTCATTATTTTATTAATAAATTGCCTGAAGTGGCCGCGTTGGCTCAAGCCGTGGATTGTTTCCCTCTTTGAGGATTTTAACCACGTCAAAATACTGGTGTATTGATCTGTGATTTGTGTGTGAGTGGTGTCCTTTGGTGTTCTGTCTGAGGAACTTACCCTGTAAATTCCTACACGAAGTTCCTTGTGGTTGGGAAGAGGATATTACAGTTCCAGATGATTGAGAAGCAGATGTTGAAGTTCCAGTACTCTGATGGACAACACTTTGAAGTGGAGGGGTGGATGGTTGACTTCACAGTGGAGAAGTTGAAATGGATGATGATGATGAAAGAGTCTCACTATCAGACCCTGTTATCACTGAAAATGCTGAAGCCAAAAATTTTTAGCCTGGCTTAAAGAGTGAGTATTTTCGCAGCGCAGCCCGTTTTAGTGATTTCGTAGCGTGCTACGAAAAGGGGAATTTGTCTGAATCCACAGCCAATCTTACACAGCTGTCATATTCATCAAAATCCATTATCAGTGACTGGCTTATATTTGAGAGAGATGTTGCAAGTTTCCAGGTGTGTTACATTGGTGAAGAATGAGAACATGTTGCAAGGTTATGTGCAGAAGCAGGGGATATTTAATGTGTGTTTAAATGGCTACAATCCACCTAATCCTTGTATACCGGTGGAGTCCTGGTGAGTGTGAGATTTACAGGGATTCATGGTGTGGCAAATTCTTCAGATGGTTCATAGTGCATGCATTAGGCATCAAATTCTTTTACAAGTTCTTTTGGTTCACGGTATTATTTTAATGAAATACTTCAAGTTATTTACCATGTTATCATGATTCAACCTGAGGAGATGTCTACTGTGAGCCACAGTTCTTTGTCAGAATTTGGTGTTCTGGGTTTTGAATTGGGTTATTCAATAAAGAATCCCAATTTATTGGTCCTGTGGGAAGTTTAATTTGGTAATTTTGCAAATGGCGCCCAAGTCATTTTTGATCAACTCATGAGCAGTGGGAAATCGAAATGGCTTCGCCAATCTGGACTTGTTGTTTTGCTTCCTCATGGATATGATGGCCAGGGTTCAAAGCATCCGTTGATTGTCATGTCTCTAAAGAATCTTCTTCGGCACAAAGACTGCAAATTAAATCTGTCTTTCGGGCAAACAATGGTTAATATGATGAATGTCAGAAGATTGAAAAGATTTAGATGAGTTAAATTCAAATTCCATGCATTGCATTGTCCCGTCTTTTTCGGATCCATTTGAATAAGTGTGCTGTGATCCTGAGATAGAAAATATTAAAAAGGTGGCATTTCTGAGATTGGGTGAGTTGCTGATTTTTATCCATGACAGAGTATGTAATTGGTTAAACTTGTACATGTCCCCAAAGCTAGGACCATTTCTGCATGGGAGCAATCTTATTCGCATATTTAAACGGGGTTTTGATTTGGTAGCTTTTGTTGAATGTACCCGATTCCTGGCTTTATATGATGCACAAGTATCCAAGGTTTTAATATACAGGTTTGATGAATCATTCCGAAATATAAACTAGACATGATCCTCTTTTTGGATGATGATATCATGGTACAGAAAGATTTGACTGCATTCTGGTCTGTCAACCTCCAAGGAAAAGTAAATGGTGCAGTTGAAACATGTAGCGAGAAGTTTTCATTGCTTTGACAAATATCTGAACTTTTCTAATCCTCACATAGCTCAGGAATTGATCCGAATACTTGTGGTTGGGCATATGGAATGAATGTTTTCAATTTGAAAGAATGGAAGAAACGTGTTATAACTGGCATTTACCACGAGTAGCAAAGCATGAATGAGGACAGGGTATTGTGGAAGCTTGGAACACTGCCACCGGGTTTGATTATATTTTACAACTTGACCTTCCTTCTGAGTAGTTCCTGGCACGTATTGCGCCTAGGATACCACCCAAGTGTCGAGTTTTCAGATATTGAGAATTCAGCTGTCTGTCACTATAATGAAAACATGAAGCCTTGGTTAGAGATAGCAATGAGCAAATAAAGGTCTTACTGGACAAGTAATAACATACGTGTTAATTATATGACACATGGCCTCTACAACAGCGCGCCGGATTGTGGATTACGTTTGTGGAATTGCCAGGTGTTATAGACCATTCCATTCATGCGCAAATGGAGGATTGTTATTATAATCTCTGGCGCTCATTTAAAAGCCACAGTTCAAGAAATCGGGGTTTTCTCATACTCGGTTTTCTGCATGTGGGAGTTTCAGATTCAGTGAGATTGTAGGTGAAGTGGTGGAGTTATTAGCTAAATATCTATTTGTCAGGTCATCCCCATTCTCTTCTCCTTGTTCACCAGTGACAGGCTTCTTAAGATTTTTGCGCCCTGTTGCTTATCATGACTGGGCCTTATCTCCTCTAGTTATTGATGTCAACGGAGTTTTAATAATGAAGGAGACTTTCATTCCAAAAGATTGCGGCCTAAAAGAGAACATCTAATGTAGAACCTTCAGATTGTCAAATAGTTAGAGCAGAATCAATGCGTGTTAATGGTTTTATGCCGGCAAAGATAATTCGTGTGAAACTGCTGCATCAATTTTCATGGGGTTGCTCAGAAGTTGTGAACTTTGATCTTGAAGATTGGCTACCACATGGCAAAGCAATGTTATGGAAATGGCAACCATGCGAAAAATCTCCAGTTCACCCTTGTTTAAGCCCGGATCGGCTATGTTATAAAAAGCTCTGCAATCTACTGTTGTTTTTTCCAATAAGGCCGATTACTTTTGTCCTGAAAAACAAAAGCTCCATGATCTCATCATGGCACTTGATCTTCCACATGCTGATCATCTGAAGTTACGCCTTTTAATTTTTCAACGGTAGACAAGGGCGTGTATAGGTCTGGAAACCCTTCGTCTGCTCAATCATCTATCTTTGCCAGGAGCCGTATTCAGCAGACAACATAAAGTTTTTAAAGAATCATGGAATTAAGCTATTTCATTTTGGGATCGAAGGAAACAAGGAGCCTTTTGTAAATATACCAGAGGAGGTTATATGAGAAATATTGAAGGTTTTATTGGATGTTGGGAATCATCCTGTGCTGAAATCACAAGGCGGAACCAAAATTCTTCAGCGCTCAATAATACTATCTGACAGGGGACGGATAAGAAGAGTAAAGTTGGCACATGTCATCAATTTTTATGAATACCTGTGATTGACTGGTTTGAAATCAAATGCTGTGGATCAACACTTTATTGATGTGTTTGATGTATCCAGTTCTAAGTAGTCAAGCTGTGTATCCATGTGTTTCTGAGATTATAAGTTGGAGCCTAAATTCTTCACCTACATAATATTGAGCCATGTCTGGTAATCTGAAGCATATAAATTTTCTCATGGTTATATGGATTATGACCAGCTGGAGAAACACAGTCCTATTCAGGCTTAAACTCATTGTGGCTAGTGCTTATGCGCACCATTATGATTATGCTCGGATGCGCAAGGTTTATGACAAGTAAAAAAGCTGTGTTGTTGGCGGACATGACAAACATAAATGGACTTGTTGCAACTGGTGTAGTTCCATTTTCTTTTAAGTTTGCAGATGTAGTGATTGTTACTACACACAAGTCACTCCGTGGTCATCATGCTGCAATAATATTTTATGGAAAGGGTATCAAAGAAATCAACAGGCAGGGGCAAGAGGTTAAGTATGACTATGAGGAAAGGATTAACACAGCTGTGTTCCTTGGTCTTCAAGGTGGTTTTCATAATCATACCATAACTGGCTTAGCTGATTGCTTTTAAATAAGTAACTCCCTCAGAGTATAAGGCATATCAAGGGCAGGTTCTCAGTAATTGTGTTCATTTTTGCTAAGTGTTTAAGTGAAAGAGGTTATGGACTTGTTTATAAGATTCATTCCCGAGGCAACGGCCTATTTCACAGGCTTGGCAATACCACAAGTTCAGCATGCAATTCAAGTTGTTGATGAAGTAAGAGGGATGGAGTGATCTCTTAATGTGTTACAAGTTTCATTGGATGCCACTGTTGGAAACCAATGCAGCCATAAGCACAGTGTTAGCAGAAACCAGTGAAGAAGACTGTGTTTTCTAAATCACACAGCAGTTTCGTAGCGCGCTACGAAACTGCTGTAGGTGATGATTTTAAAGCGCAGAACTGTTAGTGTGATACTGTGAGCGGGAGTTGTGGAAGAGAGATATCTGTTTATCAATACCATCTACAGCACATTCAAAAACATGTCAGCATTCCATACCTGGGATTATTAAAAGACTTGGGAACATGTTGCTACACTTTAGGAGAATGTTGGGAGACAGAAGCCGTGAAAACAGAGCACCTTCTTTAGTTAGTTAATGAACTCATCTACGTGACTGGAATCCAAGGCCAACTCATTTAATGTACTTCCCTTCAGTCATCTCAACTCAAGCAGCAAAAGGACATGTGTCAAGAGCCAGAAAAGCATCAAGCATACGAGGAGAAAAGAATTAATGTTTTAGTTTGATTAGGATTGGTGCAATTACATTTCAGCACTTTGTAATAAATACATTAATTAAATAGCATGTAGGAATAGTTAATAGCCACCTTCGAGGCTCCCCTCATGCTGGAGGAGGAAGCTCGAGGTGGTTTAGTTTGCTTGTCTATATATGAATCAGATGAGAATGTAAAAAGGGTTGGATACTTAATAGAAAAAGTGTGTTGTTTTGGGCCACTGTAAGATCTTTTTTGACAGTAATAGTAAAACAGAGTTATACTCTTCTCAAGATTCTCGAAGGATTACCATGGTCAAATGAAGTGATGATGTGTTATACCTTCTGTTATTTTATGGTTTTGTTGTATGCAATCACTCAGAATTCATACTTATATGCTCTGACTTCCTGTGTATACAGCAAGCTATGTGTGGTGGAATATGTTTGACTTGTAATGCTAAGAGCCTTGATTTCTATGAGTTCACTGTGTTTTCTTGTTTGCTTGATATTATAGACTCCATAGCCCAATGAGATGTCTTTTGGTGTGTTTCCAACCAGTTATGCTTACATTAAATTTATTGTACAAGAGTTAGCCCTCTTATCAACATTCAAAATCAATAACCTTTTCTTGAGAGAGCCCTCTCAGGCTAGGGAGGCTAATCCTTAGTTAAAAGCTTGGTCTGAAATAGTTACACAGAGTCTGCCTGATCAGCAGCCCTTCAGTTGTGATTTTGTGATAACAGACCCTTTAGTTGACTTCCTTGCTCTTTTCCTTTTAGGTAGAGGTAATTCAATTGGTTCAATATCAAACTTTTCACTCTGTAATCTAGTTAAAGGATGAGAAGGATTGTATTGCGAAGTCACACTACCTTGAGATATTTCAGACTTTTGCGGTGATATGGAAAATCCTTGAAGTTTATGCATCAAGGACTCAACTTCAGGAGGTTTGACAGTAGATTTCTCTAGAATGTTTGGGTTTGTGGCAGTGGTTGTTGTTTTATCAACTTCTCGCTCAAGATTTAAAGATTCAAAGTGCGATGGAGAAGTCGGGGGAGATGTTAAGGGCGATTTACTCTCAAAATGGTATTTAGATTTGGATTTACTAGCCATTCACAGTTCGGGGCCCTCCTTCTAGTGCCAAATATGTTGAAGCCCCGAAAATCAGGAGGGGGATACCCACCCAGTCCGGACCTTGAAAACAACTCCTTTTCTGTTTGGGATGGTGGGTCCGACTGGGGATAATGGGACCAGTTTCCCAATTTGTGTGTGTGTGTGATGAGAATTGATATTTCATTTTCTAATGATTTCTAAGTAAAATTCTTTTAATCTAAGTCTAATTTAAAACATGCAATTTTATTCTAATGAACAGAAATATCTAATTCTAAAACTGACTTGGGATTTAACTTTTCAGTTATGCGATCTAAAATAAATTCTAACAACATTTGGTAATAAAGATCATTCAATTGCTACGAGAAAAATTCGATAAAAATAAATTGTTTCGTATAAAAAGTTAGACAAAACAATTATGAGAAGCATGTCGCATAATAAGTCATGCATGCATTAAAGCATAAATAGAATAGTCACCACCGTACAAAAGTGCCAAATGATAACTCAAACATTCAAGCCTTCATATATAAATAACTAAACATAAATATCACTTTGACACATAAGCAGAAATCATTAAGAGATAAAAGTACCATTTATAACAAGTTCTACTCATGAGCTTTAGCAATATAGATTTATCTCTTTCTAATTCAACATCTACTAAGAGTACAAAAGTGCATTTCACTAGCAGACATTAAATGTAGATATCAATAAATCTCATTCCATTCATTCATCAAAGCCTACTCTAAGGGTGCAGAAGTGCATGTTCTGAGGAAACGTTTTTGACAAATTTCAGGACCCCTCGCTAAATGCATGAGAGGGGTTAAAATACTACTAACTAAATACTAATAATAGTTTATTACAAAAATATAGGAGGAGGTTTAAATGATTGTCCTCATCTAAGGAAAAAATAAATAAAAACTAAAACTAAAGCTGTATCTGGAATTAACTATCTATGTATCTATTCTCTGAGATCGCAAGCATTCAGCATTGGCTTGAGGAGCATTGGTTGGCCAACCTCCTATTTTAGTTGCCCTGCGAAAATAAAATCGGCAAGTGCTAACGCTATCTTCTCGAAAGAGTTCGTAAGGAATTTGAGAGTCATGCATTCACTGTGCGGTTTAACTAAGTACTGCCAGTAAGAATCCCAATTCAACTTGGTTAACTTCTTCTTGATGGACTCTACTCTTTCTTCAACTTTTTGTATCCAGCTTGCCTACAGTTGTTGTGCCTTTGGGAGAAATCCTGGAGTGGTCTTTGATATGAGGTTTTCTCTGTGCAGGTTTTTATTGACACATTCAATGATGTTGTTTTTCGTTGTAGCTTCTTCTTTTGCTACCTGTTCTACCTTCATAATCTATGCGTCCCACTTATTAAAGAGAATTTCTTTGTGGGCTTCATTGATTTTGAGCGTGCCTTCTTTCCTTCCTTCTTCCGATTCCTGCCAAGTGGTAGGTTTCAGCCAAATGTGCTTACCACCCAACGATATCCCCGATAAATACCACCGGTTTTGGAGCGCAGGTCTCGCCTTTAGCCTTTAATTCTTTTCCCCATGGTTTTCCTAGCTTACACGTGACTGAATGCTCCGGGCCTTTCCTTCTCAAGGGGTTTTGCCTAGCGATATGTGATTAGTGCTAAGCGCTAATCGCATATAGGAAACTACCTCCTTTTCCTGATCCGGGCTTCCTAGGTGCTTGTTTCGCCTCCTACGTGGTTCTAGTAGATGATAATAAACCTTAAATTTTGCAGAGTGAATGACCCAATGAGATCTTGGCTCCGAGACTTGAATTGTCTGTCTGATATATCAGCACTATCCAGTACCCACTTGACCATGTCTGTGTATGGAAGAATCTTAGGTCTTGCAGTTATCCAATGCAAGAATGAACATGCAAGTTCTATGATTAATGCCTCAGACGACCCGCGTGAGTCTACTGTTTCTTTAACTTCCATGACTCTAGGGTTTTCTTCTTTGAGGAGACTGTACATGCCTTCCAAGTGGTTATGCTTGCATCTTTGTTTCAGGTGGTGTCTATGTATAAGGGCGTCATCTATTTGTCCTCAACAACTAGAGCTTTTCCCTTATTTCCCATTACACTCTGAACACTACTGTGTATATTATTCTGCTTTCTACTCCTCCAAATTTACAAGAAGCAAAGAATAATGGTAAGAGATAAGGTGACGGGAAAGCTCTTAGTGCCGAAATCACATCAAATATATGACCCTACATGAAACAACCTTTTGATCATATCTAAATCTTATCTCATAAATGACCGTCAACTTATCATTAAATTAACATTAATTCCCATAACTTGGTATCGGATTATGAGAAAAACTTTATTGAACGATGAGCCCTGTAGATCTGTGATAAAGCGATTTTGCAATTTGCTTCGCAATAGTGCAGATCGCAATATCACTAATCCATTTCATTAACAATCATTTATCACCTCATGTTTCTTCTAGATGCGATTTGCGAGATTTCCTATCACATATTGTTGGATCGAGATATTTTACCTTAGGTGATACTTGCAGCATATGAAAGTTGCAATGCGCAAAGGGTCTTTAAGGCGTGTGATCTCGCATCGCGTTTCCACAATTTCAGAAGTTTGCTTATATGATGTCCTCCATTACACCTTGCGATGCAATGTATTTTTGTTAAGAGAATGATTTTATTCAAAACTTATCATAAAACTTAAGTTTTTTGGGTTTTGCGGGCGTTTTCCTAAGTTTATGATAGTATGTTTTATTTAAAGGGAAATATAAGTGCTACTTTTTATTTTTTAGAAGGGTCCCCGTTTATTTAGTATTAGTTATAATACTAAATAAAAAGGGGGGTTGTTGCTAGCCACAACAGGTAGTTTTTCTTAGGCTCATTCATCTTTCACGACTCATAGCATACCACTTGTCCATTCTGCATAATGACTTAACCAAGTCCTCTCTTGCAATAATTTGTACATACTACAAACTCTTTGTTCAGATTTGCAATCTGTAGCACTGGTACATGTGTCAACAACTGCTTAAGCTGCATAAAGCTAGCCTCACACTCCTCTGTCCATTTGAACTTCTTACCTTTGCTTTAAAATGATGTGATAGGCTAAGAAATCTATGAGAATTTCTTGATGAGCCTCATGTAATATCCTGCCAACCTTATGAAATATCTCACCTCATATACATTCTTAGAAGCTACCCACTCCATGATGGCTCTTATCTTTTTTGGATCTACTGTAATTCCTTCCTTGGAGACAACATGTCCCAAGTATTGTACCTCACTTTGAAAGAAACTCCACTTGCTGAGCTTAGCATACAATTGATGCTCCCTCAACAACCTCAACAATGCTACTAAATGCTCGGCTTGCTCATCCTCACTTTTAGAATATACCAGTATATCATCAATGAACTCAATAACAAACTTATCCAAATACAGATGCAACATACTATTCATCAAGCACATAAAGGTAGTTGGAGCATTAGTTAAGCCAAATGGAACAACAACAAGCTCATAATGCCCATACCTGGTGTTAGTGCCTAAATCTACCTCAAGTTGAAGGAACGCAGGTCTAGGGTAACATCAAACCACGCTTAACTTGGTAGTTAGCCCTACTAGGTCGGGAGAGGGCTCTCTCCTTGTCAATCTCAAAAGAATATGGCAACTAAGGCTTGAGATGACTGAAAATTAATGCTAATTTTAGGCTAGGTATATTTTCTCAGAGGATTTTGATTGATTTTGATGGTTGGTTGCTGGATCAAATGAGGAAGGCAGCTTTGGGTCGGGGAAATCAGCTCAGATTTGCAGAGGTTTCTATGGGGCAAGGTAGGCAAGTGTTTTAGAACTTTTAAATGAATGTGATGGTGAGTCCAAAGACTGGTGAGGTGCAAGGTTTGTGATTCCTCTTCAAATAGCAGAAAACATTTAAAACTAAATGTCAAGGCAGAGCACTGAACATCAATGGATTCCATCAATTAATCTTGATTCATTTAGTTATGCAGAAAAAGATAGATGATGGCACATATACACATAAGAGAAACTAAATAACAAAGGAAGAAATAATGTCAAGACACATTACCACAAGAATCCTACAAAATGTTGCAAAACCATGGTTCATTTCCTTGCCAAACTGCAGAAGTGATTTACAATGTAGCTCAATGCATCCACAAGAGTCCAACCTTACAAATGATTAAGAAAGTACATAATATAGGCATGGAAACCACACATGCTAGCTGTCAGGGGTCAAATCCATGAGTCAAGGAGCTATTTCAACAACATCTAAACTAGGAACTAGAAAATAGGCAGAGGAACAACTTGCCTTTAAAACTATGGAAACTGATTCATTCTACCTAAAATCACCTCTAACTGATGTATCTATCCCCTCAAGTCATTTTTCATCATATTTACATCATGTTACATCATTTACCATCACAAATTTACCAAGGATAAGAGAAAAAGTCAATTGCTAGTCAAACTGGGCGAAATCCTAAGTTTTTAGGCAAAATTGGCAAAAATTTGCTTGATGCGCAGCATCACTTCAAGGCTGAATTTGGAGGCCTTCCACTTCACCAAATGAGGCCAAAGATAGCTTCTTGGAAAGCTTTACCTGTCTACTTTATGGAACAACTAGAATTTTTGGATTTGGAGTCCATTTTCCCCTTCAAAAATAATTTCTCCCAAGACTAGTTCCTGTGGGTCCAAAAAATGGCAGAGAGGGCAATTTTTAGGTGTTTTTTGCCCTTTAGGTGACCCAGATCTCCTCCAAATATTATGAAACTTTTAGGTTTCATTATTTTTCCATGAGGAATTGAAAAATGCAAGCAATTTTTCAAAATACCTAGCCAACTCAATGCGCAGCGTCGGTGGCACTGCGCATCAACTGAAAATTTCTGTGTTTTGAATTACAAAATTGTGAAATGACAAACTTTTTCCAAAATCTCTTCAAATTTGGCAAGAGGGAAGCTTACTAATTGCTTTGTTGAGCCAATGAAGCTTCAACCAAAATTTTAAGTTTATCTTGTTTCCTTTTTGGCTGTCAAGGCTCTCTTTAACTTAGCCTTTAGGCTGTTTATCCCTGTCTTGCAGATTTTATTCCGAGCTAAGTAATGATAAGCCATATGGCACAACATTTTCTTCTCTTTGTTAGCCTTATCAAGCATCTTCTCAAGGTGGATATTCACTCTTTCCAACCATGATTCTCGGTCAACCTCAATTTCTTGCTCAAGGGATGTCATCTTGATTTTTCTTCTTTTTGCCACTTGCCTATTTTCTATAATTGTTTGTAGCTCCATAATAGCTTGTTTGTCCTCTAGTTGTTTGTTCTCCTACGCAAGAAGTTAACGATCCATTTAGCCCTCTCAAGGTCATGTTATAAGGCCTGGATTGCAGCCTTCTTCTCTTTGATGATCATATCCTTGAGTCTTGAGCTTTGAGAGACCAAATCAATGTCATCTTCATCAACCAAAAAAAAATTCCTGTCTTGCCCTTCAGTAGGGCCTTCATCATGCACTTGTTTCTTTCCTTTGTCTTTTCCGTGTACCTGTTTAGCTAGAGAAGAAGGCAAAGCCCCTTTCACCCTTAGTAAAGATAGCATTTTCCTATGATCTGGTGAAGAAAATGAGACCCCTTCCACCCCTGGTGGAGATAGTATTCATTTGGTAGCTGCAAAAAGCATCCTAGTGCCTCTTTCATAAGTAACAAACACAGGAATATGAGCCTCTTTAGTTTTTCCTTCAGGCTATTTTTGTTGCTGGGAAGGTCCACCTTCCTCTTGAGGATCTGCAAATATTTGAGGCCCTTTGAAGCTTTCATGGGTAATGAAAGTTTCCCATGACAATCCCAACTGAGTGAGGCGATGCAAAACAACAATTTTGATGATAGAAAAATGGTAAATGCTATTGAGCTACTGTGGATATCGTTTTCCCTTTGCAATCACAGTCATCCTCTCTATGTTTTTACAAATGAAATATGGAATACTCATCATCTTGACCCTGGTGAAGTGCATAAGTAATTTGATATGGTAGGCATAAATTTTGGAGAACCTACCCTCACATATGAAGTATTTGATGATAAGTTTCATGAGTGGAACATACCGGTCCTCCAAGAACTTGAAGGAAACACCCTGCTAAGTTTACCATGATATTTGGCCTTGATATATGGTTCATAATGCTACTTATTGATATTCTGCCTTTTGTTCCACTTTTCCCCTACATCTGGCATTCTAGTAGCTTCTGCAATAATAGCTGGTGAAAGAGTGAAATTGATCCCAGCAAGGTGCGCCACATTATTCTCCATGTTTATGACAAACTGCCTTGCTAACTCATGATGGTATTTAACCCTCTCAACCATCTCGCAAAACTCAAAGCAAGACTAATATCTAAAACATGTGGTAGCAAGAGGGAAAGTGAGGAGTTTAGTCATGTTAATAGCTTCCTCCCTAATAATTTTTCCACCCTTGTGAGGTCTCCTAGGTTGTACATTTCTTTCCCTTGAGCTGTCACTAAGTGTTTCTTCTTCATAACTTGATTCATTGTTTCTTGTCATGGTGCTTGTCTTAGGGAAGTGATGTGATGATGATATGGTGGAAAATGATAATGGATGAGGACAAGGAAGATGAGTATGAAGAGATTTTACAAATGTGGAATGGAGTTGGGAAATGAAGGGAGAGGTTTTGGAACTTAGGGTTTTATGAAGGGGGTGAGTTTTCTTAGGGGAGTGGGATAGGGAAAATGGAATTAATGGATTGATTTAGGGCAATGAAGTATAGAAAAGGGGAAAAATATGTTGACTTTGGTTATGGAGTGAAAGTTTTACAATGAAATGGAAATTTATGAAGACAAGCTAGGGTTTGATTTTCAAGATGCAAAACTCATGAAGAAAACATGTAGAAGACCAAATTCAGCTCAAGACCAATGAGAACTTACTTGTAGGAGAGAAATGCAACGTTTTTGAGGTTTTTGGGCAATTTGGAATGGTTTTGGCACTTTCTTTGCTAATGCATAGTGTTCTCCTAATGCGTAGTGACCTTGTAATTTTACACTGATTGAAACCTGCTGATGCACAATGCCAAGCTTTTGATGTGCAGTGCTAGGCAGATTTGCTAGAAAAACAGGGTTTTCACCTTCTTTTGCTCAATTTGCCTCCAAATCGTGATTTTAGCTCTTCAAGGGTGTTTTGCACAATGAAATAGATGAATAACACAATTTCACTTTATATATGGATGCCTTTTAATTTTTCCTTATTTCAAACCCACTTTTATAAAGTCTTAGTCACTTTTGCTCAAAAACTCCGTTTTTCATTTGAAGTGTGACTTTCCTTAATCAATTGATGGACTGATGCATTAATGCTTTTGTTTTTTGTCGTGGCTGGAGTTGGCAAGGTAACCAAGAGAAACTGTTGAACTTATGACATATAGAAACACTTTAAATTATATAAAATTTGTACATAAAATAAAAAACTCTGTTTTCACCTCAAACCAGAGTTTTGAGGTAAAAACCACTTATTGAGCATATCATTAGTAAATTTATGATTCTATGAACTTATAAAACCTCCTCATGTGTCTGCTAACCTTTTATTGATTTTTGGATGACCATGAGGGCAAACGCTAGACCTAGTGAGACTAAAACCCTAAAACTAACTTTTGTTAATGAAATGAAACAAAATGACAGTGAATGACCTAAAAAATGTGAAAATAGGCCAGTAGGTGAATGTCATGAGGGAAATTGACATGAACCACTATCATCAGTTGATCCATGACCTAATGGAATGCACTTGATCGAATGGGACACCTAATATGCCTGCAAAAAGAGAAATTTGATCACTGATGGAGGGATGAAGATACCAACACTAACATTGGCTCCAATGGGGAGGGTAGCTCCTGGAAGGTGCCAAGAACCGCAGATCCTTGGGAGAGCATACCAGTGCCTTATCCATTGGGCAATATGGAATTAACATCTTGGCAACAAAAACATCAAAAATCAAGACTCAAGACTCAAGACTCATAACTGAAATGAGTAAGAACTAAGACTAACTCAAAACTCAAACAAGACACTCAAAAGCTGAAACTAGACACTCAGCTGAAACTATCTCAAAACTGAAAAAAAAAAAACAAAAAATGACTCGAGAATTACTTAACTGAAACAAGTACTTACAAAGCTTTTTAATGGCAGCAGTCCATCGAGATTTGAAGGCTACCTACTGATGAAATATGTACAATCATGTGAAGTGGGCCTTCAAATGTAACCAATCCAACAGATGGCTATTCACTGAAATTCTTCTCCCACTTTCGTCAAGTGGGTAGAACGATGTACATGTAGGCAACTCATAATAACAACTGAAACTAAGGATTATGCTAATGAACCAGACAACATCCATCTTCTCTAGTGCTTGCAAAAGAATTCTGAAAGGATCTTGAAAGCACTGAAGCACTAGCTTGCCTTGAGATCCAGCAGCAAAAATACAAGTACTCCCTTCATTCTGATCTGAAAGAACAATTGTTTGCTGATTGATAGGAAGGCATAGAGAAGTGTAAGCTTTTTCTATCTGAGTGCTAGCTGTAAATTCCTCAACCATGAGAAATTCTGAGTTGAATTCTGGCATACTGTGTCTCTTAGGCTCACAATCCTCAATGTCATCTAAGCCTTTCTTAAACAGAAAACATTCTTCAAGATTATCAAACATGACAACCATATCATCTTCATGAAGGAAAACATTATCTTTTCATTGATCTATAAAGCTAATTTCAAGACTATCATCATTTTCAAAAGTGGAAGAAGCTTCACCGACACCTTCTTGACCATGTGCATACTGCAAACCCGCATTAGCTTGGGTTGTAACATGACCTTTCAGGAGTTGATCTATCTGATATTCAAACAGAGGAGATAATACTTTTTGTTTTCTTTTGCTCAAACAATGATTGTCTTCATTAATTTCAAACAAAGGAGTATACAAATTTTCCTCATACTGCTGATTCATTTTATATGATTCCTGTTGACTATAAAGATGCAAAATTCCCTCATCTTCAAGCAAAGAAGAAGATACTATATGTTGATTATGATCTTGTGTAACAAAGTGATTGGTTTCAATGGTTTCCTCATCATCACGATCTAAATCTTCTTCATCATCATGATCTGAATCTAGATCTGAATTAGTCAACTTGACTTTATCACAATCTGAAATTGAAACTTGATTTCCCTGCATACTGTCTTCTGCTATGAGTGCATCGGAAGTAAGATCTTGAACCTGCTACAAATTTCCCTGATCATCTTGATAAGTATATCTCTCTTTATGCTACTGATATGGATTTTCATACAGGGCTTCCATGATCTCATCGTCCATGAAGTCATCATCTTCATAAACTTCCTCAAGATTTTCAATAAAACTATAAACATATTTGCAACATTCTGAACTAAATTTAAGGATGGATAAGATTCTTTATACCTTTCAAAGAACATGGCATGAAAATCTTTTAAATAGTAAATACAAGCAGGCGGCAAACTTTCATACCAAGATCGGGCATCACCTTCTAGAGTGGCCATGAATATCTTCATCAAGTAGTCTTCAGGAAAATCAACCTTCAACTTGTGAATATGTATGTGAAATCTAACCAAATGTAAAGCAGCATCATTCCTATCATCATCTTTAAACATAAGAAAATTCCTTTGCCAATTTACCTTAGGAATTTTATTTGGGAAACTTGGAATGTGATCTCGGCTCATGGGAGCATACCTTCGATCTAGTGAATCCATTTTGATAACAATGAATTCACCAAGAAATTCTTCAGGCTACTGGTTCTTGAAGAGTGGAGTTGCCATAAAAATTCTTAACCTTGGGACTCTTTGACATTGGAGTCTGATCGTTGTCCACCATCAACAATTAGATCTAAGTTTATACATTTTTTTGAGGAACATAACACTATGTTCCCCAAAACGATCGCCACTATGTTAGTGCCTAAATCTACCTCAGGCTGAAGGAAGGCAAGTCTAGGGTAACATCAAACCACGCTTAACTTGGTAGCTAGCCCTACCAAGTCAGGAGAGGGCTCTCTCCTTGTCAATCTCAAAATAATATGGCAACTAAGGCTTGAGATGACTGAAAATAAATGATAATTTTAGGCTAGGTATATTTGCTTAGAGGATTTTGATTGATTTTGATGGTTGGTTGCTGGATCAAATGAGGAAGGCAGCGTTGGGTCCGAGAAATCAACTCAGATTTGCAAAGGTTTCTGGGGGGCGAGGTAGGCAAGTGTTTTAGCACTTTGAAATGAATGTAATGGTTCATGAGTCCTCTCCAAACAACAGAAAACATTTAAAACTAAATGTTACCCCAAGGCAAAGCACTGAACATCAATTCATTCCACCTATTAACCTTGATTCATTTAATTATGCAAGAAAAGATAGATGATGGCACATATACACATAAGAGAAACTAAATAATAGAAAAAGAAAGAAACAATGTCAAGACACATTACCACAATAATCCCACAAAATGATGCAAAACCATGGTTCATTTCCTTGCCAAACTGCAGAAGTGATTTCCAATGTAGCTCAATGCATCCACAAGAGTCCAACCTTTACAAATGATTAAGAAAGTACATAATATAGGCATGGAAACCACTCATGCTAGCTATCAGGGATCGAATCCATGAGTTGAGTTGTTTCAACAACATCTAAACTAGGAACTAGAAAATAGGTAGTGGAACAACTTGTCTCCAAAACTATGGAAACTGATTCATTCAACCTCAAACCACCTCTAACTGATGTATCTACCCCCTCAAGTCATTTTTTATCATATTTACATCATATTACATCATTTACCATCACAAATTTACCAAGGAGAAGAGAAAAATTCAACTGATAGTCAAACTGGGTGAAATTATTAAATTATGAGTTTTTAGGCAAAATTGGCAAAAATTTGCTTGATGCGCAGCGCCCTGAGCCTGATGCGCAATGCCACTTCAAGGCTGAATTTGGAGGCCTTCCGCTTCACTAAATCAGGCCCAAGATAGCTTTTTGGAAATATCTACTTGTCTACTTTCTGGAACATTTGGAATTTTTGGATTTGGAGTCCATTTGCCCCTTCAGAAGTCATTTCTCCCAAGACTGCTTCCTATGGGTCCAAAAAATGGTAGAGAGGGCAATTTTTAGGTGTTTTTTGCCCTTTAGGTGACCCAGATCTCCTCCAAATATTATGAAACTTTCTAGGTTTCATTTTTTCTCCATGAGGAATCCAAAAATGCAAGCCATTTTGCAAAATACCTAGCCAACGCAATGCGTAGCGCCAGTGGCACTGTGCATCAGCTGAAAATTCCTGTGTTTTGAATTACAAAATTGTGAAATGACAATTTTTTTTCAAAATCTCTTGAAATTTGGTAAGAGGCAAGCTTACTAATTGCTTTGCTGAGACAATGAAGCTTCAGCCAAAATTTTAAGTTTATCTTGTTCCTTTTTGGATCTCAAGGCTCTCTTTAACTTAGCTTTTAGGTTGTTTATCCTTGTCTTACAGATTTTATTCCGAGCTAAGTAATGATAAGCCATATGGCACTTCTCTTTGTTAGCCTTATCAAGCATCTTCTCAAGGTGGATATTCACTCTTTCCAACCATTATTCTCGGTCAGCTTCAATTTCTTGCTCAAGGGATGTCATCTTGATTTTTCTTCTTTTTGCCACTTGCCTATTTTCTCTAATTGTTTGTAGCTCCATAATAGCTTGTTTTTCCTCTAATTGCTTGTTCTCCCGCTCAAGAAAGTTAATGATCCATTTGGCCCTCTCAAGGTGAAGTGATAAGGCTTGGATTTCAGCCTCCTTCTCTTTGATGATCATATCCTTGAGTCTTGAGATTTGAGAGCCCAAATCAGTGTCATCTTCATCAACCAAAACAAAATCCCTATCTTGCCATTCAGTAGGGTCTTCATCATGCACTTGTTGCTTTCCTTTGTCATTGCCCTGTACCTGTTTAGCTAAAGAATAAGGCAAAGCCCCTTTCACCCCCAGTGAAGATAGCATTTGCCTGTGATCCGGTGAAGAAAACGAGACCCCTTCCGCCCCTGGTGGAGATAGTACTCGTTTTGTAGCTGCAAAAAGCATCCTAGTGCCTCTTTCATAAGTAACAAACACAGGAATATGAGCCTCTTTAGTTTTACTTTCAGGATCTTTTTGTTGCCCGGAAGGTCCACCTTCCTCTTGAGGATCTGCAAATATTTGAGGCCCTTTGAAGCTTTCATGGGCAATGAAATTTTCCCATGACACTCCCAACTGAGTGAGTTGATGCAAAACAACAATTTTGATGACCGAAAAATGATAAATGCTATTGAGTTGATGTGGATATGGTTTTCTCTTTGCAATCACAGTCATCCTCTCTATGTTTTTACATATGAAATATGGAATATTCATCATTCTGACCCTGGTGAAGTGCATAAGTAATTTGATATGGTAGGCATAAAGTCTGGAGAACCTACCCTCACATGTGAAGTATTTGATGATAAGTTTCATGAGTGGAACATACCGGTCCTCCAAGAACTTGAAGGAAACACCCTGCTAAGTTTACCATGATATTTGGCCTTGATATATGGTTCATAATGCTACTTGTTTATATTCTACCTTTTGTTCCACTTTTCCCCTACATCTAGCATTCTAGTAGCTTCTGCAATAATAGCTGGTGAAAGAGTGAAACTGATCCCAGCAAGGTGCACCACATTATTCTCCATGTTCATGACAAACTGCCTTGCTAACTCATGATGGTATTTAACCCTCTCAACCATCTCACAAAACTCAAAGCAAGACTAATATCTGAAACATGTGGTAGCAATAGGGAAAGTGAGGAGTTCAGTCATGTTAATAGGTTCCTCCCTAATAATTTTTCCACCCTTGTGAGGTCTCATAGGCTGTACATTTCTTTCCTTTTAGCTGTCACTAAGTGTTTCTTCTTCATAACTTGATTCACTGTTTCTTGTCATGGTGCTTGTCTTAGGGAAGTGATGTGATGATGATATGGTGGAAAATGATAATGGATGAGGACAAGGAAGATGAGTATGAAGAGATTTTACAAATGTGGAATGAAGTTGGGAAATGAAGGGAGAGGTTTTGGAAATTAGGGTTTTATGAAGGGACTTAGGGTTTGATGAAGGGAGTGAGTTTTCTTAGGGGAGTGGGATAGGGAAAATGGAATTAATGGATTGATTTAGGGCAATGAAGTATAGAAAAGGGGAAAAAGATGTTGATTTTGGTTATGGAGTGAAAGTTTTACAATGAAATGGAAATTTATGAAGACAAGCTAGGGTTTGATTTTCAAGATGCAAAACTCATGAATAAAACATGTAGAAGACCAAATTCATCTCAAGACCAATGAGAACTTACTTGTAGGGGAGAAATGCTATGTTTTTGAGAGTTTTGGGCGATTTGGAATGGTTTTGGCACTTTCTTGGCTGATGCACAGCGCACTGGGCCCAATGCGCAGTGCTCTCCTGATGCGCAGCGCCCTTGTAATTTTACACTAACTGAAACGTACTGATGCGCAATGCCAGTTTGATGTGCAGCGCCAAGCTTCTGATGCATAGCGCCAGTCTAATGTGCAGCGCCAAGCTTCTGATGCGCAGCACTAAGCAGATTTGCTAGAAAAATAAGGTTTTCACCTTATTTTGCTCAATTTGCCTCCAAATCGCGATTTTAGCTCTTCAAGGGTGTTTTGCACAATGAAATAGATTAATAGCACAATTTCACTTTATATATGGATGCCTTTTAATTTTTCCTTATTTCAAACCCACTTTTATAAAGTCTTAGTCACTTTTGCTCAAAAACTCTGCTTTTCATTTGAAGTGTGACTTTTCTTGATCAATTGATGGACTGATGCATTAATTCTTTTGTTTTTTGTAGTGTCTGGAGTTGGCAAGGTGACCAAGAGAAACTGCTGAACTTGTTACATATAGAAACACTTTAAATTACATAAAATTTGTACATAAAATAAAAAACTCTGTTTTCACCTCAAAACAGAGTTTTGAGGTTAAAACCATTTATTGAGCATATCATCAGTGAATTTATGATTCTATGAACTTATAAAACCTCCTCATGTGCCTGCTAACCTTTTATTGATTTTTGGATGACCATGAGGGAAAACCCTAGACCTAGTGAGACTAAAGCCCTAAAACTGACTTTTGTTAATGAAATGAAACAAAATGATAATGAATGACCTAAAACATGTAAAAACAAGCCATCAAGTGAATGTCATGAGGGAAATTAACATGAACCACTACCATCAGTTGATCCATGACCTAATGGAATGTAGTTGATTGGATGGGACACCTAATATGCATGCAAAAAGAGAAATTTGATCACTGATGGAGGGATGAAGATACCGACGGAAACACCTGGTCTTGAATGTAGTCTTGTAAATTTCCTCCTCTTTTATGTGTACCTGATGGTATCCTGATCTCAGATCAATCTTCGATAACACTACTACTCCCTTCAACTGATCGAACAAGTCATCAATCCTCAGCAACGAGTACCTATTCTTGATGGTCACTTTGTTCAACTTCCTGTAGTCAATGCATAATTTGAGAGTTCGATCTTTCTTCTTCACAAAAAAGGTTGGTACGCCCCAAGGTGATACACTTGGCCTATGTATCCCTTGCCTAACATGTCCTTCAACTATAACTTCAACTCAACCAACTAAGGTGTGCTCATCATGTAAGGTGCTTTTGATGCTGGAGCTGCCCCTAGCACTAACTCAATAGAAAAGTCTACATCCCTATGAGGTGGAAACTCTGTAATGTCCTCAGGAAATACATCCTGAAACTGCTGCAAGACTGGGTACCTATTCAACACATATGCATCCTAAAACTTCTTACCCTTATCACTAGAAATGTGTACTACAAATAACATAAACCCTTTCCTATGGCTGTGCTTTACTTGTATAGTTGTCACCATCCACACTAATGTGGCTTTCTTCTTACCCTGCAATATTCTTGGTTCTCCATTGTCATCAACACACTCAGTAGCTTTGTCATAATAGTATACCTTGGTTCTATGAAGATATAACCAATCCATGCAACCAACATACTATATGATCCTAACGGTAATACATTCAAATGTGTCACGGTAGGCATACCACTAAAATAAAATGCACAAGCTCTTACCCAATGATGAACTCACTTCTTTGTACCTATAGCTAACTACACTAACCAAGACTCTACATGCAATTCCTTACTCAGACCATACTTATCCACCAAGTCAGGACTAACATAACTATAATTAGATCCAGGGTCAATTAAAATAGAAATAACTCGATCAAAAATCTTACCGTCCATCTCAATGAAAGATGTCTGTTATTCTGCATGTATGTTGTCCAATTTTGCATAAATACGAGGAATGTTTTGCCCAACCTCCCCAACAGTCCTTGCCTCCTGTGCATTTTATATTTGAGGCCTACCACCCTGATTCTGTGGAAAATATCTTTTAAGTTGTTCCTTTCGACATGTCCAACACTCCAACTAATCAGTACCAACTATGTTGCTGCTGCAATTCATATCCCTATCTAGATGCATTAAATCTCTTTTATGGTGCCACATTCTCTTTCTCATCTTCATGTTGAGGCCTTGTTCTCTTAGGATTCCATTTACTTTTACCTTTGTCTTTTCCCCTCCATCCTTGTTGAGATTCATTCTTACACTTTTATTGTTCATAGAAATTCTTCAGTTTCCTAATGACTTCCTCAAGTGACCAAGGCTCATCATACTCAATTCAATCTCTAAATGCTAATGGAAAACCACTGAAAAGCCATTGAACTTTAGCCTTCTCATCAGTAAGATACAATACATACCTCAATATCTCTAGAAAGTTGGTTGTGTATTCTTCATCTGACATTGATCACATATTTAGCTCATAGAACTCTTTAGCCTTACTTTCGTAGTACCTTTCTGACAAGTACTTCTTCCTGAAAAGCCTCTTGAACTCCCGCCAACTCAAACCATATGTCCTGATGTCTCTGACCTACTTAAAATCTTCCCACCAAATGTTTGCTTCACCTTTCAAGGTGAAGATCACTACTCTGGCCTTCATGTTATCTACGTACTCATGCAACTCAAAGAATTTGTCCATCCCAAGTATCCAAGACTCTGCATCTTTCATCTCCTTCACATCTCCATCAAAGGTAGGTGGCTTCACTTTCTTAAAATCATATGGAAAATATCCCCTATCATTCCTCCTGTAAGGATGATAGCAATGATGATCATGATGTCTATCAGAACCATAATTAGAATAGTACATGTGCTAATCACCCCTCCTATCTAAAGTGTCTAACAACCTGCCATCTCTCACCATGTTAGATATATCGGAACTATGTCTACCAGGAGACCTACTTCCATATGCCCCATTAGTTCTATTCTCATGTCCATGGTTGATCTGAAGTGACCCTTGTAGCTGCAAGTCTAACAAACTCTAAAAGAGTATAACATTAACCTCTGCTTGTTTCTCTTGTGCCTGTATGATCTAGTCATTATCTTTCTTACAACTCCTAATCTCCCCCTTCAATCTTCTCAATGTGTCTGCCAAATCAGAAGAGTGCCCCACACCACATTTCCCATCTGATTCATAGGGAGATTCTATGTAGTCTACCACCTTTCTGGCCATTTGGTCTCTTTCCTACAATTCATAATATGTCAGATAAACCAAATCACAATAAATCAACGTACCTTAGCATAAATCGGGGAGGATACCTTGTATGCAAGATCAACAATAAATGTGATACATGTATAACATAAAAATAATAGCATATAGACATATGCAATTAAATGCATCAACACATAAACATCACTCTAGTTAGGGTCCAGTCATTAATGCAAGTCCATATCAACAATGCATGCTATGACCTCATGCATGACAACAACCATTAATCCATTGTACACATTGCCACATGAAATTATAAACATGTGATACAAGAGCATTCAACCCAAGAGAATATCATTGTATTTTAGTAGACATAGGGGGGTCATGTCTTTTAAGGAAGTTGGATTCCTAAGTGTTGAATTAATGTAATAGTTAGGCTTTTGAGTGAGTAGGATAGGAATTACTTAGATAGTGTGAGATATTTTGTAAATGCTCTCGAATGAAGGAGAACATGAGTGGTTAATAATGACGAGAGAGTTAGAAGTCAATTATAAATCTCTAGGTAGTTTCATGATTCGAGGAACTAGAGAGGACATTTAGGAGTCAGTTCAGTAGATTAAGGATTTAAACCAGGAAATTGGTTATAGACTCCTATGTATAAATGTAAGCCTACGAGCAGAGTGAAAGAGGAGGTCACTGATATCGAATATCAGGCCTGATAGACAGAGAGTCTTGACATGTAATCAGTTGTTCATATTTATATATACAGAGATTTATCACAAAGTGTATATGTGTGGGTTACGAGTATTGATAGATTGAATTATGTGTAGCTCTGTAACATCAGTTGCAAGCAGAGTTCTGTAGAACATGCAAAGGGAGAAAATGATTCAGAGGAATCATAATGGGTCTTTGAATCCAATTGGAGGATCAAAGTGGAGCTCTGGAGAGACAACGATGTGAGAATTCACAGAAGTCAAGCTCAGGAGTGAATTGAGCAGCAGAATAGTGGAAGGACGAGAAGCTTTGAAGAAACCTAAACCACTGAGAAAACGCTAAAGAAATAGTGTAAAACATAAGTAAAGAGAAGAGCAGAGAAGTGTAGTGGTGATGCACAACAACCATTGGATCTTATAGATCAATGGGCAGGTTCGATTTGCATGGTGGAAGAGCGCGGAAGATAGTCGGTGACAAAGCGGGTTTATAAGCGGAAGTGGTATTTTGGAAGAGGTAGAAACCATAAGTGGTAAAAAGGAGTTGTCACCCGATTCCACTAATCAAGTGACATGTAGTAGTGGACGAGAGAGAGAAAACTGCTTTTCGGGTGGGTATTCTCCATGCCTGTTGTCTACTCGAAATCGTAGTGAACCGTCAGATCCATTGAGCACATATCGACGGTGGACGACTATCGAGAAAGTTTTGTTTGATCGAGAAGACATCAGCCGTCGATCTGATGGCAGAAGATCAACGACAGAGATTTATTCACATTGTAAGTATTAAATGGTGTTGTATGGGTGAGAAGTAACACGACATGTGAAGTGATCGGACCCGATATTGTTATAAGCGCAATTTTATATGATTTGAAATCCGAAAGGAAGGTTAATCGCATATCGGAAGTGGAAAGAGTCTTGTGTTAATGTGAACCGCAGACTATGGAAATTGCGATTGCGATAAAGTGTAGCATCAATATTTGTGTAGAGGCTGTACCAAGGTGGAAAAGGTAAGTTATTGTGTGTTTGTGGTTATTTCTATTATAAACATATTATAATAGAAATATAGCACGATAAGGAAGGTTTATGTGGTAAGGCCATTGTATACCATAGTTATGAAGTGGGGTTTTGTATATATGTGGCTTATGGGTTAATAAAAGGTTTAAACTAAGTTTTATGAGGGTGAATGAGTCCTGATAGAAAGGAAAGGATGGATTAAGGGTTAGACTTGGTTAGTCTATAAATTGTTACTGCAGATATTAAGAAAGGGGCCTTAACCATATTATAAATGAAGATTTGACTCCTTAGAGAGTTAAAATACTTGGGACAAATTGCTTATGCATTTTACATGCATACCGTGGGTGTAATTGGGGATAACCTTGCATCATTTGGTATCAAATCAGAATTGTAATTGAAACAATTGGTGTTAAAACAGAACAAAGAAATTCTATGTGAAATAATTGAGAACAAAGTTATGTTTTAAGATGTTTATGTAGGCAAGGAAGGATCAGATTCTAATCTAACAGAAAGTAGGCACACAGAGGTGATGTGTAGCAGAACTTACAGATGCAAGAAACAGAAAACAATCCATTCAGGGTATAGGTGGAATGGTGGAACAAGATCATGCAGAGATCTTGAAGGTGAGGTGATATGTTCTGTTTTGATTTGATTGGAGAATGTGTGTTTGTACATTGATGCACAGATAACAACAAAAGAAGGTGAGAAGGTTGCAACATCTAGAGCAAGGGGTGCTTGAATTGGTTCCAGAAGAAAGAACCAAAGAAATGCTAAGAGACTGAGCTCAGAGGAGAGAGGCTTATTAAAGCATATATAGCAAGAAGGAGACTTCTTACTGCTGAGGTATTGTTGCAGCTCAAAAAGGTAGTTCCACAGAGGATGGGGTAGAATTTCTAGGTAATGAAGGAAGCTGGTAAGAATTTCTAAGTAAATGAAGAAGTGGTGAGAACCAAAGTATTTCATTGTGATTGAAATACAAGAGGACAATTGTGTTCTTAGGAGATGCAGAAGAGTTTAAGCCTAGAAGGAGCAGAGAGAAGTGCTCCAAGGAGGCTCCAGAGATAGAGAACCAAGGGCTTGCCAAAAGACCAAGTACAGAGGAAAGCTTGGTGAGGTAAGTTGCAACAAGGAGGACTTGTTGTTGCAGAGGCTTTAATGAAACTCAAAGTTAGTGAGTGAGGAGATCATGAAGATAGAGAAGAAGAAGATGGCTACTAATAGTCATAGCAAAGGTTCTGAGGAAGACCACAGCAAAAGAAAGATGAAGAAAGAGGATGCCAAGGCAAATGGCAAGAGGATGATTCGAGAAAAATTGACAAGGAAATTACAAAGTTAAAAGAACAACTCGATGCATTAAGGAGAATACTTGAGGAAAGCCAGAGACTAGGTTGGGTCTTGAGGAAAGATATAGTGAAGTGGCATAAGTTACAGAGAAGGCTACAATAGAGGCAAGTAAGGTGGCTGATGGAAAAACTTAGAGAAGCTGAGTTGGAAATGAAAATGGAAGTGCCCATTTGTGAAGCAAAACACAATGAAGTTCTGAGTGAAGACGAAGACTTGAAGACTAAAACTTCAAGTGAGGCCAAAGGGTCACATGGTTTTAAATCTAACAATTTGTGTATATTTGCAAGTGAAACATGTAAAGAATGACAATTTGTTGATATTATCATAAAGGAGGAAGAAGACAAGCATAATATAAATTCTTTTCTGGAAGAAGATGAGATAGATAGGTCTCATATACAGTTGGGTAAAGATATCAAGAAACCAAGTGAAGGACTTTAGGTGATTGAAGAGGAGACCATCGAAGAATTTCTGAGTCATAAAGAGAACTTGGAATAGCAAGGAGATATGATGGTTGAAACATCAAGTGGGACCACATGGTCTTGTGTTTTTAAGACTGATATTTTGTCTATGGATGTAGAATATTAATGCAGGAGAATATTAATGCAGATGGTGAGACAAGGATAGCTCTTGGAGAAGGTAAACAGTAAGAGATTAAAGGAAAACTTGAAGAAGAGAATATGTTAGCTGAAAGCATAGTAAAGGATCATCAGTTCATCATGATGATAGATATAATATAAATAACCATGGAAGTTGTGAAGACAGACAGTAAAAGAGAAGGACATCTATTGAAAGATGTTAAGAATGAAGAAAGCTATGCAAAGGATTTAACCTTGGGAGAAAGTACATCTGATGATTGGTCACTAACAAAGGAGGGCTTTGCAAAGGATAAGCAATCTTTTGAAACTTTCATAAGTATGGAAAAGTATATTTCAGAAGGTAAATACTCTGGAGTAAAGGATAAGGGATAATATCTCTTGAATGAGGAAGACAGTGACTTATTGCAATAGAGAGAATTTAGTAATGAAACTCTTACCAAACAGTGACAATTTCTTGTGGGAAAAAGAGATGAAGTTCAGTTTGAAGAACTATTATGTGAAACAACAGTTGACACTGTTGAGCCTTGTAATTTTCAAACTGTCAATTCATTTATAAATGTAGGGATTATAATTGATGATGAAGTACTTATGAGTGCCACAGAGAAATTGCATTGCTAGAATATTTGTTGGGAAATTCAGAGTATGACAGTGTGATTGCAGAGGAAGGAGATAACTATAGTCGAAAAGAGCAGAAAGACATCATTAGAGAAAATGGTGTGGAGGAGAGACTAGTTGACAGTCTCATGAATTCTTTTGAGAATTCAAAACAACATACTGATGTGCTGACAGAGGAGAAAGAAACAGAGCAGCAAACTGAATTTTTGCCAAAGGAAGATAAGGCACAAAAGCCTTATGTTTTTTATTTTAACAAGTGTTTTGTGAGTGAAGGTTTACTTGCAGATGCTGGAGGAGATTTGGCACATATGAGAAGCCAAATAAAGATGAAAGAAGAAGATTATGTGGAAGAATTTAATCCATGGAACATAGATGCTCAATTGCTGGAGAGAATGTTGGAAATTCATGATTCAGTGTTGCCAGAAATAATCATGAAAGAGGGTAAGGATGAAAGGGAGGCAGTAAGTGTAGGAGTCAAAGAAAAATTTGAAGCAAGAGCAAGAGCAAAAGTAGAAGAAAAAGTAAACCAACAACTACAAAGTGAAAGTAACCTACAACAGTTTGAAGAGTTAGTGCACAATAGCAACAACCTGAAGGAAAGAGAAAAAGGAAGAAGTAAGAGGCAGAATATGGACCAATCCAAGGATGAACTGGAGACAGAGATTGAAGAATTATTGCAGTTGATGATGAAATAGTCCATGTGGAGGAAATTGATAGGAGTAGGAAGGAAGATCAATTAGAACTTGAACCTGATTGACAAGGAGAGGAAGATGAAACAGAATACAGCAGACATACAACAACAACAAAGGTGCAAGGCATTTGGGCAGCTACAAACTAAAGTTTGGGACCCTAGAGGTTTTCTATCAACTTATGAAGACACATGATCAGGAGATCATGAATATTTTCTACTTTGGGAGTCTGATGTAGGAGCATTCAACCCAAGAGAAAATCATTGTATTTTAGTAGACATAGGGGGGTCATGTGTTTTAAGGAAGTTGGATTCCTAAGTGTTGAATTAATGTAATATTTAGGCTTTTGAGTGAGTAGGATAGGAATTAATTAGATAATGTGAGATATTTTGTAAATGCTCTCAAATGAAGGAGAACATGAGTGGTTAATAATGATGAGAGAGTTAGAAGTCAATTATGTCTCTCTAGGTAGTTTCATGATTCGAGTAACTAGAGAGGACATTTAGGAGTCAATTTAGTGGATTAAGGATTTAAACTAGGAAATTGGTTATAGAGTCCTATGTATAAATTTAAGCCTACGGGCAAAGTGCGAGAGGAGGCCACTGGTATCGAAGATCAGGCCTGAGAGACAGAGAGTTTTGATATGTAATCAGTTGTTCATATTTATATATACAGAGGTTTATCGCAAACTGTATATGTGTGTGTGTTACGAGTATTGATAGATTGAATTGTGTGTGAATTCATAGCCTCTGTAATAGGGGTTGCAGGCAGAGTTCTGTAGAACACGTAGAGGGAGAGAATTATTTAGAGGTATCATAATGGGTCTTTGAATCCAATTGGAGGATCGGAGTGGAGCTTTGGAGAGACAACGATGTGAGAATTCGCAGAAGTCAAGGTCAGGAGTGAATTGAGCAGCAGAATAGTGGAAGGATGAGAACCTTTGAAGAAACCTGAACAACTGAGAAAACGTTGAAGAAATATTGTAAAAAATAAGTAATGAGGAAAGCATAGAAGTGTAGAGGTGATGCACAAAAACCATTGGATCTTATAGATCAACGGCAGGATAGATTTGCATGGTGGAAGAGCGCGAAAGATAGTCAGTGATAAAGCGGGTTTATAAGTGAAAGTGGTAATTCGGGTGAGGTAGAAACCATAAGTGGTAAAAAGGAGTGGTCACTCGATTCCACTAATCGAGCGACACGTAGCAATGGAGGGGAGAGAGAAAATCGCTTTTCGGGTGGGTATTCTTGGTGCCTGTTGTCTACCCAAAATCATTGTGAACCGTCAGATCCATTGAGCACAGATCAATGGTGGAGGACTATCGAGCAAGTTTTGTTTGATCAAGAAGACATCGGATGTCAATCTGATAGCGGAAGATAAACGATGAAGATTTATTCACATTGCAGTTATTAAATGGTGTTGTATTGGCAAGAAGTAACACGACATGTGAAGTGATCAGACCCGATATGGTTATAAGCGCAATTTTATATGATTAGAAATCAGAAAGGAAGGTTAATCACATATCGAAGGTGGAAACAGTCTTGTGTTAATGTGAACCGTGGACTATGGAAATTGTGATTGTGATAAAGTGTAGCATCGATATCTGCGCAGAGGCTATACCACGGCGGAAAAGGTAAGTTATTGTGTGTTTGTGGTTATTTCTATTATAAACAGATTATAATAGAAATATATGTTGGCATTATGAGATAAGTGTTGTCCTTGATGGCAAACCTCACTGATGACAAATCATAGTACAGAAGGTCAGCAGCAAGGAATTGATGATCAGACTATAAGAAGAAGAGAAAGTTCATACACGCAGGTTCGCTAAGCCCAAGTCGCGTGTACACGCAGGTTGGCTTCAGCAAAAGCGCGTGTATGTGGAAAAGTACCTTTGGTCCATGGCGGTTATTCCTTGGAAGTTGTGCCTATGGTTTTGGACCTTGGCGTCTCGGCGGACGTGTTGATCCCTAGTTTTGAAGTTGATGGTATTGGATTTCTATGGTTTTGGCTCTTGGTATTGAACAAGGCCTAAGGCTATATAAAGGGAAGGAAATCATTAGGCAAGTGTATCTGAAATGTCTTGAATATCTGATGAAGCATTAGATCCAGTATGCAGGTTATGGGTTGATGATGCATTGCTTGATCTGAGCTAAGGAGAGATCTCATCGGTTGATGGAGAACAAGATCTAAGGAGAGATCGGGATCAAATGGTTTGAAATGAACTATCTTTATGATGCTTATTCTAGATCTACATACTGACGCATGTATTGTTCTATAAGTATTATGAGTATGATTGATGTCTGGTACAGCTGCAAGTTATGAGAAATTATTTTTAGATCTGTACGCGGGTTGTCTTTGGAAAAAGCGCGTATACACGCGGGTTTGATTCATCGAAGTAGCGTATACATTGTAAAGCTTGATATTTGAAGTTGCAGATGGGTCAGATGGTTATTACAGAGTTCTGTGTCTGCTCTGTGTTCTGGTGACAGTGTTGTTAACAGGGTTTCAGTGATTCAGAGTTTGATGATTGTTTTTATCTTCAATGATAGTTATGGGTCCAGTATGAAAATTGGATGAAATGTGGCCTTTCAGATTATGTGTTGTGCTTCAGTGTATGCAGTCTGAAAATTGATGAAACGTGGTACCTGGAGGTGAGAAGATTGTAGGCAAGCACCTACGTACTAGTATCTAAGCTAGTACAAAAGCTAAAGGAGATCTTTGGAGCATTGTAGCAGGTAGCAGCCTGCGTACTAGTAAATGGATCGGCTAGTACAAGAGCAAAGGGGGTTGTAGCTCCCGTACTGGTATAAGACTGCACCAGTACAAATATTGTAAAAGGATTTTCTTATTAAGAAGAAGATTGAGATGACTTGCAGCAGGTGGTTTTCACCCACATTGGGTTTCCACCTTATATCTTTGTGTTCATGTGTGTGGCTCTTGTGTGATGTTCTGTTCTGTTATTCTGCACCTGTTTACTGTTAATATGCTTAATAATGATCTGATGCATTTACTGAAGATTAAGCTAACTGAATTATAAGATCTCTGGATATACGCGAGTTTCATTAGACACAGTAGCGTGTACGCGGGTTCACTTAATTGAAGTAGCGTATATGTTTCTGAGTATGAAATTGAAAAGTTTGATTGATCTGATAATACTGATTCACCCCCCCCTCTCAGTATTATTTCCAACAATTGGTATCAGAGCAGGTCCTTTGATAGAAGCTTGATCACTTGAAGGAGATCCGTGGAACAATGGGAAAGAAGCTTAAGAAGAAAGCTCATAAGAAGAAGAAAGACATCTCAGAAGGACTATGACAGTGGGAGAATCGATTGGGGATTAGGTATAAGAGGCTCTTCAGATTCAGAATCAGATTCAGAATCATTATCAGGTATGAATGTGTTATCCTCTGATGTTCCTGCTATATTTCCTTGTGAAAGTGATGGAAGTGATAGTGAAACTACTGAACATGCTTTTATGGGTGAGCAAGAAAAGTATCAAATAGAGGCAGTATTTAGAAGGCTTACAGACAAAGTTAAAGATCAACAAGATCTATTGAACAAAAGGGAATGTGCTTTCAAAGAAGAAGTTACCAAACTAAAGGCCCAACTAGAAGAAGGAAACAAGGTAAGAAAGCTACTCAAGGACAAGGAAGACCAATGTCAAAAATTGCAGCATGAAGTGACATCATTAAGTAAAGAAGTCAACGAAAGAAGCACAACCATCAAGAAACTCAAAGATAGATCCAGCTACTATGAAAATCTTGAAGCTACGATCCTCTCACTAAAGGAAGATCTTGAAGAATCCAAGAAGCAGAATGAAGATCTACACCAAGCAATTGAAAAACAAGACAACGAAGTCATCAGCTTAAAATCACAGTTGGAATGTGCCTTCAGAGTTCGTCAAATTCAGCAGGATCTGTATGAAAAGCAAGAAAAGGAGATACTCAATCTAAGGCAACAAATGGAAGAAGGAAGAAAAGATGGAGAAGACATGAAGAAGCAATGTCTAGAAAAGGAGGAACAACTTCAAGTTGAGGTAAATATCTTGAAAGGTAAATTAGAAGAAAAGGATAAACTTTTGAGATTTCAAGATAGTACTAAAGCATTGGATGATATTCTTAATAGTAAAAGGTCTCCTGCTATCAAGACTGGTCTTGGTTTTCATGAATCTGTTGAAGGTGAATCTAGTTCACAAGGTGAGGCAAGGAACTCTAAAGAGAAATCCAAAATGATCAACAAGGAGATGAAAGGTCAACCAAGGAAAGAAAGTCTTCAAAGAAAATCTTTTACTCCTCCTATGAATAATGTTGAATGTTATGTATGTCATAATCTTGGACATGTTGCAGCTAGATGTAAAAGAAGAAGAGTTCAAGACCATTATGCAGACAAGTCATCTCAATCAAGGTACTTTAATGGATATTGCTTTGCTTGTAATATGTATGGTCACAAAGCTGCTGATTGCTACAGGAGGAATATGAAACATGTAAGATGTTATGCATGTAACAAGCTTGGACATATAGCAAAGGAATGCAGGAACAAAGGATGGACATCACACCAAAAGGAGAAAACCTCATCACACTTGAAGATATGGAGGAAGAAGGAAGTACAGTCAGCACAATGTACTGAGACACAGCACAGCACAGACATATCAGACTCAGGGGGAGCTGAAAGTGTAAACCTTCAGTGTCCTGAATCTCATACGCAAGTTCCTTAAAGGGAAGTCGCGTATATACGCGAGTTCGACACTGCAAAGTCGCGTATATGTCAGTCTGAGGAAAAGCAGTGGGGATAGGCTCAGAAAAGGGATCTGATATGATACAGTCCATTATTTGTTACAGTCTGTTGAGGATGTGTAAAAATGTTTTGATACTTGTAAGATGTCTAGAAGTGTTTTGATCCTAACTTGATGATGATGATGATGTCTTGATGCTTATTGCTGATATATGCATGATCAGATCTAACAGATGGCACAGGTTGAGGGGGAGCATATGCCTTTAATAATTCATTGTTGGCATTATGGTTAATAGTCCTTGGTGATGATTCTTATATGGCTAAATGATATATCTTGCTATGATGTGGTTGTGAGTTGTCTATGATAAAATCACATATGATTCTTGGGGTTACATAGTTGATGATCAGATCAGATTTATGGTTGATTCCTTGATGATGCATATATGGTGCTTACATGGTGATCTTCATAAGGACAAGGAGAAGTACAAAGCTTGAATACACATCTTCCTCACTTGATATCATATGCATAAAGGTCATACAGTTATGATGCAGGCACTCATGTGGATAAAGGTTGTTGCTGATGATGATATCAAGAAGCTTTGTCAAAAGAGTTTGAGCTCAAGATACATAGTGCTGATTCATGGATGACTCCTCAAAGTTGCTTTATTGGAGACATGGTGATGAGTTCTTATCTATATGATGATAGGTTTATACTTACATATGTTAACTGATGCAGATGTTCCCAAGTAATGATACTTGGATCATGTAGAGCTTGATGAAATGGCTATGGTGGTTTCACACATGATACAATGTGAATGACTCTGAATTCTGTTCAAAGGGATGAATTGATGCAGACATACCTTGTTATAGGTTGATGACCTATTCTCTACAGGACATTTACAGGTTGCTGATATGGAAATTTGTGTACGCGTGTTGTTTAAAGGATATCCGCGTGCATACGCCGTTTTACAAGGGGATAGTCGCGTATATGGTGTACGCGTGTTGCGTTAGGGATATCTGCGTATATACGCTTGTTTATGTGTATACAGACGCGTATATGGAGATTTGAGGGAAATCAGCAGGGACAGATGTTGGTTGCAGAAAGTCTGATATAGGTCTGACAGAGATCATCTGGCACAGGTTCAGGGGGAGCAGATAATCTTCCAATGATGCATTGTTGGCATTATCTTAAAGCTTTTGGTTCTAGTTCACATTTGGTGTTGATTTCAGGAGGAACAAAGGCGAAAGGAGAACAGAAGGATCTCTTGGTTGCTGATCTGAATGGTGATTATCAGATGCTGCTGGTGACTTTCATAAGTCTTGGTCTAGTTATTTCGTCTCTATGTCATATATCTCTTTTGTGGTATCTCTTTCATGGTGTCAAGGTCATGTAACGGCCTATTTTGGTTTCCCCACTATGCCTGGGATGATTGATGCAATGTGATTGGTTGTCATATGTAAAATTTTGATGTATGAGTCAATTTTTGTATATCCTCACTTAGTTGAGAGATGGATGTATGTATGAGTCCTAAGTGATAGGAAGGTCCTTTATGATGTATAGAGTCATGTTCTTCTTGAAGAACATCTTTTGTAGACCTTGCTTACAGTCAGGGAGAGCATGATCAGCACACTTCAGCAAGAACAGAGATTCAGCATGTACTCAGGGGGAGCATGGACAGATTGGTACACCTTGGCATATACAAAGGGGGAGACTATTCAGAGATTTCAGCAGGTACTCAGGGGGAGTATGGACAGTGGAATGATTCAGCAAAGGAAGAGAATATCTTGTTCCACCCTTTGCCCTTGATGTCAAAGGGGGAGAGTGATTTGGTGTTGTTGCCATCAAGTCCAAAGGGGGAGATTGTTGGCATTATGATGCATGTGTTGTACTTGATGGCAACCCTCTCATAGAAGAATATCTCACTTATGTATAACTGGGTGAATCTTCAGAAGAGATATCAGATGTGACTGATAGAGGACAGCTCAAAGGAATCAGATGATGAATCTTCAGAAGAGATATCAGATGTGACTGATGGAGGACAGCTCAAAGGAATCAGATGATAGTTCTAAGTGTGACAAGTTAGCTTTGCCATCAAGTCCAAAGGGGGAGATTGTTGGCATTATGAGATAAGTGTTGTCCTTGATGGCAAACCTCACTGATGACAAATCATAGTACAGAAGGTCAGCAGCAAGGAATTGATGATCAGACTATAAGAAGAAGAGAAAGTTCATACACGCAGGTTCGTTAAGCCCAAGTCGCGTGTACACGCAGGTTGGCTTCAGCAAAAGCGCGTGTATGTGGAAAAGTACCTTTGGTCCATGGCGGTTATTCCTTGGAAGTTGTGCCTATGGTTTTGGGCCTTGGCGTCTCGGCGGACGTGTTGATCCCTAGTTTTGAAGTTGATGGTATTGGATTTCTATGGTTTTGGCTCTTGGTATTGAACAAGGCCTAAGGCTATATAAAGGGAAGGAAATCATTAGGCAAGTGTATCTGAAATGTCTTGAATATCTGATGAAGCATTAGATCCAGTATGCAGGTTATGGGTTGATGATGCATTGCTTGATCTGAGCTAAGGAGAGATCTCATCGGTTGATGGAGAACAAGATCTAAGGAGAGATCGGGATCAAATGGTTTGAAATGAACTATCTTTATGATGCTTATTCTAGATCTACATACTGACGCATGTATTGTTCTATAAGTATTATGAGTATGATTGATGTCTGGTACAGCTGCAAGTTATGAGAAATTATTTTTAGATCTGTACGCGGGTTGTCTTTGGAAAAGCGCGTATACACGCGGGTTTGATTCATCGAAGTAGCGTATACATTGTAAAGCTTGATATTTGAAGTTGCAGATGGGTCAGATGGTTATTACAGAGTTCTGTGTCTGCTCTGTGTTCTGGTGACAGTGTTGTTAACAGGGTTTCAGTGATTCAGAGTTTGATGATTGTTTTTATCTTCAATGATAGTTATGGGTCCAGTATGAAAATTGGATGAAATGTGGCCTTTCAGATTATGTGTTGTGCTTCAGTGTATGCAGTCTGAAAATTGATGAAACGTGGTACCTGGAGGTGAGAAGATTGTAGGCAAGCACCTACGTACTAGTATCTAAGCTAGTACAAAAGCTAAAGGAGATCTTTGGAGCATTGTAGCAGGTAGCAGCCTGCGTACTAGTAAATGGATCGGCTAGTACAAGAGCAAAGGGGGTTGTAGCTCCCGTACTGGTATAAGACTGCACCAGTACAAATATTGTAAAAGGATTTTCTTATTAAGAAGAAGATTGAGATGACTTGCAGCAGGTGGTTTTCACCCACATTGGGTTTCCACCTTATATCTTTGTGTTCATGTGTGTGGCTCTTGTGTGATGTTCTGTTCTGTTATTCTGCACCTGTTTACTGTTAATATGCTTAATAATGATCTGATGCATTTACTGAAGATTAAGCTAACTGAATTATAAGATCTCTGGATATACGCGAGTTTCATTAGACACAGTAGCGTGTACACGCGGGTTCACTTAATTGAAGTAGCGTATATGTTTCTGAGTATGAAATTGAAAAGTTTGATTGATCTGATAATACTGATTCACCCCCCCCTCTCAGTATTATTTCCAACAATTGGTATCAGAGCAGGTCCTTTGATAGAAGCTTGATCACTTGAAGGAGATCCGTGGAACAATGGGAAAGAAGCTTAAGAAGAAAGCTCATAAGAAGAAGAAGACATCTCAGAAGGACTATGACAGTGGGAGAATCGATTGGGGATTAGGTATAAGAGGCTCTTCAGATTCAGAATCAGATTCAGAATCATTATCAGGTATGAATGTGTTATCCTCTGATGTTCCTGCTATATTTCCTTGTGAAAGTGATGGAAGTGATAGTGAAACTACTGAACATGCTTTTATGGGTGAGCAAGAAAAGTATCAAATAGAGGCAGTATTTAGAAGGCTTACACACAAAGTTAAAGATCAACAAGATCTATTGAACAAAAGGGAATGTGCTTTCAAAGAAGAAGTTACCAAACTAAAGGCCCAACTAGAAGAAGGAAACAAGGTAAGAAAGCTACTCAAGGACAAGGAAGACCAATGTCAAAAATTGCAGCATGAAGTGACATCATTAAGTAAAGAAGTCAACGAAAGAAGCACAACCATCAAGAAACTCAAAGATAGATCCAGCTACTATGAAAATCTTGAAGCTACGATCCTCTCACTAAAGGAAGATCTTGAAGAATCAAGAAGCAGAATGAAGATCTACACCAAGCAATTGAAAAACAAGACAACGAAGTCATCAGCTTAAAATCACAGTTGGAATGTGCCTTCAGAGTTCGTCAAATTCAGCAGGATCTGTATGAAAAGCAAGAAAAGGAGATACTCAATCTAAGGCAACAAATGGAAGAAGGAAGAAAAGATGGAGAAGACATGAAGAAGCAATGTCTAGAAAAGGAGGAACAACTTCAAGTTGAGGTAAATATCTTGAAAGGTAAATTAGAAGAAAAGGATAAACTTTTGAGATTTCAAGATAGTACTAAAGCATTGGATGATATTCTTAATAGTAAAGGTCTCCTGCTATCAAGACTGGTCTTGGTTTTCATGAATCTGTTGAAGGTGAATCTAGTTCACAAGGTGAGGCAAGGAACTCTAAAGAGAAATCCAAAATGATCAACAAGGAGATGAAAGGTCAACCAAGGAAAGAAAGTCTTCAAAGAAAATCTTTTACTCCTCCTATGAATAATGTTGAATGTTATGTATGTCATAATCTTGGACATGTTGCAGCTAGATGTAAAAGAAGAAGAGTTCAAGACCATTATGCAGACAAGTCATCTCAATCAAGGTACTTTAATGGATATTGCTTTGCTTGTAATATGTATGGTCACAAAGCTGCTGATTGCTACAGGAGGAATATGAAACATGTAAGATGTTATGCATGTAACAAGCTTGGACATATAGCAAAGGAATGCAGGAACAAAGGATGGACATCACACCAAAAGGAGAAAACCTCATCACACTTGAAGATATGGAGGAAGAAGGAAGTACAGTCAGCACAATGTACTGAGACACAGCACAGCACAGACATATCAGACTCAGGGGGAGCTGAAAGTGTAAACCTTCAGTGTCCTGAATCTCATACGCAAGTTCCTTAAAGGGAAGTCGCGTATATACGCGAGTTCGACACTGCAAAGTCGCGTATATGTCAGTCTGAGGAAAAGCAGTGGGGATAGGCTCAGAAAAGGGATCTGATATGATACAGTCCATTATTTGTTACAGTCTGTTGAGGATGTGTAAAAATGTTTTGATACTTGTAAGATGTCTAGAAGTGTTTTGATCCTAACTTGATGATGATGATGATGTCTTGATGCTTATTGCTGATATATGCATGATCAGATCTAACAGATGGCACAGGTTGAGGGGGAGCATATGCCTTTAATAATTCATTGTTGGCATTATGGTTAATAGTCCTTGGTGATGATTCTTATATGGCTAAATGATATATCTTGCTATGATGTGGTTGTGAGTTGTCTATGATAAAATCACATATGATTCTTGGGTTACATAGTTGATGATCAGATCAGATTTATGGTTGATTCCTTGATGATGCATATATGGTGCTTACATGGTGATCTTCATAAGGACAAGGAGAAGTACAAAGCTTGAATACACATCTTCCTCACTTGATATCATATGCATAAAGGTCATACAGTTATGATGCAGGCACTCATGTGGATAAAGGTTGTTGCTGATGATGATATCAAGAAGCTTTGTCAAAAGAGTTTGAGCTCAAGATACATAGTGCTGATTCATGGATGACTCCTCAAAGTTGCTTTATTGGAGACATGGTGATGAGTTCTTATCTATATGATGATAGGTTTATACTTACATATGTTAACTGATGCAGATGTTCCCAAGTAATGATACTTGGATCATGTAGAGCTTGATGAAATGGCTATGGTGGTGGTTTCACACATGATACAATGTGAATGACTCTGAATTCTGTTCAAAGGGATGAATTGATGCAGACATACCTTGTTATAGGTTGATGACCTATTCTCTACAGGACATTTACAGGTTGCTGATATGGAAATTTGTGTACGCGTGTTGTTTAAAGGATATCCGCGTGCATACGCCGTTTTACAAGGGGATAGTCGCGTATATGGTGTACGCGTGTTGCGTTAGGGATATCTGCGTATATACGCTTGTTTATGTGTATACAGACGCGTATATGGAGATTTGAAGGAAATCAGCAGGGACAGATGTTGGTTGCAGAAAGTCTGATATAGGTCTGACAGAGATCATCTGGCACAGGTTCAGGGGGAGCAGATAATCTTCCAATGATGCATTGTTGGCATTATCTTAAAGCTTTTGGTTCTAGTTCACATTTGGTGTTGATTTCAGGAGGAACAAAGGCGAAAGGAGAACAGAAGGATCTCTTGGTTGCTGATCTGAATGGTGATTATCAGATGCTGCTGGTGACTTTCATAAGTCTTGGTCTAGTTATTTCGTCTCTATGTCATATATCTCTTTTGTGGTATCTCTTTCATGGTGTCAAGGTCATGTAACGGCCTATTTTGGTTTCCCCACTATGCCTGGGATGATTGATGCAATGTGATTGGTTGTCATTTTGATGTATTCCCACTTGGTTGGGTGGATGAGTCAATTTTTGTATATCCTCACTTAGTTGAGAGATGGATGTATGTATGAGTCCTAAGTGATAGGAAGGTCCTTTATGATGTATAGAGTCATGTTCTTCTTGAAGAACATCTTTTGTAGACCTTGCTTACAGTCAGGGAGAGCATGATCAGCACACTTCAGCAAGAACAGAGATTCAGCATGTACTCAGGGGGAGCATGGACAGATTGGTACACCTTGGCATATACAAAGGGGGAGACTATTCAGAGATTTCAGCAGGTACTCAGGGGGAGTATGGATGGACAATGGAATTCAGCAAAGGAAGAGAATATCTTGTTCCACCCTTTGCCCTTGATGTCAAAGGGGGAGAGTGATTTGGTGTTGTTGCCATCAAGTCCAAAGGGGGAGATTGTTGGCATTATGATGCATGTGTTGTACTTGATGGCAACCCTCTCATAGAAGAATATCTCACTTATGTATAACTGGGTGAATCTTCAGAAGAGATATCAGATGTGACTGATAGAGGACAGCTCAAAGGAATCAGATGATGAATCTTCAGAAGAGATATCAGATGTGACTGATGGAGGACAGCTCAAAGGAATCAGATGATAGTTCTAAGTGTGACAAGTTAGCTTTGCCATCAAGTCCAAAGGGGGAGATTGTTGGCATTATGAGATAAGTGTTGTCCTTGATGGCAAACCTCACTGATGACAAATCATAGTACAGAAGGTCAGCAGCAAGGAATTGATGATCAGACTATAAGAAGAAGAGAAAGTTCATACACGCAGGTTCGTTAAGCCCAAGTCGCGTGTACACGCAGGTTGGCTTCAGCAAAAGCGCGTGTATGTGGAAAAGTACCTTTGGTCCATGGCGGTTATTCCTTGGAAGTTGTGCCTATGGTTTTGGACCTTGGCGTCTCGGCGGACGTGTTGATCCCTAGTTTTGAAGTTGATGGTATTGGATTTCTATGGTTTTGGCTCTTGGTATTGAACAAGGCCTAAGGCTATAAAGGGAAGGAAATCATTAGGCAAGTGTATCTGAAATGTCTTGAATATCTGATGAAGCATTAGATCCAGTATGCAGGTTATGGGTTGATGATGCATTGCTTGATCTGAGCTAAGGAGAGATCTCATCGGTTGATGGAGAACAAGATCTAAGGAGAGATCGGGATCAAATGGTTTGAAATGAACTATCTTTATGATGCTTATTCTAGATCTACATACTGACGCATGTATTGTTCTATAAGTATTATGAGTATGATTGATGTCTGGTACAGCTGCAAGTTATGAGAAATTATTTTTAGATCTGTACGCGGGTTGTCTTTGGAAAAAGCGCGTATACACGCGGGTTTGATTCATCGAAGTAGCGTATACATTGTAAAGCTTGATATTTGAAGTTGCAGATGGGTCTGATGGTTATTACAGAGTTCTGTGTCTGCTCTGTGTTCTGGTGACAGTGTTGTTAACAGGGTTTCAGTGATTCAGAGTTTGATGATTGTTTTTATCTTCAATGATAGTTATGGGTCCAGTATGAAAATTGGATGAAATGTGGCCTTTCAGATTATGTGTTGTGCTTCAGTGTATCCAGTCTGAAAATTGATGAAACGTGGTACCTGGAGGTGAGAAGATTGTAGGCAAGCACCTACGTACTAGTATCTAAGCTAGTACAAAAGCTAAAGGAGATCTTTGGAGCATTGTAGCAGGTAGCAGCCTGCGTACTAGTAAATGGATCGGCTAGTACAAGAGCAAAGGGGGTTGTAGCTCCCGTACTGGTATAAGACTGCACCAGTACAAATATTGTAAAAGGATTTTCTTATTAAGAAGAAGATTGAGATGACTTGCAGCAGGTGGTTTTCACCCACATTGGGTTTCCACCTTATATCTTTGTGTTCATGTGTGTGGCTCTTGTGTGATGTTCTGTTCTGTTATTCTGCACCTGTTTACTGTTAATATGCTTAATAATGATCTGATGCATTTACTGAAGATTAAGCTAACTGAATTATAAGATCTCTGGATATACGCGAGTTTCATTAGACACAGTAGCGTGTACACGCGGGTTCACTTAATTGAAGTAGCGTATATGTTTCTGAGTATGAAATTGAAAAGTTTGATTGATCTGATAATACTGATTCACCCCCCCCCTCTCAGTATTATTTCCAACAATTGGTATCAGAGCAGGTCCTTTGATAGAAGCTTGATCACTTGAAGGAGATCCGTGGAACAATGGGAAAGAAGCTTAAGAAGAAAGCTCATAAGAAGAAGAAGACATCTCAGAAGGACTATGACAGTGGGAGAATCGATTGGGGATTAGGTATAAGAGGCTCTTCAGATTCAGAATCAGATTCAGAATCATTATCAGGTATGAATGTGTTATCCTCTGATGTTCCTGCTATATTTCCTTGTGAAAGTGATGGAAGTGATAGTGAAACTACTGAACATGCTTTTATGGGTGAGCAAGAAAAGTATCAAATAGAGGCAGTATTTAGAAGGCTTACAGACAAAGTTAAAGATCAACAAGATCTATTGAACAAAAGGGAATGTGCTTTCAAAGAAGAAGTTACCAAACTAAAGGCCCAACTAGAAGAAGGAAACAAGGTAAGAAAGCTACTCAAGGACAAGGAAGACCAATGTCAAAAATTGCAGCATGAAGTGACATCATTAAGTAAAGAAGTCAACGAAAGAAGCACAACCATCAAGAAACTCAAAGATAGATCCAGCTACTATGAAAATCTTGAAGCTACGATCCTCTCACTAAAGGAAGATCTTGAAGAATCCAAGAAGCAGAATGAAGATCTACACCAAGCAATTGAAAAACAAGACAACGAAGTCATCAGCTTAAAATCACAGTTGGAATGTGCCTTCAGAGTTCGTCAAATTCAGCAGGATCTGTATGAAAAGCAAGAAAAGGAGATACTCAATCTAAGGCAACAAATGGAAGAAGGAAGAAAAGATGGAGAAGACATGAAGAAGCAATGTCTAGAAAAGGAGGAACAACTTCAAGTTGAGGTAAATATCTTGAAAGGTAAATTAGAAGAAAAGGATAAACTTTTGAGATTTCAAGATAGTACTAAAGCCTTGGATGATATTCTTAATAGTCAAAGGTCTCCTGCTATCAAGACTGGTCTTGGTTTTCATGAATCTGTTGAAGGTGAATCTAGTTCACAAGGTGAGGCAAGGAACTCTAAAGAGAAATCCAAAATGATCAACAAGGAGATGAAAGGTCAACCAAGGAAAGAAAGTCTTCAAAGAAAATCTTTTACTCCTCCTATGAATAATGTTGAATGTTATGTATGTCATAATCTTGGACATGTTGCAGCTAGATGTAAAAGAAGAAGAGTTCAAGACCATTATGCAGACAAGTCATCTCAATCAAGGTACTTTAATGGATATTGCTTTGCTTGTAATATGTATGGTCACAAAGCTGCTGATTGCTACAGGAGGAATATGAAACATGTAAGATGTTATGCATGTAACAAGCTTGGACATATAGCAAAGGAATGCAGGAACAAAGGATGGACATCACACCAAAAGGAGAAAACCTCATCACACTTGAAGATATGGAGGAAGAAGGAAGTACAGTCAGCACAATGTACTGAGACACAGCACAGCACAGACATATCAGACTCAGGGGAGCTGAAAGTGTAAACCTTCAGTGTCCTGAATCTCATACGCAAGTTCCTTAAAGGGAAGTCGCGTATATACGCGAGTTCGACACTGCAAAGTCGCGTATATGTCAGTCTGAGGAAAAGCAGTGGGGATAGGCTCAGAAAAGGGATCTGATATGATACAGTCCATTATTTGTTACAGTCTGTTGAGGATGTGTAAAAATGTTTTGATACTTGTAAGATGTCTAGAAGTGTTTTGATCCTAACTTGATGATGATGATGATGTCTTGATGCTTATTGCTGATATATGCATGATCAGATCTAACAGATGGCACAGGTTGAGGGGAGCATATGCCTTTAATAATTCATTGTTGGCATTATGGTTAATAGTCCTTGGTGATGATTCTTATATGGCTAAATGATATATCTTGCTATGATGTGGTTGTGAGTTGTCTATGATAAAATCACATATGATTCTTGGGGTTACATAGTTGATGATCAGATCAGATTTATGGTTGATTCCTTGATGATGCATATATGGTGCTTACATGGTGATCTTCATAAGGACAAGGAGAAGTACAAAGCTTGAATACACATCTTCCTCACTTGATATCATATGCATAAAGGTCATACAGTTATGATGCAGGCACTCATGTGGATAAGGTTGTTGCTGATGATGATATCAAGAAGCTTTGTCAAAAGAGTTTGAGCTCAAGATACATAGTGCTGATTCATGGATGACTCCTCAAAGTTGCTTTATTGGAGACATGGTGATGAGTTCTTATCTATATGATGATAGGTTTATACTTACATATGTTAACTGATGCAGATGTTCCCAAGTAATGATACTTGGATCATGTAGAGCTTGATGAAATGGCTATGGTGGTTTCACACATGATACAATGTGAATGACTCTGAATTCTGTTCAAAGGGATGAATTGATGCAGACATACCTTGTTATAGGTTGATGACCTATTCTCTACAGGACATTTACAGGTTGCTGATATGGAAATTTGTGTACGCGTGTTGTTTAAAGGATATCCGCGTGCATACGCCGTTTTACAAGGGGATAGTCGCGTATATGGTGTACGCGTGTTGCGTTAGGGATATCTGCGTATATACGCTTGTTTATGTGTATACAGACGCGTATATGGAGATTTGAAGGAAATCAGCAGGGACAGATGTTGGTTGCAGAAAGTCTGATATAGGTCTGACAGAGATCATCTGGCACAGGTTCAGGGGGAGCAGATAATCTTCCAATGATGCATTGTTGGCATTATCTTAAAGCTTTTGGTTCTAGTTCACATTTGGTGTTTATTTCAGGAGGAACAAAGGCGAAAGGAGAACAGAAGGATCTCTTGGTTGCTGATCTGAATGGTGATTATCAGATGCTGCTGGTGACTTTCATAAGTCTTGGTCTAGTTATTTCGTCTCTATGTCATATATCTCTTTTGTGGTATCTCTTTCATGGTGTCAAGGTCATGTAACGGCCTATTTTGGTTTCCCCACTATGCCTGGGATGATTGATGCAATGTGATTGGTTGTCATATGTAAAATTTTGATGTATTCCCACTTGGTTGGGTGGATGAGTCAATTTTTGTATATCCTCACTTAGTTGAGAGATGGATGTATGTATGAGTCCTAAGTGATAGGAAGGTCCTTTATGATGTATAGAGTCATGTTCTTCTTGAAGAACATCTTTTGTAGACCTTGCTTACAGTCAGGGAGAGCATGATCAGCACACTTCAGCAAGAACAGAGATTCAGCATGTACTCAGGGGGAGCATGGACAGATTGGTACACCTTGGCATATACAAAGGGGGAGACTATTCAGAGATTTCAGCAGGTACTCAGGGGGAGTATGGACAATGGAATGATTCAGCAAAGGAAGAGAATATCTTGTCCACCCTTTGCCCTTGATGTCAAAGGGGGAGAGTGATTTGGTGTTGTTGCCATCAAGTCCAAAGGGGGAGATTGTTGGCATTATGATGCATGTGTTGTACTTGATGGCAACCCTCTCATAGAAGAATATCTCACTTATGTATAACTGGGTGAATCTTCAGAAGAGATATCAGATGTGACTGATAGAGGACAGCTCAAAGGAATCAGATGATGAATCTTCAGAAGAGATATCAGATGTGACTGATGGAGGACAGCTTAAAGGAATCAGATGATAGTTCTAAGTGTGACAAGTTAGCTTTGCCATCAAGTCCAAAGGGGGAGATTGTTGGCATTATGAGATAAGTGTTGTCCTTGATGGCAAACCTCACTGATGACAAATCATAGTACAGAAGGTCAGCAGCAAGGAATTGATGATCAGACTATAAGAAGAAGAGAAAGTTCATACACGCAGGTTCGTTAAGCCCAAGTCGCGTGTACACGCAGGTTGGCTTCAGCAAAAGCGCGTGTATGTGGAAAAGTACCTTTGGTCCATGGCGGTTATTCCTTGGAAGTTGTGCCTATGGTTTTGGACCTTGGCGTCTCGGCGGACGTGTTGATCCCTAGTTTTGAAGTTGATGGTATTGGATTTCTATGGTTTTGGATCTTGGTATTGAACAAGGCCTAAGGCTATATAAAGGGAAGGAAATCATTAGGCAAGTGTATCTGAAATGTCTTGAATATCTGATGAAGCATTAGATCCAGTATGCAGGTTATGGGTTGATGATGCATTGCTTGATCTGAGCTAAGGAGAGATCTCATCGGTTGATGGAGAACAAGATCTAAGGAGAGATCGGGATCAAATGGTTTGAAATGAACTATCTTTATGATGCTTATTCTAGATCTACATACTGACGCATGTATTGTTCTATAAGTATTATGAGTATGATTGATGTCTGGTACAGCTGCAAGTTATGAGAAATTATTTTTAGATCTGTACGCGGGTTGTCTTTGGAAAAAGCGCGTATACACGCGGGTTTGATTCATCGAAGTAGCGTATACATTGTAAAGCTTGATATTTGAAGTTGCAGATGGGTCAGATGGTTATTACAGAGTTCTGTGTCTGCTCTGTGTTCTGGTGACAGTGTTGTTAACAGGGTTTCAGTGATTCAGAGTTTGATGATTGTTTTTATCTTCAATGATAGTTATGGGTCCAGTATGAAAATTGGATGAAATGTGGCCTTTCAGATTATGTGTTTGTGCTTCAGTGTATCCAGTCTGAAAATTGATGAAACGTGGTACCTGGAGGTGAGAAGATTGTAGGCAAGCACCTACGTACTAGTATCTAAGCTAGTACAAAAGCTAAAGGAGATCTTTGGAGCATTGTAGCAGGTAGCAGCCTGCGTACTAGTAAATGGATCGGCTAGTACAAGAGCAAAGGGGGTTGTAGCTCCCGTACTGGTATAAGACTGCACCAGTACAAATATTGTAAAAGGATTTTCTTATTAAGAAGAAGATTGAGATGACTTGCAGCAGGTGGTTTTCACCCACATTGGGTTTCCACCTTATATCTTTGTGTTCATGTGTGTGGCTCTTGTGTGATGTTCTGTTCTGTTATTCTACACCTGTTTACTGTTAATATGCTTAATAATGATCTGATGCATTTACTAAAGATTAAGCTAACTGAATTATAAGATCTCTGGATATACGCGAGTTTCATTAGACACAGTAGCGTGTACACGCGGGTTCACTTAATTGAAGTAGCGTATATGTTTCTGAGTATGAAATTGAAAAGTTTGATTGATCTGATAATACTGATTCACCCCCCCCCTCTCAGTATTATTTCCAACAATATAGTGCAATAAATAAGGTTTATGTGGTTAGTCGATTGTCTACCATAGTTATGAAGTGGGGTTTGGTAGATATGTGGCTTATGGGTTAATAAAAGGTTTAAACTAAGGTTTATGAAGGTGAATGAGTCTTGATAGAAAGGAAAGGATGGATTAAGGGTTAGACTTGGTTAGTCTATATATTGTTACTACAGAGATTAAGAAAGGGGCCTTAACCATATTCTAAATGAAGATTTGACTCCTTAGAGAGTTAAAATCCTTGGGACAAATGTGCTTATGCATTTTACATGCATAATGTAGGTGTAAGCGGGGGTAACCCTGCATCAACATGCATAAGAAATGATTAATCAGCCACACATAGGCATAGACAAATGTAGTCGAGCATAAGCGATCAATTCTTGTAATCAACCTACAAGATTGATACACGTAATTACACCCACAAGAATGTAGCTTAACATACAAGGATGTAAGTAGGTGACATAAAATCAACATGTAACAATATGTCACTAGTCATATACTCATGACGATGCATTCCACAAACTCAAAATAAACTTATCCATTACAAACTTACTTCAACCATAATCAACCATCAAGAAAATGTAACAAGCACATGGAATGCAAGTGTAAGAGACACACATGAAACTGACATGGATGCATGACCAACACACACCGCCCATCTAGTCCGAGGGGTGAACCATGCCGATACCACCCTGTAATACCCTCCTCACACATCCACCCAAGAAACCATCCAACTGGGGTAAAAATGAGACGAGCGACAACTAGAATTAGATTCAACCTCCTATGTGACCTTATGGAAATGGAATCAACGGAACACATCAACCAAGCTATCTACACCAGCAACAAAGACCTCAGGAGACATGTCAGCCTTTCAGACATCCTATCCTTGGGTCCCACTGATGTTTTGGAAATATTAAGCCTCAATCACTCTCATTCTATAGCCATGACAGTTTCCAAAAACCCAAAATCGCTCTCACAAGATTGCGTACCAGTGTCTAGAGAACAAAATTTCCAGTGTTATGTCAGTGACCCTGGGAATTGAGTCACTTTTTCAAGCCCAAAGCCCAAGTCACTACCCATAATGGAATGATAACTTAGGAGTGGTAAAATAATAGGGAAACAATGATGCAAAAGAAATAAGTTAAACAAGACCTTAATCGGATCCCTACTAGCCATGACAAGCATTCTCTCAAATAAGTCACAAGCATGTAATCTATAGGTGTAACCAACAAAATTAAACATATGGATCTTGTACTTATATTAGAATTAGTAAGAACCATTATTCCCTCAAGTCATTTGTTTCATTACCATATATTAGACCATAGATACACTATCCATTCATTTAAAAGTAAAAACATGTTGAGAGCCATACATAGATGCTGCCATAAAAAACACATATAACTAACATAATAACAACATAAATACTCATGAAAGTAAAACCATATAAACCACATATAATCCATCAAAATTTTCATAGAAAAACAAGGATAAATAACCTTTCATTAATGATGCAAAAACCAAACCCAGGATGGGACTTCCATGTTCCACTCAACCTTAGAATGGATAAGTCAAATCTCTCTTCAGCCATTCACCCTTGTTCTATATTCCAATCATGAATGTGGGACTCAAACCAAAATAACCAACCAGGGTGTGGGACTCAAACAAAAAGAACCAACTAGGGAATACCGAGGCTAAAACACATCACCCTCATCAATAGAAAATAGGCTTTACCACAATCCATCCTGGATCACTAAGCCGACACAATGAACACATCATAACAGGCTTTACCGTGATCTCCACCTAATCACAAGGCCAAACAAGCATGGATGCCACCAGATTTATCCACCTACACTGTGAGGAATTTTCCTATCTCCTAGTCTCTCATGCTTTACAACAATCCAAACACATATCACTCAGCCCTAAATTGAGACCCAGTCTCTAGGGTTTACCACATATCCCAAACCTGGGATTACTAGGCCCAATGAAGAGAAAACCACCTCTTGGCTTTACTATATATCTTGCCATTCACCGACAAGGATTCCTATGCCCATCAAGGCAACACAATCCTGACTTTATCGTAACCAAAAGTTTGGCTTAGGGGTCACTAGGCCAGTGGATTTACTGTGATCTATAATCTGGTTTATGAACCACTACGCCATGTGCTCTATCATTCGGAGATCCATCCCAGTCATCTTTGAATCCATCTGATAATCCATCTAACAAAAACATGAGAACCCCATGAAACCATGGCTATTTGGAAATGGAAAGGTGATGGGCACCAGTGTTGCAGTAAGAATGTTGCAACTCCTAGGCTACCATCTTTACTTTATCAACTCGGGGTTCGTACAAACTTGGAGGTGACAGTGTTGTATACACAAGTAAAAGTGATGGTTCTGCTTGTTGTCACTATTCAGCTAGCAAGGGACCACTGGGGTTTTCAATCTAGACTTATATGTGGTTAGAAGTAGCTTGATTTCTTGATGGAAGAAAGGTAAATCTGCTCTAAGAGAGAGCTACTCTACTGCAATAATGGAGAAGACTGAAATTCAATGCTAAATCACACCATTTCCTAAGTAACTGCTAAGAAACTATGCTTTGCAAAAATGATAAATTAACATGAACCAAATGCTACTATCTAAGTATAGAAGTAAGAAGCATCAAACATCACTAATGTGCAAGTAAAGAGACTGAAATAAATCTATTTTTGTCTTTTTGTCTTTTCATGCAAAATCAAGTATGCAAACTAATTTCTTTTGGTGATGTGGCAGGTGAATTAAGGATGTTTGAGGATGGTTGGAAGGGTTAGGAGATGGTTGGATGGTGTGGGAGACCCTTGGGAGGCTTTTGGTGACTTCCTAGAGGTTTTCCCTCAATTTGGCCTCAAAACAGGCCATTTCAGGAAAACCTACATGATGTACTAGAAACCTACAGGATTCCTTGTAAACCTACAGGATACAGTCGAGTGAAAACTGTGAGGTGTTGGAGGTGATGGAAGGCTTAGGAAAGGTGGTTGATGAGTGGAATGGAATGGGAGAAGTTCTAGGATCACTCAAAAGTCAACAACAAAGATAGGATATGGTTGGATTCACTAAATGTGCTTGGAATAATTTATATGAAAAGTGATGAAAACTAGTGAAGGTGATGGTGAAAACAAGGGTTGGATATGGTGGATGGAGTGGAAGGTGGTTTTTGGATATGAAGTCTTGGTCTCCTCCTAAAGCACCTGCTCTGCATAAAACATGTATAGTTTCCAAAAATATATGTAAACAAGAAACATTCTCATAAACTAGAAAAGCAGAATTAATGAACTAACTACCTACATTATGCATGAGGAAAGTTGTTGAAAGGAATGAAAGCATTGATGAGATCTACTACAAAAATGAAGATGAAAAAGATGAAAATGGAGTCCTACTTTACAAAACTAACCAAATACTAATTTATAGACAACAAACTCCAGAGCTTATAAAAGAAATAGAAATATGTGTTTTTGGGCTGCATAAGGGTCCCTTCCTCAAGTCATGATCCCAGAGGGAGGAAGTGAGGCCAAGACACCTGATGAAAACCTTGTGGTGCTCCTTTTATCCCTGCTAACCTACTACTGAAGTAAGGAACAAATGGAAGCAAACTAATAAACAACCAATCCAATCTACACTACTTGCAATGGAAATGCATCTAAAAGCAAATTAACAATGAAGCTATTAAACTACACTAAACATACATATACAAGAAAGAGGAGCCTTTGCTACCAGGGTTGGGCCCTAACCCAAGAGCTTCAGCCCTCTGAGTTAACTCAGGGCTGGCTCAAAACAAAACTCATTCTTATTACCAAAACAAAAAATTACATCAATAAAAATTTTACAAGTATGGAGATCAAAAATAGCCTAGAGTTTTACAACAAAAATTCAAATCCTAATGATGCTCTAGGTCTCTCTACTTATACAATTGAAGTCCCCAACGACTTCCTTAAAATAAATAAGGCTTGTCTCCCAAACTCGAATAAACTAGATCTTTGTCTCTCACTTGCCCAGCTACCTTCTAATCCTCATGGCTTGGCTGCTTGCACTCTGAGCTAGTGTGATGGATGGAGGAATATTGGAATGGGGGATAAGTAAATGAGGAGGATTTACCTCCTAGAATCCCTCTCCCTTGTCCCATTCAAGTTTTAATGTTAGTATTTGCAAAAATTCCTTGATTTTCTCCTTCAATCCTGCATTCCATGCATATTAGTCCTCTAGGCATAATATCCAACTCTAACTCATCTCATAAACAAAATATAATAAAAAGCATGTAATAAGTTGTGAGAAAATTTGGTTTGACTAAGATAGAAGGTGAATTAAGGCCCATATATTTACCTAATGATGAGGCTCATCATCACCCCCATACTGAAAGTGTTGCTCATCCTTTGAGCAACTCAATCAATATCCATATCCTTCATAGCTCTAGTGGCCTCCCTGGCATCCCATGCCTTTGATGCGGTTTCATCTTCTTGTTCATAGAAGCTTGCTTTCCTTTCTACCTCATCCCACTGACTCTTTTCTTCTTCTTCCTTCCTTCTAGCATTCCTAAGAGTAGTGATGGACTGAGTTTTAGGCTAATCCAATTGACTTTCAGCCTTTGCATAGATTGCTTGTACATGGGTGTCATGTTTAGTGCTTCTCTCAATCTTTGAGGAGAGTGGTACTCTCTTATCTTCAAGTTGTATGGAACTGTGTTCCATCTACTTATGCAAGCATGTATGCTATCATCCCCTAACAGCCTGAACATGTCCTCAAAATGTGAAATTTCTTGCTCTTGGGCAGCAACATATCTAGGTGAAAGTTGAGGATCATTTCCAATCAAATTATGGGTACTAATGAGGTCCATGGGATCTAACTGTTCAACTCTGATCATAAGAGGTTCATTTTACTCTCTTGCCAATATCTTCTTCATCACTGTAGCCCTTGATTCCTCATGGTTCATCCATGATGCGAAAGCCATCAACTGTAAATCTCCTAGCTTGGCATTAGGGCCCATACATTAATGTCTATTAAGGCCATGCTGTGAAAATAAAACTCAAACATCTTGGCCCTATCTTATAGTGTGCTGTGATCACAAAGATCAATGAACTACTTGTAGTCCTGAAATGGCATGGTGCCTCTCTATGCTAGGGTCTTGATCTAGAACTACAACCACTATTCCTTGAGGTATAGGGCATAAGATTTAGCTAGCATCCTACACTAGATTGATTCCAAAGAGAGACTAGTGATACATGCCAATTGATTCTCTCTTTCTTGCAGTTGTCCTCTCAACCATGCATTTTCTATCTCTCATTGATTTTTCATTACGGCCTCTCTATCTCTCAAGCTACTTAGCTCTCTGCCCATCTCCTTGAGCTTCTCCTCCATGTGCCCAATGTCTTCCACCCCCTTGTTTTTGGAGATTTGCATCCATAGGTGAGTTTTGTCTCTCTCCTTCTCAAGCTTGAAGAAAAATGGAATAGAAAATTTTTGAGGTATGATCTTGCCTCCTTCAATAAACCTGTAGTAGGATTCAAGGTTAGGTCGAGGGCTAGGTTCTTTAGTTTATTTCTGTTTTCCTACCTCCATTTCCAATTTTTTTGTCTCCTATAGGTTCAACAAAGTATCCTATAGGACTGCTTCTACATCCTGTAGATTCTGTTGTGTATCCTGTAGGATTGCTTTTCCCTTGGAGGAGGTTGATCTAGTCATAGGCGTTCTCACATAGGTGATATGAGACTTAGGGGAAGGTATTTTCTCCTTTTTTTTAGGTGAGCCTTCAATCACAATGGGAATTATGGTTGGTTTTTGGGGTTTCCCATGCCTTATTCTTGTGATTTTCCTTGTCCTGAAATATAAGGGGATATGCCTCTATCTTTTGCCTTTTTTCTTGATGGGGGTGCTAAGATCAGTGAGGGTAGTTGTTGCCTCTCTCTTAGTGGGTTTTGAAGACACCCTAGGTGACTCCTCCTTATTTTCTGCCCCCTCTTTTCCATTGCTTTCTTCACCTATGTCTTTCCTTTCTTCTTCCTCTTGTAGATCCTCATCATATTTATCAGTTTCCTCCTTAACATCCTCCTCTGTTTCTTCATCATCCTCCTTCTCTTTCTCCTCTTCTTCTTCATCTTCCTCATTTTCTTCTATTTCATCTTCTTCTTCATCCATCTCATCTTCATCTCCTTTTGTTTCTTCTTCTTCTTGCTCTACTTCTTCTTCCTTTGCTTCAGTCTCTTCCTATCCCTATTCACTTATAGTAGGACTAACATCATATGTGAGAGCTTTGATGTCTTCCTCTACCTGCATGTCTCTGAAAACTGACCATTGTATAGGAATTCTAAGGTTTTGGAGGGCATATTCTATAAGGATTCTAATTAACCCATGGTGAGCTAACTGTTGGGAATTTCGCTCTTACACTTTGATGCCTGAGTCTAATAGTGATTGCAACAGGAAGTATGGTATGCTGAGCCTATGGTGAGGGGGTGTTTCTGCTCCAAATCTCAATTCTTCAAGAAGCCTAAAATGATAGCCATATACCACACTATACCTACCTACCCTCACATGAAATGTATTTGATTAGTTGGTAGCGTATTGCATTCTAGGGATATGGTAGACTTGCTATCCTTACTCTATTTTTGTCCTCAGTGGGTTCCTCACCTTTTAAAAAGAATTTCCTTTTGGAAACCTAGCTATCTCCTTTGTCTTCCTTCCTCCATAGTACTCCTATGGGAAGTGTGGTATCTCTACTGATGAGTTCAGGGGTGATTTCTATGGAGAGGCCTCTTAACACAATAGTGGCATGGACTCTAGTGAGTGGAATGAGGGAGAGACTGAAATCTCGGGCCACCTCATCATCATACTCCCTAAATTTTTCGAAAAACCCCATCCAATTATGCCTTGTGAAGATTTCTAGTACCTGAGGGTGTTGTTGGATTCTCACGGTGTTCGTGGGCTCTGTCTTATTAAACCCTCCTATCATCTTGGTTGGTGATGTTTTGAGGAGATGAGGTGGTTGATACAATTTTCAAATGCAGAAGTAAAAAAATGAGAACACTGTGTGGACAAGTCTCTTGCACAATTGCCAAATTCACTCAAACTAGAGGATTTTTTGATCAATTTACTTGGAAAGAGGAATGTAATTACAGAGCCTACCTCTTAATAATGCTTGTTGTGGTAAACCCCTAATATCTCCCCTCTGAAACTCCTCTCGGCATATCCTGTAGACTGTCTCTGTGTATCTTGTAGGAATTCTTGTGCACAATCCTATAAGAATTCCTATGCAATCCTGTAGGAATTCCTGTGCAGTAAAACGATGGATTTTTTTATTTTAGTAGGTTTCCTGGGTGTGAGAGTGACCTGTGAGAGAGAGCCTCAAGGAAGTGAATGCATGAATGCATGGGGACGATGATTATTTCCTTTTATGGTCATTTGGGGTGAGGCGGTGTGCTGGCAGTAGAGGTACGTTTTCATTTTTGGACCGTTGGTCCCACTACCACCTCATCACTCCCCACTCCTCGTAATCAACTCTCACCTTATGCATCTGTAGATTTAATTGCTTTTTTCCTTCTCCTTCTCTGTTTTTGAGTTGACTACTACCACGTGTGAGAGGACACCCTGTTTTGTCCTTGTTGACTAGGCGAAGGTGGCCAAGTTAACTGGCCACCTTTTTGCTTATAAACCAACTTACTTGTAACCTTTACATTTTTTTGACTACATGATGCATATGAGAGAGTGAGCGATATACTTACCTATGGTGCCAATACCTTGCTGCGGTTGTTGAAGACCAGAGGTGCTTGCTGTGTGTATTGGCTGCATGTTATTCTTCTTCCCTTTATTGTTGTTTTCTGATCATCCCTTTGTTTGTGCATGTACATGTTGTTGAAGATGGTGGTGGTGCTGGTACTTTGGAGCTCCTTCTACCCTTGGATCATCATGATGGAGGCTTTCTGCTATTATGATTTGTATTATGTGGGATATGCTGCTACAAGATTTCCTACAGGATATCCTGTAGCTACTTCTCCCTCAGAACTCTTAATCATACACTTTTTTGGGGTTGTGAGGATGGTGACATGGATGGAGAGAGAGACTAGGAGTGTGAGAATGAGGAATACTCAAGTGATGCTCTCTATTGCTCCATGTTTCCCTTCTTTTTGAAGACTATCAATTTTTTTTTAAAGTGATTTTGTTTTTAAGGGTGAATGCAGGGCTAATGGAATGATGGTGAGTAAGGTATGGTGATGGACTCATGATGAAAGGGGTGCTATTTCATTGACATAGCAGGTCATTTTTTCCTTTAGGGTCACTTCCTGTAGGATTTTTGGGTCACTGTGATTCCTACAAGATCATCCTATAGGTTTTCAGGGGATACTATAGGTTTACAAGGGATCCTATGGAACAAATAGTCCCCTTGTAAGCTGAAGGAAAGGAGTGGAAAATATGAGAGAAATGGTAGAGTAATGAATGAAAATGAGTGTAAAAATAAAATCTGAGTGAAATAGGTCCCTTGGTGATCCTCCTTTTCTCTCTGATCGTCCTTCTTGCTGACCTACAAAAATAGAAATTTTCTTGATTTTTTTCTTTTCTTTTTCTTTTTTTTTTTAAAACAACTAGGCTGCCTCTAAGAGGTTTTCATCATAGCTATTTGCCCTGGGTGCCTCAAGAGAGGTTTTCACCCAGGGATCTTTTTATTCTCATTTTTTTTATATTGACACTATTGTGCCGCCCCAAGAGGTTTTCAACCCGATAGTGGGACTCAGGTGCCTCATGGAGGTTTTTACCTGAGTCCTTATTTTTTCTCAGTGATTTGATGAGGCATGAGCTGAAACTTGCTCCACTATCATCATTGTTTTATTGATATAATCAATGAAATCTTGTCTTGACAAAGTTCTCTTGTATATTTTCAATCGGTGTCCATTAACAAGTAAAGGAATGGCCTCTTCATCTATGGTTTTGATCTGCATTGAACCATTATCATGGCATATTTCTACAACATAAGTTCCTAGCCATCTTGTCCTTAACTTTCCATTGAAGTATTTATACCTAGAATCATATAACAAAGCCTAATCACCTTCTTGAAATCACTTTTCCTTGATGTTCTTATCATGCCAGATCTTCCTTTGAAGTTGAATTACCTTTGTATGTAGGAGGGCCTGCATTCTAAACTCATCCAAACCATTCAACTGGAACAATCTCTCTTTTTGTGCACTGCTGAGATCTAGATCTAGTTTGGCTACCATCCTTAATGTGTTATACTCAAATTCAATGGACAACAAGGCCTTTTTCCTATAGCCCAGGTCATAGGGTGTGGATCCAATGGTGGTCTTCCAGGTGGTATTATAGGCCTAGGTGGCCTCAACTAGTCTATCTTCCCAACCCTTCCTGCTGCTACTTACCACTTTGGTCCAGATGCCCTCCAACACTCTATTGGTCACCTCCACTTGTCCATTAACTTGTGGGTGATAGGGAGTCGAGGTTCTATGCTTGATCTTGTGCTATCTGAGCAAGTATTCAATCACGTTGGAGGTAAAATGGTTGCCTTGGTGTGTGACCAACTCTCTAGGGTACCCAAATTTGTAGAATACATTCTCCCTTAGGAACTCAGCTACCTTCTCCTCTGTTGTTGCCTTAATTTCCTTGGTTTCAACCCAATTAGTCAAATAGTCAGTGCACACAATGAAATACTATTTTTGCTTGGAAGGAGGGTCAATAGGCCCAATGAAGTCCATGGCCATGTTGTCAAATGACTCGAAAGTCACTTGAGGCTACAGAGGCATTTCACCTCTTGGAGTAGGCCTTCCCATCCTTTGGAACCGATCACACTAACTAGTATATCTTTTCACATCTTGATGAAGAGAGGGCCAATAATAGCTTGCTTGTAACACTTTGAATGTTGTCTTATTTGCTGAAAGGTGACCTCTACAAGGCCCATCATGATAGGTCAGAAGGATGTCAAAGACTTCCTCCTCCATGACACACCTTCTCAAGATTTGATCTGGGCCAATTTTGAATAGATTCCCCCCAATCCAAGTGAAGGGGGTGCTCTTCCTCACTATCTTGCTCTTCTCTTTGGAGGATAAGTTCGGTGGGAACTATGTCGATACCAAATAGTTTTCTATATCAGCAAACCATGGAGAGAGAACTGAAATAGCAAATAAGTGCTTATCCAGTAACTGGTCATCAACCATTCCTTCTTCACCTGTAGGAAAATTTAATATGGACAAAAAGTCTGTAACAACATTTTCCTTACCAGGCTTATCAACAATAGTTAGATCAAACTGTTATAATAAAAGTAACAATCTTATAATCCGAGCATTCACATTTGGTTTATTGATTAAATAATTGATTGCAGCATGGTCAGTATACACAAATGTTTGATAGCTTGTAATATAATGCCTAAATTTTTTCAATGAATACACAACAACCAGGAGTTCCTTTTCTATCACTGTGTAATTTAGCTCAGTCTTTGACATATTCTTATTGATAAAGTAGATAGCATAAGGTAATTTTTCATCTATCTGACCTAGGGTTGCTCCTATGGCTTTGTTTGAGGCATCAACATGAATATGAAAGGGGAGGGCCCAATTTGGGCCTCGAAGAATCGGTCCAGTGGTTAACTTGTCCTTTACGGTGTCTAAGGCCTCTTGACAAATTTTTGGCCATTTAAACTCAGAGTCCTTGGCCAACAGACCAAATAAAAGAGAGGCCAATTTGTTGAAGTCCTTTATGAACCTTCGGTAGTATCCAGCTAACCCTATGAAACTTTTGACATCTCTCTGCTTTTGAGGAGGTGGGACCCTTTGGATGATAGCTATTTTGTTTGGGTCCACCTGTAGTCCTTGCTAAGATATTGAATGACCTAGTGTGGTCCTTGTAGTCATCAAGAATTCACATTTTTCGGGACTGAGAGAGAGGTTCATTTCAATGCATTTGTGCAGTACTTTTCCTAGGTTGGACAGAGCCTCTTGAAAATCATAGCCATAAGGTGTAAAATCATCCATATAAATTTCCACCATATCATGGACTAACTCGGCGAAAATACTCAAGACTTATCTCTGAAAAGTGGCAGGAGCATTGCATAGGCCAAAAGGAAGGACCCTATAGGCAAAAGTACCCCAAGGACAAGTGAAGGTCATTTTATCCTGGTTTTCCGAGCTAATCTGGATTTGGTTGTACCCACTGAATCCATCTTGGAAAGAGAAAAACTTTTTCCCTACCAGGCCATATAGCACTTGGTCAATGAAGGGTAGAGGGAAATGGTCCTTATTTGCGGCTTTGATCAAATCCCTGTAATTGACACAAATTCTCCACTTACCATTTTTCTTTGGAACTAACACCAAAGAAGAGACCCACTCACTGTCGGAGATAGGGTAAATGAATCCTGCATTTAGCAGTTTTTGCAGTTCTTCTTTGACTATATCTTTAAGAGCTAGATTCATCTTCCTTTGGGTTTGCCAGACTAGCTTGCAACCCTCTTTGATGTATATGTGGTGAGTACACACTAAGGGGTGTGCTCCCTTCATTTCTTTGTAACTCCAAGTGAAGGCTTCTAGATTTTCCTTTAGCATGTTGCATAACTTCTCTTCTTGGAAAGAAGAAAGAGATGGATTGATTTTCAAGGTCCTCTCAGGGCTGAATTCTATGGTTTTGACATAGAGGGGTTTGGAATCAGCCAAGAATAGATCAATTGGATGATTGTTCTGGGTTTCCTATACTACATCTTCTAAGGGCAATGTATTAGAAGTTGGATTTTATAGTAGGTGTTCAATCAAATCATCCTCATCCTGTTGTCCTCCTCCCATGGTTGTTTCTAAAGTATAAATTTGGGTAGAATAAACTTCATCTTCTTCCTACTCCTCCAACCATAAAGGTAAATCATGCTCTGGAGATGGCTGAACAGGAGGGTATAGGACTAACTACTTGGACATATGCCCATTCTTAATGGTCATATTCCTAGCTCTGTAGCTAAAGTAAGCATCAGCAGTGGCGAACCATGGTCTCCCAAGGATGAGAGGATAACCAGTAAGCTTAGCCTTAGGCTGGAGAACTAGGAAATCTGTAGGGTACTCCCAAGAGTCAATGGAAACCATCACATCCTCCACAATCACCTCAGGCGTTACTGTGGAGCGGTCTGCAAGTTGTAGAACTGTTGTGGTCTTCCTCAATGAACCTTGGAGGTTGAGCTTGAGCATGGTGTCCTTTGTAATCACATTAATGGAAGCCCCAAGATCGATCAAAGTGTGTGGGACAATGGTGCCATTGATATGCACATCTACTACAGGGCTTCCAGGGTCCAAATATTTTGGACACATTACCTTTTCTAGCATTAAGTCGGACAACTATCCAATGACATTAATGGTATGGGCATCCCTTCTTCACCTCCCTAGATTCTTGAAGCACTTCTCGTTAATCAACTTATTTTAAATAGGAACATCTTTAATTGCTTGGAGAAGTGGAATCTTTACACATAGATTTTTCAATTCTCCAAAAAGTTCAGTCTCTTCTAGGTTAGGCTGGAGTGGCTGAGTTAATCTCGAAGGAAAGGGTGGATTCACTTTATGAATGCTTTCCTCTCTTTCTTCCTCAACCTCCCTAGGTGGAGGTGGAGGTTGGTTATCCAGGATAACTCTCCCAGATCTCAGGATAATCTCCTGCATTTCCACAACATAAGCTGGATATGATGTCTCTCCGTTGTATACTTGCTGAGCATGTTTGTTGTTTGGGTTCGTATTTGGATGGGCAGACATCTGGGGTTGCTTGGGTGGAGCAGTAGTGGTTGGGTAGGTGGTGGAGGCAATAAAGCTGGAGCATTGTTGTATTGGGGCCTCCACCCCTGGGACGGTGCATTCCACTGAGGTTGTGGTGGATCATATGGTTGAAATGACTGGCTGGCTGGTCGGGAGTGATATTGAGATGCAAAGGAATAAGGAGGGGGTGTAGACCAGGAAGGATGAGTAGGGGGTCCCCAAGAACTTATGGTTGTGGTTTTGTTGGGGTCATAATATGCATGAGACAACCCTTGCATGCCTTACTAGTATGGTCTAGGCCCATGAGGTCTCCTTTGGTTTAAGTAGCAGAGCTGCTCAGTGACACTTTCGGCTCCTTACTATACAACTTTGAGTCTAGGCAAAGAAGGGCACTTTTCTGTGGAGTGGTTTTCTTCATAGACCAAGAAAATTTCAATAGAATTCAATGGATATTCATTCCTAAGATGCCTCATGGTGCATCTAGGACAAAAAATGGCCAAGGCTCTCTCTGCTTCCTCCTACTTTCTCTTAATGTGCATAGTGTCCATTTGCAAGGCAAGGGTTTACAGCATCTCACTTTTGAAATTTTCCAGCATGTTTCCAATTCCACCCTTGATGGATGAGTTGGAAGAGGATGTACTAACCATAGGTTGAATACCCCTACCCTTTTTCCTAGCTGCCCTAGAATGGTTTCTAAATATAGTCTTGATATCCTCATAGGGTAATTGGTAGATATATCCTCCTGCTAACAAGTGTAGGGTATCCAGAAGATCTTCCCTTACTCCCCTAAGAAGGACCAGTTTTAGTGACTCAGGGTTAAGTGTGCACCTGGCCCTTTTGTAACTAAGTTGGAATCTTTCTTTGTAATCCTCTAGTGATTCATCATTTCCTATGGTCATCTCGAAAATTTTATCTTTAGTATCCTTTGACCGACGGTAGTCTCGATATTTGTTGTTAAAGGCTTGTTGCATCTGAGCCCAAGTTGTGATGCTATCCCCAAGTAAACCCATGAACTAGCACAATACTGAATCCTTGAGGGTAGATGGAAATAGTTTTAACTTTTGCTCATCATCTATATAGTCATAGGTTTGGCATATAACAACAAACTCAAATAGGAAAGTGTCAAGGTCTTTTGTGGTCAAGCCATGGAAATGAGGTAGGGCAGAGGGGCTTATATTTTTCATCTTAGTGTCCCCATTGGTTTCCCTAATGGCGAAGGCACCCTCAAGTCTCTCTCTATTCCCTCAGTCATTTCTATTTTCAGCCATTGGTTCAGTAGGAATCGGTTCTTCTTCTTCTTCTTCCCATGCAGGTTCTTCAAATATGTCAGGTTACTCACCTAAGGGTTCCTCTAGTTCACAACCACCGAAGAAGAGGGAAGGTTGGTTGCTTGATGCAGTGGGGGTATTTGGCAAAAATTTCCCTAAGTTATCCCTATTTCTACGAGGAATGAAAGGAAATGTTTTTGGTTTGGTTTTATGTTTTTTTTTTTCAAACTTGGAAAGTAATTTGCAAAATTGAAATTGTTGATTGAATGAAAACTATTGACTGGATGAAAAAACTAATTGCTGAGTTGAAATCTTCCTTGAAAATGGAAATGAAAGAAAAAAATGCAGAATGAAAAAAAGGAAACAACTAAATTACTTTTGTAGAAATAAACTAATGACAAAATATTGGAGACAAGAAATAGAAGAAAAGAAAGCATTAATCACATTTTACTCAGACACCTCCCCGGAAACGGTGCCAAAAAGTGATGAGTGCCAGTATTGTAGCAACAATGATGCAACTCCTGGGCTACCAGCTTTACTTTATCAACACAGGGTTTGTACAAACTTGGAGGTGACAGTGTTGTATACACAAGTAAAAGTGATGGTTCTGCCTGTTGTCATTGTTCAACTGGCGAGGGACCACTGGGGTTTTCAAGCCAGACTTGTATGGAGTCATAAGAAGCCTGATTTATTTATGGAAGAAAGGTAAATCTACTCTAAGAGAGAGCTACTTTACTGCAACAATGGAGAAGACCGAAATTCAATGCTAAATCACACCATTTCCTAAGTATCTACTAAGAAACTATGTTTTGTAAAAATTCTAAATTAACATGAACCAAATGCTACTATATAAGTATAGAAGTAAGAAGCATCAAACATCGCTAATGTGCAAGTAAAGAGACTAAAATAAATCTGTTTTTGTCTTTTTGTCTTTTCATGCAAAATCAAGTATGCAAACTAATTTCTTTTGGTTATGTGGCAGGTGAATTAAGGATGTTTGAGGATGTATTGAAGGGTTAGGATATGGTTGGATGGTGTGGGATACCCTTGGGAGGCTTTTGGTGACTTCCTGGAGGTTTTCCCTCAATTCAGCCTCAAAGCAGGTCATTTCAGGAAAACCTACAAGATGTACTAGAAGCCTACAGGATTCCCTGTAAACCTACAAGATACAACCGAGAGAAAAATGTGAGGTGTTGGAGGTGATGGAAGGCTTATTAAATGTGGTTGGTGGGTGGAATGGAGTGGGAGAAGGTTTAGGATCACTCAAAAGTCAACAACAAAGATAGGAGATGGTTGGATTCACTCAATGTGCTTGGAAGAATTTCTATTAAAAATGATGAAAACTAGTGAAGGTGATGGTGAAAACAAGGGATGGTTATGGTGGATGAAGTGGAAGGTGGTTGTTGGCTATGAATTCTTTGTCTCCTCCTAAAGCACCTACTCTTCATAATACATGTATATTTTCCAAAAATCTATGTAAACAAGAAACATTCTCATAAACTATAAAAGCCAATTTAATGAACTAACTGCCTACTTTATGCATGAGGAAAGTTGCTGAAAGGAATGAAATCATGTATGATATCTACTACAAAAATGAATATGAAAATGATGACATTGGAGTCCTACTTTTCAAAACTAACCAAATATTAATTTAAAGACAACAAACTCCAAAGCTTATAAAAGAAATAGAAATTTGTGTTTTTGAGGCTGCATAAGGGTCCCTTCCTCAAATCATGATCCCAGAGGGAGGAAGTGAGGCTGAGATACCTATTGACAACCTTGTGGTTCTCCTTTTATCCTTCTTAACCTGCTACTGAAGTAAGGCAAAAATGGAAGCAAACTAATAAACAACGAATCCAATCTACACTACTTGCATTGGAAATGCATCTAAAAGAAAATTAACAATGAAGCTGTGAAACTACACTAAACATACATATACAAGAAAGAGGAGACTTGGTTGCTAGGGTTTGGCCCTAACCCAAGAGATTCAGCCCTCTGAGTTAACTTAGCGCTGGCTCAAAAAAAACTCATTCTTATTACCAAAACAGAAAAGTACATCAATAAAACTTTCACAAGTCTGGAGCTCGAAAATAGCGTAGAGTTTTACAAAAAAAATCGAATCCTAATGAGGCTGTAGGCCTCTCTACTTATACAACTGAAGTCCCCAACAACTTCCTTAAATCAGGGAGGATCGGCTCCTGAACATGAGATAAACTAGCTCTTTGTCTCTCACTTGCTTGGCTACCTTCTAATCTTCATGGCTTGGCTGCTTGCACTCTGAGCTAGTGTGATGGATGGAGGAATATTCGAATGGGGTATAAGTAAATGAGGAGGATTTACCTCCTACAACCCCTCCCCCTTGTCCCATTCGAGTTTTAACCTTAGTATTTGCAAAATTTCCTTGATTTTCTCATTCAATCCTGCATTCGATGCATATTAATCCACTAGGCATATTATCCAACTCTAACTCATCTCATAAACAAAATATAATAAAAAACATGTAATAAGTAAAAGTTTGTTTGACTAAGCTAGGAGGTGAATTAAAGCCCATATAATTACCCAATGATGAGGCTCATCGAAAGGCTTGAAAACACTGTTACACTTGGAAAGATCCATGCCACAATAGAAAAAGAACCACATGCAATATCGTGCATTCCAAATCTAGCAAGGAAAATACACCTGCAAATAGATACCTGCAATGAATCTTGTTATAGCTACTTGTGTTGAAGATTCAAGGGAAATTAGGTGTAGTGTGATTCTTCTTGACTTGATAACAATTTGTGAAGTCTTTTTACAATTTGTCTTGTTAGCTTAATATTGTTCTTCTTCTTATTAATGCATGATTGTGTACTTCATTAAACTTCTACCAGAAGCTTAAGAACAAGAACACAAGATGTTGGCTCTATGCCAAGGCCAAAACCTCTCTTCTCTTGAGAGGAAAACCCTTCAGGAAATTTCTCTTATTGAAGTTTCATATTGATCAATGCCAAACCCTAGACCCTTGACAAGAATATCCTCCAAGCACAAGTCAATTCCTTCCTCCTTTCGACACTTTGTTTTCCCGACACTTCATTCCTTGAGACTTCATCCTCCTTGTTTCAGCACTTCATTCTTCTTTCAACTATTGGTAGACTTTGTTGCACTTTCTCTAGAAGAGGAACTTATTCTTGGTCTATGATGATACTTCTTCCTTGTGATGATCACTTACTTCCTCTTGACCAAATGAGATTCTTCATTGAGGTTTAGGTACAAACTTAGTATGACTGTCATGCAACCCTAATTTATTTCACGTGTTCAAGGTTTACTTGATGTTATAGGCTTTCTCCTTCGCTTGAGGTTCCTTCTTCTTCGCTTCAATAGGAGGCCTTGTAGGCCTAATTTTAAGCCAAAACAATGAGAGATGTTTTATTATGAGTTTCTATTGTCATAACTGTAGAGAAAACCCTCATTTTCTTGCACGAGTGGCTGTAATCCACCCTAGAAATAGTCCTTTTGACTTCAGTCTACACTTCTCCTTCTTCACTGCACTAGAGGTTGCTTACACTTGCCTTCTGTTCACCTTTTCTCGACTATCTTTCTTTGCTCATTTCAAAGTTGAATGCTTGACATTATGATGGAGTGGACAACCTCTATATATAGAGGATTGTCCCTCCTTTAGGCTGACTTGAAGGCCGACCTGTTGACTGTAAATAAACTTTACGTATTTGCTTCGTATGGCTTCTTTTGATGGTGACATTGCTTGGAGAAGCCTTGACTTTTCTTGGAGGTTTCTTCTTTGACTCTAATAAATAAGTATACCTAGTGTAACATTCCATTAAGGTCTTCAACATAATTCTTTTGACTCTTTGGCTCACCTATAGCACTTTAGCATGTGCTAGACATATTTCAATGAGAAAGAAACTCATTGAGATATAATAAAAAAAACAATATTCCTTTTCTTGAATAAATAAAAATATCAAAAGTACATTTATGAATACTAGACCTAGTTACATTTCCTTCAACACTCCCTCTTAACTAGGGAGGTATTCATACAACATTACAAGGTGTTTGGCTATTTTTAAATCTTAGAGAATTCGCATAAGAGTAACTGGATTGGAAATCCATACGTTATAGCATCATAGTAACCGACAATGTTTCCACAACAAGGCCTTAACTAACAGACCTATCTCTCAATATATCATAGCACAATTTTGGCAATACCAATGACTTATAGACACCTTAGTCATTATGTCTCAAGGTAGATACCCACCCGGGTGTTCACTGAGTATGACCTTTTAGGACCATTATTACCTTGGGTCCCAACCGTCCTCTTGTATACTCTTGTCTTGGATGCCCTACATATCCTCAAAGAGTGTTGAATGCCAGATGATTACCCAATCCTCACATTATTTCTTCCCAGGTGAAGTTAAGAATGTTGTCTCTATCTCTTCCTCTCAATTGAAGAAGACATGTCCAAGTATCCTCTAACAAGGTACTTGTCCAAGTTCCTTTACAATTGGGAACTTGTTATAACTCCCTCTTAGCTAGGGACTTGTCCATTCATCAACAACTTCTTCTTCTTGGGTCCTTTAGCTGCTTGATGTCCTTCTTTCCTTTGATGTCATGAAGTCTTTGTTTGAACTTCTTCTTGGTAGGGCATCGTCCATTGATCGCTTTCCTTCCCAGTTTTTCATGTCTTTTCTTGCTTCACAGAAAGTGGTATTCTTGACATATATCAGGTTCTCTTGTCATCTGGATACTCATTTTTCATCTATCCATGCTTCAGAATACTCTTCTCACGGATGCTTCATTGTACTTGCTTGTTCCCATGCTCTGATCTAGTATCCCTTCATGACTTCATCTGGATATTGCTTCAACATTAAATGGTGATTTTGCTTGATGGCTTCTTCTTCATGATATATTTGTAGAGTAGAATCAATTATCTACACCTTTATATCTCTAAGGCCTTCATAGGTGTCAAGGGTCCTCTGATCTTTTCCTTCCTTTGTCAGAGTTGTCTAGACTTCTTTCAAGAGATGTCTTCAATGGATCTTTGTCAGATAGTGATTATTTGTGACCATGGTGTTCTTCTCATGCTTGATATCTTTCTTCATTTTCTTCTTCTTAGATCGATTAGTAAACCACCTTATGCTTCTTGTGGGCTCACTTCTTCATTGCTTGCTTCTTAGACTAGTCATCATTTCTTCTTGCTTCTTAGTCAGCAATAGTATATTCCTAATGTGCGTATTTTCATTTTGTTGACCTTCATTGCATTGTAGTACATGGCTTCGAGCATGTCATTGGTGAAAGAGATTCTTTCATACTTGATCATGTCATATAACTATTCCTATGACTCAATAATATACATATGATAACATGACTAAAATTTGATGCATACATACCTCATCTTGATTCTCCTTTGATCATCTTATCTTCAATTGATTTTCCATGGTGTGGCCCTTCTCACTTCATATTAGCTTGCCTACATATCATCATTTTTCTTGAATCCCATGAATGGGACTCCCAATGAGACATTTTCTTTTGTTTATGAATCATTTTTTGAAGATTCCATCAGAGGATCTTGAGTACCCTTACCTTGCAAATGGTTCTTCCTTTTGATGATGGAGGCCTTCTAAGATTCTCACTCATGATAATTTTTTCCTTTCATAGTGTATGAGGTCCTATAATAGGTATACTCCTTCTATATGAATATCTTGAGCTATATGTACACGATTCTCCTATAGTCTAGAAGATATTTTTAATCATGCATTTTGTTCTATTTCTATATGCTCCTTCTACATGAGTAATTTGAACTCTATGTACAACATGCTTCTAGACTAGAAGATGTTTCTAGCCATGCTTTTTTATTCTATTGCTACATGGAACTATATTAATCAAAACTTTGAAAGAACACATTAAGTAAAGAAGTAGACTTAGTCTTAGTAGAGATATAAAGGATCTTCCTTCTTTTGTTTTTATTCTTCTTATTTCACCTCTTGAATCATGTGAGCTTCTTCCCTTTTTCTTTTGTTGTTGTTGTCCTTCTTAAGTTTTGAAAAATTCCTTTTATAGTGTCCATATTCTTGGCATCCAAAGCATTGGATTTTGGACATATCTCTATTGTTTATTCTTTGTGGACCAAAATTTCCAAATTTTCCCTTTCTCTTGGCCATGGTTACAAATTATTGCTCCTTTGATCCCACATCATCTTTTGCTTTGAGTCTAGTTTAATTTATATTGCATAGAGACCATAGTTCACTTAGTGGGGTGGCTTCATTCTTGGCATATATGCTTGATGTGAAGTTTCCCCAATCCTCATGTAGAGCATTGAGTACTACGGTTGTAATTTATTTGTCAGACATTACTTCTCCCAACTCTTGAAGTTGATCCCTCATCTCAGATATCTTCATGAAGTAGGGGGCTATTCCTTCCTTTGATATCTTCATCTTGTATAATTCATTTTGTATAGATATTACTTCTCTAGTTATGGTTACCGAGAATAGCTCTACTAGTTCATCATAGATTTCTTTTGATGTTTCAAGTTTGGAGACATAAGGAATGAGAGAGTCCTTCATAGATTCTATTAGAATTGTTCGAGCCCTTGTTTCATACTTATTGTACTTGTCTAAGGCTTGAGTTTGTCATTTGCTAGGAATAGTGATATTCCATTTGATGTGTTCTAGAAGTTCATTCTCCTTGAGAAGTAAATCATTCCTCTTCTTCCATCCAAGAAAGTTATTGGTACCTACCAATTTGTTGCTTTCCTTGCAAAATGATGTTGATGTATATTCATAAGGGGACATATACTTATTTGATATATTTTTAGATGTAGTGGACTTGCTTTCTCCTTGAAGGCTTGATGGGTTGCCTTCGTTAGATCTTGATGTTCTTCAAGTTTATTTTTTTTTCGAGTGGGCTTGCTTGATGACACGATTTCCTTGGTGACTTGTAGCTTGATATAGGTCCTTCTTTGATTTTCTCTTCTTGTAGGTGCCTTTATGTAAGGCTATTCTTCTTGCTTTGTAATATTCCTTGATGAGTGATGGATGGTAGACCTTCTTGTCCTTGATGTGATAGAGACTTATTGGCCTTACGCTTCAACTTTGTAGATGTCCTTCCTTGATGATTGTTCTTGAGATACCCTTTCCTTAATGTGTCACCTTAACTCTAATACCATGTTGAAGAATCAAGGGAAATTAGGTGTAGTGTGATTCTTCTTGACTTGATAACAATTTGTGAAGTATTTTTACAATTTGTCTTGTTAGCTTAATCTTCTTCTTATTATTATTAATGCATGTGTGTGTACTTCATCAAACTGATACCAAAAACTTAAGAACAAGAACAAAAGATGTTGGCTCTCTGCCAGGGCTAGCACCTCTCTTCTCTTGAGAGGGAAACCCTTCAGTAAATTTATCTTATTGAAGCTTCTTATTGATCGATGCCAAACCATAGACCCTGTTAGCACCTAAATCTGCCTTAGGCTGAAGGAAGGCAAAAATTAGGGTAACCACAAACCACGCTCAGTATGGTAGCTAGCCCTACCAGAGCAGGAGAGGGCTCTCTCCGAGTCACGCTCAGTGAATAGATGATCAAAAACGGTCTGAGATGACTTACAATACAATGTTTACCTTAGGCTAGTAAGTGAATAGGGATTCTGGAAACAATTTTATGAAATGACCGAGCTTCTAGGATGTTATGGGACCGACGCTCAGCAAAGAACAGAGAATATAATACAAAGGCATGGATTATTCCGTGAGGCAAGGTAGGCGGAAAATGTAACAATTTAGTTTGAGGTACCACGGCATGAATAGATTGCTGAAGAAAGTGAAAAGGGCATAGTGACATGAATCCTTTTCAACATAATAATAACACTGAACATGAAATTTTCCCATAGGCAGAGCAATAAAATTGAATTCTACCTAATCTCACTGAGAAAATTTCACTGGAAATGAACATGAATCGAATTATGAAACATAACGAAATACATATGAAAACATAAGAGACACATTTGTTACACTCACAACCACAAGAATCTCATGAAACAGAGCCACTGCCTTTCATTAATTCTCTATCAAACAGACACAGTGAAGAAACAAAGTTTCTTTCCCACAGTCTCCCAGAAGTTACAAGCCAACCAACTCTTTGCAAATAACTTGCATACAATATATAGAATGTGTAAGGAAGAGATAGAACGCCCAGGGGTTTGGGAGTTACTCGAATCATTGCAAAATGGAGATGGAGAGCCAAGCATCAGTGACAGGTGCAGCGCTACAAACATGACATTTGGCTTGGGTGACCGTTTGCCTTCCTTCGCCACTTGGATAGAAGCCAATATGGAGAAAAAACACTTTAAATGCCACCTTTGGTTCCAAAAAATAGAAGTGTAGATAAGCGGGCCCACTTGGAGAAGTCGTGAACCGAAATTTCGCGAAATGGAAGAAAATTAGGCAATTTTTCCCCTGTGCGCCGCGCCATTTTCTCTGTGCGTCGCGCTAATTTGGGGCTTGTTTTGGGGCACTTTCATGTGTCCAAAATGTGCCCAAGTGGGCTTGTTGGAAAGTCTGTCCTATCTACTTTCTAACCCCACTAGAATTTTTGACTTTGGTGCTCATTTGCCCCTCCAAAGCTTCATTCTCCCAAGACTGCTTCCTGTGTGTCAAAAAAGTGGTAGAGAGGCCATTTTTAGGTGTTTTTTGACCTTTTGGAGACTCATACCTTGCCAAAATTTCTTGCCCGGACACCAGTAGTCGTGATTTTACATGCTAAATCCAAAAATTCAAGCCATTCCTCATTTGGAGCTCTATAATTTTAGCGTCGCGGCACAGGGAGAAAAAACCTGTTTGTGCACAAAAAATTGTCAAATGACCAAAAATTCTCCAAATTTCTTGCCCAAGCACCAGTAGTCATGATTTTTCATGCTGAATCCAAAAATGTAAACCTTTCTTCATTTTGAGCTCTAGATTTTTAGCACCGCACCAGTGCGCGGCACACAGGGAAGTGGCTCGGCACATATAGCCTGTGCGTAGCGGTTGTTGCAGGAGACTTTTGGAGGCCTTCCCGGTGTCCAAATTGGGCGCAGGATAGCTTGTTGGAAAGGTATTTGAGTTTTATTTCCCACCCAACTACAATTTTTTAATTTGGAGTTCATTTCACCTATCAACAATCAAATCTCCCAAGACTGGTCAAAATGTGCCAAATGAGGCTGCCTAAAGGCCGAGTGCTGTTACAGTCAACTGTTGAATGCATTCCTCAACTCCAAATTGAGTTCATGATAGCGCATTGGAAAGATATTTTTGTCTAGTTATAATTTGACTCATCAAGGAAGTCATTTGGCCAACTGAGCTAGGGGAAAATTTGAATTTCCCAAGGTCACTTCAGAGGTGCATCAATTCTCCCGAGGCAACTATATTTTTGACATTTCTCCAAAACCATGACACCTGTGTAAAACTTGAAGGAGGTTTTTCTTCCTTGGAATGTTTTGGACAAAAATCTCTCTCATGTTTCCCAAATTCATCTTTTATTGTTCAAAAACATCATTTGAATGAAAACTACCCCGATGTGTGGAACAAGGGATTTGTCGAAATGAAGCGAAATGAAGGGGATAGGGAGCTTCTAAATTCTTGAGGAGATTTTGGGAAGTAGGGAGGGAGGTTAGGAAGTAGGGGAAAATGGAACCTCTAAAATTGAGTGAGGGGAAGGGGTCCAAAAAGGCAAAACATAGGCCCAACCTAGAAAACTGCCAAGTTGTAGCAAGAAACTAGGGTTTGTGTGAAAATGAGGAATTTGGGGGATCTCAGTGATGGGAAGTGTTTGATAAGGTAATTTAAGGATAGGGGAAGGTGTATGAACATCAGGATACAAGTTTTTTTGATGATTTGGCCATCCATGAGAAATTGCCTTCAAAACCCCAGGAGAGGGAAATGACCTCACCTAGGCGCAACTGAAGCATGAACAAGGTGTAAAATGACCCAGTGGGACTTGACATGATAATGACAACTCTCTGAATGATGGTACACTTAACTGAACGGTGACAAGGACCGACATTTGGACAACTTTGACAAGGGTAAAATCAAACCCTAGACTTAATGTCTAGTGACCAACTTTTTCTTGAAGACTCACTGAAATGACAAAATTTACTTTGACACCTTAAAATCACTTTGTAAGAGCATGTTTGATCACTGGAGGAAGGATACAAATACTGACACTAATAGAACCTTGACAAGAATATCCTCCAAGCACAAGTACTTCCTACTTTCTGCACTTTGTTTTCCCAGTACTTTGTCCTCCTCCTTCCGGGACCTTGTTCCCCAACACTTCGTTCTCCTTCTTCTGACACTTCGTTCTTCATTCAACTATTGGTAGACCTTGTTGCACTTGCTCTAGAAGAGGAAATTATTCTTGATCTATGATGAGAATCCTTCCTTGTGATGATCCCTTCCTTCCTCTTGACCAAATGAGCTTCTTCCTTGATGTGTAGGTACAGAATTAGTATAACTATTTTGCAACCCTAATTTCTCGAATGCGTGGGAGGTTTACTTGATGTTATAGGCTCTTTCTCCTTCGCTTGAGGTTCCTTATTCTTCACTTGCGTAGAAGGCCTTGTAGGCCTAGTTTTAAACCCAAACAATGAGATATGTTTGAATGTGAGTTTCTACTGTCATAATCGCAGAGCCAACCCTCCTTTTCTCGCATGTCTGGCTATAATCCACCCTAGAAACTGTCCTTTTGACTTCAGTCTAGAATTCTCCTTCTTTACTGCACTAGAGGCTCCTTACACTTGTCTTCTCTTCACCTTTTCTCGGTTGTACTTCTTCACTGATTTCAGATTTGAAGGCTTGATGTTATGAGGGAGTGGAAAACCTCTATATATAGAAAAATGTCCCTTCTTTAGGTTGACTGGAAGGTTGACTTGCTAATTGTAGGCTGAATTGACTTATTTTCTTTAGATTTCTTCTTTTGATGGTGCCATTGCTTGGAGGATATTTAACTTTGCTTGGAGGTGTCTTCTTTGACTCTAATACATAAGTATATCTAGTGTAACATGCCCTTAAGGTCTTCAACATAATTATTTTGACTCTTTGTCTCACCTTTAACACTTTAACATGTGCTAGACCAATTTATATGAGCAAGAAACTCATCGACATATATAATAAAAATAATATTTATTTTCTTGAATAATACAAATGTCAAAAGTACATTTATGAAGACATAACGTAGTTACACTTCCTTCAACAACTTGATCCTTCCTTTCCCTGCTTAATCTTTGCTTTCTCTTTCCTTGTTTGCCTTTCTTGATCCAATGCCAAAATGCTCCAAAAAAACTCTAAGTGTCCAAGAGTGTGTGAGAGCGACAGAATAATGAGAGAGCTCCAAAACTCAACTGACAAAATGTTACCAACTGATCCTCATAAGCCTTTTTATGAATGAGGCCTCTATTTTCTTCATTTTCCATTATTTTCTTTCAATTTTCTCCTCACATGCAACTTGTGACCTTTCACTTCCCTTTTCTCCTAATTTCCATTAGTTTCACAAATAAATGTGCCAAAAATTTCATTTTGCCTTCCCAAAATCTTAGTCATTACCTTTTCCAATTTCCTTAGCCATAATAAACCAAATGAACACCCCCTAGGATGTCTTGCCCAACATTCATCTTGGAATAAATGTCCCATCAAACGTGGTTATTATTTTTTCCTTTATTAACTTTTATTACATGGAATTTTCACTAGGGTTGTTACATATGATTTGGTTTAGGTGATATAGTTTGCCTTGCAAGGAAGAGATCAAGATGAGTAGAAAGATGGTAAGCTACAAAGATTCTCCCTATGAATCAGATGAGCAGTATGGTGTTGGGCACTCTTCAGAATTAGCAGACAAATTGAGGAGTTTAAAGGAAGAAATAAGGAGTTGCAAAGCAAATAATGACAGAATTATGTAGGCAAGGGAGAAACAAGCAAAAGTCATTGCAGCGACTCTTTCGAGTTTATCAAAATTGCTGAGACAAGGACCATTATGTATTAGATATAGACAGGAGAATGGGACTAATGGGGCATATGGTAGTAAGTCTCATGGTGGTCACAGGTCAGATAGAGATGACACAATAAGAGATGGTATATTCTTGGATACTCTGGATAGGAGAGGTGATGGACACATGTACTATTCTAGTTCTGGTTTCAACAGTCACTATGATCATCGTTGTTATCACCCTTACAAAAGGAGTGATAAGGGATACTTTTTGGATGAGTTTAAGAAAGTGAAGCCACCTAATTCTGATGGATAGTTGAAGAAGGCTGAGGATGTAGAGGCTTGGTTACTTAGAATGAATAGGTTCTTTGAACTGCATGCATATACAAAGAATATGAAGGCCATAATAGCTATCTTTAGCCTCAAAGGGAAAGAAGATATATGGTGGGAATATGTAAAACAGGGTAGAGACATGAGGACATAGGAGTTGAGTTGGAATGAATTCAAGCAACTCTTCAAAAAGAAGTATGTTTCAAAAATGCACTATGACAACGAAGCCAAGGAATTATATGAGCTTAAAATGGGATTGATGACAGATGAGGAGTATACAACCAAGTTCTTGGAGCTATTGAGGTATGAATCGTATATTATTAAAAGGATAAAGTTCAAAGATTTTTCAATGGATTTTCGTTAGCATTTAGAGATCGTATTGAGTATGATGAGCCTCAATCAGTTGAGGAAGTTATTGGGGAACTAAATCATTGTCATGAACAATCAAGGCGTAAGACAAAATCCCAACAAGGTTCAAAAGGGTAAGATAAAAGTAAAGGTAGAGGGCATCTGAAAAGAACAAAGCCTCAGAACACAGAAGAAAAAAAAATGTTGCACCTCATAAGAAGTTCAATGCATCTAGATAGGGTCATGGGACACAACATTAAAACTATAGGTGATGGTATAGAATGGTTGGAGTGTTGGACATGGGTAAGGAGCATATTAAGAGGGATTTTCCACAAAATTAGGTTGGTAGGCCTCAGATCTATAGTGCACAGGAGGTGTACACTATTGGGGATGTTGAGTAGAGCATTCCTTGTATCTATGTATCATTGGATAATAGGCAGGCATATCATCAGGAATCTATCATTGAGATGGATAGTAAGCTTTGTGATCAATTCATTTCTATTTTAATTGACCTTGGATCTAATCATAGTTATGTTAACCTTGACTTGGTGGATAAGTGTGGTTTGAATAAAGAAGTGCATGCAGAATCTTGGTTAGTGTAGTTGGCTACACGTACCAAGAAGAGAGTTTGTCATTGGGTAAGAGCTTGTGCATTTGAGTCCAATGGTATGCCTACTTCAACACATTTGTACATATTATCGTTACAATCATATAGTATGCTTTTGGGTATGGACTAGTTATATCTTCATAGGACCAAAGTGCACTGTTATGACAAAGCCATTGAGTGCTTGGATGACAATGAGGAGAAGAGAATGTTGCTGTGTAAGAAGAAAGCAACATCAATTAGGAACCATGTAGGCAAAACACATTCATAGAAAATGGTGTGTGTTATTTGCAGTACACATTTCTAGTGATAAAGGTAAGGAGGATGAGGATGTAGAGATATTGAGCAGGTACCCAATCTTATAGTAGTTTCATTATGCGTTTCCAGCAAATATATCAGAGTTCTCACCTCATAGAGAAGTTGACTTCTCCATTGAGTTGGGACCATGGCAACACCAACATCAAAGGAACCATACAGGATGAGCACTCCAGAGTTAGTAGAGTTGAAGTTTTAGTTGAAGGAAATTCTTGAAAGGGGATACATTAGGCCAAGGGCATCACTATGGGGTGCACCAATCTTGTTTGTGCAGAAGAAATATGTTTCTATCAGGTTATGCATTGATTTGAGCGAGTTGAACAAGGTGACCATCAAGAACAAGTACTCATTGCTGAGGATTGATGACTTATTTTATTAGTTAAAGGGAGCACCATTGTTCTCAAAGATTGATTTACGATCCAAATATCATCAGGTACGCATCAAGGAAGAGAAAATTTACAAGAAAACTTTCCAGACTAGGTATGGGAATTATGAGTTTGTTGTAGTTCCAATTGGTTTAACTAATTCTCCAACTACCTTTATGTGCGTGATGAATAGTGTGTTGCATTCTTATCTAAACAAGTTTTTTATTATATTCATTAATGAAATTTTGATATATTCTAAGAATGAAGAAGTTTATGCTGATCATTTAGCAACAATATTGAGATTGTTGAGAGAGAATTAGTTGTATACTAAGCTCGGTAAATGTAGTTTCTTTCAAACATAGGTGCATTACTTGGGACATGTTGATTCCTAGGAAGGCATAACAGTGGATCCATAAAAGATAAGAGTTATCATGGAGTGGATAGCCCCTAGAAATGCGCATGAGGTAAAATCATTCATGGAGATAACATACTATTATAGGAGGTTCATTAGGAACTTTTCTTAGATTTCATAGCCTATTACATAATTACAGAGGAAAGGTAAGAAATTTTCATGGACAGAGGAATGTGCAACAACTTTTGAGCAGTTAAAGCCTTTTTTACAAACACTCCAACATTAAAGATTGCAGATTCGAACAAAGAGTTTGTACTGTGTACAGACGTTTTCAAGAGAGGAATTGGTGGAATCCTTAGGTAGGAGGGATAGGTAGTATGTTATGAGTCATGGAAACTGAATGAGCACAAGCAGACCTATTTGAAACATGATCTTGAATTGGTAGTGATCAATCATGAATTGAAGATGTGGAGGCACTATCTTCTTGGCATGAGGTTTGTATTGATGAGTGATGAGTGGAGACAATCAGTGAGTTTGACTTTGAGATCAAGTACATTAAAGGTAAAGAGAACAGGGTTGTAGATGCTCTTAGCAGGCGGATACGAGTAAATCACATTGCAGCTATGAGTTCTTATGGGACAGACTTACACGATCAGATTTTACAGACATGTTAGTGGGATGGAAAGTATAGAGAGCTTATGCACAGGTTACAATGGATTACGGGTACAGGTACAGATAGTGGTACAGGTACAGGTGCATTGGATGCAAACTATCATCTCTCAGTAGATGGCTTGATCAGATTTAGGGGCAGGATACATGTTAGGGTCCAACACTAACTCCTTTATTTATGTAATAATCCCAATGGGCCGAGTCAGATTCATAGTTAGTTAGAGAGTCAATAAAGCCCGTATTAATAATTGTAAGTGGTTGAACCATAGTAGAGAAAAGGTACCATAATTAGTTGTAAACGGGGCATAGTTAATAAATAAAGTGGTTAACCTGTGTTATGCAAGGGACCACTAGTAGTTAGGGTTTTGGATGCCATTTAGCTATAAATAGTCCTAGTTGGTAAGGGAAATATCATTAAGTCTTATTGTAATTTAGCTCTGCTCTGCTGGAGGTTTCCCCCTCAAAGAGGTAAGTGAACATTGAATCTGAATAATAAAATACTTTGCAGTTTTTCTTATTTCATGTGATAATTCTGTGTTCCGGGATATATTTCTTCGTATTTCTAGTATTCTGGATTTCTTGTAGGTCAAGAGCATAACAAGTGGTGTCATAGCACTTTCTAGGGCTAGTTGTACCTCCAATTTTTGCATAATGATTTTTAGGCTAGAAACGTGTTCTAGCATCTTTAAACCACAGGATCTGTTGTTGAGCGCATAAACCTACAGATTTGGGGAGGCATGCACGCAGGAACTACAAGAGGTGGTCACACTTGTTGTACTTCTGTGTAACCCCTATGGGTACCCCTTCAAGTAGTTTCACATTAGACAGAACTACACATGGACTGCACTTCCACATACCCTCGGGTATATCAGAAGACCCCTAGGCTTGCCTAAAACCTAACCTCAGATAATTTGTCAACCGTCTTTCTGCTACAGTACACGTAGAGCAACACTTTGGGAAATTACTTGCACGTACAATAGGGTAGTCGGGTAGTACAACTAAGGGTATTGTCGATCGTCCTTAGTTTGCACCCTAAAATATTGAGCCGAGTACTATTGTTGGTCCCCTACATATATTGTGATCTGTAGCACCTGAAACTCCTTTGTGACCATAGTTCCCTCTTCTATCTAAATATCACCCTATACCTTAACTTCCAAATCAAATCTAGCAGTTGGGGTTCTTTTTCCATCATACAACTCAGATTCATTAGTTGAGGTTTTCACAGTGTAGATCAGATTGATTGTGCAGTGAGGGTTTTGGCCTCCATAGTCCAAATCAGATTGCAGTGAGGGTTTTTGTCTCCATAGTCCAAATCATATTGCAGTGAAGGTTTTGGCCACCATAGTCCAAATTAGATTGTCACAACAAATTTGGCAAGACCAAAACCTTGGTGTTTTTGTTACTACAATCTAGGCCCCATTTTCACAGGACATTAGGTAGTATTAAGATTTTTGGAATTGAGCCCCTGCGTTATTTATCAGCGGGGAGTAAAACTCATTTTGGAGTGAAAAAAAAAAAGACGGTTTGAGAAAATCATGGGATGCTTGCAAGAGACTTAGCCCATAAGCTTCAGGACAACAAGCTTGTTGCAATGGTACCATTCACTTGTAAGCCCCTAATTTTTTGGCGGTCCCATTTTGTTTTTAATGTGAATTCAAGTGACCCACACCATTACACTCTCGAGCTCGCCCTCTTTCCAAGAAGACTACTATTAAGTAATAGATCGAGGTGGTGAATGCTAGGAACCAGATCTCAAGTTATGGCTTTTGAGAGTGTCGAACACCTTGAAAAAAGGTTCAAAGAATTCTAGGCCAATATGGACAATATTAGCAAACAACTCTCACAACTAATAGAACTTATAACAAAGTATCATTAGGAGGATCCTAGTGTTGATGCACACATAGAAGGATAATCTAGCCATCACAATCACTTACATGGAAATCACCACCATTCCAACCATCGGACACCCAAGTTGGACATGTACAAATTTGATGGCTCTAACCCTACAGTATGGGTAGAACAAATGGAACAATATTTCTCCCTTAATGATATATGCAAAGATGAAACTAAACTACATGTGGGAGCCCTTTACATGGACCAAGAGAGATGCAAATTGTAGTAGTGGCATAAGAAATGTTATCCAGGGAGAGCAACTTGGCACATGTTCTCAAAAGCCATATGTGATCGCTTTGACCAAAAATCTAATTTTTTTGGTCATCTCACTAAGCTCCAACAAATATGTACAGTAAAGGACTACATTGCAGCCTTTGATAAATTGGCTATTAGAGCTAATGGTTTAGGAGGTGACTTCTACTTGGAGTGTTTCATTAGTGGCCTAAAAGAAGCCATCCAAGCTCATGTCCAGATGCACCACCCAACTACTTAGTTGGACACATGCAACAAGGCCTTAGATGTGGAAATCACCTTAAATTCCCAGTCCAATCATCCAAATTTTGTCTCCAAGAAGTATCCCACCCAGGCTCAGGGCCCCACCCAAACACTTAAGGTTCAAATGGTGTCACCAGTAGAAATGGTTGAAAGAAGAAAACAAGGATTGTCCTGCTACTATGATAAAAAGTACTCCCCTGGACATAAATGCAAGGAACCAAAATTCATTCAAATTGATGCTACTGATAATAACTCAGCAGAGGAAGCTCCATCCATTGAGATGTCCGAGGATGAAGTTGAGGAAACCCAAACCAACGATGATCTCACAACTATTCCATATGAGCCTATTATCTCGCTACATGCCTTGGCTAGAACTTTTTTGCCTCAGACTCTCAAAATCTGAGGCTTTATTAAACATTGACCAGTAGTGGTATTGATTGATAGTGGAAGCACTCATAACTTTATCCATAAGAGAGTCACAAAAGTTGTTCATTACTTTGTGTGGGCGGTATCTAATTTCTAAGTTCTTATCGTTGATGGGGGGCCATGAAATGTGAAGGCCGCTATGAAAATATTAAGCTTCAGATGGGATACTACCACCTAAAGACCCACATGCTTTCTATTGAAATGGGTGGTTATTGTTACACAGTAATTTGTCACCGTTTATCACCGTCCCTGTTTCCCCTCTCCCATACATTGGAGGACTCATTCCGAGACTTGTGAGAAGTGACATGACCTGAAACCACTTGCATTATATTCCTCTAAGTATGAGCTTCATATGCCCTAAAGACATCTCCTGCAGAATACCCATAAAAAGACCTCTTTTTGCATTGGCGCGGTTCCACAATGTACTGCTCGCGCCAATGGGGTAAATCCTCTAAAGAGGGCGCGCCATTGGCGCTCTGTCTCAGAGTCGCACTCAGGCCAACCCAGTTGGGTAAAGTTTTTAACAAACAAACTTCCGAAGGTTCTCCTTAACCCATTCACCAACTGAATCTGTGTTGAGTTAGGATGGTTTGGCTTCGAATCTCCATAGAAAGGAAGTGGTTTGCCACCTTTCATGGAAGCTTATAAGTGATAAAGCCAATCCCATGGAAATTGTGATTGATCTTATCTCCTTCCCCTCTATCTATAAAAGCTTGTCTCTATGATTTGGGCAAGCTAGTGCTAGTGATAGTGAGAATTCCAGGAGTTCAAGAGATTGAAGCTGCAAGAGCCTTCTTTGCACCCATAAGGCCAAATCTAAGTGAGGAGATTCTTGTCACCAAGGAGAGAGAGGCTTGTTTCCCATCCCAACAAGCTTTGCAAGACTTGTGTAGCTGATCACCCAGCCAAAGGAGGATTTGACGTCAGAACTATGGTTGTATTCTTCTTTGTTATTTATCAATAATAGATGACTATCATTATGGTTCCACTCTCATTGTCCTTTGTAATGATTGATGTTGAGTTATATCTTTTCTGACTGATATATAATTGCATCTATTGGATTTTATGCTTGTATTTGTGTTGTTCTTTGCATGTGCAGGTGTCCAATCATGGAGATCATGGGGATCGTGGCCGGCCGAGGCAAAGGAACGAGAGCGACGTCTCTTCTACAACTATTAGCATTGGAATCCAAGTAGGTTCTCATCATCCACCTTTAATTTCCAATTAGGAACTTGCGTCATAGCATTGTTTGATTGTTGCTAGACCCGGTCTGGGCTAGTAGGGATCGTCTCTGTCCGCAGAGGGGATTTACCTCCACAACAATTTGGCGACTCCGCTGGGGAGTTAGCTTGTTGTTTGATTTGTAAACTTTAGACGGAGCCTGAAGTACGACCAGATAGCCTTCAAAACGCTATTGCTTTGCATTAGCGAAGTAGATCAAAGCCTCTTGTCAATCTTCGGTTTGGTTTGCGGACTAAACAACTTGGAGTTTGTCTTGTCTCTTTGGTTTTCTCTTGTTTGGATTGCTTAGATAGCTTTCTGGGTTGGATTTCTTGCTGTCTCTTGCTTCCTAGTCTGCCTGGATACTGTTAACCAAGCCTTGGACTACTTGTTTTTATTTTTGACCTAGCAAGCTTGATTAACGCGCTTTTTTTCCTGACAGTCGCGCCATTTGGCGCATGTTGCTCAAAGGCAACCCGAGCCAATCCCTTAAAAGCGTGAGTTACAGCCTGACAGTCGCGCAAGGCCTGTAAAATTTTCCAGTTTGCTTGTTTGCAAGCCTTCTGAGCTTGGATTTGTATCTTGCCACATCTTTTTCAATTACTGGAGTGTGTTTGATCCTTGTTTGACTGGTTTTTGACCTCCATCCTTCGGGTGTTTGCCTCTTTCCATCGATCTCACATTTCAGCCCTAGGGCATCTAGTGGCTTTGTGCATCGAGCCTTCCGTAGGAGTCTTGGGTTCTTTGATCGTCCAGTCGACTTTGTGATTACTCTTTTGCATTTGCTCAGTGGTTGTCAAAGCTTTTTATTGTAATTTAAGCGATTTGCTTCTTTTCCGCTTGGTTTTCGCTTGGTTTCGTTTGGGCTTAGATCACATAGCTCATAGAGGTCTTTGTGTTTTTTTTGGTTTGAAGGACTGTCTTGGTGTTTTGGGGACTTGATTGCGTTCTCATTGAGTGAAATTTGTCTTTTTTACTCGGTGTTATTATCTCTCAAAATTTGTTTAGTGCACTTTGCCATTGAAAAGAAAATGAACAGTCTCTTTTGTGTTGAATTAGTTAATGGAAATTAGAGCTTTTCATTGACTAGTGACTTTAAAGAAAAGTTTTGTGTATTGCCATTAGCTGCATTAGAGTGGTTCTTGACTGTTGGTGGTCATTTTGTTTGATTGAAAAGTTCTCAACTCTCTCGTAGTTAGTGTTCATCGAACGAAATGATGCTTTTTGGCATATAGCTTGCATTTAGGAAATTGTGAGAGATTACATACAGTAGGACCTGGAAATCGAAACCTAATCAAAGATCAACCGTGAAATGAACTGAATGAACTTAAAAACACATTGGAACATAACGCTCACTGTTTAGAGGTCTAGGCTAGAGACGTGCTCTGGCATCATTAAACCTAGTCACTTTTGTTTCACTTAAGGTTGGGTGATTCCTCCTTCCGTGATGCAAGAAGTGGTCTAGCACGACTTGAGCTCCCACGTACCGTCGAGTATATGGGGAGACCCCACTAGGTTATCATCCTTTATCCACAGGAAGCCGTGTCTGCTGCCTTACAAGCCGTAATGCACCGAACACAACATTCGGGAAGATTGACTGTCGTACGGGAAGTCCTTGGTTTTCATATGACTGCCAAGGTGTATATGCAGTTTTACGGATTTGTTTGGTAAACCCTTTAGCCTAGTTCTCCAGAGTAGTCACTTTTGGTCCTTTTCAGACTCCTTAAACGAAAAGGCTCACTTGAGCATTTGTCACTTCAGGCTCACTAAACATTCGAAGGAGACTAGAGTCATCTTTTTGTCCTTTTCTCGACTCTTAAAACATGAAAAGGCCAAGTTGTGTCCTTGCGTCTTAAAATTTATTCGGCAGCGATTAACATTACCTGGTTAGATCTTGTGTGCGTTAGTTTGAGTAGGGTTCTTTCTCGTTAGATTCCCTTAGGTTTTGTTTTGAAGTTTGTCATCCTGGCTAAACCATCGATCCCGTCTCCCGTTCCAAGTGATCAAGGGTCTCCGTCTTCCGTTGCTCCTGAGGTACCGGTTGTGAGTGATACTCTTCCTGTTATCCCGAGTATCCAACCGATCAACTCTCGTGCTCCAGACGACGAGGATTACAAAATTCATTGGAACCCCATTTGGGAGCCTGAAGAGGACGATATTCCTTTTACCCCTCCTGGTGTTTCGTCTCCAATGTCTACCTCTCACATGGATGAGACATCTCCTAGAGTGAGTGAGACACCCATTTTGTCGAGTATCAAAACTCCTATCCCGGCCACTTCTCCAGTACCCTCACGCTATAAGTCGTTGAGGGATAATATGAGTGCCAGGATCCCCGCTTCAAGTACCATGTGGGACCTCCGTATCACTCCCACTACGGGATCTTTTGTTTCACAAGTTCACAGTACACCCGTCACTTCAGTTCCAACGAATCCAACTGTTTGTGTAGCACATTCAACTCCGGTTGTTAGTGTCGTTACGGCGTCTTCAGCTGTGACTGCTGGTGCTGGTCCGCCTCACGGTCAAGTGAGTAGTGGCCAGCCGGCACATACACCCAAAGTTGTTCATCCTGCACAAAGTGCACCACCCTCTTCTGGTCCCATCCCAGGAGGGGGGCTGTATGATCAGTATGGGCAGGCTGTTCAGGATCCGAACGCGCAAGGTCCATTTTATTATTACGATTCTACTGGTCAGTTCCTTTATCTTTCCAAACCCTTGCCTACTCAACCTGTTGTTGAGGTCTCGGTACCATTATCCGTTGCTTGGGGCACCACCACTTACCATGGGGGCCAAGCAATGCCTGCACAGCTTCAGGGACTGCCTAACCAAGGCCAGCCATCTTATACACAAAACCCCCAAGGGCAGCAATATTACGGCCAGTCTTACCCAAGACAACCTGGGGGCCCACAAGGATAACCCTATCAGGGACAACCTTCGGCCGCTGGTGGTCCATCTTTTACTTATCTGACTCAACCTTCTAGTAATCCAGGGAAACCTGGTACCCAGCAAGGTTACCTGTCTGGACAACCAGGACAACCTTACATCCAACAAGGTCAACCTGGTGTCTAGCAAGGTTATCCCTCTGGACAAGTAGGACAAACTTATATTCAACAAGGTCAACCGGCAGTCCAGCAGGGGTACCCTTTTGGGCAAGGGGGTCACCCTTACGTACAACAGGGCCAACCCACTGCCCAGCCTAGTCATCCTTTTGGACAAGTTGGTCAACCGGCCGTCCAGCCCGCTCAACCATCTGTTCCGCAAGGACAACCCTCGGTTGCACAAGGACATCCTAATACCCAGCAAGCTCGTCCTTCTGGGCAAACGGGTCCATCTCAAACCCAACCAGGACAACCTTCCGGCCAGATGGTCCAAGCTCAACCTGTTCAAGAACATCCTTCTGGGCCCCAGACTCAAATTGGTTTTCAGATGCAAGGTGGATTACAATTCCAACCATCTTACCAAGCGCAGCCTGCTTACCAGGCTCAGTATGGAGCTCAACAACTGTATGGTTACCAGCAACCCCAGGGGCAAACTCAGTTCACCCCTTATCAAAATTATCAGCAAATGCAGGTCACCCCTTATCAGAATTATCAGCAACAGTATGTTGCACCTGCAAGTCAAGTTTCTAATCCATGGGGTGCTGGGGGGCAAATCCAGGGTCAACTGTCTGCTTATAGACAGAATCCCTATGGACAGAACCCTTATGGACAAAATCCCTATGGGCAGAACCCTTATGGGCCAGGCCCGTCCGGAAAAAGTCCATGGGGGCAACCACCACCTGGTTGGAACCCTGGTACTACCTCTCTTCCACGACCACAAATGTCCTTCAATCCTCAGTTACCTTTCTGAGCAACATTGGAACTGCTAGATGTGTCCAAATTGACAAATGATCCCATTCTTCATAATCCATATTGGCCACCAGTTCCAACTAAGATACCCGGTGATTGCCCGAAATTCGATGGCAAAGCTGGCGAGGACCCTCAAGCCCATGTCATGACTTATCACCTTTGGTGCTCATCCAACTCGTGGCTTGATGATTCCATCCGGCTCTGCCTCTTCCAAAGGACTCTCACTGGCTCGGCCGCTAAGTGGTATATTGAGTTGAATCGCAGAACATTTCAAGATTTCAACTCGTTGGCTATGTCATTCCTAACTCATTTTCAGTTACCCATTCGGTATGAGACAGGGACGCATCTCCTTACGTCTCTCAAATAGGACACGGCCACGCATATATCCGATCATATACATGAATGGAGATGGCGTCGTCGTTTGATCAAGTTCTGGATTTCTGATCAGCTCCTAACCGATTGGTTCACAACCTCCTTCGTCCCTGCGATCGCGCGAGATATCGCCATGGGAGCTTGTGTAACTGAAGAGCAAGCTATCGCGCGTGCTCAGTATCTTGACTTAGTTTATTCTCAGTCAGGTACTTTATATGATTATTTTCTAGACACCCCGAGACCAGGAACATCCAAATCTCCGCCAAAGGCCTCTGTTGACGGTGTTATTGGCTCTGTAAACGCATCTTCAAAGAAATCATCCGTGAACCCTGGGAAGCAAAAACCGAACACTCCTAGCGAAAACACTTCTTAGGGTCAATCTAATTCTGGAAACACTTCTGAGGTTAACGCCGTCCAATCCACCACGGCAGATAAATCCTCAAAAGGGAAAAAGAAAGGGAAAGCCAAGAATAAATCTGAACAGCCCAGACAGGACTCCCCTAAACCTCCACCCGAGGAAGGAGCCAAACGTAAACCTAAGTATTCTTGTCTTATCTGTGACGAGGATCACTATACTAAAGACTGCCCAGGTGCTTTGAAGTTAGTCGATTGTTGAAAGGTGCTCCTGGGACCCCTGTTGTGCTGAAAGAACCTTTCCCTTCACAACAAACTCAAATGGTGGCAGATCCATCACAACCCTCTTCTTCATTCGGCTGCCAAGTATTTATGGCTGGGACGATTCCCGTCCACATCACTACTCGAGCAAAAGAATATCCGTCGCATGCCGGGAAAGAGCCTGAGGTCTCCTCAAGCGTTCCTCTATCTAGTTCTGGTCCATTCCACATCGAGAGACCTAGCACTGAGACGACTATCTGACCCCCTCCAAAAGGTGTACTCCGGAAGTCTTCTTACAACCCTAATGCTCGTGCTGCCCAGCACTACAGCATCGTTGAGGACTTAGCTCAGGCTCCGTCTGCTATGTCCACCCTAGAAGTGCTCTAGAGCTGCCCCTCCTAGAGGAAGTCCTTGCTATAGGCCATCGGTGGCATAGACTCGGCTGACTCGGATCTGATTTCTTTTGACCTTGAGGGCCATACGCCGAGACTGCCTCACCAAATCGCTTTCCTCATACAGGTCATTATCAATACTAAAATGATTCATCGTACAGTCATTGATGAAGGTGCTTCGACTTGCATCATGTCTGTTGCCTGTTGGAAAGCTATTGGTTCTCCGACGTTGAGCCAGTCTCCTACAACATTGGAAGCCTTTGACGGAAGAGAGTCCTGTCCTTATGGTATCCTCCAACGGTTGCCCATTTCTTTGGAAGGGAAGATGGTCGAGGTGGAGGTCGAAGTTGTCGATGCTAATCTTACCTACAACCTCCTCCTCGGACGTAGCTGGACATACGCCATGCAAGTCGTGGCTTCCTCTCTTTTCCGCATCATTCGTTTCCCTCATCAGGGGAAGATTGTCACCGTGGACCAGCTCTCCTTCTTCTCCTCCTCTTCCGAAGGCAACATGCCTTTCATGGAGCATACCTCCAAATCATGTAAGAGAAAATCATGTGAGAGTGTGGGAGTCAGACTCTTTAAAGATCCCGCCCTGATGGGTGTCTTTTCCGTCCCACCTCCTAATCTCGCTCCTATTAATATGATTTCCGTGCGCTCTGATCCGTGGGTCCTTCCTCCCACTAATCAGATAGAATCTTGGGGTGATATGATGCCGTTGAGTCCCGCCAAGCTCAACTACGTTGAAATCGTTGCTGCATTGGCTCCCCCTCCCGAACCTGCTCCTCCGAGCAGCGTTCCCGACTCGTATGTTCATTCCCCTTGGCTTGGAGATGATGCTACTTCGGATCCATTAAAGGAAATATTTCCTTCCGATGAAGCCATTATAGAGACCATGTCTCTTGAGGAACCCCCTTGGTCTGATCATCACCACCGTTCCTCGTTCCTCCCTGCCCATCAGGAAATGATCACCTGTCTCGAACGGTTTGCTGCTTTTATCCCATTTCAGCCCCTTCAAACACCTATTCAAGTGTATCAAGTGTCTTCTGAAGGCAATATGGGAAACATTAAGCAGACCCAACCCATCGACATCACTGTGAAACCAGGGATTGTCGAGCATATTCACATTGGAGTCACTTGTACTCCAGAGGAAGTTCAGCTCTACACCGATCTTTTTCGCGAATTTCGTGATGTCTTCGCTTGGTCCTACGAAGAGATGCCCGGCATTGACCCTAGCATAGTGGTGCATGAGATACCTACGCATCCGGGTGCTAAGCCCGTTCATCAACGCCTATGCCCCGTGCACCCCCGAAAGGCTGCAGCCATTAAAGCAGAATTTGAAAAGCTTCTCAAGGATGGTTTCATTTACCCCATTCCACTTACGGATTGGGTTTCTAATATAGTCCCTATTAACAAAAAGCAGGGTACCATTCATGTCTGTGTTGATTACCGTGACATTAATCGCGCCTATCCTAAGGACAACTTCCCCACACCCTTCATCGATCAGCTCATTGATGAGTGTGCAGGAAGCGAAATCTATTCGTTTATGGACAATTTTTCTGGGTATAACCAGATCAATATTGCGCCCGCTAATCAGCATAAGATGGCCTTTATCTGTCCTTGGGGCACTTTTGCTTACAAGAAGCTCCCTTTCGGTTTGAAGAATGTCGGTGCTACCTTCCAACGTGCAATGTCCTATGCTTTTCATGACATCCGTCACATTGTACAGCCATATCTGGATGATCTACCAGCTCATTCAGTCAAACGCCAGGACCATCCTTCCCATCTTCATGAAATCTTTCTCCGCCTTCGACACTACCGTATCAGGCTCAATCCTCATAAATGTGTCTTCTGCGTTGAATCAGGCCGACTACTCGGGTTTATCATCTCCCAAGAGGGCATCCGTCTAGATCCCCTCAAAGTCGAGGCTATTCTAAATCTTCCTCCCCCTGCTTCTTTGCAGCAGTTGCAGAGCTTGCAGGGCAAAGCAAATTTCCTAAGACGATTCGTTCCGAACTATGCTGAGGTGGCTAAAGGTTTTACACAGTTATTGAAGCAAGATACACCCTTTCATTGGGATGCCATCGCTCAAGAGTCTTTTGAACGTCTCAAGGGTCTCCTTGTTTCTGCTCCATTATTGCGACCTCCGAATTACCACTGTGATTATACTCTGTATCTGGCCGCCGCCGATACCACTATCGGCATGGTTCTCATGCAAGATGATGATGATGACAATGAGTACATCATATATTACCTCAGCCGCAACCTCTTGGATACAGAAACTCGATACACTTACGTCGAGAAGTTGGCATTGGCCGCCGTTTGTGCCGTCCAACGCTTCCGGCATTATATCTTGTTGCGCACCACGACCATGATTTCTGATTGCAACCCGATGACATATATTTTGCCGCGTCAGTTGCTGGGGGGCAAATACTCAAAGTGGATCGTCATCCTCCAAGAGTTTGACTTGGAATTCACTACTGCCAAGTCTAAGAAGTCCCTGGTCTTTGCTGAGTTACTTTGCTCTTTTCCATCTCCTTCTGTACCCTCTCTTTCAGAGGATCATATCCCAGACGAAACTCTTTTTCTAATCAGCACCCTCGATCCATGGTACGGGGATATTATTGTATATTTGCACATGTCCTCTTTTTGCCCCGCTGTATCCAAAGATGCTCGGCGGCGGATCCGTCATCAGTCTCAACCCTACCGTATCATCGGGGACACCCTGTACCGTCTCGGCGTTGACTCCGTCCTCCGCCGATGTCTAATCCTCGAGGAAGCTGAAAGAGTCCTGAATGACTGCCACTCTAGCGTTTGTGGTGGTCACATGTTCCGATATGCCACAGCTCAAAAAATCCTTCGCGTTGGTTATTTCTGGCCCTCCATTTTTAAGGATTGCATTCTTGTCGTCCGTTCGTGTCATGCGTGCCAGATATACCAGTGGAAGATGCGTGCGCCACCAGCTCCGCTGCACCCTGTAGTCACCGTTGGCCCTTTTGCAAAATGGGGCATTGATTATACGACCTGTAAGCCTCGCTCAGCCAGGGGGCATGGGTTTATTATCTTTGCCGTCGATTACTTTACAAAATGGGCCGAGGTGATGCCAACACTACTCCGGTAGAGGAACAACTTCTTTACCTAGAACGGCTGGATGAGACCCGTCACCTAGCCTCCCTAGCTATCGAAGCTCAAAAGAAGAGAGTTAAAACTCACTTCGACGATACCATCCATCCTCGTTCCTTTGTTGAGGGAGATCTAGTCCTACTATACGACCAAGCAAATGAAAAGCTGGGGGCAGGAAAACTCGAGCCCATGTGGCTAGGCCCTTATATTGTAAAGAAAGTTTTGTAGAAGGGGGCATATGAGCTAGTTGACTATGAAGGTAATCCTCTTGATAAGCCCCGCAATGGGCTGTACTTGAAAAAGTACTATGCATGATTCCATGCACTTCGATTTATACATACGTGTGTGTGTGTGTGTGCGTTTTCATGTTTTTGGCTTGGTGTGAAGGCGTGATTGCCCCTTATTGTGTTTTTTCTTCTTGTGCAGATGTCAGGTGCACCTTATGTTGGTTTTGCTGATGGTGCCTGCCGCAGCACTCACAATTTGTCCTCTGCGGCGTGGGTGATCTACGATCCTCACGGTGAGTTGATAGATCTTCAAGGTGTGTTTTTAGGCTGTACTACAAACAATGTTGCTAAATATAGTGCTGTTATTGAATTATTAGCCGAGGCGATTAATCTCAATATTTGTACATTGGTTGTTAACCTAGACTCTCAAATTGTCATTCATTAGCTCAATGGGCGATATTCCGTCAGAGACCGTCACATATTAAGGTTGTACTTACGTGCTAAATTGTTAGAAAGGAATTTTGACTTTATCACATATCAGCATATTCCACGACGATTAAACACATTATATGATGCATTGGCTAATCATGTATTAGATAGACATTTGCGTAATTTATAATCAAAACATCATACAAGCAAGCACATAAAAGCACAATAATAAACCATAGACATATGTATATATATATGTGTGTGTCGTAATGTTTGCACCACGTGCATTATATAGTTCAAAAAATAATACATCTTCATCCTGATACATCCCGGGATGACATGTCCCTAAAAAATATGCATAAAAGAAGCCTAGAAGTCTAATCGCGGTGGTGCTCATGATAGCACGTCACCGCGTGCACCAATCATCTCAACAGACAATGGACACGAGTCGGCACCCCCACTATGTGCCTCTGGTATGCAAAGGGCACATCCGCCAGTCTAGCATAACCCGGAATCCCTCGAGTGAGTCCCTCGAGATTCTGAACCAGCTCTTCCCCCATGGCACCCTCTACTTGAGGGTCAGTTGCGGGCTGGACCCTCTGTGCTACAGGAGACAAGCCAGCTGGTTGCTCTGGGCCCACATCTACATATATATACAACTATCATCAGAACATGCATGTATTGGCAAAAACAAAAAAATACATAAAACATCAAAAAACAAAGAGATGATACCCAGCTCCTCGTCCCACTCCTCTCCCTCTGGCAGTGGGAGATCTGGATCCCCGGTGAATTTAGTCCCCGCATATGGCCAATCCTCCACCATAATCAGCTGACAGCGGAGCCATATAAAGAACTCGGGCTGCCAGGACATCTGTTGGCCCCCTCCTCCTCTGGGCATCAGTACTGCCCAACGAGCCATCCTAGGCTCTCGTGCCAATGGATCAGCCACAATAGCTCCCTGAATCTGAAAAATGGGTAATCGTTCCAAGAAGAACGCCACCACAATTGAGCCATACCCGAACTGTTTCACTCCTCCTCGCTTACACTTTGTAAGCTGCCTTTTGATATTGGTGGTCACCGCTGTAGCCCAGTCAAAAATGGTGGGGCTGAGGCATTCTGTCGCTAGTAGCAGATGATTCTTGCTCGCCTCATGAGGCGCCTGTACCCCGGCTGCACGAGTGATGGTGAACAATATCACCTTGAGAACCAAGTCCCGAATGGTGGCAATATCCACCTTGGCACTGTTTTTCCCAAATTGTGCCCCTGGACACACTCGGGCCATCACTTCACCCATCTTCTCCCCGGAAGGTCTACTTCCGGTCAAGATGGGACTCGCCCCTCTCCGTGATAACCCAGTAATGAAATACACATCGGACACGTCAAGCTCTAATGTTTGGTCCCGTAAGCGGAATACTTGGTCATCAGCATCCCAAGCGTCAACTATGAACTGCAATAACTCGGGCTGAGCTCGCAGATAAGATGTGAGGAAGAATTTCTTGAGACCACAGTATCTTAAGGCATTCATGCATCCCTCGTCCTCTATAGCCAAGGCATCTACAGCATCATGTTCCCTTTCTTTCCATTCCACCACCATTTTTTCTGTTTTCCTGCGCCCACAAGGATGAATAAATCGTTATTAGAACACTGGTAAACCTACAATCCAGACAAATTTAAAACGCAATGGGAAATTTCAAAGTAAAAATTAGGTTGCGCGGTTGGCGCAACTATTTCTAAAACAGTCACGCCAATGGCACGGCCCCTTTAGAAAAATCGCTCCATTAGCGCGGGTCCGTGTCGGATACCCGCACCAATGGACGCGGCCCTAAATTTTGAAATCCTCCTTGCAGAGGCTCAATCAGGGAACAAAAAGCATGAAAAATGTATGGAAATGGAGCTAAGGGAAGCGCCTCTTACCTGGAATCGACGAAATCCCGAATGGTTGCACGGATTGGCTGTAATCACCGTCTAAAGTTCACTCCCCAAACAGACCACTGCTACTATTCAAAGAGGTAAAAAGTAAAAGTAATTCTATTTTTTACCATTTTCACCATATTTATAAACTTTTTGACTTATACTTAGGTTTAAAAAGCTATTTTTCGAGTATTTTAATATATTTTTGGTCGAAAATGGATTTTACGCTTGCTTGTTGTGCAACGACAGGCTTTTACGCAACTTCGATGGTGAAACAAGTTGTTTTTATACTTTTTCGGACTCGGTAAATACACGAAAAAGTCACTTTGGAGTCATCTTTCGGCTCTTTTCTGACTCGCTAAACATGAAAAGATCGCCGAGTTATTCCTCTTGACTCGTTAAACATACATAAGAGGCGGTCGTCTTTAAACTCTTTTCCAACCGTGTAAAAAATGAAAAGATCGTTGGACCCTTGTCGTTTCAGGTTCGTTAATGGTTACGAAACGACGTGATATCGATCGTTTTTTTACCTTTTCAGTTCAATGTCACTACATATGAAAAGTACTCCTCGATTGTAATGATCGGGCGGTTCTTTTGAGAATTGTTTTATACTTTTTCGGGCTTGCGAGACACAACTTAACGAAAAAGGACCCCCGTGGAGTTTTCTTTTCTGCTGTCTTTTCAGACTCTCTAAACAGGAAAAGACGTCGAGTTCTTCTTTTTTTAGGCTCGTTAAAACTTAATGACATCGGATTCTGTCGTAATGACGCCTTACAAGCATATGCAATCCCTGTCAAGCTTGTCATCAAAAACTAATCGGGGTACTCGCCAGAAATGGTGGGGAAAATGGAACCATAATCATTATTGTTGGTAGTATGTCGCTCTTGAACATGGCACTTGTCTGCTTTCATGTCTAGGTGGGAACCTCTCATCTTGTTTTACACTAGCCTCCGTGGGTTTGGGTTATCTTGTTTGACCTCTCATCTACTCATTGCCTCGTCACCATGACCTCTGATCCGTTGATGTCAAATACTGCCAAGTCCACTGTCGTGCCGCTGATATGTTCAAGAGAAGTTGACCTCTGCAGAATTACAACCTCCCTCTGATACCTCACATAATTCTGATTCACCACAACATTCTTCCTCTGTCTCGTGTCAATGATGTGGGAAACACTATGGCCCACCTTTGATCAAGGTCACTTCCTGTCGACTTCAGCTCATTATCTAGGAAGCTGATCTAGAGACTCCCTTCTAGTACCTTGGAGCCTGCATGCCTCAATGGCAGGTTCTTCGTGTTCGACACAAGGTTTTCATCATTGGCCTCCAATCGAATGATTCTACGGGTGTTCGACGCCAGCTCATTGATTCGCACGCCATAGATTGTACCTATAGAACCTTGAGGGCCATTGTCATTATTGGTGGTACCTCTCGCGTCTGTTAACAGTTTTCACTATTGGCTGGTAATCAGACGATGTTCATGCATGTTTGACTCCAACTCATGTATTCACATGCTTGAACTTGTACTTTGTTCGGGTCGAGATGGAGCACAAGACCCTGGATTTTGTTTGTTGGAATCCAGGCTGCGATTTGTGGCTTATTATGATCATTACATGACTCATTCACTGGATGGCTGCGACCATGCCTGAGTCTATTTATCGATCCTCACTAGATGGTTGCGCCCATACCTTGGATCTAGATTCTTGTGTGCTCTGTTATGGATGGTTGCACCCATACCACATATATCATGTACTTGAGATATCAGTTGTACTTCTTTACGCAGGTTCTCCGGCGGCAGTGTTTTCGGTTACGCATGTTCTTGTAAAGCATTTTACCCCTCTCTCTCTCAGGCCTCATGCTTTAGGGGGCATCTGTTACACAATAATTTGTTACCGTTTATCACCGTCCCTGTTTCCCCTCTCCCATACATTGGAGGACTCATTCTGGGACTTGTGAGAAGTGATATGACCTGAAACCACTTGCATTATATTCCTCTAAGTATGAGCTTCATATGCCCTGAAGACATCTCCTGTAGAATACCCATAAAAAGACCTCTTTTTGCATTGGCGCGGTTCCACAGTGTACTGCTCGCGCCAATGGGGGAAATCCTCTAAAGAGGGCACGCCATTGGCGCTCTGTCTCAGAGTCGCACTCGCACCAACCCAATTGGGTAAAGTTTTTAACAAACAAACTTCCGAAGGTTCTCCTTAACCCATTCACCAACTAAATCCGTGTTGAGTTAGGATGGTTTGGCTTCGAATCTCCATAAAAGGGAAGTGGTTTGCCACCTTTCATGGAAGCTTCTAAGTGATAAAGCCAATCCCATGGAAATTGTGATTGATCTTATCTCCTTCCCCTCTATCTATAAAAGCTTGTCTCTATGCTTTGGGCAAGCTAGTGCTAGTGATAGTGAGAATTCCAGGAGTTCAAGAGATTGAAGCTGCAAGAGCCTTCTTTGCACCCATAAGGCCAAATCTAAGTGAGGAGATTCTTGTCACCAAGGAGAGAGAGGCTTGTTTCCCATCCCAACAAGCTTTGCAAGACTTGTGTAGTTGATCACCCAGCCAAAGGAGGATTTGACGTCAGAACTATGGTTGTATTCTTCTTTGTTATTTATCAATAATAGATGACTATCATTATGGTTCCACTCTCATTGTCCTTTGTAATGATTGATGTTGAGTTATATCTTTTCTGACTGATATATAATTGCATCTATTGGATTTTATGCTTGTATTTGTGTTGTTCTTTGCATGTGTAGGTGTCCAATCACGGAGATCGTGGGGATTGTGACCGGCCGAGGCAAAGGAACGAGAGCGACGTCTCTACTACAACTATTAGCGTTGGAATCCAAGTAGGTTCTCATCATCCACCTTTAATTTGCAATTAGGAACTTGCGTGATAGCATTGTTTGATTGTTGCTAGACCCAGTCTGGGCTAGTAGGGATCGTCTCTGTCTGTAGAGGGGATTTACCTCCAAAACAGTTGTGACATTGTCCTGGCTGCTAAATGGCTTCGTACACTAGCCCTATCACAATGGATTTCCAGGATTTATATATGAGCTTTAAGTAGAATGACCACATTCATACATTAAGGGGACTCCACGTAGGTGCTCCTGCTATCATTATCTCACATTGAATGGAAAAGATTTAAAAAAAGGGCCATCATGGAGTAGTCACCCAATTTAATTCCGTTTAGGTCATTGAATCTATTACTCCTCATATTCATTCTGAGATGCAACAAGTCTTAGATCGCCACCAGTGCGTCTTTGACAAGCCTCAAGAGATTCCACCCTTTTAGGGTGAACATGATCATAACATCCCTTTGGTGTCGGGGGCCCAACCACCTAATGTTCGCCCATATTGATATCCTTTTTCCAAAAAGAATGAAATTGAAAACTTCATCAAGGAACTCCTCGATGTTGGTGTTATTCATCCCAGCATTAGTCCTTATTCATCTCCAGTAGTCATGGTTCTAAATAAATATGGAGAATGGCACATGTGTCCAGACTTTTGGGCCCTCAACAAGCTCACTATCAAGTACAAATTTCCTATTCTGGTTGTTAATGATCTGCTCAATGAACTGCATGGTGCACAATTCTTTACCAAGCTAGACCTCCGCTCGAGCTCACCAAATACGCATGAAGGAAGTATACATTCCCAAGACTACCTTCCAAACTCACGAAGGCCATTATGAATACCTAGTCATGCAATTTGGTCTCTATAATGCTCCATCTAATATTCAAGGTCTCATGAACCACCTGCTGAAACCATATATCTGAAAATTTGTCCTGGTATTCCTTGATGACATTCTCATCTACAACATAACCTAGGACAAACATCTTCAGCATGTAGACGAGATATTGAAACTGATCCAAGATCACAAATTATTTGTCAAACTATCAAAGTGATCTTTTGGTGTGAAAGAAGTCGAGCATTTGGGACACATTGTGGGTTGTGAAGGAGTGAGGATTGATTTGAAAAATATTGAGGCAATGTCATATTTTCCCCAACCAAAAACGTTGAAGAGTTTGAGGGGATTCTTGGGTCTCACTGGCTACTATCACAAATTTGTCTGCAACTATGGTCACATTTCTAGACTCCTCACAAATATTCTCAAGGAAAAATCATTTCTTTCGACTCATGCAACTCAACAGGCCTTCTTGGCTCTCAAATAGGCCATGTGCTCCACTCTCGTATTGGCTCTACCAGACTTCACCAAATCGTTTGTGATTGAATATGATTCTTTCGGTACAGGTATTGGCGTTGTATTAATGCAGGAAGGTAGACCATTGGATTTCACCAGCCAACAACTCAGTCACAAACATCTGGGTCAATATACTTATGAGAAAGAAATGATGTTCATCTTACATGATTAGACACCTAACAGCCATAATTATAACATTTCCAAATCTGCACAGACCATCAAAGCCTAAAATATTTTATGGAGCAATGTCTATCATCCCCACAACAAAATAAATGTCTTACCAAAATGTTGGGATATGATTATGAGATAATTTACAAGAAAGGGCATGACAATGTAGTAGCTGATGCTTTATCACGCCAATTTGAGGATGAGAGCACCCTGCTATCAATCTCTCTACCCATACCTAAATGGATTGAAGAGGCCCGCAAGGAATGGTTCTCCCACCCCTCTCTTTCCCAACTCATTAATAACTTGAGAGAATATCCTAATTCCTAAGCCAACTACTCTTGGAAGGATGATATTCTTCGCTACAAGGATCGAGTAGTTATATCACTGACATCCACCCTCAAAACTCACATATTGGATGAGTTGCATTCATCTCCAATTTTATGATATTCAATATTTCAGAAGACTTATGCTCACATGCATCGTTCTTTCTTTTGTACTAGCATGAAAAATGACATTCGTACTTTTGTAGATGAATGTGACATGTTCCAACGCAACAAAGGGGAAACCGTCAAGTTACTGGGAACCCTACAACCATCGCCACTCCTTGCCTTTGTCTAGAGGGATTTTTCCATGCATTTCATCACGGGTCTCCGAAAGTCAGGAAACAAATCAATCATCATGGTGGTTGTGGACATACTTTCTAAATATGCTCATTTTTGCACTCTACCACACCCATTTACCCCCACTTTGGTGGCTCAAGTTTTCTTGGACTTGTAGGTTTTAATCCCATATAGAAATTACCTGCATACAAATTCGAAAAATAGAAAGTAAACAATGGTGAGAGATAAAACATAAAACATACATACACAAATATTTTCCCCTAGATCCCAAAACTAGGACTACTAGATTGATTTTTCATTATATTCCTTTTAATGTTACAATGCATATATATACATGCAAAAGCATCCATAAACCCTAGATTAAAACATAACCATAGTTACCTTGACTGGATCTACAAAATACCATGGACAGTAAACTATCATGCCGAAAACCATGTACAAAAACCATGCACAAAACCATAGGTAGGTTTTCCCACCTAATATAGGGTCCAAAAAAAATTCTCGAGGAAGCTCGTGCAATGGGTCTACCGCCCCCTTGTGACCCCCCCATGTATGGGGTAGTAATGGAAAGAATATAACACAACCCAACATTCTCCCACTTATTGTTTTCTTTCCATAGGGGGCCACATGAGAGCTTAGTCATTGATCGAGCCCTACAACACCCATTGTTTCTCTACACCAAGAGAATTTCTCAGTGCTCACACTCTTTGTCAATGCATCTGTAGTATTCTTCAAAGTTTCCACCTTTACCAACAATACCTTTTTGTCCTCAATCATATCCCTCACAAAGTGATACTGAACATCAATGTGCTTTGTCTTTGAATGATAAGCAAGGTCCTTTGCCAAGAAAATTTCACTTTAGTTGTCACAGTATATCCTTATAGCTCATTGTACTAACCCCATACTTGAACACAATCTTTGCAACCAAACTACTTCCTTGCTTGCATCAGTGGCTGCCATGTATTCTGCCTTCGTAGTTGAAAATGCCACTACAGACTATATCCTACTCATCCAACTGGCTGGACCTTCAAATAGGTTAAACACATACCCACTTGTAGATCTTCTCTAATCTAGATATCTAGCCTAGTCTACATCAGCAAAGCCACAGATGTCCAAAACTTTGTCCAATCCTGGTCTTCCTTGGTAGCACAAACCATATTCACTAGTGCGCACAAATACCTAAAAAATCGCTTCATTATTATCCAATGCTACTTCCCTAGTTTTGACATAAACTTTCTCAATACTCCCACTAAATGTGCAATGTCTAGTCTAGTACAGACCATTGCATACATTAGGCTACCGACTGCACTTGCATATGGAACACGGGACATGCCCTCTTCCTCTCGTTGTGTCTTGGGACACTGTTCAACAGATAAATTTACACCTACAATAATAGGAACCTTCATCGATTTACTATCCTGCATATTAAACCTCTACAGTATTGTCTCAACATACTTCCTCTGGTTTAACCAGACCTTCCTCTTTGTTAGGTATTGTTTAATTTCCATGCCCAAAATATAGTTTGCAGCACCAAGATATTTCATGTAGAATTTGGAGGACAATTGGGTCTTGAAATCCTAGATAATTTCTTTGTCATTTCCAACCAGCAACATATCATCCACATACAAGACCAAATAAATAACACGGTCACCAATTAATTTAAAATACACATAGTGATCTGCTTTTGTTCTAGTGAAGCCAAATCCCCATATAAATCTATCAAATTTTTGATACAAAATCCTTGGTGACTGTTTTAACCCATACAAAGACTTTTTTAACTTGCATACCAATTCTTTATTACCCTTCACCGCAAAGCCTTTAGGTTGCTTCATGTAGATTGCTTCTTCCAAATTCCTGTGAAGAAATTTTGTCTTCACATCCATCTGTTCTAACTCAAAATCAAAAGTAGCAGCAACAAATAAAATTAATCTAATAGAAGCTACCTTGGCAACACAAGAAAAAATATCACCAAAATCAATTCCCGACACCTGGGAATAACCTTTTTCTACCAACCGAGCTTTGTATTTCTCCACCTTTCCTTTTGCATTCATCTTGTTCTTGAACACCCATTTGTTGCCAATGGGATTCCTTCCAACCGGCAGCTCCACCATATCCCAAGCCTCATTTTTTTGCAAAGAGGTCATTACATCAACCATGGGCTCTTTCTAGAGTTTTCCATCCTCTGAATCTACTGCTTCCATCATAGTTTTTGGATCATCATTAGTAATAGATAAAGAAAAATTTGAACAAAAAGCAAATGGACTAGACCTTTTTGGCTGCCTTCTTTCTCGAACGGATCTTCTCACAGCTAGGTTTTGTGGCTCTTCATCTTCTAATTCCTCTTTTGTTGTAGAGTCTGATTCTTCCTCCTTTAGCTCAAACTTTATCTTCTCAGGTTCCTTTGGTAGGACTTCATGTTTAATAACATCTTTCACCTCTCTAAATAACACATCTTGGTTGTACACAACCTTCCTTGTTTCTAGGTTCCAAAGCTTATAACCTTTTAAACCATCATTATACCCAATAAAGATGCATTTTTCAGATTTACTATCCAACATTGTTCTTTTCACCTTTGGAACATGTACATATGCATCACATCCAAATACCCTTATATGTGAAAGAGGTTTCTTACCAGTCCATACCTTGTGGAGTCTTATCCTCCAACGCTGATGAAGGTGATCTGTTGACCAGATAACATGTGATCTCCACCGCCTCTACCCAGAATTCTTGTCCTAACCCGACACCACTGAGCATGCTTATTTCCCTTTCCATCAACGTCTTGTTCATTATTTCTGCAACTCCATTTCCCTAAGGTGTGTATGGAGTATTCTTCTGTTGTGCTATACTACAATTCTTACAGAAGACTTGAAATTCCTTCATGCAAAACTCTCCACCGTTATATTTCCTCAGCACCTTTATCTTCTTCTTTGTCTGGTTTTCCACCAGAGCCTTAAATTCTTTAAACCTGTCAAATACTTCTTATTTCTTCTTGAGGAAATATATCCATGTATTCCTTGAGAAGTCATCTATAAATGATACATAGTACACAAACTTTCCCAATGATGGAAATGACACAGGTCCAAACACATCACTGTTCATAAGCTCTAATATTCATTTCGCCGTCTTACCACTAGAGGGGAAACTCACTTGATTTTGCTTCCCATATACACAATTTTCACATAAACCCAGAGAGAAATTAGACATACCTTCTACCATACCATTACGATGAAGTATTCAAAGGCCCTTCTCTCCAATATGTGCAAGCCCTTGATGCCATAGCATGGTCTTTTCTCCAGAGATCACTAGACTTTTTGCTCCACTTTCAGGAACCACAAAAAATGTTGCACCCATCAATAAAAGTTCTACCTTGAAGTTTGTATAGAGTTCCAATCTAAACTCCCCGCATCAATACCAGTTCTCCTCAAACCATCTTGCAGGTATCTTTCTCGAACACTATTTTTACATTTGCATCATCCAGCTTGCTTATAGAAATCAGATTCTGGCCAATGCAAGAATATATAGAAAACTTGGAAGTGTTCTAATCCTTCCACCATGCAACTTCAACTTGACTTTTCCATGACCAATGATTCTAGCCTTCTTGTCATCCCCTAACTAGACTAGGGAAAATTTTAAGGATGGAAGTTTATCTTAAAGTTTAGAAACCTTGGTGTATCTTACTAGTCTCTACTAGACAAATTATAAAATGTTTGATGATATTTTTTTCTAAATATCAAGATTTTTTGTTACACTATATTAGTCTATATAATATCTTGGTGATTTTTAAGGTAAAATAATTTTATACTATAAAAATTGGGTGAATTATTTTTAGAAAAAAAATGGAAATTGTCGAATCCTTTTTTTGGAATAAGTATAGAAAATTAGCCCACTTTAGAATATTAGCCCCTAGAAGTTTCCTTGAAGAAGACATCACCACCATCATGTTTCTCATACTCACAAAACTACTCTCTACGGGGAGTGAAGTGAAAGGATGCACCTGAGTCAATCAACCATGCCTCATGATCTACATGTGTACTTGAAGAAGAGCCAAGTGCACATCCCCACCTTCATATGAGGTGGTTTTAACCTCTGTAGAAAGAGAATTATCAGATCCATTTCCTTTCTCGGGAGCTTTATATTTATAGTCCCTTTTGTAGTGCCCTTCCTTTCCACATTTTCATCACACCTTTAAAGGTTTTCCTGGAGATTTAGATCTCCCACTCAAGGACTTATTTTTGTTTCTGTTTTGGGACTGTCCTCATACATACAAGGCACCACCATTCTGACCCTCCATATTTTTCTATCTCATCTCTTCTGATAGCAAAGATGAGGCTATTTAATCAAACTACAAGGCAGTTACATTGCTACCTATTGCAACAACCAGACTATCCCACGAATCTGGTAGAGAACACAATAAATTGATGCACTTATCTTCATTTGAAATTTTAATATCAATAGATAATAACTAACTTACCACAATATTAAATGTGTTCTGATGCTCTGTCAATGAGGCTCCATACTGCATCGTTAGGTTATATAGCTTTTTCCACAGGAACAGTTTATTCACCAAAAACTTAGATTGGTACAAAGTCCCTAACTTGTCCCACAAAGCCTTTGCCGAAGCTTCCCCTAATACATTCAACAATACTGAATCTTTAACACACAATTGTATTGTGCTCTTTGCCTTCCAATCCAACTTCGCCCAGTCTTCAGCTGACATTGTTGTTGGTTTACTACCCGAATCTATCACGATCCACTAATCTTTATCCACCAACAAATCCTCCATCTTGAGTTTCCACAACTCAAAACTCTGACAATTAAATTTCTTGATCTCTATCTTTCCACTGCTTTCCATATTCTTTCTCCACAAGAATCGATCCCACAGATCTTCCACTTAACAAGGTCTACCATAGGCCCGAGCAAAAAACCCCTCAGCAATAAAGGCGTCCCCTTGACAAGAAGGATGTGTTATGAGGAATTTGGTATCTACGGATAAATACTAATTCCCTAGGTAGGTAGCTATACCTAGAACAATAGATTTAAAGTGCTTATCCTTTTTCTATAAACGATAAATAAGACAAAGGGTTCAAAGGACCTACTTGTTCTTTTGCTTTCCTTTTGTCTCCTTTGTTTGACTCCCATCGCTCCTTCTTGAACTTAACTTGGTTAAAAGGTACCTGCAAGCATAAATAGAAGAAAGAGAATCAATCAAAGCAAGAGATCTATCGAATACAAGTAAATGGAATCAGATACATTCACACATATAAACATCATATATCAAGAGAAGCATATGGAAAAAGGTATAAACTTCTTTATTAGGTAGAAGGAAGAATTACAACCATGAAGTCTGATCCATTGCCACTCTTCCATCTTTGGTTCCAACCAACATCACATCAATAGCACTCACTCTGGCAGCATAACAACACTTTCTTATACTCTCGATTCTCACACCAATAGTTCTCCTTACAAATTCTCAAAGTCCAACCCCTGATCACTTAGATGAGTGCTCAATTTATAAGCAAATGGAAGAGGTTTTGTCATAAATCAGGGTATGGAATGGGCTTCCAAACTTAGAGTTTGTTTCCATGGAGGAAGGGATGAGAGGATAGGAATTACTTAACTCATTCCCTATCCAATTACGATCTCATAGGATATGATAAGTGTGGGAATCTTCTAGATGACTCCAGAGGATAAGAATATTCCCAGAACCCTATGTGAATTTTGCCCAATCTCACCCAGCACAGGTCAAAGTGGGCCTAGGTGCTCTGCAAAGTACCCTGACATGGGCCTACCTGCACTGAAGCACACTTACCCCTGTCCAAGGCTACGTTGGTCCCTCAAGGAGGCATTTCTGGAGGGATTCAGGACAAGAAACTATCAGGGAAGGAGGCATTCAAAATGGTGACTTGTCTAGGGCATGTAGCAACTGAATTACGGTTTGATAAGCCCTAATGGTATTGATCTGAATGGTGGGAGTGATGTGCCCAAATGGATCTGTAACAACTACCCCCTAAAGCATGAAGTAGAAAAATAATGATTTCAAGTGATATGATTTACGATGTGATGAGGAGGTTCCGAAGTGGTTGGTGACCTGCATCAATTACAATACATAATATCATGATATTTTTATTTTTTCTCATGAATCGTTGAGGGAAGGCATACCCATACTTAGCATATAAACTTTCATTACAAGTACACAGACAGTCGTCTACAAATATAGACCCATGCTAGGATGACCGTCAATGTAAAGCCATTGTACGGATGATTTGGTACATTTCCTAAAATCGCAACCTGGATGGATGAAACTAGATCTGGGGTCTTCTATCTCATTCAATTGTTCGCTCAAGTACGAGTCAAACCATGTGAATATGTGATCTGAAGTTGAACATGGGAAGACACCGTCTGATTACCAGCCAATGATGTAAGTTGTTAACAAATGCGAGAGAAATCATAGATAATGATAATGATCCTCAAAGTACTATAGTACATTTTGCATAGTGTGAATGGGTATTTTTTTTTCGAACACCATACAAAGTCTTTGGGTCGAAGGCCAGTGATGTCAAACTATCAGCGGAAGTGAGAAACCTGCCATTGATGTATGCAAGCTTCAAGGTACTGGAAGGGTGCTTCTAAGTCAACTTCTTGGATAATGTGTTGATGTCTGTTAGTGTCAGTATTTCCAGCCTTCCTCCAGTGATCAAATATGCTCTTACAAAGTGATTTTGAAGTGTCAAGGTCAAATTTTGTCATTTCAGTGAGTCTTCAAGCAAAATTTGGTCACTAGGCATTAGGTCTAGGGTTTGCCCAAATGTCAGTCCATGTCATCATTCAGCTGAGCCTATCATCATTCAGAGGGTTTTCATTATCATGTCAGTGTCGAATGAGTCATTTTACACCTTATTCATGCTTCAGTTGTGCCTAGGCAAGGTCATTTCCCTCTCCTAGGGTTTTAAAGCCAATTTCCCTTGGACGGTCAAGTTATCGGCAAAACTTGTATACAGATGTTCATACACCTTCCCCTATCCTTAAAATATCCTATCAGATGCTTCCCATCACTGAGATCCCCCAAAATCCTCATTTTTGCACAAACCCTAGTTTCTAGCTATAACTTGGCAATTTTCTAGGTTGGGCCTGTGTTTTGCCCTTTTAGACCTCTTCCCCTCGCTCAATCTCTAAGATTCCACTTTCCCCTGCATCCTAACATCCCTCCCCACTCCCAAAAATTTCCTCAAGAATTTAGAAGCCCCCTATCCCCTTCATTTCGCTTCATTTCGACAGAATTCCTTGTTTCACACATCGGGACAAGTTTCACTCAAATGATGTTTCAGAGCAATCAAAGATGAATTTTGGGAAACTGAGAGAGGTTTTTGTCCAGAACATGCCAAAGAAGAAAAACCTCCTTCATGTTTTGCACAGGTGTCATTTTTTGAGAGAAATTTCAAGAATACCGTTGCCTCAGGAAAATTAAAGACACCTCTGGAGTGACCTTGGGAAAATCAAGTTTTCTCCTAGCTTGGTTGGCCAAATGATTTTCTTGATAGGTAAAATGATAACTAGACACAAATATATTTCCAATGAGCTATCATGAGCTCAATTTGGGGTTGAGGAAGGCATTCAAAAGCTGACTGCAACAACACTCTTCCTTGAGGCAGCCTCATTTGGCACTTTTTGACCAGTCTTGGGAGATTTGATTTTTGATAGGACAAATAAACTCCAAATTGAAAAATTCCAATTGGGTTGGAAAGTAGACTCAAATACCTTTCCAAAGAGCTATCTTGCACCCGATTCCGACATCGGGAAGACCTCCAAAAGCCTCATGAAAAATGCGACCCGTCAGGCCAGGTGCGCGACGCGTTGGGTGGTGCGCGACCCGTCAGAAGCCCTTCTGTAGTTCAAAAAATCAACGTGCGCGACCCGTTGGGAGGGGCGCGACCCGTTGGGTGGCCTGCACAACCCGTTGAACCGCTTGGCTGCAAACTTCAAGGAAATTTCCCTAATCTTCTTCCAAATCACCGAATTTGCTCGAGGTAGGTGCTCTAAACATGGATTAATTGCTGTTATGAATGGTGGATGTCATGGGCATGCTTTTATGATCAAAATTTTGCAAGTAAAAGGACATTATATGGCTGCAATGTTCATGACCAAATTGTGCTAGGGTTTGTGTTGTTTCAAGTTATTTTTTCCTTGGGTTGGCTTCCCTCCTTTCCCTATCACTCACATTTATATGTTCATCTCTTTTCCCATTTTATCTTATAAATGAAATGCAAATCTTTCCCCATCCCTAGCCATTAAAACTGAAAACCCTACCCCTTTCCCAAAGCATCAAAGGATGGTGCCCATGTTACAGAGGAAGACCCCGGCCCAGCAGTACAGGAGCTTATGTCATTATGGTTTGATTCAGCTCATAGTCTTGCATCAGTTGACTCAGCAGGGCATCTCATGGGAGGAGTTCATTTCCCGTGAGTTTTTCATAGCACCACCCCAGCCACATCCAGAGGTCATTCAGGAGGAGGGAGGACCATCTCAGCAGCCTGATATTCCGGTCACTCGACATGTTAGTTCTTCACCTCAGCTCACTTATCAGAGAGGCCAGAGGACCTTATTTGCAGCAGCCAGGCGAGTACTATCTCCACAGCAGGTGGAAGGGGTCTCGCCTTCATCATCAGCACAACGAGTGTTATCTCCACATCAGGTGGAAGGGGCCTCACTTTCTTCACTATCACAGGTACCACAGAGGGGCAAAGAGCCCATGATTCATGAGGGTCCGGTGATTGATCTTGAGGCCAGTTCTCCTAGCCAAGAGGCGAAGGAGATCATTCAGCATCTCAGGGCTGAAAATGATGTTTTACAGAGGAGACTTGAGGGTTCCCAATGGACTATTACTTACCTGGAGCAGCGGAACAAACAGTTAGAGGAGGAGAAAGCACTTGATGAGCTTTGGAGGATTCGTAGCGACCGAGTCTTGAACCGTAGAAGACCCGGTGATCCATTGCCTGTTGACCGAGAGTCAATGCTCATTCAGGAGAATGCCCACTTGGAGAGGCTGTTGGCTAAGGCCAACCAAGAGAAAAAGCTGCTGAGAAACATGAAGAATCACTATTGGACAAGGATGCATGTATGCAAGGCCAAAATGAAAATGTTCCAAAGGAGGTTGTCCAAGGCTCTTAGGCGAAGGAAGAAAACCAATCCACTCCGTATCTTGGCTGAGGCATCCCTCAAAGATCATGGCACTCACTAGCATCAGCTACAGCACAAATCCCAATTTTTTTTGAGAATTTTGGGTAATTTTGGAATTTTTTGGAAATTTACAGGTTTTGGCTCCTCAACGGGTCTCACCCCCGGTGAGACCCTTTGTCATCGTAGCTCCGTTTTGCAAAAACTCAGCATTTTTAGATTTTTCATGCAAAATTACATATGCCCATGGATGGACATGAGTTTTTATGGGGTTTTGGGCCTCCATAAGGTCAAAATACATGCAAAATTTGACTTTCTGCCCCTTTTTTGAGTTGCAGAAGCAGTCTAGGGAGAATTGCGTTTTGACTAAGCAAATGAACTCAAAATTCAAATATTCCAGTTGGGTTGGAAAGTAGACTTGCATACCTTTCCAACGAGCTATCCTACACCCAATTCTGACACCGGGAAGTGCCCCAAACATAGCTCCAAAGTGCGCGACTCGTTGAAAAAAGGAGCGCGACCTGTTGAGGAAATTTTGCCAGATTTGACCAGTTCAGCCCTAAAATTGCAGATTTGACTCTTTTCGACTTTCTGAGGTTAATTATGGTCTTCATGGATGTAATTGTGACACTTTTTGGATACTTTTACCCTTGTTTAACATTTCTAGAAGATTTATGCATGTAAAGGGTAAAAATTGAATGTATGAACTGGTTTCCAAGTTTATAGAGGCAAGTTGTTTTGACTGCCTATTTTGTAGTGCTTAGTTTAGAAGTGGTTCAAATAGCTCCTAGGATAGTGAGCTCGACCCATGGAGGCAGGGAAAGAGTTTAGATCATCTATATTATGTACTTTCTTGCTCATTTTCATGGTTGGACTCTTGAGGGAGAAGCTATCATTGTATTATTCACTTGTATCTCTGCAATTTTTGGCTAAGGAAGACCAGGGTTTTGCAGTCATCTTTGGGATTCTTGTGGACTCATGTGTTGATGATGTGTATCTTAATGTACTTATAAGTGTGTTTATGTGCTTCATCTCCTTTCTTTACTTCTACATATTAAACAAATGAAGTGTTAAAGTATGAATTCATGCCTGCCATGCTCTGCTTTTAAATTTGTTTAATTTCGATGTTTTCTGCTGTCTAAAGAGAATTCAAAGTCATTGTTTGCTCTCTTTAGCTCCTCCTCTTTCATTCCTGATCATCCATCTCAGTTTAAGGCATCATTACGGTTTCCTACCTCGCCCCAAAGAACCCCCTGCAGAAACTGTGTCAAATCCCCGCACCCTAAATTGCAGCTCCTCAATTTGCCACCAAAAACCCCAAAAACCCCAAAAACCCCCCAAATCAACCTTCAAATAAGTTTACTAGCCTAATATCAGTGTTACCTTGTTGGTCATCTCATCCCATTGAAGATCTACCGAGATTGACCGGAGAGAGCCTTCTCCTGAGCCGTAGGGCTAGCTACGAGGCTGAATGGTTTGATGTAGCTTTGAGGTTTGCCTTTCTCTGCCTGAGGTGAAATTTCAAGTGCTAACATAGTGGCGACCATACTGGGGAGAACAAACTTGTTTGTGTGTTGATGTGTTTGTTTCACAAGTCTTAGACGGAGCCTGAAGATACGCCAGGTAGCCTTCGAAAACGCTCTTGTTTTACATCAACGTTAGTAGATAAACGCTGCTTCAGTCAATCTCCGTGAGCTTGTGAATACGACCACTTCATTTGCATTTTACCCCAGTACATGTATCAAGTTCAGATCTGATTGTTGATAGTGGATAATGATCAGACACTGACAAGGTTGAAATCATTCACTTGGTGACTCCTTTCACTGAAGAATCCAGGAACCTCTGCTTCATGGTGACTTCACTGCAGAGAGATCAGTAGCTTTGAGCTTATCAAGATGGATCGGATTGCAAGAAGATATGCTCCCCTGAGCCATGATCACATTCCAGGTTTTCCAAATAAAATTCCGAAGGTAGATTGGTCAAGGAATTTGCCTATATTTAATGATGATGGTAAGAAGGATGCTGCTTTACATCTGGTTAGATTTCACATGCATATTCGCAAGTTGAAGGTTGATTTTCCTGAAGATTGCTTGATGAAGATATTCCTGGCCACTCTGGAAGGTGAAACCCAATCATGGTATGAAGGTTTGCCGCCTGCTTGTATTTACTGTTTAAAGGATTTTCATGCTATGTTCATTGAACGATATAAGGACTCTTATCCATCATTGAATTTAGTTCAAGACTGTTGCAAGCATGCCTATAGTTTTATTGAAAGCCTTGAGAAGTTTTATTAAGATGATAATTTCATGGATGAAGAGATCATGGAAGCCCTGTATGAAAAGCCGTTTCAGCAGCACATAGAAATCTTAGAGGATACTTGTCAAGATCAGCAGGTTGAAGATGACCATATGTCTGTAATTGATGAAAGAGAAGAGCTTGTTTCAGATCTGCCCACGGAAGAGGACAGCATGCAGGGAAATCAAGTTTCAATTTTAGAATGTAATGCAGTCAACTCAGCTATTTTAGATCAAAATTCAGATCATGGTGACCAAGAATACCTTGTGCCGAATCCTGAAAAGGAGAGTTTTGTTGTTGAGATCATGGACAAAGTTCTTGATCCAAATGTCCTTATGCCATCAGAACAGAGCCTGCATGAGGAGGTAATTCAGCCAGCTCATGAACAACAAGATGAGATCTTTGTTCAAGTAAGTTAAAACTCTTCTTTCAATCATAATTTGGATAGTTTGATTGCCATGTCATATGAAGATGATCAACAATGTTTCCAAGTTTCAGAAGATCAGGACTATCATTCAGATTTTTCATGTTTTGAAATGTTATTTCAAGAAGACAAGACTTGTTTGAGCAAAGGGAAACAGAAAGTCTTATCTCCTTTGTCTGAAGAGGAGATAGATCAGCTTTTGAAAGTTCATGCTACAACCCAAGCTAAAGCAAATCGGCAGTGTGCACATGGTCACGAAAGTGTTGGTGAAACTTCTTCCTCTTTTGAAAATGATGACAGTCTTGTAATTCGTTTTATAGATCAGCAAACAGATAATATTTTCTTTCATGAAGATGATGAGGCTGTCATGTTTGATGATCTTGAGGATTGTTTTCCGTTTAAGAATGACTTAACCATGAAATTGAGGAATATAAGCTTGAGAGAGACAATATGTCAAAATTTCTCACGGTCAAGGAATTTACAGCCAACACTCATATGGCAGAAGCTTATACTTCTCTATGCCTTCCTATCAATCAGCAACCCACTGTTCTTTCAGATCAGAATGAAGCGAGTACTTATATTTTTGCAACTGGATCTCCAAACAAGGTAGTGCTTCAGGATTATCAAGATCCCTTTGGCATTCTTCTGCAAGCATTAGAAAAGATAAATGTTGCCTGGTTCATTATCATAAGCTTTGGTTTCAGTGGTTATTTTGAGTTGCCTACAGGTTCATCGTTTCGCCTGCTGGAGATAAGCAAGAGCAGAAATTTGGTATGTAGCCATCTGTTGGATTGGTTACATTGGAAAGCTCATTATACATGATTGTACATATTTCATTAGTATGTAGGTGGTTGTCATCATGATTCCAAATCTTGATGGATTGCTGCCGTTTTTCCAAAAGCTTTGTAAAGTTTTGTTTTAAGTTGGTCATGAGTCATTTGTGTTTGGTCTGTTGAGTGAGTTTTTTTTCAAGTTATTTCAGTTTTCCATCGAGTCGGTTTGAGTCAAGTTTCAGTTAAGTTTCAGTCAAGTTTTCATTCAATAAATGAGTCAAAGTCTTGTGTCGTTTGCCGAAATAATGACTCCATTTCCCAATGATTGTAAGGCACTGGTCTGCTCTCCCAGAGGTCTAAGGTTCTTGGCACCTCCAAGGAGCTACCATCCCCATTGGAGCCAATGTTAGTGTCAGTCTTTCCAGCCTTCCTCCAGTGATCAAATATGCTCTTACAAAGTGATTTTGAAGTGTCAAGGTCAAATTTTGTCATTTCAGTGAGTCTTCAAGCAAAATTTGGTCACTAGGAATTAGGTCTAGGGTTTGCCCAAATGTCAGTCCATGTCATCATTCAGCTGAGCCTATCATCATTCAGAGGGTTTTCATTATCATGTCAGTGTCGAATGAGTCATTTTACACCTTATTCATGCTTCAGTTGTGCCTAGGCAAGGTCATTTCCCTCTCCTAGGGTTTTAAAGCCAATTTCCCTTGGACGGTCAAGTTATCGGCAAAACTTGTATCCAGATGTTCATACACCTTCCCCTACCCTTAAAATATCCTATCAGATGCTTCCCATCACTGAGATCCCCCAAAATCCTCATTTTTGCACAAACCCTAGTTTCTAGCTATAACTTGGCAATTTTCTAGGTTGGGCCTGTGTTTTGCCCTTTTAGACCCCTTCCCCTCGCTCAATCTCTAAGATTCCACTTTCCCCTGCATCCTAACATCCCTCCCCACTCCCAAAGATTTCCTCAAGAATTTAGAAGCCCCCTATCCCCTTCATTTCGCTTCATTTCGACAGAATTCCTTGTTTCACACATCGGGACAAGTTTCACTCAAATGATGTTTCAGAGCAATCAAAGATGAATTTTGGGAAACTGAGAGAGGTTTTTTTCCAGAACATGCCAAAGAAGAAAAACCTCCTTCACTTTTTGCACAGGTGTCATTGTTTGAGAGAAATGTCAAGAATACCATTGCCTCAGGAGAATCAAAGACACCTCTGAAGTGACCTTGGGAAAATCAAGTTTTCTCCTAGCTTGGTTGGCCAAATGATTTTCTTGATAGGTAAAATCATAACTAGACACAAAGAGCTTTCCAATGAGCACTCTTCCTTGAGGCAGCCTCATTTGGGACTTTTTGACCAGTCTTGGGAGATTTGATTTTTGACAGGTCAAATGAACTCCAAATTGAAAAATTCCAATTGGGTTGGAAAGTAGACTCAAAGACATTTCCAACGAGCTATCTTGCACCCGATTCCAACATCGAGAAGACCTCCAAAAGCCTCCTGCAAAACGTGACCCGTCAGGCCAGGTGCGCGACCCGTCAGAAGCCCTTCTGCAGTTCAAAAAATCAACGTGCACGACCCGTTGGGAGGGGCGCGACCCTTTGGGCGGCCTACGCGACCCGTTGAACCGCTTGGCTGCAAACTTCAAGGAAATTTCCCTAATCTTCTTCCAAATCACCGACTTTGCTCGAGGTAGGTGCTCTAAACATGGATTAATTGCTGTTATGAATGGTGGATGTCATGGGCATGCTTTTATGATCAAAATTTTGCAAGTAAAAGGACATTATATGGCTGCAATGTTCATGACCAAATTGTGCTAGGGTTTGTGTTGTTTCAAGTTATTTTTCCCTTGGGTTGGCTTCCCTCCTTTCCCTATCACTCACATTTATATGTTCATCTCTTTTCCCATTTTATCTTATAAATGAAATGCAAATCTTTCCCCATCCCTAGCCATTAAAACTGAAAACCCTACCCCTTTCCCAAAGCATCAAAGGATGGTGCCCATGTTGCAGAGGAAGACCCCGGCCCAGCAGTACAGGAGCTTATGTCATTATGGTTTGATTCAGCTCATAGTCTTGCATCAGTTGACTCAGCAGGGCATCTCATGGGAGGAGTTCATTTCCCGTGAGTTTTTCACAGCACCACCCCAGCCACATCCAGAGGTCATTCAGGAGGAGGGAGGACCATCTCAGCAGCCTGATATTCCGGTCACTCGACATGTTAGTTCTTCACCTCAGCTCACTTATCAGAGAGGCCAGAGGGCCTTATTTGCAGCAGCCAGGCGAGTACTATCTCCACAGCAGGTGGAAGGGGTCTCGCCTTCATCATCAGCACAACGAGTGTTATCTCCACATCAGGTGGAAGGGGCCTCGCTTTCTTCACCAGCACAGGTACCACAGAGGGGCAAAGAGCCCATGATTCATGAGGGTCCGGTGATTGATCTTGAGGCCAGTTCTCCTAGCCAAGAGGCGAAGGATATCATTCAGCATCTCAGGGCTGAAAATGATGTTTTACAGAGGAGACTTGAGGGTGCCCAATGGACTATTACTTACTTGGAGTAGCGGAACAAATAGTTAGAGGAGGAGAAAGCACTTGATGAGCTTTGGAGGATTCGTAGCGACCGAGTCTTGAACCGTAGTAGACCCGGTGATCCATTGCCTGCTGACCGAGAGTCAATGCTCATTCAGAAGAATGCCCACTTGGAGAGGCTGTTGACTAAGGCCAACCAAGAGAAAAAGCTGCTGAGAAACATGAAGAATCACTATTGGGAAAGGATGCATGTATGCAAGGCCAAAATGAAAATGTTCCAAAGGAGGTTGTCCGAGGCTCTTAGGTGGAGGAAGAAAACCAATCCACTCCGTATCTTGGCTGAGGCATCCCTCAAAGATCATGGCACTCACTAGCATCAGCTACAGCACAAATCCCAAAATTTTTTGAGAATTTTGGGTAATTTTGGAATTTTTTGGAAATTTACAGGTTTTGGCTCCTCAATGGGTCTCACCCCCGATGAGACCCTTTGTCATCGTAGCTCCGTTTTGCAAAAACTCAGCATTTTTAGATTTTTCATGCAAAATTACATATGCCCATGGATGGACTTGAGTTTTTATGGGGTTTTGGGCCTCCAGAAGGTCAAAATACATGCAAAATTTGACTTTCTGCCCCTTTTTTGAGTTTCAGAAGCAGTCTTGGGAGAATTGAGTTTTTACTAGGCAAATGAACTCCAAATTCAAAACTTCTAGTTGGGTTGGAAAGTAGACTCGTATAACTTTTCAACGAGCTATCCTGCACCCAATTCTGACACCGGGAAGTGCCCCAAACAGAGCTCCAAAGTGCGCGACCCGTTGAGAAAAGGGGCGCGACCCGTTGAGGAAATTTTGCCAGATTTGACCAGTTCAGCCCTAAAATTGCAGATTTGACTCTTTTCGACTTTCTGAGGTTAATGATGGTCTTCATGGATGTAATTGTGACACTTTTTGGATACTTTTACCCTTGTTTAACATTTCTAGAAGATTTATGCATGTAAAGGGTAAAAATTGAATGTATGAACTGGTTTCCAAGTTTATAGAGGCAAGTTGTTTTGACTGCCTATTTTGTAGTGCTTAGTTTAGAAGTGGTTCAAATAGCTCCTAGGATAGTGAGCTCGACCCATGGAGGCAGGGAAAGAGGTTAGATCATCTATATTATGTACTTTCTTGCTCATTTTCATGGTTGGACTCTTGAGGGAGAAGCTATCATTGTATTATTCACTTGTATCTCTGCAATTTTTGGCTAAGGAAGACCAGGGTTTTGCAGTCATCTTTGGGATTCTTGTGGACTCATGTGTTGATGATGTGTATCTTAATGTACTTGTAAGTGTGTTTATGTGCTTCATCTCCTTTCTTTACTTCTGCATATTAAACAAATGAAGTGTTAAATTATGAATTCATGCCTGCCATGCTCTGCTTTTAAATTTGTTTAATTTCGATGTTTTCTGCTGTCTAAAGAGAATTCAAAGTCATTGTTTGCTCTCTTTAGCTCCTCCTCTTTCATTCCTGATCATCCATCTCAGTTTAAGGCATCAATACGGTTTCCTACCTCGCCCCAAAGAACCCCCTGCAAAAACTGTGTCAAATCCCCGCACCCTAAATTGCAGCTCCTCAATTTGCCACCAAAAACCCCAAAAACCCCCCAAATCAACCTTCAAATCAGTTTACTAGCCTAATATCAGTGTTACCTTGTTGATCATCTCATCCCATTGAAGATCTACCGAGATTGACCGGAGAGAGCCTTCTCCTGCCCCATAGGGCTAGCTACGAGGCTGAATGGTTTGATGTAGCTTTGAGGTTTGCCTTTCTCAGCCTGAGGTGAAATTTCAAGTGCTAACAATGTCGACAATAAGCAACTCATCTCAGGAGGGCCTTGATGTATCCCACATCAACGACACGAAATGAGTGTAATGATTTTGGAGACAAAATTTAAATGACGACACAAGGTTTAGGAATGACAGTCATGAAAATGAAGGTTTATGAGTATTGTAAAGGATGAATTTTAAATTGAGTGACTTCTCTTGAACATGTTGGCGACACTGAATGGATTGGCAGCATTGACCCAAACAAAAGTAGTGGATCATATGATAGACCAAGGTATGATGACCATCAAGCAAATAACCCAACCCAAATAGTCACAATGATGAAGTGAAAGTGTCATGTTCAATATCGACCTACTGCCATAAAGTGGTTTACCCCTTTTCCCATTTTCCTCAGTCATTGTTGACCAATAACTCTTTATTTTTATCAAGCTTGAGGAGCATAACATATGCTTTTTGTATAATTCCACCCTTCGGGTGAATCCATTGATATGTGATGTTTTAATGAGTCTAGCAAAGGTGAAACTTGGTATTGTCATGATTGAGAAGTTTTTCGCTATTTGATGTTATAACGAGTCTAACGACAATTATAACTCGGTCCTTTTCATGTTTAGAGAGTTTGAAAAGGGACAAAAAGAGAAATCCACAAGTTCTTTCTCGTATATTTGTCTCTCAAGTCCAAAAAAGCGTAAAACAATACAAGAGAGAACCTATTGACCATGTTTGGTAAACGTGTTCCTTTTTCGTAAATAATCTATCTCAGCCAGAAAAAGGGTTAAACTTATACTGAGTAGATGTCATTTTCAATACATAACGAGTTGAAAAGGACAAGCGCTTGAAAATATTTCATATTTTGAGTCTAAAAAGATCTTAAAGAGCACTCCAAGGGGGTTCCTTTTTGGATGTTTAATAGAGCTCGAAAAAGAGATAAAAGTATGCTCTGTGGTTAAAGTACAATTCACTATCGTGCACGTCAAATTCTATAAGTTAGTTGTAAACCTGTTCAAAGAAACACCAAATGGATTAAACATACCTATTTCATTGGTAAAAATAGGTAAATACTAAAGTTTACTCATTTAATGTTCATGAAATAAACATAAAAACAAGAATTTACCATGTTATTTTCACCATTTGAAATTTACCATTCAGTTTGTGCTCTAACCCTATTTTTTACCTCGATATACATCAGCTGATTGCGAGAGATTCTCCAGATCATTTCTCGTGTTGTCCAGACTAGGTAGAATATCTACCCCTCCTCTTTCTTTCCATATCATTATTTTACTGTTTCATGCAAGTTTTTAGGTTTTTTCGAGCCCCTGGGGTTTGAATTTTTCACCCTAGGATCAGAGGAGGCTTGCATGTCGACAACTGCACTAGGGAGCAACCAGATAGAATAAATTTTTCACTGTAGCACAGTGTCTCCTTGCCTCAGCTGCACTGGGTGAGTTTCACAAACTTGTTTCACCAAATTGACCCAAAATTTCTTCAGTTTTTTGCATGAAAAGGATCCTAAATAAGCTTATGGTTTGATTTCAAGGTTTCATCTGATCAAAGTGTCTATTACTTGGCAAGAAAGAGAGCATGAAGAACAAGACATGGTTTCCATAAATGATCCAGTACAGTTGAGGCCCTCAGAAACTATGGGTTGCTGAAATACTTTAGGTTGTCCGGAATGTGGCAACAATAAGAACTATTGTAGTTCCTAGTTCATGCATGGGATCCAACAGATCAGGCTTTTCACATAAGAGACAAATTTGTCCCTATTGTGATATGATCTTTACTTTCTTATAGGGTTGTCGAGACATGGTTCCCCCATATCTCTTTAAGGTTCTTCCTGGTGGAGGGGAAATAGTGAGGGACTATCTTTGACAATTCTGTCGGCCAGGTACACAGCCTAGCAAGGACGGAAAGATAATCATCAAGGATATTTGTGATTTTCCTTTGAGAACAATCCTTTTCACCATCGCAAATTTGGCAGGCAGTGTGACACTTCATCTAGTGAATAGATCATATGTTCAGTATGCACTTGAGTGTCTTGAGCCAACTTTATTCAACTGGTGTGAGGCAGTACTTTCTTCACTGAAATAACAACTAACAAAGGTAAATAGCAGTAAGACCAAGAAATTTAGCTATGGATCACTCTTAATTGCTTTTACCTTAGAAAGAATTCCATTGATGCATCCCCAGCATGTAACACTGGGTGTAGCTGGTCCTAGAGATCCACGGATGCAACGGTGAGTCGAATTGATGTCTAGACATGCTGGTCAATCATTGATTACATTTTCCACTGAATTCTTTAGTTTCCTTGATCGACAACAAATTTTCATCGAGGAGCATCCATATTCAGGGATGGATTTTCGTGGAGATCCAAAGTTGAGTCTACTAGTGGGTGCTCAAAGGGGTGTTATAAGTAAATTGTTTTTGACCAAAATGTTTTTGATTTTTAAGTTTCTACATGTTTTTGTGTTTCGATGTTCCAAGACTAACTAAAATCGTTCTCATGCATGCAGATGTGGGTACTGTTTGACCTGTGAGGCACCAATAGGAGGTAGGTGGGCTAGCGCAGAGAAACATTGGGAGAGTAGTTCTCCAGGATTTGGATTTGGCCGAGACACTGGTAGAGTTGCTGGATCATGTGGAGGGATTAACCCTTGCTATTCTGGATGTATGGATCAAGGAGTTACCTATGAGGTTGCAGTTCCATACTATTGGTGTTCCAGGTCATTGGATGTGGCTCTTACACATGATAACTCATGCTGTGACCTATTATCATGAGCATCACTAGGTCTAATTAGGATGTTTTTGCATGCATTTTGAGTTTTTAGGTCAGATGACCAAACATGTCTTGGACACAAATTTTGTAAAAACCTTCAAACATCTATCTATTTTTACTTTCGAAGTTTTTATATATATGGTTATGTGCAATCCTAACTAATGATGTGAATTGAAAATTTACTTTTACATGTGTCGCAAATGTCTATTTAACACATAGTTTGCTAATGATTCGGTTAATGTGCTAAAGTTTTTGGAAATATGTTGATATTGGATGTACTCAAAATGTCTTTCCAAAATACAAACTCTAAGGAAAATACGAAGAATTTTTGGGTTTCGAACGGTATAAACATTTGTTAGTTGCAGTAAAATGAGTTGTAAGTCCAACCTAACGATGATTTGGCGAATGCCAAGTGAAATGGTATTAGAGAGAAGTTCTATCAATGCATTATACTCAACGATATTTCTCGTCGATCAACCGACACAAATCCCTTGAAAACTCACTAACTCGCCACTCGAAGCGAAAATGGCCCATGCTGCAGAAGATAGATTCTGTGTACTATGACTAGCACCATTGGTGTAACTAGCAAATGGTTCCAAAGGTTCTGACATTTGCAACAAATGCAAAGTGGATTAATTAACCACATAAAAAATCTAAAAGACACACTGACACACACACATGCAATTAAAGCACATATATAGTGATTTTTAGTACACTCAATTAAGCATAGTAACATTTGAGATACAACCCATTTCGACGCTATGAAAATGGAATTCCATCATAATCCACCAACTCGTAGGAACCTTTTTCCAAAACACGCTTGACAATATAAGGACCCATCAAAAGAAGTTCAAATTTTCCTACTCCTAGTTTATCAACTTCCTGATCGTAAAGCAAGACTAGGTCTCCTTTCGAGAAAATGCGAGGCTTGACATTCCTATCATATTGTGCCTTGATTCATTTCTTATGCGCTTCGTTACCCAATGCGGCTTCACGATGGGTTTCATCTAGATGGATAAGTTCCAAGAAATGCACTTCTTCTTTAGAAGTGTCGTGTAACAGGCCAATCGCGAGTTTGAAAGATGAAATTTCACATTGTATCAGCAAGATTGCTTCTAGACCATACACCAATTGAAAGGGTGTGAATCCAGTTGCATTTCTCAGCAAGATTCGATATTCCCACAAGTTAGAGTACAGGATTAAATGCCAGTTTCTTTTATGAACCCCTATCATTCTTTGAAGCATTCGCTTCAGGACTTTGTTGATGGCCTCAACTTGTCCATTCACTTGTGGATAATAAGGAGTAGAACTATCATGTGACAATCCTAACTTGCCAGTTAACTCAGCCATCATGTGATTGTGAAAATTTGACCCATGATCTGTAACTATAGCTTGTGGTACACCAAATCGGGCAACCACGTGGTTGAAAAAGAAAAGAGCAGTTGTCTCGCCGCTGTTGTTTAATGTTGGCATCGCCTCAGCCCATTTTGTGAAATAGTCAACGACAACTATAATGTACCCATGCCCCCCGACTGAGGTGGGGTTACATGTCATGAAGTCAATGCCCCATTTGTTGAATGGTCCAACAGTGACAACAGGATGCAATGGTGTAGGTGGTAATCTAGCTTTATGGTCATAGATCTGGCATGCGTGACAGCTTCTGATAGCAATTATGCAAATCATTGAATATGGAAGGCTAGAAGTAACCAGCACAGAGAATTCTCTATGTAGTAGCATAACCAGATAAGTGTCCACCATAAGCACCTAAATGGCAATCATTCAAAACTTTCTTGGCTTCCTCATGAGTGAGGTACCTTCATAAAATCATATCGATACCACGGTGGTAAAGAGTTTCGCCAACGATAAGATAATATTTGGCTTGGTATCGAATATGTCGTTGTTTCGAACGAGAGGTATCTAGCTGGAAAGTTTGGGTCTAGATATAAATCAGTATATCTCCATACCATGCATCAGATGACGAAATTAGAAATAGAGACTCATCCAGAATTGATGGTTCTGATGTTGAATAGATGGTATTCGAGGGAAGGTCGCAAAGAGATTGGCAAAGACTAGAGATTTATTTGATTTGGATTTGATGAATTCCAAATCAAACTCCTGCAAAATGACAATCCATTTCAAGTATTTTCCCCCCAGCAATTGACGTGATAAAATATATGTCATAGGGTTGCAATATGAAATGACAGTGGTCTTTCAGAGCAGGATATAGTGGCGAAATATCTGTACAGCTTGAACAGCAGCTAGAGCTAGCATTTCTAGGTAATAGTAGTTAACTTCTGTATCATTGAGATTGCAACTCAAATAATATATCAGATGTTCAATCCCATCTTCTTCTTGGACTAAAACCATTCAAATGGTTGTATCTGCAATGGCGAGATACAGGAAGTAGTCCTTTTGATAATTTTGGGAATACATTAATGAGGCTCTAATCAAGGTATCTTTAAGAGCATCAAATGAAGCTTGTGCAACCTAATCCCAATGGAATGGTATCCCATTTTTCAATAAATGATTAAATCCTTTAACCATTTTAGCATAATTGGGAATGAACCTCCTCATAAAGTTAGCCTTCCTTTGGAGTCACTGTAACTATAGTAGGTTGGAAGGTGGAGGAAAATCAACAATTGCCTGAACCTTAAGTGGATCAAGTCGAATTCTCTCCTTAGACACTACGAATCTAAGAAAATGATTGTAACCAACACAAAAAACACGTTTGTGTGGATTGAGTCATATTTTCTAGTGTCGGCACTGTAAAAATATAGCTCTCAAATGTTGCGGGTGATTAGTCTGCTTTTGTGAAGGAGTAGGTAAATCATCAAGGTATGGTTCAACAATATGTTTGATGTCATGGAAGGCATAATTCATTGCCCTCTGAAATGTTTCCCCTGCGTTCTTCAAACCAAAAGGGAGTTTCCTATAAGTGAATGTGCCCCGTGGACAAATAAAAGCAGTTTTAGATTGGTCCTCTAGGTGGATATTGACCTGATTATAACCATAAAAACCATCCATAAACGCGAATATTTCATATTCGACACATTCATCAATAATATGGTCGATAAAGGGAGTAGGATAATTGTCTTTTGGACAAGCCGGATTAACATCCCTATAATCGGTGCACACTCATATTGTCCCTTGTTTCTTCATGACAGGAACAATATTGGAAACCCAATCAGTAAGAGGAACAGGGTAAATGAAATCAGCATGCAAATGTTTTTCAACTTTTATTTTAATAGTAACAGCCTTCTTTGGATGAATAGGATGGAGGCACTATCGCACTTGTTTGACATCAGGATACATTTTGATTTCATGTTCAACTATACTAGAGTCAATTCCCGACATCTCCTCATATGACCATGCAAATATATCTCGAAATTCACAAAAGAGAGCATGGTAAATATCAAGTTCTGATGGAGAACAAGATTTGCCAACATGAATGTTTTCTACAATGTTAGGTTTGGTCAAAATATTGATAGAAATAGTTTCTTCGATATTTGATAGGTTTCGATGAGAATCTACTGTATCTATGAAAACCGAATTAGAAAGAAAATCAACAACTAAAGGGTGAATAAGTTCATTTGTATAATCTTTTCTGTGATCTGGAAGATGGGAACGATGATGATAATCTTCCCATGGTTCTCCTTCCATCATCATTGATTGGATGATTCCTTCATTAGTAGAAAATATACGTGAAAAAGGATCAGAGGAATTACCATATTCTAATGAATGATCTACCCATACAATTAACAAAAGTGGATTTGGATTCGCTACAGAAGCCAGAAAGATTGATTGCTATGCTAGCTCAATAGGGTTTACCAGCATGATTTCATTACTACTATTGACTTCAAAACTATTGGTAATCTTCCTTAAGTCAGATGAAGTGGAAGATATCATGTTGCAAGTCTCAACTTTTGCCACTTCCACCAAATTTGATGGTGGTGGTAGTGAAAAGGTACCCATTAGGGAATAATCTTTAAAGATACCTACACCAATGTTTTGAAGAGATAGCGGGGGTCCGTGTACCAATGGAATGCTTCCTGTAGCCTATGAACTAGAGGTGAAGAAGGCGAGTTGGTTGATAACTATGATTCTGCCTTTATGAGGGAATGCAATCATACGAAAGTACATTGAAACCACAACAACCATACCATAAACCCACGGTGTTCCTAGTAAAATTTTGTAGTCAAGGGGTTTGTCAACAACCTCAACCTCAACAGTTACTGTTTTGCCAACTAGTTCGATTTGCAAATTACTCAATATTCCATAAGGCGTATATGTGCGTCCATCAAAATATTTTAATGTTGTTGGTGAATGTGACAAAGCCAGTGAGCCAAGTGTTTTCTATCAATTTATAGACATAATACAAATATATGCCCCCTCGTCAATAATGGTTCGATGAACAAGTTTATTCAAGGCATTTGCTTGAATCAAGAATGCTAATTACGCTGGTAACTGTGGCATATAATCTGCATGGTTGAAAACCACAAGATTAGAATCAGTTGGATCGATTCCACCAATTGCTGACAACAAAGCCTACTTTTGGGAGGGACAATTCTGAAGCACCTTGAGCACTGACATAACAGAAGGTCACTAATCCAAATCTTCTATTATGTTATAGTTCTGTGCAGCTCAAGCTCGAGGGTTAAATGTCGATTTATGTACAACTCCCTTAGGCAGTTTTATTTTTAACTCTTGCACAATAGGTGGTGGAATAGGATCAGTCACAGTTGAAGTCAAAGAGTTAGGTTGCTCGACCTGGTTATTCGACAACAACGATTGATTTCCATAATGTTTACTTCGTGTTGACACCAAAACTTCAATTTTAGGCTTAGAGGCGGATAACATAAGCACTTGGGAAGTGGAAGCATGGTCTGTAGCAACCATATTTGTCTCTGGATTTGGAAAAGGATCAGTTAATACCACAAATGTATTAGAAGTCTTCAGAAGCTTTGAGACTTTGGAGCGGTAAGGAAACTCTCGCATAAAATGCTCATCGTTAAAGATCAAACATAGGTAACGAGGTTTCCTAGATAAAGGAGAGGATTTAGATGATTTCTCTTAAGGGGAGTTATTTTGTTTATTCTTGTTTTCCCCCTTCTTCTTACTTCCTGGTTGCTTTTCATTCTTGCCCTTGTCAGATGAAATGACATTGATTTCAGAAGTAAGAGTGTTATCAGGTGCATTTGTAGTTTGATTGGAAATGGCAAGTGTTTGACCATATGGTATACCTACCATTTGTGTGCTTAAAGAACCAATCACACCATCACCAGCATGAGAGCCTTTACTCGATGGTGGAGGAGGAATAGTGAAAGTTGGTCGGGGTGCATTCGGGATCTTATCATAGAGCCTGCCAGACTATGTATAAATAAAGTCCAAATATTAGGCACGGGAAATTACTTTCTCTTTAGTGACAACTCTACCTTTAGCCACATCCTCAGTGATAGATGGAAGTAAGGATTTTATAAACCACTCAACCAGAAGTTGATCAAGAACATATGTTTTAACCATTCGACGAAGATGACGCCACTCATGAATATGATCAGATATATGAGTAGCAGTAGTCTGTTTAGAGTTGGTTAATATTTCTGTTCCAGTATCATATTGTATGGGTAAATGGAAGTGGGTTAGAAACGTCGTAGCTAAGGCAGTGAAGTTATCAAAAGAAGCTCGTGGTAACTCATTGTACCACTTCACAGCTAGACTAGTAAGCATTCTCTAGAAAATACGTAGTCTAACAGAATCATCATTCAAGGAGTTTGATGAACACCACAAATAAAAAGTCATGACATAGTTGGATAGGTCTTCTCCAGGGTTTCCATTGAATTTTGAAATATCGGAAGGTAACTTATGAGGAATCACCAGCCACCAAGGTGCATAATGAATTGGGTCATTGGTGAGTCGGTTTAGATCTGGTAATTCAAGTGTCACAATGAGAGGAAACTTTCTATTGAGGTAAGGTTGAGCATATCCAGGGTAAGATGGGATTTCCTGGGCAATAGGCCTTTGGATACTAGCGTAAGGCATCTGTTGTTGGTAACCTTGATAAGGGTAAGTTTTTTGAGAAAATCTGGCATAAGGTTGTTGTTGAGCACCAGGATACATTTGTTATTGTCCAATCCCAACATAGGCTTGTTAACTAGGACCTGGATAAACTTGTTGCTGACCAAACCCAATGTAAGCTTGTTGACCAAGTCCATGTTGAGGTTGGTGTTGCTGGAACTGTTGCTATTGATATTGGGGCTGCCAAGGCTGCTGAATCAATTGTTGTTGTTGTTAGTACAACGGTTGTTGTTGCCCACCAATGTAAGGTTGACCAGGTTGTGAATACACTAAACTAGTGTAAGTTTGAGTCGTTCCAGTAAAAGGTAAACTAGCCTAAAGTTGTTGGACTCTAGACACAAGTGGTTGTTGTAAAACTGCTTGAGAAGGTTGGATCTATATACCTGAAACTTGTGGGTCTGAGGTTGAAGGACCAGCTTGCATAGGTTGAGATACAACAATTTGACCTTGTGACTGCAGTATAGTTGTAAGAACAAGTGTTGTAGGTATGGATGAGACATATTGCATAGGTTGTGATGGATACACAAGCCTAGGTTGAACGGGCATGGTTGGCTGCCACTAACAGATAGTCATTATAGGCTAACCTAAAGACGACGACATATCGACATTTGGTTTCCCCCCAGAAAATGGAGGATAAGGAGAATGTGCATATTTTTCTCCATATGGGTGTAGTCTAGTGTAAATCGGATACATAGGACGATAACCAGAGGAACCAGCTTGATATGAAATTGATGGGTCTAGTTGTTCAGTATTCGTTTATGAAGAACTAGATAAAATTCTAGTAGAGGACATTGGTGAATACCAGGGGCTAGAAGCAACACCTGAGTGGGTTCCCAATAAATATTGGTAACCCAATGGGATGGACAAAACACCATACAAGTGTGACTCAGGTGTCATAGTAAACATCAAAGAGGTTACTGTAGCCGTAACAAATGGTACAATCTGGGATGTTGACTCTGCCATAGTCAAGTGTCCAAATAAGTTTCCTAACAAATCAATGGGTGTCTGAAACTAATCAAGATCAAAAGGAGCAGTAAAATGAGGAATATAAGGATACAGATGTAGTCTAGTTCCGAAATGGAATGGAGTTTTGTGTGATTCTACCTTAGGTTCCTCTTCTATCGAAATCAAAATAGGTGGAAGAATTTCACCCTCTGGTCCATAATAGATTTCTGGTATTTATTTCTAAGATAAAGAGGAAGTCTTGACAGTTACAAATGTCTGAGGATGTATCGGTCAATCTTCTTCTGGTAAGGTAAAAACTTATGATTGTTCAACCTCAAGATCCAAATGTTCTGGTAAAAGAATAGGTTCAGGTTGGGCTTCGTGAACAACTTCTAGTTTAGAAGTAACTTCTGATTGAACAATGATGGGTTCAGGATCCACTTCTGGTTGAACAGATTCAGGTTCAGGAGTAATGTCTTGTTGAAAAAGCTTCGGATTGCAAATCACCTTGTTGTTGAACAACTTGGGTTACCATTTCACTAGATTCAGTTCTACTTTCCCCAGGTAATTGTGGAGATTCCACCTCAGTAACAAATGTACCACTAACCGTAGGAGTAACTAGGGTCACAGTGCTTACTATTATAGGTGTTTCTGGTAATTCAGATGAAGAACCAGAGGCTTGTGAAGTACTAGATCCAGTCAAACGAGACTGCTTCGACCGTATAGGTGTAGCTTCAAGCGGTAAAGGAAGTTTACTCGTTGCTTTCCACGAATGACAGGGTAAGGGTTGATTTTCCTCCACAATTACTGATTGATTTTATTACAAAAAAGAAATAAACAAAAAGGGGTAAACTAGGCAAAAAGGTTTACCAAGAAACTGTGAACTACAAAATACCTCTTGGCGAACCAAGAAGTATGAGCAGGCAATCTCCCCAAATGTTGTGTTCGGTGTATGACAGTGTAAAAGGCAATCAACTCGGTTACCTAAGGATGGATAGCAACCTACTGTTGTCCTCCCATATATACCCAAAAGTACGTGGAGGTCCAATCCATATTAGCGCTGTCTAATGCGAAACCACACGGTGAGAGCATTCCCATATACTTTACATACTGTAACACCACCCTATATACCCGAAGCTACGTGGACAAGCTATGATATACTCACATACATGGAATGAGGTATCACACTCGGAATGTATCGTAGACAAGTTAGCGACATCTACTATGTTTTACGATGTCAGAACATGTCTCTAGCCTAAAACCTCTAAATGTTTTGTGTTAGATGACAATGCTCCATTAGGTTAATTGATGTTAATTTTAAGTTGATCTTGATTAAGAATTTCCCTTTCAAGGTTCACCATGTGATGTATTTTCAATTCCTAGAATGCAACTAATATGATAAGCATCATTTTCGTTCAATTTTGACAATGAAAAACCTAGCTAGTAGGGATAGAGCAATCATATTCTTTTAATCAAAGAACAAAGAACACATATAATGCAATTTCCCTAAACTATTCCTATGAGCACACACAAACTTTTTCAATGACCAATGCAAGTTTTTCTTTTCAATTCCTTTAATGTTATGATGAACAAAAGGAAACTAATGCACATACAATCAATCAATTTTTTTGCAAGAATGAAGACTTTACAATAGTTTCATTTCAAAAGAAAAGAAGACTTTTACAACACTTTCTTTTGAACAAAGATTAATTGACTATAAACTAACTTTGACAATGAATTGATAGTGATAAAGAAATCATTTAAGAAACAATAAACAATCAAAGACAAATTAGGGTTGGCAAAGGAAACACAAATTGATTTCAGAGACACACGCATCATTGAGCTTTCAGCAAGTAGAAACAGAAGGAAATTTGGCAAAAATTCAACTCAAAGGAGGGATTTTTGTCCTAAGGAGGATCAGCGCAGCCTTTAATGGGAGATAGTGCACTTCAGAGCACTGTCCTCAAGCCAAGGGTGCTCTACAGTGCTTTGTCTCTAGACCAAGCCTCTGCTAGTTCCAAAGAGACAATCCTAGGCGCTTACAAGCACAATTTTCACAAAAAAAGCACTTCAAAAGGATGAAAGAAGATCAATAGAAGCAAGTAAGGTCTACTAGAGTGTACTAGGATGAAGGTAAACTACCCGGAACGATGGTCATTCCCCATCAGATATGCTAATTGGTTATGAGGAATTTGGTATCTATAGATAAATACTAATTCCCTAGGTAGGTAGTTATACCTAGAACAACAGATTTAAAGCACTTATCCTTTTCTATAAATGATAAATAAGACAAAGGGATCAAAGGACCTGCTCATTCTTTCGCTTTCCTTTTGTCTCCTTTGTTTGAATATCATCATTCCTTCTTGAACTTAACTCGCTCAAAAAGTACCTGCCAACATAAATAGAAGACATAGAACCAATCAAAGCAAGAGATCTATCGAATACAAGTAAATGGAATCAGATACATTCATACATATAAACATCATATATCAAGATAAGCATATGGAAAAAGATACTGCTTTATTAGGTAGAAGGAAGAATTACCACCATGAAGTCTGATCCATTGTCACTCTTCCAACTTGGGTTCCAACCAACATCACATCAATAGCACATCACTCCGGCAGCATAACAACACTTGCTTATACTCTCAATTCTCACACCAACAGTATCTCCTTACAAATTCTCAAAGTCCAGCCCCTGATCACTTAGATGAGTGCTCAATTTATTGGCAAATGGAGGAGGTTTTGTCATAGATGAGGGTATTGAATGGCCTTCCAAACTTAGAGTTTGTTTCCATGGGTGAAGGGATGATAAGATAAGAGGTTACTTAAATCATTCCCTATCCAATTTCGAGCTCATAGGAGATGATAAGTGTGTCAATCTTCTAGATGATGCCATATGATAAGAATATTCCCATAACCCTATTTGAATTTCGCTCAATCTCACCCAATGTAGGTCAAAGTGGGCCTAGGTGCTCTGCAAAGCACCCTGACATGGGCCTACCTGCATTGAAGTGCACTTACCCTTGTCCAAGGCTGTGCTAGTCCCTCAAGGAGGCATTTCTGGAGGGATTCAGGCCAAGAAACTCTCAAGGAAGGAGGCATTAAAAATGGTGACATGTCTAGGGCATATAGCAACTGAATTAGGGTTTGATGAGCCCTAATGGTACTGATCTAAATGATGGGAGCGATATTCCCAAATGGATCTATAACATGGCGTGGCAAAGTTTGTGGCTAGATGTTTGGACTTTCAGTAGGTAAAGGTATAGTGTAGGCATCCAGGTGAGCTACTATCGCTGATTTTGATTCTAGAATGGAAATGGGAGGTCATTTCCATGGAATTCATTATAGGTTTGAGGAATCCATCTAGAAAACATGATTCCATCATGGTTGTGTTGGACAAGTAGACTAAGGTAGCACACTTATTTCTAGTGAAGACTAAGTATTCAGCTAGCAATGTGGCACAAGTGTCCATCAGAGATATGGTTAGATTGCATGGTGTTCTTAAGAAGATTGTCTCACACAGGGAAGAAAATTTCACTTCCAAGTTTTGGAAGGAGTTGTTTGTAGATTTAGGTACGGAGTTGTTTGTAGGTTTAGGTACAGAGTTGGCCATCAGTACAACTTATCATCCGCAAATAGTGGGACAGAAAAAGAGGGTCGACAGGATATTGGAGGGCATGTTAAGGATACATGTGATGATTCAATAGACTATTTGAGAGGAGTACCTTCCATTGGTTGAGTCCTCTTACAATAATGGTTACCGGGAATCACTAAGAATGTGTTTGTTTGAGGCATTGTATGGGCGGAGTTGTAATACTCCCATCAGTTGGAGTGACCCAGTGAACATGGTGTTGATTGGACTAGACATGTTAGAAAAAATGGAATAGGAAATTCAAGTAATCAAGAAGAATATAAAGGAATCATAGGATAGGAAGAAAACCTATGCATATCGGAATGGGTAGTTTAATGATTTTCAGGTTGGGGAACATGTGTACTTATGCACCAAGCCAAATAAGAGCTCCTTGCAAATTGGATCGTGTGCCAAGTTGGCACCTTAGTTTTGTGGACATTTCAAGAATCTTGAAAGGATTGGACCAGTAACCTATAAACTTGCATTTCCTTTGACAGTGAAATTCCATGATGTTATCCATGTGTCATTGCTTAACAAGTATGTTAAAGATGTTGATCATGTGATTGGCTGGTATGTATTGTAGGTGGAGCCAGATGGAGAATTCCAGCTGAAACCTTAATGTTTATTGCAGAGAAAGGTTCTCATGCTCTAGAATCGAGAAATCGAGCAGTTTAAAGTGCAATGGAAGTACTTTGGGGCCAATGAAGCTACATGGGAGATGGCGTATCAGATGCGCACTATTTATCCTTCTTTATTTGTTGGTTGAGCGAATCTCCTTGATATATGTTTTGGGTATATGTTTGATGTGATGCTTTAGTATATGTACATATGTATATGGATGTAAATACCACCATGAGCTGTGTTATAAAGCTCCAATAAGAGGTATGGGTGTCATGTCATTATGGTTGTCATGTTGTCATGTTGTCGTGTTGGTTTTATTTTCAGCAGGTTGGTCATTGTAAATATTGCAACGAGGTAAGTTATAAATATCCGTGGGCAGTATGATTTTCTTTCAGAAGTCTTATAGGATATAAGTTTCATTGAACATTGATGACGATGTTCCTCCAGGGGGGAGGAATCTGTAACAACCCTAGTGAAAATTCCATGTAATAAAAGTTAATAAAGGAAAAATAATAACCACGGTTATGGGACACTTATTCCAAGCTAAATGTTGGGAAAAAAATCCAAGTGAAGGTGTTTATTTTTGTTATTATAGCTAAGGAAATTGGAAAAGGGAATGGAAAAAGGATTTGGAAAGGAAAAATGACATTTTTGGCAATTTATTTATGAAATTAATGGAAATTAAGAGAAAAAGAAGGTGAAGTTCACACGTTGCATGTGAGGAGGAAAATGAAGGAAAATAATAGAAAATGAAGAAAATAGAGGCATAATTAATAAAAAGGCTTACGAGGACTATTTCATGTATTTTGGTCAATTCTATTTTGGATGTATTTCTCTATTCCCCTCTTGCACTCTTGGACATTTAGATTTCTTAGAGCACTTCAACATTGGATCAAGAAAGGAAACAAAAGCAAAGAGGAAGAAAAGATGAAGTAAGGAAGAGCAGGATCAAGAAGCTACAACGAGTTTACTTGTAGGTATCAATTTTCATGTGTGATTTCCTTGCTATATTTGGCATGCATGGTTATGCATGTGTGTTCTTAGTTCTCTTACTGTCATGGGCATGGTTTTTGCCAAGTGTGGCAGTGTTCTTCAGCCTTGCCTTGCCATTTTTTGATATCCATGGTGGGAATGGGTTCTTATGTTTTGGTTGAGCTAGATTTATGGATGGATTCAAAGCTGAGTTAGGTGGATCTCTTAATGAAAGAACAAATGGCCTAGTGATCCATGAACAAGACTATGGATTGCGGTAAAGCCACTGGCTTAGTGACCCCTAAACTAGATTGTGGTTGCAGAAAAGCTAGGTATTGTGTGTCACGGAGGACTTAGAAATCCTTGATCGGTGAATGGCGGGATCTAGGGTAAAGCCTAGAGGTGGTTTCCCTTAATCAGGCCTGGGAATCCTTGTCAGTGAATGGTGGGATATACAATAAATCTTGGATGGTGGTGTCTCAATTATGGCCTAGTGATCCCTGGATCAGAGTATGGATTGTGCTAAAGCCTAGATACTAGGAGATAGGAAAATTCCTCACTGTGTAGGTGGATAAATCCAGTGGCATCCATGCTTGTTTATGGCCTAGTGATCTGGTGAGGATTGCAGTAAAGATTGATTCCATTGATGAGGGTGAGGTGGTTTAGCCTTGGAAAGTCTTGGTTGGTTCTTTTGGTTCGAGTCCCACATTCATGCTTGGAATATGGCATGGGGGTGATTGGATGAAGAGAGAATTGGCTTAGCCAATCTATGGTCGGGTGGAACGTGGTAGTCTCATACCGAGTTGGCTATTTCATTCAATTATACGAGTTCCTTTCCCTTGTATTTTTTGTGTAAAAGTACTATATTATATGTGGAATTTATGGTTGTTGTAACATCATTATTTTTGTTGTTTATGTGTTGGTTATGAATATGTTTTATGACGGTGAAAATGTGTGGTTCTCATCATGTTTTGATTTGTAAATGATTGAGTAATGAATCTATGACCTAATAGTTGATAATGCAGCTAATGTAATAAGGCATCAATGCTTCTTAGCAATTTATCAATAAGTATAAGATCCCTATGCCCAGATATGTTATTATGACTTGTAGAATGAATATTTGTGACATGTTTGACGAAATGTCTGTGATGGCTAGTAGGCATCCAATCAAGTCTTTGTTCAAGAATTTGTATTGGCATCATTGTATTTATGTTTCTTTTCATTTCTATAAATTCCATGAAGTTTTGGGAAGTGTTTGATTGTTAGCCAAGGAATTTAGCCTTAAATCTCATAGTCACTAGAATAGCACTGGCAAAAAAAGGCTATAGTTGCACTAAGGCAGGTTCATGGGAGTGATTGGGACCCTCAGTCTCTTAGAGGGATCAGTAAGGGAGAAAATGGGGCTCTAGGTCCTCGAATTGTTGAGTTTCCTCAGGGGTTGGTAACCTGGAAAGGTGGGGTAGCTTTTGGAGGTTTTGTAGGATGTGTGGATGGTCAGTTTGGTTTTTTGTTGTCGGTTCCACTTCCTCAAGGTGACCTAGGAGGTTGAATCAGATCCACGGGGACTTCACTTAGGGAGAAATAACATACCACATGGGTTGATATTGGGGGATATATATTGAGGAAAAAATGACATAATATATTGGGCGATATACAAGGGGTAAATGGTTTTTATATTGGAAGGTATAAAAAATGGAGCTCAAAGTTAATGGGAAAATATAAAGGGGTGTAAAAAATGTTAATGAAAAAATGGATACCTACAATATCTAGTGAAAGCAGGGGTTTTTAAGAAATGGGAAGGTTTATTGGGTTCATATTGGTAGGGGGTTATAATGTGAATTTTAGAGGCATTTCTAATATGTAATCAAATTAAGGGTATTGTTTAATATGCCACGAACGAATGTGATATGTCAGAGGTTCATTCAGTGAAGCCCCTGTAATCAGATCGTAGTAGCCTCTCGTCACATGTTTACCTTGGGTTGTCAGTTTCTTTGGTAGATGTGGGAGGATGGTGTTACAGTGCTTCAATAAGAATATTGCACTCTAATTGTCACAATCTATCCTCACATCTCAGTGTACCAACCGAATACTTGAAAACAATATCTATAACCATATTGATTCCTTGATTGCATGAGTGACTGCCATTCTTGGGCATGGAATCCCCCCAAGGCATGTTTTGGGGCTCAAAGCCCAAGTTTTGACTTAATATTCTTGTAAAGACTCCACAAATTTCAGGCGCAGAGCGTGAAATGTAGGATAGAGTCATAGGGTTGTCCGCCCTAGTCTTGTAATGTAATGTCGGCCTACCCATGGTCCACAGACCATGGGTTTGTATAAATAGAGCAAGGCTCTAACTGAAAAAGATAACTATTCAATCAATAGATAGTGAAGCAGAAGCGAAGAGCAAGAGTTTAAGTGTCTAAGTGTGTCTTGGGTCGTAGAGTAGGAAAAGGCTTTGCAGCTGAGTGTGCAAAGGCCTAGTAGTCTGCAGCTAAGTACGCGGACCCCTGCAATTGAGTGCATATGGTGGAGTCGAGTTTGTAACCGAGGGAAAAAATAATAAACAGAAGTTTTATATTAATTCTATGTATCTGTTATTGGGTTACTAGCTTTTTGATATAAATTGCAAATATACAGTTTATTTACTTCACACACCTGTATGAATGATTTATATTGCTAAGTATACTTTAACGCATACAAGTAGGCTACTTTAATCAACTAATAGAAAAATACTAGTAAAGGCTTGGGTAATGACAACATTCGGCCTCCGAGTAGGGCTGCGCGAAGGCAGCATCTTAGGCTACGAGGTACGGGTAAGTGCGCGTAGCGACGGGCGCGTAGGATCGAACCGCAGACCACTTGAACTCATCAGACATATCCAAGGTGTGGAAACCTGGTTCTAGCACCCTCCCATACTACTTCGGGTGAGACCTCAGTCTGCACTCCGTGGACTGTTGCCGAAAGGGCCAGTAGTACTGGGATTTGTTTGGCTAAATCACCTCTAAACCTGGGTCAAGCCCCAAAAAGCCAACGAATGGTTCCGTTTCTAGGACCAGGATCTGCATAAGGGATGTCTGATGTCGTGTCACTAGAATATGACAAAGAAAGAAATTGAAGAGTGGTTAGACAGGAAAATTCACGAGTTCGCGGTGTAGGAAAATAGGAATCTGCAAGTATTGAAGGAAGAGTGGTTAGAGCGCTACTTATATATAGAAATCCGTGAAATTTTCTTTGCATACTTCCCCTCTGAGTTGTACGAGCGGACCATGAGGCTAGCAGACTGTCAAGGAAGGTGTAGGCTCGATAAACCTATTGTGTGGACTCTAGAATTGGTGCGTAGACTAGAAACATCAGAAGATAAGATTGCACACACTGTGGACCATTGGCTCAATTGAATTATAGGAGGGTTTATCACCGAGTTCACAGTAGATACTTCAGTCAGCTATAACGAGGTGGAACAATGCTTCCTCAAATGACCGCGAGGTAAGTACATTAAATATTTTAACACTTGGATTAAAATGCTACTGTGTGAAAAGCAATTTATGCGAATAAATTGATGTTTGGCGATACACAAAGTGGGAGGATCTATAGCGAGGCGGAACGATGCTTCCTCAAATGACCGTGAGGTAAGTACGTTAAATATTTGAACACTTGGATTAAAATGCTACTGTGTGAAAAGCAATTTATGCAAATAAATTGATGTTTGGGGATACGCAAAGTGGGAGGATCTATAGAAATGAAGGTAGCGCAGAGATAGAAACTAGCCCCTTAATTTTGCCTCGGTGAGAAAGTGAGGAAGAGCTCGCGAAGGTTTCACTAAGAAGTGCGATCAATCTGAGAAGGCAACGAATTCTGCGCATACCACCCCCACCTACACCACCACCAGTTGCACCCTCTTCACCCCCATATCCGTCCACACCACCTCCGCCACCACCATAGTTCAATATGGCGAGCGCAATAAAGTTGTCGGTGTTCAAAGGAGTAGGGAACGAAGATCTGGACCAATTTTGGTTTGTGGTAAAGGTTGTATGGGAAGCACAAGGAGTCATGGATGACAATATAAAGAAGGAAAAATTGGTAAGTGCGTTGCAAGATCGCGCACTGACGTGGTACATTAAGCATTCCAATGAAAATCCAAATGTAGGGATTTCATATATCCAAGCTGTGCTGAACAGGGAATTTAGCAGGCCAAAATCAGAGACATAGTCAATTATCAGGTTTAAGGAAATCATGATGCTTCCAGGTGAGACCCCTGGGAGCTAGATCAAAGACTGAAGGGTATGATTCGTGTAGCCAACATGACCTTGACAAATGGGTAACACAACGCATGGTTTGTAGCATCACTAATGTTACATCTAAGGATCACGCTGTCACAACAAAAGATATCCACTCAGGCCAAAGCTTTGGAGATCAAAATGAGACTGCATGAGACCCCAATACAAGATCCTAGCATGGGAGTGCAACAGTTCCACGCACAGTTGAAAAATTTGTGTCTTGAGATGTAGAGTTTGAAAAAATATAGGACAACTCGCCCAGAGGCACACAAGGAGGTATGGTGCATAAAGGGAAAAGGCCAAGGACATGACAAGGACCATTTTCCAGTCTTTGCGAACTACCTAGCGGGAGGATGACTAATGCCATTAAGACTAGAGGCACAAGTAGGACCAAGTGCGGCACCTACATTATGGTGCGCGATTTGTCAGATAGGAGGGAAGCATGCTATAGATAACTTCCATATATTACAGAAGTATACATAAACGTCCCAACAGTTGTTCTATAATTTTTGTAGATCAGTAGGCCATGATGAGCGCACCTGTATAAGTTATGAACTGATGATGGATCAGACCCCTACCTACAAAGTTCAGGCCGAAGCGCGAGCCCTCGATCAAAATGCTAGGATGGCATGCACTAGATTTTAGGGGTGCAGACAAGGTTGAGGTGGAGTGGGACCAGGAAGGGGTCACGGACAGCTGATTTGTTACAATTGTGGAGGGCCAGTTAATTATGCCTGCGATTGTATAAATCTGATGAGATAATCATGTTTATATTGTACCTAGTTTGACCATGAGATAGAGGATTTCCCCACACTAATAGTGAGGTTGCACGATAAAGGAACACTCCAACCTCCACTGACTTAGAACCTGCAAATGATGAGGTCTGAGCCACGCGAAGAGGACCCGAATGTAAATATCGTGCTCCGAAGCGATATCACGACAGGAGATGACGAGGGCAAGCAACCCGAAGAGAGTGCCTCGGTTCGCAAGGCTCCAACAAAGGAGCTAGAGTTCAATTTGGAGCACACGAAGGAGACATTCATGGAAGATAAGAAGAGCTTCATGGAGGCCTCCACTTTAGGTAGTAAAGACAAACTAGAACCAGAGATGGAACCATCAATGCTCACTACCTTTCTGGAGACATGAATGAAGCTACTACATAATAGCAAGGTTGTGAAGGGACTGCAATAACTCATCACTAGGTGCGCTAGGTTAGGAGAACTACACGTAGTCTAGAAGCTCGGAAAGCACACAACGCGAATAGGAAGGGAGATGAGATTGATTGTGCAAATCAAGAAATATGAAATGGATCAAGTGATTCTAGATCTATGATCAGACGTGAACACCTTGCCAAAGTAGACATGGGAGCACATGGGCAGGACTGCGCTGCAATGTTCTTTGATTCAACTGCGAATGGAGAACCAGCAAAAGATCCTACTGATGGGAAGATTGCAGGGAGTCATGGTAGATATCAAAGGGGTGAGTGCACTTGCAGATTTCTAAGTGATAGAGATTGTTGATGACAAAAATCCCTATCCTATGCTGCTAGGAATAGATTGGGCCACTGACATGAATGGAGTGATAAATCTAAAGAAGTGCATGATTATTTTTGAGAAAAAGTCACTATGCGTAGTGGTACCCTTAGACCCTGTGGAAGGATCATGCTACACAAATCCAGTGCATGACGATGAGAGCGACAATGATCTAGACTATATCTACAAGATAACCGCTCGAGAGCAGGACTGGGTGAATCCAATAGTGGATGGCAGGATTTCATGGGAGCGTGAGAGCTCCTGCACATCAGATTCAGAGGAGGAAATAGAGTGATGACAGAACCAGTTACACGAGGTAACCACGCTCAACTGCAACATGATGATAAGATCACTGCGCTGCGTGACAACAGAGGTAAGAGATTTTCCTATGTATGACAGGTTGAGTGAGGTGGATGATTTCCTGGAAAAATTCGAGAGAGAAGTGTTGGAACAATAGCATTTTGACACTCTGAAATGGGCACTGCATGTTACGCCCACAAGGTGGTGGGGGGCACTAGTGGAATTTTGAGGACTAGTGGGAATGTAGAAGAATGATGCGCCTACGATTTGGGAAATCACAAATGCAGCTAACAGACAAGTATGACAGACGAGATGATCCATGTGCACACCTCGCGAAATGGACCAAGGTCTATGGGGAAGAGCCACAACCTGAATGGGTGCATCTGTTCTATCATACCCTGGATATCATACCCATGAATTGGTATATTGAGATGGAGCTCCGCCACGGCACAAGCGAATGGGATATCTTGTGTGAAGGATTCCTGTTAACCTTCATGTTTGAAGATCGTTGGTGGGATACTGTTGATGATTAACTACAATCAGTAAAAGCAACTATCTTCAAAATACCCTAGGAGCCAATGGAAGTGCTTCAGCCAGAATGGGTGACCCAGCTGAGCAGCACACTAGAGTCTTATAGTGTAAATATTGAGGAGGATGATGAGGATCCACCGAAAATTAACATTCCAGAAACTGAAGGCTATCGCGAGGTTCGAGGACCATTGGTTGAAGATCCTGACATCACCATGCCGCTAAAAATGAAGCAAGTAAACATTGGAACGGAGGCTGAACCAAAGTACGCAACACTCAGTGATTATTGGGATGATGCCTTGATGGATAAGGTCATTGAGTTACTCTCCAAGTATCAACACGTATTCCTGGCTAAGATTACAGACTTGAAATGGATCGTTGGTGACTTAGGGATGATAAATATAACCCTAAAACCCAACACGAAGCCGGTCAAGAAGAGGCCTTACTGCTTGAATCTAAAGTATAAGGAAAAGGTCCACATAGAACTAGACAAAATGATGACAACCAGAATTATTGAGTCGATGGAAGAATCTGACTGGGTGAGCCCTATGATAGTGCAGGAGAAAAATTAGAAGGGAAAAATAATAATATGTGTGGACCTCAGGAAGTTGAATAACACCTGTGTACATGACCCATTCATGACACCATTCACAGATGAAGTATTGGAAACTGTTGGTGGACAAGAAGCATACTCTGTCACGGACGGGTTCTTAGGGTACCACCAGATCAAAATCGCGCCGGAAGACAGGAGCAAGACAACCTTCGCAATGGAATGGGGCTGCTTTGAATACATCGTTATGCCGTTTGGGTTGAAGAACACGCCGACCATATTTTCACGCATCATTGTTGCTGCATTCAAAGAATACATCCACAAGTTCCTAGAGGTCTATCTGGATGATTAGACTATCTTTGGATTGGTTAAGCACCATGTAGCAAGCTTACGCTTGATGCTAGATACTTGTCGATGACACCAGATTGCACTGAACCTTAAGAAGTGCACATTCCTCGTTCCCTTTGGGAACTTGTTGGGACATGTGGTCTGCAAACAAGGACTGATGGTGGACCCCATAAAGATTGCAGTGATTCTAAATTTGGAAGCACCGCGAAGTGTTAAACAGCTGCGTGCTACCTTGGGACACACAGGGTACTACAAGAAATTCATCAAAAGCTATGTCCAAATGACCACGCCGATGGAGAAACTATTGAAAAAGGATGTCACATTTTGCTAGAACGATGATTGCATGAAGAGCCTAGATCTCCTAAAGAGGAAATTGGCCTCTGCTCCAATCCTAGTCTTCCCAAAATGGGATGTGGAGTTTCATGTCCATGTTGAACGGTCATGTATCGCACTGGGAACAGTGCTCATCCTATCATGTTTGCAAGTCATAGATTGTCTAAAGACAAGAAGAACTATTCTACAACCGAACGCGAGGGGTTGGCAATGGTGTACGTGCTCCAAAAATATTGGCACTATTTTCTAGGAGGACATTTCAAGATGTATATAGACCATTCCATGCTAAAGTACTTGGTCAATAGGCCTATGTTGGGGGGCCTCATATGTAGGTGGATCTTATTATTCCAAGAATATGACTTTGAGTTCGTGGTAAAACTTGGACGCCTGAATGCAAGACCAAATCAATTGTCATGTATTGAGATGAGTGAGGAACCTACTAGTTTGGAGGAAGGATTACCTGATGCACAACTCTTTGTTGTGCACGTCGCAGATGGGACTTCGAATACATAATCCACTTTCTAACAATAGGGACTGTGCTGAAGGAATAATCCGCCCAACAAAAGAAGGAATTGGTGGTTTGCGTGGCAGATTTTTTTGTTATTGCGGGGCACCTATATAAAATAGGAAATGATGAGATATTGTGAAGATACATACCTGAATTTGAACAAAGTCAGATCCTCGTGGAAGAACATGGGGGCACTATAGGAGGACACCATGCAGGACGAGCAACTGCACAAAATATTCTTTGTGCAAGGTTGTGGTGGCCAAACCTTCACCAGGATTCAAAAGCGCACTGTAAGGCCTGCATATATGTCAAAGGACTAGAAAACCATCACAGAGGGATGAGATGCCATTGAATCCACAAATGACGCTACAATTATTCGAGAAATGGGAAATCTACTTTGTGGGACCTATCAAACCTCAAGGAAAAATGGGCGCATGCTACATCATCACCACGATGGAGTACTTGACATGATGGGTGGAAGCACAGCCGGTGAAAGACTGCATGGTCGCTACGGCTATGAAGTTTTTGTTTGAAAACGTGTTGATCCGATTTGGCTATCCAAAAATCTTAATGAGTGATCGCGGTACACATTTCTTGAACGAAACCATCAGCGCACTCACAGAAGCGTCATAGGTGTATCATCAGAAAAGTACACCATACCACCCACAAGCAAATGGGACAGTAGAAGCATTCAACAAAATCTTGGAGACTGTGCTGACCAAAGTGTGCAATGCACAACGAAGTGATTGGGACTCGCGTGTACCTGCAATGCCATGGGCTTATAGGACAACGTGCAAGAAATTGATAGGACAAACACCTTTCCAGTTAGTTTATAGCGTGGAAGCTATCATGTCGATGGAATATATCGTATCTAGCCTGCGCATAACAATGCTCACAAGGATGACGGACTACGAAGCTCTGGAGGAAAGGCTCGTGCAACTGGAAGAACTTGAGGAGGAACGGTTCTTGGCTGGTTTTCATCAACATGTACAAAAGTAGTGTGAAAAGGCCTGGCACGATCACCATATTAAGTTGCATACATTCAAGGTAAATGACTTAGTGTTGCTATATAACAATAAGTTTGAAAATTTTCTGAGAAAATTTAGAATGCATTGGTTGGGACCATACATTTTAAAGGAGGTCACATACAGAGGCGCGGTCTAGCTAGTCAAACTAAATGGAGAACCCTTCCCTGGCAAAGTGAATGGCAGCCGCTTGAAGCCCTACACGGGTGGGCCGACTATCTGACTAGCTGGTAGAAGCATAGTCTTTGCGCTCCAAGGAGACGGACAAAGGCACGGGATTATAGACACATGCAGTAGATACCGATACAGATGTATGGAAACTGTTCAAACACAGAGGTCTCAGAATAGCAGATGCACCAGATCCAGCAAGCAGTATCTCGATGCACTGCTGACATCAGTATAGTTCGAGAACAATTGGAGGGACTTCATGTCAAGATCATCGTGCCGACCGAGTGACTCGAGGGCGAGTCACAATGTTTGTGTTGGGGGCCTATTGGGCATGGAATCCCCCCAAGGCATGTTTTGGGGCTCAAACCCAAGTTTTGACTTAATCATGTAGTAAAGACTCCGCGAATTGTAGGCGCAGAGCGTGAAATGTAGGATATAATCATAGGGTTGTCCACCCTAGTCTTGTAATGTAATGTCGGCCTACCCATTGTCCGCGAACCCTGGGATTGTATAAATAGAGTGACGCTCTAAGTGAAAAGGATAACTAATGAAGTAATAGATAGCGAAGTAGAAGTGAAGAGCAAGAGTCTAAGTGTCTAAGTGTGTCTTGGGTCGTAGAGTAGGAAAAGGATCTGCAACTGAGTGTGCAGGGGTCTAGTAGTTTGCAGCTGAGTGCGCAAAGGCCTAGTAGTCTACAGATGAGTGCGCAGACCCCTGCAGCTGAGTGCGTAGGGTGGAGTCGAGTCTGTAACCGAGGAAGAAAATAATAAAGAGAAGTTTAATCTTAATTATGTGTATCTGTTCTTGGGTTATTACCTGTTTGATATAAATTGCAAATATATTGTTTATTTACTCCACACACCTGTATGAATGATTTATATTGCTAAGTATACTTTAATGCATATAAGTAGGCTAAGTTAATCAACTGATAGCAAAATTCTAGTAAAGGCTTGTGTAATAACAATTTTCAGCCCCCAAGTAGGGTTGCGCGAAGGGAGCATCTTAGGTTGTGAGGTACGGGTAAGTGCGCGTAGCGACGGGCGCGCAAGATCAAACCGCGGACCACTTGAACTCATCAGACATCTCCAAGGTGCAGAAACCTGGTTCTAGCACCCTCCCATACTACTTCGGGTGAGACCTCAGTCCACGCTCCACAGACTGTTGCTGAAAGGGCCAGTAGTACCGAAATTTGTTTGGCTAAATCACCTTTGAACCTGGGTCAAGCCTCAACAAGCTCAACAACCATGTATTCAACTTTTGTAGTTGAGAGTGCCACTACATATTGTCTCTTACACATCCAATCAATATATCCTCCAAATAGGTTAAACACATACACACTTATAGATCTTCTCTTATACAAATCTCCAACCCATTTAGCATAAAAAAATCCATGTGTTTTCATCACACTCTCCAATCCTTGTCTCCCTTGATATCGCAATCCATAACCAGCAATGCCACACAAATATTTGAAAACCATCTTTATTATTGTCCAAAGTCCCCTTCCCTAGTTTTGACATATATTTTCTAAACACTTCCACTACATGTGCAATGTCCAATTTAGTAGATACCATTACATACATCAAACTTCCAGCCACACTAGCATATGGAGGATGGAACACATCCTCTTCCTCTACCTCTACCTTGGGATATTATTTTGCAGATAACTTTACACCTACAAGAATAGGAACATTTACCAATTTACATTATTGAATATTAAACCTCTGCAATACTGTCTCTACATACTTTCTAAAATTTAACCAAAATTTCCTCTTTCCCCAATCTTTTTTAATTTCCATGCCTAAAATAAAATTTGCAACTCCAAGATCCTTCATGTCAAGTTTAGAGGAGAATTTAGTTTTTACTCCCTAGATTTCATTATCATTTCCAATCAACAATATATCATCCACATACAAGGCAAAATAAATAACATGATTTAAAAATACTTTGAAATACACATAGTGATATGCTTTGTTCCAAGTGAAGCTAGGTCCAAATATATAAGTGTCAAAAATTTTATACCATATCCTTGGTGATTGTTTTAACCCACATAGGGAAATTTTTAGCCTAAATACTATCTCTTTCATTCCTTTCATAGCAAATCCTTTTGGTACTTCATGTAGATTTCTTCTTCTAAATCCCCATGTGGGAATTTTTTCTTCACATCCATTTTTTCTACCTCAAAATCAAGAGTAGTATCAACAAATGAAAGAAATATAATAGAAGTTAACTTGGCAACAAGAAAAAAATATCACCAAAGTCAATTCCCTCTATGTGGAAGTAACCTTTCTCTATTACCAAGATTTGTATTTAAAAATCTCCACTCTACCTTTTTCATTCAATTTATTCGTAAACACCCATTTAATGCCAATGGGCTTTCTTCCAGCTAGAAAATCCACTAGATCCTAATCCTAATTCTTAGCCAAGGCTACCATTTCTTCAACCATGGGCTTCTTCCAAAATTTTCCATCCTTTGAATCCACTACCTCCCTAATAATTTTAGGATCATCATAAATAATAAACAAAGAAAAAATTGAATTAAAATAAAGTGAAGCATATATTTTTGGCTACTTTATTTTACAAGTTGATCTCCTCAGTGCTAGAGTACGTGGTTCTTCTTCTTCTTCTTATTGTTCTTTTGTAGAGTCTGATTCATCATCCTTCAATTCAAACTCTATCTTCTCTAATATTTTCTCCCTTTGATAGGACTTCTTATTTGAAAATATCTTTGATTTATATAAATACCACATCTTCACCATACACAACCTTCCTAGTTTTTTGGTTCTAAAGCTTATAACTTTTCAAACCATATTTATATCTAATAAGTGTAATAGTCGTGGTTAAAAATCGATGTAAAAGATATATATACATATATACCACTGTCATGGGACATGTATTCCAAGTTGAATTCTGGGAAAATATCCTAGTGGGTGTTCATTCGGTTTATTATGGCTAAGGAAATTGGCAAAGGCAATGGATAAGGCATTTGGAAAGGCAAAGTGGCAATAATTGGTATTTTATTTATGAAAATAATGGAAATTAGGAGAAAAGGTAGGTGAAATATCATAGGTTGCATGTGAGGAGAAAAATGAAGGAAAATAATGGAAATTGAATATAATAGAGGCCTCATTGATAAAAAGGCTTCTAAGGATTAGTTGGAAATATTTTGCTTAGGCTTGGTCAGTGTAACCTTTTGTCAGTTCATTTTTGGAGCTCTCATTTTGTTCTCTCTCTCTCATACTCTTGGACACTTAGAGTTTTCTTGGATTACTCTTGGAGAGTGTGGCCTAATTGGATGCTTGGAGAAAGAAGGCAAAGGAAGAGCAAGAAAGTGCAAGAGGACATTGGGATCAACAATTACAACGGGTTTTTCTTGCAAGTATCAAGTTGCATGTATGTTTTCCTCACTAGTTTTGGCATGCATGTCACATCCATGTGGTTTATTGGTCACGATCTATCATTGGCATGGAGGATTTTTCCTGGATTGACAATAGATTTGCCTAGCCTCTCCATTTCCTATATAGCCATGGCGTTGTGGGTTTATTTCTTTGTTTTCTGGTTGGTTCTTGTTGGGCTCAACCCAACTTGGCTAGATTTTGGGTGAAGAATCCAAATTTTGTGGAGTGTGTAGTACAAAGGATGTCGTGGAGTGTGAAGTGGACTACACAGCAGAGTAGCGAAGGACAATGAAGACCCCACAGAAAAATTACCACATAGTATAGGGGCTTCATAGCAAAGCCCCTCACTTTCGGTAAAAGCATATAATAATGTAAAATTTGAATGGTTTTGGACCATAGTCCCTTGTATTTTGGAAACCATGGTATTGGTTCCATGGTAATGTAGTGATGTAATCCCTCAATGTAATAGTATATATAGGGATGAATAATAAAGGAGGAAGACATCTATGTTTTGGATCTAGATCAGTGTTTATGGTTGTATATTTGTGATTTGTACTTTGGAGAAAGGGGTGAGGCTTTGCATTTAAGTGCATGGAGGCCTGGGTCCATAGCTTAGTGTGTAGACCATCTGTATCTTAGTGCATAGACCATTAATTAGTGCACAGACAACATGCAGCTATGTGCGCAGGGAAAGAACTATTTGTTGTACCAAATTCTCTATTATAAGCAACATTTCTTATGATCATAGTCCCATATTGGGATGAACCATGGTGAAATATGTGCCTTCATGTGTTTTTCTTATTATCTGTACTTTAGTTCAGTATTGTGAAGTTTATGTATGTTTATGATATGTTTAAGTAATGAATGAAATTTTGTGAAGTAATATATAAGTGTGAAGTAGTTCATGAAGTTGAAGTAATTTATAAGTGTTAAAGCATAAGAAAATACAGAATTTTCACATCGTAATATCCCTCAAGGATGTAGAAACCTAGTTCTGCAAGCTCGCATAGTCACTTCGGGTGAGACTGCGACTTGAATGCAGGTCATTGCCAAAAGGGCCAGTGATTGAGGGTTTTGTTGGTGCGAAGTAAAATTCGATACTAGGTCAACCAAACCTAAAGCCAACAAATGGTTCTGTTGTCGGGTGTTATAGACATATTTGGGCACTGCAAACCCAATCACATATGTCCATAAACTAAGGGCCTCTAAGTCCATAAAAGTGTTGTTTCATACCCTAAAGGGGCAAGGTCAACTGATTACGTCATCTCCCAGAAGTTTTCCATGAAAAACCACTCAGAACTGGTCAAAGCAGGACCATACAGACTGCCCAAAGCAAAGGGTGCAATGCATCTCACCTTCCACATGAAAAAAGTGCGATGCATACTAGAAAGCCCTTCTATAGGGTGCGATGAGTGAGAGCAGACAAATGGCACAAGCAGTTTGCTAGGCGGAGACCCTGAGAATCTTCTAGAAGCTGCTCATTTGACACTTACCTCCCTGAACTGGCCCAAGGATGAGTAAGAGATCATGAAATCTCTAAGTGGAACCCAGAACTATCAGAGATATGACACTAATCAAAATCCCAAAATTTGACTCACCCCACCTGCAAATATCTATATATGGATCCCTCATCCCAGAGATCTAGAGGTTGGAATTTGGTAATTTGCAAAGAGGTGCTGTTGGTTTCTCCTTGAACACATTGTTGGGTGATCTTTCTTTGTATGAGGTGAAGAGGGCTTTCAAGCTGGGAGGATGGTGCTAGCTCAAACCAAGTGGTTGTAATCCTCTCTTCTACTACTTTTATCAATAAAGCTATTTGAGTTTTCCTCCATATTCTTATGTATCTATGAATATTGTGTTGATATATGCATGAGTATGGTCAATATATATCTGATCCTATATTGTTTACAGTGATAGATCTCTATGCTTTGATGGTATTATGCTGCTGTGATTCTACAGGTACTCTTTGAAGTGGGACAAGTAAGGAGGCAGTGACAAGATTCCGTAGAAGGGGAAAGGAAACAAGCAAGGAGCCAAGTGAAAGACTGAGGTTGGTACTCTCTACTTCTTTCTCATCTCTCTCTCGTAAAGGAAAACACAAGTAACTTTAGTTTGTTTGTTTCTAAGATAGCTACCCGTCTTAGTGGGACTAGCAGTTCTGAATAGACACTAGATTTACTGGTAACAAAATGGGGACTCCGCTAGGGAGGAATTAGTTTGATTGCTTGTCTCTATTTGTTTGATTCATAAACCACAGATGGAGCCTAAAGTTAAGCCAGCTAGCCTTCGAACTGTATTTTCTATTCAAGTGCAAATTAGATCAACGCTACTTCAGTGAATCTCCGGGTTTGTTTATGAACTGAACAATTGACTTGCAAACATCCTAAGTGCCCTAGAGGTAGCTCAAGTAACCTCATTAGATCAGCCCCTATACTTTGTATTTACTAACTATCATTAGCTCGGCCTAAATCATTGAACTAAGTTGCAAACTGTGACCAAAAACCAAGTTAAAGTCTCATCCCTAGACCATCGCACCTTCTCTTATTGGAAATCTGGATGCATCGCACCTCCCATGTGCAGTAGGTGAGATGCATCCTTGTTTCCCTGTGTTACAGGTGCGATGACCAGACAAGACTGTTTCTGCCTCCAGATTTTGGTTTTTTCTTCACTCTCTTCAGCTTTATTCAGGGGATTCGTTATCTGTGATCAGTAGACCGCTGTTGAAACCCCCTTCCTTTGCATCATCCAACCTCGATCGTACAAATATTTATGAATGTTTTTATGTATTTTTCACCATTCATAGTTCTCATTTACAAAATAGTAGCTTAATCGAACTGTTGTCTTTTGATTTGAAAGTGTTGCAAGTGCCGTTTTCAGTCAAGGAAAATAATCCTTCTCTTTTTTATAGTCAATTACACTGTTACTCTTGTATTTGATATGAATTAATAGTATTTCAAGTGTCAAAAGCAGTTTTCAATTCAAAATCACAAAGTGTCATCTTGTCTCCCTTTCGTTTTTTGAAAAGAAAATCGTTAATATTGTCGCTTTGAAAGAAGATATAATTCAGATTTGTACCCAGCATTCTTTTTGCCATTCACACATTAAGAAAGCGAAAAACAAATACATGAATGTGCATTTGCATTTAGACTGCTTGTTGATTTTGATTTAGGATAGTGCATCTAGTGTGTGCTCTCTGCTCTATGTTGAAAGGATTTTGTTTCTCTTTCCTTAGTATCTAGCTCATCGCAAAAAGAAGAGTAAACGATTGTTTATCATCTTAGATTGCATATTTAGGAATTGTATATCTACATCACGCAGTGAACCTTAAAGGCAAACTTCTTAAGAAAGATCAATTGTAAAATAAATTCAATGAACATAAAAATGCTTTGGAACCTAACGCACAACATCTAGAAGTCTAGGCTAGAGACGTATTCTAGCGTCGTAAAGCCTGGTAACTGTCGCTTTCATCATAGGTTGGGTGATTCCTCCTCTTTAAGACGACAAATACCAGTACGGACTTGTGCTCCCATGTACCATCGAGTATATATTGGGAGACCACAATAGGCTATATCCTTTATCCTTAGGAAGCAGTGTCTACCGCCCTATCGATCGCAATGCACTGAACACAGCTTCGAGAAGATTGACTGCCATACCGTAAAAAGTATTCTGCAGTTTTGCGATTGGTTTGGTAATCCCTCTGTCTAGATTTCCAGAGTAGTCTCTTTCGTTCCTTTTTAGACTCCTTAAAGTAAAAGATCCATCTGAGCACTTTTCACTGCAGGCTCATTAAAAATCAAAGGCGGCTAGAGTCATCTTTAGCTTTTTCTCGACTCTTACAAATTGAAAAAGCAAGTTGTGTCAAAGCGTCTAAAAGTTATTTTAATCGGAGTAACGTCACTGTTCCATCGTTGATCTTAGGTTGAGAAAATGGAGTCCACCAACCAAGGATTTCCCCTTGGGCGAAATCCTAGTCCTTTCTCCTCTTGGGTAGATGTTGGTGCACCTCATATGGCCACATTCTCCCTTCCAGGACTGACAATTGGCTTGCCGGTATGGCTTTTCTTAACCTCTATCATTTAAAGCACTGTGATTCTTGAGCAATCAAATCTACAACTAGATGATACTAAAGTTACCCCCCAACCTTCTACTTTGTTTGTTTCTCCCTCTCCTTCTCCCTCTTCGCTTGGTGAAGATAGTAAAACTAAAAACCAAGTAACTGAGAAGAAGAAGAAAGGGAAGGAGAAGAAGAAGAAGGAGCCAATCGAAAAAAGGGGCAACCATACATCGTCTAGAGAAAATCCACACACTGCACCATCCAAACCTAAATCTCCATGTGTCATCTACAAAGGGGACCACTATCATCGAGATTGTCCTTGCATCCCATGGATCTTAAGGGACTGGTCTCCCTGCTTGCACAATCCAGTGTCATCAACCTCTGATGATCATGTTGAGAGTACACCGTCAAGTAGTGAAAACAAAGTCACCGGACAGAAAGGAAAATCTAAATTTCCTTGTAGACTATGTGAAGGCGATCATGCCCTCCACCATTGTCCCTTCCTGGATGAAGCTAAAAGAGTCTTGGATAACCATCCTGCATCACCGCAGCGACTCCCTCCTGGATACAAGAAACTCTTTCTGAGTCCATTACTAGTTCAAAATCTGACTGACGCACCTTTATTGTCGGTCGAAGTGCCTACCATTGAAGATAAATCCTCTGAGTCCACATCGAACCAAAGTCAACAGGTCGAGACGACAGTCAACCCCATCTTGTCTTCAGAGGATTCACCTTCAGATGATATGGTCACCAAAGAGAATGAGAACGACACCGTTCAAATTCTTTTCGTAAACACAGACTCCGATGAACATGGGGGAAAGCTTGCTGGATGGGAAGCTGGGGATCGCTTTTAGGCTAGACAATGAACCCACAGCTGCTGCCGCTGCTGGCTAGATTGCGGGCTTCGGAACTTGGCTAGGATGGCTCGAAGAAACCCGGGCTGGGAGATGAAATGAAATGGGCCGGCTTGCTGCTTCGACCTTGCGACCTGACGATTAATAACTTGACGGAGCTTGCTTGCTTACTTGCCTTACTTGCTTGCCACACACAGCCCACCAAACGACAACCGGTGATTACTTACTTGCTCGCTTGCTTGCCTTCCCGCTAACACTCCACCAAACGAACGACAACTGGTTGGTTATTGCTTACTCGCTTACTTGCTCGCTCGCTTGCCTTCCAACTAACACTCCACCAAAAGGAACCTGGGACTTACTTGCTGGCCGGCTGTCGAGGAGAGGGAGAGGAGAGGACCCTCACCATATGAATAGTGAGTGACTCCGTCCCTTTAGGGGGCTCGACTGATAAGGATGCGTAGGCAGGCTCGACTGTTAAGGAGAGGACCTTTAGGTGCTCGACCATAAGGGAGAGGAGAGGATGCGTAAGCAGGCTCGACTGTTAAGGACCCTTTAGGGTGCTCAACCATTAGGTCCGTCAGGGGCTCGACTGATAAGGACCCTTTAGGGGGCTCGACTGATAAGGAGAGGAGAGGGAGAGGAGAGGACAATGAGGAACAACTTTTTTTCTCTGAACCGACTGGATCCACTCCCTAACCGACTGGATCCACTCCCCGCGCTTTTCTCTGAACCGACTGGATCCACTCCCATGATGCGTTGGTTAGGACCTTTAGGTGCTCGACTGATACGGACCTCCCACGTTACCTCTCCCAGAGGTCGAGAGTTCGACAGGCTCACCCTTGCCCTCCTAACGTCAAGCAAGCGGGTTCATTTGACTTACTTTTTGATCAGCTCCCTTGGCAGAGGTTTTGGACATTCTCCCTACTAATTTGGCCATTTTAGCTTGGCGGAGGTTTTTGAACTTTTAGCTCCTCTCGATGAGGAGAGGAGAGGACCCTCACCATATGAATAGTGAGTGACTCCGTCCCTTTAGGTGCTCGACTGATAAGGACCCTTTAGGGGGCTCGACCATAGGACCTTTAGGTACTCGACCATAAGGGCCGCCATCAAGAGGAGAGGGCTTCATGCTTAACCGACTGGATCCACTTAGGGTTATGGAAATAGCGTATATAAAGACACGACGTCGAAATAAAAATTCGTGTGGCTGGTTAGTGACTCGACTCTTTTTTTACTTATTTGGGGGGGCCAATAAGTAAATTGAAACTGGAGAAGAATATCGTATACAAAGAGATATCTCATTATATATGTCATTACGCCATCTCGCCGAGGTGCACATCTCTATCTATACCGTAACTACCACATGCTCATATATAACTACGTCGTATCTAGCAACCAAGCTACTTATGGAGGTGGCTTATAAACCGCCCCATTATGGTAACCCTCACCATATGATAGTGAGTGACTCCGTCCCTTCGACCCAGGAGGCTTATAAACCGCCCAATTATGGTAACCCTTCGACCCAGGAGGCTTCTTCGGCTTATTCCTATTATCCATTCAATTTACTTATTGGGTGGGGGGGCTTATGGTTGAGCTTGCTTTCACATCCTCAATGCAAGAAATCAAAAGAAGCACCTCCTAATGAATGAGTGTATTTCTCGCCCCGATTCTTAAGTGGTCCCTTCCCTCCCTAAGCTGCCGCTCTAACTAACCGATTCTCCCTCTACGCTCTCTGTCCCAAGTTCATCAGAGATGTATCCAGCCATTTATTCGGTCCCACCTCCAAGCAACCTAGTTGTCTCCTTCGATTGGAATTTACTAGGCAGACCCCGTTTACCATCTAATGTACCATTCTGAATCATAGTGCAAACTTACAAAATGGTCATGGTTGGTACCATCATAGATGAAGGGGCTTTTGTGAGTATCCTTTCCTCAACTGCTTGGAAAGTTCTTGGTTCGCCATCACTTTTGCCTGAGATGCGATATCTGATAGGCTTCGACAAAGGAACCAGTCGACCACTAGGGATCCTTCCAAATTTGCCTATAACTTTGAGAAGGAAAACCATTTATCTGAACGTGATGGTAGTCCAAGGACCTTTAGATTACAATCTTCTCCTTGGGCGTGACTACATTTATAGCATGGGAGCTATTGTTTCCTCACTCTTTCAAGTGATGTGTTTTCTGCATGAAGGAAGAGTGGTCTAGCTTGTAGACCAGCTTTCATTCCCTGGTTCACACCTAGCTAATAGTCAAATGCCATCCCTAACAAGTATTTTTGCGCAAGGAATGTCTCATCAATCCCTAGTCCATCGCCTGATGAACGCGAGTGATTCGGTGGTTGTGAATGAAACCCAAGGGGCATGCACCCTGGCCTGCTTCGACAGGAAAACTTCAGGTATAGGGTAGGTTTCCGCGGAGGATATATGACTAGTCTAACACACCCGTCCATTTAGGAAAATGGCATTAGACTGGAATAAGGTACCTCTTCCAAAAGGTATGCCTTTCCCGATAGAGAAAGTGTTTCTTCTGCAAATTGAAGGGTAACCTAGAAACTCTACTTTGCTATACCTGGGGGCATGCAAACCTTGTTGCGTGAAAGTGAAAAGCGACCATTTATTTTCCTAGTTTATAGATTCTTAACCCTTTAAACTCATAGGATTGGTCATTCCTAGCTTACATAATAAAAGGAGTCGGAGCATAATTTCGAATGGTGCAAGCTCCCTAAAAAATGAACCTATCGATGAGACACCCTTATTATACGACTGGCATGAGAAGTTTTATGCGAAGTTCAAGCTCGTTAAAAATTAATCCTAGCAATGAGCATATGTTCCACCAGAGTTTAAGCTCATTAAAAAATGAACCCACTTCTGGTAAATAACCATTGTGAATGCATTATCATCATCTTTTGAGCCTTGGTCATGTTCTTACTATCACCTCCACTCTGTTTTAGCCGATCATTCACCTCCATTTGGTTGTTTACCCCTTTTGAGGAACAACTGTGATGAGTGATTCTGTTAGCCATCTTCTTAACAATGCCATGATTGGAAAGTTCCAACCCTCACCTGGAACCAACTGCTACTCGAAATATCACTCGTTCCTAAAAAATGAGTCTCCTTTAAGCTCTTTTCATCCGACTCGTAAAATATGAAAAGATTGCCGAGAAATTGGCCTCTCCAGCTGGTTAAAGTGATTGGAAGTGCCATCCCTCCTCTAGATTTTAATCTTTTTGGACCTGAGGGATTATTACACAAAAAGATCAAGTGTTTGTCTTGTTCGACTCGTTAAAACTATCGAAAAGTCATCCCTTTCACATTATTTTATACATTTTCGGACTTAAGGGATTATACTACGAAAAAGGAATATTGGAGTTTCCTTTCCGTCTCTTTTCGGACTCTCTAAAATTGAAAAGGAACGAGTTATCCTTGTCGTTAAACTCGTTAAAACAATAGTGACAAACTTGTCCATTCAGACAAGAGCAAGTTTCACTGTCGCTAGGCTCGTTAAAACATAGCGACGAGTTTGCCCGAAGGGCAAATTATAGAAAAAGCATATGTTATCCTCCTCAAGCTTGACAAAAATAAAGAGGTACTGGTCAAAAATGACTAGGGAAAATTGGGAAGAAAACTTGAAGAAGCTTTATTGGTAGCAGGTCGCTCTTGAACATGACACTTTCACTCCATCACCATGATTGAGTTGGGTTGGGTTATTCCATTCATCGATCATATCACCTTTGGTCCACCATACCATCCACTTTTGGGGTTAACGCTACCAATCCATTTCAGTGTCACCGATATGTTCAAGAGAAGTTGCTCAGAGAATTCACCTACCCAGCTTGTGTCTCATCTGTTGCAATACCTTCACGCTTCATTCTTTCATGGCTGCCACCCTGAACCTTGTATCATCAGATCATTTTCACCTCTACAAAATCATTTGCTCCGTTCCGTGTCGTAGATGTGGGATCCATTAATGCCCTCCTACGATGGGTCACTTCTTGTCGACATCAGCTCATTATCCAAGAAGCCAACCTAGGAACACCCTTTCAGTACTTTGAAGCTAGCATACCTCAATGGCAAGTTTCTCACTTCCGGCGACAGGTTTACATTAATGGCCTTCGACCGAGAGATTTTGCGTGTTGTTCGACATCGACTCATGTATTCACACCACGTGAATTGTACTGCGGTACCTTGAGGGTCATCATCATCATTGGTGATTCCTCTCACGCCTGTTAACAGCTTACATCATTGGTTGTTAATGAGGCGATGTCCTTCCATGTTCGACATCAGAACATCTTTTAACATGGATTGACTTGTACTTTCGGGTGAAGATTGAATGAGTTTTGAAGACCCCAGATCTAGTTTCATCCATTCGAGCTGCGGTATATTCAGGAAAATAAAGACATCAAATGTACAACATTACTACACAGATAATCATCCAAACTAAGGGATGATGGCTATACTAGAATCATCAGTCTGCACACAGATGGTTGTCTATCCTATGTACATGAAAATGAATCTATCAAGTTGAGCATGGGAATGCCCGCCTCAGCTAGATCATGAAAATGTTATGAAGATAATGTCTTTTATTGTATTGTATCTTATTATAGGTCACCTTCTAGTTCGAAAAACCTCGGATCCTCATTATAAATCATTTCACTCGACATCAAAAGATTTACGACCTCATGCTTTAGGGGGCAACTGTTATAGACATATTTTGGCACTGCAACCCAAATCACATATGTCCATAAACTAAGGGCCTCTAAGTCCCTAAAAGTGTTGTTTCATACCCTAAAGGAGCAAGGTCAACTGATTACATCATCTCCTAGAAGTTTTCCATGAAACACCACTCAGAACTGGTCAAAGTAGGACCATGCAGATTGCCCAGAGAAAAGGGTGCGATGCATCTCACCTGCCACATGCAAAAAGTGCGATGCATACTGGAAAGCCCTTCTGTAGGGTGCGATGAGCGAGAGTAGACAAATGGCACAAGCAGTTTTGCTAGGTGGAGACCCTAAGAATCTTCTAGAAGTTGCTCATTTGACACTTACCTCTCTGAATTCACCCAAGGATGAGTAAGAGATCATGAAATCTCTAAGTGGAACCAAGAACTATCAGAGAGATGACACTAATCAAAATCCCAAAATTTGACTCACCCCACCTGCAAATATCTATATATGGATCCCTCATCCCAGAGATCCAGAGGTTGGAATTTTTTAATTTGCAAAGAGGTGTTGTTGGTTTCTCCTTGAAGACATTGTTGGGTGATCTTGCTTTGTATGAGGTGAAGAGGGCTTTCAAGCTGGGAGGATGGCACTGGGTCAGACCAAGTGGTTGTAATACTCTCTTCTACTACTTTTATCAATAAAGCTATTTGAGTTTTCCTCCATATTCTTATGTATCTCTGAATATTGTGTTGATATATGCATGTGTATGGTCAATATATATCTGATCCTATATTGTTTACAGTGATAGATCTCTATGCTTTGATGGTATTATGCTGCTATGATTCTATAGGTACTCTTTGAAGCAGGACAAGTAAGGAGGTAGTGGCAAGATTCCATCGAAGGGGAAAGGAAACACGCAAGGAGCCAAGCGAAAGACTAAGTTGGTACTCTTTGCTTCTTTCTCATCTCTCTCTCGTAAAGGAAAACACAAGTAACTTTAGTTTGTTTGTTTCTAAGATAGCTACCCGTCTTAGTGGGATTAGCAGTTCTGAATAGACACTAGATTTCCCTATAACATCAGGACCGAGATCTATTTGAGGGATGTTTATGTGGCATCCATCGAAGAAATAAATTCAGGATTGGGTAGAAGATAAGGAACAAGAATTCACAGAAAAAGAGAATAGAAACCCTCGTATGTCAACTAGGAGGTGGTTGGAGAAGTATATTTTTGAAGATCAATATGAAATCTTCTTCATTTCATTTCATGTTGATTTATACAACTGGATATCAAGGTTGACCGAGATAAAGAAATTTTCCAAAGGAGACGAACCTAAAGAGTGGAATCCTGAATTGAGACAATGACTCAAGAACATGGAAAATAGGATCTCAAGAACTATTGATTTCTAGATTGATAGCATCTTGGGAGGATTCATTACTGAGTTTGCGGTAGACTCGATTGTGTCCTATAGTGAAGTAGGATGAATTTTTTCAAAGGAACACAAGGTAAGTTCTTAAGATCTCTAACACTTTTGATTAAGATGATTTTGTGCGAAAAGGAAATTTTACGAATGTAGTCAAATTATTAGTTACATATGTTTGGGAGAAGATCCGAAGAAGAAAATGGAACAACACAAAGTGATAAAATATATAGAATAGACACTAGGAAGAGATCTCATGGTCAAGATCCGAAAACTTTTATAGAAGCTAACTATAGTGCTCTTTTAAGTGAGTCTGAAAGTGAAGAAAACCACCCTTAGAACCTTGAAGTAACTCCGTAGTATTTACCCTTCCAACTTGAAAGTTCACCAAATCCTAAATCTAGCAATAGTTAGAATAATTTTTGGTTTCCGCATCCCCCTTCCCCCCCCCCTTCCCCTCCCCCTGCGAGAAGAACTATGGTCGATGATATTAAGCTACCTATCTTTAAAGGGACTGGATTGGAGGATGTAGAGAAGTTCTGGTTTTTATGCGAAGCAGTATGGATAGTGAAGCAGGTCTGCAATGAAAATATGAAGAATGCGTAGCTTGTCACAACATTTCAAGTAGAGAGTTGACATGGTACATGAAGTATTCGAGTTATCATATCAGATCATTTTCAGATATTAAAACAACGCTAGTAAAATAATTTAAGAAGTCGAAATCTACATCACAGTGTATCATAGAATGAAAATAAATCAAATAGAATCCTACTGAGTCTGTTTGGGAATTTGATCAAATATTCAAGATATTATTGGATCAGGTGAGCTTTGAAATAGCTCTACAACAACATAAAAAATGGTTTATAGTTGTGCATCTTCAACATATAAGATTTCCTTTTTTGCAATAGAAGATAGAAACTCAAGCCGAAGCATTAAAAATTGATATGAAATTAGAATCTTTGTGTATATGGGATACCAATGTAGGAATGCAGCAAATCCAGAGTTAGCTGGAAAATTTGAATTTTTGGATACAAGATATGAATAAAATTAAATAATTATGTGCGGAAGTGTGGTGTACGAAGTGAAAACTATAAGGCCATTCTAAAGAACAATGCTCTCCCTTCAAAAACTACATGGCCAGTGGAGCACTGAATCCTTTGAATGCTGGATCCAGCTTATGGTGCGAGATATGTAAAAATAGAGGTGAATATCGTGAAAAATATTTTTACTTATTGCATAAGTATTCCCAGACTCCAAGAAACTTATATTTCAAATTCTGCAAATTAGTAAGGCATAATGAGAACAACTATTGAGCTTATGAATTGATGATAGAGCACGGTACTGATGCCTATAAAATGTAAGTTGAAGAACATGGACATGAGGAACATTGACAGTATAGTGGTTGAGGTGGTTATCAACATCAAGGTCGAGGTGTTGGTCGAGGTCGTCGACCGATTATCTTCTATATCTGCAGCTAGGCAGGTCACTTCGCAAGAGATTGTCAGAATCCTACTATGACATTTAAGGATTGAAAATCATTTGATCATGTAATTGAGGAGTGTGTTGTATTAATGGAAAAAATGCAAGAAAAGAAAAATGAACAACTGACAGAAAACATTCAAATGATGACTGCGAAACGAAGGACCAATGAACCTTGCAATCATATTGTAACAAGGAGTGGACCTGCGACTGGAAATGATAAAGAAGATGGAAAGAACGAAATTGAAGCTACATGGGTTAGAAAGATTACTAAAAAATCCCGTGTGTTTGATATTCAAAAGGAAAAATGTCTTTACGGAAGTGAAGTGAAGCTTTATGGATGCAAGAGCTTTGACATCTAGCTCACAAAAGAATCAAAAGAATAGTTATGGTATATCATCTGCGACACAAGGCCAAGCTTTGGTAATACAGGAACAAGATGCATAATATAAGGTAGATACTTTAAAATATTTTCTTCAAACTTGTATGAGATTGTTGCAATATCAAAGAGTTGTAGAAGGACTTTAGGAATTGATTAATTCCTGTGCATCTAAAGAAGTATCACAGAGTGGAATGCGTGAAGTTAACAACTTGTGTAGACAGAAGAGAACTAGAAAGGTAAGGAGGCTTAGTGAACAAATAGGAGAATATGACATGGACCAAGTTATTTTATATTTAGGATCTGAAGCTAATGTCCTGAAAATAAAAACATGGGAGTTAATGGGTAAACCAAAGTTGCAATGGTAACCTATTTAGCTAAGAATGGAGAATCAACAAAAGATTGTTCCTCTTGGAAGATTATCATGCATTACAACGGACTTTGAAGGGGTGTGCACTACTACTGATTTTGAATTAATAGAAATTGTGGATGATAGTAACCCCTATCCTGCATTACTTGGAATGGATTGGGAATTTTCTGACATGGCTACAATCAAATTAAAGAAGAGGCAAATGATATTTGAAAGCAACAATATGAGAGTGATCATTCCCTTGGATCCATCAGAAGGAGAAAGGTATATTGAACTAGTGAAAGAGGAATACAACATAGCTGATTAGATAACATATATTAGATGACAACAAAACACAAGTATTGTGTTAACCCTACTGAAGGAAAGTTGAGTTGGGAGCATGAGAGTTCGTGTGCTTCAGATTCAGAAGAAGAATTGGAGAGTTGGAAAAACATATTACATGAAGTATCTACGAGGCAATGGGTAAGAGTTACTAAATTAGTTAATTGTATGAAATCTGAGGTATGTGACTTACCATTTTATGATGGTTTGGTTGATATAAATACTTTTCTTGAAGAATATGAATAACAGGTGTCAGAGTGTCCAATACTGTTAGCTCTAGATATAGGCCTAAGAACTACTCCTACTAGATGGTGGGGTACGCATAAGAAGAATATAAGAACTTGGCAAGAATGTAAAAGTTTGATCTCGATAAGGTTTGGTCAGGTAGAAACAAAGTTGGAAGACAAATATGATGGTCAAACTGATCCTAGAGAGCACACCCAGCTTTGCATGACAACATGCAAGGAGATTCCATGAGAAGAATGGGTGCATGGCTTCATCCATACATTGGAGGCAATTCCTCAAAATTGGTACTTGGAAATAGAGCTTCAACATGGTAGTGTGAACTACATAGAGATGGTTGATGGGTTTATATTGACATTTAGCTTTGAAGATGATTTCCCATGTATAGATTCAGCCCTGCAGATAGTTAAAAAGAATACTTTTGAGAATGAAATTCCACTCGCTTGGCAGCCTGATTGGGTTGCACAGCTACAGAATGTACTGGAATGATACAACATCATTGCAGAATAAGATGAAGACCCTAGCAATATTAACATAGCATAATTTTAAGGCTACCACGAAGTGAATGGACCTGAGTTAGAAATGCCTAATATAAAAAAGCCATTGAATACAAAGAAAGTGAATATAGGATCAGAAGAGGAGCTGGAGTTTGCAACCATAGGAGATTATTGGGATGAAGAAACAGTCTGCAAAGTGACAGATCTTCTGCATGAATACCAGGAGTTATTTCCCACTATTTTTTCAGATATGAAGGGCATAGTAGGAGATTTAGGAGTTATGAAGATTCCTCTAAAGCCTTATGTGAAGCCATTTAAGCAAAGGCCTTATAGATTGAATCCAAAGTGCAAAGAAAATTGAAGAAATAACTTGAAAAAATGACAATGGCTAGAATCATTGAACCTGTGGAAGAATTAGAGTGGGTAAGTCCTATGGTGGTACAAAAAAAGAAAACACAAGGAGAAATCAAGAATTTTTTTGATCTAAGGAAGTTAAATGATGCATGTCTACATGACCCATCCCTACTCCTTTCATTAATGAAGTATTGGAAAATTTAGGAGGTCAAGAAGCCTATTCATTTACAACTGGATTTTCAAGATACCATCATATTAGAATTGCGCCATAGGATCAATATAAGACCACCTTCTCTACATAATGGGGTTCATATTAGTATACAGTGATGCCTTTTGGGTTGAAGAATGCCCCTGACATATTTTTAGTGGTGGTTGCAGCTTTCAAAGAATAAGCCTATTCATTTACAACTGGATTTTCAAGATACCATCATATTAGAATTGCGCCATAGGATCAATATAAGACCACCTTCTCTACATAATGGGGTTCATATTAGTATACAGTGATGCCTTTTGGGTTGAAGAATGCCCCTGACATATTTTTAGTGGTGGTTGCAGCTTTCAAAGAATATATTCACACGTTTTTAGAAGTATACTTCAATGATTAGACAATATTTGGGTTGTTGAAGAAACATGTTGTGAGCTTAACACTGATGCTCGACACATGCAGGAAGTATAATATTTCTATGAATATCAAAAAGTTCATATCATGTGTACCTTTTGGTATATTAATAGGATATATTTTTTGCAAATGATGATTGATGGTGGATCCTACAAAGATTGCTATTATTGTGAATTAACCTCCACCAAAGACAGTGAGGCAGTGTTGCACCACATTAGGACATACATGATATTACAAAAAAATTATCAAAGGATATGCATAGATCATTGCGCCTATGGAAAAACTGATGAGGAAAGATGTAACATTCCTATGGAATGAAGAATGTCAAAAGAGCCTCAACACACTAAAAGAAAAGATGGTCACTACTCCTATACTAGTATTCCTATATTGGAATAAGGAATTTCATGTTCACGTGGATGATTCATGCATAGCTTTAGGAGTGGTATTGGCATAGCCTGGTGTAGGAGAAATCGATCACCCTATAGATTTTGCATGTAGGAAACTGTCTAAAGAAGAGAAGAACTATACAACTACAGAAAGGGAAGGATTGGCTATGGTATATGCTTCATAGAAGTTTAGACATTATTTGTTGGGATCACATTACAAGATGTTCACAGATCACTTTGCACTAGAATATTTGGTCAATAAGCCTATTTTAGGAGGAAATACTTGCAGATGGCTATTATTGTTTCAGGATTATGACTTTGAAGTTTTTGTTAAGATAAGAAGACTAAATGTTGGACCTTATCATTTATCAAGGTTGGAAACAGGAGAAGAACCAAATAATATAGAGGATAATCTTCCTAATGCGCAGTTGTTTCCAATCAGGATTATAGATGATCACTTGCTGAAATTATTCAGTTCTTAACCACAAGGATTATCCGTTAAGAATACATTATGCAACAGAAGAAAGAATTGGTGGTTAAGGAAACATATTTTTCACTAATAGCAGGACATTTGTATAATATGGGACTAGATGAAATAATACGCAGGTATGTTCCTGAGCACGAAAGACATATAATTTTAACATAAGCTCATAGTAGCGCAACTGGTGGACATTAAGTAGGGAAAGCTACTGCGCAAAAAAAATAAGAGCAGGATTATGGTGGCCTACACTGCACAAAGATGCAAAGTAATAATGTCAAGCTTGTGATGTCTACCAAAGAACGGAAACCCTTCAAGAAGAGATGAAATTCCACTAGTACCAAAAGTAACATTGCAGGATTTTGTTAAATGGGCTATTGATTTTGTTGGACCTATAAATCCGCCAAGAAAAAGGATTGGTGTGAGGTATATAATCACTACGACTGATTATTTAAAAAGGTGGTTGAAACATAGATAGTGAAGGATTGTAGTGCAAAAATTGTCAAGACATTCATCTTTGAAAACACACTATCCAGATTTGGGTGTCCAAAGATATTGATGAGTGATCAAGGATCACATTTGTTAAATAAGACCATTGAAGCATTAACTGAGGAATTCCATGTTTACCACCAAAAGAGCACTCCTTATCATCCTTAGTCAAATGGAGTTGTGGAAGAATTCAATAAAATTTTTGAGAATCCGCTAACCAAGGTATCCAATGTAAATAAGGATGACTGGGATCTTAGGATTCCAGCAGTATTATGGGCTTATAGGACTACATGTAAAACTTTGATTGGTCAGACACCCTTTATATTGGTTTATGGGCAAGAAGTTGTAGTGCCCATGGAACACATTATCCCTAGCCTACTATTTGCACCTTTTACAAATGGAAAACACCAACATAATGGAAGAAAGGATACCACAGTTACTTGCTCTCGAAGAAGACAATTTTATAGAAAGATTTCATCAACAAGTGCAAAAAGTGAGAGAAAAGGCTTGGCATGATAAGAACATTAAGCAAAAGTTCAGACAGGAGACCTTGTTCTCCTCTATGACACTAAGTTTGTGAATTTCCAAGGAAACTCAAAACACACTAGTTAGGCCCATATGTTATTAAGTATATTATTGATGGAAGCATAGTGCAATTAGCAAAGTTAAATGGATAATTAATTCAGGGAAAAGTAAATGGCAATAGGTTGATATTGTACAAGGACAACCCTGCCCCTATAGCTTCTCCCTAAAGAAGAAAGGAGGAAACTCTTAGTGTCACATGTTGTGAAAGTGGGAACTGGACTATAAACTAAGTTGCAGAACGAACTTTGACGAAGAAAGTACTTCGCTACAGTTAGGAATATGTCAAAGTTCGCAGGAAGCCGTAACGTAGGACGAAGGTGCACTACAATAGGGAATGTGTTGAAGTTCACTAGAAAAGTAGAAATATGACCATTAAAATGAAAAATACACGCACAAATTTGCATTTAAGATGACGGGTTGGCATAATTTAAGAATATATATGCATTTAATGACTAAATCTGAATAGAATCGAGACAAAATCAAATCTAATGATGAGGTTTGAAGGCCATAATTGATATAAATAGTCGACTCCTACTCAGATTAAGAAATTTGCTAAATCAAGATCTCGAGTCATTAATAGTACGAAGAAGTTGCAGAATACTTCTCTTTGCATGTCATCTAAGCGATCTTGGGAGGAGATTGTATGGAATTTTCATGACAACGGATTGTCTGGAGTCCTGGAAGTTGCGGATATGTCTGCACTAGTGATTGAAACAACCATAGTAGCATCACCCATAACAAAAACACCACCTACACAAAAAAAAAAGACATCACCAAGGTAGAAGCAAACCAAGGAAGAAAGAATCAAGAAAAAGTAGGACAAGAAGCCTGCCAAAGCTTTGAAACCTTAGAAGAAACCTAATCAGGTCAATATTGAAGATGAAGTGGAGGAAATAAAGGCAGAGGAAGGTGGTTCAATGTTAATCTTTCCTCTTCCCTCATACATCCCATTGAGAAATCCAAATGCCAAACCATTAAAGGATTCCAAAGATGCGAAGTATGGGACATTCACACCACTATTGTCGGAAGTTGTGTTGTTTTCAGGAGAGATTTTAGGGAAAATCCTGCAACTCAAATTTACTGACTATGAATTTAATGATCGGAAGAAGTACCCTCATTTCACATAAGATAGGTACTTACAATAGGTTCACTACCTAGATAGCCAAGTGACGATATTGGAACCACAATGGTGGGCGAATGGGTTGGCGCAATCAAGACTGTTCAACATGTTGAATGTGGCGCACTTTGGTAGAAGCTCAGCAAACACAACTTGTGTGTGCCAATTATTGGTATTAATACATGATGGACACCTGTGGATGGGAAATAAGATCTCCATAGATCAAATGTTGATCTGGAGGCTCACTAGATTACCTTACCAAAGGAGGAACCCGATAGAGCAGTTTGTGGGAAAGGATTAGGACAGCGTTGTGGTGGAGAATATGAAGAAGACGTATAGGCTGGTCAAAGAAAACAAGTGCTACAAAATAAACTTGATCAGCGACCAAGCAATCCACTTCTCCACCCATATTTTGGCTGGAAACATCATGAGGAAGTGACTCGCAAATAAAGTTCCTACGGTGGTGGTGTATTTAACCGCGCAATGTGAAAATGAAGTCTAGTATAAATGGGTTGGATATTTAATCTAGGAATTCCTGGATGACTACCATGAGGTCTAGGAGAAAGGTACATCTTTTCATTACACTTGGTTAATTTTTATCATTGCTATGTTGGCATGGAAGGAGCCAGAGGATACGCAGTTTCCTCTGATAGAAGTAGATGTATGTGAGGCCGTGAAATATACTTTGTTGTGGCATACCACTCAACCATCACAAGCACAAGAGAATAGGATATTTTATATATTATATCAAATGGATCTACACATGTTAGTAAACCAGCATCCACGCCTTTCATTGAGTTTTCACAAATAGTATTGCCCTATGTCGATGTACAAGGCAGATTTTCATAAATTGTACATACAGGTGTGCCGAGACGTGAAGAAGGAATGACATGCATTGCCATATATGGTCAAAGAAGATGATATGGTAGAAGTAATACATACATGGCCTGTAGAATGGATAACTCCGCTGGAGGAAGCAGGACACAATGCAACAAAAGAAGAAGAAATGGAAACTTCACACCATGGCGAACATAGTGGAAAAGATGATGAGAAGGAATCAAAGGAAGAGGAAGAGGAAGAACAACACCATGATGAAGAACACCATGAAGAGGATCCAAGGAGGCGAGGATACGACTAAGGAGAAAGAAAAGTCAGAAACATAGAAAACTGTCATGGAGAAAAGAAAGAGCCAAGGTGAAGCTACCATTAAGAGAAGAAAGACGCATAAGGTAGATAAATCAAAACAAATAACACCAATGGCTCTCAATGAACGTGACTTGGATCAAATTGGAGACAAGGTTTAAGAGATAATAGTGGAATCCTGGAATAGGGTGGAATATCGTTATGGCAAGCTTATCACATGTGTGCAACAAAGTATTTTAGAGATGAATATTTGGGCACAAACATCCAGACCACCAACGCAGATAGGCCAAGGACTCCACCAAGAAAGATTGATAGAAACTACATTCAAGATGAGTTTAATGCAGATACATGTCGAAGCTCTATAGTTCGACTCTGCCAAATTCAAGCCACAGGAAAAAGGTTGGGACAATGTCAATATGAACATGGCAACACTACCCACCCCAGTCCTACATGAATTCCACCAAGGTATCAAAAATTAGCTCAAGGAGCGAGAATAGCGCACCACACACTTAAAAATTCAGATAGAACAAGAGCATGTTGCGTTGAAGAAGCATCTCGACCAGGCCATCAAGGACAAAGGGTAGGCAGAGCTACTATATTAGAGACCGAAGGAGGTAGTCTAAGCCACTTGCAAGGAAATTCTGGACATGGATTTCTGTGAGGATGAATTAGAAGAAGACAAGGTTGTGAAGCTCAACCTTGCATTAAAGGAGAAGAAGGATAAAATTGTTGTAGTATAATTTAATTATGAGATGCATATCAGTGAGATGAAAATGAAGTTGCAACCAACCATGCCACCAGAAGTGTATGAACAAAGGGATATTAACTTAAAGAGTGGAATGGCTAACATCTCCACAACATTGGTAGACTGTGGAAAATTGTTGGATGAGAGCATGCAAATTTGGACTTTGCTACAGGAAGATCCAAATGTTTAGAAAGTCTAGGAGGAAATGCAACAAAAGAAACATTAGTTGGAAGAGATTCGGGCAACTGCGAAGAATTTTCCAATCTCATAGAGGCTCGCAAAAATTAATGATTCAAAGGAGATGCAAAATAAAATCTAAGAGTTGAAGAAGGAGGAGAAGCTTCAACAACTTTGACAAAGGGAAACAAAATTGGCAAAGAAGGTTGTAGAACATGTCATAGAAGCATTATTAGAAGAAGTGTGCAGCGAGTAAAATCAACTGGCAGAGATTCTGCAACAATTCAACAAGGCATAGAACAACATTGCAGACAAGATCAGAGGGAAAGAAGTTGAGTGACTCAGGATGATTCATATGTGAGTGTCATGGAGTGCGAAGTGAACCATGCAGCGGAGCACAACGAAGACCACGCAACAAACTCACCGCATAGTAGTGGGGTTTCACAGAGAAGCCCCTAAATTTTTGTAAAAGCATATAATATTGTAAAAGTTGAATGGTTTTGGACCATAGGCCACTGTATTTTGGAAACCATGGTATTAGGTCCATGGTAATGTAGTGTTGTAATCCCTCAATGTATTAGTATATATAGGGATGAATAATAAAGTAGGAAGGCATCTATGTTTTGGATCCATGTCAGTATTTATTGTTGTATCTTTGTGATATGTACTTCAGAGAAAGGGGCGAGGCTCTGGAGCTGAGTGCGCGAAGGTCTGGGTCTGCAGTTTAGTGCACCGTTAATCTGCAGCTGTGTGTGCAGGGAAAGAATTGTTTTTTGTACCAAATTCTCTATTATAAGCAACAGTTCTTGTGGACATAGTCCCATATTGGGATGAACCACGGTAAAATCTGTGTCTTCATGTATTTTTCTTATTATATGCACTTTATTTCATTATTATGAAGTTTATGTATGTTTATGATATGTTTAAGTAATGAATGTAATTTTGTGAAGTACTATATAAGTGTGAAGTAGTTCAGGAAGGTGAAGTAATTTATAAGTGTTAAAGCATAAAAAATACAGAATTTCCACATCACAGTGTCCCTGAAGGCTGTAGAAACCTGGTTCTATAGCCTCCCATAGTCACATCAGGTAAGATTGTGACTTGCTTGCAAGTCGTTTCCAAAATGGCCAATGATTAAGGGTCTTGTTTGTGCATCGTAAAATCCAAACCTGGGTCAGCCCAACATAAATCCAACATTTCTCATGTTTCCTTTAGCTTGGGTTGAGTTACTAGTTCCTGGAGCCTTGGTTGGACAAATGCTCTAGTGCCCTGTAACAACTTGGTTTGACTTAGTAGCCCTGGATCCTTGGATGGAAAAACACTCTAGATCCCTTAGTGTGGTGAGTTACTAGTCCCGAAGCCTTGGTTGGACAAATGCTCTAGAGCCCTGTATAAGTTGTGGGTTGAGTTAATAGTCCCGAAAGCCTTGGTTACATTGGAAAAAATGCTCTGGAGCCTTGGAAGGCTTGGGTAGAGACCAATTTGGTGATGGTTTTGTGATGTCCGACTGTGACGTGGAATCATTGTTTGATGGGTTGAGGTGGTTGGCCTATGGAATCCCTAGATGGTTTGATTGATGTGCTTTATGAGATTCCGCATTCATGATTTGAATATGGCATAGGCATGATTGGCTGAAGAGAGACTTGGCTTAGCCAATCTATAGTTGGGTGGAACATGGTAGTCCCATATCAGGTTGGATGTTGCATCATTACAATGAGGTTATTTCTCCTTGTTATTTCATGAGTGTTATATTGGTTTATATGTGGATTATATGGCTAATGTGTCCTTGATATTTATAATTTTATTATGATGGTTATAAGCATGTATTATGATAGTGATGATGTATGGCTCTCCTCATGTTTTTATTTGTAAATGAATGAATAATGTATCTATGGCCTAATGGATGAAAATGCAGCTAATGTATTGAGGCATCAATGCTTCTTAGTGATTCTCAGATGACAATGAGACCCATATGCTCAGATCTTTTGTTTAAACATGTAGATTTCATATTTGTGATATGTTTGACGAAATTCCTATCATGGTTAGTAAGGGTTCAGTAAATTCCTTGTTCAAGTAGTTGAATTTGTATCATTATTCCATTGTTATCTTTTGATTATGAAGGTGCCATTTAATTCTTGGCAGTGACTTGGGCTCTGGGCCTGAAAAAAGTGGCACAAATATCGGATATGCAGGCATAGGTCTGGAGAGAAACGTCCTTGGCTGCATGCATACCCATGTTGTGGGAATTTCTAGAGCCTCCTGGATGAATGCATGCCCATATCAATGGAGTGTCTGGGGTTTAATGCTCTAAAAACTCAGTTGGTCTCAGGGGCTGGTTACCTAAGTGGTTGGGATGGCTCCTAGGAGTTCTATTGCTAATGTGGAAGATCTTTATGGCGTGTTTGCATTGGTTCCACTTCCTTAACTGACACATAGGGATTCGAATCATATCATAGTAACTCCGTGTCACATGTTTACCCTGGTTTTCCAATTACTTAGGTAGATGTGGGAGGAGGGTGTTACAGAGTGGTATCAGAGCATGGTTCATCCCTCGGAATGGATGGGAAGTATGTTGGTCATGCATTTATGTCGGTTGCATATATTCTTGTTATGAATTTGAGTGGTGTTGATCATGGTTGTAGTGATGTCACCATGTGAAGGTTGATGGTGTTGTTGCGAAATGTGTCGTCATGAGTGTATGGTTGTATATGCATTTTTTATGCATGTTAGTGTTATGCATGCATTGTCATGGTGAAGGTTATTGTGCATGAGGTCATTGTATGCAATTAGCTCATCATGATGATATTGGTATGTTATGATGCTAATGTGTTGGCTGAGATAGAGAAGGAGATGCAGATCAATAAAGTGAAGTTGCAACAATGGACTTTGGGGTAATAGCAGATCTTCATACAGGTTTGTATGGTGGGTATGCAGGTATGTTGGTTAATGTTTGTTATAAGAATTAGGGTTTCTTATGTGCTTGTCATTATATTATTATTATGGTTACATGTATGATCAATTCTAGTTGGTTAGTGTAGTCATATGCATGTGTCAGATAGTCATGAATGATAGTAGCATGTGGTTGTATGCATTGTTATTGTTGTTTTATGACAGTTAACTTGATGATTTTGTTATATGTTGCTGATGAACATGTTATATATACCTTGTTGTTTTTATATGATAGTAACTTGATGATTAGGGTTATTACATTAAGATCTTGATGTTATATGTAGCATACTAATTTGGATTGGTCTAGGAAAATGGTTACGGTTATCACATTCAATTATGAGTTAATATGTTGTGATATTATTTCATACTAATCTAGACTAATTGTACATATGTGATTATTATGTATGAATGATAATTGTTTATGAGTTTATGATGTGAATATGTTAGCTAGTGACTATTATGATATTTGGACCTTATTTATATTTGAGTTGATATGTTGTGAAGTTATATCATGCTAATCTTTCTTGATTGTGCAGACAAGATAGCCTCCTCTAAGATACATTAAGGTTTGAGCTTGCTTATGTCATCTACTTTGTGCTTGAATGTTTGATTATGTCGTCTATTTGGTGTTTGAGTGTTGGTACCTATTATATCGTCTATCTGTTGTTGAATGTTTGATTAATCGCATGATATGAGTCTGTGTCTATACAATTGCATCAATAAATGATCTTATTTTAAGATGATTGTACTAATAAATATGTGTTGAGATAAATTATATGTACTTGAGTGTAAGTAGGTGATAGTTGTAGCATTATCTATTATGATTGGCGAATGTGAGTTGATTTTTGAGTATGACATGGTTGTTAGACTTGGTAAAGGTTGATTTCAAATTAATATATATGATGTCTTGATCTTCGGAATGTGAGACTGACATGTGTGAGAAGTTGTAGGGAGACATTCTTGGTATTAGCTTCATGAGGTAATAGTTGATGTGTTTATATAACTAACAGTTGGGTGAAGTGACAGTGCATAGCAAGACTCAATTGCAACAAGAAAAAGGTAAAAGAAAGGAATTGAGTGAAAATTCCTTTAGCTATGTTGGAAACCGTAATTCCAAACGAATTTGTATTCAGGAAGTATTATTAACCTTGAATTTGTCTGACATTATGAGGATATGTATTCTATTCATAAATATGTATTTGACAGGTATAACAGTTGGTTCTAGTTATGGCTAGATTCGTCAAAGTATTGGAGTCCCTTGAGAGATGGTGTGGATGTGTTCAGTGGAAAGCAACGTGCTTGGCACAAAAAGGTAAGGTAACTAGTGTATTGTTATGTTTATTTATGCACTGACATTTATGTGTTTATGGAAATATGATATAGGGGATTGCATGACAAAGAGACTGCCATGAAATTATGAAGAAGGCTCAGGTTGAGCTTTCCTTTGGAAGCACTGGGAACCATGGGGATTTAGTCATAGTGTCTATTGAGAGTCTTGTGATTTCGATTCTTTGTGCTTTGTTTGCACTTGATTTGCATCTTTGTTTATGTCTGGTACAAGGCCTTGCCACTTTATTTGTGGTGTCGTATTGTTATGGGTTTTCATAGTTTTCTTCTTGTTTGCCTTTTATTCCTTGAGAGTCTTTGGAATTGGTTGGGAAAGAGGAAATTTAATGGATCTCGGGAAGAGTTGAATGAAACCTAGAAGGTAATGTAAGACCCTAATGAAGTTGATGCATGTGTAAGGGAAGCTAAAGGTAAGAGTATGAAATTCAACTAAGTTGGTTGGATCCATTAGTATAAATGGATGGTGATAGGAAAATCATGCAAAAGCTAATAGGAAAGGTAAAGTGAATGGATGTGAGGCATCTAATTCCTTTGATATGTTGGGAATGGTTGTTCTCAATGTTGTGCATGGTGTGCACAGATAAAAGGAGTTCTCTTAACCTTGAACTTATGCTATCTGATAATTATGTTATGATCAGGATGATGCTGATGTTTATATATGTATACATGTATGTATGTATGTCGTGCCTGTTAGGGTCATCATGGATCATTATTTTTTTAATGCTATTTTTTATATGTATGCATTTATGTGATTTTCTGATAGGATCATGATCATTTAATGCTAATATTTATATGTACATATATGTATGTATGTATGTATGTTTTTGTCTGACAAGGTCGTTAGGAATCATTCTTGTGGAGGAATGATTGCTTATGTAGGTGAATGGCATAAAGAGGTTTCCGGTTTATCAGGAATCAAGTGAGAAGAGTAGTCATGAAAAATATATGAGGATGATCATGGATGGAAAAGAGACACTAGAAGCAAAGTTGCTTGGTAGAGACAATGTGGTTTTAGATGTGTGGTACTACTGTTGTGCATATGTTGTATATGTTGTACATGTTGCATCTGTGATGTTGTGCACATGCGATGTTGTGTATATATAGTGTGTGTACATGTTGTTTATGCAATATTATGTATGGGGTGGTACATATAGTCTTGTGTGAATATTGCATATGCCGTGTTGGGTATGGATGGTGTTATGTACATGTTGGATATGCGGCGTTGTGTACATATTGTAGTGTGTGCATGATGGATATGCGATGTTGTGTGCATATGGTGCTATGTGGATATTGGATATGTGGTGTTGTGTACATATGGTGTTATGTACATGTTGTATTTGTAGTGCTATGTATATACGGTGTTGTGTGCATGTTGTGCATGTGATGTTATGTACATATGGTGTTGTGTGCATGATTGTAAATGTGGTGCTCTAAGCATGTGGCGTCGTGCACATGTTTCACATGTGGTGTTGTGTGTAGGTAGTGTCATGTGCATGTCATGCATATGATGTTGTGTAGATGTGGTGTCATGTACATGTCGTGCATGTGGTGTTGTGTAAATGTGGCATTGTGTACATGTTGTACAGGTGGTATGATGTACATGTGGCGGTGTGTACACATTGTGCAGGTGGTTTCGTGTACACGTGTTGTTGTTTACATGTTTTGCAGGTGGTGTTGTGTATAGGTGGTACTATGTACATGTGCTACTCGTGTACATGTGGTATTATGTGCATGTCGTACATGTTGTGTTGTGTACATGTAGTACTATGTGTGTGCATTGTGTAGTCCTCAAGGATAATTTTAGGGGCAAATGTTTGCCCTTTGGCGAAATTAAGTGGTTTTAAATTTTTAGTGGGCGAATATTTTGTATCATAGTACATTTTTACAAATCACCTCAAATAGCCCACCTTATTTTAAGGGAGAGGGTAAAAAAGGTAAATTTAGCCCTTGAAATTAGGACTTACAACGTTCCATTCACCCATTTTCAAGAATAGGTTTTATTTAAGTGAATCCATTCGCCCATTTTCAAGAATAGGTTTTATTTAAGTGAATCCTATGGGCCAAATACCATATTTATAAAAGAGGTATAGTAAATTAATAAAAATATAAATAAATGAGAGGTATGGTAAATAAATAAAACATTTTTTATATTTACTCCATAAGTCACCTTATATACATGTAAGGGTGTAATGAAATAAAAATATAAGTAAAGTGGAGGTATGGTAAATAAATAAAACCTTTTTTTATACTTACTCAAAAGGTATGGTAAATAAATAAAAATATAAATAAACTAGACGTATCATAAATAAATAAAACCTCTTTTTATATTTGGTCCATAACCCTCCTTCTATTTATGAAGGCTCAAGAAAGAGGTTTTATTTAAGTGAATCCTATGGGCCGAATACCATATTTGTAAAAGAGGTATGGTAAACAAATAAAACATTTTTTTTATATTTACTCCATAAGTCACCTTATATTTACAAACACTCAAAAAATGGGTTATATTTAGGTGAAACCTATGGCCAAAATACTATGGGACAAATACCATGGACTAGATTGTTATTAATACCATGCAAAAAACCATTATTAACCCTAATATTAGAATTAATAAAAATAAAAATGGCACATGGTATTGACCCATGGTATTCACCAAAATGGCACATGGTATTGACCCATGGTATTCACCTGGAATGTAGCCTATTTAAATGGGGGAATTAAACCAGCATGTAGCCTATGCTAAGATTCACTAGGACTTTACAAAGTTTTATTATTTAGTGAAAGACTCGCCAAGATCTTACAAGATTTTATAATTGAGTAAAATATTCGCCATGCCTAGTGAGAGATTCGCCAAAAAAATTATATATACATATTATATTATTGATAAAATCGCCTTCCATTTTTTCTATATACCATGGAGATTCGCCCATTTATTATATTTATAAATTTAGGGGGGGGTTCTTAAAATTTTCCCTGGTAGTCGTGGTATCAGGACATATGTATTCATTGTGTTGTACTATGTGTATGTATTTGTGTTGTGGTGTACACTGGATGTAGAAGTATGTATTGTATTGTGATGTACACTAAGTAGATATATGTGTGGTATGTCAGGTGTAAGTGCATGTATTGCATGGTGTTGTATGTCGTGTGTGGTTGTATGTGTGTGATGCACACTACATGTATGTGCACATGGTTGAGGAGAAGGAACTGGGTGTTTTTTGGGTGTGGCAACTGATCTGGTGTACGTACAGAAAAATGAAAAAGGTAGAAGCTAAGGATTGATTAAAGGATAAGTATCAATATTTTATTTCAATTTTATTATGCATGTGATTTATGATTTTGGTCTATGATGATTACATGTGATCTATGATTCTGGTTTATGATGGTTACATGTGATTTATGATGTTTATCTATGATGGTTTTGTTTTGAGATAACCTGATGTGATATGTTTATACATGATGATTTGGTCAAAGATGCTAGTTTGACTTGTTGTGACCAGAAGTGAGAAGAATTGCAAAGTGTAACTTATTGACAGGACAACAATGAGGTATGATTTGAAGTTATTTGAATTTATTTTGAATCTAATGGAAATTATGTGCTTGGCACAAGAAAGCATTAAATACCTGTTTGGGTGGTCAAAATTGATGGAAAGCATTAGCAGTAATAGCAAAAGGAATTTGAACATGTAGCAATATGTTGGAAAAACACTTTAGGAGTAGGGCCATTGTGGGACATTGATACCCAATAGTGTCTTCCATGAGCATTCTATGGCTGGTATGATGGTTTTAAGGTAGGGATGTGCATTGGTTTTTAGACCTTCCTATGCAAGGAAACCTTGTCAAGGGATGGACTACTCGAGATGGGGGTGCCAGAGAAACTTGGAAGGTGTGTGACTGCACAGAAGGGGGTGACCAAATTACCCAAGGGACTGTGTAGCAGAGAAGGGAAGGCTGGTGATATTTATTTTTTTTCATTATCATTTCTAGATGGAATCAAATGCACATTGGGAGTGTGCCCTAGAACAATGAGTCGGGAATTGTTCACTGAGAGGACAAGTGGCATAGGATTATAGCGCTGGACATTGGATGCAACATCGAATTTGCAGTGGATTATAGACTTCCTTGGAAGGAGGTGAATCCTAGTATTACATTGAGGGTGGAGGTATGAGACTCTGGATTACCTTGTTGCGGATGTAGGCATTGTATCCTTTTATTTCTAGTTGAGAAAATGTGCATATGTGTATATGTGTATATCATTGTAAATACTGTATTGAGATGGATTTAGAAAGCTCCATAGACAGTATGGTTATTTTTTGGTTGAAGAAAATATATATATATATGTGGGTGTTATTGTAAATACCATAATGATTTGTGTTATAAATCTCTAGTAGACAGTATGTTTGTCATGTTTTAGCAGATGGTCATTTTAAATACTATAACGAGCTATGTAATCAAGCTCCATAGGAACTATGTTTTGTTTCAGCAGTGTTGTCGGTTATAGGTGTCATTGAAAACCGAGGATGGTGTTCCCCCAAGGTGGGGTGGGGTTTGTAACAGCCCTGGTTAAAAATCCATGTAAAAAATATATATATAAGACCACAGTCATATGACACGTATTCTAAGCTAAATGGTGGGAAAAACATCCTAGTGGGTGTTCATTCGATTTATTATGGCTAAGGCATTTGGAAAGGAAACGTTTAATTGGCATTTTATTTATGAAAATAATGGAAATTATGAGAAAATGGAGGTGAAAGGTCATAGGTTTCATGTGAGGAGGAAAATGAAGGAAAATAATGGAAATTGAAGAAAATAGAGGCATCATTGATAAAAAAGGCTTATGAGGATTAGTTGGAAAGCTTTTGCTTAGGCTTGGTCAGTGTAACCTTTTGTCAGTTCAGTTTTGGAGCTCTCATTCTATTCTCTCTCTCTCATACTCTTGGACACTTAGAGTTTTCTTGGAGCACTCTTGAAGAGTGTGGCATACTTGGATGCTTGGAGCAAAAAGGAAAAGGAAGAACAATAAAGTGCAAGAGTACATTGGCATTAGTAGCTTTAGTGAGTTTCTCTTCCAAGTACCGAGTTTCATGTATGTTTTCCTCACTAGTTTTGGCATGCATGTGTTTTATGGGTCATGATTTGTCATTGGCATGGAGGATTTTCGGAATTGACAGTAGATTTTCCTAGCCTTTCCATTCCTAGATAGTCATGGTGTTGTGGGTTTATTTCTTTGTTTTTCTGGTTGGTTCTCATGTTCCTTTTAGCTTGGGTTGAGTTACTAGTTCCTGGAGTATTAGTTGGACAAATGCTCTGGAGCCCTATAACAGCTTGGGTTGAGTTATTAGTCCTAGAACCTTGGTTGGAAAAATGCTTAGGAGCCCTTAGTGGGTTGAGTTAATGTTCTTGGAGCCTTGGTTGGACAAAATCTCTAGAGCCCTATATAGGATGTGGGTTGACTTACCAGTCTTAGAATCCTTGGTTGGAACAAACACTCTGGAGCCTTGGAAGGCTTGGGTAGAGACCAATTTTGTGATGGTTTTCTAATGTCCGACCGTGAGGTGGAACCAATTTTAATGGGTTGAGTTGGTTGGCCTCTGGAACCCCTGGATAGTTTGTTTGGTGTGTTTTATGAGATTCCACATTCAGGCTTGGAATATGTCATGGGGGTGATTGGCTGAAGAGAGACTTAGGTCAACCAACCTATGGTCGAAAGGTACGTGGGAGTCCCATACCAGGTTTCATTTTGTATCATTAATATGAGGTTATTTCTCCTTGTTATTTCATGAGTATTGTTATCCTCCACAATATCCCAAGGCTGAGAAAGGAGATCGACAGAGGTAACCTCAAACCAGCAGCTAGCCCTGCTGAACCAGAGAGGGATATCTCTATAAAGCTCATAACAAAATATGACTAGAGTGGGAAAAATATATTAGGCTAGGCCTGTTTCAGCTCTAGGGTTTTGAAATTTAGGGTCTCTCTAGATGAAGCATGAGTCAAGGAACCAAGGTGAGGGTTTTAGGAAAAACTCAGTTGCAGAAATACAAAGGAGCAAGGTAGGTATGTATCAATCACACTTCGAGGCATTGTCAGTGTAGTTTAGGGTTGAAAAACATAGGTTCAAAATGAGCATGGAAATCATGATTTCATTCATCAGAAGATAGATAACATAAAGATGAAATTCAATCAAAACAGTGCTTAAACTTTAAGAATTATGTTCATAAAACTCATGGGAAGATCATTGAAGCATAGACATGGAAAGAAGATAAATTAAACATTCATAAAAGTGAACCACAGAAGAAAAACACTGCCACAAGATCATACCACATGAATTCCTGAATAATTGTTACAACTGACTTGTATTACTACAAAGTGATCATGTACAAAGGCTCCAAAAGACTCTCAAGCATCCAACCCTTTCTCTAACTTACATTAGGTTACATATAGAGCAAAATATCAGTTTCCCCCTCTCAGGGGTCGAATCCAACATTCAAGGAACTACTTACAAGAATATCTCCAACCATACCTAAGACTAGGGAGGTTAGAAACCAACTCCCAATTTGGTGCAAAACTGATTCATTTAACCATAAGAACCTATACAAGCATGAATCTACTTAATTTTTACTTTGAAAAACATAATTACACCTAAATGCATCATCACAACCCCTAAATTGATAAATTACATCAAAGAAAGTCAAATTGGATTGAGAAAACTGAGAAAAATGAGTTCTAGGCAAAAATGTAGTGAATTGCATGAAAACATAGCGTGCCTGGAGAAAACATAGCATGATGCTTGTAAGTGACTTTTGGAGGAGTTCCCGAGATCCAAATCAAGATATGAAAAATGTTGGAGAAATATCTACCTGTCTACTACACCATAGAATCTTCGAGTACTAAAAACGACTACTTCTAGACCTCCAAAATCCATTTCTCCCACAACTACTCCAAAAACATAGTGTGGCTCTGAAAAAGATGGCGGAAAGGTGTTTTTTTGTACCTTTTTTACTTTTTGACCGAGAAAAAGTTGCTGACATGGATCTACGGTTATATAAATTTTATTCTTAGGTTATAAAGAATCCAAAAACGCAAAATTTTTGTGATTTGGAGGCCATTTATCAAAAACGTAGTGTGGGACATGCTACCTTTTTTGCCCAAAAACTGTGTAAATTTACCAAAATGCCCAAAAATATTCAAAAAAATCCAAAATTTATTCGAAGTGTTTGAAATTTGTTCCTTGGAGCTAGGTAATGATTCTTCAAGCTATGAGTGAAGCCCCAGCCAACAACTCAAGCTTATCCCCCTTGTTTTTCTGAATTATGTTTTCCCTTAGTTTTCTCTTCAAGTCTTTAATTCTGATTTGGGAAACCTTGTAGCTGTAGCTATGACCTTAGTTAAAATGATGAAGTTGAACCCTGCAATTTTGACCTTATCACTCTTAATTTTTGTGGAAAAAATACTACTTAACTTGGCATGATATCCTACTAGTTGAGTTTTCTCACAAAACCCTAAACAACCCACCTTTTAGAAACATTGTCTGGCAAATGTTGAAGACCTCAATTCTTTGGTGTCAAGTGGCTCAAACTTTAACACCTGACCTCCTTTATTGTATATCTTCTTTCCTTCTTGTCAATAGGCTAATGGGACCTTCATTAGCCATAGAAAACCTTTGGAGATGTATTATTTTCCTCTATAAGTAAAAACGTAGCGAAGGGTCAAAAATGTGGCGTGGTTGGCTGAAAACACAGCGTGGAGCTTTGGAGGGGGTTCCAATCACCTTTTAAGAGTTTCGTGCGATTCTTCTTGTAATAATGTGGCCTTTTATAATGAATTAGTGCTCAATTCCAATGGAATGAGTGAAATAAATGCTTGTATGGTATTTATAAGAGTAAATTTCACCTTTTGTATATGTCATGGCATGACATCATCCTCCATTTTGAAACCAAAGTGATGTGTTTTGCAATAATAATTTTATAAGTTGAAGTAGTACCTTTACCTTTATTTCATATGCCTCCTAAGATGCTAACTCCCTTATGTGTGGACTCAAGACCATAAACATGGCCTTTCTTAAGCTTAAAATTGACATAATGATGACAATTACAAGTGATGACCTAGATCAAGACCTATATGATTTTTTGATTGATCCATGACCTGTAACACTTGAAAAATGACATGACCATGATGAATAATGATAAGCATGAATGTTGAAGGGAGTAGCACTGACATAGACACACCAACCAATGAAAAAAGTTTTTTATTTGAAGACCTACTGAAACCATAAAAAACTTGACCTAGACCCTAACAAAAACTTTGAAAGAGAAGATTTGATCACTGGTGACTGGCAGAAGTGACAGACACTAACAAGTATTACAATGGTTTATATGTGGATTCTATGGCTGATGTATCCTTGATATTTATGTTGTTATTATGATGGTTATAAGCATGTATTAGGACATTTATGATGTATGGCTCTCCTCATGTTTTGATTTGTAAATGAATGAACAATGTATCTATGGCCTAATGGATGAAACTATAGCTAATTTATTGAGGCATCAAAGCTTCTTAGTGATTCTGAAATCAGTATGAGACCCCTATGCTCAAATATGTTGCTAAACCTATAGATTACATATTTGTGATATGTTTGATGAAATGCCTATCATTGCTAGTAGGGGTCCAGTCAAGTCCTTGTTCAAGTAGTTGCACTTGTATCATTATTCCATTGTTATATTTTTGTTATGAAGATTCCATTTAGTTCTGGGCATTGACCTCGGCTCTGGACCTGAAAAGGTTGCACAAATCCTGGAGACGCAGGCATAGGTCAGAGGGGAAACGTTCCTAGACGCATGCATACCCATGTTGTGGGAACATATGGAGCCTCTTGGATGCATGCATTCCCATATCAAGGGAGATCCTGGGGGTTTAATGGTCTAAAAAACTTAGTTGGTCTCAAGGGCTTGTTACCTAAGTGGTTGGGATGGCTCCTGGGAGTTATGTTGCTGATGTGGAAGGTTTGTATGGTGTGTTTCTGTCAATTCCACTTCCTTAACTGATACATAGGGAGTCAAATCATATCGTAGTAACTTCTCGTCACATGTTTACCTTGTTTTTCCGATTAATTGGGTAGATTTAGGAGGAGGGCTTTATAGAGTGATACATCGTCCCACATGCTTCCTATTCACCCATCCAATGTGGTATCATGGTGTTACTAAGAATTTGTGGGATGATGATGTATGTAGTGGTCTTACAGAGCGTCCAAAGCATTCTATGATCAAGCCATAGGTTGTATGAGGGGTGAACCATGCTCTAATTGGCTTCTACATATTTTTCCTCCCTTGAAATGACTTCTTATTTGAAAATATCTTTGATTTATCTAACTACCACATCTTCACTATACACAACCTTCCTAGTTTTTTGGTTCTAAAGCTTATAATGTTTCAGACCATATTTATATCTAATAAGGATACACTTTTCCACTTTCTTATCTAGCTTACTCCTATTCTACTTTGGAACGTGTACATAAGCACCACAACCAAATACCTTGATATGTATAAGAGAATGTTCCTTGTTATTCCATAACTCATGTGGAGTTGTGTCATCCAATGTTGATGAAGGTGATCTATTTAGTAGATAACACACAGTGTCCATTTCCTTTACGTAGAATTCCTATCGTAACCAAGCACCACTAAGCATACTCCTTTCTTTCTCCATAGATGTATTGGTTATCCTTTCTACAAGTCCATTTTGTTTAGGTGTGTATGGAGTACTCTTCTACCTTTCTATAGCATACTTCTTACAAAATTCTTCGAATTCATTCCCCTATAATTCTCCACCATTATATGTTCTCAACGCCATGATTTTCTTCTCCATTTGATTTTCCATAAGAGACTTAAACTCTTTGAATTTGTCAAAGACTCCAAATTTCTTCATGAGAAAATAAATCCATGTATTCCTTGCGAAGTCATCTATAAATGAGACATAGTGCACATATTTTCCTAGTGATGGAACCAAACATATGTCCAAACACATCACTATATAACAACTATAATTTTTCCTCTTGCCTTATAAGAATATAGGAGAATATTACCCTATTTTTCTTCCCATATAAACAATTTTTATGAAAATAAAAAATATAGAGAGAAATTTGACATACATTCTACCATATCATTACCATACAATACTTGAATGACCTTCTCTCTGCTATATCCCAATCTTTGATGCCAAAACATATACTTTTGACCAAATGCTACAAGAGTGTTTCCTTCTTCTAATCCACTCTCATGAATAATGGAACTATTACACCCATCACTCATTGTGCTTCCCCGTAGCATATTTAGAGTTCCAATCCAAACTCCTCTCATCAATACCATTTCTCATCAAAGCATCCCACATGTATCATTTTCAAACACTGCTTTTACACCTACATTTCTCATCTTGATTATAGAAATCAGGTTTTTGGCCAATCCTAGGATTTGCATAGCACTATGGAGTGTTCTAATCCTTCCACCCATGAAATTCAACTTGAATTTTCCTTGTCGTATGATTCTAGTCTCCAAGTCATCTCCTAGGAAAACATCATTTCCATAATAATCATACTTGCAAAACCACTCCGTATGAGGATTCATATGGAAGGATGCACTTGAGTTGACCATTCATGCATTATGATCTACATGTGTACTTGAAGATGTCAAGTAAGCATCCACTCCTTCATATAAAGAGGATTTTTCTTCTACAAAAGGAGCATCTTTAGATCCCTTTCCTTTCTCTATAATTTTGGATCTATAATATTTCTTGAAATTCCCTTCTTTTCCACATCTCCAACATACCTTAATGAATTTTCTTGGAGATTTAGATCATCCTCTAGATTTAGATATCCCATTAGAGGAATTGTTTTTATTTAGATTTTAGGAGCGTCCTCTTACAGAAAAGGCATATATTTTCTAACTTTCTATGTTTTTTTGTCTCATATCCTTTGATAACTAGGATAAGACTATTTTATGGAGGCTTAAATTACTTCCACGACTACCTATGCAAACAACCAAACCATCCCATCAATTTGGTAAAGAACACAATGAAATGATACACATATGTTCATCTAAATTTTCAATATCAATAGATAAATAGCTCATTTACCATAGTATTTAAGGAATTTAGATGCTTTGTCACTAAGTCTCCATCCTTTATCCTCATGTTATACAACTTCTTTCACATGAAGATTTTTTTCACCGTGGACTTAGATTAATATAAATCCCGTAACATGTTCCACAAAGACTTTCTTATGTTGGAAAATGTAACTAGTTTCAGTATTCATAATTTCCATTGTACTCATGTCATTATGTATATCTTATGTAAGAACTAAAATAAGAAAGAAAATTTATTATTTTCAAGCATGGATTTCATGCCTCTTTTGAATGATCATCTAGGTTAAGCATCTTATTCATGCTTCTAGGTTTTTTCACATAATAAGAATAATTTTCTTGTGTCGAGAGAGGAAATATCATGTATATAAAATCTTATTAGGAAATTTGTATCAAGAAAGAAACATTATTTTTGTGTCAAAATTGTCGAAAGTTTTCCTCCAAGACCAAGTCGGCCCTACCAGTCAAATTTGTCCTAGAGAGGGCTAATTTGACCTCATGAAGAAGGTATATATAGAGATTACTTCAACCGCAATATACCATCATTACAAGCAAGTTTGATTTGATCAAGAAGAGGTTTGAAATACAAGGAAGAAATCGAGAAAGTCAAGAAGAGAGCAGTTGAAGAAAGAAGGAAGGAAATTAAATTTATGACCTAGTTCTTTCCCTAATTTCTCTCACATGTGCGAATTTATAGAATTGCTATAGGGGCCAAAGTTCCAAAATTACTGCAAGTCCAAAATATAGTTGTTGGGGGCTGAAATTTTGAGTTTACAGTAGTTCTAGAAGGGTTTGACTCAAGTTGACTTGGTTTGACTTTGACTAGTTGGAGGGGCTTTGTTTAAGGGCTAACTTGGTGCTTGGAGGAGGTCTTGGTTTTCTCATTTGAAGCATATTCTATAACAAGAGAAGATATTCTTTCCAGGTTTTCCCATTGGAGGGGTGTTTCCCTGGGTTGGATCCTACTTCTTGCGCCCCTTGCCTTTATTTTTTTTTCTTTTGATAAGTGTTTGAAGAAAATATCTAATAAAGAAACATAAGAATATAACTAAAGCTCACAAGAAATTATTAAGGTTAAGGAGATTTTTTTTTAAATAATTTCATTACTACATTATCCAACATGGTTTCAGAGTTAAGGTGAACAAAGAGAAGGCAATTGGAAGATCATTTTAACATAGTTACCGATCAAATGAGAAAATGACCTAGTACCCTTTTTTTGAGGTAGCAAAAAATCACTCGATTTTGAAAAACGGTGATTCAGAATACAATTTTCTTTTGTAGCATAGTTTTGCCACTTTAAATTTTTTATGTCTCAAGTATGAACAATTTTTTTAAATGTTAGTAATTTTCATGCTGATTTTGAAAAGTGTTGATGCATCATCAACACATTTTTTTAGAGGGCTTATTTTTTACACTTCAAATTTTTTTTATGTATCAAGTGTGAACATTTTTTTTTGTTAGTGATTTTCATCTTGATTTTGAAAAGTTTTGATGAGCATCAACCCTTTTTGTTTAGAGGGGTTAGTTTCTACACTTTAAATTTTCTAATGAATTAAGTGTGGATAATTTTTTTTAAATGTTGGTGATTTTCATGTTAGTAATAAAACATAAAAATTTAAATTTAAATTTAAATTTAAAAAAAAAATTATAAAAAAAAAACATGATAAAGAAAAACAAAAACAAAAAATAATAAAAAAACAAAAAACCTATAAAAATGTAAAAAAAAAAACCAAAATTAACTTGTAAAAATAAAGATAAAAAAAAAAAAATTTAACAAAAAAAATATCAAAAAATAAATGAAAAGTTTTCAAAAATATATATAGATATAATTTTAAGAAAAAAAATTAAAACAAAAAAAATCTGAAAACCTTTTTTTTAAGTTAAAAAAAAACAAATAAAAAATAAAAACCTCATTAGAAAAAAAATAAAATTAAAATAATTACCAAAAAAAATAAAATTAAAAAAAAATCGATTAAAAAAAATTAAAAAATATTTCAATTAAATAACTTAAATAAATAAAATAAAAATTCAAGAATTATTTTTAAAAATTAAAATTAAAATAAATTAATTAATTAATTAAAAGAAAATAACAAAATAGAAAAATTTAAAAACAAAATTATAAATAAAACACATTAAAAAAAAAAAATCAAAACAATTAAAAAAAATAAACTATAAAAATTAAAAACCAAATTTTCAAAAAGAAAAATGCAAAAAAAAAAAAAAAAAAAAAAAAAAAAAATCAAAACAATTAAAAAAAAAAAAAATTAAAAATAAAAATTATAATTAAAAAAATATATTATAAAAAGCAATTTATTTCTTTTATTAAAATAACCCCCCAAAAAAATAAATTAAAAAATAAAATTTAAAAAATAACAAACTGAATTAAAAAATATTCAGAAGAAAAAAAAAACACACACACACACACACACTTTTTTTTTTAGATAACTACCCCCCACGCGTAGCTCCACCCCACCACCTCTTCATCCCCTCTCTCCCCCACCCCAACCCCCCTTGTCCCCTCTCCCCTCCCCCTCCTCCACTCCCCACCCCACACCCTGCCTCCCACCCGGCCCTCCCCTCCCCCTCCCTCTCCCCATCCTAACCCCCGCCTCCACCACACCCCCCACCCCCCCAAAGTTCACCCAACCCTACCCTCCCGCCACGGCCCCCAGCCTGCGGCCAGTTGATCGCTGGTTGGCGGTCGGGGCAGGGCCGGGTGAGGTGGGGGAGGGGGTAGGGGGCGTCGAGGTTGGGGGAGGGGAGAGGGGAGGGCCTGGGGGATGGAGGGGGCAGGTTGGGGAGTGGAGGAGGGGGAGAGGAGAACGGATTAAGGGAGCTGAGGTGGTGGAGAGGGGGTGGGGAGGTGACAGGGTGGGGTTGCGTGTGGGGGGTGGTTATTTTAATTAAGAAAAACATAATTGCTTTTTTTATATAGATTTTTTTTAATTTTCTTTTTTAATTTTCAATATTTTTTAATTCTTTTTTTTGGGGGGGGTTATTTTAATAAAAAAAATTAATTGTTTTTTTAATAGCTTTTTTAATGTTTTTTTATTATTATTTTTTAAATTTGAATATTTTTTTATTTGTTTTTTTTTTTTTAATTTATTTTTTATTTGAATTTTTTTTAATTATTATTTATTTTATTTTATTTTTAATTTGTTGGACACCTAATCCTCAATGGGTTAGTGTGGAAGCCGAATGGAAAAAAGGAGTCCAAGAGACCTTGGGATGTGAAACCCAATGGTCAAACTATGTACTATAAATGTATATCATATGTTAATAAAAATGGTACTCTCATGATTTATCATTCATATTTCTCTTGCTGTCCATGTGTGTTTAACATGGTATCAGAGTAGGCGTATTCCTGCCCTGCATAATTAATTTGAGCCATTTGTTTTATGGCCTTTTCGTGCAGTTTATTTCTACCATGAACTTCATGAAAATTTTCTCATGAATATTTCTTCAGCTAAATTTTAGCTGCAACCTGTTAATACCGCTGCTGGTGTTTGCTCTCCATATAGAAGCACCTCCATACTCCTGACGCTTCCTACGCTGCTCCTCCATATAATTAGCTGCTCCTAACACTGCATGCGCTACCTCCTGAGAATTTTTTGCCTGAAATCCGCTGCTGACTCACATCTCTAACCCTTGTCTGCCATATTCCTTTTATACAGACCTACGCCCTGTCTGCCATATTCACTTGAACGATGAAACGTTCCTCTGCCTGACACTGCCAGCGCTATCCAAGTTGTTCTAACGGCTCTTCCAAAAGTCTGGTAATCAGATGGCTTAGAACAATATTTCGAGGAAGGATAACGTGCCTGTAGTCTGGGTTGTGAGAGATGAATGAGAATAAATGGTGAGGGGAGATCGATTATGGGAAGGCGAACCGACTTCGTTCAAAATTATTCGGAGACACAAACGTTTGAATACACAGTCCAATACTGCCGCACTATTTGAATGTCGCCATATCCGCTGGTGCTTTCGTATCTGCTTGGTATCATAGACACTGCTCCTTTTTATGTAATCATCGCAATATTATATATGGTCTTTTTATAGACGCTGCTCTGTATCATAGACGCTGACGCTGTGGTATCATAGACGCTATGAAATGAATTTAGATGCTGCTCCTTTTATGTAATGATCGCAGTATTATGCCTATATGGTCTTTTATGAATTTAGAGGCTGCTCCTTTTATGTAATGATCGTAGTATTATGCCTATATGGTCTTTTATGAATTTAGACGCTGCAGAAAATACCTCAAACTCTGTGGGGCTTGCTTTCACGGGTCTCGGGCAGCTCCGCATGGTTGTCGTCCAAATCTTAGCATTTTTCGTGCTGTGTTGATGCTTATTTGCATCTTGAGGCGGCTCAGCTGCTCTCTGGCTCGTAGATTTCTCACAGCCTTCGAATTTCCTTTCAACGTCTAAATGTGGACCAGATTTGCAAAAGAGATTCGATGAAATGTGACATGAATGAAAAAAAATCTCGATTGCCGACCTAAATTTGGAGTTGTTAACCTCCAAAGAAGTGGATACCAAGCTGCAAAGAAGATTGGATTCGTGTTTATCATTTTTCTTTTTGGGAAGCATAAGGATATCTCTCGATTTCTAAATAAAGCGTGGTCTAGGTAAAAGGTTGTCAGTGTTAGTGGTGTGAACGTCATTTTACTTAGTAAATGGTGTAAACTACTAACTGGATATAATACTCAGTTCAGGCATTCGAAAGCTGAGTTCTTTTTCCGCTAAACATCAACAATTTATTGAAGCTCGTTCTCTTGATTTACAAAAAGAAATCGAAGTGCAAAACATTCTCAAAAATATATCAAAGGCCCTACAATTATCGGCATCTCTCTCGGAAACAAAAAAAAAAACACGGCTTCAATTACAATTTCGTTTTCAATATCTGGGCGACTCCCGCTGCAACAATCCCCAGCATAAAAAAAATCCCTGTTGTTTGGTGTATGCGTTGAAGCCGGTCGAATTGTTCCTCCATAGCTGACAAACTCTCTGCGTCTGAGTTTTGATTTCTGCTCCAACCGAGGAACCATTTGCTAACACCTCTAGAAAATGTCGTCAAAACCTATTTATAGGATCCTTCGTTTGGCTGGTGATTGGGCATGCTATTTTCCCCGTGAGTTCTTATTCCAACAACATTAATGGCTCGTTTTCATATTCTATTTGAGGTTGTCATATTCTATTTGAGGTTGTTAGGGGTCTCATTTCCGCACCTCGACTAAGGGCAGTGAGTGTGTTAACTTTTAGTGGCTTTTCTCATCTTATACTGAAGGCAAAGCGACCGAGAAATTTTAATATCATTGCCACAAGACGAGTTTATTTTCTGGTATGTGCGTTGAGTAGTGAGTCAAGTGTCTTTAGTTGGTAGTCATATCAGCAGTTGGTGAATTTATACTATGAAACCCTTGTAAATTGCAATGTTGACTTCGTTTATATATGTGCATTGTTCCACATAAGATTATGAGATTATGTACAATTCTTTCTTTGGGAATCTGTAATCCCACAATAGTAGTTGTTCCACATGTTATCATGAATGGTTACAGTCACTATTGAACTTGACTATTATTTTCCACTGACCAAGAAAGTGAAGGAGTATTTGAAGGATTCAAGCAAGTTTTCAGTTGCTGCTGCCCCAGTGTGGCACTATATTTAAAACTCATTATAGTGCATTAATTCCTTGCTTTGATTGCTACATAAAGAGTTTGGTGGGCTGATTGTAATCTTTTATGGAGAAAAGTTTTGTCGGGTGTATTGTCAGAACATAATGCTGGTCATGAGTAAACTCTTATTTTGGTGCTTGCTGGTTGCACACTAGTCATTTGCTACATTGAAATTGGTACTGTGCTATCTGCTACAACGACTTGGTAATATTGGTATGCTACTGCTCATCTAATAGTTGCAATTATTTATCATTCTATAGACCAATTTGTAGCTGAAGACAACATCACTTCTCTGATTATATTGGTCTGAAACGGATAGAATAGATTATGTATTAAAACTACTGAATAATTTAATACTTTCCACTGTTGATGAGATGGTTAAGATCAACAAAACCTCTCTTTCCAATATTAAAATTTGTCTCCAAAATGCACATGAGAATATTGAGTTTTTGCAGCTTGAGACAAAGCTACAGCAGGAATAATTACAGCAGTGGAATCATCATTCTAAACCTGTTTCTATTCAGAAGATTGAAACAGACTCCCATAAACAGCAAGTCAATATTGTTCAAGTTCATTCAGATCTAGTGCCCAATAAAGCAGCAGTTGTACATGCAGATGCAGAAACTCAGTCTGCACCTCCCAAGCCCATCATCAGACCTTGGGAACGGCTTGTCCACAACAATCACAGAACTGGTATTGGATATGACAAGGACTTGTCCTTTCATATTCCAAACTACTCCAAGCCCATTCAGTTTCAGAGTGCTGGATTCATTCATGATAGTTCAGTTGCTCCTCATGACAGTTCATATCTAGCTGTTCCAGATTCTGTGCCTCTTCCACAACAACAACAACAACAACAGATCATGAAATGCCAACACTGTGATCAAGTTGGCCATTTGAAAGATCACCGTTTTGATCTTCATCCATGTAAGCATTGTCATAAAACCGGCCATTATTCACACAGATGCTTCAGTCCTGCAAGAACAAAGATTCATCTTGGATGGATCACTTCTTGGCAATGGGCATCAACAGCCAAGAAGATATTCTGAACACATGTCAAAACTTGTTCTAGAGTATTGAACAGTCTTGCAATTGAGTTTTCTCCATCATCTCACCTTGTATCTGACAGGGGGGGAAATGATGGTCATCTACAAGCTTCAAAGTCACATCAAGTGAGCCTAAGCCACAACCTGCCACACCAGTTTCAGAGTTGTAGCCAGTGACAAAGATGCCCATGAGCATGCCTTCAGTTGGTAATCTGGGACACTTCCTCTAGCAGAATACCTAAGCTTCTTTCCAGTTTCGGAAGAATTCTAGGAACAAAAGTGGGGACACTTCCTCTAGCAGAAGACTCCAGCTTCTTGCCAGTTTTGGAAGAGTTCCAGGAATTGCATTAAGCATTCCAGAGTTGTTGGTCATCCTTAAACCATCATAGGTTGAGACTTCCCTTTTTCAGGTTGAAGTTCTCCCTTTTATGCGGGGTGAGACCTCCCTTTATTGGTTGAAGGTTTCCCTCTTCAAAACAATAGGAGCACTTCCTCTAGCAGAAGACTTCAGCTTCTTGCTAGTTTTGGAAGAGTTCCGAGAACTGCACTAAGTGTTCCAGTGTTGTTGGTCATCCTTAAACCACCGCCCTTTATAGCAACATTTCAGAGAGCACATTCAGCCTAGTGCTGCCATGCATTTTTGCACATTTTGTATTACAGCTCTCTTCTTGGAGTCATACATAACCCTTCAGATTAAGGGGGGAAATGTTTGACACCTAATCCTCAATGGGTTAGTGTGGAAGCCGAATGGACAAAAGGAGTCCAAGAGACCTTGGGATGTGAAACCCAACGGTCAAAATATGTACTATAAATGTATATCATATGTTAATAAAAATGGTACTCTCATGATTTATCATTCATATTTCTCTTGCTGTCCATGTGTGTTTAACAAAATTTAAGTATTTTTTTATTTTTATTTTTATTTTAATTTTTTTATAATATAATTTTTTTAATTTTCTTTTAAAATTTAATTTAATTTAATTTTCATTTATTTTATTTTATTTTATTTTTTTTAATTTTAATTTTTCGATTTTTTTTTTTGCAATTATTTAACCCTTTTTTTAAATGATGTTTTTATTTTTTATTTTTAACTTTAAAAAATGTTTTTTATTTTTATTTGTATTAATTTTTTCTTAAACTATATATATATAATATATTGTTTTATTTAAATTTTTCATTTTTACAAGTTCGTTTTGATTTTTTTTTTAAATCGCTCCCCCTCTTCTCCTTCAAGCCATCCCCCCTTCTCCCCTCTTCCCTCCCCCTCCTCCACTCCCCACCCCAATCCCTCCATCCCCCCCGCCCTACCTATCACGCCCCTACATCTGCGGTAGTCTTTCAACCACTTATAGTGAGGTGCAGCACCACCGAACACTTTCTTTTCACCAATACTTATGTTCATGGACTACGCCTAACCACTTTCCTACTCAGTTTGTGTTTCTCAACCAAGTATTATTATTATTCCTTTATACCAATGAACACCCATACACATTCATTATCCACAGCAATTATAAATAACAAGACAATTGCAACAGTATAAAGGGAGAGGCAACTCCCTAAACAATGAGTTTGCCCGAATTCAATATATTATTCAATTTTCAAATATTTACAGGTATACTAGGGAAACACCAAGTTTCATACTTAGCCAATTTTACAACATGTCAGACCTTCGTATGCCAACCGAGTTCCTTGCCCCAGTTAGGCGGGTGCACCCTCACACGGACCACCAACCACACTCCTCAACCGAACTTCGTTCACCCTTGCACGACGGGCAGGCAACCTCACCCGAGTCACCCGAGTCACTACCGTGTTTCCTCTTGCACGACGGGTGGGCGACCTACCCAAGTCACCTGAGACCACCACCGCATTTCCTCTTGCACAACGGGCAGGCGACCTTCCCGAGTCACCCGAGTCACCCGTGTCACACAGAACGGTGGGCACCTTCCTACCTGTGCCTTCACCCAATACCTGAGACCTATGCGTATCATCATGCAGCGCTGCCCAAGAGCGGGCGCATAAGAGCTGCGCCTCCTTGCTGCGGCCTTCACCTATTTTGCACTTCCTCCTTGTATCACTGAATGCCCCACATCCGAATTACTTGTTGAATGATTTGATTCGATGCCCTTCTCCCCATCCATCGCACGCCTATATGTATGCTTGATGGGTGGTCGTGCCACCCATCGCCGACCTGCATTTTGTTGCTCAGTCGACTCATCTTTTTGCCAATTCATTCGGTCGGCCCATCGACCAACGCCCGAATTGCAATCCTCCATCATCGGCTTTGTTCGAACAAATGCCCAAATTGTTCCATATAAACATACATGACCGTTCTAACACTTTCGCACGCATGCTCAAGTGTTTCGCTCTGCCATTTGTTAACTCATTCGCTCCAATCAAGTCGCACTTCGAACCGGCGGTTATGACTTGGACCACAGGTCCTTACATCCTCCTCCACCTGAATTCATTGTCGTCCTCGACAATATCTACCATCCAGACAACCATCCTGTTACCAAGATTTCCATATCCGAACAGTCTTATCCATGATACCAATCAGTCCATACATTACAAACATCCATGCAACATATGTAGAACCAATATCTCCATCATGTGTCATCCCTTCTCATAGTTTGTTTGTCATCGTTCCGATTCTAACACACATCTGCACACTGGTACCCCTCATGACTCGAACTAGTTGGGTAGCTAATCCAACCATATGCCCAAACCACAAGAATGCACATCCTTATGCCATCATCAGTCTTTCCCTGACTTCTGCTACATCTCGGACTCATCAAGTCTGCTCAAAATCCCATGCTCAGGTCCATGGAAACTCCATCCCATATGCAACATGTCTGATCCATGGTCTTGTTGTACAGGGAGTGTACAACCTCTCCATCGGATCATACAAACATCACCATGTCACATCAGCATCTGCACAACATCTCTGCCTCAACATTCCCATAGAATGTCCATGAGTGACACCTCTATACATGCTCCTACATCATGTCCCTGCATACTCATGCTCCATGTCTCCAACTTGATGTCCATGACTCTAGTTGTCCATGATGTCCAACCAAGTGGTCTTCATCCCAACATCTGATCATCCGCATCCAAGTTTGCAATCTGTCATAAAGAAGCCTCCTCCAAGGCCCCTTGCTAAGGTGGTGCAACCCCTTCCCATCAAGGTCCCTGCACCAACCCATCTCCAAGGTTGTTTATAGAGAAAGGAGGGCCAGGAAGTTTCCTCCCTAACTCTCATCCACCCATGTATCAGATTGATACTGTGTCCTCAAATATCTATGCACAGCCTCAACCTCCTCACATGTGCACCCAAGCTCACCTAGCTTGTCCTTTGTCAACTGAAAGTCATATATACCCATAGCATATCTACAAAAGTCCACTATACCAGCCGGATCTCTACTTGCATAATATTCTCCAACCACTGCTTCTGAAGTAGTACTCGAACTCCTTCATCTGCAACTCCATTGTGAAGATCATTAGTAGAATATGTCTCTGTTAAGTGCTCCATGATCCATGAGACTGTCCTCTCACTTCCTTCCTTCTTCCTCACTCTTGCAACGAAGTCAATCAACTTGCCCTCCTTCGTTGTTTGAGTCATACTCCCAAGTCCTCTTTGATCCACATCCTCATGCTTCACATTCGGATCTTTGGGATACAAAGTCATAGAATTCATCCTCGGTCTATACCCCAAGCAACTCCTTCTATTCATCAGAACCATCATAGTTCTTCCTCCAACTATGATCAAGAGAATGTCTCGGTCCACCATTGGTATGGCTTGTGCAAGCTTCATAAAATCTTGCCCCAACACCATAGAATGATCATCCATGTCCACAATCCTCAAGTCCAACTTCCAAAGCCACGATCCCACTCTCACCTGAGTGTTCTCCATTACACCAGTAACAGCCTTCATGGTAGAGTTTACTGCTTTGAAAGCACTCCACTCCCTCTCCACTTCAGCTTTCTTCCCAAAAGACTTTGCTGCCTTCTTACTCAAGAAGCTATGAATAGCCCCTGTATCCACCAAAGCTGCGAATCTCTTTCCTTTCACTGTCATCTGCACAAAACTCAACTTCAAGGCATCACCTCCTTCTATCGGCTTTATCTTCTGTCTCACATCAACAACCTTCTTCAAAAACTCGGCCTCAAAAGGGTCCATTGGCTTGTGCTCCAATTTGACATTCCTCCTAAGGTACTTCACTTCCTTGCTTGGCTCTTCTAAGCAATTCGATCCTGGCTCAACTTGATCTCCTTCAAGCTTGTCCTCCATCACATCCTGCTTAAGTGCACCAACCAAGTGCCCATTGACTACCTTCATGGAACTAAGCTTCTGAACGTCCTCTGGATTGTTACAGTAGTGAGTCCCTAGCCTGTCAATGTAGTCGAGCTCATCTTGCTCAATTACAACAACCTTCTTACCAAGAAGTTTCTTCTTTATCTCCTCCTTAATCTACTTGATTTCGGTCTCCACCATGGCACTTTTCTTCCTCAACCGAGCTCTTTTATTCAAGAGCTCTTGAAGATCAAGACCATTCTGTCAGATCTCCTTGTCAATTTTCCTGAGTTCACCATCCTTCGTACTTCCACATTGGGCCTTGTGTTCTTCAAGTTCCTTCCTCAGCTTCAAACAACTTTCCCGAATCTTCATATTCTCAGCCTTCATCGAAACCCTGTCAGAACTCCATCTGCTCACCTATTCCAACACTTCGTACTGGAGAGCTTCACCTGTATTATGGCTAGATTCATCTTTCATAGGTTCATCTACCACCTTCACCATTTCAGCCTTCTCCACATTCACCAGCTTCCCCACTGTGAACCTGCAAAACTTCTCATCAAGTTTTCAGTCTAGCTCTGATACCACCTGTCAAGGTGTGTATCAACTCTTCTTCATACATCAGCTTCACCCACTGTGAACCTACTCTGATACCACCTATCATGCCCCTAGGCCTGCGGTAGTCTTTCAACCGCTTATAGCGAGGTGCGGCACCACCGAACACTTTCTTTTCACCAATACTTATGTTCATGGACTACGCCTAACCACTTGCCTACTTAGTTTGTGTTTCTCAACCAAGTATTATTATTATTCCTTTATACCAATGAACACCCATACACATTCATTATCCACAGCAATTATAAATAACAAGAAAATTGCAACAATATGAAGGGAGGAGCAACTCCCTAAACAATGAGTCTGTGCGAATTCAATATATTATTCAACTTTCAAATATTTACAAGTATACTTGCGAAACACCAAGTTTCATACTTAGCCAATTTTACAACATGTCACACCTTCGTGTGCCAACCGAGTTCCTTGCCCGAGTTGGTGGGTGCACCCTCGCACGGCCGCCAACCACACTCCTCAACCGAACTTCATTCACCCTTGCACGATGGGTAGGCAACCTCCCCTGAGTCACCCGAGTCACCACCATGTTTCCTCTTGCACAATGGGTGGGTGACCTACCCGAGTCACCTGAGACACCACCATGTTTCCTCTTGCACGACGGGCGGGAAACCTACCCAAGTCACCTGAGTCACCCGTGTCACACCGAACAGCAGGCGCCTTCCTACCTGCACCTTAACCCGATACCCAAGACCTGTGCATATCACCATGTAGCGTTGCCCAAGAGCGGCACATAAGAGCTATGCCTCCTTGCTGCGACCTTCACCTATTTCGCACTTCCTCCTTGTATCACCGAATGCTCCACATCTGAATTACTTGTTGAATGATTTGATTCGATGCCCTTCTCCCCATCCATCGCACACCTATATGCATGCTTGATGGGCGGTCGTGCCACCCATGGCCGACTTGTGTTTTGTTGCTCAGCCAACTCGTCGTTTTGCCAATTCATTCGGTTGGCCTATCAACCAACGCCTGAATTGCAATCCTCCATCGTCGGCTTTGTTCGAACAAACGCCCAGCTTGTTCCATATAAACATACATGACTGTTCTAACACTTTCGCACACACGCTCAAGTGTTTCACTCTGCCATTTGTTAACTCGTTCGCTCCAATCACGTCGCACTTCGAATCGGTGGTTATGACTTGGACCGCAGGTCCTTACACTACCCCTCCCCCCCCCCCTACCCCGACCCCTGCTCCTCCACCACCCCTCCCCCTCACCTAGACCTTCTCGCCCGCCGCCCTGGCCCCAACCAGTGACCAAAAAGCCATAGGCTGATTCCGGGAATCGTCCTACGGCCTCTTGGCCGCTAGCTAGGCCAAGGCCAGGGGGGAGGGCAGGGTGAGGAGCGGGGGCGAACGGTCGAGATGGAGGGAGGAAGGGGAGGGAGAGGGGAGGGTCGAGGGGATGGAGGGGGTGGGTGGGGAGTGGAAGAGTGGGAGGGGAGAGGGAGGAGGTGGGCTAGGGTTGGGGAGTGGAGGGGGAGCGAGTGGGTGGGAGGCGGTGGGGTGGGGGGTGGAGGAGTAGGGGGAGGAGAGGGGAGGAGGGGGGTTGAGGTGGGGGAGCGAAGAGATGGGGGAGCGTGTGGGGGTGGTTATTTTGATAAAAAAAAAATAATTGTTTTTTTTATATAGATCTTTTTTAATGGTTTTTTTTTTTAATTTCAATATTTTTTAATTTTTTTTTTACCCGCCCGGGGATTATTTTAATTAAAAAAAATTGCTTTTTTTTTTTAATAGTTTTTTTATGTTTTTATTTTTTATTTCTTTTTTTTTTAATTTTTAAATTTGAATACTTTTTTATTTGTTTTTTCTTTATTTTAATTTTAAAGTTATTCGAATATTTTTAATTTTATTTTATTTTTTTAATTGTCTTGAATTTTTTAATATAATTTTAGTTTTTGGTTTTTTATTTTTATTTATTTTTTATTTTTTATTTGTTTTAATTTAAATATTTTTATTTTTTTTGTTTTTTTATAAGTTAAATTTTATAATATAATTTTCTTTTAAAATTTTTAAAATTAAAATTTTTTAATTTTTAATTTATTTTAATTTTAACCTTTTAATTGTTTTTTTTTTTTTTTTTTTTTCCTTTTGGCAATTATTCAACCCTTTATTTAAATGATGTTTTTATTTTTATTTTTTTTATGTTTTTATTTTTTATTTTTAACTTTAAAAAATGGTTTTTATTTTGGTTTTTATTTATTTATTCTTAAATTATATATATTTTTTATTTTTATTTATTTTTTGTTTTATTTAAAATTTTCATTTTTACAAGTTAATTCTGGTTTTTTTTTTGCATTTTTTTATTATTTATATTTAATTTATTTTTTCATGAATTGTCCCTTGCCACCCCTGGCCATTGTGCCAGGGGTGGCAAGGGAATTTTTTTAATTTTTTTAGTTTTCCTTTTTTTTAATGTTGTATTTATTTTTGTAATTTTTATTTTATTTTTCTTATCTTTTATTTTTTTTATTTTTGTAATTTTTATTTTTTTATTTGGTTTCTATTTTATTTTAGTCTTTTTTTTTTCCTTTTTCTTTTTTTTTTAAAATTTTACATGGTATGGTTAGGTTTTTTACATTTTACAGTTTTTTATGTCATTACTATATTTTTTATATTTGATTTTTTCGTCATGTTTTTTTTATGTTTTATTACTTGTTATTATTTTTATTTGTATTTTTTTTCAATATTTGAATTTTTGTTTTCTTTTGTATTTTTGTGTTTTTTTATATTGGTTTTTTTTTTTCAATATTTGAAATTTTGCATTTCTATATATTTTTTATATTTTAGTTTTTTGTCATGTTTTCTATGTTTTATTACTTGTTATTATGTTTTATTTATTTTTTTCAATATTTGATTTTTGTTTTCATATATATATATATATATATATATATATATATATATATATTTTGTAGGGACTGTGTCGATGTTTGTCTAGCAACCCAATCCCATTATGTGCAATTTGATAGTTGATTTTTTTTTTTGCAATGTATCAAGTTGTCTTAGGCTAAGACTTTAAAATCGCTATACATTTAACATTTAAAAAAAAATACTCTTGGTATAATAACTCGTTCATTCAAGTGTTCATTTTTAAAGTTTTTCTAGTCATAATTTTTTTCCATAATGTCGTGCTTGAAATATTTTGAAAACTTAAGATTATTTTGTAGTCATAATCTTTGGTTTTAATTCCATAGTTGAAAAATTGTCAATATTTTAATGTTTTTCTAAGTCGTGATATTTTATCTTTAATGTTATTGTTGAAAACAATTATAAATATTTTTTCTTAGCACCATGCTTGAAAATTGTTGGAATTTTAAGGTTTTTCAAAGAAGTGGTATTTTAAATTTAATGGCATGCTTAAAAATCATTGGAAATTTAAGGTTTTTCAAAGACGTGATATTTTATCGCTAATGTCATGCTTGAAAATAGTTGGAAATTTAATTTTTTTCAGAGTCATGCTATTTTATTTTTAACGCCGTTATTAAAAAATGTTGAAAATGTACCCTGAAAAAAAGACGTTATTCTGGCATCAACACTTTTCGATTTCAAGGTGTTTTTTGCACCAAATAAAATGGCTTTTATTGTTTTTTACTGTTATTTTTAAAAAAATATTGAAAATTTACTCTAAAAAAAAATTGGTGATGCAAAATCAGCACATTTTATTTTTGGGTTCTTTTTACATGTTTTTTTGGGATTTTTGGGCTTGAGTACCCGTTTTGAAGTAATAGTTCCTATTTGATCGGTAACTATGTTTTTTTCTTACATAAAAATGGATTGCTTATCAAGGGGATCATTTGCATAAGGAAGCAAGGAAAGAAGAAGAATACCTATTGACCTAGAAGGTAGGTTACTAAATCAAGCTTTCATCAAATATCTCATCATTTGAAGAACGATAAAGCTCTCATTGAAGGAAGGAAAAATAAGCTAGTGTGTCATCTTGAAGAAAAGGAAGCATCAAATAATCTTAGGATCATCATCTCATTGAAACTATTTGAAGACACTATTGTTGAAAGGATCCTAGAATTCATCATTCTAAGACATCTCTGAATTCCCTTTGAAGGTCTTGAAAGCAACAATTTAGTTGGAGACTTCATCAAAAGGGAGAAATATTGGTTGACAAGTAAGTATCATATTGTCTTGTATTTCTCAATATACATATCACATGACTAATTTTTTTCAAGGAAAGAAACAAGCTCGTTGGATTAGGAAACTTCCTAACATGGAAGAACAAGATTAACATGGCATTCACAAAAAATGAAGTCATGGAATATGTTATTGGTGATGTTTTGAACCAGCCAAAGAGAAGACTCAAGAATTAGAAAAATACAAATTGGGATAAGTGAGGGCATAAAGGATAATTGTTGAATGTATTAAGGATCATCTTATTCCCTTTGTTGTTTATTTGAAGACATCCAAGGCTATGTATGATAAGTTCATAAATTTGTACTCTATAAGTACAACAGGTCAAAATATATCCTCGAGGAATCAATTATATAGAATAAGGTAGTCAAAGGACAAATACATGGAAACATATCTTATGAAGATCTCACAAATAAGGGACTAGTTGCAAGGGCTTGGGGAAGTTATTTCTAATTCTGAAATGACTACTTGTATATTAAATTCTCTACCATCTGATTGGAGTAGCTTAGCAACTAGTATCTACTCTAAGAAGGATACTACAACTTTTGATGAGTTATGGGATCAATGTATCTTGGAAGAATATAGGATCAAGGCAAAGGATGACAATGAATCAATTGAAAGGTCTCAAGCCATTATTGTAAGGTCCAAGAAGATGAAGAAAGGGAAGTTTGAAAAGTCCAAAAGAAAGCTAGATATGTCCAAGATTAAATGGTTTGGATGCAATGAGTATGGAAACTTTAAGAGGGATTGCACAAATAAGATGAACAACAAAATAAAGGAAATAAGTGAAGCTAACATAGCTTAATAAAAGGGAGAACCTTGGAAGAAGCCGAAAGGAGGAGATCCCAAGGATCTTTATTATTGAAGGAAGCTCCATCCCTACTAGGTTCTTTATGAAATTTATCTTTCTTTTATTAAGTAGAAAGAAGAATAGTATGCATTATTTCATTCTCTAGAAGAGTCTTGACTTTTTTAAAGCATGGCATCATAGAAAGAAGCATATGATAGTATAGGAATTAGAGTATACATAATTAAGTTGTTTTGGTAGAAATTGTATAGCTTACGAGAATCAGAAGAATGGGATCATATTTCATATTATAGTTCATCCAAACATTTTCTCACATAATGTTAGAAGTAGTCATTTTGCAAAGAGGGATCATCAATATCCTATAAGAACCATCATTTTCGAAGGAGAATTATGACATGACTAGTATATATTCCCTCTAGTATGGAAACAATACTCATAAAGGATGAATTAATGTAGATGGTCAAGTTGCAGTATGAAATGCATAATAAAATTCTTTCTCTTCTTGGAAAAAGAAACCTATATTTGATAGGTGTAAGAAGAAATCTTGTTGAAGAAGGGAAGCATAACCAATCCTCCCACATTTACCCGCTTTAACTAGCCTGCTAGGGTAAACATGAGCTGAGGGCTACTATGGCATGGACCAACATCTAAGTATAGTTAAGGAACTGGAGTTGATAAATTGGAACTTTACTCACCTTCCTTAGGAGTTACAGGACATCCAGGAGCTAAAAAACCACTCCTAGTGCCCAAAACCTGAGTTGGATTTATTTTTTAGTGACCTGGGCCCACATTCGTATGCATGAAAGACCTCCATGTAGTTATGGGCCTCCAACTACATGAATAAGCCTATAAGGGTGTGACTATGGCCCAAACATTCTGGTTCAGAGGGAGCATTTCCGGATTTTGAGCCACCATTTCAGGCTAGCCTCCAAACCACTGCCCAGAACTCAGTGAGAGTTTCTAGAATGATAAATAATATCAAGATATAGGCATTCATACAAAAATTGATCAAAAAATTTACCTGACCATGACTAACCATGACATTCATTTCTTCAAACACATGGTGAACGTGTAATCTAGAGGTCATCAATGCATATCTGAACATAGGGGTCTGAAACTTATCTTAGAAAAACCAAGAAGGTCTAATGCCCTCTCATAATAGCTACAATAACATTTTTTTATCTCATGCATTCATTAACCATTCATCAACTAGTCAAAACCTATCAAGATCCATAGTTAGAACTTGTTATGGAACCATGGTTATAACCAGCATATAATTAGAATAATAACCATGATAGAACAACCATTAAAGCCACATAATAACACATACGAGTACTCATAAATTACAAAAGGAAAAGAGCTCTTAATAACATATGCAAAATCCAACCAAGTCAGGAACTTCCACATACCACCCGACCGTAGATTTGGCTGAACCAAATCTTTCTTTCAACCTATCACCCTCGTGCCATATTCCAAGCATGAATGTGGGACTCAAGATATTTCCAACTAGGGCTTCCTGTAAATTAAACCACCTCCACCCTCATGCTCCTGCGATCTCTCCAAAACAAGTCAAAAGATCACATAGGAAAAGTAATACATAAACAACTAGGGCTTCCCAAAGATTAAACCACCTCCACCCTCCAACTACCGTGATCTCGCCAAAACTAGTCAAGAGATCACTAAGCCCAAAACAAGATTGGATGCATTGTGGAATTTTCCTATCTCCACACACATGTTGAGGAATTCCCGGAGATTAAACCACCTCCACCCCCAACCTTTTGGAGTTTTCCTGAGACTAGCCCACTTGGTTCCAAAACCATATGGTAATCCAAATCCCAACTGAATTAAAGAACCCCATCACACCTTGGCTATCTGGAAATGGAAAGGCAAGGTTGAAACCATATTCACATCCCACAAAACCAATGCCAATGATAGCAAGAGAAAGAACTACACAAATTCATGTACCATGCATTCATAAACCAGCTAAGAAATCACACATGCAACCTGTTACCTGCAAGTCTTCATATTGAAGCTGCTTGATCCAAATTTTCCTTGCTTGTCGCTGCTCTACCTGTCCTTCTTTTTCTTCCCTTGTCCTTCCTTTTCTTTCCTTTCTCAAATTCTAGAGTGCTCCAAGAATGCTCAAAGTGCCCAAAAGTATGAGAGAATAGAGAGAGCTCCAAAAATGAATTGACAAAATCTAAACCAGAAAAATCTATGAACTAATCCTCAAAAGCTTTTTTATCATTGAGGCCTCTATTTTCTTCAAGTTCCTTCACTTTACCTCTCATGAAAACTTGTGACCTTTCATCTCCCTTTTCTATTTTATTTCCTTTATTTTCATAATAAAAAGTGAATTAATGCCTCTTTGCCTTTCCAAAGCCTTTTCCAATGTCTTTGCCAATTTCCTTAGCCATAATAAACAAAAAGTGATTCCCACTAGGATGTTTATTTCAACATTCAACTTGGAATACATGTCTTATGACCTTGGCCTTATTTTTCCATTTATTAACTTTATTACATGAAATTTTAACTTGGGTCTGTTATAAACCCCTCCCCCTTAGGGGAATATTGTCCTTGGTGTTCTGTGACACCTATGACTAGCAAGACTATTGAAAACCAAAACGTACTACTTATGAAGCTTTATAACTTAGCTCGATGAAGTATTTACAATGAAAAACCTACTGAAAAGAAAAACCAACATCACAAACATGACAACATGACAATCATACCCCTTATTGGATCTTTATAACACAACTCATTATGGTATTTACAATAAAAACCATACATAGATATGTACATATACAAAAATTCTTTGCCTCAACCAGTAAATAATGAAGGATACATAGCCTACACCTAATCATCCATCTCCCATGTAGTTTCATCGGGCCCAAAGTGCTTCCACTACACTTTAGTGTTCTCTATTATTCAGTTCCAAAGCATGAGTTGTTTCTGGTACAATTCTCCTTCTGGCTCCACCTACAATACAGACTAGTCAATTACACGATCAACATCCTTGACATATCTTTTAAGCAAAGAAACATGGAAAAGATCATGGAATTTCACTGTCAATGATAGTGCAAGTCTATAGGGAACCCCTCCAATCATCACAAGGATCTCGAAAGGCACACAACACTAAGGTGCCAAATTGGCACATGACCCCATCCTCAAGGAGCTCTTCTTGGGCTTGATGTGTAAGTACACATGCTCCCCAACTTGAAACTCATTAAAATCCATGTTTTGATCTGCACAGCTCTTCTAATTTTCATGTTTTTCCTTTAGATTCCTCCTGATAACCTACATTTCCTATTCCATCTTTGCCAACATGTCTGATCTAATCAATACCATGTTCATTGGATCAATCTAGCTGATAGGAGTGTTACAACTCCACCCATACGGTTCCTAAAACTGACTCATCCTCAGTGACTTCTGAGATCCATTATTGTAAGTAAATTAAACCAAATGAAGATACTCCTCCCACCTCCTCTATTGGTGCATAACATACATTCGTGGCATGTCTTCCATAATCTTGTTGAACCTCTTTATCTATCCATCTATCTATGGATGATAAGGCATACTGAAGCCCAACTTTGTACCCAAACTTGCAAATAACTCATTCCAAAAACTCGAAGTGAACTTGAAATATCTATCTGACACAATCTTCTTATAAATACCAAGCAATCCCATTAGCTCTCTGATGAATACCTGAGCTACCTCACTAGCTGAATTAGTACACTGCACTGGAACTAGTGATCTACCTTGTTCAACCTATCAACCACAATCATGATGGAATCATTTTTTCTAGATGTCCTTGACAAACCTATGATGAAATCCATATAAATTACCTCCCATTTCTACTCTGGAATTGGAATCGGCTGTAATAGACCACCTGGATTCTTACACTATGCTTTTACCCGTTGACAATCCAAACACCTTGCAATGAACTCAGCTATCTCTTTCTTCAGATTCAAAAAGTAGTAGAACTTCTTCATAGCTATTAGATTCTTCTAATATCTTGGATGACTTTAATATGGCTGGACATGAAATTCCCTCAAGATAATATTCTTGATATCACTATTGTCCAACACATAGATCTTGTCCCTAAGTCTCACTAAACCATTTTCTGTGAGATGATAATACACATCCTAATTACCTGTACCCTACAATTGTAATATGAGCTTGAGTTATTGGTTCCTATCATCGTATTGTTCCACATGCAAGACCTGATCCTATATATCTATCCCATATGAACTCATAGCACTCTCCTACTAAGATCATTTGCAACCTTCTTCTCCTTACCCTTATTGTACCTAATATCAAATTCAAACTCACTAAGTGTGGCCAACCATATAGCTTTCCTAGCATTTATATGAGGTTAGTGGAATAAATGTCTCAGTCCACTGTGATCACTCATCAACACAAACCTCCTGCCAAGAAAATAGTGCCTCCACATCTTCAATGCATGAATGATCATTGCCAACTCAAGATCATGTGTCACATAGTTACACTAATGCTCATTTAGTTTCCTTGAATCATAGCATACCACTTATCCTTCTTGCATAAGGAATCCACCAAGTCCTCTCTTGAAATCATCTATACACATCACAAACTCTTTATCTAGATCTGTAATATTTATAACTGGAGCGTTTGTAAGAAACTGTTTCAATTGCTCAAAAATGGCTGCACATTCCTTTGTCCATTCAAATTTCTTTCCTTTCCTATGCAATTATGTGATAGGATAGACAATCCATGATAAGTTCCTCGTGAACCTCCTGTAATAGCTTGTTAACGCCATGAATGATCCAACCTCATCCACATTCCTAGGAGCTTCCCACTCCATAATAGCTCTAATCTTTTATGAGTCTTCCACTGTGACTTCCATGGAAACAATATGCCCCAAGTAATGTACCTATTCCTGAAACAAATCTCAACTAATGCTCTCTTAGAAATATCAATAATGCTACTAAGTGTTCAACATGTTGTTCCTCATTCTTAGAATATATCAATATGTCATCAATGAACACTATCACAAACTTGTCCAGATAAGGATGCAACACAATATTCATCAAACAATGCATGAAAGTAGCTAGAGAATTAGTCAAACCAAAAGAAACCACAACAAACTTATAATTCCCATACTTGGTCCGAAAATAAGTCTTGTAAATGTCCTTTTCTTTGATGCGTACCTGATGATATCCTGATCTCAAATCAATCCTCGAGAACATTGTTGCTCCCTTCAACTGATCAAAAAAGTCATCTATCCTTAACAACAGATACTTATTCTTGATCGTCACCTTGTTTAGCTGTTTATAATCAATGCACAACCTAAGAGTACCATCCTTCTTCTTCACAAATAATATTTTTTCACCCCAAGGCAACACACTTGGCCTAATGTATCCATTGTCAAGCATTTCCATCAACTAAAACTTCAATTCCACTAGCTCAGGAGTGCTCATCCTGTAAGGCACCTTTGATGTTGGTGTTTCTCCTAGTACCAACTCAATAGAAAATTCCACTTACCTATGACCAGGAACCTTCAAAATATCTTAGGGAATACATCCTTAAATTTTTTTAAAATTGGATATCTCTTCAAGACATCTGCATCCTCAACATCCTTACCTTTATCAAATGAAACATGCATAGCAAATAATACACACCCTTTCCTGTAACTGTGCTTTTCTTGCATAGATGTATCCACTCTCACCAATGTAGACTTCTTCTTACCCTGCAATATTTTCTTCTCTCCATCATCATCCAAACACTCAATAGCCTTCTCATAACAATCCACCTTAGTCCTATGAAGGTACAACAAATCCATACCCAGAAGCATATTGTATGATCCTAATGGAAGCGCATTCAAATGTGGTTGTGTAGATATACCACTTAGCTCAAATGCACAAGTTGTTACCCAGTGATGAACTCTTTTCTTAGTACCTATAGCCAACTCCACCAACCAAGATTTCACATGCACTTCTTTTCTCAAAACACACTTATCCACCAAGTCAGGATTAACATAATTATAATTAGATCTAGGGTCAATCAAAATAGAAATCACTCGATCACAGATCTTACCTTCCATCTAAATGATGGATGCTTGGTGATCTGCCTACTTCTTATCAAATGAAATGTAGATATGAGGAATTTTATTCCAGCATCCCCAATTGTTTGCACCTCTTGAGCACTATAGATATGAGGCCTACCACCCTAATACAATGGACAATCCTTCTTGCAATGATCCTTGCCACATATCCAGCACTACAAAGGCCCACTACCTATGTTTTGTTTCTCCCCAAGCTGGGGTCCATTTCCCTTCTCAACTACATTAAACTTCTTGTAAGGAGAAACATTCTCTTTCTCACCTACATCCTAGGGTCTTGCCACTTCGGTGGCCATTTACCTTTAGTCTTGTCATTCCATTTCAAACCTTTCTTGGACTTGGTCTTACACTTCAATTTCTTATAATAGTGCTTCAACTTCGCAGTGACTTCCTCCAATGACTGAGGCTCATCATACTCAATCCGATCCTTAAATGTTAATGGCATTCCACTGATAAATCTCTAAAAAAAAATCTTCTCATCCTGTAGGTAAGGAACATACCTCAAAAAATCCAAGAACTTAGTCAGGTACTCTGCATATATCATAGGTACTATGTTTGGGTCATATAACTCCTTGGATTTTCCATCGTAGTAACTCTCTGACAAATATTTCTTCCTAAATAGTCTCTTGATTTCATTCCAACTCAAATCCTCTATCCTGATGTCTCTAACATGCTTCACATATTCCCACTAAATATCTTCTTCCCCTTTGAAACTGAAAATAGCTATCCCAACCTTCATGTTCTCTATATAGTCATGCAACTCAAAGAACTTCTTCATTCCAAGAAACCATTCCTCTGCATCTTCTGATTTCTTCAACTCTCCATCGAATGTAGGTGACTTGGATTTATTTAATTCATCCGACAAATATCCCTTCACTCTTGTAAGGATGATAGCGATGATAACCATGATACCTATGTGAACCAGAACTAGAGTAGAACCTATATCCACTGCCTCTCCTATCAGGTGTATCTGATAACCTACCATCTCAGACTATGTCATCCTTGTCAAACCTATGTCCACCATGAGACCTGCTACCATATGCCCCATTAGCCTTGTCCTCCTATCCATAACTAATCGTTGGATTTCCTGGTCTCTGCAAATCTAAAAAACTCTGAAGGATAATTCCATTTCCCTTTGTTTATTTCTTTGATGCCCTGGAAATCATTTCCAGTGACCGAATGATATTGTTGTTATCTTTCTTGCAACTTCATATTTCATCCTTAAAACTTCTCAAGGTGTCTATTATGTCTGGAGAGTACTCATCTCTGTACTAATCATTTGTTTTGTAATGAGAGGCTTATGAATTGTAATCCATCATTTTGCTAGTCATCTTTGATATTCCTCTTCTCACAAACATGCCATGTTAGATAAACCAAATACAAACATAACCAATATACCTCAGTGAAGTTCAGGGAAGGCTATCTCATCTACAAAATCAGTCCATATTAGCATGATACATGTATCTACATAATCATATCAATATACTGACATCATGCATGGTAATACTAACTGCATAAAATAACCTCATACATAACAACCATAACAATTGAAATGCATGCATAACAACCATATAGACACTGACATGTATGCATGAAAAGCACAATTTTCCCATTCAATCCAAGTATTGAACCATGCTCTAATACCATTCTGTCATATCAGATATCACCCAAAGAGAACAAAAGTCACTCTGATACCACTTTGTGGTATCGGATATCACCCACAGAGAATGAAACCTACTCGGATACCACTCTTTGGTATCAGATATCACCCAAAGAGAATGGAACCCACTCTAATACTACTTTGTGGTATCAAATATCACCCAAAGAGAATGGAACCCGCTCTTATTAGAGAAATATTGAGGTAAAAAATAGTCCTCAAAACAAAAATGTACAAAAAAAAACTTTATAAGAACCAAAGTAATCAATATGATGATGTCAACCATGGAGGATGATTCACCATTTTTTGAGTAAAAAGGTAGAAATATAAAAAGATACAAAAAAAAAACTACTTTTTCAACTCGTATTTTCAAATTATATCTCTATGATATAGCTCAAATTATGAGCTGGAGCACCCATTGGATGTAGAATTTAATTTTGCATCCAAGAAGTACACATGTTTCATACTTTCGATAGACCCTACTACAAGAAAAATGTGAAATACATTAAAAAAGATGATTGCAATCACGTTTTTCATGTATTTCAAAATTTTCATTCAGTAGGATCCATCATAAGTATGCAACATGGGTACTCCTTGGATGAAAAAAACATAGTTTTTTCTTTTTCCCCTCTAAAACTTGATGAGGTAATGAAATATTATTTTACTATTTCCACTGTTATATTATAATATTCCTTTTGATCCCCATTTTAGACCTCAAAATTTCTCTAATGGATACCACTTTGTGGTATTAGATATCACCCAAAGAGAACGAAACCTGCTCTAATACCACTCTATAACCACCACTCCCACATTTACCCACTTTAATTGGCCTTCCAGGGTAAACATGAGCTTAAGGCTACTATGAGATGACCCAACCTCTTAAGTACTAGTTAAGGAAGTGGAGTTGACAAAATGGAACTTTACTGGCCTTCCTCAAGAGTTACAGGACACCTAGGAGATAAACAACCACTCCCAGTGCCCAAACCCTGAGCTGGATTTCTTTTCTAGTCACCAAGGCCCACAACCACATGCATGAAAAAGCCTCCATATGGCTATGGGCCTCGAGCCACATGCATAAGCCTGTAAGGGTGTGGCTATGGCGAAAACTTCTAGTTCAGAGGTATCGGTCTTGGAATCTGAGCCACCATTTCAAGCTAGCCTCCAAACCATTACCCTGAACTCAGTGAGACTTTTCAGAATGATAAATAACATCAGGAAAAAACCATTCATACAAAAATTGATCAAGGACTTGACCTAACATCACCTAACCATGATAATAATTTCGTCAAACATATGGTGAACATGTAATGTACTGGTCATGAATGCATATATGAACATAGCAGTATGAATCTTATATGAGGATCAACAAGAAGGTATAATTCCCTCTCATAATAGTTGCAATAAAATTTGTTAACTCATGCATTCATTAACCATTCATCAACTAATCAAAAAATACCAATAGCCATAGCTAGAACCTGTTATGTAACCATGCTTAAAACCAACATATAACCAGAATAATAACCATGATATAACAACCATCAAAGCTAAATAATAACAAGTAAAAGTACCCATAAATTACAATAGGAAAACAACTCTTAATAACATGTGCAAAAGCCAAAAAAGTCAAGGAATTCCATGTACCACCTGACCATAGATTGGGCTTAACCAAATATTTCTTTCAGAAAATCACCCCCATTCCATATTCCAAGCATGAATATGGGACTCAATATATAACCAACCAGGGCTTTCAGCCAATTAAACCACATTCACCCTTATTCTCCTTTGATCTCACCAAAATCGGTCAAGATATCACATAAGAAAACCAATACATGAAAAAACCAGGGCTTCCAAAAGATTAAACCACCTACACCCTCAGACTACTGTGATCCTACCAAAACTCGTCCTTGATTGGATGCCTCATAATTTCTTTACCATTACCTTAAGGAATTTTCTTATCTCCACCCACTTGTTGAGGGATTCCTAGAGATTAAACCACCTCCGTCCCCAAACCTTGGGAATTTCCCTCAGACCACCTCCCCCAGTTCCAAAACCATCTGGCAATCCAAAACAAAACCAAATAAAAGAACCCCATCACATGATGGTTATCCGGAAATGGCAAGGCAAGGTTGAAAACGTTGTCACACCCATCAAAACCCATGTCAATGATGGCAAGAGAACCAAACACACAAATGCATGTACCCTAAATTCACAAAGAACTAGGAAATCAGACATGTAACTTGCTACATGCAAGTCTTCCTAATAAAGTTGATTGATCCAGCTTTTCCTTGCTTGTCCCTTGCTCTCCTTATCCTTACTTTTCTTCCATTGTCCTTCCTTTAATTTATTTTCTCCAATGATAGATTTCTCCAAGTATTCTCTAAGTGTGTAATAGTATGAGAAAATAGAGAGAGCTCTAAGAACTGAAAAAATCTAAACCAACAAACACTGTCAACTGATCCTGAGAACCCTTGTTATCATTGAGGCTTGTATTTTCTTCAATTTCCTTCAATTTCCATCTCATGCAAACATGTGACCTTTCATCTCCATTTTCTCCTATTTTACTTCATTTTCATAAATAAAATGCCAATTAATGCCTCTTTTCCTTTCCAAATCCTTTACCAATGCCTTTTCCAATTTCCTTAGCCATAATAAACAACTGATGCCCACTAGGATTGTTTGCCCAACATTCAAATTGGAATAAGTGTCCCGTGATCTTGGTCTTATTTTTTCCTTTATTAACTTTAATACATGAACTTTTAACCTAGGGTTGTTACACACCATTCCCCCTCAGGGGAAAACTTCCCTCAATGTTTTATGACCCCTATGACCAACAAGACCATTGAAAACCAAAAGAAATATCGCAAACATTACAACATGACAATAATACCACCTATTGGAGCTTTATAACACATATCATTGTGGTATTTACAATAACAACCATACATAGATATGTACATAGACAAAAATCATTTTCCTTAACTAGAAAATAATGAAGGACACATAGCTTGCATCTGATCAACCATCTCCCATGTAGCTTCATCACCCAAAGTGCTTCCAAAACACTTTAACTTCCTCTATTGCTTGGTTCTATAGCATGAGTTGTTTTCACTGCAATATGCACTGAGGTTCTGACTATAATTCTCCTTCTAGCTCCACCTGCAATGTAGACCAGTCAATTACATGATCAACATGCTTCACATTATTTTAAGTAATGAAACATGGAAAACATCATGGAATTTCACTGTCAGTGTCAACTTGGAACATGACCTCATCCTCAAGGAGCTTTTCTTGGGCTTGATGCACAATTACAAATTATCCCAAAACTTAAACTCCTTAAATCCCCATACTTGTATGCATAGCTCTTCTATCTAACATGTGATGCCTTTAGATTCTTCTTGATAACCTACATTTCCTGTTCCATCTCTACCAACATGTTTAGTCCAATCATGATCCAGGTGGATAATGGTGGCCACCCTCCTATTCCACTTGGACCCCCACCATTGTTTCTTTCAGTTTCCTTATTTGTAGCACAATTTACTAGTTTTGGCAGTTTTTCAGGTCCTAAACTTCCAAAGAGGTTTTGAGGCCCTAAAAGAATTTTTTTGGGAAACCTAGGACCAACAAGGATTATATAATGAGATTGGTCATGCAAAAGTTGTAGTCCTCGGATAGATCTTTCTAACGAGGTATTGTGCGCATCAAACGGAGATTGTATGCCAAAGTTACGACCCCAGGAATTTGATGTATCAATTTACCCAAACGGGGCCCATAGTTTAGTGCTTCATCTCGTACGCTAAGGTTTTTGGATGTTTATGGTTTTCCTTTGTTTCTCTATAATAAATAGGCCTTTGATCCTCATTGCAACACTGTTCATAGTCATGTAGCCGCCACATATCTTCTCAAAGATAACCTACCATCGCCCAAGCTAGTCTTATTTCATTTTTGTTTGTAAACATATTTCAATATTTGGTATTAATGAAACAAAGTTTTATTTCTATTCCATATTTGTATTTATGGTTATATCTACGATTTGTTATGTTCCTGTTTAAATCCAAATCAGTGGTATCAGAGCGGCCTACTCTTTCTTTGTTTTTCTTTGCATGTCCCCAAAGAGGTCCGGATATAAGGAGTTAGGGCTCGATCTGGTTGAACCTTTGCAAGATTAGCCTCACAACCCCCGACGGCCGCCCATGGGGGAAGAAAATAAAGACGAGGGGGTAGGAGATCCTATCAAAATATTGCTCAAGGAGGCCCTTGAGAAAAAAAAGAATGAAATGATGGATAACTTTTCCCTAATCCTTCAACGGTTTCCCACCGGCAGTGCATCCACATTCTGTCATCAATTTGGAGGCTCTACTCCTTTTAAGGTAACAATAAACTTTGACATTCCCATATTTGAGGGCCAAATAGATGTAGATGCCGTGGATAAATGGTTAAATCTGCTAGAAGGATATTTTTCTATTCATGATTTTTTCAATCGAGAAAAGATTACTTTTTCTCTTCCCAAAGATGCCCCCCACGTCAAGGACTGGTGGGAAACCTACTGTGAGCAGAAGGATGAATGTATGACCTCACTTTTTTTGGCCACGCCTACTCGGAATTCATTCTGGGATGCCATCAAGGAGTAGTACTACCCTATCAGGAGCTATGAGGATAAATAAATAAAGTGGGAAATGCTGTAGCAGGTAAGGGATCAAGACGTGCCATATTTTACCAATGTTTTTCATACCCTTCGCATGAAGTTGGGTATCAAGGATTCTGAGAAACATTTGGTACTCAAGTACCGCGACTGCCTACACAGGTACATCCAGGAAGAGATGGAGTTCTTGGACGTCTCCTTGCTCGGAACAACATACCAATACGCCGTAAAGATCGAGCAGAAGTTTAAATAAAAGAAGCGAGACTTTGGATCTGTGAATCCGAAGCAAGGGAAAGGTGTCCCCATATTGCAAAACAAAGGACAAAGTCAGGGCGGGGCGACCCAGGACAACCCACCAAAGCTGCAATCATAGAACAACATTATGAATCCAAAGAAGGACACGAGAAAGTGGTGTGAGTTCCATAAGAGCTCCACTCACAACACAAGTGAGTGTCGGTCCAAGCAGTGACTGGTGGCCGAGCTAACGGCTTCAGAATTAGACGCATGTTCTAACTCTGAGTTAGAACCCAACAAGGGGAATGACAAAGGGAAGCAGATTATCAATGAGAAGCCCAATTCCACTGTTGCCACCATGGAGATCCAGAAGGAGGAACCCGAAGAACTAGAGGAGGAGGAGCGCCTCTTCCACTCCTAGATGTGGGTAAAGGGTTCCCCTCTACAATTCATTGTCGACAATAGGAGCCAAAAGAACCACATTTCAGTATAGGTCATGAAGCGGCTGGGCTTACTGACCATAGCAGACCCATAGCCGTACACCATTGGGCGGCTTCACCAAGGACGAGATCTTCACGTGAGCCAGTAGTGTCACCTTCCATAAAGCATCAAGCCCTTCACGGATGGGGTATTATGTGACATTTCTCCCATTGATGTTTGTGATGTATTATTAGGCCAACCATACTTGTGGAAGTGAAATGTTGTGTATGAGTCAAGGCCTCACATTGTTGATGTTACTTTGGGAAATAAGTTGTACAGGATATCGAAGGTAGCACTGCCTACCACCATCTCTTTGGTTACTTCAAAACAATGCAGTAAGATGATTTCAAAATCTGGGAAATTTGTTTTCCTGATGATACGCCCTTAGGGAAAGAAGAAGACAATGGCCACGACCTCCATACAATGCCCCTCCGCACGACAACAACAGATGGACAAGGTCGTGGAGGAGCATGAGGACATCATCACCTCCCCCGCAGGGGTACCTCTGCACTGTCAAGTGAAGCACTCCATCAATCTGAGCCCAGGTGCGTCATTTCCCAATGGGATTATCTATCGGGGATCTGTTCTGGAGAATGAGTAAATCAAGAGGTAGATTCAGGAACTGCTGCAGAAAGGTCACATCCGGTTGAGTTCATCACCCTACGGGAGCCCAATCATGTTGGTACAGAAGAAGAATGGGACTTGGAGACTCTGTATTGACTATTGGACACTAAAAAAGATCATTGTTCAGAATAGGTGCCCAATCCCATGGATTGATGACCTTCTGGACCAACTCAAGGGGGGAAAATATTTTAGCAAGATTGACTTTAAGTCTAGATATCACTAGGTACCAATAAAACCCTCCGATGTGTGGAAGACTGCCTTCAAATCCAAGGAGGGCCTTTTAAAATGGTTGGTTATGTCTTTCGGGTTGGAAAATGCTCTTGCAACCTTCAGGAGCATGATGGATGACATATTACAACCATTCACCAACTCATTTGTAGTGGTATACTTGGATGGCATCCTGATGTTCAGCCAGAGTTAGGAAGAGCACATGCACCACATCCGATAGGTTCTCCAAACAATGCAGAAAGACAAGTTGTGTGCCAATTTGGAGAAATGCACTTTTTTCATGACCCAGGTTCAGTATCTGGGATAAATTATTGATGAATGGAGGGTGCATGTGGATCTAGCCAAAATCCAAGTCACTTGGGATTGGCCAACCCCAACCACTCAAGCATAGCTCCACAACCTTTTGGGTCTTGCCAATTTGTATCGCAGGTTTGTGTTGGGATTCTCTCATATCAGTTGGCCCTTAAGTCAAGTCACCAAGGGAGGAGCAAAAGAAAAATTATTTTGGTATGAATCTCAACAGAAGGCATTTGCAGAGTTGAAACATCACCTCTGTTGTGCACCAGTGCTCACTTTACCATACTTGCAATAATCATTTGAGATCTAGAGAGATGCCACTAACTATGCTATTGGGGCAGTCCTTACTCAATAGGGGCATCCAATGGCATATCATAGTGAGACACTTTCAGACACATTCCGAAAGTATCCCACTTATGACAAAGAGATGTATTCCATTGTGTAGGACTGCTGACAATGGAAGAATTATATTTTAAGGAAGGAAACAGTCATCCACAGAGACCACCGACCCCTATAGTTCACATAGATGAAAATTAGGTTACAGAATAATCGTTGTCACAAGTGGTCCACTTACCTACAACAGTTCCATTTGAATATCAATTATAAGAAGGGCAGCATGAATAATGTTGCAGACTACCTCATGTAACCACCGATCATGGCGTTAACCACTGTGCTCAACTCTTGTGCGCATGAGACTTCTAATTGGCCACTTCTCTACAAAAGCGACCCAAAATTCGACCACACATACCAGAAACTCTTAGAGGGTCAGCAAGTTCCATATTCTCACCTCCAGGATGCCTTGCTATGCCACCTGGGACACCTTTTATTTCCTTCAAGCGAGCGAGCCAAGATGATTTTGTAATCGCACTACAGTCAAGCCATTGGGCATTTCAGGGCCGAGAAAATGGTTGCAGTACTGTAAAAGTATTTCTACTGGCCAAATCTTCAATAGGATGTCGGGAAGTACATCAGATCCTGCATTGCCTGTGCCATTATCAAACCCACCATCAAGAAGAAAGGCATCTATACTTTGTTGCCTAACCCTAGTCGACATTAGGAATCCATCTCCATGGATTACATGTCGGGCCTTCCTTATACTAAGCATGGCAATGACTATGTTTTTGTGGTTGTCAACAAATTCTCGAAGATGACCATTATGGTGACCTGCAAGAAGAATATCACACCAGAAGCCACTGCTAAACTCTTCTTTGAACATGTGTGGGTACACTTTGGAATCCCACAGTCTATCATCTTAGATAGGGACATTAGGTTCCTCAGTACATTTTGGTCTAGTCTCTGGTCGATGCTGGACACCGAGCTCACTAAGTCCACAACTTTCGATCTCCAAGCTAATGGCCAGACAAAGGTCATAAATAGGATGATCATACATATTCTGCACATGTACAAATCAAAACATCCACACATATGGGATGAGAGACTCCCCTATGTTCAACACAGCTATACCAGGATCTCCACATCTTGACTAGCCATGGCCCTTTTCAAGTGGGCTTGGGATTCCAGCCGCTATGTTCCATTGATGTGGTCATACCATTTGCAGCTACTCAGGTAGATTCAGATCATGTCCAGTCAGAAGCCGATAAGGGAAACAACTTCATTGAGCACATCCAACATATCCACTAGCAGGTCCATGACATTCTAGATAACTCAAATTCCAAGTACAAGCAGGGACATGATCAACATCAGGTGCCACACAAGTTTTAGGTGGGCGAAAAATTCTGGTTGTATTTGCAGAAGGAATGCATTATTGGAGCCTATCGAAAAATCAGACCACTCTGATATGGTCCTGTTGAAGCCCCGAAAATCGGGTCTACAACAAGGGGGATACCCACCCGGTCCGAACCTTGGTTAGCAGCTCCTCTTCCATTTGGTATAATGGGTCTGACTGGGGATATGGGACCAGTTTCCCAATTTATGTGTGTGTGTGAAGGATTGATATTTCTCTTTATAACAGTTTCTAAATAGAATACTTTTACTCTAACTCTAATCTAATAATATAGAAATTGTATTCTGATAAGCAGAAATATCTAAGTCTGTACTAACCTGGGGTGTAATATTTCTGTTATGCGATCTAAAATGATTTCAAATAACAATTGGTAATAAAGATCATTCAACTGTTATGAGAAAAGAATTCAATAAAGATGAACCACTTCGTATAAAAAGTTAGACGAAACAGTTGCGAAAAACATATCGCATAATAAGCTATTCATACATTAAGCATAAATAAATAGCTATCACCGTACAAAAGTGCCCAATGATAACTCAGGAATTCATACATCAATATATAAACAACTGAACATGAATGTCACTTTAACACAAAGGCAGAAATAGTTAAGAGATAGAAGTACCATTTATAACTAGCCCTACTCATGAGCTTCAAGCAATAATGATTTATCTCTTCTTGATCTAACATCCACTAAGAGTAAAAAAGTGCAACATCAGTAGCAGATATCAAATGCAAATATCAATAAATACTGTTCCATTCATTCATCAAAATGTCCTCAGAGGGTACAAAAGTGCATGTTCTGGGGATAAGTTTTTGACAAATTTCAGGACCCTTCTCTAAATGCATGAGAAGGGTTTAAATACTGCTAACTAAATCTAAAAATAACTTATTACAAAAATGTAGGATGCAGTTTAAATGACCATCCTCATTTAAGGAAAAATAAAACAAAATTAAAACTAAAATTGAATCTAAAATTAGAACTACTTCTGTATCTGCTCCTTGAAATCGCACGCATTCAGCATCTATTTAAGAAGAGTCGGCTGGCCGACTTCCGATTTTAGCTGAGCTAAGAAAAAAGAATCGGCAAGAGCTGGCACCATATTTTCAGCCGAATTGATGATACACTTGAGAGTCATCCATTGGCTATGTGGCTTTACCAAGTATGCCCAGTAATAATCCCAATTCAACTTGGTTAACCCTTGGATTTCTTCTGCCATTTCTTGATCTTTCTGCCTCCAATCTTTTTGTAGTTGTTGTACGTTAGGTAAATAGCCTAGAGTGGTTTCTACAATCAAATTTTCCTTGTGCAAATTTCATTTACACAATCAATAATATTGTTTGCTGCATTGGCTACTCCTTCTGCTGCTTGCTCTGCCTCCCTGATTTGTTCGTCACATTTGTTAAAGAGAATTTCTTTGTGATCTTCATTGATCCTTGGTGCACCTGCTCTTTTTCCCTCATCTGTTTCTTGCCAGGACAAATATTCAGTAACCCATTTATCAACTAAATCATAATCACTTCGTAAATCTACAACTTGATTAGTGGTTTTATCACTTATTTCACAATAATATTTCCACTGTGATATTTTTTGGCCCAATGCTTCCTGTTGTTGTAGTAATTGTTGATTCAAGGAAATGGATTCCGTGATAAATTCTGTAAGTTTAGGATTATCCTTTTGCATCTCCTGTAAATCCTGTAACTTATTTTCTTTCTCATTCAAACTTTTCTGATAACCTATCTGCATTTGTTGGAAGTCCTGTTGTAATCTTTCAAGCTGTTTCTGTGCTTCATTGTTGGCGTTGGCTTGTTGCAACTGTTGTTGAAAAACTTGTATCTGGTCTTCCTTTTCTTTTAGTAGTTGTTGTACCTCAGATGCTTTATCAATAGTCAGAGAGGCATGCCCTCCTACGATCTGAGATAGTTTGGTGAGATTCACAGTGGGATCGGTAGTGGGATCTTGCCACAGACGTCTAATTGTTCTGCGTCATGAGAGAGCATGTTTTCCAATTTCCATTTCTTCCTCTGTCTTCTCACTACTGCTTTGTGTTGTGGGCTATAAAATACATCAAGAGGAGGAATTTCTTCTATTTTGAGCATAAGCTCAGAGGATGGGGCAATAGGAATATGCTCCATATCTAAGACATTGCTAACTGTTCTTGTGACTACTTCTTTTGTTGCCTGTGCATTGCTCACAGGTGTCTTTATGGTTTGTCCTTCAAGATTGATCAAGTCATTGAAGGTTTCACATTATTTATCTATTTCGGTTGTGACTGACGATGGTTGAATGACGAGAGGGGGAGGATCTCTTTGCGGGGAGGTAAAAACCTGTTGCTGTAGAAGTTCCATTGACTGGGAAGTATCCTTTACTAACCCTTCGCTCTTATCCTGTTCACTTTCAGATCTCTTAGAATGTTCAGATGTTTCTTTTCCAGACTTGGATTTATATCCGTTTGTGCCTGAAATTCCACTAAGACTAACACTTGGAGTTGGTTCCCTTATGGGTTCTAGGCATAGTTTTTCCAAAGGAATACTGGCTAACCTTCTTTCCCTGTATATTTTGAACTGTTGAAATTCTTCTGGAGAGAATTGCATTTGGGCTGCATGCAGAATTTCTTCAATTATGCTTTTCTGTTGGAATATGTCATCGAATAAATCATATTCTCTAGAAAACACCTTTATCTTGACTGCAGTAGTGAAATTCTTAGCAACATCATGAGGGTCGAACGGTCTTCCTGAAAATTTGAATAACTGTAAACACGTTATATTTTTTACTTCTGTGAATGCATGGCCTACATCAAATAGTGAAAAGGCCCCACAGGCTACAGGAAATTGTGGCCAGATAGCCTTCTTTTTGTCTTTCAAATCTTTAGTCAAAACTCCTTCTCCACAGGTTTGATAAGCAATTTCTCAGGCCATGAGTTTATCAGGGACATACAAAGGTAGGACGTGAGGGGAAGTAGAACTTTTGAATACCCTGACATAAGTAAACAATTCCTCCCCAAACCATCTCGCGACAGGGAGTATGTCTACTTCTGCTTCAGGAGAGCATCTTGGAGCATCTTTATCGAACAACATTCTGTACAAGGGCAGCATGATTCCATGAAAAATCTGGTAGAAGTGCAGAGCGAACTTTGAGTCCCACAATTCCTTATGATAGATATGAATGTGTAACTTGAGTTTTCCATTTCCGACCCATAACAGGAAACTTAGAAACATAACATATCGCATCCATCACATATGCAGATAGGTAAAAAGGGGGATAAATTCTCTAAGAAACATTTCTTTTAGACCGGTAATTTATAATGGCCATGACTAGGTTATCAGACAATATTTTAGCCCAATCTACAATAGTGGCATCCAATAATGATAGCCATTCAGATGAATTTTTTTTAATATCTGGCATTCCAAACAGTCTACAGAGCATGGCAGCATCAAAGCAATACGGGGAGGTGAGAGAACCAGCACTATACATACCATGTTTATCTTTCTTCAGCGGTTCATCCCTCCTCGACCAGTCTTTAGTGGTTTCTGCTAGGTCTTGATTTTATTTTGTGAATTTCCCCATAAACTGCTTGTTATAAGTTGCTTGTGGCTCTGGTAAATGATACATGAGCTTTAAATACTGTGCAACGAATGAGCCAATGAGTCCTTGAACCTGAGTTTTAAACTGTCTATTTCTGATATTGATGTTGTCCAGTATCCATTTAACCATGTCCGTGTATGGGAGAATTTTGGGCCTTGCTACTATCCGGTGTAAGAATGAACAAGCTAGCTCTGTGATGGATGCCTCAGAAGAACTACATGAACCCGCTGTAGTAGTAACTTCCATTACGCTAGGATTCTCCTCCTCAAGTAGATTATACATGCCTTCCCACGTAGTTATACCAGTGTCTCTATTACAGGTTGTGTCTGTATACAATGGTGACATTTCTTTCTCTTCAGAACTCGAAGCTTTGATTTTCTTTCCCATAATATCCTGCGTACTGCTTTGTATCGTTCTTTGTTCTTTGTTCCTGCTATTTACAAGTGAAGTGAGAATAATGATAAGGAATGGTGATGTGAAAGTTTTAAATGCCAAAGATGCATAAAATATACCACCTTACGTGAAATGATTTTTCGATAAACACGAAACCATATTCCATTAATAACTAGCAACTAACTCATTTATTAGCATTAAAGTGCATAACCAGGTGTCAGTTTATGGAAAATACTTTTTTGAACCACGCGCTCGAAAGATCTGCGATTTTGTGATTTTGCGATTTGCTTCGCAATATCGCAGATCACAACATTGCAAAATCATAACATCGTAGAGTTGATAGCTCGCTATATCACATTATCGTATTGTCGTTGTATCACGAAATCACAATATCGCATTATCGCAATATTGTATTGCCGCTTTATCGCAAAACTGCAATATCGCCATATCGCAATATTGCAATATTACAGATCGCAGGAACGTATATATGACAATCTTTGTTAATCTGTTTTCTGCGAAATGCGATTTGCGATATGCTATCAGCAATTTAAGGTGTTTCAATGTAAGTTGTGCTTGATGTATGCGATGCGATATTTGTTTATTATCATGTATCGCGATCTCGCAATGTTGGAATTCGACTTGTAAGGAGGTATCATGTTATCCTTTTGCAACACGATATTTCCTAAGGAAAGCTTTTGTCTTACTTTATCATAGAACTTAGATTTTTAGATTTTTCAAGGGGGTCTTCCTAAGTTTATGATGGTAGGTTTTATTGGGAAAGGAAATTTAAGCACTAATTGATTTTTAAATTTTTAACTAAAGGTCCCCACTTATTTAGTATTAGGAATAACACTAAATAAGAAGGGGTTTGTTGCTGGCCACAATAATTGGCGATTCACTTGGTAGAACCAGTTATCTTTGCTATTCTTTTGAATTTTCAAAACTTCCGAAACAGAAAATTTTCCATAAAATTAAACTTTACTATAGAAAGATTAAGTACATTATGCTTTTACCTATCAATGATATTTTGTTTCTTCTATTTTCAACTTTGATTATTTACTCCCTTAAGCTATCCCTTGTATCTACATCAGTCATTACTTGGTTTATAAAGATAAAAACAAAGTCTTCTCTGTAAATCAGTGTTAAATATGCTCATTGGTCGTAGGTAGAGCCTCTGCTGCCAGCAAGCATTTATAGCTTCGACAGGGTTACCTGTTATCCAGCAATGATCTTGTATCCTACTTAGAGAAATTTACAACTTTTCAAAGAAACATCCATTTCCACACTTTTTGCTTTCATTTTCTTTTTATCCTTAAAGAACAATGTCTTGGTTTGGTAGCCAATTCATGACACAGTCATTCGCTGATCTATTAACTTTGCTGAACAAGCTAGCTCGTGATGAGACCCCTTGTCTTTTGATTTTAGCAATCTTGAGTCATTGCCGTATTGTGGTATGCAGTATTGGCAAAGTCAGCAAGCTATAATATCTATGATCATGATAAGTCGGCTCGTGATGAGACCTCTTACTCTTTAAGTTAAAGTGTGTCTTTGGATCATTCTCTGAATATTGTAGTTTCCTAGGTGGGGAGGAAGTCATTGATTCCTTAAGATAGCTCTGGACGACAATGATAGAGTTTTTGGAAAGAGCTTTTCTACAGAGAATCTTTATTTTATTATTGATACTTTTCATTTGACTGAAAGAAAACAATTTCTAATTAAAAGTAGATTTTCATCAAAATTTATAAAGTCGAAACTAATATCATTTCTAGGCCTATAGTATTTAACTGTATCTTTCAATAGTAATGATTAATTTTTCAGAAAGAATTCTATTTATACAAGTGAAAAAACAAAATCTAAAAGAGAATTTGTGTCTTTTTCGTGAATCTCAAATGTAACCATTTACAACCGATTTTATTATGAAAATAAAAACAACTACTCTACAAAAATAGAAGAATGATCTTCTATGGAAAATATTTTTTAAGGATCTGACCATTAACAAGTAAAGGATCTCTTTTCCCTGTTAAATCTTGTAACATGAAAGTAGACAGACCTATGACTTCTATGATTTGAAAAGGACCCAACCATATTCTTTGAAACTTTGTATGTTTCCCTTTTTCCTCATGAGCTTTGTGCCATTTTAAAACTAGGTCTCCAATCTGAAAATCTTTTCTAGATATCATATTGGAATCAAAAGAGGCTTTCACTAATGCTTGGTGATGAGCGTGAGTTATCTTAGCTTGTTCTCATTGTTCTTCTAACTTAATTAATTCCAGCTGCCTTAGTTGTAAGGAAGAAGTTGGTGCTTCATCAATATACTAAACTAAGGCTAAAGAGGGAATTGCCAAATGTGTTGGAAGAACCACCTCTTTCCCATAAACTAAATTAAAGGGAGAAGTGCCAATGGAGACTTTCTGTGTTATTCGATCAGCCCATAAAGCATATATTAAAGACTTATGCCATTTTTTATGATTTTGGTCAATGGTTCGCTTAATGATTTTGATTAAATTTTTATTTGTAGATTCAGCTAACCCATTCCCTTGTGGGTAATAATTGGCAGAGTATTTAAGCTTGAAACCCCTTTTGAGTGAAAATTCAGTCATTGCATTACCAGAAAAATATGATGCATTATCAAACATTAAAGCGGAAGGCAACCCAAACCTGGTGATTATGAACCGATCTATGAACTCAATGATATTTTCAGCATTAGCTGTCTTGAGTGGAACTACTTCTACCCATTTAGTAAAGTAATCTGTTGTTGTAAGGATATATCTATGTTGTTTAGAAGAGTGAGGAATGATCTCACCTATTACATCCAATCCCCACTGATCGAAAGGTTGTTCAATGTTAACTGGTTGCAGTGGCAAGGATGGTTTCTTTTGTCTCCTGGCAGCGGTTTGACAGACTTGACATTTCCTTACGTAATTATGCGCATCTTTAAATAATGTGGGCCAGTAATAGCCTGCGCGTAAAATCTTGTGAGCAGTTGCATCTCCAGCATAGTGTCCACCTGCTGGCCCATCGTGGAGTTCCTGCAAGACTTTTTCAGCTTCAGATTTCTCAAGACATCTAAGGAGAACAGAATCATAATTTATTCTAAAAAGAACATCATTCACAAGCTGATATTGTTTAGCTTTTAACCTTAGACCTCTTTTCTTGGTATGATCGAGGTTTGAAGGAGCATATCCATTATTTAGATAATAAATAATATCACCGTATATTGACTCAACATCATTTAGGCTTACCTCGTACACTTGTAGCTCTGCAAATGGATTTTTGGACATTAGCGATGCTCCTGCCAACATTTTACAAAAGCCTTGACCTTTTACAATACTTGCTGGTTTGATTTCTATGTCATATTCCTGTAAGGCATTAACCCAGTTGGCCCTTTTCTCACCCACATCCTTCTGTACTAGAAGATTTCTTATCGCTGGAAATGGTACTATGATTTTGGTATGTGTTTTGAGTAAAAAAGGTCTAAAATATTTAATTTCTTTGAAAACAGCATAAGCTTGTTTCTCCGCATATGAATAATTCAACTCAGCTCCTTGTAAATTGGAATTGAAAAAAGCAATTGGGGCTTCCGCCTTTTCTTGATTTGCTTGAGTGAGTATCACGGCATATGATCTATCCGAGGAAAATGTATAAAAAATAAAAGGGTCGGAAAAATTTGGAGTTGCTAAAGATGGAGCATTAATAATTGCTTGTTTGATCAGATTGAATGCCTCATGTTCATCTTGGCCCCATTTAAAGGTTGCATTTTTTTTAATCATTGCTTGTAAAGGAGACACGATTCTTGAAAAGTCTGGAACAAATCTCTTTACAAAGTTAATCTGGCCAAGGAAAGATTGCATGGCTTTCTTGTTGTAAGATAGGGGTACTGCGGAGATCTCCTTGATTTTGTCAGGATCAATGTGAATTCTAGATTTTGACACTATGAATCCGAGAAGTTTTCCTTCACTTAATGCGAAAAAGAATTTTTTCGGGTTAAGTGAAATTCCATACCTTAAACAATGTTGGAAGATTTGTTTTAAATCTCTAAGATGGTTGTTTCGTTTCTTGGAATACACAGTTATATCATCCAAATAGATTACCACTGATTTATTAACTAACCCCTTGAATGCGATGTCCATGGCTCTTTGAAATTTGGCACCCACGTTAATCAAACCAAATGGCATCTTTTGATATGCGTATGTACCCCATTTAGTTTTGAATGTAGTTTTTATTTGATCGTCGGGATGTACCAACACTTGATTGCATCCTGAGAATCCATCCAAGAATGAAATTAATTCTGAGCCCGCAACTGCCTGCAGTATTTGTTCCATGGGGGGCAAAGGAAAATTATCCTTTTGGCAGGCCTTGTTAAGATTTCGAAAGTCAATGCAGATTCTAATATCCTCATTTTTCTTTCTTACAGGTACCATATTGGAGACCCATTCAGAATGTCTAACGGGAAAAATTATTTTGGCTTTCAATAACTTATTGAGTTCAGTTTTGATCTGGTTTTCTAAATTGGGATGGATTTTTCTCAACTTTTGTTGGACAGGTTTTTCATTATCGATCATTGGAATAATATGTTGGATGATGGGGGTGTCGTATGTTTTGAGTTCATCGTAATTCCAAGCAAAGACACTTTTGTATTGCTTCAAGAGACGAATATACGCTACTTTTTCTTCAGGGGATAGGCCAAGGCCTAGGTTGATATTCTGCGGTTTGACATCAATTCCTAGATTTACTAATTCATAATTCAAAGTTGAACTTTCGAGTTTTGAATTGGTAGATCTTTTGAATCGATCTTTCAAATCATAAAGGTCTTCTAATTTGACTACTAATTTAGGTATAGCATTGATAGTACCATCCTGTTGCAATTATTGGTCATGTTGGTCTTCGTCAATTATTTGATTGGTGTAGGATCCTTCAGATGTGAGGAAACTCACGATATCAGGATCGTCGTTGAAAATCCTCCAATTGGTAATGTTATCAGGAATGGATGGTCTAAAAATTAACTCATTTGAAAATCGGTCAGGGCTAAAATCTTCTGAAGGAATGAGCTTGGAAGCTACGTTGGCTAAGAGGTTTTCGCTAGCATTCTGGAGTCTGGGAATTGATGAAATATTAAATGCTATAAAGTGCTCAGTCAGATCTTGAACTAGGGATTTGTAATGTTTCAAATGACCTGATAAATAGTGTATAGTATTACATACCTGTCTGATTACAATTTCAGAATCTTCGAAAACTTGAAGATATTTGACGTCTAATCCGATTGCTTTGTATAACCCTTGGATTAAAGCCTCGTATTCTGCAGTATTGTTGGTGCAATCAAATTCGAGTCTGCAAGTTAGCATAGTTTTATCTCTCTTTGGGCTTATTAACACGCATCCTGCTCCTGCTCCTTCATTAGACTTAGAACCATCAAAAAATAGTTTCCAAAACAAAGATTTATTTACAGGACTATCTATAAAATTAATACATTTAGAACTATTTGTTTGAGAGAAATTTTCTACTTGAGATAAAACAGAATGTTCTAAATAAGGTGAAGTATGAGCATTAAAATTTCCTAGGAAAGAATCTACTAAATAGTTGCCAATGATGTTAGAATTATATGCTACTGGTTCATTTTCTCCCTCGAGTTCTATTACTATGTATTTCTGATGTCGTTCATGCTCAACTTTTATTTGGTTTGGTTTACCATTATAAGGGAGCCACATGTGGGACCAGTCAGTTGCAAAGTATCCATGAAGTTTTTCTGACCAATCTTTGCTAAGAATTAAGCCATAAAATTTCGGAATATCAGCAACTAAAATGTTGATCACTTGACATACCTTTGGGTTGGATGACAACCTTATGGTAACCTGATTTAATTCACCAATCACTTCGAATTGCGAACGATCTAGTTGGACTATGCGCACAACGGATTTCTGTGGTTGAACGTTCAATTTTGCACATATTGATCTTGGTAAAATATTCGATGAAGCTCCAGAATCCACTAAGAAATTATGCACGTTTTTATTAAAAATTTCATAAGTAAGGAGAAATGGGGGAGTATGAGATCTTGATCTTCCTCCAATTAAGGTGATATCGTTTGGATCAACCTTATTCATCATATTAGTTGGAGGTCCTCCCATGTCATGGGAAGCTTGAGAGATTATAGCGGTTGGTAAAGGTGCAACTGGTACAGCATGTAATTCTTTCAAAAGTACCTTTTGCTGGTGTTTTAACTTGCTCAATTCAAAAAACGTAATATTGGCCCTAGTCTTTTTCATGTCTTCTATGATATTATACTCCATTTCATCCGAAATGATTAGCGTTTTAGATGGAGTTGATGTGTCTGTTTGGACTGGGCTGGTTTGAGTCGCTTTAGGTGATGTTTTCTTGGTTGCGACTTTATCCTTTGTCATCAAGCTTGTGCTCTTTGGCTTAGGTGTAGGTTGAGGAGGATCAAGTTGATTTCTACTGCGAGTACTAACCAGGAATGCCTCTTGATCCTCTTCATCTGGGAGGATGAAATCCCACATACCTTGTAACTCTACAACTTCTTCTTCATCGGTATGTTCTTCAGTAGCGATTTCCTCTTCTTCTTCTTCTGATTCAACATTTGTAATTGTGTTAGGGGGTTTGGAATCGGTTGAAGGATTTCTTTTAAAAGGCCTGTATGGATTTTTAGAAGAAGTTTCTGCCACTTGTTTCTTAATGTCGACCATCTCGTTAGACATGGTCTTCAAAACTTTTTGTAACCCTTCTAAATCGAATGGATCTTTTGATTGTTTTTTCTTGGGATCTTCTTTGAAAGAAACCTTCTTAGATTTTCGTTCCTCTAAGGCATTTTTCTTTTCTAGGGCCATAATACATTTCTCTATTGCTATCGCTTCTTTCATATTTTCAACTAAGGGTTTTTTTTAGCCCTATCAACAAAGATTGCTATGTTTGATGGTAAAGCAGTGATGTACCATTCACTTCGCACTTCTTCACTAGGCTGGGAAGCAGTAGGAATTTTGTTTAAAATTTTATTGGAACGTAAATTGAAATCTTTGATAGGTTCTCTTGACTCGGCCCTAAGGTTATAAAATTTGTTGATCAGTGTTGCCGTAGACTCGTCATCACCGAACTTGGTCAGGAATTGTTCTTGGAAGATGTCCCAACTAGTAATAGATCTAGATGGTAATGAGAAATACCATGATTCGGTTGTTCCTTGTAGAGTATGAGAAAAAAGTCGAACAACAGTGTCTTCGTTGGTAACTCCATTGAGATTTATGGATAGCATAATGTTATTTATATGTTCTTCCGCTAGCATGCCTGCCTCAAGATTAAACTTAGGCAACCATTTTTCAGGATGGGCTAGTAGCTAACTCAAGGGTGCAGGCATTAAGACTGCCCCTGGGTTATTCCATGGAGATTGGGCCATCACTAAACTACTAACAGAGGAAAGTGTAGAAGATGATCCCTGCGATTGAGAAGATGAGGATATTATGACTCCAGATGGTTGAGAAGGAGTTACGGAAGTTCCAGTGGGCTGATGGAAAATGATCTGAAGTGGAGGAGTGGATGGTTGACTTTGCGGTGAAGAGGTTGAGATGGATGATGATGATGAAAGAGTCTCGCTATCGGACCCTTTAGGAGACTTCCTTGCTCTCTTTCTTTTAGGTAGAGGCAACTGAGTTGGCTGAACACCAAACTTTTCGCTCTTTAATCTGGTAAGAGGATGAGCAGGGTTATATTGCGAAGTCACGCTGCCTTGAAATTTATCAGATTTTTGAAGAGATATAGAAAATTGTTGAAGTATGTGAATCAAAGATTCAACTTCAGGAGGTTCAATAGTAGATTGTTCTGAAATGTCAGGTTTTGTGGCAGTGGCTATTGCTCCAACGACTTCTGACTCTGGATTTAAAGATTCTAAATGCAATGGAGAATTCGGGGGAGATGGTGAGGGTGATTTACTCTCAGAATGGTATTTAGATTTAGATTTGCTTGCCATTCACAATTCGGGGCCATCCTTCTAGCGACAAATATGTTGAAGCCCTGAAAATCGGGTCTACAACAAGGGGGATACCCACCCAGCCTAGACCTTGGTTAGCAGCTCCTTTTACGTTTGGTATAGTGGGTTCGACTGGGGATATGGGACCAGTTTCCCAATTTATGTGTGTGTGTGAAGGATTGATATTTCTCTTTCTAACAGTTTCTAAATAGAATACTTTACTCTAACTCTAATCTAATAATATAGAAATTGTATTCTAATAAGCGAAAATATCTAAGTCTACACTAACCTGGGGTGTAATCTTTCTATTATGCGATCTAAAATGATTTCAAATAACAACTAGTAATAAAGATCATTCAACTGTTATGAGAAAATAATTCAATAAAGATGAACCACTTCGTATAAAAAGTTAGATGAAACAGTTGTGAAAAAGCATAATAAGCTATTCATACATTAAGCATAAATAAATAGCTATCACCGTACAAAAGTGCCAAATGATAACTCAGGCATTCATACATCAATATATAAACAACTGAACATGAATATCACTTTAACACAAAGGCAGAAATAGTTAAGAGATAGAAGTACCATTTATAACTAGTCCTACTCATGAGCTTCAAGCGATAATGATTTATCTCTTCTTGATCTAACATCCACTAAGAGTAAAAAAGTGCAACATCAGTAGCAGATATCAAATGCAAATATCCATAAATCCTATTCCATTCATTCATCAAAACCTCCTTAGAGGGTACAAAAGTGCATGTCTTGGGGATAAGTTTTTGACAAATTTCAGGACCTTTCTCTAAATGCATGAGAAAGGTTTAAATACTACTAACTAAATCTAAAAATAACTTATTACAAAAATGTAGGATGCAGTTTAAATGACCGTCCTCATTTCAGGAAAAATAAAACAAAGTTAAAACTAAAATTGCATCTAAAATTAAGACTATTTATGTATCTTCTCCTTGAAATCGCACACATTCAGCATCTGTTTAAGAAGAGTCAGCTAGTCGACTTCCGATTTTAGCTGAGCTGAGAAAACAGAATCAGCAAGAGCTGGCTCCATATTTTCGTTCGAATTGATGATACACTTGAGAGTCATCCATTGGCTATGTGGCTTTACCAAGTATGCCCAATAATAATCCCAGTTCAACTTGGTTAACCCTTGGATTGCTTCTGCCTTTTCTTGAGCTTTCTGCCTCCAATCTATTTCTAGTTGTTGTACGTTAGGTAAATAGCTTGGAGTGGTTTCTGCGATCAAATTTGCCCTGTGAAAATTTTCATTTACACAATCAATAATATTGTTTGCTTCCATGGTTGCTCCTTCTGCTGCTTGCTTTGCCTCCTTGATTTGTTAGTCCCATTTGTTAAAGAGCATTTCTTTGTGATTTTCATTGATCCTTAGTGCACCTGCTCTTTTTCCCTCATTTGTTTCTTGCCAGGCCAAATATTCAGTAACCCGTTTATCAACTAAATCATAATCACTTCGTAAATCTACAACTTGATTAGTGGTTTTATCACTTATTTCACAATAATATTTCCATTGTGATATTTTTTGGCAAAATGCTTCCTGCTGCTGTAGTAATTGTTCATTCAAGGAAATGGATTCTGTGATAAATTCTGTAAGTTTAGGATTATCCTTGTGCATCTCCTGTAAATCCTGTAACTTCTTTTCTTTCTCATTCAAACTTTTCTGATAACCTATCTGCATTTGTTGGAAGTCCTGCTGTAATCTTTCAAGTTGTTTTTGTGCTTCATTGTTGGTGTTGGCTTGTTGCAACTGTTGTTGCAAAACTTGTATCTGGTCTTCCTTTTCTTTTAGCAGTTGATGTACCTCAGATGCTTTATCAATAGTCACAGAGGCATACGCTCCTGTGATCTGAGATAGTTTGGTGAGATTCTCAGTGGGATCGGTAGTGGGATCTTGCCACAGGACGTCTAATTGTTCTGCGTCATGAGAGAGCACGTTTTCCAATTTCCTTTTCTTCCTCTATCTTCTCACTACTGCTTTGTGCTGTGGGCTATAAAATATATCAAGAGGAGCAATTTCTTATATTTTGAGCATAAGCTCAGAGTATGGGGCAATAGGAATATGCTCCATATCTGAGACATTGCTAACTGTTCTTGTGACTACTTCTTTTGTTGCCTGTGCATTGCTCACAAGTGTCTTTATGGTTTGTCCTTCAAGATTGATCAAGTCATTGAAGGTTTCACATTATTTATCTAGTTCGATTGTGACTGACGATGGCTAAACGACGAGAGGGGGAGGATCTCTTTGCGGGGAGGTAAAAACCTGTTGCTGTAGAAGTTCTGTTAACTGGGCAGTATCCTTTACTAACCCTTCGCTCTTATCCTGTTCACTTTCAGATCTCTTAGAATGTTCAGATGTTTCTTTTCCAGACTTGGATTTAGATCCATTTGTGCCTGAAATTCCACTAAGACTAACACTTGGAGTTGGTTCCCTTACAGGTTCTAGACGTAGTTTTTCCAAAGGAATACTGGCTAACCTTCTTTCCCTGTATATTTTGAACTGTTGAAATTCTTCTAGAGAGAATTTCACTTGGGCTGCATGAAAAATTTCTTCAAGTGTGCTTTTATGTTGGAATATGTCATCGAATAAATCATCTTCTCCAGAAAACACCTTTATCTTGACTGCAGTAGTGAAATTCTTAGCAACATCATGAGGGTCGAACGATCTTCCTGAAAATTTGAATAACTGTAAACACATTATATTTTTTACTTCTATGTATGCATGGCCTACATCAAATAGTGAAAAGGCCCCACAAACTACAGGAAATTGTGGCCAGATAGCCTTCTTTTTGTCTTTCAAATCTTTAGTCAAACCTCCTTCTCCACAGGTTTGATAAGCAATTTCTCGGGCCATGAGTTTATTAGGGACATACAAAGGTAGGATGTGAGAGGAAGTAGAACTTCCGAATACCTTGACATAATTAAACAATTCCTCCCCAAACCATCTCGCGACAAGGAGTATGTCTACTTCTGCTTCAGGAGAGCATCTTGGATCATCTTTATCAAACAACATTCTGTACAAGGGCAGCATGATTCCATGACAAATCTGGTAGAAGTGCGGAGCGAACTTTGAGTCCCACAATTCCTTATGATAGATATGAATGGGTAAGGGGTCTTGAGTTGTCCATTTCCAACACATAATAGGAAACTTAGAAACATAACATATCACATCCATCACATACGTAGATAGGTAAAAAGGGGGATAAATTCTCTGAGAAACAGTTCTTTTAGACCGGTAATTTATAATGGTCATGATTAGGTTATCAGACAATATTTTAGCCCAATCTACAATAGTGGCATCCATGGTGGCATCCAATAACAGTAGCCATTCAGATGAAAATTTGTTAATATCTGGCATTCCAAATAGTCTACAGAGCATGGCAGTAGAAAAGCAATATGGGGAGGTGAGAGAACTAGTACTATACATACCATGTTTATCTTTCTTCAATGGTTCGTCCCTCCTCGACCAGTCTTTAGTGGTTTCTGCCAGGTCTTGATTTTCTTTTGCGAATTTCTCCATAAACTGCTTGTTATAAGTTGCCTGTGGCTTTGGTAAATGATACATGAGCTTTAAATCCTGTGCAACGAATGAGCCAATGAGTCCTTGACCCTGAGTTTTAAACTGTCTATTTCTGATATCGACATTGTCCAGTATCCATTTAACCATGTCCGTGTATGGGAGAATTTTGGGCCTTGCTGCTATCCAGTTTAAGAATGAACAAGCTAGCTCTGTGATGGATGCCTCAAAAGAACTATGTGAACCCACTGTAGCAGTAACTTCCATTACTCTAGGATTCTCCTCCTCAAGTAGATTATACATGCCTTCCCACGTAGCTATACCAGCATCTTTGTTACAGGCTGTGTCTATATACAATGGCGCCATTTCTTTCTCTACAGAACTCGGAGCTTTGCTTTTCTTTCCCATAATATCCTGCGTACTTCTTTGTATCGTTCTCTGTTCTTCGTTCTTGCAATTTACAAGTGAAGTGAGAATAATGATAAGGAAGGGTGATGGGAAAGTTTTAAATGCCAAAGATGCATAAAATATACCACCTTACGTGAAATGATTTTTTGATAAACACGAAACCATATTCCATTAATAACTGGCAACTAACTCATTTATTAGCATTAAAGCGCATAACCAGGTGTCAGTTTATGGAAAATACTTTTTTGAACCACGCGCCCGAAAGATCTGCGATGAAGCGATTTTGCAATTTGCTTCGCAATCTTGCAGATCACAACATCGCAAAATCATAACATCGCAGAGTTGATAGCTCGCTATATCACATTATCGTATTGTCGTTGTATCACGAAATCGCAATCGCAATATTGTATTGCCGCTTTATCGCAAAACTGCAATATCGCCATATCACAATATTGCAATATTGCAGATCGCAGGAACGTGATATATGACAATCTTTGTTAATCTGTTTTCTGCGAAATGTGATTTGTAATATGCTATCGACAATTTAAGGTGTTTCAATGTAAGTTGCGCTTGATGTATGCGATGCGATATTTGTTTATTATCACGTATCGCGATCTCGCAATGTTGGAATTCAACTTGTAAGGAGGTATCATGTTATCCTTTTGCGACGCGATATTTCCTAAGGAAAGCTTTTGTCTTACTTTATCATAGAACTTAGATTTTTAGATTTTTCAAGGGGGTCTTCCTAAGTTTATGATGGTAGGTTTTATTGGGAAAGGAAATTTAAGCACTAATTGATTTTTAAATTTTTAACTAAGGTTCCCCACTTATTTAGTATTAGGAATAACACTAAATAAGAAGGGGGTTGTTGTTGGCCACAACAGGTCCTTACACCATTACCAAGGCTATGGGAGACAATGCATTTGAGTTTAGCATTCTCACATTCCTTGGCATGCACCCAATGTTCAATGTGGACCGCCTTCGACCATACTTCCCACCGTTGTTGGACACATCAGACATTGCAAAACAACTCACACCTACAGAGTTAAATCCAGATTGCATGGAGCAAGCCACAATTGATAGGATAATTGATACACAGATCAATAACACCTGATAGCAAAGGATCCAACTATATCGAGTTGTCAAAGCAGGCCAACTCCTTCACCAGGGCAAGTGGCTCACGAGGGACCAAGTTTAGCAGAAGTTTCCTCATCACAGGGAGGAACTCAATGTAATGGGAACCATTGCTTCCTAATAGGGGAGGAATGATCTAAGTGGATATTGGTGGCCACCATCCTATTCCACTTGGACCCCCACCATTTTTTCTTTCTATTTTTCAGTTTCCTTATTTGTAGCACAATTTACTATTTTTGGCAGTTTTCAGGTCCTGGACTTCCAGAGCCATTTTGAGGCCCTAAACGAAGTTTTTCTGGAATATTAGGACCGATATGGGCTATTGACCAATTTTTATCATTAAAAAGTTGTAGTCCTCAGATAGATCTTTCTAACGAGGTATTGTGTGCATCAAACAGAGATCATATGCCAAAGTTACGACCCCAGGAAGTTGATGTACCAATTTACCCAAACGGTGCCCATAGTTTGGTGCTTCATCTCCTAGGGTTAGGTTTTGGATGTTTAGGGTTTTCCATTGTTTCTCAATAATAAATAGGCCTTTGAGCCTCATTGTGACACAATTTAGAGGCATGTAGCTACCACATCTCTTCTTACAGATAAGCTACCATAGCCCAAACTAGTCTTATTTCCATTCTGTTTGTAAGCACATTTCAGTATTTGACATTAATGAAATGTAGTGTTATTTCTACTGCATCTTTGTATTTATGGTTATATTTGTGATTTTTTGTGTTCCTGTTTAAATCTGGATCGGTGGTATCAGAGCGGTTTTCTCTTTCTCTATTTTTCTTTGCATGTATGCAACAAGCTCGGGATATAAGGGGTTAGGGCTCGATCTGGTAGAACCTTTGCAAGTTCAGCCTCACAAACCCCGACGACCACCCATGGGGGAAGAAAAGAAACACGAGGTGATAGGAGATCTATCAAAATATTGCTTGAGGAGGCCCTCGAGAAACAAAGGAATGCGATGATGGATAACTTAGCCCAGATCCTTCAACGGTTTCCCACCAGCGGTGCATCCACATCTAGCAGTCACTCTTGAGGCTCCACTCTGTTGGCTAGTTGAATTGTTTATGAATTAAACATTCAAGTACCACATTAATTGTCAACCAGGGAAAGTCTTTTTATTCCAAAGGCTACTGCGTACTGTATGTACTCAAAATCTAAAAGCATTGAAAAGCTGTAGTATACGTGATTCTTACGCTATGTCATTACAGTACTTGTTAAAGTAAAAGCAATTAATTAAAACTACAAATCTGGAAAGCGGAATGATGGACGCTCTGTTGGCAGAGGATCAGGACCCTATCCTCCAAGTGGGGACGTTCAGCACCTGCCCCTGTAATCAGATTTACTAATGCACATTGCACTCTCATTCACCGGTGAGAAACAAACTCAAATGATTAATGAAACAGAGTACTAGAAAAACAGAGAATACCAGAGGCAATGCTATCAAATCCAAACAGAGTACCAAAAAGAAACTATTGCACACTTACACACTTGACAAGAAAGTAAATGGGCAAATCTTGTGAGGAAGGTGGGCCCAGTCCCTCTCACAAGATTCCCCAGGAAAACGAAGACTGGATTAAGTGCTCAAAATAGTTTTATATTCATCTGCCAAAAAGATTAAATACAATAGAGTCCAGACTTGCTGATGTTCTCAGAATCTCTTCTTACAAACTGAACATAGACACTGACTAATCCCTTTTTCATGTAGATGTCTCCTCTTTATAGAGGAGACATCTATTACAATAAAGTATTACAGCCCATTCAGTTAACCCATCTTATCAAAAATAAGCAATTCAGAACGTTGTTACAACAGTATGATAATACATTCTTTCTTGAGTTCTAGCTGTTACACAGTGGGTAACTGACTTCGACCGTCTTCTCGGGATCTTCATATTCCTTTGCCATTTCCCCATGCTGTTCCTGATTTAGGCCATGCTAACTGTGTTCTTCTTGCTTTAGATCTCCGCTTGATTATGCCACGTCAAGGTTCTTTAAATAGTTGCCATCTGTTATTCGCGGCTGTTACAAAATAGCTTGCTTTAGGTGATTGCTGTTGCTGACTGTAGCAACTACGGAGTTGCTGCTTCTGGTGTTGCAGCAACTGCGTAGTTGCTGTTTCTGGTGTTACAGCAACTGCGTAGTTGCTGTTTTTGGTGTTACAGCAACTATACATTATAATTCCTGCAAGCTTAAGTCAATTACTTGACAATTTAGTCAGCGTTTCCAAGGATAAGTATAAAGATATTCACGAATATGAAATAAACAATTAAACATAGATATGCGGGAGGTTACTTCATACCTTGGGGTCATTATGTCATTGTAAAATAAAAGCTTTCAACTTATGACTGCAAAAGGATAATAATACGGCAAAAGATAAGGTCAAAAATAGGTCAATTTTGAGTCCCAACATCCCCCCCAACTGAAGAGATTGCATGTCCCCATGCAATGGCTACTCTGAGTCTGAGTCGGAGAACTGGGACGAACAATGCAGATTACTAAGACAATAGCTGTAGGGAGTAACATCAAACTTGTCTCTGAAACCACAAACAGTTCGTATATGCTTCCATGCTGCTGCCTCTTCTCTGTTAGAAAGTCCAAACTGGCCCTTATACTGATCACCAGACAACCATAAAAGTGGGAATTTAAATTTATAACCCATCCAATTTTCAGCACAACGCTGCATGCATTCAACATACCGAGGTACCCTTGAAAGCGCTACTTGCATATTTGATGGGTTATACGGGTGATATTCCTGCCTTTCTGCGGGGCAGTTATCCCAAAACAGTTTATTTGCTTTAACAGCCAAGGATGCTTTGGTCTTTACATACTGCTGACAGTCTGTTAGGACCTCTGTTTGCAGTCTCATAACATGATCCTTCATATCAGAATTGCTTATCATTTTTAAGTGTTGTGAAATGAAAGTGGCAGCGTTTTGTGGTTTAGCTCGAATCCACAGAAGACAATTCTGTTCGTTTTGGAGGCCTGAGACATAGGCATTTTGCCAGGTAAGTTGATTAGCCAAAAAGGAGATGAAGGCTCTCAATTGTATGTCACCCACTACCGGTATCATATTCATGTTCGTTTCTTCAGACACGGCCTCGTTGTGGAGGTATAATTCACATAGCAGGTTTTGGTCGCTTTTGGGTGCCTCCGCAAAGGTCTGCATAAACTGATCTGCTGTGACCACTTGATGAGGCCTCCCCTCTTTGATAGCCTTCAGCTGAATGAATGCAAGTCTTTCCCTTAAAAATGTAGCATAGTTAAAAGAGGGTTTCCTTGTGGCAAGCATCCTTTGACATAACTCAAACATCTGGGACATTCTGTGTTTCAGTTCCTTGATTTCTTTAGACTGGGCCCTACACTGTTCCAGTGCTTCCCAGTTCTTATAAGCATGATCAAACCAGGTCCCCTTTTGTTGTTCGAATGCTTTGCCTTGAGACTGCTGATATTCTCTCCACCATCTACCTTTTAATTCCTGAAAACTTTTTGTTTCTATACATGCATCACTAACAGTGGGAAGCTCTGTTTGCATACAGGCATCAATCAGAATCATCTGCTCTGTTGAAGTGGGCTGGGATGATCCGGCATCTCTCTCTTCATCTCTGACCAGAGTTTCTTCCTCCTGTTGGACTAATCCATTTTGCTCCAAATTGATTTTGGTGGACCAGGGTGAATCTGTCTCTTTTTCTTCATCTTCTCCTTGCTTCTTGCTGGACGAATTCAATTCTTCTTTATTACCTTCTGAAACTATTTGCTCTTCCTCCATAATAATCTGGGTAGGTCGTGATGAATCTGTATCTTTTTCTTCTTCTTCAAGCTCCTTAGCAACTTGAATAGGGCTAGGTGAGTCCAGTTTTTCTTCATTTTCTCCTATATCTTCTTCTATAACAATCTGGGTAGGCCATGATGAGTCTGTATCTTTTTCTTCCTCCTCCATAATGCTCTGGGTATGCCGGGGTGAGTCTGTACCTTTTTCCTCATTTTCTTCTATATCTTCTTCTTGTTCCATAGCACCTTCAGTGTTTCTTTCTTCATTTCCTGGTTCTTGTGAAGCTTCTTCTTTCATAGTAGATTGGGTAGGCCGGGGTGAATCCTTATTTTCCTCTTTCTTTTCTTCCTGCATAGTGTCGGGAAGCTCCTCTGTTTGTTCCTGTGCAGTCTCTGAGGAACTTACTGGTTCTTGTGTGTCAGTAAGCTCCTGGTCTTGTGCAGTTTCATATGTACTCACTGGTTCTTGTGTGTCAGTAAGTCCTTGATCTTGTGCAATTTCAGGTGAACTTACTGGTTCTTGTGTGTCAGTAAGTTCTTGATCTTGTGCATTTTCAGATGAACTTACTGGTTCTTGTGTGTCAGTAAGTTCTTGATCTTGGTCCTGCATGTTCTCTGGATGACCTGTTGGTTCTTGTGTAGCAATAGGTTTCACTGACTGCACTTCTTCTGAAGATCCTGTTGGTTCTTGTGTATCAACAGTTCTTTCTGACTGCACTTTTTCTGAAGATCCTGTTGGTTCTTGTGTAACAACAGGTTTCTCTGTCTGCACTTCCTCTGAAGATCCTGTTGGTTCTTGTGTAGCAACAGGTCTTTCTGCCTGCATTTCTTCTGCAGATCCTGTTGGTTCTTGTGTAGCAACAAGTCTCTCTATTTCAGCAGAGAATTGTGGGATTTCTACTTCAGCATCAGCAGACTCCTTTGTTTCATTTTCAGCATCGGAGGCTTCCTTTATTGGTTCTTGTACTACCTTATATCCTGCCTGAGCATATATCTCACCACAATTTGTACACTTATATTCGTTATCTTTGCTTTTCTCTGCTGCAGACGCTACTCTTGCTAAAACATGCAGGCTGAATTCTTTCTGATATGCTTCCTTGACCCTTATTATCTCTTCCTGGTAATCCTGAATCTGAGATTTCAGAAACTCAATTTCTTCTTGCAGGGCGGGTATAGTAGGCTGATCCTGTGAGACAGTAGATTCCAGTGGGGGAAGAGGTTCTGCTATGTCAATTTGATCAATATTCCCCACAGGTGGTTCTTGTGTGTCACCTGGGGTAGTGGCTGTTTCTTGTGTTGCAGCCACTTGCTCACTATCATTCTGGGTGTCGATAGCTGGTTCTTGTGTATCAGCTGTCTTAAGATATGATGCCACGAAGCTATGAACGCTCTGCATCTCAGCCTCTGTGGGTGAGGGAGAGGGGTTTCGAGGAGTGGCTGGAGTGCGGATTTTTAAAGCAATGGGTGGTGAGCTGGAGGAATTAGGGGATCCAACTACTGCCGATTTTCGTTTTGGTAGAGAGGCAGGGAATTGAGGTGTTTTTCTCTTCCTGCTGGCCCTTAAGGTCAGAACAGTAGTCGGGGTGGTAGGTGCTTTGGTTGAAACCCTCGTTCTTCTTCTTTTTGCTGGGGTTTTCTTTGCCTGCTGCATTTTTCGTTTAAGCTGCGTAATTGGGATATTATCGTCGGAATCATCAGTAGAAATACTGAGTATGGGAGCGGGAGAATTGGTTCTTTTGAGAGACGTGGTTAATTCCGCTGCTGCTTGTTCATTCTCTGTAACATGCAGGGGTATTTGCTGGGGTTGTTCGGGAATATGCTCTGTTTGCTGAGGGTTTTCCAAAGGGGTTTGTTCAGGGATGTCGTCCGTTTGTTGAGGAGGCTCTTGGTCTCGCTGAGGTGTGTCCTCAGCTTGACGAGAAGTTTCCTCTTCTTGATGAGGACTTTCCTGCACAGGCTATGGAATTCTTTCCTCCAGATGGAGATTGATGGGGGGTGGAGGGATGTTTAGATCAAGAGCTTTGTTAATCAGCAATTGGATTAAGCGATGGTGTTTTAGGGAGAGAACTGGATGCTTCGCTTTCATAGCATATCGTGCCATATTTTTAAGACAACCCGGCAAATAATATGGCATGTTCAATAATTGACCATTTCTTAAATGATTTAACAGGACGAAGTCGTGCTGGTAGATTACCTGGTAACGACCTTCGCATGTCAAATATTGTTTGACGAATTCAGCGACTTTTGGCCATGGTTGAGGTAACGACCGCAATGCTACACCTTTGCCCTTGGTTTCTACTTCCTCGCTTGGTCGGAGAAAGTCTTGCTGTGCATTCAGAATCAGGTGCTTTCTGCTGAACCACCGTGTACCAGTGGCTGGGAGTCCGGTGACTTCAGCTATGATTTCTTCCGTGACCGGAACTTGAATTCCTTGGACGACAGAGAATCCTTCTATCAAATTGCATGTGAATTCCAGGACTTGCTGCTCATCAAAGTCCGAAAGTCTCCTGAAATACTCTATCCATCAAGCTTGCAAGAAAATTTGGTAAATTTCCGGAAAGAGTTCCAGGACTGCTGTCGTGCCTGGTTCATGAGTAATGAGGGTTCCTCCCATGGCTTTTGTCTCGGTAAATCTTCAGAATTCAGAGCCGAGCTACCGATTTCAACTCAGAGTATACATCACAAATGGTAACATGCCATAGTTTTTACATACAACCGGGAGCATTAAGGGTGGCAGTGGTTGGCGTGGTTTGTCATTATGGGAATTGCTTCGGTAATCCCCCCCCTTCCTACGTGTAAATGATATGATTGGGAATGCAATCATTTGATGGACCTATCAACCTTTTTCCGCTTATCTATTATCTAATTCTCATTCATAAACGTGCGTACCTTCGTACTTTACCTTTTTGATCGCTGCGTCAAAAAGTCTTTTCTCATCCGCTGTCAAATTATAATGATTACCGCGGATCTGAAAGCACGGGAATATGGGTGATTTGTAATGATAATGATGGGAAGTGACAGTAAGGTGCTGTAATCATCGCGAGAGGTGGTATATTTTGTGAGGGAAGGATATTTCGTGATCGGGAAGCAATATCGTGGCACCGGGACTGGTGTTGCAGCAACAGGAAATTACCGTTGGGGCAACAGGGATTAAGGGAAAACGTTTGTGAAAACGGGGAATGTGATGGAATAATGGAACTAGTGTTACAGCAACAGGAATAGTGTTGTGACAATGGGAAATGGTGTTGCAGCAACGGGGAATGGTGTTGCAGCAACGGGAAATGGTGTTGCAGCAACGGGGAATAGTGTTGCAGCAACGGGAAATGGTGTTGCAGCAACGGGAAATGGTGTTGCAGCAACGGGGAATAGTGTTGCAGCAACGGGGAATAGTGTTGCAGCAACGGGAAATGGTGTTGCAGCAACGGGGAATGGTGTTGCAGCAATAGGAATTCGGAGTCCACACAGTAATTCCTTTCGAGACTTTTGTTCTCAGCTACTTCCCCATGCTAACATCTGCAAAATACCGAAATGTAATATCGCAATCCTTGGCAGGATTTATCAGTTTCTAAAAAAAATGTCTAATCCTAAAAATTACATAAATAATAGAAATTCAAGTGTTTTGAGGGACAGCAAGTTCCCTTGGAAAAGAATACTGTTTTATTGCCATGCAAGTGGCTTTAAAGTCCTCTTTGGAAACCGGCCGCTGATATAACCGAAGTCGGTAGCCATTCACTAACAGTGGTGTTCTGCTTCCATCAATTGTTAATAGTCTAACCGTTCCATTCGGGAAAACAGTATCCACTTCGTACGGCCCTAGCCATCTTGTTCTCAGCTTCCCTTGAAAGTTCTCGAAACGTGAATCGTAAAGTAGAGCCGAGTTACCTTTCTGGAACTACTTTTGCTTAATGGTTCTGTCATGCCATCTGCTCCTTTGTTGTTGTATCATAGTTGTTTGATGGACGACATCCAGTCTTTTCTCGTCCAATTCCTGCAACTGCTACAACCTGGCTGTCTGTGCATCAGTTAAATCAAGGTTAAAAGCTAAGGCAGTTCTTAAGGTTTTAATTTCAAACTCTACAGGAAAAATAGCATTCTTTCCAAAAACCAATTCATAGGGTGAAAATCCTGTTGTGTTTCTCCAAGTGGTTCTGTAGGCCCAAAGAGCCTCGGGCAAGCGTTGGAACCAGTCCCTTCTATTCTCCTTTATTGTCTTTGTTAAGATAGCTTCTATGACCTTATTTGTGCTTTCCACCTGCCCATTTGCTTGGGGGTGGTAAGGTGTGGTCATCTTATGCTTGATATGATATTTTTGAAGCGTATCTTTGAAACCGTGAGAATTGAAAGGAGGTCCTCCATCAGTGACTAATTCTCTGGGTAGTCCAAATCTAACAAAGATTTCCTCAAATAAAAATGTTAGTACTACTTCTTCATTAGCTTTAATGAGTGCTTTGGCCTCTACCCATTTAGTCATGTAATCTGTGCATACTAAAATATAAACTCTTTGATTAGATGGAGGATTAATGGGACCTACGAAATCTAATGCCCATTTCTCAAAGGGTTCGAGAGTTACCTGGGGGTTGAGTGGCATTTCATCCCTATGGTTGGGCTGGCCCATTCTCTGACAGCTGTCACAAGCCTTCACATATTTTCTAGCATCTTTAAAAAGTGATGGCCAGTAATAACCCATTCTAAGTACCTTGTGAGCTATTCTTTTATCTGCAAAATGTCCTCCACAAGGACCATCGTGACAAGATTTCAGTATGTCATAAATCTTGTCTTCCCCAACGCATCTCCTGATTTCTTGATCTATTCCTGTGTGGAACAGACACCCGCTTATCCAGCTGTACCTAGCACTTTGCTGGATGATCTTCCTTCTTTCCCTGTGTGATAGGTGTGATGGTAATTTTCCTGCAACTAGATAATTGGCAATGTCTGCATACCAAGGTGAGTGAGCAGATACTGCAAATAGATACTCATCAGGAAAAGAATCATCTACTGGAACATTTTCATCAGTTTTTAAACGAGAAAGAAAATCAGCAACTACATTTTCTTTTCCCGGCCTATCTACAATTGTGATATCAAATTCCTGTAATAGTAATAACCACCTGGTGACTCGAGCATTTGTAATTGATTTGTTCATTAAATACTTGATGGCCGAGTGGTCAGTATGCACAAAGGTAGTATAGCCAGTAATATAATGCCGAAATTTATTAATAGCATAAATAACTGCTAAAAATTCTTTCTCAGTTACTGTATAATTTAACTCAGCTGGTGTCATGTTTTTGCTGATGAAATAGATAGCATAGGGGAGATTGTTTTCTTCCTGTCCCAGGACAGCTCCAATTGCCGTATCTGAGGCATCAGAGGAAATATGAAAGGGTAATGCCCAATCAGGTCCTCTCAAAATAGGAGCTGTGGACAACTGATGCTTAAGTTTATTGAATGCATTGTCACAGTCATCAGTCCACTTGAATTCAGCATTTTTCATTAATAACACAAACAAAGGAGAAGCTATTTTAGAAAAATCCTTAATAAATCTTCTGTAGTATCCGGCATGTCCTAAAAAACTTCTCACCTCCGTTTGTGTTTTGGGGATAGGAAGGTTCTGAATCACCTGAATCTTAGCTGGGTCAACTTGGATTCCTAAAAATGAAATGAAATGACCTAATACAATTCCCTGATTCATCATCATGTGGCACTTTTCAGTGCTTAAAGCGAGGTGTGCTTCTATGCACCGCTTAAGCACTTTTTCAAGGTTTTGCAGAGCATCTTCAAAGGTCACTCCATAAGGAGTAAAGTCATCCATGAATATTTCTAATGAATCGTTTAACATATCAGAAAAGATTCCTGTCACCGCTCTCTGAAATGTCGCTGGAGCATTACACAACCCAAATGGAAGTACTCTATAGGCAAAGGTTCCCCATGGGCTGGTAAATATGGTTTTGTCCTGATCCTGGGGTGCAATCCTGATTTGGTTGTATCCACTAAACCCATCCAAGAATGAGAAGAATTTTTTACCTGCTAAATTATCCAATACTTGATCAATAAAAGGTAAAGGGAAATGATCTTTCTGGGTTGCTTTATTTAATGATCTATAGTCTACACATACTCGCCATTTCCCATTCTTCTTTGGTATAATTACGAGTGGAGAAACCCACTCACTGTCAGATATTGGATATATGAATCCTGCATTTAAAAGTTTTTGGAGTTCCTCCTTCACAATTTCTCTGAGGTTAGGGTTCATTCTTCGCTGGGGTTGACAGACTGGCTGGGATCCCTCCTTAATGTATATACGGTGAGTACATAATTCAGGGGAGATCCCTTTCATGTTTGTGTAGTCCCATGCAAATGCCTCTTTGTTTGCTTGGAGTAACTTTATTAATTTCTGTTTTTCATCATTAGTCAAATCAGGATTTATATTCAGCGTTTTACCAGGTTCAATTTCAACTGTTGTGCTCTTGGAAGAGTTGCCTAATGTTGTCTGGCATAAGTTTTCATCTTTCATATTCTGTTGGGATTCAGGTTCTAGGATTGCAGTGAAGTGATTAAATGTTTCTGGATTAACCGAAGAGGGTTCAGAAATAAAACTGCTAATTAGTTCATCTTCGGTGGAGTTTTTAAAAGTCAAAGATTGCCCAATAGTTAATATCGGTTGGGTTTCCTCATCCTCATAGTCTACCCATATGGAATTGTCACTGTTAATCATGGGAGTGGCATGAGGATAGAGGGTCAGATGTTTAGTCTCTTGTCCATTGGAGATGGTCATTGATCCAGATCTACAGCTGATGAAAGCATCTGCTTTAGCCAACCAAGGTCTCCCTAGAATCAACGGATGACCCCCCAACTTTGTTTTAGTTTGTAAGACCACAAAGTCAACCGGGTAGTTCCAGGATTCTACAGAGATTATAAGGTCTTCAATGACCCCTTCAGGTTTGATCGTAGAACGGTCAGCTAATTCTAAGATAGTAGGAGTTTCCCTGATAAAGTTTTTTAGCTGGAGCAATTGAGCTGTTTCGAGTGTCATGATATTTATTGCAGCTCCTAAGTCTACTAAGACTTTAGAGATAAAGGTTTTTCCGACCTGGACTGTTACTGTAGGGTGACCAGGGTCACCATACTTCACAGGATAATCTTTTTCAGTCATTAAGGCAGTTAATTCCCCCATCACATGAACTGTGAGGGGGTCTTTAGCCTTCCTTCTAGGTTTCTTTACACAAATGTCTCTAATAGTTCTAGCATATATAGGAACATCCCTTAGTGCTTGCAATAATGGGATTTTGACATACAAGTTCTGTAACTCTCCTAAAAGATTGAAGGTAGGTTGTTCAGGTGTTTTAGTGAGAGTCAGCCTTTCAGGGAATGGTGGATCTACTGTTTGGTCATTATTGTTAGGTGCTGATTCTGCTGTTTCAGCACTATGGTTAGCTGGTTTCTCTTTTCTAGCCTCTTCTTTGTCAGAGTCCGTAATATCATCTATAATAGGTTCGACTATTCTCCCTGAGCGAAGGTGAATATCATTACATTGCAGGGGAGAGATAGGCTGATTTTGAATGTCAATAACTTGCAGGGTTTTATTATTATTTGGATTGGGGTTAGGTTGTACAGGCAGCTGTGGTCTCATTGCCTGATTATTCGGAGGATTGTTAGATGGTAAGGAAAGAGATTGTTGTTGTTGAGGGAAGGGTATCTGTTGAGCTGCCCAGTTTGGGTTCCATTGATTAAAGTATGGTTGCTGGGGAGCCCAAGGATTCCACATAGTAGGGTCAGGAAAAGGAATATTTGGTTGCTGCATAAGTGGAAAGTTCATTGTGTTGAAGGGTGGGTATTGCATTTGATTCATGGGTGGGTAAAAAGGAGAATTATTATTCCAACAATTGAATGTTGTATTAGAGCTCGTACCTTGTCTTTGCGGCCATTGCCTCCTCTGTGTCATTAGGTACACTGCTTCAGCTTCTTCTTCAGTTGTCTGCAGTGCTGCTTTGATTCCAGGCAGAGAGGGGCATTGCTGTGTTTCATGATCCTTCTCGCAGATTGTGCATATAGGCATCCTATCCAGTGGGCATTCTCTAAGTGGATGTTTTTCTCTGCATTTTGAACAGAAAATTGCCAGAGCAGCTTCTGCTTCTGCCTGTTTCTTCTTGACCTGCAGAGCATCAATTTTTGAAGCAAAGGAACTTAGCATTTCAGTCTTAAATTCTTCTAATAAGTTACCTATCTCAGCTCTTGTTGCTCCTCCACTGGCTGACTTCTGAACCCTTGAATACACATTATCTCTGCTTTTTGATCTGCCTATCGCTCCCCTTGAACACCGCATACAGAGCCTAATAATTTCGTCAAAGGGTTCTTTAGAAATGTCCCCTTTTCCAAGCATGTTCAGCATGTCCAGGCAATCATCTCTTACCCCTTTCAGTAGTATGGTCTTCAAAATGTCTTTGCTCATATTAGGATGATCAGACCGCTGCAGATTATACTGTAATCTTTCCACGAAATCTTCCAAATTTTTGTCCTCTTTCTGGACCATTTTAAACAATTCTTCCTTTCTTTCTCTTGTCCGGCAGTAGTCTTGATACTTAGCCAGAAATCCCTCTTTCATCTGGTCCCAGGTGGTGATTGCCTGAGCTCCTAAGCTCATAAACCACCTCAATGCATTCCCTTTTAGTGTTGCTGGAAACAATTTCAACTTCTGATTAGGACTTATGTAATCATAGCTTCTACACAGTATGTCGAATTCAAAGAGGAATTCGTCCGGGTCTTCGGAGGATAACCCATGAAAATTGGGTAATGCCGAGAGTGGAATATTTTTCATGGGGGTTGTTCCTCTCGGGAGCTCCCCAATAGGGAACTCCAGGGTAGAGAGTGAGTTTTCCCCTCTCCCTTCTGTTCTGTTATCCTCCATCGGTCTTTTCCCTGAATCACTCGCTTTATCTTCTGTGTCTTCTGTTTCTTCAGGTTCCTCTATCGGTTCCTCAGTGTATTCTGGTGCTTCCAGCTTCCTTTCAGGTCCTATTACTTCCTCCGTCTGTTGGTCTGTTTGTGAGGAGTATTGGATCTGGGATCTCCGGGAACTCGTCCTCTGTGATGCTTCGGCCTTAGAGATGATTTCGTCAATGTAAGTCTTCCTTCCTCCTTTGCCGCCTGTAAAATTAGGTTTCTTGCGTCCTCTCATACACCTATTATTTTCACAAAGAAACCATTAATGCTTTTAGAATTCTTTAGTTGCCTTCCCCGGCAACGGCGCCAAAATTTTGGCTAGTTGAATTGTTTATGAATTAAACATTCAAGTACCACATTAATTGTCAACCAGGGAAAGTCTTTTTATTCCAAAGGCTACTGCGTACTGTATGTACTCAAAATCTAAAAGCATTGAAAAGCTGTAGTATACGTGATTCTTACGCTATGTCATTACAGTACTTGTTAAAGTAAAAGCAATTAATTAAAACTACAAATCTGGAAAGCGGAATGATGGACGCTCTGTTGGCAGAGGATCAGGACCCTATCCTCCAAGTGGGGACGTTCAGCACCTGCCCCTGTAATCAGATTTACTAATGCACACTGCACTCTCATTCACCGGTGAGAAACAAACTCAAATGATTAATGAAACAGAGTACTATCAAAACAGAGAATACCAGAGGCAATGCTATCAAATCCAAGCAGAGTACCAAAAAGAAACTATTGCACACTTACACACTTGACAAGAAAGTAAATGGGCGAATCTTATGAGGAAGGTGGGCCCAGTCCCTCTCACAAGATTCCCCAGGAAAACGAAGACTGGATTAAGTGCTCAAAACAGTTTTATATTCATCTGCCAAAAAGATTAAATACAATAGAGTCTAGACTTGCTGATGTTCTCAGAATCTCTTCTTACAAACTGACCATAGACACTGACTAATCCCTTTTTCATGTAGATGTCTCCTCTTTATAGAGGAGACATCTATTACAATAAAGTATTACAGCCCATTCAGTTAACCCATCTTATAAAAAATAAGCAATTCAAAACGTTGTTACAACAGTATGATAATACATTATTTCTTGAGTTCTAGCTGTTACATAGCGGGTAACTGACTTCGACCGTCTTCTCGGGATCTTCATATTCCTTTGCCATTTCCCCATGCTGTTCCTGATTTAGGCCATGCTGACTGTGTTCTTCTTGCTTTAGATCTCCGCTTGATTATGCCATGTCAAGGTTCTTTAAATAGTTGCCATCTGTTATTCGCGGTTGTTACAAAATAGCTTGCTTTAGGTGATTGCTGTTGCTGACTGTAGCAACTACGGAGTTGCTGCTTCTGGTGTTGCAGCAACTGCGTAGTTGCTATTTCTGGTGTTACAGCAACTGCGTAGTTGCTGTTTTTGGTGTTACAGAAACTATACATTATAATTCCTGCAAGCTTAAGGCAATTACTTGACAATTTAGTCAGCGTTTCCAAGGATAAGTATAAAGATATTCACGAATATGAAATAAACAATTAAACATAGATATGCGGGAGGTTACTTCATACCTTGGGGTCATTATGTCATTGTAAAATAAAAGCTTTCAACTTATGACTACAAAAGGATAATAATACGGCAAAAGATAAGGTCAAAAATAGGTCAATTGTGAGTCCCAACACACTCCTTTTAGGGTACAATTAAACCTTGAAATTCACATATTTGAGGGCCAAATAGATGCAGATGTCATAGATAAACAGTTAAATCTTCTAGAAGGATATTTTTGTGTTCATGATTTTTCCATTCAAGAAAGTATTACTTTTTCTCTTCTCAAAGCCGCCCCCCATGTCAATGACTGGTGGGAAACCTATTGTGTGCATAAGGATGAAAGTATGACCTCACTTTTTTCAGCCACACCAACTTGGAATTTGTTTTGGGATGCCATCAAGGAGCATTACTATCCTGTCAGGAGCTATGAGGATAAATACATAAAGTGGACAACGCTGTGGCAAGGAAGGGACCAAGATGTGACGAAGTTTACCAATGTTTTTCATACCCTTCACACAAAGTTGGGTATCAAAGATTCTGAGAAACATTTGGTACTCAAGTACCGCAGTTACCTACATAGGTACATCTAGGAAGAGATGGAGTTCCTTGACATCTCCTCACTCGGAACAGCATACCAATACACCGTCAAGATCGAGTAGAAGTTTAAAAAAAGAAGCGAGACTTTGGATCTCTGAATCCGAAGCAAGGGAAAGGTGTACCCAAACCACAGAACAAAGGACAAAGTGAGGGCGGGACAACCTAGGACAAACCACCAAAGCCATAAGCAAATAATAACACCGCGAAGCCAAAGAAGGACACAGGAAAGTGGTGTGAGTTCCATAAGAGCTCCACTCACAACACAAGTGAGTGTCGATCCAAGTAGTCATTGATGGCCAAGCTGAAGGCTTTGGAATCAGATGAATGTTTTGAATCTGAGTCAGAACCCGACAAGGGCAATGACAAATGGAAGAATATTATGGATGCAGAGACCAATGCCAGTTTCCACCACGAATATCTAGAATGACGAACCCAAAGATCCAGAGGAGGAGGAGTGCCTCTTCCATTCCCAGATGTGGGTAAAGGGCTCCCCGCTACAGTTCATTGTCGAAAATGGGAGCCAAAAGAACCTCATTTCGGCAGAGGTCATGAAGTGGCTAGGCTTACCAACCATAAAACACCCTCAACCGTACACCATCGAGAGGCTTCACCAAGGATGGATCTTCGTGTGAGCTAGTAGTGTCGCCTTCCATATAGCATCAAGCCCTTCACGGATGAGGTATTATGTGATGTTACCCCCTTGATGTTTGTGATGTATTATTAGACCAACCATACTTGTGGAAGTGACATGTTATGTATGAGTCAAGGCCTCGTGTTGTTATTGTTACTTTGGGAAATAAGTTGTATAGGATACCAGAGGTAGCACCGCCTACCACCATCTCTTTGGTTACTGCAAAACAATGTAGTAAGCTCATTTTAAAAATGAGGAAATTTATTTTCTTGATGATACACCCTCAAGGAAAGAAGGAGACAGTGGCCATGACCTCCAGACAGGCCCCCTCCACATGAAAACAACAGATGGACAAGGTCGTGGAGGAGTAAAAGGACATCTTCACCTCCCCCGCAGGGGTGCCTCTACACTGTCAAGTGAAGCACACCATTGATCTAACCCTAGATGCACCATTTCCCAATGGGAAAATATATCGGTGATCCATTCTGGAGAACAAAGAAATCAAGAGGCAAATTTAGGAGTTGCTGTAGAAAGGTCACATCTGGCCAATTTCATCACCCTGTGGGAGCCCAATCGTGTTGATACCAAAGAAGGATGGGACTTGGAGACTCTATATTGACTATCGAGTGTTGAACAAGATCACTATCCAGAATAAGTACCCGATCCCACAGATTGATGACCTTTTGGACCAACTCAGGGGGGGGTGGAATATTTTAGCAAGATCGACTTGAAGTCCGGATATCACCAGGTATCAATTGAACCCTCCGATGTGTGGAATACTGCCTTCAAATCCAAGGAGGGCCTTTTCGAATGGTTGGTTATGCCTTTTGGGTTGACGAATGCTTCTACAACCTTCATGAGGTTGATGGATGACATATTGTGGCCATTCACCAACTCATTTGTAGTGGTATACTTGGATGACATCCTAATCTTTAGCTAGAGTTAGGAAGTGCACCTCCACCACATTCGACAAGTTCTCCAAACATTGCAAAAACACAAGTTGTGTGCCAATTTGGAGAAATGCACTTTTGGCATGACACAGGTTCAGTATCTAGGATACATTATTGAAGAATGGGGTGTGCATGTGGATCCATCCAAGATCCAAAGCATTCGAGATTGGGTATCCCCAACCACTCTGACAGAGCTTTGCAACTTTTTGGGTCTTGCCAATTTCTACCGCAAGTTCATGTTATGATTCTCTCATATCACTTGGCCTTTGAGTCAAGTCACCAAGGGAGGAGTGAAAGAAAACTTATTTTGGTCCGAATCTCAACAGAAGGCATTTAAGGAGTTGAAACATCGCCTTTGCTCTACACTAGTGCTCACTTTACCAGACTTGCAGTAGCCATTTGAGATTGAGACAGATGCCTCTGACTATGCTAATTGGGCAGTCCTTACTCAACAGGGGAATCCAGTGGCATATCACAGTGAGACACGTTCAGACACAGTTTAGAAGTATCCCACTTAAGACAAAGAGATGTATTCCATTGTGCAGGCCTGCCGACAGTGGAAGAATTACATTTTGGGGAAGGAAACGGTCATCCACACAAACCACCGGCCCTTGCAATTAATACAGATGCAAGGGAAGTTGTAGACTGATCGCCATCAGAAGTGATCCACATACCTGCCATAGTTCCATTCGAATCTCAAGTATAAGAAGGGCAACACCAATAATGTTGCATACTACCTCAACCGACCACCGATCATGGTGTTAACCATTGTGCTCAACTCTTGTGGGCACGAGACTTCTGATTGACACTTCTCTACAAAAATGACCTAAAATTTGGCCACACGTACCAGACGCTCTTGGAGGGCTAGCAAGTTTCAGATTTTCACCTCCAGGCTACCTTGCTATGCCACCTGGGACACTTTTGTTTCCTTCAAGAGAGCGAGCCAAGATGGTTTGGGAAGCGTACTACAGTCGGGTTTCTAGTCATTTCAGGGTCGAGAAAATGTTGGCAGTATTGTAGAATTATTTATATTGGTCGAATCTTCGATAGGATGTTGGGAAGTACATTAGATCCTACACTACCTATGTGATTTCCAAACTGACCATCAAGAATCAAGACCTCTATACTCCGCTGCCTACCCCTAGTTGACCTTGGGAATCCATCTCCATGGATTGCATGTCAGACTTTCCTTCTACTAAGCATGGAAACAACTGTGTTTTCGTGATCGTTAACAGATTCCCAAAGATGGACATTATGGTGGCTTGCAAGACGAATATCGAAGTATAAGCCACTACTAAACTCTTCTTTGAATGTGTGTGGATACACTTTGGGATCCCACAGTCTACCATCTTAGACCGGGACAACAATTTCCTCAATACATTTTGGTCTAGCCTCTGGTCAATGTTGGACACCAAGCTCACTAAGTCCACAACTTTCCATCCCCAAACTGATGGCCAGATAGAGATTGTCAACAGAATGATTGTACACATTATGTGCATGTACAACTCAAAACATCCACACACATGGGATGCGATCCTCCCCTATGTCTAGCACAACTATAACCAGGCTCTCCACAGCTCGACTGGCCACAGCCCTTTTAGGTGGGCTTGGGATTCCACCCACTATGTCCCATTGATGTGGCCATACCATTTGTAGCTACTCAAGCAGATTCGGCTCATGTCCAGTTTGAAAGTCAATAAGGCAAACAACTTCATTGAGAAAATCCAACATATCTACCAGCAGGTCCATGACATTCTAGATAAATCAAATTCCAAGTACAAGCAGCGACATGATCAACATCAAGTGCCACAGAAGTTTCAGGTGGGCGACAAAGCCTGGTTGCATTTGCAAAAGGAACACCTTATCGAAGCCTATTGGAAACTCAGACCACTCAGATATGGTCCTTACACCATTACCAAGACTGTGGGAAATAATGAATTTGAGCTCAACGTTCCCCCATTCCTTGGTATGCACCCAGTGTTCAATGTGGACTGCCTTCGAACATACTTCCCACCATTGATGAAAACATCAGACATTGTAGAACAACTCACTCCTACACAGTTAAATCCAGATTGCATGGAGTAAGCCTCAAATGATCAGATCATGGAAACAAAAATCAAGAACACCTGACAACAAAGGATCCAACTATATCTAGTTGTCAAAGTAGGCCAACTCCTTCACTAGGGCAAGTGGCTTATGAGGGACCAAGTTTAGTAGAAGTTTCCTCATCTCTTGGAGGAAATCAATGCAATGGGGACCATTTCTTCCTAAGTGGGGAGGAATGATCCAGGTGGATATTGGTGGCCACCCACCTATTCTACTTAGACCTTCACCATTGCTTCTTTCGGTTTTTCGGTTTCCTTATTTGTATCACAATTTACTATTTTTGGCAAATTTTTAGGTCCTAGACTTCCGGAGCCGTTTTGAGGCCCTAAACAAAGTTTTTTTTTGGAAAAATTGGACCATCATCTCTTATTATTTAATGTTGGTCATGGAAAAGTTGTATTCCTCAGATATATCTTTCTAACGAGGTATTGTGCACATAAAATGAAGATCATATGCAAAGGTTATGACCCTAGGAAGTTGATGTACCAATTTACCCAAACAGGGCCAATAGTTTGGCAATTCATCTCCTAGGGTTAGGTTTTTGAATGTTTATGGTTTTCCATTGTTTCTCAATAATAAATAGGCCTTTGAGCCTCATTGTAACATAGTTCATAGGCATGTAGCCACCACATCTCTTCTCAGAGATAAGTTACCATAGCCCGAGCTAGTCTTATTTCCATTTTGTTTGTAAGCATATTTCAGTATTTGATATTAATGAAATGAAGTGTTATTTCTGTTGGCATTATGAGACAAGTGTTATCCTTGATGGCAAATCACACAGATGATACATTATAGTGCAGCAAAGTTATTTTCAAAGTTCACGCACTTTCATGAAGATAAAAGTTTCTTTCATGTAGAGAAAAGTTCACGCACTTTCATGAAGATAAAAGTTTCTTTCATGTAGAGAAAAGTTCACACACTTTCATGAAGATAAAAGTTTCTTTCATGTAGAGAAAAGTTCACGCACTTTCATGCAAAGAAAAGTTTCTTTCATGTAGAGAAACGTTCATGCACTTTCATGCAGAGAAAAGTTTCTTTCATGTAGAGAAAAGTTCACACACTTTCATGCAGAGAAAAGTTCCCTTCATGCAAGAGAAAAGTTCACGCACTTTCATGATTGGTTCATGGTATTAGTCTGATAGTTTTTGATCCTATGGTTTTGGTCCGTTGTATTGCATCCAAAAGTGTTGATCTCACGCACTTTCATGGTTGGTTCATGGTATTAGTCTGACAGTTTTTGATCCTATGGTTTTGGTCCATGGTATTGCATCCAAAAGTGTTGATCCCAAGTATTGGGTCCGTGGTATTGTGTTATTATGGTTTTGTACCGTGGTATTGTGAAAGGCCTAAGACTATAAAAGAGGAAGGAGATCATTTGGCAAAGCATCATCTGAATTATTGAATATCTGATAAAGTGCTAGATCTGGAATACTGTGATTGGGTTATGGTGAAGATCTGGATCTGAGCTAAAGAGGGACCTCACCGGTTGATGGAGAACAAGATCTAAGGATAGATCGGGATCAAATGGTTTGAAATGAACTATCTCTATATAGTTGATTATGCTTATTCTAGATCTGTATACTAACGCTTGTAATGATCTGAACTGGGTATAACTTAAGTTTGAAATCGCTGCAAGTCATGATTAAATATTTATAGATCTGTACGTGGGTTGGCTTTGGTGAAATCACGTATGTATGCACGTTTTGTTCATTGTAGTAGCGAATACCATTTGAGCTATGATGTTTAAAGTTACAAGTGGTTCAGGTTGCTGATGTGTTATGATGACTGTTTAATGGTGTCAATATTCTACATATTCAATTTCATTGATTGTGTTGATGGATGAGATCTAGTAATGGATCAGGATCATAATGACTCATATTTATGTGATCTAATGGACTAGATCGGGTTGCTAACACACATATTATCCTTGTATATGTATTGATCTGGTGTTTGGGTGATTCAGAAGATTGATTGATTATGTGCTTCAATGATATTAATGGGTCCAGTATGAAAATTGGATGAAACGTGGCCTTTCATATTATGTGTTGTGCTTCAGGTGTATCCAGTCTGAAAATGTATGAAACGTGGTACCTGGAGGAGAGAAGATTATAGGCCGGCGCCTACGTACTAGTATCGTAGCTAGTACAAGAGCTAAGGGGGTCTTAGCTCCCTTCCAGTAGCAATTGAAAACTTTGGAGCATTGTATCAGGTAGCAGCCTCCGTACTAGTAAATGGATCGGCTAGTACAAGAACTATGGGGGTTGTAGCTCCCTTCCACGAGAGTCTGGAGAACGAGAGAAGGTTGTAGCCTTTTGTAGGTAGAAGCCTGTGTACTGGTATAAGTCTGCACCAATACAAAACTATTGTAAAAGGTATTTCTTATTAAAGAAGATTGAGACGACTTGCAGCAGGTGGTTTTCACCCACATTGGGTTTCCACCTTACATCATGGTGTTCATGTGTGCTTCTTGTGTGTGATGATCTGTTCTATTTTACTGCTCCAGTTTACTTCTCATATGGTTAATAATGTTCTGATGCACTCATTAGAGATCAACTAACTGAATCATATGTTTACTGGATATATACTTGTTGCATCACATATGAATCTTAATATGGAAAGTGAAAAGTTATATTGATCTGATAATACTGATTCACCCCCCCCTCAGTATTATTTCCAACAATTGGTATCAGAGCCAGGTCATTTTGTAGAAGCTTGATCGCTTGAAGGAGATATGTGGAACAATGGGAAAGAAGCTTAAGAAGAAAGTGCCTAGGCAGAAGAAGACATCTCAGAAGAACTATGATAGTGGGAGAATCGATTGGGGATTATGTGGAAGAAGCACTTTAAATTCAAAATCATTTCAGAATGAAGATGAACTATTAGGTATGAATTTGTTATCCTATGATGTTCTAGCTATCTATCCATTTGGAAAAGATGAAAGTGATAGTGAAACAACGGAATTTTCTTTTATGGGTGAGCAAGAAAGATATCAAATAGAGGCAGAGTTTAAAAGGCTTACAGACAAAATTAGAGATCAACAAGATCTATTGAACAAAAGGGAATGTGTCTTCAAAGAAGAAGTTGCCAAACTAAAAGCTCAACTAGAGGAAGGAAAAAAGGTAAGGAAGTTATTCAAGGACAAATATCAAAAGTTGCAGGATGAAGTAACATCACTAAGAGATGAAGTCAATGAAAGAAGCACAACCATCAAGAAACTCAGAGATAGATCCAGTTACTATGAAAGTCTTGAAGCGACGATCTGCTCGCTAAAAGAAGATCTTGAAGAATCAAAGAAGAAGAATAAAGAACTACTCCAAGCTCATGAAAATGAAGTTCTTGAACTAAGACGTCAGTTGGAAGAAGAAAGAAATGCTGAAGAAAATGTGAAGAAGCAGTATCTTGAAAAGGAAGAGCAACATCAAGTTGAGGTAAATATTCTAAAAGATAAATTAGAAGAAAAGGATAAACTGTTACGATTTCAAGATAGTACTAAAGTTTGGATGATATTCTTAATAGCAAAAGGTCTCATGCTATCAAAACTGGTCTTGGTTTTCATGAATCTATTGAAGGTGAATCTAGTTCAGAAAGTAAGACAAGGGACTCTACTGCAAAATCTGAAATGCTCAATAAGGAGATGAAAGGTCAATCTCATCATCAACCAAGGAAAGAAATTATTCAAAGAAAATCTTTTACTCCTCCTATGAATAATGTTTAATGTTATGTATGTCATAATCTTGGACATGTTGCATCCAGATGTAGAAGAAGAAGGTTTCAAGACCGTCATGCAAAAAGATCATCACATTCAAGGTACTTTAATGGATATTGTTTTTCTTGCAATATGTTTGGTCACAGAGTTGTTGATTGCTATAGAAGAAATATGAGATGTTACACATGTAACAAGCTTGGACATATAGCTAAGGAATGCAGGAACAAAGTATGGGCACCATACCAAAAGGAGAAAACATCATCATCACACTTGAAGATGTGGAAGAAGAAAGAAATACAGTTAGAAAGAGGCGGCACAGCACAACATCAGACATAATAGGATCAAAGGGAGCTGGAAGTGTAAAACTTCAGTGTCCTAAATCTCATATGCAAGTTTCTTAAAGAGAAGTCGCGTATATATGTGAGTTGGTTATGGCATAGTCACGTATATGATTGTTTGAGGAAAGGCAGTAGGGACAGGTTCAGGAAAAGGATCAGTTATGATTCGGTTTATTATTTGCGCTATTTGATAATGGTTACAATTTGCTGATGATATGTGGAAATGACTTGACGGTTAGAAGTGTTTTGTTTCTAACTTGATAATGATGATGTCTTGATACTTCTTGCTGATATGCATGATCAGATCTGACTGTAAACAAGATGGCACAGGTTTAGGGGGAGCATATGCTTTTAATGCATTGTTGGCATTATGGTTAATAGTCCTTGGTGATGATGCTTATATGGATAAATGATTCATCTTGCTATGATATGGTTATGAGTTGTTCAGATGATTCATGGGGTTACATAGTTGATATTTAGATCAGATTTGTGGTTGTTTCTCTAATGGTTCTTACATGGTGATCTTCATAAGGATAAGGAGAAGTACATAGCTTGAATTCACATCTTCTTTACTTGATGATGAGTCACTCATATGTTGTTGTCGTCATATGCATAAAGATCAGATTTTACAGTTATGATGTTCGATTCCTATTTTTCTTGGCACATATATGGATGAGGATTGTTGGCTAGATACATGCATGATTATTCAAAGTTGCATTGTTGGAGACATGATGATGATGAGTTCTTACCTATATGATGATAGGTTGTTTCGTACATATGTTGATTGATGCAGATATTCCCAATTGATGATACTTGGTTCATGCAGATCTGGATGGCTATGGTGTTTCTCACATATGATAAGAATGTGAATGATTTTGTATATATAGAATTCTGTTCAAAAGGATGAGTTGATATGGACATACCTTGATGATTCATGCACTAATACAAGTTGTTGGTCTAGTTGTTATTGACAGATGCTATGGAGCAGATCATACAGTGTTGTTGCTGATGTTTATCATGATCTTATTTAGGTGTTTGGTCTCTGTTATAAATGTCATGTATATCATTCGATGTAAAGGTCATATCAAGACTCATGATGTAATAGTGTGTCTCTATCTATTGTGGTCATTTGATGAGATCTCTGTAGGTCATGTAACGGCCTATGTTGGTTTCCCCACTATGCCTGGGATGAATGATGTTATTCTCTTATGTTATCATATGTAAACTTTTGGTATATCACCATTTTGATGGGAGATAGATGTATGTATGAGTCTTTGGTGATAGGAAGGTCATTTATGATGTATAGAGTCATGTTCTTCTTGTAGAACATATTTTTGCAGACCTTTCTTACAGTCAGGGGGAGCATGAACAGCGTATTTCAGCAGAGCAGAGATTTCAACATGTTCTCAGAAAGAGCATGGAAAGATTGGTGCACCATGGCATATACAAAGGGGGTGCTCATTCAGAGATTTCAGCAGGTACTCAGGGGGAGTATGGATAGCAAAGGAAGAGAATATCTTGGTCCGCCCTTTGCCCTTGATGTCAAAGGGGGAGAGTGATTTGGTATTGTTGCCATCAAGTCCAAAGGGGGAGATTGTTGGAATTATGATGCATGTGTTGTACTTGATGGCAACCATCTCGTAGAAGATCAACTCACTTATATATATCTAGATGAATCTACGGAAGAGATATCAGATGTGACAGAATGCATGGGATGCCAGACAACTCAAAGGAATCAGATGACAGTTCTCAGTATGACAAGTTAGCTTTGCCATCAAGACCAAAGGGGGAGATTGTTGGCATTATGAGACAAGTGTTGTCCTTGATGGCAAATCACATAGATGATAAATTATAGTGCAGCAAAGTTATTTTCAAAGTTCACGCACTTTCATGAAGATAAAAGTTTCTTTCATGTAGAGAAAATTTCACGCACTTTCATGAAGATAAAAGTTTCTTTCATGTAGAGAAAAGTTCACGCACTTTCATGAAGATAAAAGTTTCTTTCATGTAGAGAAAAGTTCACGCACTTTCATGAAGATAAAAGTTTCTTTCATGTAGAGAAAAGTTCACGCACTTTCATGCAGAGAAAAGTTTCTTTCATGTAGAGAAAAGTTCACGCACTTTCATGCAAAGAAAAGTTTCTTTCATGTAGAGAAAAGTTCACGCACTTTCATGCAAAGAAAAGTTCCCTTCATGTAAGAGAAAAGTTCACGCACTTTCATGATTGGTTCATGGTATTATTCCGACAGTTTTTGATCCTATGGTTTTGGTCCGTGGTATTGCATCCAAAAGTGTTGATCTCACGCACTTTCATGGTTGGTTCATGGTATTAGTCCAACAGTTTTTGATCCTATAGTTTTGGTCCGTGGTATTGCATCCAAAAGTGTTGATTCCAAGTATTGAGTCTGTGGTATTGTGTTATTATGGTTTTGGACCGTGGTATTGTGAAAGGCCTAAGACTATAAAAGAGGAAGGAGATCATTTGGCAAAGCATCATCTGAATTATTGAATATCTGATAAAGTGCTAGATCTGGAATACTGTGATTGGGTTATGGTGCAAATCTGGATCTGAGCTAAAGAGGGAACTCACCGGTTGATGGAGAACAAGATCTAAGGATAGATCGGGATCAAATGGTTTGAAATGAACTATCTCTATATAGTTGATTATGCTTATTCTAGATCTGTATACTAATGCTTGTAATGATCTGAACTGGGTATAACTTAAGTTTGAAATCGCTGCAAGTCATGATTGAATATTTATAGATCTATACGCGGGTTGGCTTTGGTGAAAGAGCGTATGTATGCAGGTTTTGTTCATTGTAGTAGCGAATACCATTTGAGCTATGATGTTTAAAGTTACAGGTGGTTCAAGTTGTTGATGTGCTCTGATTACTGTTTAATGGTGTCAGTATTCTACATATTCAGTTTGATTGATTGTGTTGATGGATGAGATCTAGTAATGGATCAGGATCATAATGACTCATATTTATGTGATCTAATGAACTAGATCGGGTTGCTAACACACATATTATCCTTGTATATGTATTGATCTGGTGTTTGGGTGATTCAGAAGATTGATTGATTATGTGCTTCAATGATATTAATGGGTCCAGTATGAAAATTGGATGAAACGTGGCCTTTCAGATTATGTGTTGTGCTTCAGGTGTATCCAGTCTGAAAATGTATGAAACGTGGTACCTGGAGGAGAGAAGATTGTAGGCCAGCGCCTACGTACTAGTATCTTAGCTAGTACAAGAGCTAAGGGGGTGGTAGCTCCCTTCCAGTAGCAGTTGAAAACTTTGGAGCATTGTATCAGGTAGCAACCTGCATACTAGTAAATGGATCAGCTAGTACAAGAACTATGGGGGTTGTAGCTCCCTTCCACGAGAGTCTAGAGAACGAGAGAAGGTTGTAGCCTTCTGCAGGTAGAAGCCTGTGCACTGGTATAAGTCTGCACCAGTACAGAACTATTGTAAAAGGTATTTCTTATTAAATAAGATTAAGACAACTTGCAGCAAGTGGTTTTCACCCACATTGGGTTTCCACCTTACATCATGGTGTTCATGTGTGCTTCTTGTGTGTGATGATTTGTTCTATTTTACTGCTCCGGTTTACTGCTCATATGGTTAATAATGTTCTGATGCACTCATTAGAGATCAACTAACTGAATCATATGTTTACTGGATATATACTTGTTGCATCACATATGAATCTTAATATGGAAAGTGAAAAGTTATATTGATCTGATAATACTGATTCACCCCCCCCCCTCAGTATTATTTCCAACAATTTCTACTGCATATTTGTATTTATGGTTGTATCTATGATTTGTTGCATTCTTTTTTAAATCTGGATCAGTGGTATTAGATCGATATGCTCTTTCTCTGTTTTTCTTTGAATGTCCCCAACGAGGTTGGGATAAGGAGTTAGGGCTCGATCTGGTTGAACCTTTGTAGGATCAACCTCGCAAACCCCGACGGCCACCCATGGGGGAAGAAAAGAAAGATGAGGGGGCAGGAGATCCTATAAAAATATTGCTCGGGGAGGCCCTTGAGAAACAAAGGAATGCGATGATGGATAACATAGCCCAGATCCTTCAACGTTTTCCCACCGACGGCGCATCCACATCCAACAGTCATTCTGAACGCCTCCACTCCTTTTAAGGTACAAGTAAACTTTGAAATTCCCATATTTGAGGACCAAATAAATGCAAACACCATAGATAAATGGTTAAATATACTAGAAGGAAATTTGTTTGTTCATGATTTTTCCAGCCGAGAAAATATTAATTTTGCTCTTCTCAAATCCATCCCCCACATCAAGGATTGGTGGGAAACCTACTGTGAGCAGAAGGATTAAAGTACGACCTCACTTTTTTCATCCGCACTCACTTAGAATTTGTTACAGGATTCCATCAAGGAGTAGTAATACCCTATTGGGAGCTATGAGGATAAATACGTAAAGTGGAAAACACTACGGCAAGGAAGGGACCAAGATGTGTCGGAGTTTACCAATGTTTTTCATACCCTTCACATGAACTTGGGTATCAAGGATTCTTAGACACGTTTGGTAATCATGTACCCGTGGCTTCCTACACAGGTACATCCAGGATGAGATGGAGTTCTTGGACATCTCCTCGCTTAGAATGACGTACTGATATGCCCTCAAGATCGAGCAGAAGTTTTAACAGAAGAAGCGAGAGTTTGGCTCTGCGAATCTGAAGCAAGGGAAAGGTTTCCCCAAACCGCATAACAAAGGAAAAAACTATGGTGAGGCAGCCTAGGACAACCTTCCAAAGCCACAAAAAAGGAACAACACCTCGAAGCCGAAGAAGGACACAGGAAAGTGGTGTGAGTTCCGTAAGAGCTCCACTCACAACACAAGTGAGTGTCGGGCCAAGTAGTCACTAGTGGCCAAGCTGAAGGCTTCAAAATGAGATGCATGTCCCGACTCTGAGTCAAAACCCGATAAGGGGAATGAAAAAGGGAAGCATATTATCAATGTAGATCCCAATGCCATCGTTGCCACCATGAAGATCCAGAAGGAGGAACCTGAAGATCCAGAGGAGGAGGAGCACCTCTTCCACCCCCAAATGTGGGTAAAGGGTTCCCCGCTATAGTTCATTATTGGTAGCGAGAGCCAAAATAACCTCATTTCAGCAGAGGTCGCGAAGCAGCTGGGCTTACCAACCATAGCACACCCAAAATTGTACACCATTGGGTGGCTTCACCAAGGATGGGATCTTCGTGTGAGTCAGCAGTGTCACCTTCCATATAGCATCAATCCCATCATAGATGAGGTATTATGTTACATTGCTCCCCTTGATGTTTGTGATGTATTATATTAGGCCAACCATACTTGTGGAAGTGACATGTTGTGTATGAATCAAGGCCTCGTGCTATTATTATTACTTTGGTAAATAAGTTGTACAGGACGCCGAAGGTAGCATCGCCTACCGCCATCTCTTTGGTTACTGCAGAATAATGCAGTAAGCTCATTTCAAAAACCGGGAAATTTGTTTTCCTGATGATACACCCTAAGGGAAAGAAGAAGACAGTGGCCACGACCTCTAGACTAGGCCCCTCTGAACGAAAACAACAGATGGACAAGGTCATGGAGGAGTACGAGGACATATTCACCTCCCCCGCAGGGGTGTCTCTGCATTGTCAAGAGAAGCACTCCATCGATCTGACCCCAGCTGTGCCATTTCCCTCTAGGCCAATCTATCGATGATCCATTTTGGAGAATGACGAAATGAAGAGGCAAATTCAGGAGTTGTTATAGAAATGTCACATCCAATTGAGTTCATCGCCCTGTGGGAGCCAAATCTTATTGGTACAGAAGAAGGATGGGAGTTGGAGACTCTTTATTGACTATTGAGCATTGAACAAGATCATTGTTCGTAATAGGTACTCGATCCCATGGATTGATGACCTTCTGAACCAACTCAAGGGGGAAAAGTATTTCAGAAAGATCAACTTGAAGTCTAGATATCACCAGGTACCAATCAAACCCTCTGATGTGTGGAAGACTGCATTGAACGCCAAGGTGAGCCTTTTCAAATGGTTGGTTATGCCTTTCGGGTTGACGAATTCTCCTTCAATCTTCATGAGGCTGATGATGACATCTTGTGGCCATTCACCAACTCATTTGTAGTGGTATACTTGGATGACATCCCAATCTTCAGCCAGAGTTTGGAAGAGCACCTCCACCACATCCAACAGGTTCTCCAAACACTACAAAAACAAAAATTGTGTGCCAATTTGGAGAAATGCACTTTTGGTATGACCTAGTTTCAATATCTGGGATACATTATTGATGAACGGGGGTTTCATGTGGATCCATCCAAGATCCAAGTCATTCAGGATTGGCCAGCCCCAACCACTTTGACAGAGCTCCGCAATTTTTTGGGTCTTGCCAATTTCTACCACAGGCTCATCTTGGGATTCTATCATATCACTTGGCCCTTGAGTAAAGTCACCAATGGAGGAGCGAAAGAAAAAATATTTTGTTCTGAATATCAAAAAAAGGCATTCACAGAGTTGAAATATCACCTCTGGTCTACACCAGTGCTCACTTTGTGAGACTTGCAACAGTTATTTGAGATCGATAAGGATTCCTCTAACTATGTTATTAGGGCATTCCTTACTCAACAGGGGCATCCAGTGGCATATCACAATGAGACACTTTCAGACCCAGTCCACAAGTATCTCACTTATGAAAAAAAGATGTATTCCATTATGCAAGCATGCTGACAATGGAAGCATCACATTTTGGGGAAGGAAACAATCATCCACACAAACCACCAACCCCTGCAGTTCATACAGACACAAGGGAAGTTGCAGAATGATCGTCATCAGAAGTGGTCCACATACCTACAACATTGCATTTGAATATCAAGTATAAGAAGGGTACCACCAATAATGTTGCAAACTACGTCAACTAACTACCGATCATGGCGTTAACCACTGTGCTCAAGTCTTGTGGGCATGAGACTTCTGATTGGCCACTTCTCTACAAACGTGACCCAGAATTTTGCCACACGGACGCTCTTGGAGGGTCATCAAGTTCTATATTTTCACCTCTAGGATGCCCTACTATGCCACCTAGGACACCTTTGTTTTCCTTCAAGCAAGCGAGCCAAGATGATTTGGGAAGCGCACTACAGTTAGGTCGGTGGGCATTTTGGGGTCGAGAAAATGGTGGCAGTATTGCAGAAGTATTTCTATTGACCGAATCTTTGGCAGGATTTCCGGAAGTACATCAGATCCTGCACTGCTTGTGCCAGTGCCAAAACGACCATCAAGAAGCAAGGCCTCTATACTTCGCTGCCTACCCCTAGTCGACCTTGGGAATCCATTTCCATGGATTACATGTTAGTACTTCCTTCTACTAAGCATGGTAATGACTGTATTTTTATGGTTGTCAACAGATTCTTGAAGATGGCCATTATGATGACTTGCAAGACAAATATCACAATAGAAGCCACTGCTAAACTCTTCTTTGAATGTGTGTGGGTACACTTTGGGATCCCGCAGTCTATCATCTCAGATCAGGACATTAAGTTCCTCAGTACATTTTGGTCCAGTTTCTGGTCAATGCTAGACACCAAGCTCACTAAGTCCACATCTTTCCATCCCAAAACTGTTGGCTAGACAAAGGTCATCAACAGGATGATCGTACACTTTCTGCACATGTACAACACAAAACATCCATGAACATGGGATAAGAGCCTCCCCTATGTCCAACACAGCTATAACTGGGCTCTCCACAGCTCGACTCACCATAGCCCTTTTCAGGTGGGCTTAGGATTGGAGCCATTATGTCCCATTGATGTGGCCATACCATTTGTAGCTACTCAGCCATATTCAACTCATGTCTAGTCAGAAGCCGATAATGTAAACAACTTCATTGAGCACATCAAACATATCTACCAGTAGGTCCATGACATTCTGGAGAAATTAAATTCCAAGTACAAGCAGCTACATGATCAACATTGGGTTCCACAAAAGTTTTAGGTGGGCAATAAAGTCTAGTTTCATTTTCAGAAGGAATACCTTACCAAATCCTATCAGAAACTCAGACCGCTCCGATATGGTCGTTACACTATTACCAAGGTTGTGGGAGACAATGCATTTGAGCTCAGCATTCCCCAATTCCTTGGCCTACACCCAATGTTCAATGTGGATTGCCTTCAACCATACTTCCTACTGTTGCTTGACACATCAGACATTGTAGAACAACTCACACCTACAGAGTTAAAGCCAGATTTCATGGAACAAGCCACAACCGATCGGATCATGGAAACACAGATCAAGAACACCTGACATCAAAGGATTCATAATCTTGGTGGATTTTGGTGGCCACCTGCCTATCCCACTTGGACCCCCACAACTATCTCTTTCTGTTTTCTTAGTTTCCTTAATTGTAGCACAATTTACCATTTTTAGCAATTTTTCGGGTCCTGAAATTACGGAGCCGTTTTAAGGCCCTAAACAACGTTTTTTTTTGGGAAAATAGGGAGAAAGATAGGTCCATGGACCGATGATGCTCATCCCAAAGTTGTAGTACTTGGATAGATCTTTCTAACAAGGTATAGTGTGCATCAAATGGAGATTGTATGCCATTGTTACGACCCCAGGAAGTTGATGTACCAATTTACTCGAAACGAGGCACATAGTTTGGCAGTTCATCTCCTAGGGTTAGGGTTTTGGATGATTAGGGTTTTCCATTGTTTCTCAAGAATAAATAGGCCTTAGAGCCTCATTGTAAGATAGTGCAAAGGAATGTAACTGCCACATCTCTTCTAAGAGATAAGCTACCATCACCCTAGCTAGTTTATTTCCATTTCTATTTGTAAGCATATTTCAGTATTTTACATTAATGAAATGAAGTATTAATTCTGATACATCTTTGTATTTATGGTTATATCTATAATTTTTTGTGTTTCTGTTTAAATCCAGATCAATCCAACTATATCGAGTTGTCAAAGCAGGCCAACTCCTTCACTAGGGCAAGTGGCTCACTAGGGACCAAGTTCAACAGAAGTTTCCTCATCTCATGGAGGAACTCAACGTAATGGGGACCATTGCTTCCTAAGTGGGGAGAAACAATCTAGGTGGATATTGGTGGCCACCTGCCTATTCCACTTAGACCTCCACCATTGTTTCTTTCATTTTTTTTGTTTCCTTATTTGCAGCACAATTTACAATTTTTAGCAGTTTTTCAGGTCCTGAACTTTTGGAGCCATTTGGAGGCGCTAAACAACGTTTTTTGGGAAAAATGGAGCCAACGTGGGATTTTGACCAATCTAGTTCATATAAAATTTGTTTTCCTTGGATAGATCTTTCTAACAGGGTATTGTGCACGTCAAACAGAGATCGTATGCCAAAGTTACAACCCCAGGAAGTTGATGTACCAATTTATCCAAATGGGGCCCATAGTTTGGCGCTTCATCTCCGAGGGTTAGTTTTTTGGATGTTTAGGGTTTTCCATTGTTTCTCAATAATAGATGACCTTTGTGCCTCACTGTAACATAGTTCAGAGGCATGTATCCGGCACATCTCTTCTCAGAGATAAGCTACCATCACCCGACCTAGTCTTATTTCCATTATGTTTGTAAGCATATTTCAGTATTTGATATTAATGAGATGAAGTGTTATTTCTACTACATCTTTGTATTTATGGTTATATATGTGATTTGTTCCATTCCTGTTCAAATCCGGATCAAATCAGTACCACGTTCACTGGATCACTCTAGCTTATAGGAGCATTACAACTCTACCCATACAGTGCCTCAAACAGACTCATCCTTAGTGACTCCTGATATCCATTATTGTAAGAAAAATCAAGCAATAGAAAATACTCCCACCTCCTCTATTGGTGCATAACATGCATCCTCATTGTCTTGCAAAATTCTATTGACCTGTTGTGCTATTCAACAAGCCCCCCATTTGTTAAATAATAGCAAATATTATAATAATAAATGGGGACCCTTAAAAAATCCTTGCAAATAATAAATTTAACATTTAGGCATTTTCTTGTTATTTTTAGAATAAAACAAGATATCAAGATAAACCCCTTTGAAAAGATAGCAAATGCTTGCCTTTTCACATATCGCACGATCAAACGTGTCAAAAGCCTTGTTAACGACCAAAAACTTGTGAAAAATGATCAAAAGGGATTATCACACTTAACCTCGAAACTATCAGGCTTTTTCATTTGAATTAAGTCCTAAGGCATTTCTTATTAAGATAAATCCCACATCGCATATCACCACTTACAAAAGGTGCACCCTCATAAAGTATCTTTAACCATGCGATATGTGATATTGCGATGACATGGTCACCCTTATTGCATCACATTGGAAACCCTTAGGAAAGGTCTGAAACCTTACCAACCATGTGATATTGTGAAATGTGATAGAAGCTCGAACCCGATTGCCAACTATGTTATAAAACACACTCAAGTACGCAGCGCAATTAAAAAAAGGCTTTATAAAGGAAATCTTATCGAACAAGTCATGCTTTGAAAACAATAAAGAACATCCCGCATTTTACATCTCGTAGAAACTAAAGGAATGTTAAAGAAAGCGCACACATGAAATGTGATAATGCGATTTGCGATATTGCATTGCAATCACAAAATTAACATTTTTCACAGTTAAAAAGCTTGCCACCCTAATAAGTTTCTTTCCCGACTCACGATGCAAAAAATTAATGAGAAATAAGTCTAGGGATAAGTTACCATTAGTGGGCATTTAGTATGGGTTAATGGCATTTACATTTGACAATTTTCTCGATGTGATATGTTATCTTCTCACTCGTGTTTAATAAAAACTCCTTTCTTGTCTCCTTTTTAAGGTTATTTATAACATTCATTCTTATGTTCATTTTTACTTCGGTCTATCTGATAGCTTCTGCCTTGTTCCATTTTCAAGAACAATCCACAACAAGAGTCGTTGGGAGCAAAGGAAAAGAGGGGAAAGGCAGCCGCATCAAAAAATCAGAAACAATCCCTCTATTCTCTAATACTACATGCAACAGAGATGGAGGAACCTCAACATGGGAGGCCATGTATGATTTGTTAGAAGAGGAAAAACCAAGACCTCTAGTAACAAAGGCCACAGTTGATGGTCATGTTTCCTCCGACGCCTCCTTCTTTGAGACAGCATGCTCATTTCCACATCGCATAGCCGCAAGACCGAAGATAATTCCATATACAGATATGGTTAAATGGATAATTGATCAGGTGGACATCTCGAACAGAGAATTCAAGAATAGCAGGCAGGAGATTATGGGATCATTTTCACGAAACAGCCTACGACTTATGTACAATCTACCAGAGCCACAGAATCTCTATAATAAACAGTTCCTCGAGAAATTTGCTAAGGAGAATAAAGACGCAGTAGAAGTCATGCAAACCTGAAGAGAAAGCTAAGGCAAGATAAAAAAGGATAAGATGGGTATGTATTCTACAACATCTATCTCTCCCCCTCATAGTTTTGCAATAGCCATGCTATGTAGAATGTTTGGCAATCCCAATAGTACTAAATTTTCCCCAGAATGGCTATCGTCAATAGATGGAGTCGTAAACGCAACAATAATTAATTGGGCCCAAATTTTTTATGATAATTTTGCAAAAGCTATTATGGAGTATAGGATAAAGAGGAGTATCTCTTCAAGGGTTTATCCTCCATTTTTCATGAGTGCCTATATAATGGATGCAATCTGTTTTGGCTCCAAATTTCCTATCATGGGATGGAAGTGGACTGTGTAAGACCCACTTCCTATCCATATATATCATAAAAGTATGTGGGAGTCTTAGTTTCACCCCCATTTTTTCAAAAATGTTCAAGGAGTTATGCTACCTATCCATAAACAAGTCTACAACAGAAATGCCCCTAGGTTTTCTAGAGAAGTTGAAGTAGATATCCTACCTGTATCTAGATGGTTTGGGGAGGATACATTTACATATATCAGAGTATTTTGGAGCATTGCTTCACCACATGTCCTCCCATACTATATCCCCGACAAGTTAATGGCCAGGGAGATAGCATACCAAACATCAGGGGAAGGTGGGTTGAGAAAAGGATTGAAGGAACAGAAAAAGACCATTTGGCTTACATATCTGTTGCAATGTGGTGAGTTTTCACTACACGATTTTGGAAATTCATGCAAAGAAGCAGAGATTATGAAATCTCTGAAATTGACTACATTCCCAAGAATACATTATGACCCAAATGGCACTGCCAAAGACTTCACTACTATGGTGAAAGTGAAACCATTCACCCATGAGGAAGATGCCTTCGATGACATCTTCCTACAACAGGAGACATTTTCAGAAGTGACGCATATATCATCACTACTTTTTTCCCCAGATGATCTTGAAGACTTCCATGAATATAGGGATAGGAGATTATTAAAGGTCCCATTGGACCTACTACAGATTGAACCAATAAGGGAGCCAACTCCTAGTGTAAGCTTAGAGGAAAACTCCAGAGGAAATTCCAAAGAAGATTCTGAAGCGGAGTCCCAAGAGAAGTTTACTCATGAGTCAGAACACTTAGAGCAGCAGTCTCAAAATGGGGGCAATAAAAACAAAGAGCCTGAAAGGGACACAACCGAGACTACAGAGAAAACATCTGAGCAAACCTCGGCAAAGAAGTAGGCTGAAATTCACTCTACTTCCACTCAGTCGACAAAACCCCCAATTATTGATTTAGAAAAAGAATGGGAGAATTTTAATAAGAAGTTCCATACAGAGGAATCATTTGAAATACAGACTCCACAGAACAAATCAACTCAAGTAATTACAGTGGAGAAAATTGTAAGCACTCAGGATGTGGAGCTCATTTCTACCACCCGCACTTCAGAAATTATTTTGAGAATTGAGGAAATTCCTCCATTAGATGTTTTTTATAGCCCCACCCACAAAGTTTTAATCAAAAGGCAGAGGAAGAAAAGAAAGTTAGATGTTGCAGCTATTACCACTCTCGATAATGAACCAATGGACATTGTCCAGAAAGATTCACCCATGGACCCATCTGAGAACCTTACAAAACTATCACAATTTGCAAGATCCTATGCCACGACAACTATTGGTAAAGCAATAGAAGTCCAAATGCTGCTAAGGGAAAATGAACAAAATATTTTGTTGTTGGAACAACAATTAGAGCAGGAAAAATCTAACCAATAGACAGAATTACAAGTAGCCAAGCTTCAGCAGGAGTTTGAACAAATGAAAATACAACATCAAGCCAGCCTAGCATAAAGAGATGCACAGATACAAGCTATGAAAAATAAGTATAAATATAGTCTACAAATCGATCAATTCATAAAATAAGCACTCAGCCTTAACTCCCAACTAATGCAAGAAAAGGAACTTCTATGCCAAAAAATTCCCAAATAAGCCCTTATTGCAAGATCAGTGATAAGCTAACATGCCAAGTTGTTGACATGAGGCTTAAGTATGACAAAATCCATCAAAGTATTTCTAACTTTATCACCTAGAAAGAACCAGAAGATGGGAGGAAGGGTAATTTTCCAAAACTAGAGGGATTGCATAAAGAAATTATATTTGCAGACTGGGATTCTCAGCTCAAGCAAGTAGAAAGGGCAACAATGGTCATGGCAGCAGCAACAAACAACATCATTGAAGTCGTTAACAAAAATCTATATGGTGCCAACCTGGTTGTAGAATCTATACCAATATTTCTTCCAAATGCCAAACAACTAGAGCAGTAGTGGAGACAGGCGACAAAGGAAAGAGAGGAGGTGATCAGAAAAATGAGCAAGTTGAACTAGGAAGGATACTGGAAATTCTTATTCAAACCATACAGCGAGTGGATGACCTTGCGATGATTAACTACCTCCACACAAAAAATGGTGCCAACACTAATGGGCGCTATATTTGCCGGGCAATTGAAATCTGTGATCGGCTAACCAACGCAGTCAGGCCAATGACGGATATCTATGATCTTAAGGATCGAATGCAAAGGAGTTAGTCACTTTGTTTTATTTCTATTTTAGTTTCATTTAGCCTAATCTGAGGAAGGTCATTTAAACCTCCTCAACTATTTTTTTGTAATAATCTATCTTAGGACCTATAGTTTAGTATTTAAGCCCCTCTCATGCATTTAGAGAGGGGTCCATAAATTTTATTAGAAACTTTCTTCAAAACATGCACTTCTATACCTTTGAGGAGGCTCTGATGGAATGAATGGAACAAGATCTATTTTCTTTTGAATATATGGCATGATCTACTGAAATTGCACTTTCATACTCTTAGATAATGTTGGATTGATTGGAATTAGGTTGATATTGCTGAAACACATGAGAAGAACTAATCATATATGGTACTTTTATATTATGATTCTATTTTGTTTATGTATCAAGCAACAAATTGTCTTCAATTGTTTTATGTATGAAAGTTCGAATTACGGTTAGAATTATTGCACTTTTGTATGGTGTGGCCTTTAACTATATGCTAAATACATGAACGATTCTATATGTGATATATCCTTCACAATCGTTTTGGCTAACGATTTATCCAAAATGATTATTGTTAGACGATTTCACTTCTTATTGTAGTTGAATGATCTTTATTACCAAATTCTATAGGACATTATTGTAGATCACATACTTTACTTTATTCCCAGGCATAGTTATAGTTTAATAGTGTTCAAACTAGGATATATGCATGTGTTTAATAGTTTAGATTAGATTACACTTAGCTTAATCATTCCCCCGTTACATCATATATCACCCAATCAACACTATCAAAATCTCTTTTGGGAAACTGGTCCAATTATCCCCAGTCGGAGCCACTACACCAAACGGAAAAGGAGTTTCTAACCAAGGTCTAGACTGGGTTGTTTTCCCCCATGTTGTAGCAACGATTTTTGAGGCTTCAACATGACCCTATTTGTTTGTCCATTTTTATATGGATGATAAGTCGTACTCAAGGCCATCTCGGTACCCAAACTTGCAAATAACTCCTTCAAAAACCTAGAAGTGAACTCGGCATCTCTGTCTAACACAATCTTCTTAGGAATACCATGAAATCTCACTATCTCCCTAATGAAGACCTTATCTACCTCACTAGCTAAATTAGTAGACTTCACGGGAGCGAAGTGATCTACCTTAGTCAACCTATAAACCACAACCATGATGGAATCATGCTGTCTAGATGTCCTTGGAAAACCCATGATTAAATCCATATAAATGGCCTCCATTTTTCACTCTGGAACTAGAATCGACTACAATAGACCACCTAGATGCTTACACTTTTCTTTTACCTATTGACAATCCAAACACCTTACAATGAACTCATCTACTTCTTTATTTAGATTTGACCAGTAGTATAACTTCTCCACAGTTGTTAGATTCTTCTAATATCTTGGATGACCTGAATATGGATTGACATGAAATTCCCTTAAGGTAAGCTTCTAAAGCTCATTGTTTTCCAACACATAGATCATGTCCATAAATCTCACCAAACCATTTGTCATGAGATGATAATCCACATCCTGATCACTTATACCATGTTGTTGTAATCTGAGCTCAAATTATCAGTACCTGTCATCCTGTTATCCTACCTGCAAGATCTGATCTTGTAAATTTGTCCCATATGAACTCATAGTTTCAATTTGATTCACTAGCACTCTCCTGCTAAGAGCATATGCAACCCTTTTCTCCTTACCATTAATGTACCTAATCTCAAAGTCAAACTAAGTGTGGACAACCATCTAGCTTGCGTAGAATTTAGATTTGGTTAGTCGAACAAATATCTCAGCTCACTGTGATCACTCATCAACACAAACCTCCTGCCAAGAAGATAATGCCTCCACATCTTCAATGCATGAATGATCATTTCCAACTCAAGATCATGCTTCAATTTTTTTTTCTCATGCTCATTCAGTTTCCTTGACTTGTTGCATACCACTTATCCTTCTTAGACTAGGACTCCACCATGTCCTCTCTTGCAAGCATATGTACACACCACAAACTCTTTATCTAGATCTGCAACCTTTAGAATGAGAGTGTTTGTAAGCAGCTACTTCAACTGCTCAAAATTAGTTGCACATTCCTTTGTCCATTCAAATTTATTTCATTTCCTCTACAATTATGTGATAAGATAGGAAATTCGTGAGAATTTCCTAATCAACCTCCTCTAATTACTGCTAATGCCATGAATGATCTGACCTCACCCACATTCCTAGGAGCTTCCCACTCCATAATAGCTTTAATCGTTTCTTGTTCCAATGTTATCCCTTCCTTGGAAAAAACATGCCCCAAGTAATGTACCTTTGTCTGAAAGAAAATACACTACTAAGCTTGGAATAAAATTGATGCTCTCTTAGAAATCTTAATACTATTGTTGAGTGTTCGACATGAAATTTCTCATTCTTAGAATATATCAACATGTCATCAATGAATACTATCACAAACTTGTCAAGATAAGGATGCAATACACTATTCATCAAACACATGAAAATAGTTGCAGCATTAATTAAACCAAAAGAAACCAGAACAAACACATAATTCCTATACCTAGTTTGGAAAGCAATCTTGTAGATGTCCTCTTCTTTGATGCATACCTCAGGATATCCTGATCTCAAATCAATCCTCGGGAACATTGTTTCTCCCTTCAACTAATGAGGCAAGTCATGGATCCTCGGCAACAGATACATGTTCTTGATCGTCACCCTGTTCAACTACCTGTAATCAATGCACAGCCTAAGAGTACCACGCTTCTTCTTCACAAACAACACTGTTCCAGCCCAAGGCAACACACTTGGCCTAATGTATCCATTTTCAAGCATTTCCTTCAACTGCAACTTCAATTCCACTAGCTTCAGAGTGCTCATCCTGTAAGGTACCTTTGATGTTAGTGCTGCTCCTTGTTGGAAATAATATTGAGAGGGGGGTGGTGAATCAGTATTATCTAATCAATATAACTTTTTCATTTCCATATTTAGATTCATATACGATACTTCAGTTAAGGAAAACCGCGTGTATACGCAATGGTGTATAATGCAACTAGCGTATATTCAGTAAACTTATAAATCAGTTAGTTTCTTCTTAATGAGTGTATCAGAACATTATTAACCATATGATCAGTAAACAGGAACAGTAAAGTAGAGAAAATCATCACACATAATCAACACACATGAACACCAAGATGTAGGGTGGAAACCCAATGTGGGTGAAAACCCAATGTGGGTGAAAACCACCTGCTGCAATTTGTCTCTGTCTTCTTTTAAATTAGAAACTTCCTTTACAATGATTCTGTACTGGTGCAGTCTTATACCAGTACGCAAGCTGCTACTTGTAGAAGGCTACAACCTTCTCTTGTTCTCCATCTTCTCTTGGAAGGGAGCTACAACCCCCTTAGCTCTTGTACTAGCTGAGATACTAGTACGTAGGTGCTGACCTACAGAAGGCTACAACCTTCTCTTTTCTTCCAGGGACCATGTTTCATAAATTTTCAGACTGGATCCCTGAATATCAATCAAAAATCAAGTATATCTACATCAACCAATCTCCTTTGTACAAACAAATACTAAATCAACCAATAACTTCTCAGAATGCTGTAACAAAAAAAAAAAGTACCAGTAACAACACACCAATTTTGAACCCAGAACACTGCAACAATAAACAGAAGCAGCTAAAACATATTTCATGAGATGTACACTACTTTAATATGAGGAACCTGCATGCATACGCTTCTGTATCAAGGAAAACCGACATATACGTTGTTTTAAGTTAGTGAACAAGCGTGTATATGTGCCTCTGCTGCGCTGAACTTGTGTACAGATATATAAAAGATAATTTACCCTTTTCACTTATTCATACATCAGTTATACCCAAATTATCATATTTATAGATCAAGTCATGTGCCAAATATAACAGATCAAAATTACACAAAGATACTTCTCTTCAAGCTGCCTTAAGATCTTGACCCATCAATAGAACTTATCCTTCTCCTTGCGCTTAGGTTCCTCCTTGATTCAAATCTAGTTATGCACCATAACCCAATGACCAGTATTCTAGATCTTGCTCTTCATAAGATATTCAATGCTTAAGTCAATACCCTTGCCAAATGATCTCCTTCCCTTTTTATAGTCTTAGGCCTTACTCAAATCATGGTCCAAAACCATTGAGAACCAATACTAGGGACCCAATACCTGGGTTCAACACTTTGGATGCAATACCAAGGATCAAAACCATAGGTTCAAATATGTCGGACTAAATACCATGGACCAAACATAAGATTTCCCACATGTACGCACTTTTCTTTGCATGAAAGTGCATGCATATGTATATGCTTCTTTTGATCGGTAATCCCGTGTCTATACACGCTTTTGTTAAGAGGAACCTGCATATACCTCATTTTCTTTCATTCTGAGAGCCTGAACTGTGATCTACCCTTTGAGTGAGTTGCCATCAAGGACAAAACCTGTGCCATAGTGCCAAACTTGTGTCATAATGCCAACAATCTCCCCCTTTGGACTTGATGGCAACCCCAAGTCAATCAACATCATTCTCCCCGTTTGACATCAAGGGCAAAGGGTTATGCTCCCCTTGAATACATGTTGAATTCTCTGCTCTACTGTGCTGTCCAAGATTCCCCTGACTGTAGGCAATGTCTGCAAGATGATGTTATACAAAAGAAACATGACTTTATACATTATAAATGACCTTCCTACCACCAAAGACTCATACATACATCCATCTCCCAACCAAGTGGGGATTGACTCATCTACCCAACCAAGTGGGGATACACCAAGAATTTACTCATGATAAAAACAAGAACATTACTTCATTCATCCCAGGCTTAGTGGGGAAACCAAGATAGGTCGTTACATGACCTTGATAAGAAAAGAAATACATGACATAGAGATGAAATAGCTACAACAAGACATTGATAGTTATCAACAACTATCACCAACAACATCTGTCAATCATCATTCAAACCAGCAACCATGTTCTCCCTCTGCACCTGTTCCACCTGAAATCAAAACAACTGTGAATGTGAACCAAGATCTTCTAAGATAATGCCAACAATGCATTATTAGAAGAATATATGCTCCCCCTAAACCTGTGCTAGATGGTCTCTGCCAGACCCATATCAGACTCTTTTCATCCTGAGCCTGGCCCACTGTTTGTCTTTAAACCAACATATACATGACTGTATCTTCATAAACCGGTGTATGTACGCAGATCCTCCTCATGAAACTCGCGTACAACCACTTTTCTCTGAAACAGACAAGATTCAGCAGCAAGATGATGCATCAACTACCCCCAGCTTCTGTCTGAGGTATTCAAATGTCTCCCTGGGCAGTGGTTTGGTGAGTATATCAGCAACTTGTTCCTTAGAGGGAACATACTCCAATTTAACCTTTTGTTCAAGCACTTGTTCCCGGAGAAAATGATACTTGATAGGTATGTGCTTAGTCTTTGAATGCATGATAGGATTCTTTGAAATACTGATTGCACGTGTATTATCACAAAAAATGGAGATAGGTGGAGTACAAGTAATTTCAAGGTCTTGCAATGTTTGCATCATCCAAAGGAGTTGTGTGCATCAAGATGCAGCAACCACATATTCTGCTTCAGTTGTCGATAATACAATTGAACCTTGTTTCTTACTGAACCAGGATACTAATCTGGAACCCATAAAGAATGCAACAACACTAGTGCTTTTTTCTATCATCCATGCTTCCTGCCCAATCTGCATCTGTATATGCATGAAGTGTGAGATCTATATCTCTAGGATACCATAAGACATAGTTTTGAGTTCCTTGAAGATACTTGAAAATTCTCTTAACTTCTTGAAGATGAGTTTCCTTTGGATTTTCCTGAAACCTTCCAACTATTCCCACTGCATGCATAATGTCTGGTCAGGTACCTGTTATATAGAGCAGACTACCAATCATGGATCTATAGGTTGGTTGATGTACTGCTGCTGATTCATCATTTGCGCTGAGGCTACATCCTGTTACCATAGGTGTACACACTGGTTTCGAATCCTCCATCCCATATTTATTCAAGATCTACTTGAGATACTTGGTTTTTGATAGAAAAATGTCGTCTTTGTTTTGTTGGACTTGTAAACCAAGAAAATATGTGAGTTCACGAAGCAGGGACATTTCAAATTCTTTTTGCATCACCAAGGCAAAGTTTGACTCATGTCTTCTTCATTACTACCAAAGATGATATCATTAACATACACAACAAGTATTAGCAACTTATCATTGTCAATTTGTATATATATATATTGCTATCTATTGATCCTTTTATAAAACCTTGTTGATGGAGGTACTTATCCAACCGATAATACCAAGCCCTTGGAGCCCGTTTAAGGCCATAGAGAGCCTTTTTGAGTCTGCATACAAGTTTTGGATCATTTCCAAGAATAAACCCATCTGGTTGTTCAATATATACTTCTTCATCCAAGTCTCCATTCAAGAAGGTAGACTTCATCCATTTGAAATGCTTTGAACTTCTGAAAGCTGGAAAGAGCAAAGAACATTCTTATGGCCTCAAGTCTAGCAACTTGTGCAAAATTTTCTTGAAAGTCTATACCTTCTTGTTGAGCATACCCTTTACAAACAAGTCTAGCCTTGTTTCTAATCACATTTCCATTTTCATTTAGCTTATTTTTTAATATCCATTTCGTTCCTATGACATTCGTATCTTTTGGTCTAGGAACCAACTCCCAAGTGTTATTCTTTTCAATCTACTCAAGTTCTTCCTCCATGGCCTTTACCCAACATTCATCTTTGCATGCCTCTCTTACATGTTGTGGTTCAGTGGAGGAGAGTAATGCTAGATAACTTGAAGCTTCTGAAATGGTTCTTCTTCTTTGTACACCTGCCTCTTTTTGCCCCAAAATTTGGGTTTCTGGATGATTCTTTTGAATGTACCTAGATGGAGTCTTTTCTTCTATTCTTATATGTTCTTCTGGTGCCTCATGGGGTTCTTCTTCATCATGAATTTGATTTGATGTTGAAGGATAATCTTCATCATCTTCGAAATCTTCAGATTTTACTTTCCTAGGAGTGTTCCCTTCTTCATCAACCACTACATCAATACTTTCAACAATTTTTCCAAGTCTTTTATTGTAACACTTATATGCTTTGCTGTGAGGAGAGTAACCAAGGAGAATGCCTTCATCTGCTCTAGGTTCAAACTTGCCAAGGTTTTCATCAGTCTTTTTGATGTAGCATTTGCTTCCAAAAATTTTGAAGTATTTAACTGTGGGAGTCTTACCATACCAAAGTTCATGAGGAGTCTGAGTGTTGTTTACCCAGACGTTTGTCTTGTTGAGAATAGTAACTGCAGCAAATGCGGCTTCACCCCAGAAGGTTGTGGGAGTTCCAGACTCATCAAGCATAGCACGAGCCATTTGTTGAACCGTTCTGTTCATCCTTTCCACTACTCCATTTTGCTGAGGGGTCCTTGCAGTAGAGAATTCCCTTCTTATTCCATGTTCTTCACAAAAATCAAAAAATTCATCCAAGGTAAATTCCCCTCCTCGATCAGACCTGAGGCATTTGATTCTCCGATCTGACTCGTTTTCAACCAAGGCTTTGAATGCTTTGAACTTATCGAAAGCTTCGTCTTTATGCTTCATAAGTCCTATCCAACACATCCTGGAAAAGTCATCAATGAACAATATAAAATATTCTTCTCCTCGAGGTGACCTTTTCCTAAATTGACCACATACATCAGTATGGACAAGTTCAAGTGGCATACTAGCTGATCCTTCCTTCTCAGGAAAATTAGTTCTGGTTTGCTTACCAAACTGACATGATTTGCATATTGTATTGTCTGGAATTCTGATGTCAGGGAGATCATGAACTGCCTGATATTTGCATGCTTTCCTTATCTAAGAGAAGCTTAGATGCCCTAATCTTCTATGCCATAGCCAGTGTTCATCATTCTTGCTTAGAAAGCATTGTTGTTGTCCTCCCTTGAGTATGTATAAATTATTTAAAGTTATTATGCCTTTGATCACTATTTCTCCTATATGAATCTCACGAAAGATGCATCCATTTGATCAAAATATTACTTCATTTACTTGATCACACATTTGACTGACACTTAATATATTATGCTTCAAGCCATCAACATACATAACATTTCCAACCTTGACCTTTTCTTTCAAAAGCACAGAACCTTTACCTTTTATGAGTGCAAGGGTTTCATTTCCAAATGAGACATTCTTTTCCTTTTCTAAGCACTATATGACTGAATTTTTTCTTTATCACCTGTCATATGTTTCCAGCATCCACTGTCGATGTACCACTAATTTTCCTGTCCTTCCGCATATAAGGCAATCCCACATCTTTTTGGTTGCAATTCTTTCTTTCTCCATGTTTTAGAATTCAATGAAACTTGCTCCTTCTGAGTTGTTTGTCGAAACCTACTCCTGCATTCAGAATCTTCATGACCAAAGTTGTTACAAATAGAACATTCTACTTCATTCTCAAGAGCAGAAAAGTTATTGTAGGTCCTTTTCATGATCCCAGACATACTCCTTTGTTTTTTAGCTTCTCTAGTCATGATGGTCTTTTAGGCAACACATTGAGCAGCTTTGTGACCAAAGTTATGACAAGAGAAACATTGGCCATTGAAGAAATTTTTGTGATTATCAAACCTACCAAACAAATGATTGTAGTTTCCATTGACATCCATTCTTGAGGCAAATTGAGAATGATTTACCTGTGGTTGGTTGAAGCTTCTGTTCATCCTTGAAGTAGGTTGCCCTCGATTTACTTGGTAATCTTTGTTCATTCTTTAAGCAAATTGTCCCTGATTTACTTGGTGATCTGCATTATGCTTTTGCTATCGATTATCAACCTGATCACTTTTTCTTGCTGCATCAAGATAACTTTTGGAGGTGGATGGCTTCTGTGCTTGAGACACTTCTTCAATATATCCAAGACCTGTCTTGATTAGAGGAGAACGCTGCACTTTGATAATCTCATATAAAGTTTCAGATCCTTTAGCAAATCTAAGATTAAGAGCTTTTGATTTCTCAATATCTTTTCTAAGTCCCACAATTTCACATTCTAACTTTTCATTGTGTTTTTCTCTTTCAACAAGTTAGAATGTCAAAGTATCTATAATCATATTCTTTTCCTCTAACCAAATTTTGATTTTAGAAATTTCTTCATAGATACCTTCTTCATCTATAGCATCCAAGAAATCATCATCTTCAAAAGACATCAAAAGTCTATAATCATTACGTTGTTCACCTTCATCACTATTTGAATATCCATCACTATCTTCATGTGTATAATAACTCTTCTTACTTACATTTTGTTTTCTATTCCATCTAACTGGTTCCTTACCTTTCTCAATTTTATCTTTATGAGGACACTTGGTAGCATAATGACCAGCTCTTCCACAAGAAAAGCATTTGAAAGGCAACTTACCTTTGAATCTTCCAGTTCCCCATTGAAGGTTCTTGACAAAATTTGATTCTTCCTCTTCTTCTGACATATGTCCTGACTCATTGTAATCTCCTTTTCCTAAGGCTTTCAATGCAGCTTCTCTCCTATCTAATGGTCCCCCTTTTCTCATTTCGTAAGCAGTCAAAATTCCGTGCAGCTGTGACATGGTAATTCTCTGTAGATTCTGTTTTTCTTCTATGGCAGAAAATTTTGAATCAAACTTAGGAGACAAATATCTTAGAACCTTTTCAACCAAAACAACTTATTTTATTTCTTCACCCAAGTTTTTCATACAATTAACAATCTCATCTATACGTAGGAAATAGTTAGCCATGCTTTCATCATTGTGCATTCTGAGATTTTCATATTGAATTCTGAGAGTTTGTAGTTTTGCTCGTTTTACCTGTTCATCTCCTTCATATCTCATAATGATCTTGTCCCATATTTCTTTTGCGGTTTTAAGCTGCATAACCTTGACGAATTCTGATTGAGATAGGCTCCCTAATAGAGTATTGACAGCCTTTGCATTTGTTTCATACTGCTTCTTACCAATCGTATCTATAGGAGTTGCTAATGGAAATGTGTATCCTATTTCCACAATATCCCAAACTTCTATACCAAGAGATTGAAGATAGGCAGTGATTCTTACCTTCCAATAGACGAAGTTGCTCCCATCAAAAATTGGTGGCCTGATTGATGCTTCTTTTTCGTAGTTGCTAATGATGATAGATCTTCCTTCAAGCGATCAAGCTTCTTCTGAAGGACCTACTCTGATACCAATTGTTGGAAATAATACTGGGGGGGGGGGGGGTGAATCAGTATTATCTAATCAATATAACTTTTTCATTTCCATATTCAGATTCATATACGCTACTTCATCTAAGGAAAACCGCGTGTATACACAATGGTGTATAATGAAACCAGCGTATATTCAGCAAACTTATAAATCAGTTAGTTGCTTCTTAATGAGTACATCAGAACATTATTAACCATATGATCAGTAAAGTAGAGAAAATCATCACACATAATCAACACACATGAACACCAAGATGTAAGGTGGAAACCCAATGTGGGTGAAAACCACCTGCTGCAATTAGTCTCTATCTTCTTTTAAATTAGAAACTTCCTTTTACAATGATTATGTACTGGTGCAGTCTTATACCAGTATGCAGGCTGCTACCTACAGAAGGCTACAACCTTCTCTTGTTCTCCATCTTCTCTTGGAAGGGAGCCACAACCCCCTTAGGTCTTGTACTAGCTGAGATACTAGTATGTACGTGTTGACCTACAGAAGGCTACAACCTTCTCTTTTCTTCCAGGGACCACATTTCATAAATTTTCAGACTGTGTCCATGAATATCAATAAAACATCAAGTATATCTACATCAACCAATCTCCTTTGTACAAACAAATACTGAATCAACCAATAACTTCTCAGAATGTTGTAACCAAAAAAAATAGTACCGGTAAGCAGACACTAATTTTGAACCCAGAACACTGTAGCAATAAACAAAAGCAGCTAAAACATATTTCATGAGATTTACGCTTATTATAGACATTTTTGTGCCTTACAGCTATAAGCATGAAATGTCCATAATCCAAGGGATCCAAAGTCCCTAAACATGTTGTTCCTACCCCTAGAGGAACAAGGCTAACAAACCACAGCAATTCACAGAAGTTCTCCACCAGAAACTGCTCAAAAACAAGTCAATTCAGGATCAATTCAGAAGCTCCACTAGCTACCTACGTTGAAATGCAGAGGCTACACTGGCTAGTTGCATTGCAACGCAGGTGGAAGCACTACCAGGGTGCGCTGAGCGGGAAATGACAAATGTCAGGGTCTCTTGTGAGAGGTGTCAAGACTGTGGAAGCTTCCAGAATCTTCCTCCATGACACTTGCCTTGCTGAGTTCGACTAAGTGATGAGTAAGAGGCTCTTAGTCTCCAAGTGGAAGTAAGAACTGACAGAGAGAGAGGACACTAGTCAGATCACAAGCTGACTCATCCTCACTCCAAACATCTATATATGGATCTCTTCTCCATGAGATCTAGAGGCTGGAATTTTGTTATTGCAAAGAATTGTTGTTGGTTTGAGATTGGAATCATTGGGTGCTTAATGCTTTGAAGGGAGGTGAAGATAGGAATTTCATTCGCTGGGAGGTAGATGCTGGATTGGAGCCCTCTTGGTTGTATCTCCTCCTAAACCTTGTTATTCATCAATAAAGCTATCTTGGTTTCTCCTATATACTGATGTATCTTTGATGTATGATTGCATTAGTATGTTTAGTTTATTTCTAATCCTGAACTAGTTATGAATATGAATCTATGTCTTTGTGTAGTGTTCTCTTCTTGTGATCTTGCAGAAACCTGTTGAAGCTGGGCGAGCGAGAAGGCAAGTAGCTGGGAACTCTCAAAGAGAAGAGAAACCGGATCGAGGGACAAACGGAAGACACCGATTAGTCCATCCATCTCTCTTCATTCTTAATTCATAAAGGAAGAATACTAGAATAGCTGTTTCTGTTTGTTGCTAAGGCACTGTCACACCTTAGGTGGATAGGATCGTCCTGCATATGCATTTTTCCCCACAACAAATTGGCAACTCCGCTGGGGAGATCTGTTTAGTCATTTTATTTGTGTTTCTATCATTGTTTGTTTCATAGACTCAACAGCAACAATCGAACTGCATCTGCTATTCTCAGATGCAAAGTAGACAACTGCTGCTTTGATCCAATCACTGGATTTGTCTATGATCTGAACAATGGACTCACAAATGATTTGATGATCCTTTGTGATAGATCTTAGCCCTCCTTCAAAACATCCCTTTGATTGTACCTTGCTTTTTGCTTTGATTTGGCCTGAAACTGTAGATTAAATAGCAAACCGTGACCCAGAACCCGGTGAGGAACTCTCGTTTCTCCTTCAGCGCAGGCTCTGTGAAGAGACTTTACATTTCAACGCAGTTCCCATGAAGGCTACCTGCGTTGAAATTCAATTTCCCTGTTATATAGGTGCGCTGATCCAGTTAGGCCTTGTGCAGCTGGGGTTCTCTGCTCTGTTTTGCCTTGTTTTGATCTCTGATTTTTGCAACCTGTAACCAGCATAGGTACCTGTCTGATAACCCTTTTCTCTACTTTAATTCCGCCTCCTTTTGTACAAAAGGACTGTGAGTGTTTTTATGTGTTTGTGGCATCATTTACAGTTTTCCATTGCAGGAGTGAAATAGTCATCCTGTAGCCCTTGATTCAGATATGTTGATTGTGATCTTAGGAGAGAGTTCATTGGCTGTTTACAGTTGGTTATACATTCATTTTTGCTTTTGGTTTGAGTTTGTCTCTTTTGAGTGTCAAAACAAGTATTCATTTCGAAAATCGTCAAGTGTTTTAATCTCTTCTACCCTTTCTGATTTTGAAAAAGTAAACTTGTTTGTATTTGTCATTTAAAAGCAAATTCAAAGTTGTGCAAAAAGCTTTCCTTTTAGGCATCAATATTAAGGAAGCGGAAAACAAACACTTGCATTGTGCATTTGCATCTTGATAGTTTGCATGCTTGATTTAGGAAAAGTGCATTTAGAGTGTGTTGATTTCTCTTTGAGAAAAGATGGTGTCTTTCTTTTCCCTTTGTAGCTAGGATTTTCATTGTTGAAAAAGAGATAAAGTTTGCTTATCATCTTTTAGATTGCATTTAGGAAGTTGTCTATACATCTCGTGGTGAACCTCAAAAGGCAAACTTCTAAGAAAGATCAACATAAAATAAACTGAATGAACTTAATAACGCTTTGTAACATAACGCACAGCATAGAGGTCTAGGCTAGAGACGTGTTCCGGCGTCGTAAAGCCTGGTGACTGTCGATCTCGCTGATGGTGGGTGATTCCTCCTGAGGGACGATAGTGCCAGTACGGATTGTGCTCCCACGTACCGTCGAGTATATATTGGGAGACCCCTATAGGCATAAAACCTTTATCCTTAGGAAGCCGTGTCGGCCGCCCTACTGATCGCAATGCACTGAACACAGCATTCAGGAAGATTGACCGCCCGTACCTTAAAAAGTATTCTGCGGTTTTGCGAAAAGTTTGACACACCCTCTACCTAGAACTCCAGAGCAGTTCCTTTTGGCCTTTTTCAGACTCTATAACGGAAAAAGTCCATCCGAGCATTTGTCACTTCGGGCTCGTTAAAACATCGAAGGAGACTAGAGTCATCTTTAGCTTTTTCTCGACTCTTTAAAATTGAAAAAGCAAGTTGTGTCTAAAAGCGTCTAAAATTCATTCAATTTGGAAACGTACCTCCCCAGTTTATTTTAGTTGATCGAGTAATCCGCAATCGTGGAAGAAAGTCAATTGAAACCCCGTCGTTCGCAGAGACTTACGAGTCAACCGTCTTTGTCTCCGAAATTGAAGCCAGTACGGACAAAGCGAACTCGTTTAACCGGTTCCAAATCTCCTCTTAAAGTTAGAACAAGTGTTCCGACGACATCGGAGGTTCCGGTTACTCCAAACATTTCTGGAATCCCTGCCTCTACAGAAGAAGTTCAACAGCCACAGAGGGATAGTGATACTGATCCTAGTTTGAGAGTAAACACTTGTGTTATCGAACCAGTTCCATCAGTAACCGGTCCGAAGAGTGGTGCTCTTCGAACATCTGTCGCTGTCGATACAACCCCTTCTTCGGCACTAGAAATATTTTACGGACCTGACGGTCTTCCTCTTCCACCTGGTCTGATTGCGATTGAAGAAATTGTAGAAGACCCTCCAACAAGTACTCCAACTCACTTTGGAGTCGGGGTCACTCTATATCCTTCTTCAGAAGTTAGTCTACCACCAGCGGAAGTTCCTGTAGAATCGCTAGGGAATCTCTTGGATAGACTAAATATGTCTGAACAACCGTCAACATCTAGGACTGTGGCACCTGACACAACTACAGCAGAACTCCCTGCCGTCACTCCAACAATGTTCGTCGGCATACCATCTGTCCCAACTAGCTCTCAACCGCTGGAAGGAGCCCATTCAGGGGCTATTACGACAGTATGGTCTGTTCCTGTTTGTTCTTCCGGAGTAATACCCGGCAACTCTTATGTTGAAACTCGACAAATTGACCCGTTTGGAGGTCAATTTGGGCAATCCGGTCCCCAAGGGCAAACAATCCCCTTCAGCGCCGGGTCACCGCCGTATGGGGGGCAGTATGCCCTTTCATTACCCCCTCTGGGAGGCTATCCATACGGGAGTTCACAACAAAGTTCAGGTTACACTGGAATTGCTTCAAGTGGTTGGGTGCCTATGCTACCTCAACAACCAAGGGTTGTGTATTCGATGCAACAGTGTGTACCTATGTCGAACATCCCAACTACACCAGCGATTGTGACGGTGTCGCAAGTTCAAACGTTGCCTATTGTATGTCAACCTCAGATTTCTCAGGTTGTAATGCAACAGCCCCTTGACCCTGCGACTCAACCACAATCGCCAACTAGTGGGGCGACACAGGTCCAAACAGGTACAATTACCCCACACCTTGGTCCAACGGTTAGTATAGCGCAACAGCACATGGCTTCTCAACCATGGCTGGTGCAATACCAACAACCACAATTCCAACAAGTATACCAAGGTTCTGAGCAACAGATCTTTGCAAATAGTGGGCAACCGTACATTCAAAACGGTCAAAATCAACCATTTTATAATGGTCTTGTCCACCAACCTTACCAGTCATACCAGCATCAGCTGCATTATGCTAGTATGCAAAGACCAACTGCCCAAGCGATCCCATCGTATCCTGGGTATGCTTCACCTAACCTAAGCCAGCAGTTACCATTCGTGGCAACTCTAGAGTTACCTGATTTACATCGGTTAACAAACGATCCAATTTCTTACGCCCCATGGTGGCCAGCGATTCCACACAAACTTCCATCAGACATTCCTAAATTTAATGGAAATCCGAGTGAAGATCCATCGAATCACGTGATGACATTTCATCTATGGTGTTCGTCAAACACCTTAAATGATGATTCGATAAGGCTTGGCCTCTTTCAGAGGACGTTAACGGGTCCAACGGCTAAATGGTATATTGAATTACCTAGAGCTTCGTTCGACAATTTCAGCACCTTAGCCACTACCTTTTTAACCCATTTTCAATTACCTATAAGGTATGAAATGGGGACGAAAATCCTTACCAACTTCAAACAGACAACGGCCACTCACATATCTGATCATATACATGAGTGGCGACGTCGTCGTAGGATGGTAAAAACATACGTTCCTGATCAGCTGTTAGCTGAATGGTTTATAAAGTCATTGCTTCCTACCATCACGGAAGATGTGGCCAAGGGGGGAGTCGTAACGGAAGAGCAAGTTATCGCTCGTGTGCAATATCTAGACTTAGTCTATACTCAGTCTGGCATGCTCTACGACAAAATACCTGACGCCCCTAGACCGGAATTATCAATTCCTCCTCCTCCTAAATCAAACAATGACTCTCACGCCGGCGATGGCGTGATTGGCACGACAAACGCAAAATCGACAAAGGCTACACCCAAGAAAGCCCGTAAGGTTTTAGATCAAAATGCAAAAGACGAAATTCTTGCTTCGGAAGTAAATGCCGTATCGACAGATAAGGGCAAAGAAACCAAACAACCAGGAAGCAAGAAGAAACAAAACAAAGGGAAGAAGAAGAAACAGGATGAGCCATCACCTGAAGAACCTTCTTCGAACCCTCCTGGAAATAGGAAATATCCATGCAGTATATGCGATGAGGATCACCGGACAAGGGAGTGTCCATACAAAGCTGAGCTGAAGAAATTCTTTAAGAGTTCGAAAACCTCAGCAGTGTTAGCTGATCCATTTCCAAATCCAGGAACGAATCTGGTTGATAGTGGAGATGCTTCCCCATCTCAAGTGCTAATGTTGTCGGTTTCAAAACAACAAAATGATGATTTGATCTCGACAAGGAACAAAGATTACGGGAATCCACAGCTGTCGAACAACAAGGATAAAGATCAACCAAGTAGTTCGACAACAACTTCGACAGAAGTTGTAACACCACCAATAATTCCTGAATTAACAATAAAACCACCAAAGGGAGTAGTACACAAGTCGACATTTAATCCTCGCGCTAGGGCAGCGCAACATTATAACCTAGTGGAAGATTTGGCCCAATCGCCATCCGCTATGTCGACCCTTGAAGTATTACAAAATTGCCCATCCCAAAGGCAAGCTTTGTTATCAGCTATCGGTGGGGTTGACCCAAAGGATTCCAATCTTGTATCCTTCGATCATAAAGGATACGATCCTCAGTTACCAGCTCAACTAGCTTTCCTTATTCAAGTGAAAGCCCTCAACAAAACCATTCATCGAACGATTATTTATGAGGGGGCATCCACATGTATTATGTCGATGAGCTGCTGGAAAAAATTAGGATCTCCAACCTTGTCGCGATCTTCAACAACATTAAAAACATTTGATGGATGATCGTATACCCCATATGGTATCCTGAATAACTTGAAAGTTGAACTAGGAGGGAAAACAGTAGAAATAGATGTCGAAGTCATTGATGGGAACCTTGACTACAACATCCTACTAGGAAGACCATGGATATATGCCATGGAAGCTGTCGTGTCGACCTATTTTAGAAAGATTGCATTCCCTTTCCAAGGAGGGATTACAATCGTCGACCAACAAAACTTCCTCCCCAATGGTTCTCAAGTTACGGGAAGCATTCCAATGATCCATGGCAGCAACCATTCGCTTCAAAATATCGGAGTAGGCCTACTGAAAGACCCCACATTAATGGGAACTTTCGCACTTCAACCTCCAATCTATATAGGAGAAGTAGCGTTGGTAAGAGCCTGCAACATGATATCTTCCGCACAAAAGATTTCAGAAGACGATATTAACATGGATCATGCAATGGTTTTGCCCCCAAGCCCAACGGAAATATTGTAGCAATCAATGTTCCTAGCTTGGGAGGCGAACCCAAATCAACGCTCATCGTGCGTTTGGGTAGATAGGTCTAGAGAATATGGTACCCCCTTGGATCCTTGGTCGCGAGTGCATGGAACCGACGAAGGAATCATACAATCAATGTTGATTGAGGGGGCACCATGGAATGATAGCCACCATCGTTCCCTTCTTCCGGATTGTGAAGAAGATACTCAGGATGACCTTTATCATCCTTCAGTCTTTGAATTCCTATCAAATACTGTAAATACGGTGGATTCCGAGCAGAACCTATCCAATATTGAAGAGACTATAGCCATAAATATCTCGACCAAAACAAATGTTGTAGAGAATATTTATGTTGGCAAATGTTGTTCTCCTTCAGAACTGGAAATATATAACGCTCTTTTTTGCGAGTTCAGAGATGTCTTTGCTTGGTCATATGATGAAATGCCAGGCATCGACTCGAGTATTGTTGAACATGAAATTAAGATGTATCCTGATGTCAAACCAGTAAGACAACGGCTTCGGCAGGTGCACCCCAAGAAAGCCGCTGCCATTAAGGCAGAAGTTGAAAAACTTCTCCATGCTGGTTTCATCTACCCGGTTCCTCTAACCGATTGGGTATCGAATATTGTCCCTGTTATGAAAAAACAAGGAACAATTAGAGTGTGCGTCGATTATAGGGATGTAAATCAAGCTTGTCCAAAAGACAACTACCCTACACCCTTCATCGACCAAATAATTGATGAATGCACCGGATGTGAAATCTTTTCATTTATGGATGGATTCTCCAGGTATAATCAAATAAATATCCGCCCACAGGACCAGTCAAAGACTGCATTTATTTGTCTGTGGGGCACATTCACATATCGAAAATTACCCTTTGGTTTAAAGAACGTTGGGGCGACGTTTCAGAGGGCAATGAATTATGCTTTCCACGACATCAAGAACATCATTCAACCATATCTCGACGACCTTCCGGCTCACTCGCAAAAGCGGATTGATCATCCGCAGCATTTAAGGGCGATATTTCTACGTTGCCGACACTACAAAATATGACTCAATCCACACAAATGTGTATTTTGCGTCAGTTCTGGTCGTTTACTTGGCTTTATAGTCTCCACGGACGGGATTCGTCTCGACCCCTGTAAGGTTCATGCAATCATAAATTTGCCTCCACCTTCAAATTTGCTTCAGATTCAGAAACTCCAAGGGAAAGCAAACTTTCTGAGGAGATTCATTCCAAATTACGCAGAACTTGCTAAAGGTTATACTCGTCTTTTGAAAAAGGATGTACCTTTTGTCTGGGATCAGGTGGCGCAAGCTTCCTTTGACGCTCTGAAAGATTCTCTAGTAAAAGCATCATTAATGTATGCCCCGGACTACCAAAGAGATTTTAACCTGTATCTGGCTGCAGCGGATACGACCATTGCGATGGTTTTAGTTCAAGAAGTCGATGGAATTGAACATCCTATATATTATTTAAGTAAAAACTTAAATGATACAGAAAGCAAATATTCTTACGTTGAAAAGCTAGCACTCGCTGCTGTTCAAGCGATACAGAGATTTCGACATTATGTCCTCTTTCGGAAAACTACCATTCTATCAGATTGCAACCCCATGACTTATATATTGTCGCGACAGTTGCTGGGGGGCAAATATTCAAAATGGATAGCGATCCTTCAAGAGTTTGATCTGGAATTTGTAAAATCCAAATCAAAGAAAGCTTTGGTTTTCGCAGAATTATTATGCGATCTCCCATCGTCATCCAACGATGAAACATCCCAAGAATCAATCGTGGACGAAAGTTTGTTTCTGATATCCACAAGCGATGAGTGGTATGGAGATATAATCGTTTATCTCCAAACCCAAAGATTTCGGCCAAACACCTCCCACTCAGAACAAAAACGTATTCGATACCAAGCAAAAGACTACATGATCGTCGGTGATACACTTTACCGTCGTGGTGTCGATACGGTTCTGAGAAGGTGCCTCACCCATGAGGAAGCCGAAAAAGCCCTGAATGAGTGTCATTCAGGCGCCTGTGGGGGGCATCAATCTAGTTATGCTACAACACAAAAAATCTTACGAGCAGGATACTTCTGGCCAAGCATGTTCAAAGATTGCATAACTGCAGTCAGAAGTTGCCATGCTTGTCAGATTTTTGATAGCAAAACCAGAAGACCTCCCGCTCCGCTACAGCCAATAGTAGCTGTGGGGCCTTTCGCCAAATGGGGCATCGATTTCATGACATGTAACCCCACCTCGACCGGGGGCATGGGTATATCATAGTCGCGGTTGACTATTTTACCAAATGGGCCGAGGCGATGCCTACATTAGATAATACTGGTGAAACAGCTGCCCTATTCTTTTCAACCATGTAGTCGCCAGATTCGGCGTACCACAGGCCATAGTTACAGATCATGGATCGCATTTTTGCAACCACATGATGGTCGAATTAGCTACCAAACTAGGGTTGTCTCACGACAGCTCTACCCCATATTATCCGCAAGCTAACGGGCAAGTTGAAGCGATCAACAAAGTCCTGAAGCGCATGCTGCAAAGGATGATTGGGGTTCACAAAAGAAGATGGCACCTAATCCTGTACTCAGCTTTGTGGGCCTACCGAACATCGGTAAGGAATGCAACTGGATTCACACCTTTCCAACTGGTGTATGGCCTGGAAGCAATCCTACCAATCCAGTGTGAAATCTCATCTCTTAAACTCGCAATTGATCTCCTCCCCGGAACTTCAGAAGAAGAGGCTCGTTTCTTGGAGTTAATCCAATTGGATGAAACTCGTCGTGACGCCGCATTGGCTAACGAAGCCCATAAGAAACGAGTCAAGGCGCAGTTCGACAAGAATGTCAAACCCCGTGTCTTCTCAGAAGGTGATTTGGTCTTGCTTTACGACCAAGAATCCGATAAATTGGGAGCTAGTAAATTTAAGTCCTTATGGATGGGCCCCTATATTGTTAAAAGGGTATTAGCAAAAGGAGCCTACGAGTTAATGGATTATGACGGAATTCCACTGGCGCAACCTCGTAACAGGTTGTACCTCAAGCATTACTATGCCTAATAGTAACCGGTATGCTTTTGTTACATTTTTGTTTTCGCTAAAGTGTTTATTTTGGTTAAGTAATCCACTTTTTACATTTATTACAGATGTCAAATCCATTGGAACTGTGTGTTGGATATGCCGACAGAGCGAGTCGTAGTTCGTGGAACCTATCCTCCGCAGCCTGGGCCATTTTTTATCCAAGTGGCGAGTTAGTAAGTTTCAGAGGTGTATGTATTGGTCAATCAACGAATAACATCGCTAATTATAGCGCATTGATAAGATTACTCTCTGATGCCATCACCCATGGTATACGCCGACTAGTCGTCAGGCTAGACTCACAACTCGTAATACTGCAACTCACTGGTATCTACTCTGTCCGAAATCCAGCTATTTATCGCAAGTTCCTAAGGGTTAAGATTTTGGAAAGACAATTTGATTTTATTCAATATCAACACATTTCCAGAAACTTAAACACATTAACCGACTCTTTAGCAAACTATGTGTTAGATAGACATTTGCAAAATTGATAAAAAGAAAAGCATCATCAATGTTTCACATATGGATCACATAAACCAGAATAAAACTCTGAAAATCAAAAATATATATAGCTGTTTATGGTTTACATATAATGTTCTGTAACCAAGACAAAATCGGTCATATGACCCAAAAACTCAAAATGCTAGGGGGCACCCTAGTCTAATGATGCTCGTGATAGCAAGTCACGGCCTGTGCAATCATGCGCAAGAGACGAGTCCATCGTCTGGGCACACCAGTAGTATGCCGCTGTAGCTGCAACGGCAACTCGTCAATCCTCACATCTGGAATACCGAGAGTAAGGCTCTCGACCTGCTCCTGCACAGCTGAAAGAGTCTCAGCCACATCAAGGTCATGAAGAATAACTCTCCCGACAGCCTCTCCTGCTGGGGTGACAGCTGGCACTCTCGGACGGGCTACTGGGCCAACAGGACCAACATCTGCATGTACACATGAGTTTGATTAAAGTCTTGATAGAATAAAGCACAAGAACATTATAAACAAAAACAATAAACAGTGATATGGTCAGAGATTTTACCAATAGCACCCCACTGCTCGCCAGCCGGCAGTACTAAATCCGGGTCACCCCGGAAATCCATGCCAGCATATGGATACTCGGCATAAGCCATCTCCTGACGATCGAACCATCTGAAGGTATCAGAAAAGGAAATCTGAGACTGGCCTGCATGCCGAGACATGTGAACAACCCATCTATGCATACGTGGTTCGGTAGGAGAAGGTAAGTCAAGTGCAATGTACTGAGGCTGCATCAGTGGTATCCTCTCCAAGGCAAAGGCGGTCAAAATAGAACCGAACCCAAAGTTCTTCAATATTCCGGTCTTTACCTTGGTCAGTTGTTCTTTCATCACCAGAAGTACTGCATCACACCAGTTGAACAATTTCGGTTGGATGCATTCCAAGGCATGCTGCATATAGGACCTGTTGGCTACATGAAGAGAAGCGCTACCGGTCATCCTACCAAAAGTAAACAAGATAGCCCTGAGGGTCTTGTCGGTGACATTGCGGATGACGATCTTGCCGTCTTTACTCGGCTGAGATACTTCCCTACAATACTGGTGGACATAATCTCTCACATAATCGCTCCCCTAGACCGAACCTGACAAAGAGATGGGGGCACCTCGCCTCGACAAACCAGTCAAGAAATAGATGTCCACTGTTTTCAAGGGGATGGACTTGCCCCTAATCTGAAAAACTTGGTGGTCGGGATCCCAAGCATCGAGCAAATACTGCAGTAGGTTGATCTGCTGTCTCATGCTAGAGATGCGGAAGAACTTCAGCAAGCCACAGTTCCTCAGCGCGTTCACTGTAACTGGATCATGTAGGGCAATCATGTCCTCTTCTTCATGCTCTCGTTCTTGCCATGTAAGGGTCATTTTGCTCAAAGATCCCTGCAAAATAAACAAGAGAAGGAGTAAGATCCTGATTTTGATGCAAAACAGGCAAAATTTTCATCAAAAAATGTGCAACAAGTTCCTCTTTTTCGCCCAACGCACCTGCAGGAGTGGTTCACCTGTGTTGAATGTCAAACTGCCTTCATACTGGCTAACATTCAGCGCAGGTTTCACTAGGCACAAGGTGCATTGATAGGAAAACGAGCTCATGAAACCCCAGGGGCTCAGAAAAACAGGAAAAGAGGCACAGAATGCAAAAAGGAAACCATGAAAAGAAAGAGCTAGGGTTTAGCTCCTACCTGGTCCAGACGGCGCCGAGAATCGTCCACAGAATCTCCCGAAATCAGCTGATGAAAATCGAAGAGGAAGAGACACCTCCAAAGCTTCAACAAACCAAGTGCAAATGAAATGGTAAAATGAGAGGTAAAAAAACTTTTTAATTGCTTTTCACGTAGTTCAAAGTAAAATATTAGTGTGTCAATCTCATTTTCAAACAAATATTGTTTATTTCTAACTCGTTTGATGAAGCAGTCGAAGATACAGTACTATCTGTTGAAAGAACAAAGCTATTTATGGTAAAAATCCAAAACAAGACCACCATCGAGCAGTTTTAGCATACAGTTCATGCTCGTTAAAAAATAAACGCAAGATCCGAGCAGTTTTAGCGCATAGTTCATGCTCGTTAAAAAATAAACATAAGACCGAGAAAATGTTTCCACCCGCGTTTAAGCTCGTTAAAAAATGAACTATTCCGGTAAATAACCACCGTGAATGTAGCGACATCAGCCATTAAAGCCTTGGTCGTGTTTTCCCATCACCTCCACTTTTCCATTGGCCGATCATTCACCTCCATATGATTGTTTACCCATTTTGAGGAACAGTTGCGAAGAGTGATTTCACTAGCCATCCTTGTGACACTACCGTGATTTGGAAATTCCAATCCTTCCCTGGAATCAGCTGCTACCCCTTTTTATCACTTGTTCCTCAAAAGACGAGTCTTCTTTAAGCTCTTTTCATCTGACTCGTAAAATATGAAAAGATTGTCGAGTTTTGGCCTTCCAGCTCAATAAAGTGACCGAAAGAGCTATCCCTCCTCGAGATTTTAATCTTTTTGGACTTGAGGGATTATTGCACAAAACGATCGAGCGCTTGTTTTGTTCGGCTCGTTAAAGATATCGAAAATCCATCCCTTCTGTATTGTTTTATACTTTTTTGGACTTAAGGGATTAGATGACGAAAAAGGACTTTTGGAGTTAACTTTATGTACCTTTTTAGAATCTCTAAAAATGAAAAGGACCGAGTTATCCTTGTCATTAGACTCGTTAAATGCATTAAATAGCGACAAACTTGTCTTTAGACGAGAACGAGTTTCACTATCGCTAGGCTCGTTAAAACATAGCGATGGGTTATAGAACAAGCATATGTTATCCTCCTCAAGCTTGACAAAAATAAAGAGGTACTGGTCAGCAATGACTGGGGGAAAATTGGGAGAAACTCAAGAAAACTTTGATGGTAGCAAGTCGCTCTTGAACATGACACTTTTCCTCCGTACCACAATCGGGTTGGGTTGTTTCATTCACCGGTCACATCACCATGGTCTCGCCATACCATCCATACTTGGGGTAATGCTACCAATCCATCGCATCAGTGTCGCCATATGTTCAACAGAAGTCGTTCAGAGAAGTCACCTGTGTCCCATCCACTACCATACATTATACTCTTTCATGACCGCCACCCTGAATCATATGTCATCAGATCGTTTTCACCTCCATCAAAATCATTAGCTCTGTTCCGTGTCATCGATGTGGGATTCATTAAGGCCCTCCTTTGACAGATCGCTTCTTGTCGACATCAGCTCATTACCCAAGAAGTTGATCTAGGAACACCCCCTTCAGTACTTTGAAGCTTGCATGCCTCAATGGCAAGTTTCTCACTTCCGGCGACAGGTATACATCAATGACCTTCGACCGAAATATTTTGCATGGTGTTCGACGCCAAGTCCTCTATTCACACCACGTGAATTGTACTGTAGTACCTTGAGGGTCATCTTCATTATCGGTGATTCCTCTCGCGCTTGTTAACAGTTTACATCATTGACTGGTAATCAAGCGATGTCTTTCCATGTTCGACTTCAGAGCAATTCTCACATGGATCGACTTGTACTTAGAGTGAAGATCGGACGAGATTGAAGACCCCGGATCTAGTTTCATCCATCCGGGCTGCGATATATATTCAGAAAATAAAGACATGGAAATGTACAGCTTTGCAGCATAGATAATCATCCTACCAAAAGGATGATGGCTCTTTCATAATCATCAGTCTATCATGAGACGATTGTCTGTTATATGTACATGAAAATGAATTTATAAAGATGAGCATGGGAATGCCCGCCTCGGCTAGATCATGAAAAAAGTATGAAAATAATGTATTGTATTGTATTGTATTACAGGTCTCCTCCCAGCAATGAAAGAACTTCGGATCCTCCTAATAAAGCATTTCACCCGATAAACGGCCTCATACTTTAGGGGGCAATTGTTATAGACATTTTTGTGCCTTACAGCTATAAGCATGAAATGTCCATAATCCAAGGGATCCAAAGTTCCTAAACATGTTGTTCCTACCCCTAGAGGAACAAGGCTAACAAACCACAGCAATTCACAGAAGTTCTCCACCAGAAACTGCTCAAAAACAAGTCAATTCAGGATCAATTCAGAAGCTCCACTAGCTGCCTGCGTTGAAATGCAGAGGCTACACTGGCTAGTTGCATTGCAACGCAGGTGGAAGCAATACCAGGGCGCGCTGAGCGGGAAATGACAAATGTCAGGGTCTCTTGTGAGAGGTGTCAAGACTGTGGAAGCTTCCAGAATCTTCCTCCATGACACTTGCCTTACTGAGTTCGACTAAGTGATGAGTAAGAGGCTCTTAGTCTCCAAGTGGAAGTAAGAACTGACAGAGAGAGAGGACACTAGTCAGATCACAAGCTGACTCATCCTCACTCCAAACATCTATATATGGATCTCTTCTCCATGAGATCTAGAGGCTGGAATTTTGTTATTGCAAATAATTGCTGTTGGTTTGAGATTGGAATCATTGGGTGCTTAATGCTTTGAAGGGAGGTGAAGATAGGAATTTCATTCGCTGGGAGGTAGATGTTGGATTGGAGCCCTCTTGGTTGTATCTCCTCCTGAACCTTGTTATTCATCAATAAAGCTATCTTGGTTTCTCCTATATACTGATGTATCTTTGATGTATGATTGCATTAGTTTGTTTAGTTTATTTCTAATCCTGAACTAGTTATGAATATGAATCTATGTCTTTGTGTAGTGTTCTCTTCTTGTGATCTTGCAGAAACCTGTTGAAGCTGGGCGAGCGAGAAGGCAAGTAGCTGGGAACTCTCAAAGAGAAGAGAAACCGGATCGAGGGACAAACGGAAGACACCGGTTAGTCCATCCTTCTCTCTTCATTCTTAATTCATAAAGGAAGAATACTAGAATAGCTGTTTCTGTTTGTTGCTAAGGCACTGTCACACCTTAGGTGGATAGGATCGTCCTGCATAGGCATTTTTCCCCACAACAACGCTACTTTAATATGAGGAAACTGTGTGCATATGCTTCTGTATCAATACCAACCAGCGTATACGCTATTTTAAGTTAGTGAACCAGCGTGTATACGCACTTCTGCTATGCTAAACCTGCGTACAGATCTATAAAAGATAATTTACCCTTTTCACTTATTCAGACATCAGTTATACCCATATTATCATATTTATAGATCAAGTCATGCGCCAAATATAACATATCAAAATTACACAAAGATACTTCTCTTCAAGCCACCTTAAGATCTTGACCCATCAATAGAACTTATCCTTCTCCTTGCGCTCAGGTTCCTCCTTGATTCAGATCTAGTTATGCACCATAACCCAATGACCAGTATTCTAGATCTTGCTCTTCATAAGATATTCAATGGTTAAGTCAATACCCTTGCCAAATGATCTCCTTCCCTTTTTATAGTCTTAGGCCTTACTCAAACCATGGTCCAAAACCATTGAGAACCAATACTAGGGACCCAATACCTGGGTTCAACACTTTGGATGCAATACCAAGGATCAAAACCATAGGTTCAAATATGTTAGACTAAATACCATGGACCAAACATAAGATTTACCACATGTACACACTTTTCTTTGCATGAAAGTGCATGCATACGTATATGCTTCTTTTGGTCGGTAATCCTGCGTGTATACGCGATTTCGTTAAGAGGAACCTGCATATACCTCATTTTCTTTCATTCTGAGATCCTGAAATGTGATCTACCCTTTGAGTGAGTTGCCATCAAGGACAACACCTGTGCCATAGTGCCAAACCTGTGTCATAATGCCAACACTCCTAGTACCAATGCAATAGAAAATTCCACTTCCTTATGAGGAGGAAACTTTGAAATATCTATTGGGAGTACATTCTGAAACTACTATAAAATTGGATACCTCTTCAAGTCTTATGCATCCTCAACATCCTTACCTTCATCACTAGAAACATGCACTATAAACGAAACACACCCATTCCTACAATTGCGCTTTGCCTACATAGCTATAACCATTCTCACTGATGTAGGCTTCTTCTTTCCCTGTAATATTCTCTTCTCTCCATCATCATCCAAGAACTCAATAGCCTTCTCATAACAATCCACCTTAGTCCTGAAGGTACAACCAATCCATACCTAGAAGCATATTTTATGATCCCAATCGAAACACGTTCAGATGCGCTGAATGTAGGCATACCACTTAGCTCAAATGCACAATCTCTTACCCAATGATGAGCTCTTTTCTTAGTACCTGTCTCCAACTGCACCAACCAAGACTCTGCATGAACTTTTTTTCTCAAACCACACTTATCCACCAGGTTAGGATTAACATAACTATAATTAGATCCAGGGTCAATCAAAATAGAAACAACTCGATCACAGAGCTTACCTTCAACCTAAATGATGGATGCCTGGTGATCCTCCTGCTTGTTATCAAATGTGGCATAGATCTGAGGAATGCTTTGTCCAACATCCCCAATTATTTTCACCTCCTTAGCACTGTAGATTTGATACATACCACCCTGATACAACCAACAATACTTCTTGCGATGATCCTTTCCACATATTCAACACTACAAAGGCCCACTACCAATGTTCTGCTACTCTTCAAGCTGAGATCCATTTCCCTTCTCAACTACAATAAACATATTGTAAGGAGAAACATTCTCTTTCTCACCTACATCATGGGGTCTTGCCCACTTTACGGCCATTTACCTTTAGCCTTGTCATTCCATTTCCAACCTTGCTTGGAATGGGTCCTATGCTTCTATTTCTCATAATAGTGCTTGAACTTCCCAATGACTTCCTCCAGCAACCGAGTCTCATCATACTCAATCCAATCCTTACATTTTAATGGAAATCCACTAATAAATATCTGAATGTTTGTCTCCTCATCCATGAGGTAAGGAACATACCTCAATAACTCTAGGAACTTAGTCATATCCTACTCAATTATCATAGTTCCCATCTTTAGCTCATAAAACTCCTTAGAATTTCTGCCGTAGTACATCTCTGAAATATATTTATTCTTAAAGAGTCTCTTGAATTCATGCCAACTCAAATCCTTTGTCCTAATTTCTATGACATGCTTCACATATTCCCACTAGATATGTGCTTTCCTTTTGAGATTGAAAATATCTATCTCGACCTTCATGTTCTCTGTATAGTCATGCAACTCAAATAACTTCTTCATTCCAAGCAACCATTCCTCAACATCTTATAGCTTCTTCAACTCTCCATCAAATGTAGGTGGCTTGGCTTTGTATAACTCATACGAAAAATATCCCCTCTCCCTCCTCTTATAACAATGATAACAATGATGACCATGATACATGTATGAACTAGAACTAGAGTATAACCCATATCCATCACCTCTCCTATCAGGTGTGTCCAAGAACATTCCATCTTGAATTGTGTCATCCTTGTCTGAAATGTACCCACCATGATACCTGCTACCATATGCCCCATTAGTCTTGTCCTCTTGTCCATAACCGGTCAATGGTTATCCCTGTCTTTGCAGATCTAACAAACTCTGAAAGATAATTGCATTGACCTCTAATGTTTCGTTTGTGCCCTAGAAAGCCTTTCCTATGACTAAATGATTATGTCATTATCTTCCTTGAAACTTTAGATTTCTTCCTTTAAAATTCTCAAGGTGTCTACTATGTTCAAAGAGTACTCATCTCTGTGTTGCTCATTTGATATGTAAGGAGAGTCTCAAGAACTATAATCCACCATTTTGCTAGTCATCCTTGATCTTCTTCTTCCTGCAAACATACCATGTCAGATAAACCAAATACAAACATAATCAACATACCTAAGGGAAGTTCAGGGGAGGCTATCTCATCTGCAAAATTAGTCCATATTAGCAAGATAAATGTATATACTTAATCATATCAATATACTGACATCATGCATGATAATACTAACTACATACAATGAACTCATGCATGACAACCATAACCATGAAAATGCATACATAAATACCCTATAGACAATGAAAGGCATGCATGACAAACACATTCTACCCATTCAGTCCAAGCATTGAACCATGCTTTGATACCACTCTCTAGTATCAGATATCACTCAAAGAGAACAGAACCCGCTTTCATACCACTATGTGCTATCAAATATCACCCAAAGAGAATAGAACCCGCTTTCATTAGCGAAATTTTGACGTAAAAAATGGGCCTCATGTTAGAAAATTATATGTTACGAAGCAATGGAACACATAAAAATATTGCATAAATATAAACACAGAAAACGCATAAAACAAGAGAGACATAGATATACATGGTTCACCCAGTTTGGGCTACGTCCATGGAGAAACAGCCAGTCCTTCTTTTATTATATTATCTAGGAAACTGAAGAGATACAACCTACAGCAGATCCGCTGTAACACCCTCTTCGCTCTCAATCTCCTCTCTCTTCCTCACTCAGAATACAGATCTACATAGGCGCAATACAATTCCCTCATATATAGTGATGGGTTTCCTTCTAGGGCAAGAAACCCTAAATTAAACATAACTTCTACCATCAGATCATCCGCCTAATGAACGGCCCAGATTGATTAGAAATTACTAGACTTTTACAAGGCAATTTTACATCTATTTTTGGATTCGGGGGCACTGCCCCCGAACCCCCGCCAAGGGACCGCTGGCCCCTGGACCCCCTAGCCAAGGGGGATTAGCCCCCCCGGACCCCCGCGAGGGGGACAAGTCCCCTCCGCACCCCCCGCGTGGAGGGTTGTACAGTCTTCCTGAGGTATACATTCGCCTGAAACCTTTGAATACAAAAGATAATCAGGCTCCACACCTAACACCTCAAAAAAAAATGTACAACAAAAATCAACTTTATAAGAACCAATAGGATTCAATATGATGATGTCAACCATTGGGGATTATTCACCATTTTTGGAGTAAAAAGGTAAAAGGATAAAAAAATTAAAAAAATTAGTTTTTCAACTCGTATTTTCAACTTATCTCCCTATGATTTTCATTAGGGGAATTTTGAGGTCTAAAATGGGACTTGTAAGGAAATTATAAAATAATAATGGAAATAATAAAATAAGATTACATTACATCATCAAATTTTAGAGGGAAAAAATAAAAAACTATTTTTTCAACTCGTGTTTGCAACTTATCTCCTAATGGGTTTACTCAAATTTCGAGCGAAAACACTTGTTGGATGCATAATTGGATTTCTCATCCAAGGAGTACCCATGTTGTATACTTTCGATGGACCCTACTACATGAAAAATGAGAAACACATGAAAAACATGATTTCAATCACAATTTTTCACATATTTCTCATTTTTCGCGTAGGAGGGTCTATCAAAAGTATGTAACATGGGTACTCCTTGGATGAGGAATTAAATTTTGCATCCAATGAGTACTCCTGCTCAAAATTTGAGTAAAACCTTAAGGAGATAAGTTGAAAATATGAGTTGAAAAAAGCAGTTTTATTATTTTATTATTTTTTACTCTTTTTACTTTTTTTACTCCAAAAATGGTGAATCATCCCCCATGGTTGACATCATCATCTTGAATCCTATTGGTTCTCATAAAGTTTATTCTGGTTGTACATTTTTCCTAGGAGGCCCATTTTAGACCTCAAAATTCCCCTAATGGCTCAAATTACGAGCAAGAGCTCTCTTTGGATGTAGAATTTAACTGTGCATCCAAGGAGTACCCATGTTGCATACTTTTAATGGACCCTACTACATGAAAAATGTGAAATACATGAAAAAAAATTATTGCAATCACATTTTTCATGTGTCTCACATTTTTCATTTAGTAGTTTCCATCAAAAGTATGCAACATGGGTACTTCTTGGATGAAAAACTATTTTTTTCATCCAACTCCCGATTGAAATTTGAGTAAAATCGTAGGGAGATAAGTTAAAAATATGAGTTGAAAATGTAGTTTTTTTCTTTTTTACCTCTAAAATTGATGAGGTAATCTAATCTTATTTTATTATTTCCACTATTATTTTATAATATTCCTTAGGAGGTCTAGTGTAGACCTCAAAATTTCTCTAATGGATACCACTATGTGGTATCAGATATCACCGAAAGAGAAAGGAACCCACTTTGATACCACTCTGTAACCACCCCTCCCACATTTACCCACTTTAACTGGCCTACCAAGGTAAACATGATATGAGTACTAATATGACATGATCCAACCTCCTAAGTACATTTAAGGAAGTGGAGTCAATAAAATGGAACTTTAATGACCTTCCTTGGGAGTTACAGGATACCTAAGAACTAAACAACCACTCCAAGTGCCAAAACCATGAGTTTGATTTCTTTTTTAGTGACTTGGGCCCATCGTCTCATGCATGACAAGGCCTAAATGTGGTTATGGGCCTCTGACTACATGCATAATCCTATAGGGTTTGGCTATGGCCCAAAACGTCCAGTTTAGAGGGAGTGGTCCAGATTCTTAGCCACCATTTTAGGCTAGTCTCTAGACCACTACCCAAAACTCATTGAAACTTTCTAGAATGATAAATAACATCAGGACAAATCCATTCATACAAAACTTGATCAAGGACTTGACCTAACCATGCCAAACCATGACAGTCATTTCATTAAACATATGGTGAACATGTAATCTGCAGGTCATGAACGCATATATGGACATAGGGATCTGAAACTTATATGAGAATCACTAAGAAGGTCTAATTCCATCTCATAATATCTACAATAACATTTGGTAGCTCATGCATTCATTAACCATTCATCAACTAATCAAAGCATATCAATAGCCATAGCTAGAACCTGTTATGGAACCATGCTTATAACCAACATATAACTAGAATAATAACCATTATATGACAACCATCAAAGACACATAATAACAAGTACAAGTTATCACTACAACAAAAAAGGTCATTGGTGAGGTCCTTTAAGGTTTTTCACCAAACTCATTTTCAATGACACTTTTGGTGAGGATTGTTAAAGGCCCATCACTAATTCTCTCTTTGGTGACACTTCTAGTGATGATCTTTTATTGACCCTCACCAATGCTCTTTTTGGTTACTTTTGTTGACAGTCAAAAAATGTTTGTCATCATTGATCATTCCAATGAGTTTTTTATGACGCTATGTGCATTTTACTATATTTTTTGTCAAAAGATAACGATTTAAGACCATTGTTGTGGAGTATTTTTCATTACGTGTCCAATCCCATAGTGGTTAGAGTTAGTCAATTTGTTAAGAGGGAATTAGTGTGTATCAATTCCCTCAAGTAATGAGAATATATTTTCCTATGATTCAATACATGAATCACCTTTATTAGGTTTATTATCTAACAAATTCCCTTTATATAAAGTTCCACTAGTGTGTGTAAGAACTATATTATTTAATACATAATCAAGATCTATCAATTATTTTAATGAGAGAGACCTGGCACTCCTCAACACTCTTGGCACACCTTTACATGTTTTGTCACACACTAACATTCCTTGTCACCTCACATGTCTTGTAACCGCTTTATACCTAGAACATCTTTCTATGACTAAGACACCCAAGCACACGTTGGCGGGCCCTAGCATAGCATAGAACTCTCATAGCATGTGTTGGCATGCCCTATAGTCCCTACCATGTTGTTGTAGTGGCTACAACCACCCTCCAAAATTTTTCCTTAGCCTCATTTTGGAGCCTCCCTATAAACTATCCTTAATAAAATGTCTTGCAATGTCAAGTACATAGGCTACATCTAAGTTTAAGTGGCTTGCTAGCTTGTGCATGTCAACTTGCTTGTCTCCCATCACAGGTTACCATTCTGGACTTAGGTAACTTTTTGGCTGACATGTTCACTCAGAAAATTATGAAATTTTGGAGGGGAACCATCCTTCCCTCCAAAAATTGCGCAATCCTATTGGGTTGCCTATTGGGCTCCAAAAATGCACAATCCTGTTGGGTTGCCTATTGGGCTCCAAAAATGCGTAATCCACCAAGGCAGCCCTCCCTCAGAAAATTGCCCAATCCTACTCATCACCGGGCTTCAGCCCATGAATTGCGCAATTCTGGGAGTTAGTGATCTGCTGACCCCATAAATTTTGCAATGCCTGAGGGACAACCAACCCTACTCAGCGCAAAAATTGCGCAAATCCCTTTCTTAGGCTTGCAAACTACTGCATGTGCCTTCAGGTTGATCAGTTCCCTCCAGGACTGAGCAATTCTGATTTGCATGCATGGGTTTCTTTTTCCCAAAATAACAAAAAGAAACATGCAAAAATCATCCTGAAATTTTAGGGATCTATTTTTAGCAGTTAGAGGTTACATGCAAAGATCATTTTAGAAACTTCCCTCCAAGTGTCGCTTTTCCCCAGATTTGTGGCACGCGCGCTATAAACCTTAAAATTATTTATTTGATGCTACAGAGATCATTCCTCACATTGATCTTGGAGCTCTGACATCCCACAAACATCTAGGAGTCTTCAACACATTCAGCTCAATTGTTTCTGGGTAAGTCTTCCTTTCATGTCATTTGTTTCTTTTCTATCGCTTTTCATATTTCACTTTGTATGAATGTTGTTTGCTTGGTTTTGTTGAATGCATATTGTCATTTTAATGTATATTAGCTTGTAGAAGCATTGTTTCAGTTTTTGTTTGCATCTCACTGTTGTCGCATGCATGACATTATTTTGCATGGATATTCGTCGTTGCGGCAACTCGTTTCACACACATGAATGCGTTCCCATTTTTTGAATCATGTATTCACTGTTTTCATGCATGATCATTCACTCTTGCTTACACTCAGTCTCACCATGCATCCAAACCTTTTCATGTTTTCAATTGCCTATTGGCAAGTCTAGGCTTTCTTGGCCTGGACCTTGCCTTACCCAGATGGAAATGCACATTTCTCGAAGTGAAGGCTCTGCATTCCCTCCAAAAATTATGCAAATTTGGCCTAGCACTGACCTCTAGGATTACATTGCATAATTCTGGGAGGCAGTGCCCTACTGACCCAGAAAATTGCACAATGGAGTCTCTGGGCATGCATGTCGTTACTGACTCAAATTGCACATTGTGCAGTATCAGTCCTCAACAAGTAGGCTGGACTGTGCTTTGCATAGTTCCAGTATTCAATTAGCCTCCTGACAGCCCGGATAATGCTTTGCATAGTTTTTGCAGTCAGTCTCCTAGCCTCCCGATGAAAATTGTGCAATCTTTACTGCCAGTCACCCGGGTCTGTTGCATGTCAGTCCTCAAATATATTTTGGTTTTCAACTGAAAAATTTCTTTCCATGAGTTTCCCTATGTCTCCAACTATATCAGGTGTTCGTATGTCTCTCAGCAGTACAAGTACAATGGCCTCCAAGAGAGCAGGGTCAAAGGACAAGGTTGGAAGTGAAACTGGAGATGCAGTTGAACAATTGTCTATGGGCCTACCTGTTTACAAAGACACCAAGATGTGCATAGGCAGAAACATCAAGATTAAATGGAAAGACATCAACGATACATTCTCAGACACATTTGAGGAATATCTAGAAGACTGCAGGGTCTATGTCAACATCCACAAATATGTCTTGTACCGGATTGCATGCAGGAATCCAACATTTTCATGTGCGAACATGATATATTGGATTGTCTCGCACACTGATCCTAAGATGATGATGTTGAGCAATGTCAATGGGATAGAGCTTCCTACCTTTAGGGAGAAGGACTATCAGGAAATGTACCACTTTCCACAGCCGGTGATCACAATGAAGAAACCCTTCAGCACACGCAGCAACAAAAACTCCAAAGATATCTTGAAGAGTTGGGTGAAAGAGTTAGCCAAGTTCAGGACAACACCCAGTCTGGTTTACAAGATGAAGATACTGCGGAAGGCATATCATTACTCGGTCATATTTTCATGCCACTTATATGGCCAAGAGAGCATAAAGACCTTCTTACAGAGCTGGGTGATTGTGTTGGACCAACTGGCCAGCGATGGAAGGCCATGCAATTGGTCCGACATGTTGGCTCTCAGGTTGAAAGAATAGGTGTCAGGAGCCCGGTATACGCCCAAAGGTCAACAAGGAGAGATATACATGTCCACTTACATTCTGGATGCAATCTATTCCCATAATCATTTCCCAGGTTTGAAATGGGCATGGACACCTTCGGAAACCTCTGTGCGCACTTATTGCAGATTGTTGTCCAAATGCAGCTTCCGTGTAGTCATCACACATTTATCAGACCACTTTGTCACCCCGGTGTACAAAATGATATTTGAGAAGGATCCACCTTGCTTGTCACAAGAAGTGAGGGAGGCATTGATTGACATAGCAGATTGGTATGCCTCACCCCTTGGCACCTTCATATAAATGTACAGTGTGGAGGAGCCTCCGCATGTTTTACCGAAGTTTTCCATGGACAAGCTCGTCATGCAAGAGGTGTCATATCACATCTCGATAGGGTTGCCAAATAGACTGCACAGGAAGAAGAAGGCACCTTTTCTCACTCTTCCCTTGCGGATCGAGTTGTATGGAATACAAAATCTCAAGCACGTTGACGCCGAGATGGAAGATTTCAAAAGGTTCACTTTCGGCACCAGAATTTTCAATCCATATGACCCACATTGCTTTGTAAAATACCACTGTGCGAGAGTGAAATTTCTTGGATCCAAGGGGCATGTAATTCACCTGAGGAATACCCATGGAGATAATGTCACAACTTCTTCAGGCTCAATGAACCAGTCGGCATAGTTGTGGAATGGTTAGCGTAGCAGCATCTCAGAGAGCACCATCATCATCAACAAAAGAGGGTAATAGACCTGTGCATGACAAAGGCAAAAGAAAGGTTGTTGACAGTGTAGAGGCAGAAAAAAGACGCAATTTCAAGGCATATCCACTCATGATGAAAGCATCTTTAGAGAATGAGGCTAAGAGGCGATAATGTGACAAGAGGAAAGCACAAAGGAAAAGAGATAAATGAAGGATGGAGGTAACAGAAAAGGAGTTGCAAGAGTTGAAGCAGCAACTTTGGGAAGAACAGGAGCTACGCAGAATAGAGAAGAAAGCATAGCAAGGATAGACACAGTAGGAGGCGCAACATGTACAGATCAAAGATACTATGCCCATATAGTTTATAGACTCATTCAAGCAGCTGACACAGATTGGATAGGGTGAGCAGTTGCAGGAGCAGGACTTAGCTCAAGAAATTGAACAGATGCTAGAGCATATGGATAAATATGTGGTGCAGTCGAAGTCCAAATAGGATATTGACCTTTTTCCTTATAACTGAGAGGTCGCTCCAATAGCTTCACTGGATCTGAAATCAAAGCAAGTGGCAAGCAATAAAGAAGACACAGATATCATTGAAGACAATCCAGAAGCAGAGATGCACAACATATCTTTCGACGAGTCGCAACATAGATTTTTGTAGCCACACGGAGTTCCTACTCCAGATGTCCACACATATCCTGCATAGTTTGAAGAACGAGTGATCGTATCTGATGTGCGCAAGCATCCAACAACATTGGCTGAAGCTACTAGAGAATATGTCAAGGCCACCAACTTGAGTGTTCGATTCTTGATAGTAGAGAATGCGTGCATGGCCAAGGAATTACAAGCGGCCAAGAAAGGAGGATAATAGGTTACATCATCCACCATATCAGAGTTGAAGAGAGTGATATGGATGAGGTATCATCCCTTGAAACAGTCATGCGAATTTTGTTTTCCAGATTCGGCATCGTTCATTAAGAAGTTGTCCATCCCAACGGTTCACAGCAATATTGTGCTAGGAGAGCACGCATCTTGTCAAATTTACACACTGTTTTTGACCACATGCAGACATTGACAATGAGGTACAAAGGAGCCCAATTGCACTTGCAAAAGATGATGAAGCCCAGGGAAGTAGATTTGAAGGCACACATCAGGAGTCAGATCCAAAGTAATGAGGAACTCCCGCAGCTCATCACCAGCTTTCAGGCTTTGCATGCAAGGGTGTTCAGAAGCATGGATGTTGTTGTGTGCATGCACACGATCCCATCTATTGGCACACTCACCGAAGAAAATTCAAAGATCCAAGTCTGAACAGAGTTGGACACATACTTTGACAAGTTGATGTGTGTAGCCACCAATGCAGACTTAGAGATCAAAACAGACACTGTGCATCAATATGCTTCTCTTTCGGCTACACTCAAGGGTATGATGCACATGTTAGCAGATGAATTGGACAGAGGTTCTAGATTAGTGTACCTAGATGCAACAAAGGAAAGAGTTTTCTTTCAGAAGGATGTCACCATTGAGCACGCAGACACCATCACGGAATACCAAGCTTGGCATTAGTTCGCTATCGTTGACCATCAAGAGGATGTCGAAGAGTTGGTCTTCCCACAGTTGTTTGAGTTGTAAGTAGTGTCTTGCATGGTTTTCTCAAGCCTATTTTGTCTCGCATGGGTACATGTGCATATTGTAATGTAACATCTTTTGAAAGTGAAAGACCAAGTTTTGATAGTTGAATGTAACAGTCATGTAGTAGTTGAAGAGTCATGAAGGTAGGTGAAGAGTCACAAAGGGGAATGTTAAGGGTCACCCCACCCTTTGCTATTTATAGAACCTCATAACTCATTGTATAGGCTTTTGGGATCCAAGCTTCCTATAGGTGTATCTTAAAGAAATATTTCAGTGTATTGTAATGAGCCTTGGCTTCTCCACAGTGCAGAGCTAGTACGTCTCTTTGGAGGAGCAGGCGATAGTGACTGTAACATTTTGCTGTTGGAACTAGTGGTTGGTCATGGTTTTACTATATGATTGGATATTTCACTCTTAATATAACACAGCTAGCATATTTCATGCATATTTTATTATTTTATTTCAGTTGTCTTGGTTACTCTAATGATGTATGTAGTTGTTTTCTTACACATATATATATGGACTCTTTCTATATATGTATGTATGAATGTTATTGAGATGTGTCGTTGGTTTAACCATCACATTCGATCATTGGTTCACCTACCTTCCAGCTTGTGATATATATTTTCTCGTGTGTTTCCTTCCAAGCCATATGTTTTGGCAAGTTTCCAAGGGGTGCACTCATTCCGCTTCCTGTGCGTTAGAACCCGTCATATACCTTCCTTGGCTTGTTGCATTGGTCACACCCTTGCTACCAACAAGGACATCCTGCTTTCCTCTGCGCGCAACCGCGGTCAAGGTGATACTCTACAACCCACTGCTAGGACTCCTACACCAAACAATAGGAGGTCTAGCTGGGACTTCTTACTGGGGGGATCCCCTGACATGTTGGTGGGTCCAACACCGTCAACATTTCTTGCACTAGAAGGAGGGCTAGATGATAAGTTTTTTCCTCCCATCCTGTTTTGAATCTTCGCATATCTATCATGGATACTGTTAGACTCAACTCTCGACAATGTTTCTCTAATGCTGAACATCTCGACATCACGAGGGATTTTTTTGATCTCATGTTGGAATTCACGTATTATGGAGAAGGCGAAGTGGCCTGGTCTGAGTACTTGCAAGACTTCTATGTATTTATTGATGATGGAGATGACTTCTCTGATGAAGAGGCCAACTTGTTTCTTTCACGCACACTTTGTGAATCCCCACAACGATGGTGTAGTAGCCGACCACCTGAAAGCATGAAATCACTTGACCACTTCTGTGATCTCATTATATCCACTTTCCCTCATTTTGATTCAGAAACTCTTGACAAAAAATTGTTAAAACAATGGAAGACTTTGCAAGAATCACCCATGGATTTTTGGCAGCACTTTCGTGTATTGCAGTTTTAAGCTCCAAAAGGCCAGATGAAGTTTCTCATCTTTGGGACAGATTCGAACATTGTCTTAACAAATCAGTCAATCCCAAGATGAATTTTAAGTTCAAACCCCGCTCAGCATACTTCAGTGATGGAGCCATGCAATCACCGACAAACACAAACGCTGTCACAAGTGACTGTCCACCATACCCTCATCAAACAACTTCACCACCACAAAGTGATGTGGGAGAACATGCACACACATGTGTTCAGCTGTCAAATCCTCCCAACATCACTTCTGTCAATTTTCACGCAAATTTTGTTGCGAAGCCCATGGGTTGTCACATGAATTTGTTACCACAGCCTCAATCTTCGTGTTCTGTTGATCCTCCAGATTGCATTTTCTTGTGTTCTTCCATTCTAGACTCTACACTTATTGTGAATGAGGATCAAGCCATCGACAGAGTTGGTGTTGCACAACCAACCTACACTATCATTCATGATGAGTATGACTGGGAACCTGAACATCAACCCACGGTGAAGGATGATCTCCTTTTGTCTATGCCTCCTCTGCTTTTTCTTGACATCTTTGGTGATTTTTCTATCTCTGATTTCCCTTGTGCATCCCCATCAATGGATGCACCTATTATTGATCATTCACAAAACACACGGATGTCAGTCCATCATTCGATAGTGGAGAGAACAAATACTGCATTGAAAATCCACTTGATTTTTCATCTTCTTTTTTTGGAAACGCAGAGTGTGAACACTCTTGCTTCTCATCTACCCCTCTGTTTGATTTATCTGATCATGAGGATGCCAACGAAATCATTGATTCTTATGCGCATAGTTTTTGTGATCTCTTTATTCCCATATTCAATCACGATGTTGATTTTGTCATTGTTGATATTTCCAAGCCACCTATTTATGATGGTCTATCTATCGATGAAGTCAGAACCCTGTAGAGTGTCGAGGCACTTCAGCCTGAGCCGATGGTTATGTCAGGTCCTCACAGTCCTTAGGTGGGTTTCACTTTTGGTCAGGAAATTGTTGAAACACCTAAGGCTCCTCATCACTCATTTGTATGCATTGAAGATCAATCCTACACACATATTTCGCTTCCTCCACTCGAACTACATGATCCCATAGCTCATGCATTGGAGGAATCTTATGCAGCAAGCACACGTGCGTGACACAAGTTTTCTTTGTTTCTCTTGTTTTCTTGCATGTCATAGTCAAGAGAATGCATATGCTTAACATCTGCACGCAGTGTCGCACAACACCATGGTAAGTCCACGGATTTCATGTCATGCACTTACACTCATCTATGTTTTGTCGATGCATTTAGACTCAGAGTGTGTTTGTCTTCATTGTTTTATCTTTCATGTTTGCTAGTTCATGCAACTATGTTGTTCACGAACCATGCCTTCACCGACATGGGTCAACAAATGCACCGATGGCTGCATTGGAAATATCACTTCACGTGTACAGGTCCATGTACCATTAGCTTAGGAGTAGGAGTAGTGTTTTATTCTTGTCTTCTTTTCTTACATGCATGTTTTCTTCTTGCCTTGTGTTTATGTTTTCTTTCTTGATTGTTTTCTTACTCGCTTTGCTTTCACATTTGCTTCTGCTCATTCCTCTTTTAGGCTTTTTTTTGCTTGTTTACATTTGTAGGCTACTTTCGCATGAAACCATGTATGACTCTTGAAACAAGCGAGGGTAAAGTGCAAGAGGACTTGTACAGTTATCAATACTTGGTTATTTGTTGTCTTATCTCTGTATGTAGAACTGGTTATATTCATTCCATGATATGCCAATGGAAAATATGTGATGTTCGAAGTGAACCTTGATGAAAACACAATGCTTGCGTGCTAACTAGTATCACCTACTCTAGTCAATGGTTTTAGGTTAACCATTGTTAGCTCAGTCAAGTAGAGTAAGGTGAGGGGGGAAAACTTAACAAGTATGTCAGAGGTATACATAAAATACTTCTCTGAAGGAACAACCTCTTCTACTCTCAATAAGTTGGGATCCCTCTTCCCCCTCTGAAATGAATAAGTGTTATTCACAATTATGAAAAATGAAAAATGAAAAATGAAAATGTGAAAATTTTTGAAACATGAAAAAAGAATAAGGCGAAAGAAGAGAAAGGCTTCTTGCATAAAGGGGTGATGCAAGTAACTCCGTTGGGGTACTGACCAAGCTCGTTGGTCGTGGAGCGATGCTTGTGTTCTTGCATGACTCTGTCGGCGTATTGTCCGAGCCTACTGGTAGTGAAGCAACACCATAGATGAAACTTAAACTCTGACTATCATATTTATTGTGTACCAATATACCCTTCATCACTATCGAAACAATTGTGTTGACTTGGCTTGGAATATATGTTGACCAACCAATAGCATGGCATATGCCACATCTTTCAATTAAGCTAGTGCAGGAGTCAAGATGATCAAAGAACTGAACAATACTTCTGCAGGTATTAGACTTGCTTTTCATGAGGCAAGTTTCGTGCAGAGAGCTGGAGTCTACCAGTGTGTTGCCAAGTGTTGTAGTGGCTACAACCACCCTCCAAAATTTTTCCTTAGCTTCATTTTGGAGCCTCCCTACCAACCATCCTTAGCACCATGTCTTTCACTGTCAAGTACATAGGCTTCAACTAAGGTTTAGTGGCTTGCTAGCTTGTGCATGTCAACTTGATTATCTCCCATCAAAGGCTGCCATTCCAGATTTAGGTAATTTTCGGGTTGAAATGTTCACTCAGAAAATTGTGCAATTCTAGAGGGGAACTAGCCTTACCTCTAGAAGTTGTGCAATCCTGTTGGGCTCCAAAATTGCACAATCTAGCTCAACACCGGGCTTCAAGCCATAAATTGCATAATTTTGGGAGGCAGTGACCTGCTGATGATCCAGATTTAAATAGTAACATAACAAATTACAGAGATAAGGATAAACATAGAGATGTAGCAAAAATGATACTTCATTTCATTAAGGTAAAATATTGAAATATGCTTACAAATAGAAATGGAAATAAACTAGCTAGGGTGATGGTAGCTTATCTCTGAGAAGAGATGTGGCAGCTACATGCCTTTGAACTGTGTTACAATGAGGCTCAAAGGCCTATTTATTGTTGAGAAAAAATGGAAAACCCTTAACATCCCAAAACCTAACCCTAGAAGATGAAACACCAAATTGTTGGCCCCGTTTTGGGTACGTTGGTACATCAACTTCCCGAGGTCGTAACTTTGGCACCCAATCTTCATTTGACGTGTACAATAGCTCGTTAGAAAGATATATCCGAGCACTACAACTTTTGAAAGAGAAAAATTTGTCCATGGACCCATGTTGCTCCCAGATTTCCAAAAAAAAACGTCGTTTAGGGCCTCAAAGCGGCTCTAGAAGTTTAGGACCCGAAAAACTGCTAAAAATAGTAAATTGTGCTACAATTATGGAAACTAAAAAACTGAAAGAGACAATTGTGGGGGTCCAAGTGGGATAGTTGGGTGGCCACCAACATCCACGTGGATCATTCCTCCCTCCTTAGAAGCAATGGTCCCCATTGCATTGAGTTCCTCCATCTCCTGAACTTGGTCCCTAGTGCGCTGTTCTGCAATCACGGATGTGTCCAGTAATGGTGGGAAGCATGGTCGAGGGTGCTCCACATTGAACACTTAGTGCAAGAAAAGGAATAGAGGAATGATGTGCTCCAAATCATTATTTCCCACAGCCTTGGTAATGTTGTAAGGACCATGTCAGAGTGGTCTGAGCTTCTGATGGGCTCTTGTAAGGCGTTCTTTCTGCAGATGTAACCAAACTTTTTTGCCCACTTCAAACTTATGTGGTACCCCTATGGGTGAGGAGAAGTTGTTCCTATGTTCTGTAATAACCGTATCCTTTTTTTGTTGCTGCTGTGTGGAGGAACCCTTTGTGGGGGTCATGGATGTGGCAACGATCTTCCCCTTACTTTGGGAGTGAACCAGACAGAAAATAAATTTCATAGTTTGTGAGATGAGCTTGTTGCCTTTCTTAGCAGCGATCAAAGAGGTGGCGGTAGGTGGGGCTACCTCTGGTATCCTGTATAATGAATTACCCAAAGAAATAATAAAAACACGAGGCCTTGACTCATACACAGCATGTCACCTCCACAAGTATGGTTGGCCTAATAATACATCACAAACATCCAGAGGTGTAACATCACACAATACCTCATCTGTGAAGGGTTTGAGGCTGTAGGGAAGGCGCACTGCTGGCGAACTCGAATATCTTTCCCTTGGTGTAGCCACCGATTACTGTACGGCTGCAGGTGTGGTGCAGTCGATATGCCCAACCACTTCACTACCTCTGCTGAAATGAGGTTCTTTTGGCTACCACTGTCGACAATGAATTATAGTGGCGAACCCTTCACCCACATTTGTGAGTGGAAAAGATGCTCCCCCTCCTCTGGGTCTTCGTGCTCATTCTTCTAGATCTTGGTGGTTGCAACAGTAGCGTTGGGCTCCACATCAATGATTTGCTTCCATTTTCCATTCCCCTTGTCGGGTCCTGACTCTGGGTCAAAACATGCATCTAATTATGAAGCCTTTAACTCGGCCACCAGCGACTGCTTGGTCCGACACTCACTTGTGCTATGAGTGGGGCTCTTATGGAACTCACACCACTTTCCTATGTCCTTCTTCGACTTCGTGGTGTTTTTCTTTTCTTGTGGCTTCGATGGGTTGTCTTGGGTCACCCTTCTTTGGCTTTGTCCTTTGGTCTTCAGATTTGCAGATCCAAATTCTTACTTCTTCTGCTTGAACTTCTACTCGATTTTGATAGCGTATCGGTACGCTGCGCCGAGAGAGGAGATGTTCAGGAACTCCATCTCTTCCTAGATGTACTTATGTAGGCAGCTATGGTATTTGAGTAGCAAATGCAGCTCAGAGTCCTTGATACCCTACTCTGTGTGAAGGGTATGAAAAATTTTCATGAACTCCAGCACATCTTGGTCCCTTCCCTACCGCAGCGTGGTCCACTTTATGTATTTGTCCTCGTAGCTTTTGACAGGGTAGTACTGCTCCTTGATGGCATCCCGGAATGAATTCCAAGTGGGTGCGACCGAAAATAGTGAGCCTGTACTTTCATCCTTCTACTTGCAGTAGGTTCCCACCAGTCCTTGACGTGGGGGGCTGCTTTGAGAAGATCGTAAATAATCTTTTCCCGACTAGAAAAATCATGAATAAAAAAATACCCTTCTAGCATATTTAACCATTTATCTACGACATCTACGTCTATTTTACCCTCGAATATGGGGATTTCAAAATTAACTTGTACCTTAAAGGGTGTACGTTTCTCGAGTAGTTGTTGGAAGCAAATGTGTCACCTCTAGGTAGCCGCTGAAGGATCTGGGAAAAGTTATCCATCATCGTGTTCCTTTACCGCTCAAGGGATTCTTCGAGCAAGATTTTGGTAGGATCTCTTTCCCCCTCATCTTTATTTTCATTCGCCATGGGAGGCCATCTTGAATTTCAAGGCTGGTCTTGCAAAAGTTTGACCAATTCAAGACCTAACTCCCTATATCCTGACCTTGTTGGCGACATGCAAAGAAAAACAGAGAAAAAGAAGATCACTCACCCCCCAGCGCTTCTCTGGGAGTATACAATGACAACTCCCAGACGCTCAACGATTTGCCTGATCGTGAGACTGCCTGTTGAACGTCTGATGGCACGTTGCTCCGGCACGAGATTTCCCCTAATCTTCGCCGGATGTGCTTGACGGTCTCCCATAATACGCCCACGCTCACTCGGGGACTTATTACTCCAGCTGTTCCAAGAGTCTCCGCTAGTTGAACCGCGTCCTGTAGACTCCCTGTTTCCATCCCCTTCGTCAGCTGTTGGATCGGGATACTCCTCCCTAGGTCCTCCAACTTGGAATGGATGGCGGAGCGTAGGTGGGAAGCTGTGATATGGATACGGTGCTTTGCTCTCCGGCGCTTCTCCAGCTCTCGCAAGAATTGTATGGGAGTCGCCCTCGAAGGGACTTCCCGAATGACCGTACCGGGGGATTCTACCGTACTCCGTGCAGCTATGTAAGTTGATCCTGCAGAGCCTACCTCAAGGTTCGGGCCGGATTGTAGGAAGTGGGTGATACGTTTCTGGATTCCTCTTATGAGCTCTACGGTACCCACGATTCCCAGTGGTAAGTCGTCGGCATATCGCGCGTGACAAATCCTAATTAAGTATAGGTCATCGAAGTGAACAGGGGATAGCCCCTGCTTACGGGCTAGGCGTCTTTCCAACCCGACGATAACTAGCTCCACCACTGATCCAGATTTAAACAGGAACACAATAAATTACAGAGATAACCATAAACACAGAGATGCAATGGAAATAATACGTCATTTCATTAATGTAAAATACTGAAATATGCTTACAAACAGAAATGGATATAAACCAGCTAGGGTGATGGTAGCTTATCCCTTAGAAGAGATGTGGCGGCTACATGCCTCTGAATTGTGTTACAATGAGGCTCGAAGGCCTATTTATTGTTGAGAAACAATGGAAAACCCTTAACATCCCAAAACCTAACCCTAGAAGAAGAAACACCAAATTGTGGGTCCTATTTTGGGTAAGTTGGTACATCAACTTCCCTGGGTCGTAACTTTGGCACCCTCTATTCATTTGACATGTACAATAGCTTGTTAGAAATATCTATTCGAGCACTAAAACTTTGGGAAGACAAACATCAGTCCATGGACCCATGTTGCTCCCATATTTCACAAAAAACGTCGTTTATGGCCTCAAAACAGCTCCGGAAGTTCAAGACCAAAAAACTGCTAAAAATAGTAAATTGTGCTACAATTACGAAAACTAAAAAACTAAAAGAGATAGTTGTGGGGGTCCAAGTGGGATAGGTGGGTGGCCACCAAAATCCACCTAGATCAGATGACCCTAGAAATTGCGTAATGCCTGAGGGACACGAGCCCACGAACTACGCAAATCCCTTTCCCAGGTTTGTAAACTACTGCATGTGCCTTCAAGTTGACCAGTTCCCTTCGGGACTGAGCAATCCTGATTTGCATGCATGGGTTAATTTTTCCCGAAATAACAAAAACAACATGCAAAAAACATACCTAAATTTTAGGGATCTATTTTTAGTAGTTAGAGGTTACATGCAAAGATCGTTTTAGAAACTTCCCTCCAAGTGTCGCTTTTTCCCAAATTTGTGGCATGTGCGTCATAAGCCTCAAACTTATTTATTCGATGTTGCATATCTCATTCCCCACATCAATCTTGGAGCTCTAACATACCACAACACATCTAGGAGTCTTCGGCACATTCAGATCAGTTGTTTCCGAGTAAGTCTCCTTTCCATGTCATTTGCTACTTTTCTCTCACTTTTCATATTTCGCTTTGTATGAACGTAGTTTTCTTGGTTTTATTGAACGCTTGTTGTCGTTTTAATGTATATTTTCTTGTAGAAGCATCGTTTCAGTTTTTGTTTGCATCTCACTATTGTCACATGCATGACACGATTTTGCACGGATGTGTTCCCATTTTCTGAATCCTTGTTATAGGTCTATTTGGGCACATCACTCTCAACGATCAAATCAGTGTAAATAGGGTCTATCAAATTCTAAGTTAGTTTCTATATGCCACCTCATTGAGTGCTTTCATCCATGAGAGTTTCCTAACTTCAAACCCTATTGAAGTGCTTCCTTGGGTCATCAGCGCACCCCTGGTCAGGGGTAAGTGCTCTGCAGAGCGGGTAGCCCCATTCAAGGCTGTTTTGTAGAGTGCCTAAGCCCACTCAAGCCTACGTTGGGCAACAATCCTCAAAATGTTCATTGGATCCTGAGTATATTCCTCCTTTCTAGAGCCTTCTAGAAGGAACCCAGCTCCTATCCTATCAAGATGAACTCGACCTAGGATAGCCTTGGATTATCTAATCCTCTATCCTCTCATCCCTTTGAACATGGAAACTAATCATCCAATTATGGAAAACTATTCAATGCAATATTAATGACAAAACCACTTTCATTCATCTATAAATTGGCCTCCCATCATAGAGCCAGAGAGCTTGGATATTATAGAGAAATACTGTTGGTTTAGATACTTGAAATCATTATCAAAGTAATGTTATTTTGTTGGATTGATGTTGCTATTGGTGTGATGATGGTTTGGACTAAGCTGGATGAGTGACACGAGATCGAACCACATTGGGTGTAACTTCTTCTTCTATCAATAAATAAAGTTGTTTGTTCCTTTACCAATACTTTTGTCTATATCTATGATGAATGTATGTTAAAATGTTGTTGTTTCCCTTTGTTTACAATAAATAGATCATATTCTTTGATTGTTGTCGTCTTCCATTTATGTTGGTAGGTACTAATTGAGCGAATTTAGTTTGAGCGGGAGCGACAGCAGCAACTCAAAGAAGATCAAAGGAAGTGAATGATCACAAGTAGGTTTTTTAATCTTATCTGTTTATTGTAGGAAAATGTTAAACATCTTTACTTCAATTGTTCTAAGTGTAACTACCCACTTAGGGAAGATATACTTATCCATAGTTATAAATTTCGTATAACAAATTGGTGACCATACTAGGGAACGACCATCATTCCTGGTAGTTATCCCTTGTCTTAGCAGCACCAGTAGACTTTTCTTGAGTTCATTTACCTATATTCAGACATTTTGAAGCTTGTTTGGTCAAAATGTGTGCTTATTTGTGTGTTGATAGTGCTCTCTAGCATCAACGCATTTTTATTCTTGACATAGTGCATTGCAGAGCAGCCTTAGCCTAGAGATAGTGCTATGCAATGCATTGTCTCCCACCCAGGGCTGCGATGGTCCCTGTCAAGTCAAAAACCCATCCTTTTGCTTGATTTTTTCCAAACTCTTTCACATATTATTTGTTGAATGGTCAATGTTTCTTTGTCCCTGAAGTCAAAATTAGCATTTCTTTACCATGCCCACTTTGGCTTTGTTTGTTCAATTTTTCTTTATGATTTCTTTATCATTGTCGAATCAATCCCAAAGTAATCTTACATTGATTAGTCTTTACTTTTATAAAAAAGAAATTGCCATAAAGTCTTTGTTTCTTGTGAAAAGTATTGATTGATCATTTGTGAATTTAGTTTCTTTATGTTCATCTAAACATTAAAGGAATGAAAAGGAAAACATGCATAATGCATTTAGAAGTTTGTATGTGCTTGTAGGAATGGTATAGGAAAAGTTGCATTAGATGTGTTGTATGCTCTTTGTTTAAATATTCTAATTTCTCTATCCTTTTTAGTTATGGTTTTCATTGTTTAAATCAAATGAAAAGAGTGTTTCCCATCTTAGTTGCATTCTAGGAGTTTCAAAAACATCACGTGGTGAACATGAAAGGAAAATTTTTAAACAAGATCAAATAAAATTTATCTCAATTAACCTAATGGAGCATTGTAACTTAACGCATAACATTTAGAGGTCTAGGCTAGAGACGTGTTCCAACATCGTTAAACATAGCAGATGTCGCTAATGATCTGTGATACATTCCGAGTATGATACCTCATTCCATGTATGTAAGTATATCGTAGCTCGTCCACGTACTTTCGGGTATATTGGCTGGTATTATAGTACGAAAAGTATAAGGGAATGCTCTCACTCTACGGTTTCGCATTAGACAGTGCTAACACGGATTGGGCCTCACGTACTTTTAGGTATATTTGAGAGGACTACATTAGGTTTCTATCCATCGATAGGTAATTGAGTTGGACGCATTGTATACTATGATACACTAAAAACAACATTCGAGGATATTACCTGCACGTATGTTAAGTCCTTGACTCCTCTGAGGCGGTATATTGCAGTTCACAGTTACTTGGTAATTCTTTTGCCTAGATTAACCTCTTTTTGTTTATTTATTTTTATAATAAAATCAATTAGAAATCGTGGAAGAAAATCAACCTTTACGCCATCATTCACATAGGACAACAAGTAAACTGTTGGGTTGTGTTATATTCTTTCCATGACTATGTCCCCTAGTTAATCGGGGGGTTAGAGGGGGGCCCGGAGCCCCCCTTTCATTGCGCCAATTGCGCAGTGAGGGGGTCACAGGGGGGTTGGCAACCCCCCTTGTCTAGGGGGTTTTAGGGGGGAAAACAGCCCCCCTCTACAGGGTCCAAGGTAGCGCCCCGGGGAAAAAGGACTGGACCCTATACTAGGTAGGGCGAACCTACCTATGGTTTTGTGCATGGTTTTCGCACATGGTTTTGGGCACGATGGTTTTCAGCCCATGGTATTGGATGCTTTGGCATGTATATATATGTATTGTAACATTGAAAAAAAAATAATGAAAAATCAAGTTGGTAGTCCTGGTTTTGGGATCCAAGGGAAAATCTCTGTGTATATTGTTTTCTGTGTTATGCTCTCGCCTTTGTTTATTTTCTATTTTTTAGAATTCATATGCAGGTAATTTCTGTATGTGGTTAAAACCTAAATTTGGTTTCAGAGTTGTTTTGGCTTCAAGGGGATGCCTTTTTCGCTGAGGGGTTTCGCTTAGGCCTGTGGTAGACCCTATTCAGCGGGAGATCTGGGGGATCGATTCTAGTGGTGAAAGAAGATGGTGAGCAGTGGAAAGATAGAGATCGAGAAATTTAATGGTCAGAGTTTTGAGTTATGGAAACTCAAGATGGAGGATCTATTGGTAGATAAAGATCAGTGGATTGTGGTAGATTCGGGTAATAAACCAACGGGAGCGTTTGATGAATGGAAGAAGTTGGATCAGAAGGAAAAGAGCACAATACAATTATGTGTCTCAAATTCACTATTGTTGAATGTACCAGGGGAAGCCATGACTAAGGCTTTGTGGGTCAAGTTAGGAACTTTGTACCAATCTAAGTCTATGGTGAATAAATTGTTCCTATGGAAAAAGATGTATAACCTGAGGATGAAAGATGGGGACTCGGTGACAAAGCATATGAACGCATTTAATACTATTGTAAGTCAGTTATTATATGTTGATATTAAAATTTTAGATGAAGATAAGTGCATTGGTTTGTTGTGTTCTCTACCAGATTTTTGGGATAGTTTGGTTATGGAAATAGGTAGCAATGCAATTGCCTTGTAGTTTGATGAAATAGTCTCATCCTTGCTGATGGAGGAGATGAGACGAAAAAATATGGACAACAAAAATGGTGATGCCTTGTCTGTATGAGGACGGTCCCAGAATAGAAACAAAAATAAGTCATCGAGTGGGAGATCTAAATCTAGAGGGAGATCTAAATCTCTAGGAAAACCTGTAAAGGTGTGTTGGAAATGCGGAAATGAAGGGAACTACAAAAGGGACTATAAATCTAAAGCTCCTGACAAAGGAAAGGGATCTGATGATGCTCCTTCTGTAGAGGTGAAAACCACCTCAGATGAAGGTGGGGATGTATACTTGGTGTGATGCAGGAAAGTGTTCCCTCTGAGGACAGAGGAAACCCCTCTAGCCCTAGAGTGGGTCTAGTCACAAACAAGGACAGATCAACAATTGTTTTCCTTAAACAGTCATAGTTGGAGGCCTACCTCAACCAATGGTCGATGGAGTTCCGTTGCGCTACTCCAGCTTCCGTTTCCTTCTCCTAATGAATGATCAACCTGAAACAATGCAAAGGAAATACAACAAAGCACGTAACCGGAAACTACAATGATCTGTTTACTCACAAAGTCAAGAAGTCAGGAGCTATCAAGTAAATTACATACAAGACATAGGAAAACATCATTGATTGTATTAATAATGAAATAAGAGTAAGCTTACAACCAAAGTCTTGATGTCACAAGCCTTCTCAGAGGGATCCAGCCAGCATGTTCCTCAAGCATTCACTCTTTGAAGATGGATCTCCCAAGATACAAGTCTCTCTCACTCATAAGTTTTACACAAGATTAAGGGCACTTCACAACCTTCCACAAGCTATCAACAATCCCACACTTGTCACACTCGCACCAACTATCTAGCAAACCCACAAACACTAACAACACTACTCAACTAGCCAACTATCAGAAACGAGCAATGCATAGCAATGGTGAGAGTTTAAATAGGAGAAGGAGTCTCCATGAAAGGTGGAAGAGTGAGCTTATCCCAAAGGAAGGTAGCACAATTGATGGAACTTCCATGCCAAAGAAAGGAGGGCGATACAAACTATGCCAACAACCAGGTCTGGAGTCATCTGGAAGGCCGACTGTTGGAACAAATTCACCCAATCTGGATCATCGCGGGTGGATAACTGGGATCTAGCACTGACATCACAAGTGAGAAATGTAGCTAGTCAGATCATCACTAAAGATAACAAGTGACCTTGCGCTGGAGCATGAAATCGGGCCATCGTGGGAATTAGATGTACTTCCATGATGGCAGCGTAGCTGGACTATTTATGAGAACCTGTCAGCACGTATATTTAGTCCATAGACGCGATGAGGCAGATAACTTAGGAAAAATGGGTCTGTTGGCAGCACAAGAGAGCATTTGAGCATGGTTGACTTGGACACATGACACAGTAGAAGGACTGGAGTGAAGATAGTGACAAATTACAGTGTAACACTTGGCTTCTTCAATTACACATGTAGATCATGAGGTATGGTTGACTGACTTAGGTGCATCCTTTCACTTCACTCCCCATAGAGAGTGGTTCTACGAGTATGAGAAATATGATGGTGGTGAGGTCTTCTTAGGGGATGATAGGAAGGCTAGAATTGTTGGTCATGGAAAAGTAAAGATGAAGTTGCAAGGTGGAAGGGTTATAACACTTCCGAGTGTTCTGCATATTCCTACATTGGCCAGAAATCTGATTTTTGTAAGCAAGCTAGATGATGAAGGTGTAAAAACAGTGTTCGAGAAAGATACCTGCAAGATGGTTTGGGGATCATTGGTACTGATGTGGGGAGTTCGGATTGGAACCTTGTACAAGCTGCAAGGTAGCACTCTTATTGATGGGTGCAACAGTTATGTGTTTCCTGAAAGTGGAGCAGAAAATCTAGTGGTTTCTAGAGAAAACACCATGCTATGGCATCAAAGGCTTGGAAATATTGGAGAGAAGGGTGTTGGCTTGAGGGGGCCTGACTGAGGTTTAGAGTTAATTAGCCAAAAAAATCCCTACACTACTATCCCTTTCGACATCAGCCCGTGTTGCGCGGATTGAAGTCTCATCCGAAGTAGTATGGGGCGATCCTGGAACCAATTTTCTGCACCCTGGATATGTCTAAGGGGTCAATTTAATCCAATTGTGCCTACCTTCTCACAGGTCACTTTGTGCATTGCACTGACCTGCGAGACCTTCGCGATCTGTTAGGATTGCCTTTCACACAGCCCTAACTAGGGGCTGAGATGCTTTTGTGCTGCTAGGGTAGCGATCTATGCTATTTCCCCAAGTTACACAACGTATCTTACTTATCTTCTTACAATTGTTAGTTAACTTCATGTAAACAGATACCTTATCTCACATTTACTTAATCAACATAATTAGATATGTTTGCGCACCATATAGACAAAATAAATGAAATTTATATCCAATATATTTGATACAGAAAACAACAAATAAATACACAAAATTGATGTAAAACTTCTCTTTATTAATGCTTCAACTGTTATAGACTCAACTCGCCCTGCGCACTCGGCTGCAGGGGTCCGCACACTCAGCTACGGACTACTAGGCCACTGCGCACTCAGCTGCAGAAACTTCTCCTACTCTACGACCCAAAGACTCGACTCTATGCTTAGATCTTCCACTATCCTTGTATTCCATCATCATTCCTTCTAATTCTATTTTCTCAACTACTTAAAGCCTCGCTCTATTTATACAATCACATGGTCTGCGGACCATGGGTAGATCTCTAAAGCCAACATTACATTACAAAATTGAGGGTAGACAACCCTATGACTCATTTAAAACTTCGCACTCCCCGCCCACAAAATGCGGAGTCTTTACATTGGATTTACAACTCTTAACCAAAAACTAGGTTGTAAGCCCCAAAACTTTCCTTGGGGGATCCCGCGCCCAATAGGCCCCCAACACAAACATTGTGACTTGCCCTCGAGCCACTATGTCGGTGCAGAGATCTCCGTGTGGAGACCTCCCAACTCTTCCTGGACTGCTACAAGATCGACAGCGCACTGAGCAGTTTCCTGTTGTACTTCCTGGACGTGTTGTTCAAAGACTGTTGTAGTTGAACTGTTGCCCTGCACTTGTTCCTGCGTTCCCTACATTTGCATGAGCTTGGCTTTAATCGAGGTTGTAATGATGAACACCTCATCGATCCATGGTTGTATGCGCACCTTCAAGACAACTTCCTTATGTCGCACAACGTCTACCTACTCCTTCAGCGCTTTTTCCTACTGCATCCGCGCGAGCCTCTGTGTAAGGGCCACCATTTGTGTGGTCCGTTTTATTTCATCACATTGTTGCTACAGCTCACACGCCTCTGTTTCTAAGCATTGTATGTTCGAGTCCTCCTACAGAGTGGTGAGGACCTCGAACGAATCTTCAAACAGTTTGGTGCAGTCCTTCACTCCACTGCTGATCTCCGTTATTCCTGCTGTAATGCTGCTGGTGCGCGGTTCCTTCACCTCAGGCAGATTTGAAGGTTGCGCCTTCAATTGAAGCTCAGCTATCTGAAGGTTCAACTCTAGCTTAACCTTAGCCATTTATTCTTTATCCTCGCGCACCCCTGCTGCTACTCTTTGGATGCGCGCCTCTGTTGGTTCCTCAGTTGAGATGGCCAACTCAGGGACCATCTAGAAGCCTTCCTCAACCACCTGCACTAGCTTTCTATTTTGTGTCATGACTTCATCATGTTGTAGGCTTAATTATTTTATATTAATACGTTGCTTTCTCATCACCTGGAGTGCGCGGCCCTCCCTAGCCCGTAGTTCTACAGTCACTCCATCCTGCAAAACATAGAGCATCTCCCAAGGGAGCACAACCATGTTTATCCCAACTCCCTTCAGCGCACTGACCATAGACCTGTTGGCCTCATTTTCTATACCAGTGCACCCTCTGGCAGCACTATGGTGTTGGTCATGTGATCGTGTACCATTTCCTTAGCCACGGTCGTAACTACTGCGAGGCTGGTTGACAAAGTACCAGCCTGAGGAGTGCACACCTGCAACTCCTGTATCTGTGTCCAGAGGGCCCCTAACACCATCTAGTTTTCCTCCGTGACCTGCTGGAGGGCCTCCGGGGTGACATCCCACACTGTCTCCCCTATGTCATGGAGATCCACCTCAGTGAGGGTGATCGGGTTGAAAGAAGTCTTGGAGGCTTTTGACTTATTTCACGGCCCCACCTGCCCTCTCAAGCATTATCGTTTTAGTTGTGTGGATGTTGTTTGCGGGTCCGCACCACCTTCCTCTAGATCTATCTCATGTGTGGGCGAAGGTGACTTTTCTCCCTCGTGGTCCTTCTCAGCTGCTTGTTGTTGCTCTTCTTCCGCCTTCACAGTGTTGCATGCCTCCTACACCTTAGCTGCTACTGCTTCATTCCTCCTCTTCTCTACCAACTACGCCATCCATAGTTTTGCCTCCTCCTTCTTCCTCTGTGTAGCAGACTTCTCTGATTCCACTGCAGATATGGTGGGATCGCACCACTCCAGTGGCCACAACTCAAGCACGGTGAATATGACATCGTCTGTGGCCAGGTAAGGTAGATCATTCCGTTTTTTTGTGGGGTCCTTGCATGCCCTGATATATACATGATGGAAGTCTACCTTGAACTCCACGAAGCTCTGCAAACTGTTATACACAGTGGGCGATAACCGCAGCTTCCGATTAATCCCCATTCTGATGTTCATCTCCATGAACACCCAGAATATCATGTTGTCTCTGATCCTTTGCACATCTTTAGTTGCCCACAGCGAAGTGTACTTCGCTGCCTCCGGAAGATCCTTCGCAATCATTGGCAACTGGCTGTCCTCAGGCAATTCCTAAGCCACCAGCACTATGGACAACAAAAGCCATGCATAGTGGAAAGTCTTCCCTTGTTCCTGTGCTTCACAACAATTTTCCTGGAATTCTCAGCACAAGTAATTGGCCCAGTTAAATTGGACCCCCTTTGCACACTGCACGGAAAGTGAAACCACCGGCACGGCACCTCATCCGCGCAACACTTCCACATTACTTTTCTGGCCAATATCTATGTCATGACTTTGAACGCAGTGTTATTGATACTAGAGATCACATACCCTCTCTTTTTCTTCTCCATCTTGAACCTTTTCTTCATGGCCTCCGTGATAGCCAAATCATCACTTTTACCCTCGGATATGCTTACTGGATCCTCCCCTTTGTAAGGGAGCTGGGTAATTTTGTGAATTAGGTGGTTCGTGATGGGGATGGTCTCCTCTCACCACAAACGCCCATCATGCACCAGGTAGAGCAGCTTCCTAATGACAAAGATAGTCACTAGGGCACGATGGTAATGCGGCACCTAGAGCAGGTTTAACAACCCTGCTTTCTCTACTCCTCACAACCACTTGTGTGGTTCCAACTCTATGACTCTCGTCATTGTATTTTTCTTCAGCCACATTAGCTGCGTGGTCACCAGATGTGGGAATTTCGCATGGTCCACGACATCCTAGTCTTGAAATTTTAGAACTGGCACCTATCCCAAGTGCACTCCATCAAAAACGATATCATCGAGTAGCAACGAAGTCTGCAGAGAGCTCTTGCTCTCATCTAGGTCCTTTGACACCCTTGCTTTCCCCTTCCGTGGAGGAACAAATGCGGGCAACCTGGTTAGAGGATCCACACCGTGGGTTTCTTCCTCCATTTCTTCGTCCTCCTCTTCCACCAGTATTTCCTCAAGATATTCCTCCTCCCCATCAACATCCAAATTCATCACCTTCCCTTTTTCTTCCATGGTAAATTTAGTTCTCAGCGGGTTTCTAGGGAGATGCGCACTGGAACCATAGTCTACTTGTCTTTCTTGGGTCTTGGCGTGCGCAGCGATTTAGGGATTTTTGTGACTATCCTGATGCTATCTGGGGCATCGCCTATCGTCATGACTTGCGCGGCCTCTTTAACAGTCATCTCTCCAATATCCATGGCTTCTTAAGACGTTGTCATGTTGTTGTTCCACAAATCTCTTAACGACTCAGGTAAGTTTTCAAACAACACCTTCGACTTCAAAAGATCAAACAGATCTGGGTTCATAAATCTCTGGATGCGCAATAGCTCAGTTCTCAAATGGACAAGTGTTGTTTGTTGAACAATCCTCTGTAATTTATAACGCCTTTTGAATTTGAATTCGACTATTCCCCCCACTTTCGATCCATTAATGCTCCCTTGGCAGTAGATTTTCCCAAATCTAGCCCATAAAGTTTGCCTTAAATGCCTGTCGCCTACTCCATTTGGTCTCAAACCAAGCATCACATTATGAATAGTGACTATAACGTTCACTTTCCAACCAACCCATGCTTTAGCACAACTACCCTTACGCTATCACAGACCCTATGACACCTCGCTACTGCACGCAGTCCTAACATCCCACAACTCTCAGGCAGAGTAGTTTATAGTCTCGCGCCTCCTTTTAGCTGCCTGGAGCGCTAAGACTATCCTTCCTTCGGCTAGTCAAGTGGTGTAGGAATTTACAGGGTAAGTTCCTCAGAAAGAATACCAAGAGGACACCGCTCACAACCAGATCTCAAATCAATACACCAGTATTTTTGACGTGGTTAAAACCCTCAGAGTGCAAGGAGGGAAACAGTCCACGGCCTGTCCCAACGTGGGTACAGACAATTTATTAATCAAAGAATGAAAATTTACATAAGCTTCTCTCATGCACGGATTACCCGAACAATGACCCTCCATGCGCTTTAAATAGAACTCATGGACCAATCGGGTGTCAAGCCACGGATCAAGTGTCGGTAATACCGAGGTGAGAGTGAACCGTCGGATCACTACATATCGTGACCGTCGGATTGTAAGTTACAAAATGTACAACGGTAAAGAAACACACTTTACCTAACTCTAACCTAACTCTATACTAGACCAAGTTGAACTTAACTATATCCTATGTGTCGGAATATCCTAACATCCCCCCTTAAGAACAACTTGGGATAGGATTGAAGGATTTACAAATATGACACAATAGGAGAAGGAAGGAGGCACTAGAGCCTATCCCCCCTTAGTGACAACTTCCTGAACTCCAAGCATATATCGAAGTTTAGTGAACTTCGCCTCTGTGAGAGCCTTTGTGAAGATGTCTGCAACCTGATCATCTGTTGGACAATATTGCACTTCAAGAACATGGTCATGAATGAGCTTTCTGATGAAGTGCATGTGTAGTTCAATGTGTTTGCTGCGCTGATGCTGGACTGGATCTTTGCATAGCTGAATGGCACTTTGATTATCACACCAAAGTGTGGTTGGATGCTGCTGCTCAAAGCCAAACTCTGATAGGATCTGACGAAGCCACAAGGCTTCCTTACTAGCTTCCACGGCACCACGATACTCTGCTTCTGCTGATGAAAGAGAAATGGCAGCCTGTTTCTTACAAGCCCATGTAATAGGTCCTGAACCAAGAGTGAAGACATAACCGGCAGTAGACTTCCGATCATCAAGGTCACCAGCCCAATCAGAATCAGTGAAACCAACTAACAGAGGAGCTGCTTTGGCACTGTAATGAATCCCAAACTGTACTGTACCTCGAACATAACGAAGTATTCTTTTAGCTGCTTTCCAATGACTTTCACGGGGGTTTTGCATAAAACGAGCAACAACGCCAACAGCAAAGGAAAGATCAGGACGAGTATGGGTTAAATACAAGAGTTTTCCGACAAGTTGACGGTATAAGGTAGCATCAACTTCAGGAGAAGTACAAGAGACTGAAAGTTTGACTCCAGACTGAAAGGGAGAAGTGGCTGGCTTACAGTCTTCCATGTGAAAATGACGAAGAATATCACAAGCATACTTGGACTGGGAAAGGAAAATACCCTCTTGGGATTGCAAGACTTGAAGACCGAGAAAATAGTGTAAGTGTCCTAAGTCTGTCATTTCAAATTTCTTTTTAAGGCTGGACTTCACATGGTTTATAAGGTTGGGATCACTACCAGTAAGAATAAGATCATCAACATAAAGAACAAGGATGATGAGAGAGTTGCCCACTTTCTTGGTGTAGACAGTATTGTCAGAATGACACCTAGAAAAGCCAGATTCTAAAAGAAAGCTATCCATTTTGGCATACCAAGCTCGAGGAGCTTGCTTGAGGCCATAAAGGGATTTCTTAAGTCGACAAACGAGGCTGGAGTCTGTTTGTATGAAGCCAATGGGTTGTTCCATATAGATTTCTTCCTGCAAGTCACCATGCAAGAAGGCAGATTTAACATCCATTTGATGGACTTCCCATTTTAAAGAGGCAGCAAGGGAAAGAACAAGGCGGATAGAGTTCATTTTGGCAACTGGAGAGAAGGTTTCAGTGTAGTCAATGCCTTCAACCTGTGAAAAGCCCTTAGCAACTAGACGAGCTTTATGTTTATCAACTTTCCCATCTGGTCCATACTTGGTTCTGTAAACCCATTTGCATCTAACAAGTTTGCGTCCCTTTGGTAGAGGAACAAGATCCCATGTATCATTTGTCATCAATGAATGATATTCTTCATTCATAGCTGTTTCCCAATGTGGATGGCCTGAAGCTTCTGCAAAAGTGTCAGGATCATGATTTACTGGAGCTTGAGCCAGTAAAGAAGAGGCTCTTTCAAACTGAGAACGTGTACGTCGCTGATCTGTAGGATCACCGGCAAGATCACCTGCTGCATCCCGAGTAGCACGGACCCATCTTGGAAGTTGAGGATCCTGAGAAGGTGGGGAAGGATTATCATCCTCGCTTTCATCATCAGAAGAAGAAATGTTTTCAAAGATAGAAGAGATAGGAAGAGGTGGCACATCCGCCGGACTAGGCTCGCAGGCCGATTTATTTTCATCAAATTTTACATCTCTTCTAATGATAACATTTTGGGACTTAAATGGAATAAGTCTATAGCCTTTTACATCTTCAGAATATCCAACAAAAGTACATTTCTCACTCTTAGGTTCTAAGGCTTTATGCTTTTCATCTGGAATATGGGCCCATGCTTCACTTCCAAACACACGAAAGTGACTTACATCTGGTTTAATGGAACTCCAGGCTTCTTCTGGAGTGATATTCTCTAGAACCTTAGTAGGAGTGCGATTGATTATATAATTTGCACAATTAATTGCTTCGGCCCAAAAACTAAGACTGAGTCCTTTAGATTGCAGCATACAATTAGCCATTTCCTTTAAGGTGCGATTTTTCCTTTCAGCTACACCATTTTGTTGTGGAGTGTATGGAACAGTATGTTGCATTTGAATTCCATTTTCGGTGCAAAAGTTGATGAATGCATTTTTAACATATTCTCCACCATTATCAGTTCTTAGCTTAAGAATTTGATGTCCAGATTGTTTTTCAACGAATGCTTTGAAGGCCAAAAAGGTGGTAAATACTTCGCTCTTGAGTTTTAAGAAGTATACCCAAGTGCGTCTGGAGAAATCATCAATGAAAGTTAAGAAGTACTTGCAGCCAGAGAATGAAGCAACAGGAAGAGGACCACATAAATCACTGTGCACAAGCTGTAAAGGGGCTGAGGCGTGCCAAGAGGCACGTTTGTCAAAACTGTCCCGATGATGTTTTCCGAGTACACATCCGGAACAAACACCATCTTTGCAAGATACCATAGGAAGACCTGTCACCATGTTTTCTTTACATAGATGCTGAAGGGAGCGATAGTTTAAGTGACCATACCGCTCATGCCAAAGTTTGCTCACTTCATCATTATGAGCAACAAATACTGAGGGAAGATGGGATGACCCAAAGTTGTGAAACTTATACAACCTTTTGGAATCATCAGCAAGACCAGTAGCTAGAATCTGTTTAGGATCTTTTAGATCCTTGATTACAACATCATGAGGTGAAAATTCAACAATTTTACCTTCACCTGAATGAGTTATCTGATAGACAGATAGAAGGTTGCAGGATAAGTTTGGAACACATAATACATCATTGAACTGACCATTGTCTAGATGAACAGTTCCAGTCCCTACAACATTAAGAGATCTATCATCACCAACATATATATTTTTGGTGTTACAATCATTTAAAGAAGAAAACATGGCTTGGTTTTTGGCCATGTGACAAGAGGCTCCAGAATCAATGAGCCACTCATGAGAATGAGAAGAAGAAGAAGATACATTTAATGCATAACCAGACTGAGATGATTGACGATGACATGCAGAAAATGCCGTTCCGGAAGTTGAAGTTGAAGTAGGCTCCAGATGGATGTTATGTTTCTTCATTGCGGCTTCCAAGGCTTCCATCTTCTTAAAGCATTTAGATTCTAAGTGGCCATCTCGATTACAAAAGTTACAATGTCTGTCAGTCTTCTTCCATTTGTTTTTATTGGTCTTGTCATATTGCTGAAATGATCTTTCATCTTGAGGCTGAGTTGGTTTAGGACCATTCCTTTGAGGATAAGACTTCTTAGGATTCTTTGAATTTGGTTGCTGCTGGGCGGCTAACGCTTTCGAGGAAGAGTTTCCAAGATTAAGAAGACCAAGGTGTAAGAGTTTTTCTTGTTCTCTTATTAAGGAATCACAAAAGGAGTCAAAGGAAGGGGGCTTGTAGTCTTTGCCTTGACAAATGAAAGCTTCCCTGGTAGAATGGAAAGTGGAAACAAATACAGAGTAGGCTGGTCCCAACTTAGTAAGGATGGAATAAATAAGGTTACCATCTTCTTTCTTAACTTTAACACCTTCCAAGAGATATCTAAGGGTCTTGAATTTGGACAAGAAATCTTCAATGCAAGAAAAATTATTAGGATCCAAAGTAAGCAACTCATTCTCAAGTTGATGGGCTCTAATTTCATTTTTAATCCCAAAAACTTTAGCAAGTTTTTCTAATGCTTCATGAGGAGTTTCAATTTCTGCAATGTGGAATCTAAGATCAGGAGAAACAGACATTCCTATCAAACCACGTGCTTGATCTTGTCGATTTTCCCATTTTTCGGCCTTGTCTTCATCTTTGGGTTTCTTCTCTTGGTCTGTGGCTATTCTGAAGAGACCTTTACTTCTAAGTAAATCTCCCATGTAGGCTACCCATTGGAAGTAGTTAGTGCTGTCAAGAATGACTTGGCATGGACTTTCCATTTTTTGAAAAACAACTAAAGCTGAAGATGCTGAAAGTAAGTGGTCCAATGGATAGATCTCGAAAAAATAGGCGGTTTTAAAAAAAACGGCTCTGAAAAAGGCTTCCGGATGAAGAAGTTATGGCTTTTTGAAAAAAAATTGTTGACGTTGCCGGCAAAGTGCGCGAATGTGCGGGAATGAAAAAATCCGCCCCCACAAAATGGAGACTTGAACCCAAGACCTCTACTCTCTTAAAAGGTCTTTGAACCAATTGATCTATACAAAATATTTGAGAGAGAGAGAGAGAGAGAGAGAGAGAGAGAGGGGGGGGGGCCTCGATTTGCGTGCTTGCCTTGGGAAGACTCTTTTCCCCTACAAAACACAAAACACAAAACCCAACACGAATATCCAAAGAAAAACGAACCTTACGGCTCGAAGTTAGCTTTAGCCAAAAAACTAGAAATTTAAAAAAAAAAAATCTCAAAGTTAGCTTTTAGCCGAAAAACTAAATATTTTTCTCAATGTTTCTGATTTTCCGAGATCACACTAAGGTGCAGGGAAAAGAGCATACGCATGAGAAAAATCCTTTCTTTCTGTTTCTGATTTGCCCAGATCGCACAGATTCGCAGGGCAAAGAGCATACGCAGAAATGAAAGGTATAGATCCGGAAAAAAAAAAAGGCTAAATAAACCGAAACCGAAATAAGCAGAGAGAAAATGACAGTAAACTGCAAAAAAAAACACTGTATACCTCCCGATCTGAAAAATGACGCAGCTAGGGCTACCGGAAACCTTTTCGCGTGAAACGAAAGGGGTTCCTCACTGAAACAGATGCTCTGAACGCAACAGAGCAGTCCTCTCGGCCCGAAAGCAGTCAGAAACAGCAGATCTAGGAAACGACAGCCGCATGCAGTTCTACCGGCTTCAGATTTGGATCACCAACGGACGCGGCCCTCAAATAGCTCTGATACCATGTAGGAATTTACAGGGTAAGTTCCTCAGAAAGAATACCAAGAGGACACCGCTCACAACCAGATCTCAAATCAATACACCAGTATTTTTGACGTGGTTAAAACCCTCAGAGTGCAAGGAGGGAAACAGTCCACGGCCTGTCCCAACGTGGGTACAGACAATTTATTAATCAAAGAATGAAAATTTACATAAGCTTCTCTCATGCACGGATTACCCGAACAATGACCCTCCATGCGCTTTAAATAGAACTCATGGACCAATCGGGTGTCAAGCCACGGATCAAGTGTCGGTAATACCGAGGTGAGAGTGAACCGTCGGATCACTACATATCGTGACCGTCGGATTGTAAGTTACAAAATGTACAACGATAAAGAAACACACTTTACCTAACTCTAACCTAACTCTATACTAGACCAAGTTGAACTTAACTATATCCTATGTGTCGGAATATCCTAACAAGTGGCTGGGCCACTTGTGTATATCTTCAAACGACTACCATTGACTTTTCCTAGGAAGAGTTTGACTTTTAACTTTACCAACTGCACTACGCCACCATCTATGATTTCCTTAATAACATACGGTCCCATCCCATCCAGCAAACTGAGAAACTTTCGGCGGTGGTCCCCAAGTCTGTCAATGTAATCGAGCTCATCCTGCTTTGTCACTATGGTCTTCCTATCAAGAAATTCCTTCTTTATTCCTTCCTCAATCTTCTTGACTTCCACTTCCACCATGGCACTTTTCTCCCTCAACCAAACTCTTTCATTCATGAGTTCTTCGAGCTTGAGATCACCCTATTGGATCTCCTTATCAAGTCCCAACCATTCTTCTATGAGTGCTTCCAACGATGCGAGCCTTTCTTCCAAGGATCCATGGTCTGTTAGCCATGTGGAGTCTATGCAGTCTAGACATGATAGACTCCATAGGCATTACAGATTCTATTCCATCACCCAGCCGAAAAGACATCTCTCTAGGTGCGCGCAGGTCCCAATCACTTCGTTACACGTTGCATACCTTGTCCAGTGCGTTGCACACCTTATCGAATGCTTTCGCATGGATAACCTTCTTCATGATTTTTCTTCCCACATGTTATTTATCCAACCTTAAGGGCCAACCATATATATGTCCCCCCAACACACACTTGTTGACCATACCTCTCAACGCGGAGTTCATGTGCATCCGCATAGGTTGTTTTCCATATGCCTGTATCCACCTAGCTAGATGTACGCACGGATCATCACGTCCATCATACTTGTCTGTTAGTCACATCTTAGGCTTCCCAAAACATGTGCACATCATTCTCCTGCATTTGCGCCAGTTCTCAAATCTCCCTTTATGCGTACCCCACCACCTCTTGGGCATAGCGTTCAGTACCCAATTCAAAGCCTGGAAGCGTTGATTTTCCGACACTTCTCTTTCAAATCTATCCAAGAAGGTATCTACCTCACTTATCCCATCATAAGTAGGCAAGTCTCTTACTTTTATCGATATGCAGCACAGTGACCTTGTCATCATATTACAATTCAGTGTAGTCACCTCATGTAACCGATTCTGATATCGCTCTGTTTCCTCATT